>JARWIR010000075.1:1324187-2648374 GCA_029959085.1 Nemophila menziesii | reverse complement strand
ACCAACATAGTTTTTTCAAATTTTGTGAAATAAATAATAATTATTATTATAATTAATTTGAGTTTATAATAATATATATTTCCATTTAGTAACTTCTCGATGCTATCTTTAATTTTATTCTATAAGATTTGATTTTCATTTATAATAAATAATGAATGTTAAGAATCGATCGAGTGCAAGGTCAAATAAAACTTGGCAAATGCGTGTCAAGAAGAATGTTATTATTAGGGAATGTAATAAATTTATTTTTTAACTTTGTATATAATTTCGAAGATTTTTTTTTGAAATAATGATTTCTTAAAATTTCAGATACAAGCATTACTTCTTGATGTCCAATTTTTTTTATTGAGAACTCAACTCTTCTTTCATTTTTTATTACCTAGGTAGCTAAGAACATACATGTTTTTTCAAACAACTACATGGTTAGAGAAAATAATAGATTGGTCATCGAGTGTAGAACAACCGACTAATAAAAATACACAAAAAACAAAAAATTCGATGCTTCTTGTGAATGATGCTCGAACTAGATCTAACATCTTCCAAGCCTAGCAACCTGAAATAAAATGAAGGTCAGGAAAACAAGGATTTGGGAACGAGAAGAGCATATATAGACTGGGTCTAATTCTAATTTTCACAATGTAAGAATATAAGTGATGCATCATTAATTGAGTTTCATGGGTATTTATTGATAAGAAACGATAATATACCTAGTTAGGCTTTTGTCATATCCCAAAAAGTGATGCTCGGGAGATTGGTTCCTTGATTGTCCTAAAAAATACGTGAGAATCACCGGGATATGTTTAACGAATCCTCTATACTCGTCAATTAAGGAAAAGTTGAACTGGTCTCTAGTCGGGCATAAGGTAATTTACGCACTCGAGAGAGTATCTCCCCGCAAGTCTATGAGTCTCTCTGAGTAATAAAAGGTAAGTTTCCGTTGTCAACAAAGAATGTAAAACCAATGGATTGATTTAAGTTTATACCTTAGATGGTTATTGAGCTATACAAATAATTAAATTATATAATTTTGCTGTCAAAGTTTAATACAATCATTAGTGAAATAAAATAAATAACAATATAATAATTGCGAGAAGTTAGCCTAAGAAACTTGTAATATCCATTAGATAATACATATGATTTTTATGAACATTCCACATAAGTTAACCTATTATGTTGTATATATGTAGAACAAATAGTTAATAATAAATCTCCAATTCTTATTCAATTTCTATATCCGACAATTTATCGTTGACTAATGAACTATGTTATTCCTTGATTTTTGTTTCCCTTAAAAGCTTGTTCTAGTAGTATACTGGCAGCTAGTCACTAAGTTGAGTCTTTCCCTTGTCTTCTCTAGTAAACCTTATAGCCCCACTATTAACCACACGAACTTCATCATAAGAATATACTTTTACCACCTCGTCACTACTATTATCATATGATACAACGATAACTTCTACTTTAGCTTCAGCAGATACACACACACTTTGTAGTAGATCCCAAAGTCTACATTCATATCAAATCCAAATCCAAAATTGACCCTGATAAAATTCGGATCTTCCTTCACTTCAACAACAATTTTCCCGGGCTCAAATCCTTCCTCATCATTTATATTTATATTTCCTAAAGCCTTAAGGAGGGAATATAGAGCCGTGATCACCTAAAGAAAATAACAATCATAAGAAAATAACGAATATGCCCTTTTAAGTTACAAGATATTGAATTAATAAAGAATAAAATTATAAATTTTTGGATTTTGTTTGTTTTATTTGGATAACTTAACTTATGAATAAAGATTATTACATGTTTTCTAATTAGTCCCCAAACAAGAGAAATATGCCTATCAGATATGAAACATTACTATGTTCGGAAAAAGAACATTGTGTCCTGAATGAGGAACCCAATCTTAACTATTTGTTATGGGTAAAACTTCCCACCTATAATGGATGGTCCAATATTTTAATTACAATAATTAATTAAAATAACAAAACACATGTCATTAGATAAAGTAGGTAGTTAGTATAGTTAGATTTTTTATTTTTAAAACATGAGGTATATGTCATAATATTATTGGTATTGGATCATCCTATATTGGATAGAAAAACTTTACATTCGATATTAATGTTTCTATTTTTTATCTATTGAAAATCACTAATCAAGTCAATTTTAATGGTGTCTTTTTTCAACAAATGTAATGAAGATCATTAAAAGACTTGACTTCGACACATGATAAATCTTTAATTGTTTCCACAAAACATATTCAAAATTAAACATATATACTAGCTTTTACATAACAACAAGAAAAATTAAAAAAGAAAGAAAGACTCAGCTAATCTTATATATTATAAACAATTATCAACTCAGCAAATGTTTTTGAATTTTACCATTATGGAACCCACAAAACTCACACGTCATCCTCTCTCATATACACTATTCTCAACGCATCGTTTCTCATAGTGTCAAAAGCTTCCAACTGTCATAAAATGACCATTGTAGGATCTATATAAAAAGATAATTAACAACACCATAATTCTAAAAAATTGTAAAAACTATAAGATTAGGTTAATAATTAAATGAACTTTTTTGAGTTTAATGATACATATTAATTTTTTGCCTTATTTGTGTTATTTGCCAAGTCGGGTTGATGATTGTAGTGAATGGTCTCAGGTGGCGACAATTTTTTAGTTTAAGAGTGTGAAGAATTTTTTTTCTTGTTTTCTTTGAATGCGAGTGTGAAGAGATGAATTTTAGGTTTTATGTTTCAATGTTTTTTAACCTTTTTTTTTCTTTTCATTTTTTGCTAAGTTGTATAATTTTTTTTCCTGAACTTTATTATTTTATTTGTGTCCGGTTGTATACAATTTTTTTCTTAAACTTTATTATTTTATTTTGTAAGATTATAGTAGGGATATGTAGGGACCTAATCAATTTTGTAAATATCAAAAGCATATTATAAAAATAAAAATGACATTTGGATTACAATTTAAAGTGATTAGCACAACAAATGATAATGTGATTTATGTTGATTATTAAATAACCAAAATAGTTTGTTTAAACAAATATTTGTGATAATAAATAATTAGTAGAAAAAAATTAAAGTTATTATTATATTTGATTTGAGTGGATTATAATATATATATATATATATATCTATTTACTAACTTGTCTATGCTATCTTTTATTTTATTTTATAAGATTTGATTTTTTTTATAATATATAATGGATATTAGATAATAAAAATTATTCATCGAGTGCAAGGTCAAATTTTTTTTGGTAAATGGATGTCGAGAAGAATTTTTTTATTGGGAAATGTAATAAATTTATTTTTCAACTTTTTATATAATTTTGAAGAATTTTTCTGAAATAATGATTTCTTAAAATTTTAAATACATGCATAACTTTTTGATTTCCGAATTTGTTTTCATTGAGATCTCACCTAAATTTCATTATTTAATACCTAGGTAGCTAAGAACATACATGGTTTTCAAACAACTACATGATCGGAGAAAATAATAGAATAGTGATAGAGTGTAATACAACCGACTGATAGAAATACATAGGAAAGTGAAACTTCGATGCTTCTTGTGAATGATGCTCGAACTAGATTTAACTTACTCCAAGCCTAGAACCTTGAAATCAAATGAAGGTCAAGAAAGCAAGAGTTGGGACTGAAAAGATTATATATGGACTGGGTCTAATTCTAATTTGAACAATTTAAGAATATAAGTGATACATCATTAAGAGACTGTCATGGGTATTTATTGATAAGAAAAGATAATAGACATGTCTAGGATTTTGTCGTAAGTGATGCTCGAGAGACTGGTTCCACGATTATACTAAAAAAATACACGAGAATCACCTGGATTTGTTTGAAGAATCCTATAGACACGACAATTAAGGAAAAAGTGTAACTGGTGTCCCCTCGGGCATGTGGAAATTTACGAACTCGAGAGTGTATCTCCTCACAAGTCTATGAGTCTCCGAGTAATGAACAATAAGTTTCTTGTTCTCAACAAGAAATGTATAGCAAATGGCTTGATTTAAGTTTAGAGTTTTGATGTTCATTGAGCTAAAAAAATTAAACTACATAATTTTTGTGTCAAAGTATAATAAAAATAGAAATATATGTTTAACAATTATAAATTTATGGGTTTAACACAATCACGAGTGAAATAAGATGAATAACAATATAATAATTGTGAGAAGTTAGCCTAAGAAACTTGTAATATTTATGAGATAATACATATGAATTTTATGAACCTTCCACCTAAGCTAACGTATTTTGTTTTATATATGTAGAACAAATAGTTAATAATCAATCTTCAATTATTTTTTAATTTCTATCCCACAATTATCGTTGACCGATGAACCATGTTATTCCTTGATTTCTGTTTCCTTGAATAGCTTGTTCTAGTAGTATACTGGCAGCTAAGAGAGGGTAAACTGAGTCACTAACTTGAGTCTTACCCTTGTCTTCTCTAGTAAACCTTGTAGCCCCACTATTATCCACACGAACAACACTACTATTATCAGATGATACAATGATAACTTCTACTTTAGCCTCAACAGATACACATGCACCTAGCAGTAGATCTCAAATTTCCACGATCAAATCCAAATCCAAATTTGGCCTTGATCAAATCAGGATCTTCCTTCACTTCAACAACAATTTTCCTGGGCTCAAATCCTTCCTCATCATTTACATTTATTTTTCCTAAAGCCTCATCTAAGAAAGGATGAAAGAACCGTGATCAACTAAAAATAGTAATAAACATAAGATAAATATTTAACTATTTCCATAAAAAATATTCAAAATTCAATATATATACTAGATTTAACATAACAAAAAGAAAGATAATTAAATAAGAAAGGAAGACTCGGAAAAACATCGATCTTATATATAATAAACAATTATCGACTCAGTTGTAGCAAAATCTTTTAAATTTCACCATTACAAGGAACCTTTAAATGAAAGATCTCTATCTCTCTCGGTTTTTCCATCTTTTTTACCCTTTTTATTAGAAGATGACAACATCACCTGTCATAAAGCGGCATCTCGATGTAGGATCATTAGAAGGCTGATCCTCCTTCACCGCCTTCTTGGCCTTGCTCTTTCATCTAACTCTATGCCGACTAGTCAAAGTGAACCATGTCTTGAATAGAATAATACTAGTGTCGATGCTGATTAGAGGGAAAAGAGGAGGAGACACTATTAATATGTTCCTTCTTGTTCAAGGACCTTAATTCTCACCGAGGACCCCTTACCCTCTGCAAGTACTATTTCCTTGGGTGCCTACTAAGTCAAGGAGCATCTTGTTCTTCGTGGTCCTTTCATCCTTAGTATCAGCACCATGCAACTTCTTGACATTAAAATAACTTGTACTTAATCAAGATACGTCATCAAATCGTTAAATTTTTTCTACATGTCTTTATTTAAATATTTAGTCTCCCTATTTTAGTAACTTCCCTTCCTTATAAAGGGAGGTACACATTCAGGGATTACTTGTGGAATTAAATATAATCATACCGAGGTTAGCCTTATTCACAAGAAGAGGACTGAAGCTTGATAATAATTTTACAATTTAAGTATGAACATCTTAGAGTTGAATGACGAGTGGATCACGTGTCTACTCTTTATAAGGGTGTTAGCGTGCATAATCGAGAAGTGTCTGGTATGGCAACCAATTCTCAAGATAACACTGATGAGCTGAAACCAAGGTTGCCAAAGCTGAAGGTGGTTTTGTATTGATTGACAAGATCCGTACAAATCTTATTGTAAACAAATTATCCATCAAGGAAGAAATAGTATTCTCTTCTCGCGATCTTTTCCAACATTTGATTGATGAATCGAAACGGGAAATGATCTATCTTCGTCGCCTTGTTCAATTTTTGGTAGTCCTCGCAAACTTACCATCCAACAATAGTTGTCAATGATATTGATTCATTATCATCATTGAGGATAGTAGTTATTCCTCCCTTCTCGGGAACACACTTAACCAGACTCACCATTTATTTTTTGATATGGAAAAGATGATTCTTGCGTCTAACAGCTTGATCACTTCTTTCCTCACAACTTCCTTCAATATTAGGATAAGTCTCATTAGACCTTCAATTTATCGTTGAATCTTGTATTTAAGAACGATCTTATGTTTGCGAATGGTTGAACTAATACCTTTGATGTCAGCAATATCCACCCAATCGCCTAGCACATTCCATATATGATCTTCTAGATAACTTGTCAATTTACCCGAAAATTATGTGTAACATATTATTAGCACTCTAATGTGACAGAAGTGGTTTCTCTTTTAACTCGGGTGAATATCAATGGATGGCTTTTTCATTGGTGCAATATCATCTAAACCTCAGACTTGGTCATAATATCTTGTTGTTGGTCTTCCATTTATAGAGTTTAGAGCCGCCACAACTTTGTCTAGCTCATCAAGTAACTCAGGCTTGTCAAGATTTAAGGCGGTCTACAAAATATCATTAATTTTTTTTCATAAAGTACTTCTTGTGTGACATGATTGATGACATCCACATAGGAACAATTATCTTGTATGTCAAGAAACTTCATTTCCCTGAACACGTTAATATTAACCTTTTAATCTTGAACGCTGATGATCAATTCACAATCTCTAACATCTATTAAATTGTGACCCGTAGTTAAGAATGGCCGACCCAAGGTAATAGGGACATTATTATCTTCCTTACATTCAAAAATGAAGAAATTGTATAGAAATATAAGTCTCAATTATTTTTAATTTATTGCATACTATATTATGTAGGAATAACACTATATAACTTATATTGTCCAAAAATTGTATTATAGGTTACTATATAATGTTTGAATAAATTACACTATTAGTCCCTATATAATTTTAGAGTGAATTGCACTATAGTCCCTATATTGCTCAAATTTTGTATCAAAGTCTTTTATATAATTTTAGATGGAATTTCAATGTAGTTCACTTATATATTTGAGAAAATTGCACCATAGGTCCCTATATTTTTTTAGTGAATTGAACTATAGTCCCTATATTTTTGTTAAGCGATTTGCACTATAGTCCTTATATTGTCCAAATTTTTTAGTATATGCCCCTATATAATTTTTGATCGGATTGTGCAATAGCTGCCATATATTTGAGAAAATTACTCTATAGATCCATATATATTTGTTGATCTATTTTCATTATAGTACCCATATTGTCCAAAAGTTGCACTTTAGGGCCATATATATTTTTTATCGAATTGCTCTATAGTCCCCTATATATTTGAGAGAATTTCACTATAGGTCCCTATATATGTGTAGATTTCTATATTATCATATAACTTCACCATAGGTCCCTATATTATCCAATAATTTCACCATATGTCCTTATATTAAATATTTGTTCACTTTATGTCCTTGAAATATATATAAATGACACTTTAGGAAATTCTTGGGCTTGCTTAATAAGTTTATTTCCTTTTTTGATTCTTTTATCATTAAAGTTTTGTAATTTTTTTATATTAACTTGTCAGATATTAAACATATTACTTAGAAAATTCTATTTAAAGCCTGTGGTTAATCTCCAGAAGCTCGTAATTTCTACTATCCTCATGATTATACACACTAGCAAATAATAAGAAATATTCAAATATACATTGATCCTATACAATAATTACGTTGTTTTATATATGTAGAACAAATTGCTAATAATCAATCTCAAATTCTTTTTTAATTTCTGTATCCAACAATTATAGTTGACCGATGAACCATGTTATTCCTTAATTGCTGTTTCCATGAAAAGCTTGTTCTAGTAGTATACTGGAAGCATACTGGAAGCTAAGATTAGGGTAAACTGAGTGACTAACTTGAGTCATACCCTTGTCTTCTCTAGTAAACCTTGTAGCCCCACTACTAACCACACAAAATTCTGCATCATAAGAATCTACTTCTGCCACCTCATCAGCAGATAGTCACACACCTTGTAGTAGATCGCAAATTTCAACATTTAGATCAAATCCAAATCAAAATCCAAAGTTGGCCCTGATCAAATCCGGATCTTACTTCACTTCAACAACAATTTTCCCATCTCAAATCCTTCCTCATCATTTACATTTATTTTTCCTAAAGCCTCATCTAAGGAAAGAAGAAAGAACATTGTGTCCTAAATCAGGAATCCAATCTTAATTAATTATAATAACAAAATACATGTCATTATATCAAGTAGGTAGTTAGTATACTTAGTTTTTATGTTTTTATAACATGGGTATATGTCATAATATGATCCTATATTGGATGGAAGAATTTTTCATTTGATATTCATGTTAGTATGTTTTTAATCTATTAAAAAATTTACTAATCAAGCCAATTTTAAAAACAAAAAATATCAGTGCAAAAGAATATATAAATAATGAATGAAAATAATTTATTTTTAAGGTTTGGAAGTTATTAATCTAATATGTAATTACCAAGTACAAATAAGAAACAATGAAATAAGATTCACAAAGAGGGAGACAAATGCTGCAAGATTAAAGTAGTAATACAGTCTACTAAAAGAGGATGATCAATTGTAAATCATGTAAGTAAATTGGAGGCCATATTTAATGTTTAGGGTTTCAAATGAATTTTTAAGACTCATAACCCAACAAACTTTTTTTTATATGCAGGTCCATAATACGCTTGCAAAACACCTTACTGGGTCTACAACACATAAGCCCACACAAGTCTATATTACAGATAACAACGTAATTGACAAACATCGAGATGTGAATAAATATTTACTACAAAACAATTAAAAAATTAGGATTGCAAGACCAAATTGCTCACGACAAATTATGGAACCCACAAAATCACACGTCATCCTCGCTCATATACGATTATTTCTCAATGCATCACTTCTCATACAGTAAAAAGCTTCCAACTGTCATAAAATGACCATTGTAGGTTTTGTATAAAAGATAATAAGCAACACGATAATTCTGAAAAATTGTAAAAATGATAAGATTAAGTTAATAATTAAATGAACTTTTTTGAGTTAAATGATAAAAATTAACTTTTTACCTGAATTTGGGTTCTTTTCCAAGTCGGGTTGATGATGGTGGAGAATGGTCCCGATGGCGGTTTTCTTATTTAGGAGAGACTTGGTGGGAAGGTGAGTGTGAAGAATTCTTTTTTTCCTTGTTTCTTTGAATGGGAGTGTGAAGAGATGAGTTTTAGGTTTTATGTTTCAATGTTTTTTAACCATTGTTTTATTTTGTAAGATTATATTGGGCATAGGATTCGTTGTGGGTAGGGAACTAAGCAGTTCTTTTTAAATATCAAAAGCATATAATAAAATAAAAGTGATATTTGGATTACAAAGGGATTAGCACAACAAATGATAATGTGATTTATGTTGATTATTAAAAACCAACATAGTTTTTTCAAATAAATATTTGTGAAATAAATAATTATTATTATACTTAATTTGAGTTGATAATAATATATATTTCCATTTAGTAACTTCTCGATTCTATCTTTAATTTTATTCTATAAGATTTGATTTTCATTTATAATAAATAATGAATGTTAAGAATCGATCGAGTGCAAGGTCAAATAAAACTTGGCAAATGCATGTCAAGAAGAATGTTATTATTAGGGAATGTAATAAATTTATTTTTTAACTTTGTATATAATTTCGAAGATTTTTTTTTGAAATAATGATTTCTTAAAATTTCAGATACAAGCATTACTTCTTGATGTCCAATTTTTTTTTATTGAGATCTCAACTCTTCTTTCATTTTTTATTACCTAGGTAGCTAAGAACATACATGTTTTTTCAAACAACTACATGGTTAGAGAAAATAATAGATTGGTCATCGAGTGTAGAACAACCGACTAATAGAAATACACAAAAAACAAAAACTTCGATGCTTCTTGTGAATGATGCTCGAACTAGATCTAACTTCTTCCAAGCCTAGCAACCTGAAATCAAATGAAGGTCAGGAAAACAAGGATTTGGGAACGAGAAGAGCATATATAGACTGGGTCTAATTCTAATTTTCACAATGTAAGAATATAAGTGATGCATCATTAATTGAGTGTCATGGGTATTTATTGATAAGAAACGATAATATACCTAGTTAGGCTTTTGTCGTATCCCAAAAAGTGATGCTCGGGAGATTGGTTCCTCGATTGTCCTAAAAAATACGTGAGAATCACCGGGATATGTTTAACGAATCCTCTATACTCGTCAATTAAGGAAAAGTGGAACTGGTGTCTAGTCGGGCATAAGGTAATTTACGCACTGGAGAGAGTATCTCCTCGCAAGTCTATGAGTCTCTCTGAGTAATAAAAGGTAAGTTTCCGTTGTCAACAAAGAATGTAAAACCAATGGATTGATTTAAGTTTATACCTTAGATGGTTATTGAGCTATACAAATAATTAAATTATATAATTTTGCTGTCAAAGTTTAATACAATCATGAGTGAAATAAAATAAATAACAATATAATAATTGCGAGAAGTTAGCCTAAGAAACTTGTAATATCCATTAGATAATACATATGAATTTTATGAACATTCCACATAAGTTAACCTATTATGTTGTATATATGTAGAACAAACAGTTAATAATAAATCTCCAATTCTTTTTTAATTTCTATATCCGACAATTTATCGTTGACTAATGAACTATGTTATTCCTTGATTGTTGTTTCCATTAAAAGCTTGTTCTAGTAGTATACTGGCAGCTAGTCACTAACTTGAGTCTTACCCTTGTCTTCTCTAGTAAACCTTATAGCCCCACTATTAACCACACGAACTTCATCATAAGAATATACTTTTACCACCTCGTCACTACTATTATCATATGATACAACGATAACTTCTACTTTAGCTTCAGCAGATACACACACACTTTGTAGTAGATCCCAAAGTCTACATTCATATCAAATCCAAATCCAAAATTGACCTTGATAAAATTCGGATCTTCCTTCACTTCAACAACAATTTTCCCGGGCTCAAATCCTTCCTCATCATTTATATTTATATTTCCTAAAGCCTTAAGGAGGGAATGTAGAGCCGTGATCACCTAAAGAAAATAACAATCATAAGAAAATAACGAATATGCCATTTTAAGTTACAAGATATTGAATTAATAAAGAATAAAATTATAAATTTTGGGATTTTGTTTGTTTTATTTGGATAACTTAACTTATGAATAAAGATTATTACATGTTTTCTAATTAGTCCCCAAACAAGAGAAATATGCCTATCAGATATGAAACATTACTATGTTCTGAAAAAGAACATTGTGTCCTGAATGAGGAACCCAATCTTAACTATTTGTTATGGGTAAAACTTCCCTCCTATAATGGATGGTCCAATATTTTAATTACAATAATTAATTAAAATAACAAAACACATGTCATTAGATAAAGTAGGTAGTTAGTATAGTTAGAATTTTTATTTTTAAAAGATGAGGTATATGTCATAATATTATTGGTATTGGACCATCCTATATTGGATAGAAAAACTTTCCATTCGATATTAATGTTTCTATTTTTTATCTATTGAAAATCATTAATCAAGTCAATTTTAATGGTGTCTTTTTTCAACAAATGTAATGAAGTTCATTAAAAGACTTGACTTCGACACATGATAAATCTTTAATTGTTTCCACAAAACATATTCAAAATTCAACATATATACTAGCTTTTACATAACAACAAGAAAAATTAAA
Source organism: Nemophila menziesii (assembly GCA_029959085.1). Taxonomy (NCBI): domain Eukaryota; kingdom Viridiplantae; phylum Streptophyta; class Magnoliopsida; order Boraginales; family Hydrophyllaceae; genus Nemophila; species Nemophila menziesii. Next base: position 2,636,667 of record JARWIR010000075.1, on the reverse strand, counting down.
AAAGAAAGAAAGACTCAGCTAATCGTATATATTATAAACAATTATCAACTCAGCAAATGTTTTTGAATTTTACCATTATGGAACCCACAAAACTCACACGTCATTCTCTCTCATATACACTATTCTCAACGCATCGTTTCTCATAGTGTCAAAAGCTTCCAACTGTCATAAAATGACCATTGTCGGATCTATATAAAAAGATAATAAACAACACCATAATTCTAAAAAATTGTAAAAACTATAAGATTAGGTTAATAATTAAATGAACTTTTTTGAGTTTAATGATACATATTAATTTTTTGCCTTATTTGTGTTATTTGCCAAGTCGGGTTGATGATTGTAGTGAATGGTCCCAGGTGGCGGCAATTTTTTAGTTTAGGAGTGTGAAGAATTTTTTTTCTTGTTTTCTTTGAATGCGAGTGTGAAGAGATGAATTTTAGGTTTTATGTTTCAATGTTTTTTAACCTTTTTTTTTCTTTTCATTTTTTTCTCAGTTGTATAATTTTTTTCTGAACTTTATTATTTTATTTGTTTCCGGTTGTATACAATTTTTTTCTTAAACTTTATTATTTTATTTTGTAAGATTATAGTAGGGATATGTAGGGATCTAATCAATTTTGTAAATATCAAAAGCATATTATAAAAATAAAAGTGACATTTGGATAACAATTTAAAGTGATTAGCACAACAATGATAATGTGATTTATGTTGATTATTAAATAACCAAAATAGTTTGTTTAAACAATTATTTGTGATAATAAATAATTAGTAGAAAAAAATTAAAGTTATTATTATATTTGATTTGAGTGGATTATAATATATATATATATATATATATATATATATATATATATATATATATATATATATATATATATATATATATATATATATATATATATATATATTTACTAACTTGTCTATGCTATCTTTTATTTTATTTTATAAGATTTGATTTTTTTATAATATGTAATGGATATTAGATAATAAAAAATTATTCATCGAGTGCAAGGTCAAATTTTTTTTGGTAAATACATGTCGAGAAGAATTTTTTTATTGGAAAATGTAATAAATTTATTTTTCAACTTTGTATATAATTTTGAAGAATTTTTCTGAAATAATGATTTCTTAAAATTTTAAATACATGCATAACTTTTTGATTTCTGAATTTGTTTTCATTGAGATCTCACCTAAATTTCATTTTATATTACCTAGGTAGCTAAGAACATACATGGTTTTCAAACATCTACATGATCGGAGAAAATAATAGAATAGTGATAGAGTGTAATACAACCGACTAATAGAAATACATAGGAGAGTGAAACTTCGATGCTTCTTGTGAATGATGCTCGAAATAGATTTAACTTATGCCAAGCCTAGAACCTTGAAATCAAATGAAGGTCAAGAAAGCAAGAGTTGGGACTGAAAAGATTATATATGGACTGGCTCTAATTCTAATTTGAACAATTTAAGAATATAAGTGATACATCATTAAGAGACTGTCATGGGTATTTATTGATAAGAAAAGATAATAGACATGTCTAGGATTTTGTCGTAAGTGATGCTCGAGAGACTGGTTCCACGATTGTACTAAAAAAATACACGAGAATCACCTGGATTTGTTTGAAGAATCCTATAGACACGACAATTAAGGAAAAAGTGTAACTGGTGTCCCCTCGGGCATGTGGAAATTTACGAACTCGAGAGTGTATCTCCTCACAAGTCTATGAGTCTCCGAGTAATGAACAATAAGTTTCTTGTTCTCAACAAGAAATGTATAGCAAATGGCTTGATTTAAGTTTAGAGTTTTGATGTTCATTGAGCTAAAAAAATTAAACTACATAATTTTTGTGTCAAAGTATAATAAAAATAGAAATATATGTTTAACAATTATAAATTTTTGGGTTTAACACAATCACGAGTGAAATAAGATGAATAACAATATAATAATTGTGAGAAGTTAGCCTAAGAAACTTGTAATATTTATGAGATAATACATATGAATTTTATGAACCTTCCACCTAAGCTAACGTATTTTGTTTTATATATGTAGAACAAATAGTTAATAATCAATCTTCAATTATTTTTTAATTTCTATCCCACAATTATCGTTGACCGATGAACCATGTTATTCCTTGATTTCTGTTTCCTTGAATAGCTTGTTCTAGTAGTATACTGGCAGCTAAGAGAGGGTAAACTGAGTCACTAACTTGAGTCTTACCCTTGTCTTCTCTAGTAAACCTTGTAGCCCCACTATTATCCACACGAACAACACTACTATTATCAGATGATACAATGATAACTTCTACTTTAGCCTCAACAGATACACATGCACCTAGCAGTAGATCTCAAATTTCCACGATCAAATCCAAATCCAAATTTGGCCTTGATCAAATCAGGATCTTCCTTCACTTCAACAACAATTTTCCTGGGCTCAAATCCTTCCTCATCATTTACATTTATTTTTCCTAAAGCCTCATCTAAGAAAGGATGAAAGAACCGTGATCAACTAAAAATAGTAATAAACATAAGATAAATATTTAACTATTTCCATAAAACATATTCAAAATTCAATATATATACTAGATTTAACATAACAAAAAGAAAGATAATTAAATAAGAAAGGAAGACTCGGAAAAACATCGATCTTATATATAATAAACAATTATCGACTCAGTTGTAGCAAAATCTTTTAAATTTCACCATTACAAGGAACCTTTAAATGAAAGATCTCTATCTCTCTCGGTTTTTCCATCTTTTTTACCCTTTTTATTAGAAGATGACAACATCACCTGTCATAAAGCGGCATCTCGATGTAGGATCATTAGAAGGCTGATCCTCCTTCACCGCCTTCTTGGCCTTGCTCTTTCATCTAACTCTATGCCGACTAGTCAAAGTGAACCATGTCTTGAATAGAATAATACTAGTGTCGATGCTGATTAGAGGGAAAAGAGGAGGAGACACTATCAATATGTTCCTTCTTGTTCAAGGACCTTAATTCTCACCGAGGACCCCTTACCCTCTGCAAGTACTATTTCCTTGGGTGCCTACTAAGTCAAGGAGCATCTTGTTCTTCGTGGTCCTTTCATCCTTAGTATCAGCACCATGCAACTTCTTGACATTAAAATAACTTGTACTTAATCAAGATACGTCATCAAATCGTTAAATTTTTTCTACATGTCTTTATTTAAATATTTAGTCTCCCTATTTTAGTAACTTCCCTTCCTTATAAAGGGAGGTACACATTCAGGGATTACTTGTGGAATTAAATATAATCATACCGAGGTTAGCCTTATTCACAAGAAGAGGACTGAAGCTTGATAATAATTTTACAATTTAAGTATGAACATCTTAGAGTTGAATGACGAGTGGATCACGTGTCTACTCTTTATAAGGGTGTTAGCGTGCATAATCGAGAAGTGTCTGGTATGGCAACCAATTCTCAAGATAACACTGATGAGCTGAAACCAAGGTTGCCAAAGCTGAAGGTGGTTTTGTATTGATTGACAAGATCCGTACAAATCTTATTGTAAACAAATTATCCATCAAGGAAGAAATAGTATTCTCTTCTCGCGATCTTTTCCAACATTTGATTGATGAATCGAAACGGGAAATGATCTATCTTCGTCGCCTTGTTCAATTTTTGGTAGTCCTCGCAAACTTACCATCCAACAATAGTTGTCAATGATATTGATTCATTATCATCATTGAGGATAGTAGTTATTCCTCCCTTCTCGGGAACACACTTAACCAGACTCACCATTTATTTTTTGATATGGAAAAGATGATTCTTGCGTCTAACAGCTTGATCACTTCTTTCCTCACAACTTCCTTCAATATTAGGATAAGTCTCATTAGACCTTCAATTTATCGTTGAATCTTGTATTTAAGAACGATCTTATGTTTGCGAATGGTTGAACTAATACCTTTGATGTCAGCAATATCCACCCAATCGCCTAGCACATTCCATATATGATCTTCTAGATAACTTGTCAATTTACCCGAAAATTATGTGTAACATATTATTAGCACTCTAATGTGACAGAAGTGGTTTCTCTTTTAACTCGGGTGAATATCAATGGATGGCTTTTTCATTGGTGCAATATCATCTAAACCTCAGACTTGGTCATAATATCTTGTTGTTGGTCTTCCATTTATAGAGTTTAGAGCCGCCACAACTTTGTCTAGCTCATCAAGTAACTCAGGCTTGTCAAGATTTAAGGCGGTCTACAAAATATCATTAATTTTTTTTCATAAAGTACTTCTTGTGTGACATGATTGATGACATCCACATAGGAACAATTATCTTGTATGTCAAGAAACTTCATTTCCCTGAACACGTTAATATTAACCTTTTAATCTTGAACGCTGATGATCAATTCACAATCTCTAACATCTATTAAATTGTGACCCGTAGTTAAGAATGGCCGACCCAAGGTAATAGGGACATTATTATCTTCCTTACATTCAAAAATGAAGAAATTGTATAGAAATATAAGTCTCAATTATTTTTAATTTATTGCATACTATATTATGTAGGAATAACACTATATAACTTATATTGTCCAAAAATTGTATTATAGGTTACTATATAATGTTTGAATAAATTACACTATTAGTCCCTATATAATTTTAGAGTGAATTGCACTATAGTCCCTATATTGCTCAAATTTTGTATCAAAGTCTTTTATATAATTTTAGATGGAATTTCAATGTAGTTCACTTATATATTTGAGAAAATTGCACCATAGGTCCCTATATTTTTTTAGTGAATTGAACTATAGTCCCTATATTTTTGTTAAGCGATTTGCACTATAGTCCTTATATTGTCCAAATTTTTTAGTATATGCCCCTATATAATTTTTGATCGGATTGTGCAATAGCTGCCATATATTTGAGAAAATTACTCTATAGATCCATATATATTTGTTGATCTATTTTCATTATAGTACCCATATTGTCCAAAAGTTGCACTTTAGGGCCATATATATTTTTTATCGAATTGCTCTATAGTCCCCTATATATTTGAGAGAATTTCACTATAGGTCCCTATATATGTGTAGATTTCTATATTATCATATAACTTCACCATAGGTCCCTATATTATCCAATAATTTCACCATATGTCCTTATATTAAATATTTGTTCACTTTATGTCCTTGAAATATATATAAATGACACTTTAGGAAATTCTTGGGCTTGCTTAATAAGTTTATTTCCTTTTTTGATTCTTTTATCATTAAAGTTTTGTAATTTTTTTATATTAACTTGTCAGATATTAAACATATTACTTAGAAAATTCTATTTAAAGCCTGTGGTTAATCTCCAGAAGCTCGTAATTTCTACTATCCTCATGATTATACACACTAGCAAATAATAAGAAATATTCAAATATACATTGATCCTATACAATAATTACGTTGTTTTATATATGTAGAACAAATTGCTAATAATCAATCTCAAATTCTTTTTTAATTTCTGTATCCAACAATTATAGTTGACCGATGAACCATGTTATTCCTTAATTGCTGTTTCCATGAAAAGCTTGTTCTAGTAGTATACTGGAAGCATACTGGAAGCTAAGATTAGGGTAAACTGAGTGACTAACTTGAGTCATACCCTTGTCTTCTCTAGTAAACCTTGTAGCCCCACTACTAACCACACAAAATTCTGCATCATAAGAATCTACTTCTGCCACCTCATCAGCAGATAGTCACACACCTTGTAGTAGATCGCAAATTTCAACATTTAGATCAAATCCAAATCAAAATCCAAAGTTGGCCCTGATCAAATCCGGATCTTACTTCACTTCAACAACAATTTTCCCATCTCAAATCCTTCCTCATCATTTACATTTATTTTTCCTAAAGCCTCATCTAAGGAAAGAAGAAAGAACATTGTGTCCTAAATCAGGAATCCAATCTTAATTAATTATAATAACAAAATACATGTCATTATATCAAGTAGGTAGTTAGTATACTTAGTTTTTATGTTTTTATAACATGGGTATATGTCATAATATGATCCTATATTGGATGGAAGAATTTTTCATTTGATATTCATGTTAGTATGTTTTTAATCTATTAAAAAATTTACTAATCAAGCCAATTTTAAAAACAAAAAATATCAGTGCAAAAGAATATATAAATAATGAATGAAAATAATTTATTTTTAAGGTTTGGAAGTTATTAATCTAATATGTAATTACCAAGTACAAATAAGAAACAATGAAATAAGATTCACAAAGAGGGAGACAAATGCTGCAAGATTAAAGTAGTAATACAGTCTACTAAAAGAGGATGATCAATTGTAAATCATGTAAGTAAATTGGAGGCCATATTTAATGTTTAGGGTTTCAAATGAATTTTTAAGACTCATAACCCAACAAACTTTTTTTTATATGCAGGTCCATAATACGCTTGCGAAACACCTTACTGGGTCTACAACACATAAGCCCACACAAGTCTATATTACAGATAACAACGTAATTGACAAACATCGAGATGTGAATAAATATTTACTACAAAACAATTAAAAAATTAGGATTGCAAGACCAAATTGCTCACGACAAATTATGGAACCCACAAAATCACACGTCATCCTCGCTCATATACGATTATTTCTCAATGCATCACTTCTCATACAGTAAAAAGCTTCCAACTGTCATAAAATGACCATTGTAGGTTTTGTATAAAAGATAATAAGCAACACGATAATTCTGAAAAATTGTAAAAATGATAAGATTAAGTTAATAATTAAATGAACTTTTTTGAGTTAAATGATAAAAATTAACTTTTTACCTGAATTTGGGTTCTTTTCCAAGTCGGGTTGATGATGGTGGAGAATGGTCCCGATGGCGGTTTTCTTATTTAGGAGAGACTTGGTGGGAAGGTGAGTGTGAAGAATTCTTTTTTTCCTTGTTTCTTTGAATGGGAGTGTGAAGAGATGAGTTTTAGGTTTTATGTTTCAATGTTTTTTAACCATTGTTTTATTTTGTAAGATTATATTGGGCATAGGATTCGTTGTGGGTAGGGAACTAAGCAGTTCTTTTTAAATATCAAAAGCATATAATAAAATAAAAGTGATATTTGGATTACAAAGGGATTAGCACAACAAATGATAATGTGATTTATGTTGATTATTAAAAACCAACATAGTTTTTTCAAATAAATATTTGTGAAATAAATAATTATTATTATACTTAATTTGAGTTGATAATAATATATATTTCCATTTAGTAACTTCTCGATTCTATCTTTAATTTTATTCTATAAGATTTGATTTTCATTTATAATAAATAATGAATGTTAAGAATCGATCGAGTGCAAGGTCAAATAAAACTTGGCAAATGCATGTCAAGAAGAATGTTATTATTAGGGAATGTAATAAATTTATTTTTTAACTTTGTATATAATTTCGAAGATTTTTTTTTGAAATAATGATTTCTTAAAATTTCAGATACAAGCATTACTTCTTGATGTCCAATTTTTTTTATTGAGATCTCAACTCTTCTTTCATTTTTTATTACCTAGGTAGCTAAGAACATACATGTTTTTTCAAACAACTACATGGTTAGAGAAAATAATAGATTGGTCATCGAGTGTAGAACAACCGACTAATAGAAATACACAAAAAACAAAAACTTCGATGCTTCTTGTGAATGATGCTCGAACTAGATCTAACTTCTTCCAAGCCTAGCAACCTGAAATCAAATGAAGGTCAGGAAAACAAGGATTTGGGAACGAGAAGAGCATATATAGACTGGGTCTAATTCTAATTTTCACAATGTAAGAATATAAGTGATGCATCATTAATTGAGTGTCATGGGTATTTATTGATAAGAAACGATAATATACCTAGTTAGGCTTTTGTCGTATCCCAAAAAGTGATGCTCGGGAGATTGGTTCCTCGATTGTCCTAAAAAATACGTGAGAATCACCGGGATATGTTTAACGAATCCTCTATACTCGTCAATTAAGGAAAAGTGGAACTGGTGTCTAGTCGGGCATAAGGTAATTTACGCACTGGAGAGAGTATCTCCTCGCAAGTCTATGAGTCTCTCTGAGTAATAAAAGGTAAGTTTCCGTTGTCAACAAAGAATGTAAAACCAATGGATTGATTTAAGTTTATACCTTAGATGGTTATTGAGCTATACAAATAATTAAATTATATAATTTTGCTGTCAAAGTTTAATACAATCATGAGTGAAATAAAATAAATAACAATATAATAATTGCGAGAAGTTAGCCTAAGAAACTTGTAATATCCATTAGATAATACATATGAATTTTATGAACATTCCACATAAGTTAACCTATTATGTTCTATATATGTAGAACAAACAGTTAATAATAAATCTCCAATTCTTTTTTAATTTCTATATCCGACAATTTATCGTTGACTAATGAACTATGTTATTCCTTGATTGTTGTTTCCATTAAAAGCTTGTTCTAGTAGTATACTGGCAGCTAGTCACTAACTTGAGTCTTACCCTTGTCTTCTCTAGTAAACCTTATAGCCCCACTATTAACCACACGAACTTCATCATAAGAATATACTTTTACCACCTCGTCACTACTATTATCATATGATACAACGATAACTTCTACTTTAGCTTCAGCAGATACACACACACTTTGTAGTAGATCCCAAAGTCTACATTCATATCAAATCCAAATCCAAAATTGACCTTGATAAAATTCGGATCTTCCTTCACTTCAACAACAATTTTCCCGGGCTCAAATCCTTCCTCATCATTTATATTTATATTTCCTAAAGCCTTAAGGAGGGAATGTAGAGCCGTGATCACCTAAAGAAAATAACAATCATAAGAAAATAACGAATATGCCATTTTAAGTTACAAGATATTGAATTAATAAAGAATAAAATTATAAATTTTGGGATTTTGTTTGTTTTATTTGGATAACTTAACTTATGAATAAAGATTATTACATGTTTTCTAATTAGTCCCCAAACAAGAGAAATATGCCTATCAGATATGAAACATTACTATGTTCTGAAAAAGAACATTGTGTCCTGAATGAGGAACCCAATCTTAACTATTTGTTATGGGTAAAACTTCCCTCCTATAATGGATGGTCCAATATTTTAATTACAATAATTAATTAAAATAACAAAACACATGTCATTAGATAAAGTAGGTAGTTAGTATAGTTAGAATTTTTATTTTTAAAAGATGAGGTATATGTCATAATATTATTGGTATTGGACCATCCTATATTGGATAGAAAAACTTTCCATTCGATATTAATGTTTCTATTTTTTATCTATTGAAAATCATTAATCAAGTCAATTTTAATGGTGTCTTTTTTCAACAAATGTAATGAAGTTCATTAAAAGACTTGACTTCGACACATGATAAATCTTTAATTGTTTCCACAAAACATATTCAAAATTCAACATATATACTAGCTTTTACATAACAACAAGAAAAATTAAAAAAGAAAGAAAGACTCAGCTAATCGTATATATTATAAACAATTATCAACTCAGCAAATGTTTTTGAATTTTACCATTATGGAACCCACAAAACTCACACGTCATTCTCTCTCATATACACTATTCTCAACGCATCGTTTCTCATAGTGTCAAAAGCTTCCAACTGTCATAAAATGACCATTGTCGGATCTATATAAAAAGATAATAAACAACACCATAATTCTAAAAAATTGTAAAAACTATAAGATTAGGTTAATAATTAAATGAACTTTTTTGAGTTTAATGATACATATTAATTTTTTGCCTTATTTGTGTTATTTGCCAAGTCGGGTTGATGATTGTAGTGAATGGTCCCAGGTGGCGGCAATTTTTTAGTTTAGGAGTGTGAAGAATTTTTTTTCTTGTTTTCTTTGAATGCGAGTGTGAAGAGATGAATTTTAGGTTTTATGTTTCAATGTTTTTTAACCTTTTTTTTTCTTTTCATTTTTTTCTCAGTTGTATAATTTTTTTCTGAACTTTATTATTTTATTTGTTTCCGGTTGTATACAATTTTTTTCTTAAACTTTATTATTTTATTTTGTAAGATTATAGTAGGGATATGTAGGGATCTAATCAATTTTGTAAATATCAAAAGCATATTATAAAAATAAAAGTGACATTTGGATAACAATTTAAAGTGATTAGCACAACAATGATAATGTGATTTATGTTGATTATTAAATAACCAAAATAGTTTGTTTAAACAATTATTTGTGATAATAAATAATTAGTAGAAAAAAATTAAAGTTATTATTATATTTGATTTGAGTGGATTATAATATATATATATATATATATATATATATATATATATATTTACTAACTTGTCTATGCTATCTTTTATTTTATTTTATAAGATTTGATTTTTTTATAATATGTAATGGATATTAGATAATAAAAAATTATTCATCGAGTGCAAGGTCAAATTTTTTTTGGTAAATACATGTCGAGAAGAATTTTTTTATTGGAAAATGTAATAAATTTATTTTTCAACTTTGTATATAATTTTGAAGAATTTTTCTGAAATAATGATTTCTTAAAATTTTAAATACATGCATAACTTTTTGATTTCTGAATTTGTTTTCATTGAGATCTCACCTAAATTTCATTTTATATTACCTAGGTAGCTAAGAACATACATGGTTTTCAAACATCTACATGATCGGAGAAAATAATAGAATAGTGATAGAGTGTCATACAACCGACTAATAGAAATACATAGGAGAGTGAAACTTCGATGCTTCTTGTGAATGATGCTCGAACTAGATTTAACTTATGCCAAGCCTAGAACCTTGAAATCAAATGAAGGTCAAGAAAGCAAGAGTTGGGACTGAAAAGATTATATATGGACTGGCTCTAATTCTAATTTGAACAATTTAAGAATATAAGTGATACATCATTAAGAGACTGTCATGGGTATTTATTGATAAGAAAAGATAATAGACATGTCTAGGATTTTGTCGTAAGTGATGCTCGAGAGACTGGTTCCACGATTGTACTAAAAAAATACACGAGAATCACCTGGATTTGTTTGAAGAATCCTATAGACACGACAATTAAGGAAAAAGTGTAACTGGTGTCCCCTCGGGCATGTGGAAATTTACGAACTCGAGAGTGTATCTCCTCACAAGTCTATGAGTCTCCGAGTAATGAACAATAAGTTTCTTGTTCTCAACAAGAAATGTATAGCAAATGGCTTGATTTAAGTTTAGAGTTTTGATGTTCATTGAGCTAAAAAAATTAAACTACATAATTTTTGTGTCAAAGTATAATAAAAATAGAAATATATGTTTAACAATTATAAATTTATGGGTTTAACACAATCACGAGTGAAATAAGATGAATAACAATATAATAATTGTGAGAAGTTAGCCTAAGAAACTTGTAATATTTATGAGATAATACATATGAATTTTATGAACCTTCCACCTAAGCTAACGTATTTTGTTTTATATATGTAGAACAAATAGTTAATAATCAATCTTCAATTATTTTTTAATTTCTATCCCACAATTATCGTTGACCGATGAACCATGTTATTCCTTGATTTCTGTTTCCTTGAATAGCTTGTTCTAGTAGTATACTGGCAGCTAAGAGAGGGTAAACTGAGTCACTAACTTGAGTCTTACCCTTGTCTTCTCTAGTAAACCTTGTAGCCCCACTATTATCCACACGAACAACACTACTATTATCAGATGATACAATGATAACTTCTACTTTAGCCTCAACAGATACACATGCACCTAGCAGTAGATCTCAAATTTCCACGATCAAATCCAAATCCAAATTTGGCCTTGATCAAATCAGGATCTTCCTTCACTTCAACAACAATTTTCCTGGGCTCAAATCCTTCCTCATCATTTACATTTATTTTTCCTAAAGCCTCATCTAAGAAAGGATGAAAGAACCGTGATCAACTAAAAATAGTAATAAACATAAGATAAATATTTAACTATTTCCATAAAACATATTCAAAATTCAATATATATACTAGATTTAACATAACAAAAAGAAAGATAATTAAATAAGAAAGGAAGACTCGGAAAAACATCGATCTTATATATAATAAACAATTATCGACTCAGTTGTAGCAAAATCTTTTAAATTTCACCATTACAAGGAACCTTTAAATGAAAGATCTCTATCTCTCTCGGTTTTTCCATCTTTTTTACCCTTTTTATTAGAAGATGACAACATCACCTGTCATAAAGCGGCATCTCGATGTAGGATCATTAGAAGGCTGATCCTCCTTCACCGCCTTCTTGGCCTTGCTCTTTCATCTAACTCTATGCCGACTAGTCAAAGTGAACCATGTCTTGAATAGAATAATACTAGTGTCGATGCTGATTAGAGGGAAAAGAGGAGGAGACACTATCAATATGTTCCTTCTTGTTCAAGGACCTTAATTCTCACCGAGGACCCCTTACCCTCTGCAAGTACTATTTCCTTGGGTGCCTACTAAGTCAAGGAGCATCTTGTTCTTCGTGGTCCTTTCATCCTTAGTATCAGCACCATGCAACTTCTTGACATTAAAATAACTTGTACTTAATCAAGATACGTCATCAAATCGTTAAATTTTTTCTACATGTCTTTATTTAAATATTTAGTCTCCCTATTTTAGTAACTTCCCTTCCTTATAAAGGGAGGTACACATTCAGGGATTACTTGTGGAATTAAATATAATCATACCGAGGTTAGCCTTATTCACAAGAAGAGGACTGAAGCTTGATAATAATTTTACAATTTAAGTATGAACATCTTAGAGTTGAATGACGAGTGGATCACGTGTCTACTCTTTATAAGGGTGTTAGCGTGCATAATCGAGAAGTGTCTGGTATGGCAACCAATTCTCAAGATAACACTGATGAGCTGAAACCAAGGTTGCCAAAGCTGAAGGTGGTTTTGTATTGATTGACAAGATCCGTACAAATCTTATTGTAAACAAATTATCCATCAAGGAAGAAATAGTATTCTCTTCTCGCGATCTTTTCCAACATTTGATTGATGAATCGAAACGGGAAATGATCTATCTTCGTCGCCTTGTTCAATTTTTGGTAGTCCTCGCAAACTTACCATCCAACAATAGTTGTCAATGATATTGATTCATTATCATCATTGAGGATAGTAGTTATTCCTCCCTTCTCGGGAACACACTTAACCAGACTCACCATTTATTTTTTGATATGGAAAAGATGATTCTTGCGTCTAACAGCTTGATCACTTCTTTCCTCACAACTTCCTTCAATATTAGGATAAGTCTCATTAGACCTTCAATTTATCGTTGAATCTTGTATTTAAGAACGATCTTATGTTTGCGAATGGTTGAACTAATACCTTTGATGTCAGCAATATCCACCCAATCGCCTAGCACATTCCATATATGATCTTCTAGATAACTTGTCAATTTACCCGAAAATTATGTGTAACATATTATTAGCACTCTAATGTGACAGAAGTGGTTTCTCTTTTAACTCGGGTGAATATCAATGGATGGCTTTTTCATTGGTGCAATATCATCTAAACCTCAGACTTGGTCATAATATCTTGTTGTTGGTCTTCCATTTATAGAGTTTAGAGCCGCCACAACTTTGTCTAGCTCATCAAGTAACTCAGGCTTGTCAAGATTTAAGGCGGTCTACAAAATATCATTAATTTTTTTTCATAAAGTACTTCTTGTGTGACATGATTGATGACATCCACATAGGAACAATTATCTTGTATGTCAAGAAACTTCATTTCCCTGAACACGTTAATATTAACCTTTTAATCTTGAACGCTGATGATCAATTCACAATCTCTAACATCTATTAAATTGTGACCCGTAGTTAAGAATGGCCGACCCAAGGTAATAGGGACATTATTATCTTCCTTACATTCAAAAATGAAGAAATTGTATAGAAATATAAGTCTCAATTATTTTTAATTTATTGCATACTATATTATGTAGGAATAACACTATATAACTTATATTGTCCAAAAATTGTATTATAGGTTACTATATAATGTTTGAATAAATTACACTATTAGTCCCTATATAATTTTAGAGTGAATTGCACTATAGTCCCTATATAATTTTAGAGTGAATTGCACTATAGTCCCTATATTGCTCAAATTTTGTATCAAAGTCTTTTATATAATTTTAGATGGAATTTCAATGTAGTTCACTTATATATTTGAGAAAATTGCACCATAGGTCCCTATATTTTTTTAGTGAATTGAACTATAGTCCCTATATTTTTGTTAAGCGATTTGCACTATAGTCCTTATATTGTCCAAATTTTTTAGTATATGCCCCTATATAATTTTTGATCGGATTGTGCAATAGCTGCCATATATTTGAGAAAATTACTCTATAGGTCCATATATATTTGTTGATCTATTTTCATTATAGTACCCATATTGTCCAAAAGTTGCACTTTAGGGCCATATATATTTTTTATCGAATTGCTCTATAGTCCCCTATATATTTGAGAGAATTTCACTATAGGTCCCTATATATGTGTAGATTTCTATATTATCATATAACTTCACCATAGGTCCCTATATTATCCAATAATTTCACCATATGTCCTTATATTAAATATTTGTTCACTTTATGTCCTTGAAATATATATAAATGACACTTTAGGAAATTCTTGGGCTTGCTTAATAAGTTTATTTCCTTTTTTGATTCTTTTATCATTAAAGTTTTGTAATTTTTTTATATTAACTTGTCAGATATTAAACATATTACTTAGAAAATTCTATTTAAAGCCTGTGGTTAATCTCCAGAAGCTCGTAATTTCTACTATCCTCATGATTATACACACTAGCAAATAATAAGAAATATTCAAATATACATTGATCCTATACAATAATTACGTTGTTTTATATATGTAGAACAAATTGCTAATAATCAATCTCAAATTCTTTTTTAATTTCTGTATCCAACAATTATAGTTGACCGATGAACCATGTTATTCCTTAATTGTTGTTTCCATGAAAAGCTTGTTCTAGTAGTATACTGGAAGCATACTGGAAGCTAAGATTAGGGTAAACTGAGTGACTAACTTGAGTCATACCCTTGTCTTCTCTAGTAAACCTTGTAGCCCCACTACTAACCACACAAAATTCTGCATCATAAGAATCTACTTCTGCCACCTCATCAGCAGATAGTCACACACCTTGTAGTAGATCGCAAATTTCAACATTTAGATCAAATCCAAATCAAAATCCAAAGTTGGCCCTGATCAAATCCGGATCTTACTTCACTTCAACAACAATTTTCCCATCTCAAATCCTTCCTCATCATTTACATTTATTTTTCCTAAAGCCTCATCTAAGGAAAGAAGAAAGAACATTGTGTCCTAAATCAGGAATCCAATCTTAATTAATTATAATAACAAAATACATGTCATTATATCAAGTAGGTAGTTAGTATACTTAGTTTTTATGTTTTTATAACATGGGTATATGTCATAATATGATCCTATATTGGATGGAAGAATTTTTCATTTGATATTCATGTTAGTATGTTTTTAATCTATTAAAAAATTTACTAATCAAGCCAATTTTAAAAACAAAAAATATCAGTGCAAAAGAATATATAAATAATGAATGAAAATAATTTATTTTTAAGGTTTGGAAGTTATTAATCTAATATGTAATTACCAAGTACAAATAAGAAACAATGAAATAAGATTCACAAAGAGGGAGACAAATGCTGCAAGATTAAAGTAGTAATACAGTCTACTAAAAGAGGATGATCAATTGTAAATCATGTAAGTAAATTGGAGGCCATATTTAATGTTTAGGGTTTCAAATGAATTTTTAAGACTCATAACCCAACAAACTTTTTTTATATGCAGGTCCATAATACGCTTGCAAAACACCTTACTGGGTCTACAACACATAAGCCCACACAAGTCTATATTACAGATAACAACGTAATTGACAAACATCGAGATGTGAATAAATATTTACTACAAAACAATTAAAAAATTAGGATTGCAAGACCAAATTGCTCACGACAAATTATGGAACCCACAAAATCACACGTCATCCTCGCTCATATACGATTATTTCTCAATGCATCACTTCTCATACAGTAAAAAGCTTCCAACTGTCATAAAATGACCATTGTAGGTTTTGTATAAAAGATAATAAGCAACACGATAATTCTGAAAAATTGTAAAAATGATAAGATTAAGTTAATAATTAAATGAACTTTTTTGAGTTAAATGATAAAAATTAACTTTTTACCTGAATTTGGGTTCTTTTCCAAGTCGGGTTGATGATGGTGGAGAATGGTCCCGATGGCGGTTTTCTTATTTTGGAGAGACTTGGTGGGAAGGTGAGTGTGAAGAATTATTTTTTTCCTTGTTTCTTTGAATGGGAGTGTGAAGAGATGAGTTTTAGGTTTTATGTTTCAATGTTTTTTAACCATTGTTTTATTTTGTAAGATTATATTGGGCATAGGATTCGTTGTGGGTAGGGAACTAAGCAGTTCTTTTTAAATATCAAAAGCATATAATAAAATAAAAGTGATATTTGGATTACAAAGGGATTAGCACAACAAATGATAATGTGATTTATGTTGATTATTAAAAACCAACATAGTTTTTTCAAATAAATATTTGTGAAATAAATAATTATTATTATACTTAATTTGAGTTGATAATAATATATATTTCCATTTAGTAACTTCTCGATTCTATCTTTAATTTTATTCTATAAGATTTGATTTTCATTTATAATAAATAATGAATGTTAAGAATCGATCGAGTGCAAGGTCAAATAAAACTTGGCAAATGCATGTCAAGAAGAATGTTATTATTAGGGAATGTAATAAATTTATTTTTTAACTTTGTATATAATTTCGAAGATTTTTTTTTGAAATAATGATTTCTTAAAATTTCAGATACAAGCATTACTTCTTGATGTCCAATTTTTTTTTATTGAGATCTCAACTCTTCTTTCATTTTTTATTACCTAGGTAGCTAAGAACATACATGTTTTTTCAAACAACTACATGGTTAGAGAAAATAATAGATTGGTCATCGAGTGTAGAACAACCGACTAATAGAAATACACAAAAAACAAAAACTTCGATGCTTCTTGTGAATGATGCTCGAACTAGATCTAACTTCTTCCAAGCCTAGCAACCTGAAATCAAATGAAGGTCAGGAAAACAAGGATTTGGGAACGAGAAGAGCATATATAGACTGGGTCTAATTCTAATTTTCACAATGTAAGAATATAAGTGATGCATCATTAATTGAGTGTCATGGGTATTTATTGATAAGAAACGATAATATACCTAGTTAGGCTTTTGTCGTATCCCAAAAAGTGATGCTCGGGAGATTGGTTCCTCGATTGTCCTAAAAAATACGTGAGAATCACCGGGATATGTTTAACGAATCCTCTATACTCGTCAATTAAGGAAAAGTGGAACTGGTGTCTAGTCGGGCATAAGGTAATTTACGCACTGGAGAGAGTATCTCCTCGCAAGTCTATGAGTCTCTCTGAGTAATAAAAGGTAAGTTTCCGTTGTCAACAAAGAATGTAAAACCAATGGATTGATTTAAGTTTATACCTTAGATGGTTATTGAGCTATACAAATAATTAAATTATATAATTTTGCTGTCAAAGTTTAATACAATCATGAGTGAAATAAAATAAATAACAATATAATAATTGCGAGAAGTTAGCCTAAGAAACTTGTAATATCCATTAGATAATACATATGAATTTTATGAACATTCCACATAAGTTAACCTATTATGTTGTATATATGTAGAACAAACAGTTAATAATAAATCTCCAATTCTTTTTTAATTTCTATATCCGACAATTTATCGTTGACTAATGAACTATGTTATTCCTTGATTGTTGTTTCCATTAAAAGCTTGTTCTAGTAGTATACTGGCAGCTAGTCACTAACTTGAGTCTTACCCTTGTCTTCTCTAGTAAACCTTATAGCCCCACTATTAACCACACGAACTTCATCATAAGAATATACTTTTACCACCTCGTCACTACTATTATCATATGATACAACGATAACTTCTACTTTAGCTTCAGCAGATACACACACACTTTGTAGTAGATCCCAAAGTCTACATTCATATCAAATCCAAATCCAAAATTGACCTTGATAAAATTCGGATCTTCCTTCACTTCAACAACAATTTTCCCGGGCTCAAATCCTTCCTCATCATTTATATTTATATTTCCTAAAGCCTTAAGGAGGGAATGTAGAGCCGTGATCACCTAAAGAAAATAACAATCATAAGAAAATAACGAATATGCCATTTTAAGTTACAAGATATTGAATTAATAAAGAATAAAATTATAAATTTTGGGATTTTGTTTGTTTTATTTGGATAACTTAACTTATGAATAAAGATTATTACATGTTTTCTAATTAGTCCCCAAACAAGAGAAATATGCCTATCAGATATGAAACATTACTATGTTCTGAAAAAGAACATTGTGTCCTGAATGAGGAACCCAATCTTAACTATTTGTTATGGGTAAAACTTCCCTCCTATAATGGATGGTCCAATATTTTAATTACAATAATTAATTAAAATAACAAAACACATGTCATTAGATAAAGTAGGTAGTTAGTATAGTTAGAATTTTTATTTTTAAAAGATGAGGTATATGTCATAATATTATTGGTATTGGACCATCCTATATTGGATAGAAAAACTTTCCATTCGATATTAATGTTTCTATTTTTTATCTATTGAAAATCACTAATCAAGTCAATTTTAATGGTGTCTTTTTTCAACAAATGTAATGAAGTTCATTAAAAGACTTGACTTCGACACATGATAAATCTTTAATTGTTTCCACAAAACATATTCAAAATTCAACATATATACTAGCTTTTACATAACAACAAGAAAAATTAAAAAAGAAAGAAAGACTCAGCTAATCGTATATATTATAAACAATTATCAACTCAGCAAATGTTTTTGAATTTTACCATTATGGAACCCACAAAACTCACACGTCATTCTCTCATATACACTATTCTCAACGCATCGTTTCTCATAGTGTCAAAAGCTTCCAACTGTCATAAAATGACCATTGTCGGATCTATATAAAAAGATAATAAACAACACCATAATTCTAAAAAATTGTAAAAACTATAAGATTAGGTTAATAATTAAATGAACTTTTTTGAGTTTAATGATACATATTAATTTTTTGCCTTATTTGTGTTATTTGCCAAGTCGGGTTGATGATTGTAGTGAATGGTCCCAGGTGGCGGCAATTTTTTAGTTTAGGAGTGTGAAGAATTTTTTTTCTTGTTTTCTTTGAATGCGAGTGTGAAGAGATGAATTTTAGGTTTTATGTTTCAATGTTTTTTAACCTTTTTTTTTCTTTTCATTTTTTTCTCAGTTGTATAATTTTTTTCTGAACTTTATTATTTTATTTGTTTCCGGTTGTATACAATTTTTTTCTTAAACTTTATTATTTTATTTTGTAAGATTATAGTAGGGATATGTAGGGATCTAATCAATTTTGTAAATATCAAAAGCATATTATAAAAATAAAAGTGACATTTGGATTACAATTTAAAGTGATTAGCACAACAATGATAATGTGATTTATGTTGATTATTAAATAACCAAAATAGTTTGTTTAAACAATTATTTGTGATAATAAATAATTAGTAGAAAAAAATTAAAGTTATTATTATATTTGATTTGAGTGGATTATAATATATATATATATATATATATATATATATATATATATATATATATATATATATATATTTACTAACTTGTCTATGCTATCTTTTATTTTATTTTATAAGATTTGATTTTTTTATAATATATAATGGATATTAGATAATAAAAAATTATTCATCGAGTGCAAGGTCAAATTTTTTTTGGTAAATGCATGTCGAGAAGAATTTTTTTATTGGAAAATGTAATAAATTTATTTTTCAACTTTGTATATAATTTTGAAGAATTTTTCTGAAATAATGATTTCTTAAAATTTTAAATACATGCATAACTTTTTGATTTCTGAATTTGTTTTCATTGAGATCTCACCTAAATTTCATTTTATATTACCTAGGTAGCTAAGAACATACATGGTTTTCAAACATCTACATGATCGGAGAAAATAATAGAATAGTGATAGAGTGTAATACAACCGACTAATAGAAATACATAGGAGAGTGAAACTTCGATGCTTCTTGTGAATGATGCTCGAACTAGATTTAACTTATGCCAAGCCTAGAACCTTGAAATCAAATGAAGGTCAAGAAAGCAAGAGTTGGGACTGAAAAGATTATATATGGACTGGCTCTAATTCTAATTTGAACAATTTAAGAATATAAGTGATACATCATTAAGAGACTGTCATGGGTATTTATTGATAAGAAAAGATAATAGACATGTCTAGGATTTTGTCGTAAGTGATGCTCGAGAGACTGGTTCCACGATTGTACTAAAAAAATACACGAGAATCACCTGGATTTGTTTGAAGAATCCTATAGACACGACAATTAAGGAAAAAGTGTAACTGGTGTCCCCTCGGGCATGTGGAAATTTACGAACTCGAGAGTGTATCTCCTCACAAGTCTATGAGTCTCCGAGTAATGAACAATAAGTTTCTTGTTCTCAACAAGAAATGTATAGCAAATGGCTTGATTTAAGTTTAGAGTTTTGATGTTCATTGAGCTAAAAAAATTAAACTACATAATTTTTGTGTCAAAGTATAATAAAAATAGAAATATATGTTTAACAATTATAAATTTATGGGTTTAACACAATCACGAGTGAAATAAGATGAATAACAATATAATAATTGTGAGAAGTTAGCCTAAGAAACTTGTAATATTTATGAGATAATACATATGAATTTTATGAACCTTCCACCTAAGCTAACTTATTTTGTTTTATATATGTAGAACAAATAGTTAATAATCAATCTTCAATTCTTTTTTAATTTCTATCCCACAATTATCGTTGACCGATGAACCATGTTATTCCTTGATTTCTGTTTCCTTGAATAGCTTGTTCTAGTAGTATACTGGCAGCTAAGAGAGGGTAAACTGAGTCACTAACTTGAGTCTTACCCTTGTCTTCTCTAGTAAACCTTGTAGCCCCACTATTAACCACACGAACAACACTACTATTATCAGATGATACAATGATAACTTCTACTTTAGCCTCAACAGATACACATGCACCTAGCAGTAGATCTCAAATTTCCACGATAAAATCCAAGTCCAAATTTGGCCTTGATCAAATCAGGATCTTCCTTCACTTCAACAACAATTTTCCTGGGCTCAAATCCTTCCTCATCATTTACATTTATTTTTCCTAAAGCCTCGTCTAAGGAAGGATGATTGAACCGTGATCAACTAAAAATAGTAATAAACATAAGATAAATATTTAACTATTCCCATAAAACATATTCAAAATTCAATATATATACTAGATTTAACATAACAAAAAGAAAGATAATTAAATAAGAAAGGAAGACTCGGAAAAAAATCGATCTTATATATAATAAACAATTATCAACTCAGTTGTAGCAAAATCTTTTAAATTTCACCATTACAAGGAACCTTTAAATGAAAGATCTCTATCTCTCTCTATATATATATATTATCATTATATATATATATATATATATATATATATATATATATATATATATATATATATATATATATATATATTATCATTAAATATATCTACTTAATTTTAATATTTACATTAGGAAATGTAGAGTACTCTTTTTATTTTGTATTTATGATTCATTTATTTTAATGTAGACCTTATCCATTAAATAAAAAGATAAAGTAATTAAGAGAAATATAAACCACATAAAAATAAATTATAAACAAATCTTTTATGGGTAAAAAAAATAAACTACATAACAATTTTATATTCCAATCCACAAAATATCACTGCAAACATCATATAAACAATGAAAGAACATAATTTCATTTTATGGTTTTAATAATTAAAAATATAATAAGTAATTACCAAGTACAAATAAGAAACAATAAAATAAAAAGATATTAAGCTAAATTTGCATACTATACCTTATTTGAAATGACATGATCAACAATCCAAGATGCAAAGTATTTGAGAATACAATCTTTTACAAAGCATATAGAAAAAGAAAATATACAAGAGATCCGAACAAATATATGAGAGTGAGAGAGAGGAGAGATAGATTCACAAAGATGGAGAAATCCGAAAATGCTGCAAGATTAAAGTGGTAATACAACCTAAGAAAGAGTATCCATGGTTTCAAATGGATAGATAAATTGTGAATTTTGTAAGTAAATTGGAGGCCATATTTAAGTTTTAGGGTTTCAAATGGATTTTTAAGACCCATAACCCAACAAACTTTATTTAAATGTACGCTTGCAACACACCATACTGGGCCTACAACATAGAAGC
The DNA here is from genome assembly GCA_029959085.1 of Nemophila menziesii. Taxonomy (NCBI): domain Eukaryota; kingdom Viridiplantae; phylum Streptophyta; class Magnoliopsida; order Boraginales; family Hydrophyllaceae; genus Nemophila; species Nemophila menziesii. The sequence goes on along the minus strand of JARWIR010000075.1, from coordinate 2,614,240 downwards.
CCACAAAGTCTTATTAAACATATTACGCTAACAACATAATTGGAAAACACTGAGATGTGTAAATGACTATTTACTACAAAACAATTAAAAACTTGCAATTGCAAGAACAAATTGCTCATGACAAATTATGGAACTCCCAAAAATCAAACGTCATCTTCTCTTATATATTATTACTAGATATAACCCGTGCCCGAGGGCTTCTTATTTTATCTCCTTATAATTTGATTAAATAATGCATAATTCATTACATATACAAAAATACATAAATAGAAAATTTATTTAATAATAGGATAATTATAGTGAAATTTCTAAAAAAATTATATTCATATATTTTTTATAAGCATTGAGTAAATCTTTATAATTAAAAGAAATAAAAGATATCTAATTCAAACAAAAATATATTTACTATGTATTGTATAATATGAATACTTTGGGAATGTTGGATTCTTAAATCATATTTTAATTAATATCTCGATTGAATAAGAAAGGAGTAGATTTTTATAATTTCATAACTTATATATTCTTGAGTGAGCCTCGAAATGCTCGGATAGTTGTTACACAAATGGATATTATGACATTGTTTGATCCTTTAATTACATTATAGGAAAAATTGTGGTAGGCCAATGTTAGATCCTTTAATCAAATTTTGACTAATATCACGGTTGACCAAGGTTAGAGTAGATTTGATATTTTTATAACTTCAATATTTCTGAGTGAGCCTAGGTTTGCTGACATGCTTGTTACATAGTTGAGTTAACAATTGGTTGGTGGATATATAAATTATAATTCTATAATTTTATTGTAAATAATAATTGGGTAATCAAATTTACATTAGAGAGAATAATTATTAATCTGTCATTCTTATATAGATAACAATGTTCTACTATTCCAATTGATAGAAGCAAATAGTGTCCAATGTTAATAGTTAATCCTTAAATCTACAATGAGTCATTGAAATATTTACAAGTATCACATTAAAAAAAATGTGAGTTATATTTCTAAATGATACATTTTGAACAAAAAAATCATCAAACAAATATGAAAAGATGAACAACCTCGCACGACATATATAAAAAAATAAGGTATCACATCTTTTTTGACAAAGATTAAAATATTTTCTTATAAACTATTTATCTACAAATATTATACCCAAAACAAATATAATATGACAATTATTCATTCAATAAAAAATTAACTTGAATGCATACAAAACCACAATCACAAAAATTATAAATCATATCACATATACTTAAACATTAAATTTTGTTGCAAATCAATGAAGTGTGTCACAATTTTAGATACTTAATATATATGTACCTTTCACTAACTCTATAACCCTACATGATTCTTATTAGTCACACATAACCACGATCATAATATAAGGGAAACTACAGTCATTCAATTTGAAAATTGAAGGTTCCCGGGCTTACACCCGACTAGTACCCCGGGAGATATGACTGCCTCCCCAACCATACCTCCAGGTAATCAGAACTAGGTTGCTGGTGGTCCTTTGTGTGTTCTAAAATAAATGCAACTGTGATCGAACCACAACCGCAAGTGTACGGTTGTCCCAAGTAGTAATAAGGATAATACAGATTCGTTCCAAGGACGGGATGGTTGACTACAATGTTTAGCAGATAATGATTGGTTGCACTTATGAAAGCAATTAAATAAAATATGTTTGTTTGGTTTTGTTTATTAAAACTACTAAATGAAAGACAAATTATAAATGCAAGTAAAAGCTAAGACGCAAGTAAAATGAGAAAAAACGCAATATGAGAAGTAGTACTTGAGAACGTAAGGATCCTCCCAATCTTATTTCCTAACTTATGTTGTTTAAGGGAAAAATTGGTCAATTACAATGGTCGGGATTCTAAATTCCTTATACCCCCGTCAGGGTGGACTATAAGGCGATCCTAAAGTATCACTAGTCCCGTCAGGGTAAATATGATCCACCGTTGAATGTTTAAGTTTTATTACCTCATTAGCCCTAGAATTAGCTAAGTTCGTCAGAATCAATAGCTTCTATCCTAGATTGAATAAATTGTTCAGTATCTAAACTCTCCGTCAGGATGATCCAATTGCCACTAATTGGAATAGCCTAAATACTAACACCTGTTCCTAGTTCATGACGCTAAAAACAGTAAAATAATCTCAATTTATTGAAAAGAGTAAAAGCCCTAATCTAGTTTAATTTAACAGAAACCCAAATTCAACATTCGTTATTCAATAAAATTGGGATTCACCCATTGTTTGTTCTCAAGCACTATGAATTGTTTAGCTCATATTAAAACGAAATACTAAATTAAAATAAATGGAATTCATAACTGATTACAAATAAAAGATAAAAGAAACCTAATTTCCGGAATTGGAATGACTGAGAACTGAGCTATAGACCCACTCCAGCTCTAGCAGCTTCTTCTTCCTTCTTTCTGTTGCTTCTCTCTGATGTTTTTAATTGTAAAGAATGAATTGTATGTAAAATAGAAGTCCAGACCTCCTTTTACAAGCATAAAAACGGATTAGGGCTTGGACCAGAAAATAAAATACTAATTAAATGTCCAAGCCCAAATTCTAAGCCCAAAATCCCGTAACTACTGATACACCTTCACTAAAACGGCTTTTCCCGATGTGTTATGACTCCGATTGACCTCATTCCAGTTGCAAAAGTTCCGTAACTCGATAAGGAATGATTTCTCTTCAAAGGTCAGCGGCTAAATCATCGCTTAAGCACCTCGAAATCAGCAATCTATGGCCTGGAAAATGGATTTTCAGCTCTAAAAATAATATCTTCGGGATTTATCTTCAAGTCTTGACTCTAATTCACGATCTTTGACTTTCTCCTCAGATTCCTCTCCTAGCTAACATCTAAAACCTGTAAACTTTTCACTAAAAATACCAATATTACGCGCAAAAGTTTAATAAATTAAAAATACTAGAAATAAAAAGGAAATTCTGGATTATTGCATGTTTAGTCCACAAGTCTATCAAATTAATTAAATAAACACCAAAAATGATGTCTCCCAAGGGTCGAAAATAAGAACAATTAGGGAGACATCAAGACCCCCAACTCAAACCTTTGTCGTCCCGATAAAGTAAAACAAAACAAAGGGGTAGAAGTAAGCGTATAAACAAGTAGAAGCTAAGCAAATAAACCCTAAAGCAATTCTCAAAATAAATCTCATATAGCAAACTCTAGAAATTAATATACACATACATCTAAAATGCAACATCAAACATAAATAATCTCAATCATAAAATTAAAGTTGCAATTCTTGAAGGTTACACTTGTACTCATCTCTGTATGATGGCTATAGGGTGGTCATTAATCCTAAATCGCTTTGAACGCTCCACCTAGTGTATTCCCTATTAACAAAATCATAAATTCACTATGCACTTAGGAATCACGAGGTCTTTACGGTTATAATATTGGCTTAAGGACGGTGTGGAGGTATATTTGGTAAATTTGAAGTGAGCTTTTGGCTCTCTCCTCACTTAACATCAACAATGTCCTCAAGCTTGAGTTAACACTCAAAAAGATGTTCTCACTCACCCATATACGCAACAATTTAGCGTCCCATGTCTACCCACTATAAACAAGATGATTTTCAGAAAAATTCCACTTTGCCGGATGTTTTATTCATTCATATTTTTCTTTTTATTTTCTTTTCTCTTTTTCTCTTTTTTTTTTTGTACAGAAGCAAACCGGGTTCCCGGTTTTGACGAAACCGGGTTCCCGGTTCCTACTGTATGGATTTTTTCATTTTTTCATTTTTTTCTTTCTTTTTCACTTTTTTCTCATTCCCGGCAAAGGGTTACAAGTATATATCATCTGCAATTGTGCTACAATACAAAGCACATCAATCCCAACCCATTAAATTCCCCATAAGTGGTCCCACCACCCCAAACTAAAGCTCAGGACATGTCTCAGGATTGTGATTCAAGTGCGGGTCATATGGTCATGCCTAATAATCTAAGGGATAATGGCTTATATCGTGGCTACAAAGAAAAGGCTAAAGGCTCAAAGTGGGCTAAGACGGATAATAATTAATACAAGGGATAGAAGGCTAAAAAGGCACAAATGGCTAACAAAGAACTGCCCCTATCATTTTCCTAAGTACATAGCTTGTCTTTAGTTCATATCTAGGTGGGTTCTCTACTAATTGGGATTTCACGTTCTACACACCAAACATATTCCTTAAGTACAAGCTTACTTCATTCGCATTGTTCATTAATTTTTCCTATTAATTACCTATGTTTGCATGCAATTCTAAATGCGTTTTATATCAATCCCTAAAGTCCACTATTTACTATCATTGATTCATCAAAAGTATGCTTAAAGGGACATTTAAAATCTTCTACAGTCAAACGCAACTCCGAAAATTATTTTATTGAAAGCAAATAAAACATATAACACATAAAAACTGGGATGAGGCAACGAACCCCACCCCAAACTCAAAAATGAGTCGTGTCCCCACGACTCGAAAAGACTCAAAGCAATAAAATAATTTACACTATATGAGAAGGATTAGAAAACGTATCTGAACCAGCGCGTGGCTGGTTATCGGTGTTGAGTCCCTGAACTTTATCTCGCGTCTAGACATCATAAGTTGTGCTTTGAACAAATAAAGTTCAACTTGTTTGTAACGTTTCCTAAAATAGCGCACCTCGTATCCTGATTCTCTTCCAACACCTTGATTTTCGATTCCAATTCATCATCGGATCATCTTCTTCCTCACTTTCAGTTTCCTCAATCACTTTCCTCTTCTTCGGATTAGCCTTAATTTGAACCTCTTTAGTCTTGTGTTTGAACGTGAAATAGGAATCTCAATAGCTTGTTCTGGAATAGCACCAAAAGTGTTTCTGTTTCTAGGAGACTTCCTTTGATAAGTGCACATGAACACGGTTCTGATAAGCATCTCTTTCCACCCCAAACTCAAAACTTCAAATAGTGAGAAGCTAAGGCTTAGAACTTTGATGTTTTGAGGCTTAAGAATTGAAGATTATGGTGGAATATGAGATGGGTAAAGGCTAATTGATGCGGGGGAAGAGGGAATTGGATTTAAGTTGAAGATTGGATGAAGAACAATCGGAGGAAAGTGGGAATTTTATCGTATTTTGGATGGGAGATGAGTTGATTGCATGTTTTTGTGGTGAAAGAGAGTAAGATTTGAGGATTGTGTAGTTGTAGATGATGATGTTCAGGAAATTCTGGGTTTTGGGAGTGTTTTGGAGGCTGGGTTGAAGAAAGAGGTAAAAATCTAGGGCTAAAAAGCTGAAAATTGACCTGTCACAGAAGCAAACCGGGTTCCCGGTTTCGAAAATCCGGGTTCCCGGTTCCGCATCGAAGTGACGGTGCGGAAAAATAAAAAAAATACTCTTTTTTTTTTTTACCTCGAGACGCACCAAAACGCTGGACCCCAAGACGCTGGGTCAGAAATTTCACTCGCCGAAACCGGGTTCCCGGTTCTGTGGAATGCGGGTACCCGGATTTTCTCGATGTCGCGAGTCAAGACGCGCCAAAACGCACCATCTCAAAACGCCGGGTCAGAGAATTCTACCAGTTACAGCTCCAAAACCGGGTACCCGGTTTTGCCAAATGCGGGTTCCCGGTTTTGTGTCGATGGCGCGAGTTAAAACGCAGCAAAACGCAAGCCACCAAGACGCTGGGTCAGAAATTTCCAGAAGTTGCAGCACCAAAACCGGGTTCCCGGTTTCGTAAAAACCGGGTACCCGGTTCCGACGCTGTGTCGTAAACCAAGACGCCAAGTGTTGCGTGTATAAGGTTGGTACCAGCTCCAAAACCGGGTTCCCGGTTTTTGCGAAACCGGATTCCCGGTTTCTCCTGGACATCCAACCTTTTTTCTCCTTTTTTCGCCAAATCGACCCCAAACTCGTGACCTTTTTACCCCTGAAATCATCAAAAACAACTACCTTTCCTCATTTCTTAACAACAAACACTAAAATTACGAAAATCAAACTAATCTAAATTGCAAAAATTTAAAAACTCAGCTAATATACAAAGAATTGGCTTTTGTTTAACGTCGTTAAGCTCGACGGGTTACCTCATTCATTAGTCGTTGACATAACCTCCCCAGCAGTGAGTGAGGTTGTCAATATTTGCAACTCGAAATTTGCATCCCTTAGCTTTTATGCCCACTAGTTTGTCTGAAATAACCTTCGCGACCATGAATGGTCCTAGCCAAGAACTTTTTTATTCACGTACCTTTGGAGGGGGTTTAGGATTTTTCATAGCTACTTCTTCACCTACTTTGAACCCCTTTTTCTTTCTTTCTTTCTTAGGTTCCTTCGGAACCTTCGTGGCACGTGCTTTCTCTTTCTTTTTCGCATGATTTAGTTGTGGATTTTTAGGGTATGGGGGAGCCTTAATTGGTGGTTTCTTTCGTAGCTCTTTCTCCTCCACCCCTAAAGTGTCCACAACATTAATTGGCTCTTTTCGTACCAGTTCCATTACATCTATACGAAAACATTCTTCCTTGGAATCCGGAAACTTCATAGGTCTAAACACATTAAACTTCATCTCCTCGTCATGGATTCTCATAATCATTTTTCCGTTCTCTACATCAATCAAGGTACGCACCGTGGCTAGGAATGGTCTTCCCAAAATAATGGGGACATTCCTATCCACGTCGTAATCAAGTATAATGAAATCAGTGGGAAAAATTAACGTACCTGCCTTAACGAGGACATCTTCGATTCGGCCTTCTGGATGTGCAAGAGATCGATCCGCCATTTGCAAGACCATAGAAGTGGGTCTTGCTTCAATATTAAGCTTGTCAAAGATTGATTTGGGCATAAGATTTATGCTTGCACCCAAATCACATAGTGCTTTTCCTCTCCACTCATTACCAATATATATCGGAATTGTAAAGCTCCCAGGATCAACTAACTTTGGAGGTAATTTACCTTGACAAATAGCACTACATTCCTCAGGGAGACCAATCATCTTATTATCACAATACGGGCGTTTGTTGGTGAGGGCTCTTTTCAGAAACTTAGCATACTTGGGCACATCTCGAACAGCTTCTAGCAACGGAATATTTATGCTAAGACCTCTGATTTTGTTAAAGAATTTTTGGTAATCAGCCATATCACCTTTCTTTTGAACTCGCGATGGAAATGGTGGAGGTGGACGATTGATTGTAGTCTCATCTTTCTTTTTCGGAACCTCAACAGGCTTCTCCAATTCTTCTACTTCAACTTATGTATCTTTATCCACCACATCCTTTTCTTTTCTAACTTCTTTTTCTTTCATAACCGGAAAAGGAGGTGGAGGAAGGTTCTTACCACTTCTGAGAGTAATACCTTTACAGTCTTCGATTTGTATTGGATTCTCAGTATCGCTAGGGAGTTGCCCTTGTGGACGTTGATTCAGTTGTTTATTAATTTGACTTAGCTGATTCTGGAACAACTTCATATTTGCTTCAGCTGCATTCTGACGTTCCATAGCTTGTGTCTGAAGAGCAATTAAACTTTCAACTGTTTTCTGAAGGGTAACTACACCTTCTTGTGGATAGGCAGGTAAGGCTTTCTGATTCATTGTGTCATCGTAATTGTCTTTAGGAGCTTGTCTCTGAACATAATTTCCCTGATTCTGTCCTCCTTGATAATTATTTTGTGGTCTTGGATTATAGTTGTTGCCTTGGGGACGCGACTGATACGCGTAGGTAGGATTTGAGTATTGAAACCCAGGATGGTTTCTGTTAGGCTGATATCCATTACCACTTGAATTGAAATTACCTCTATTGGACATAAACATCACGGACTCTTGGTTATTCGGACAACTTTCCTCATCATGATCGTCTACCTTACAAATCGAACACATATACACCTCTTTTACAGCTAGAGTAAGCTGCTTCAATTGTTGCTCTATAGTATTCTGAATCTTATTCTCAAGCGTAGCAAATTTCTCTTCCATATCAACATTATTCACTCCCTTAACTGGTGTTCTTACAGATGTCCACCCAACTTCGTTCTTGACTGTTCTCTCTAAAATGTTCTTAGCATGAGCGGGTTGAACTTGAAGGAAACCTGCACCACATAACATATCCAATTTCTCTCTCGAAGTCCCATCAAGGCCTCTGTAAAAGATTTTTAGCTGTTGTTGTTCTGAAAAGCCATGAGCGGGAACTCTACGTAAACACATCTGGAATCTTGTCCAGCTCTTACCCACAGTTTCATCATATTCTTGACGGAAATGCGTCAATTCTAATTCAGCATCTAACCTCATGTTACTTGGGTAATACCTGTCAAAGAAAGCAGTCTCTAATTGGTCCCAGTTTGTTATCTTCGTAGGATCTTGCGTATCGTGCCATTTACTAGCTCCATCAATAACAAAAAATTTAAACGCAGCATAATACATCTGTTCTTTTGAAACTCCTTGTGTGATATAAGAATCACATATCTGCTTAAACATCTGTACTGCTCTAAGAGGATCTTCTGATGGTCTTCCACGAAAATTCCCAAAATTTTGGAATTGAGCTAACATACCCGAATCTGGACGAAATCGCGGAACAACAATATCTGGAGCACCTACTCCTATAGCAGGAGCACGGAATGGAACTTCTGGTGGTCCATTAGTAAACCACGGATCTTGATTCATCACTATCTGAACTTGAGGATTAGGATTCACTGGTGGAATTGGAGGAATAGCGTCTGGAGCCAAAGGTTGGCCATTTGCGCCTAGTTGACCTGGTTGATTATCTTGTTGATTCTGAAGATTGATATTCTCCATTCTGTTAACTAACTCTTCTACTTCTAAAGCTTCTCGTTCTCTTCTTCTTCTGTTAGCAAGTCTGATCAACGATTCTGGATTACTAAGGATCGGAGGTGTTGGCTCTAGATCCTTAAATAGCCTTCTTCGCATACACCAAACCTAAAAACCTGAAAAAGCTAAACAAACAAAAAGCGTAAAACTGATAAAATAAAATAAAAGCAACTATCACTAAAGGATAAACACCGTGGTCACACGCTACCGTCCCCGGCAGCGGCGCCAAAAACTTGGTGATCCTTTGTGTGTTCTAAAATAAATGCAAATGTGATCGAACCACAACCGCAACTGTACGGTTGTCCCAAGTAGTAATAAGGATAATACAGATTCGTTCCAAGGACGGGATGGTTGACTACAATGTTTAGCAGATAATGATTGGTTGCACTTATGAAAGCAATTAAATAAAATATGTTTGTTTGGTTTTGTTTATTAAAACTACTAAATGAAAGACAAATTATAAATGCAAGTAAAAGCTAAGACGCAAGTAAAATGAGTGAAAACGCAATATGAGAAGTAGTACTTGGGAACGCAAGGATCCTCCCAATCTTATTTCCTAACTTATGTTGTTTAAGGGCTAAATTGGTCAATTACAATGGTCGGGATTCTAAATTCCTTATACCCCCGTCAGGGTGGACTATAAGGCGATCCTAAAGTGTCACTAGTCCCGTCAGGGTAAATATGATCCACCGTTGGATGTTTAAGTTTTATTACCTCATTGGCCCTAGAATTAGCTAAGTTCGTCAGAATCAATAGCTTCTATCCTAGATTGAATAAATGGTTCAGTATCTAAACTCTCCGTCAGGATGATCCAATTGCCACTAATTGGAATAGCCTATATACTAACACCTGTTCCTAGTTCATGACGCTAAAAACAGTAAAATAATCTCAATTTATTGAAAAGAGTAAAAGCCCTAATCTAGTTTAATTTAACAGAAACCCAAATTCAACATTCGTTATTCAATAAAATTGGGATTCACCCATTGTTTATTCTCAAGCACTATGAATTGTTTAGCTCATATTAAAACGAAATACTAAATTAAAATAAATGGAATTCATAACTGATTACAAATAAAAGATAAAAGAAACCTAATTTCCGGAATTGGAATGACTGAGAACGGAGCTATAGACCCACTCCAGCTCTAGCAGCTTCTTCTTCCTTCTTTCTGTTGCTTCTCTCTGATGTTTTTAATTGTAAAGAATGAATTGTATGTAAAATAGAAGTCCAGACCTCCTTTTATAAGCATAAAAACGGATTAGGGCTTGGACCAGAAAATAAAATACTAATTACATGTCCAAGCCCAAATTTTAAGCCCAAAATCCCGTAACTGCTGATACACCTTCACTAAAACGGTTTTTCACGATGCGTTATGACTCCGATTGACCTCATTCCAGTTGCTAAAGTTCCGTCACTCGATAAGGAATGATTTCTCTTCAAAGGTCAGCGGCTAAATCATCGCTTAAGCACCTCGAAATCAGCTATCTATGGCCTGGAAAATGGATTTTCAGCTCTAAAAATAATATGTTCGGGATTTATCTTCAAGTCTTGACTCTAATTCACGATCTTTGACTTTCTCCTCGGATTCCTCTCCTAGCTAACATCTAAAACCTGTAAACTTTTCACTAAAAATACCAATATTACGCGCAAAAGTTTTATAAATTAAAAATGCTAGAAATAAGAAGGAAATTCTGGATTATTGCATATTTAGTCCACAAGTCTATCAAATTAATTAAATAAACACAAAAAATGATGTCTCCCAAGGGTCGAAAATAAGAACAATTAGGGAGACATCAGTTGCCCATGTTCTGGGGAGGGTTTCGGACCTTGGAAACTTTCCAAACATAATAACTTTCCAAACTTTAATAACTTTCTGCCGCCTTCGAACCATGTACCTCTCACTTGAAAGAACTTTCCAAACTTTAATAACTTTCTGCCGCCGGGATTCGAACCCTGTACCTCTCACTTGAGAGACAGAGCCCTGGCCAGATGAGCTAGCTCACCTGGTTGAAAATTGAAGTTATCGTTGCTTCCACTTAATGTTAACGTCATATGGTTTTGCCTAGTCAATAACTTTAGTTCATTAATCAATAAATGATTAAAAAAATGTAGAAAATAAATCCAGTGCACTTTAAGTCAAAACCATGTTAATCATATAAGACAAACCTACTTAAACAATATAACATAAGAAACTATATTGAGTAAAAATAATAGTAATCTTAAATGTCGAACATATGAAAGAAAAAAATAGAAAACTTACAAATTAGAAAATAATATGTGTAAATTTAACATCCATGTACTAATATTTTTTAATAGTTAGACGATGCACAATTGGTAGTACATAAGTCTTGATGGTGAAGAATCTTCGTACGGAAAAATACTGCATAAAAAATAAAAAATTATTGGTCTCATGTTATTAGAATATATCTTCCATTAGACATATACATAATTAAAATTTAAAAAACTTATATGAACATTAAAAAATCATTAAATTAGACCTTCATATATTTGTTTTCTAAACTGTCTTCCTCTAATATTATTGAAAGCTCTTTAAAAATTGCTATATTCCTTCCTCCTCATTTATTTTTTTATAAATTAATCATATTGTTTAGTTGGTAATTAAAAAAATTCATAACTATACATAAATTACGTTCTATACACAAATAAATTTACATATTTGGTTATCCATATTATCTAACTTAATTTGGTTAACAAAGATAGAGAACTCATATATTAGGTTAAGATATACTGATTATAATCATGGATTATACTTGTATAGTTTACTTAGTTGAAAAATAGTACATATTTGGCCATCGATCTATTACATATAACGCAAGTGAAATGTGTTGCCTGTGGATTAAAAGAATCAGTAGTCTCATACATTAAACCAACGAATTATGAAAGAAAAATATAACTACAACATAATTTGTACAAATTAGATATTATGAAATACTCTAAAAAATAAATGTATACGAACAATTAAAAATCATTAAATTAAATATGTTTTCTATTAGTCAATACATTAAAAAATTAAATAGTCTTATATATCCAACCAAAGAATTACGAAACAAAAAGACAATTCCATCATAATTAAAAACCCTGAGAAAGTATCATCTTGATTTTCTTTATGTTTGGACAGAGAAGATTCTTGCGTTGTTGATAATTTTGGAATTGGTGAAATACCTATAATAAATAAAAAATATCAAAATCTAAAAAAAGTTAGATTGACACATGAGAATATTTGCAGGTTTATAGAAAAAGTTGGTTTAGTAGTGGTAGTGGGGTAATAGTTAGGTATAATAGAATGTAGAATGATAATATTGTTGACACTTGGCACAATATTAACCTTTAGAGGTGTCACATATTTTATCTCTTGTGAAATCTTTACCACTCTTTGACTTTCGATTTGTCCCATATAATATAGAACACTTGGCACAATCTTAACCTTTAGAGGTGTCACATATTTTATCTCTTGTGAAATTTTTACCACTCTTTGACTTTCGATTTGTCCCATATAATATAGATTCTCATCACTTCTCATACGGTAAAAAGATTCCAACTGTCATAAAATGACCATTGTAGGTTTTGTATAAAAAGATAATAAGCAACACGATAATTCTGAAAAATTATAAAAATGATAAGATTAGGTTAATAATTAAATGAACTTTTTTGAGTTAAACGATAAAAATTAATTTTTTACCTTAATATGGGTTTTTCGCCAAACAGGGTTGATGATGGTGGAGAATGGTCCTTGCGGCGGTTTTCTTATTTAGGAGAGCGACTTGGTGGGAAGGTGAGTCTGAAGAATTCTTTTTTCTTTGTTTAGTTGGACGGGAGTGTGAAGAGACAAGTTTAGGTTTTATGTTTTATTTTTTTAAAACATTGTTTTTTCCTTTCATTTTTTGTTATAAATGTTTTCAGCTTTTCGGTTGGATATTTTTTTTATTTTAAACTTTATTTTGTTTTCGGCTGTATACCATTTTTTATCTTAAACTTTATTATTTTATTTCGTAAGATTATATTGCGCATATGATTCGTTGTGGGTAGAGAACTAAGTAGTGCAGCATCCGCCCCTGATCTTTGTTTTTACCCTTTCGCTCCCTTGATCTAACTAGTTTTTTTCGCCGTTAGCCCTTTTTCTATTTTTCTGTCAATTGACCGTTAGTCAACGCTACATGGCGCCATGTCAGCGCCACATCACCGCCACGTTGGTGGGTCCTGGGGTGTTATAAAATAAAGTGCAAAATAGAGGAACCACTTAACCGCAAGTGTACGGTTGTCCCAAGTAATATATGATAATCAAGTTCGTTCTCAGGGACGGATTAGGTTCAACCCAATTATTAATCAGATAGTAGAGATAATTGCTAAACAGAAAATAAAAGAAATAGATTTTTTTTTGTTTGGTTTTTGTAAAATAAAAGATGCAAATAAAATAAAGACTAAATTAACTAAACAGAAAAGAAATAAAGCAAATAAAAGACTAACTTCAGATAAGAGAGATACTTGATCCTCGCAAAGGAATCCACCTAATCAATGTAATTTATGCTATGTCTAAGGGTAGAATTGGAATTATAATATTAGTCGGGACTCTAATATCTCCTAGCCCCCTGTCGGGTGGACCTAGAAGCTATCCTAAAGTATCATAAACACCTGCATGGTCGAATATGGCTCTTCGGATGATATGATTTTACCTCATTGGCTATGTAACTAGTTAAGCCTGTCGGTCAATAAAGGACATTACACGGGTATTACCTAGATCTGTATTCAAACCCCCCTGTCGGATGATCACTTCGCCACTAAAGTGAATAGCCCAAATACTAAAAGCTAATTCTAGTTGTTCCTAAAAGAATTAGTAATGAAAACAAAGTAATATCCAATACCTAAAACTCAATTCAATTTAAATCTAAACAATCCCAAATTCAAAACATAGAAAACATTAATTAAGGTTCATCCCTTTTATGCGATTCTCAAGTATAAATAAATTTAGCTCATGATGGAATTAAAAACTAACATTAAATAAAAGGAATTCATGTTCAAATACAAAAGATAAATGAAAAACCTAAAGGGTAGAATGACTATGGTTGGAAGAACATGATTCCTCCAGCTTCTAGCTTCTTCTCTCCTTCGTGCTCTGACTTGAAAACCTTAAGCCTCTTGTTTAATTCTCTGAAGTGTGTGAAAATAGGAGGTTAAGGGGTGTATTTATAGGTGTTGGAAGACCCTAGGTCGAATTTTGCTTGGAGTGGAAGACAAGTCAAAGACTCTCAAATTCGTAGCTCTTAGAAGATAAGATTTTGCTGATTTGATTTGGTCATATCTTTTTCAATACTTATCCGTTTGAGAAGTTCCAATATATGAAACCACTTGTCTTGGAAAGCTCTTTCTATTGGTGCAGACCACTCGTCCAGAATCCATGCCAATCTTTTATTATGATTTAATTCCTAAAACGTGGCTTTTCAGATTTCAAAAGGCAGCTTTATCTTTTCCTCCTTTGAATAAATCTTTACCAAATCTTCTTATTTCCATGTAAATCTTCTTTCCTTTCATCCTCAGCTTGAATTGGCCTCTAAGTAATTACCATTTATCTCTTTAAAGCTTCACATTAAATAAATCATTAAACCTCATATGCTTAAAAAGAATAAATTCGTAAATCAAGAAACCGAAATAGGAAAGTGTACTCTAAAAATAGAAACTCGACTAGAAATCATTTCCTAACACTCTAAAATACACTAAGACTTTATTCTCACTTTTTCTCCTTGGATTGGTCTTTCATGGAATTTAAGAACCAATTAACTTTGCATTAAAAATAGTCAAATTTACGCACAAAAGCTCAGATTCTGCAAATAGTTAATTTCCAAGGGGAGGAAGTGAAATATGATCAAATAAGCTTAAAAGTCTATCAAACAAGTCATTTATTCACCTAAAAGGATGTCTCCAAGGGGCTAATAATTAGAACAAAACGGGAGACATCACACGTCACCTCAGCTTCATCTCTAAATTAAAAAAAAACTTTGAAGGTTTGAATGCTTCAAACGTTCAACAATGGAGGAATTCTGGAGCTTTTCTACACTAAATCTATGTTTTCTTGTTGATTAAATCATGATTCTTGAACATTTCAGGTCTTTTTCCACAAACAGAAGTAAAACCCCATAACGGAACATAACCAATTTCAAACACACTTTTACTCAATTGTTACTTCTAAATCATTAATTTACAAAACAGTTGATTCTCCAAGATCATGTGTTTTAGCTATAAGCTCAATCGAAGAACCTATTTCAAAAACTGCTTCGAAATTTACCAAATCATCATCGTAAATAATACTTGAATCACTCATTACTGATACAAAATCTTCTTCACTTTCACGGACTGTTACATCATTTATGACAAAAATCTTGTACTTTTTCCATTGAAGATCAAGACAAGATATCTCACACATGCTATAAGCTATGAAAATCGCTTAAAGAATGTGAATAATGATCTAACAACCTCGAAAGAGCTTCTCAAAATCATTAACCGGATCTGGTCCCACGATGATCAACCCGCATCAGCCACATCTCTAGTCTCAGCATTACATACCGAGCTTGAAAAGGTTTGTCTTTTAGTCAACCAACTCATCCAAGAACAACGCTCATATCAAAACGATTCATGGAAACAGGCAATCGAGGCTATTGAGGTGGAACAAAAATTACGTCAAATATCCAAGTCTTTGAACAAGAAACTCGCGAAAGAGATGGCTGAAATGAAAGCTTCGTTGTTAAAGGCGAGATGAGGGTACGATTGATAACCGAACAAGTATGTGATAAGTTGAAACGAGAGTCAATGAAACTTCATGAGGAATTGGAAAAGAAAGGGAAATGCTTCATTTAGCGGATAAATTAAGTAAAGAAGGAGTACATATCAAGCTCTCGGAAGCGAATCATTGTTTTGAGGCAAACAAATTCTCTATTAAAAACGTGAGGCGGCAATTCAAAGCTTTTCTTGGAAAGAAACATACTACAGACGTGGTCGCTATGCATTTAAGTGTAGTACCCAATGAAAGGGAAGTTGATGATGGATCCGGAGAAGGTGATCTTCATTCCATAGCGTTAGCCATGGATGGTGGTGCTAAGTACTTCAAGTAGGCCCAGGAACACGCTTTGACTCTTAACTATGATTCTTGGAGAGCAAAACAAGAATGGTCTTTGATGTGGAAGTTCAAACTAGAGATGGGGTAGGCCCGCAAACACTCAAGAAACTAATAGTACAAAGAAAATCTGTTGTGGAGCGACACAAACAGCAATCGGTTGATATTCTCGGAAGAATGATAGAGAGATAATTGGTAGATATTTACGGATATACTTAGAACATATGGCATAAATTGCGGCGTCCAACAATTTTGTTCTAGAGTATTCTTAGTTGCACTTTATATAATTATCTTTCGTATATAATGATCTTAAAAAAAATGACATTGAATCTATCAGAAAGAAATTATTGAAGCTTTGCCGGAGGGTTTAATAGAGGCGGCTATGGTGCCGGATTTGACTCCTTTTGGCTATTGATCTGTGAAAACCCTAAGAACCGAACGAGGATGTGAATATCTATCTGGTCAGTTTAAAGAACTGTGTGATGAAAAAGGGATAGTAAGGCAACTTACAATTCCTAGAACACCACAACAGAATGGTGTGGCTGAAAGGAGGAATAGAACACTCCTAGAAATGTTTAGGTCTATGATGGCACAAGCAAATATTTCAATATCTTATTGGGGAGATGCCTTGCTTACTGCCTGTTATATACTTAACCGAGTAGCCACAAAGACTATTCCATCAACTCCTTGTGAACTATGGACAGGTAGGAAACCTAATCTGTCATACTTGCGACCTTGGCGGTCGGCAGGCTATGTTCATGATCTATCTCATAAGTATGGGAAGTTAGGTCCAAGAGGTAAGAAGTGTATCTTCATTAGATACCCAGATCACTCTAAAGGATATGTGTTTATTGGTGAACATAATGATGGGGGTCTTCCAGAAATTGAGTCACGAGATGTTACATTCTTCGAGAATGATTTTCCTAGCAGAGGTGAGGTTGACAGAAATTCCATTTTATGTGAATTAAATGAGATCCAGGAAGATGATATGCAAACAAATGTGACACCTGATGAGGTAACACATACTCAAGAAATAGAGACGGACACTCCTCTAAATCTTGAGATGGAAGAAACCATTGCATCATCTAGTAATCCTATTTCTCAATATTCTCAATTTAAGAGAAGTGCTAGAGGTTTAATTCCTCGTCGCCAATTTGAAATCGAAGGAGAAGTCTTTATGATAACTCCACAAGAAGAAGAAGAAGAACCTCGAACAGTTAATGAAGCACTCTCATGTCCCGCTAAGAATGAATGGAGGAAAGAAATGGAAGAAGAAATAGAGTCGATGAAGAAAAACCAGGTATGGGAACTGGTTGATCTCCCAAAAGGATGTAAAGTGATTGGGAACAAATGGGTTCTCAAAATAAAGAGGAAACTAGACAATTCCATTGACAAGATAAAGCTCGCTTGGTAGCGAAAGGCTATACTAAACGGGAAGGGATAGATTTTGAGGAAACTTTCTCTCCTGTTGTTAGATTTACCTCAATACGTCTTATTTTAGCTATTGTGGCTCATCTCGATCTGGAGTTGCACCAAATGGATGTTAAAACTGTATTTCTAAATGGAGATTTAGAAGAGGTAATTTTCATGGAACAACCCTCGGGTTTCGTTGCAAAAGATCAAGAGAATAAAGTATGTCGATTGTTGAAATCAATCTATGGTATTAAGCAAGCCTTGAGACAGTGGAATTTGAGATTTCATGAGGTCATCTCGTCAAATGGATTTGAGATAATAAGTGAAGACCACTTTGTTTATATTAAACTTTCCAAGAAAAATTTC
Source organism: Nemophila menziesii (assembly GCA_029959085.1). Lineage (NCBI taxonomy): Eukaryota > Viridiplantae > Streptophyta > Magnoliopsida > Boraginales > Hydrophyllaceae > Nemophila > Nemophila menziesii. The sequence goes on along the minus strand of JARWIR010000075.1, from coordinate 2,596,552 downwards.
GTAATATTATCTTTATATGTGGATGACATCCTATTAGCTGGGAATGATAAAGAGTTTATTCAAGCTAACAACGAGTGGCTAGCTTCTCAATTCGATATGAAAGATATGGGAGAAGCGAATTATATTCTTGGTGTTAAGATTCACAGAGATAGGTCTAGAAGACTATTATCTCTATCTCAAGAACCTTACATCATAAATGTACTCGAGCGCTTTGGTATGACTACGTGCAATGCCATTGACACTCCTGTAGCAAAAGGAATAAACTTAACTCTCAACATGTGTCCTATTGCTATAGAATAAAAACAATATTCTAGTGCCATTGGTAGTCTTATGTATGTTATGATGTGTATGAGACTAGATATATGTTATGCAGTAGGTTTAGTTAGTCGTTTTCAATCGAACCCTGGACAAGAGCATTAGAAAGCTGTGAAAAGGATATTGAGATATCTAAAAAGCACTAAAGATCATGCCTTATGCTTTCGAGGAGATAGATTACGCCTAGAAGGATATACAGATGCCGATTGGGCTGGTGATATAGATGGGCGTAAATCTACTTCAGGTTATGTTTTCTTGCTAAATAATTGCGCAATCTCGTGGAGTAGCAAGAAACAAACCTGTGTAGCTTTGTCAACGATGGAAGCTGAATTCGTAGCATGCTCAGCTGCGGTTCAGGAGGCTGTTTGGTTAAAAAGGTTCTTTGAACATTTAGGATTATCTGGTGATAGTGGGAGTCCAATAACAATATACTGTGATAGTCAAGCTGCAGTGGCTTATGTGAAAGATCCAAAATATCACACCAAGACCAAACACATTGATATAAAGTATAACTTAGTTAGAGAATAATTGCACAAAAGGATGTTACTTTGCAATATATACCCACACGCAATATGCTTGCCAATCCATTCACAAAAGCTCTCCCAAGGGATGTAGTCATGGATCATGTTAGATCTATAGGATTAAGCAAGATATAATGTATGAATTATTGCTAGTTTATGTGCATTCATGTATATCCATTAATATATTTATTTAACAGTTTATTTTAATAATATCATGTTTGATATGTATTGTATATATTGCGTGTGATTTTGTAAGTATGTATGTCCTATAGCCTGAGATTGGCCCTATCACACGGGCAATCGCCTTTGGCATAAAAAGTGCACTAAGACGAGACTAACTTATAGCAGTGAAGAACCTTTAAGGTAAATTGAGTTAAGATAGTCGCCTTAACTAAGTGTTAAGATGAGATTATAAACATGGATAAACCATGTTAAGCTTATATTATGACGGAAGTAGAATCCCACTATCTACTTAGTCTATAATAGCCAGATATGAATTGCTTGATTGATGTCATAGAAGGGTTGATCGATCGAAGAATTCATCTTAGGAAATGAGGCTTGTCTAATTATATATCTGTATGGTATTTGAAAAATCGTGACATACAATTTGAGATATATGAATAATACCATAACATGTGTGTCATACCACGTGTGCTTTCGACCAAAATGAAGTGAAGAATTGATCCCTGTTTCTTCACTGTGTGATACCTTTGATTTGTGCCCTTATTACTTTTAACTATATCTTGATATTTTGATTAGGTGTATGCTACTTTGAACACATTACCAATGATCATGAGTGATTCGGTCTAATGGGATATGTTTGGGAAAGCAACCTAATCAATATAAAAGGATATAAGTGTAAAGGGAAGACTAGAATTTTGTATCAAATGTGTTCTTGCAGGTTAACCGATCATGTAAATCAATAGGGACTATAACATGATAGTGAGACACATAAACGAAATGACAGTGAACTCTTTTTCACATAGAAGTTGTGATGTAAATTTGAAGGGTCAGAGTTACTGTAATATGATACAACATATTGTTAGTCTGGGGTACCGCAGGATACGTAACAGATGAAACTATTTTGAGCAACTATGTACCCTAACAGGTTATTATTAACGTATGCTCGTATGCTTGCCGGTCGCACGACCTATTTGCCAAGTATGATGATATTTTTTATTCAAGTGTGTATATTGGAAGATATGATGTAATCAATGTGGATTATATGGATAAGTTGTAACTTCATTGTGGCGAGTGGTAGAATGAAAGAATTCATTAAAAAAAATAAAGATTATATATTTATTTATTTAATTTATTTATCCACCAATATCCAGTTACAGTATTGTGTTTTGAATTTAAACATTTAAATTCAATCTGGGAGTTATTTATTTTATAACCACCCACCACATATAAGGGTGTTGTAAGTCAAACACAACTCTAATTCATATATCATTCTACGCCATATAACTTCTCTTTCTTTTCTCTGCTAAAAAGTTTTACACACAAAAAATCAATTAATCGGAGGCTCTTAGGTGGTGATTAGAGAGGTCTCTCTTCTAGTAAGAAGATCCATAGCCACAAGATTATCCAGTTTTCATTCGATTTGATTCCGCTGCTCTTCCAGAGGTATTCCTGTTAAATCCTCTTGCTTTAATATCTAATTAATTGCTTTCAAATGCACCTTCCTCTCTAACTAATTTTCCACTTCATTGATAAATGTCATAAAAAAATTTAATGCTTCAGATTTGTGTGAAATCAGGTAGACATAACCAAACCTAGTGAAATAATCTATATAGGTAATGAAATAACGTTCCCCACGTCTAGTTTGAACACTCATTGGGCAACAGATGTCTGAATGAATTACTTGTAATGGGTACTCGACTCGTTTAGCCTTTCCAAATGGTTTTCGTTTTGCTTTACCTGCTAGACAATTTTAACAAGTTGGCAAGTTGACTTTAGTCAACGAACCCAAAAGGTTCGCCTTAGCCAACAAATTCATACGGCCTTGTCCAATATGACCTAATCTAGCATGCCATACATTTTCTTCTACATTAGAATTACTAGAAGAAAAAGTATTAGTAGAAAAGCAATTACTTACATAATAACTATTAAACGAGTTATCATCATCTAGTACAATTAAACCATGCGAAATAAAACCAGAACCATAATACTTAGCGTCATAATAGATATCTACTTGTTTGTTATGAAAATAAAAATTAAAACCTAATCTTAGAAGAACAGTGACCGAGACTAAGTTCCGTCGAATGTCAGGTGCGTAAAGTACATCATGCAGGTACAAGGTTTGACCACCTCGCAAGTTCAACTTGCAAGTGCCAACTCCTTTGACTTCAACCTTATTGTTGTCTCCTACATATATCCACCTTGATCCCTCTGGAATCCGACGGTACTCTACATATGCCTCTCGGTCTTTGGCTACATGGTCTGTCGCTCCTGAGTCCAACGTCCACAAAGGATTAGAATCAGCTAGCAATACACTACTGGTAACATAAGTAAAATTACAAGAAGTAAATGACATTGCTACCTTTCTGGGCTCGCTACACTCGCAAGCGAAGTGACCCAGTTTGTCACAGTTATGGAAATGTTTTCCCTTATTGTTACCACATTTTTTGTTCTTCTTGGAAACATGCTCATTTCTATTCTTCTTCCCATTGTTCTTGCGCTTATTGCCAGAAACTTTGTGGGAACTTGACTCAACAACATAAGCCTGACCTTGACGCTTAATTGCATCTAGACGTTCACCTTCCAATGTCACATGACGAGCAGCATTATCAAAGATTTTGATGTTGTCATTGTGAGTCAAGTTTATCTTCAAATGCTCCCAGTTATTTGGAAGAGATCGGATCACAGCTTGAACTTGTTGTTCATCAGTAAGGTTATGACCTGCATTCTCAAGTTCCCAAATCATGTTAGATATCTCTCGGAGATGTTGTTGCATGGTTTGATTAGGCTTCTTCTTGAAAATGTCAAACTTAATGGTCAATTGATGCAACCTTTTCACAGTCGTACCCCCATACTTCTCATTAAGAGCATTCTACATCTCATGAGCAGTGAGGTATCGTTGACATTCATAGACAATATCGTCATTCATGGAGCCTATCAAGATGCCTCTTGCAGTGGAATCTTTCTTTTTCCACTTCTCATATGCCTCCATGTCCTTTCTATTTTGAGCTGTGTTGCCTTCCTCAGGCTGAGCCATGATGTTGTTAACAGCCTCAAGAACATCTTGCTCTTCTAGAACATAATGTATCTTGAGCTTCCAAAGGTTATAGTTCTCACCATTCATCTTTTTTCCTTCGTTGAGATCAACAATGATGGTTTTTTATGCCATTTTCTCTACAAAGTAAAAGATTTCCATTAATAACATACATTTATTTAACAACTCTAAGCTATTAATGCAAATGGAATGAATAACAAAGATAACAAAATAAGTGATAAAAAAAGTTCACTATGTTCTCAATCATGAATCACTATATTTTGTTTGTCTTAATCATTCAATCAATTTCATTAACCGCAAAATAAGTTCTTCAAGAACTCCCACTTACTCTAACATAAATAGAGCGATATTGTATGAAAATAAACAACTAAAGCATAAAAGCAAAGAAAAATAGTTGAATTCATATATAACTAGAAAAAACATGTTCAATAAAGAAAATACTGAATCAAAGGGATAAAAGCAACTAATGTAATTTCTAACAAACATGGAACGAAAAACATCGAAGGAAATCAACCTACTTAAGCAAACTACCTACTGTAAGTTCAACTAGCAAACACCTTTCATATCCAATATCTTAACTTAGGGATCGACTCCTCAAATCTCACTTCCTCATATTTTCCAATCGGAAAATATCTATCAAGATTAGTGGTTGGATAATGCATACCACAATTGCATTGTTCCGACCTTATGGAACTATTGAAGTGCCTCCACAAGTGAGATTCAGTCAAAGCATATACAAGCCACTCATATGTATCACCTCTTCCATGAACAAGGTTAGCTGGAAACTTATCCTCCCATAGGATATCTAAATCCCTACGCAACTCTCTCGGCAATGTTTTACGAGAGACTACCACTATGCAATCATCACAACATAAGCCATCCTCACCCCAATCTATGACATTCTGAATCAATCTATTGACAATTTCCACGTGTTGAATTAGAGTGTGGTGAGGTTTCTTCTTATAATGGAGAGCTCAGATACTGTTCCTCAAAGTTTGTTTTTGTTCTGGTGTCCTTGCTCGACGTGGTGTATGAACCCTTAGTGGTCCATTTGGATTTCTTACGTTCCTATGAAGCATTCGGTAATCTCTCAATAGGCGGAGCCTTGACTCCCGTGATCCCCTGGCTCGTGTTTCCATCATTTTCTACATATAGAAAAATAGGAAAGAAAATAAATTACACCAAATTCGATTAGGAAACAAGAAAAAACAGAATAAAACATGTTTCCAGGAACTATGTTCATTAATAATAAGTTAAGGAAATGAACTCGTAAGGCTACATGTCACTGGTATGAATTGCCTCGATTCGAATCACCCCAGAAGCCGAAAATAAAAAACATGGGCTAACAAACCCAAAAAAACTTAATGTATAAGTAGAAAAAAAATTCACATGACATTACTATAATTCCAATTCACATAGTTCTAATACATTAATGGGCTATTCATCAAAGTGTCAAGTGATGAAAAAAATAGACTACGTCACCAGTCTCTTTGATGATTCCAGTGACAAAAAAATTGTAAAAAAATTTTAACAAATAAATCATCAATTTATCATGCGTAAAATATACACTTATATTTAATGAATAGTCAATATAGATTATACAGAAGACATGAAACAAACAAAAATTTCAGTCTTGAATTCACAAAACAGATTCATTGACTAATAGTCAATATTTCAATTCCTTTAAAAAAAATTGATTCGCATGAAAGAACAGAACTTTTTTTTCGACAAAAATAATTGCTACTTATTTATTTTTTAAAAATAATAACATTAATTAATTCATCTAATTAATTTATTCTTGCTCTGATACCATTTGAAAGCAATTAATTAGATATTAGAGCAAGAGGATTTAACAGGAATACCTCTTGAAGAGTAGCGGAATCAAATCGAATGAAAACTGGATAATCTTGTGGCCGTGAATCTTCTTACTAGAAGAGAGACCTATGTAATCCCCACCTAAGAGCCTCTGATTAATTGATTTTTTGTGTGTAAATCTTTTTAGCAGAGAAAAGAAAGTGAAGTTATATGGCGTAGAATGATATATGAATTAGAGTTGTGTTTGACTTACAACTCCCTTATATGTGGTGGGTGGTTATAAAATAAATGACTCCCAGATTGAATTTAAATGTTTAAATTCATAACACAATACTGTAACTGAATATTAGCGGACAAATAAATTAAATAAATAAATATATAATCTTTATTTATTTTAATTAATTCTTTCAATCTGTTAATTTATTTAAGATATTTTGATTTTAGTTTTCCTCCATTGTTGAAGGTTTGAAGCATTCAAACCTTCAAAGTTTTTTTAAGATAGAGATGAAGATGACGAGGAGTACTGGCGGTGACGTGGCGGTGATGTGGCGCAGACATGGCGCCATGTGGCGTTGACTAACGATCAATTGACAGAACAATGGAAAAAGGGATAACGGCGACAAAATCTAGTTAGATCAAGGGCGCGAAAGGGAAAAATCAAAGATCAGGGGGTAGATGGCTGCACTTTGGCTATAATTAGAGGGCCACATGAGAACTGTACCCTAAAGTAAAAGTAACAATTGGATTGCAAAGAGATTCGCACAAAAAATGATAATGTGACTTATGTTGATTATTAATAAACTAACATAGTTTTTTAAAATAAATATTTGTGAAATAAATAATTATTATTATTATACTTGATTTGAGTGGATAATACTATATTTCCATTTAGTAACTTGTCGATGCAATCTCTAATTTTATTTAATTTTATAAGATTTGATTTTTCTTTTGTAACAAATAATGAATGTTAGAAAAAAATTTACTCGTGGATCGAGTGCAAGGTCAAATAAAACTTGGCAAATGCATGTCGAGAAGAATGTTATTATTGGGGAATGTAATAAATTCATTTTTTAACTTTGTATTTAATTTTGAAGATTTTTTTTTGAAATAATGATTTCTTAAACTTTCATATATAAGCATTACTTCTTGATATCCAAATTTGTTTTATTGAGATCGCAACTCTTCTTTCATTTCTTATTACCTAGATAACTAAGATCATACATGTTTTTTCAAAAAACTACATGGTCAGAGAAAATAATAGAGCGTTCATATAGTGTAGAACAACCGATTAATAGAAATACAAAAAAAAATGAAGCTTCGATGCTTCTTGTGAATGATGCTCGAACTAGATCTAACTTCTTCCAAGCCTAGCAACCTGGAATCAAATAAAGGTCAGGAAAACAACGGTTTAGGACCGAGAAGAGTATATATGGACTGGGTCTAATTCTAATTTGAACAATGTAAGAATATAAGTGATGCATCATTAAGTGATTGTCATGGTTATTTATTGATAAGAAAAGATAACATACCTGGCTAGGCTTTTGTCGTATCCCAAAAAGTGATGCTCGGGAGACTGGTTCCTCGATTGTCCTAAAAAATACTTGAGAATCACCGGGATATGTTTAACGAATCCTCTAGACTCGGCAATTAAGGAAAAAGTGGAACTGGTGTGCCCTCGGGCATAAGGTAATTTACGCACCCGAGAGAGTATCTCCCCTCAAGTCTATGAGTCTCTCTGAGAAATAAAGAATAAGTTTCCGTTCTCAACAAGGAATGTATAGCCAATGAATTGATTTAAGTTTATACTTTAGATGTTTATTGAGCTATACAAATAATTAAATTATATAATTTTTGTGTCGAAGTTTAATTAAAATAGAAATAGATGTTTAACAATTATCAATTTGTTGTTTTAATACAATCATGAGTGAAATAAGATAAATAATAATATAATAATTGCAAGAAGTTAGCCTAATAAACTTGTAATATCCACTAGATAATACATAATAATTTTATGAACATTCCACATAAGTTAACCTATTATGTTTTATATATGTAGACCAAATATTTAATAATAGATCTCCAATTCTTTTTAAATTTCTATATCCGACAATTATCGTTGAGCGATGAACCATGTCATTCCTTGATTCTTGTTTCCATTAAAAGCTTGTTCTAGTAGTATACTGGCAGCTAGTCACTAACTTGAGTCTTACCATTTTCTTCTCCAGTAAACCTTATAGCCCACTATTAACCACATGAAATTCTGCATCATAAGAATCTAGTTCTACCACCTCATCACTAGATGATACAATGATAACTTCTACTTTAGCTTAGATTCCAAGGTCTACATTCAGATCCAATACAAATCGAAATCCAAATCTTAAATTGGCCCTGATCAAATTCGGATCTTTCTTCACTTCAACAACAATTTTTCCGGGCTCAATGCCTTCCTCATCATTTACATTTATTTTTCCTAAAGCCTCGTCTAAGGAAGGAAGAAAGAACCGTGATCAACTAAAGAAAATAATAAACATAAGAAAATAACGAATAAGCCCTTTTAAGTTACAAGATATTGAATTAATAAATAATAAAATTAGAAATTTTGGGATTTTGTTTGTTTTATTTGGATAACTTAACTTCATGATTTCTAATTAGTCCCCAAACAAGAGAAATATGCCATATAGATAGGTAACATTACAATGTTCTGAAAAAGAACATGGTGTCCTAAATCAGGAACCCAATATTAACTTTTTGATATGGGCAAAACTTCCCTCCTATATTGGATGGTCCAATATTTTAATTACAATAATTATTTAAAATAACAAAACACATGTCATTAGATAAAGTAGGTAGTTAGTATACTTAATTTTTGTGTTCTTAAAACATGAGGTATATATCATAATATTATTGGTATTGGACCATCCTATATTGGACGGAAGAATTTTCCATTTGATACTCTTGTTACTATTTTTTTATCTATTGAAAATCACTAATCGAGTCAATTTTAACGGTGTCTTTTTTCAAAAAATGTAATGAAGTTTATTAAAAGATATAAGTTTGACTTCACATAATAAGTCTTTAACTATTTCCATAAAACATATATATATAATAAACAATTATCAACTCAGGTATAGCAAATGTCTTTGAATTTTACCATTAAAAGGAACCTTTAAATGAAAGATATATATATATAATCATGAAATATATCTATTTAATTTTTATATTAATATTCGGAAATGTAAAACTCTCTTTTTATATTTACCTATGTTTCACTTATTTTATTGTAGACTTAATCCATTTAATTAAAATACAATAAAGTAAGTTATAGAAAACCATAAAATATAATTATAAACAAATCTATTATGGATCAAAAACATAAACTACATAACCAATTTATATTCAAATCCACAAAATATCACTGCAAACATCATATAAACAATGAAAGAACATAATTTATTTTTATGGTTGAATAATTATAAATCTAATAAGTAATTACCAAGTACAAATAAGAAACAATGAAATAAAAATATATTAAGCTAAATTTGTTTACTATACCTTATTTGAAATGACATGATCAACAATCCAAGATGCAAAGTATCTGAGAATATAGATCGATCTTTTACAAAACATTTAAAAAAAGAAAATATACAAGAGATGAGAACAAATAGATGTGAGTGAAAGAGGGGAGAGATAGATTCACAACGGAGACAAATACTCCAAGATTAAAGTGGTAATACAGTCTACGAAAGAGGATGATCAATTGTAAATCCTGTAAGTAAATTGGAGTCGATATTTAAGGTTTAGGGTTTAAATGGATTTTTAAGACCCAAAACCAACAAATTTTTTTATATGCAGGTCCATACTAAGCTTGCAACACACCGAGCTGTGTAAATGAATATTTACTACAAAACAATTAAAAAATTGCAATTGCAAGACCAAATTGCTCATGACAAATTATGGAACCCCCAAAAATCACACGTCATCCTCTCTTACATACGATTATTCTCATCATTTCACATACGGTAAAAAGCTTCCAACTGTCATAAAATGACCATTGTAGGTTTTGTATAAAAAGATAATAAGCAACACGATAATTCTGAAAAATTATAAAAATGATAATATTAGTTTAATAATTAAATGAAATTTTTTGAGGTAAATGATAAAAATTAATTTTTTACCTTAATATGGGTTTTTCGCCAAGCAGGGTTGATGATGGTGGAGAATAATCCTTGCGGCTGTTTTCTTATTTAGGAGAGCGACTTGGTGGGAAGGTGAGTGTGATGAGACGAGTTTAGGTTTTATGTTTCATTTTTTTAAAACATTGTTTTTTCCTTTCATTTTTTGTTATAAATGTTTTCAGCTTTTTTGGTTGGATATTTTTTTTATTTCAAACTTTATTATTTTGTTTGTTTTCGGTTGTATACCATTTTTATCTTAAACTTTATTATTTTATTTCGTAAGATTATACTGCGCATATGATTCGTTGTGGGTAGAGAACTAAGCATTTTTTTAAAAATATCAAAATCACATAATAAAATAAAGGGTAAAGCCCTCCCGTGGCCCTCTAACTATAGAAAAAGTGCAGCATCCGCCCTGATCTTTGTTTTTACCCTTTCGCGCCGTTGATCTAACTAGTTTTTGTCGCCGTTAGCCCTTTTTCTATTTTCCTGTCAATTGACCGTTAGTCAATGCTACATGTCGCCATGTCAGCACCACATCACCGCCACGTCACCTCAGCTTCATCTCTAACTTAAAAAAAAACTTTGAAGGTTTGAATGCTACAACCCTTCAACAATTGAGGAAATCTGGAGCTTTTCTACACTAAATCTATGATTTCTTGTTGATTAAATCATGATTCTTGAACATTTCATGTCTTCTTCCACAAACAGAAGTAAAACCCCATAACGGAACATAACCAATTTCAAACACACTTTTACTCAATTGTTTCTCAATTGGTACTTCTAAATCATTAATTTTCAAAACAATTGATTCTCCAATATCATGTGTTTTAGCTATAAGTTCAACCGAAGAACCTATTTCAACCAAATCATCATCGTAAATACTACTTGAATCACTCATTACTGATACAGAATCTTCTTCACTTTCATGAACTGTTACATCATTTATTAAAAAAAATCTTGTACTTTTTCCATTGAAGAACGAGACAAGATATCTCACACATGCCATAAGCTATAAAAATCGCTTAAAGAATGTGAATAATGCTTTAACAACCTCGAAAGAGCTTCTCAAAATCAATAACCGGATCTGGTCTTACGATGATCAACCCGCATCAGCCACATCTCTAGTCCGAGCTTGAAAAGGTTTGTCTTTTAGTCAACCAACTCATCCAAGAACAACGATCAGATCAAAACGATTCATGGAAACGGGCAATCGAGGCTATTGAGGTGGAACAAAAATTACGTCAAAGATCCGAGTCTTTGAACAAGAAACTCGCGAAAGAGTTGGCTGAAACGAAAGCTTCGTTGTTAAAGGCTATTCAAGAACTCAAAGGCGAGATGAGGGTACGATTGATAACCGAACAAGTATGTGATAAGTTGAAACCAGAATCAATGAAACTTCATGAGGAATTGGAAAAGAAAAGGGAAACGCTTCATTTAGCGGATAAGTTAAGTAAAGAACGAGTACATATCAAGCTCTCGGAAGCGAATCATTGTTTTGAGGCAAAGACATTCTCCATTAACAAGGTGAGGCCGAAATTCAAAGCTTTTCTTGGAAAGAAACATACTAAAGACGTGGTCCCTACGCATTTAAGTGTAGTACCCAATGATGGGGAAGTTGATGATGGATCCAGAGAAGGTGATCTTCATTCCATATCGTTAACCATGGATGGTGGTGCTAAGTGCTTCAAGTGGGCCAGGAACACGCTTTGACTCTTAACTGTGATTCTTGGAGAGCGAAACAAGAATGGTTTTTGATGTGGAAGTTCAAACCAGAGATGGGGTAGGCCCGCAAACACTCAAGGAACTAATAGTACAAAGAAAATCTGTTGTGGAGCAACACAAACACCAATCGGTTGATATTCTCGGAAGAATGATTCATAGATAATTGGTAGATATTTACGGATATACTTAGAACATATGGCATAAATTGCGGCGTCCAACAATTTTGTTCTAGAGTGATCTTAGTTGCACTTTATATAATGATCTTTCGTATATAATGATTTTAAAAAAATGACATTGAATTTCAGAAAGAAATTATTGAAGCTTTGCCTGAGGGTTTAATAGAGGCGGCTATGGTGACGGATTTGAATCCTTTTGGCTATTGATCTGTTAATCTATTTAAGATATTTCGATTTTAGTTTTCCTCCATTGTTGAAGGTTTGAAGCATTCAAACCTTCAAAGTTTTTTTTAAATTATAGATGAAGCTGACGGAGAGTACTGGCGGTGACGTGGCGGTGATGTGGTGCAGACATGGCGCCATGTGGCGTTGACTAACGATCAATTGACAGAAAAATGGAAAAAGGGATAACGACGAAAAAATCTAGTTACATCAAGGGCGCGAAAGGGTAAAAACAAATATCAGGGTGGATGGCTGCACTTTGGCTATACTTAGAGGGCCACATGAGAACTTTACCCTAAAGTAAAAGCGACAATTGGATTGCAAAGAGATTAGAAAAACAAATGATAATGTGATTTATGTTGATTATCAAAAAACTAACATAGTTTTTTAAAATAAATATTTGTGAAATAAATAATTATTATTATTATACTTGATTTGAGTGGATAATAATATATATTTCCATTTAGTAACTTGTCGATGCTATCATTAATTTTATTTTATAAGATTTGATTTTTCTTTTGTAATAAATAATGAATGTTAGAAAAAAATTTACTCGTGGATCGAGTGCAAGGTCAAATAAAAGTTGGCAAATGCATGTCGGGAAGAATGTTATTATTGGGGAATGTAATAAATTCATTTTTTAACTTTGTATATAATTTCGAAGATTTTTTTTTGAAATAATGATTTCTTAAACTTTCATATATAAGCATTACTTCTTGATATCTAAATTTGTTATATTGGGATCTCAACTCTTCTTTCATTTCTTATTACCTAGATAGCTAAGAACATACATGTTTTTTCAAAAAACTACATGGTCAGAGAAAATAATAGATTTGTCATCGAGTGTAGAACAACCGACTAATAGAAATACAGAAAAAACTGAAACTTCGATGCTTCCTGTGAATGATGCTCGAACTAGATCTAACTTCTTCCAAGCCTAGCAACCTGAAATCAAATGAATGTCAGGAAAACAAGGATTTGGGACCGAGAAGAGTATATATGCACCGGGTCTAATTCTAATTTGAACAATGTAAGAATATAAGTGATGCATCATTAAGTACTGTCATGGTTATTTATTGATAAGAAAAGATAATATACTTGGCTAGGCTTTTGTCGTATCCCAAAAAGTGATGCTCGGGAGACTGGTTCCTCGATTGTCCTAAAAAAACTTGAGAATAACCGGGATACGTTTAACGAATCATGTGTAATCGGGCATAAGGTAATTTACGCACTCGAGAGAGTATCTTCCCGCAAGTCTATGAGAGTCTTTGAGTAATAAAGGGTAAGTTCATTAAAATACATTAGTTTGACTTAGACACATGATAAATCTTTAATTGTTTCCATAAAGCATATTCAAAATTCAACATATATACTAGTTTTAATATAACAACAAGAAAAATTAAAAAAGAAAGAAAGACTCAACTAATATTATATATAATAAAGAATTATCAACTCAGTTATATCAAATGTTTTTGAATTTTACCATTACAAGGAACCTATAAATGAAAGTTCAATATATATATATAATTATTAAATATATCTATTTAATTTTTATATTAACATTCGGAAATGTAAAGTACTCTCTTTTTACTTTTACTTATGTTTCACTTATTTTATTTTAGACTTAATCCTTTTAATTGAAATACAATAAAGTAAGTAGTAGAAATATAAACCCCATAAAAAAAATTATAAACAAATCTATTATAGATCAAAAACATAAACTACATAACAAATTAATATTTAAAAACAAGAAGTATCAATGCAAAAAAACATATAAACAATGAATGAACATAATTTATTTTTAAGGTTTGAATAATTATGAATCTAACAAGCAATTTACAAGTACAAATAAGAAACAATGAAATAAAAAATATCAAAGTAATTTTTTTTACTATACCTTATTTTAAATGACATGAGCAACAATTCAAGATGCGAAGTATCATGCCATTATGTATACACGTTTTGGAAAGTATTCAGCAAAAGAAATATACAGGAGATGCAAACAAATAGATTGGAGTGGAAGAGAGCTTTTTTCATATGCAGTACAAAATACCTTGGAACACACCTTACTCAGCGTACAACACAGAAGCCCAAACAAGCCTTATTAAACATATTAACATATTATTGCTAATAACCAAATTGACAAACAGTGATTTGTAAATGAATATTTACTGCAAAAAAATTCAAAAAACCAAATTGATCACCACAAATTATGGAACCCAAAAAACTCACACGTCATCTCATCCTCTCTCATATACACTATTCTCAACGTATCGCTTCTCATACGGTAAAAATCTTCCAACTGTCATAAAATGACCATTGTAGGATCTGTATAAAAAGATAACAAACAACACAATAATTCTAAATTGTTTTTAAAAAGATAAGATTAGGTTAATAATTAAATGAACTTTTTTGAGTTTAATGATACATATTAATTTTTTACATTAATTGGGTTCTTTGCCAAGTCAGGTTGATGATGGTGGAGAATGGTCCCAAGTGGCTACAATTGTCTAGTTTAGGAGTGTGAAGAATTTTTTCTTGTTTTCTTTTAATGCGAATGTGAAGAGATGAATTTTAGGTTTTATGTATCATTGTTTATAACATTTGTTTTTTCTTTCCATTGTTTGCTCAGTTGTATATTTTTTTTTTATTCTAAACTTTATTATTTTGTTTGTTACGGTTGTATACAATTTTTTTTCTTAAATTTTATTATTTTATTTTATAAGATTATATTAGGGATATGAGTCATTGGGATAGGTACCTAATCAATTTTTTAAATATCAAAAACATATTATAAAAATAAAAGTGACATTTGGATTACAATTTAAAGTGATTAGCACAACAAATGATAATGTGATTTATGTTGATTATTAAACAACCAAAATAGTTTGTTTAAATAAATATTAAAAAATTAAAATTATTATTATATTTGATTTGAGTGGATTATAATATATATTTCTGTTTACTAACTTATCTATGCTATATTTTATTTTATTTTATAAGATTTGATTTTTTTTATAATATATAAGGGATATTAGATAATAAAAAATTATTTATCGATCGAGTGCGAGGTCAAATTTTTTAGGCAAATGCATGTCGAGCAAAATATTTTTATTGGAGAATGTA
The DNA here is from genome assembly GCA_029959085.1 of Nemophila menziesii. NCBI lineage: Eukaryota > Viridiplantae > Streptophyta > Magnoliopsida > Boraginales > Hydrophyllaceae > Nemophila > Nemophila menziesii. The sequence goes on along the minus strand of JARWIR010000075.1, from coordinate 2,581,242 downwards.
ATAAATTTATTTTTCAACTTTGTATATAATTTCGAAGAATTTTTCTGAAATAATGATTACTTAAAATTTCAAATACATGCATAACTTTTTGATTTCCAAATTTCTTTTCATTGAGATCTCACCTAACTTTCATTTTTTATTACCTAGGCAGCTAAGAACATACATGGGTTTCAAACAACTACATGGTCAGAGAAAGTAATAGATTAGTGATAGAGTGTAGAACAACCGACTAATAGAAATACACAAAAAGTGAAACTTTGATGCTTCTTGCGAATGATGCTCGAACTAGATTTAACTTATGCCAGGCTTAGAACCTTGAAATCAAATGAAGGTCCGGAAAACAAGAGTTGGGAGTGAGAAGAATATATATGGACTGGGTCTAATTCTAATTTAAACAATTTAAGAATATAAGTGATGCATCATTAAGAGACTGTCATAGGTATTTATTGATAAAAAAAGATAATAAACATGGCTAGGCTTTTATCGTATCCCAAAAAGTGATGCTCGGGAGACTGGTTCCTCGATTGTACTAAAATATACATGAGAATCAACGGGATTTGTTTGAAGAATCCTATAGACTCGGCAATTAAGGAAAAAGTAGAACTGGTGTCCCCTCAGGAATGAGGAAATTTACGCACTCTCGAGAGTGTATCTCCTCGCTAGTCTATGAGTCTCTGAGTAATGAACAATAAGTTTCACGTTCTCAACAAGAAATGTATAGCAAATATATTTATTCAAGTTTAGAGTTTTGATATTCATTGAGCTAAAAAAGTAATTAAATTATATAATTTTCGTGTCAAAGTATAATTAAAATAGAAATATATGTTTATCAATTATAAATTTATGGTTTTAACACAATCATGAGTGAAATAAGATGAATAACAATATAATAATTGTGAGAAGTTAGCCTAAGAAACTTGTAATATTTATTAGATAATACATATGAATTTTATGAACGTTCTACCTAATCTAACATATTTTGTTTTATATATGTAGAACAAATAGTTAATAATCAATCTCCAATTCGTTTTTAATTTCTATCCCACAATTATCGTTGACCGATGAACCATGTTATTCTTTGATTGCGGTTTCCTTAAATGGCTTGTTCTAGTAGTATACTGGCAGTTAAGACATGGTAAACTAAGTCACTAACTTGAGTCTTACCCTTGTCTTCTCTAGTAAACCTTGTAGCCCCACTATTAACGACACAAACTTTAGCATCATAAGAATCTACTTCTGCTACCTCATCACTACTATTATCAAATGATACACTGATAACTTCTACTTTAGCCTCAACAGATTCAAATGCACCTAGCAGTAGATCCCAAATTTCCACGATCAAATCCAAATCCAAATCCAAAATTGGCCTTGATCATATCAGGATCTTCCTTCACTTCAACAACAATTTTCCCGGGCTCAAATCCTTCCTCATCATTTACATTCATTTTTCCGAAAGCCTCATCTAAAGAAGGATGAAAGATCCGTGATCAACTAACACAGTTTTTTAATATAAATATTTATGATAATAAATATTTAGAATTATTTTTATATTTCATTTGGTGTCCCCTCGAGCATAAGGTAATTTACGCACTCGAGAGAGTATCTTCCCGCAAGTCTATGAGTATCTCCGAGTAATAAAGAGTAAGTTTACCATTCTCAACAAGCAATGTATAGCCAATGGATTGATTTAAGTTTATAGTTTAGATGTTCATTGAGCTATAAAAATAATTAAAATATATAATTTTTGTGTCCAAGTTTAATTAAAATAGAAATACATGTTTAAAAATAATCAATTTATGGTTTTAATACAATCACGAGTGAAATAAGATATATAACAAAATAATAATTACGAGAAGTTAGCCTAAGAAACTTGTAATATCCACTAGATAATACATATGAATTTTATGAACTTTCCACCTAAGTTAACTTATTTTTTTTAATATATGTAGAACAAATAGTTAATAATCAATCTCCAATTATATTTTAATTTCTATATCCGAAAATTATCATTGACTTATGAACCATGTTATTCCTAAATTGTCGTTTCCATGAAAAGCTTGTTCTAGTAGTATACTGGTAGCTAAGACTAGGGTAAACTGAGTCACTAACTTGAGTCTTACCTTTGTCTTCTCTAGTAAAACTTGTAGCCCCACTATTAACCACACGAACTTCTGCATCATAAGAATCTACTTCTGCCACCTCATCACTACTTTTATCAGATGATACACAAGCAACCAAAATTTGGGGACCAGTAATGGTCGATAAAACGTCTAGTTTTACATTGCTTTAGCGACCACCCAATTGGTCGCTAATTACCAATCACGTAGCAGTGAAACAAGGAAGCCATAAAATCCAAAGAAAACTAGACACACCGTCAATATCACTACCATGATTCGTGTATCTCATGACCAAACTTTTGGCGACTCGAGAGAGTGGTCACTGGAGAGTACCACCAACGGCCACATCTGGTCGCAAGAAGAATAGGCGGGAAAAAAGTTAATTATGTCGGTCGCTAGTAGAGGTGAAAAATTAATAACTTTTTTACTGATCAAAATGATGATCGGTAAAAGTAAACAGTTTTTTTATCTTCTGCTTTAGTGTTTTAGATCATAATCTCTAGCAACCACGTAAATGGTCGCTAGATCTTGTTATTTTCACCAACCATGAATGTGTTCTGTAGTATATCCAAATAAATGTTTGTTGGTCAAGTCTTATCCGTCTATTGGACTAACACCTTTAGAGACTGTCGTAGCGGTCACGAAAGCTATTCTATGTTTTATAAAGCATATATAGTCTCATATTCTTGCATTTCACTTCAAATGAAAAACCCCTCTACCCTTATACTCTTGGATCCGTGATACCAACTGTGTTTCCACCCCATTTTCGTCACTACATTTTCTCCATCAGTTCCCCACATTCACTGCCGCCCCCTCCGCCATCACCGCACTACATACTATATAGGTAAATCTAATCCATCTATAACACAAAACATATATTTATATTTCAATTAATATAAAAAAATTGTGCTTAAATATTGTGTTTTATATGTTTTTGTTTAATTTTTTTGATGTATTAGGGATTTTATTTAGTTTTAGTTGAGAATTTAGACTAATGAATATTTAAGGGCTTATTAGAGAATCGAAAAGTTTTGAGGCTTATTAGTGCAGTTATAAATTTAAGGGTTTAGTATTGCTATAAATTTTTTTAGGGGTTATTAGCGATATTATAATTTGTAAGGGGTTATTAGTGCAAATTAAAAATTAAAGGGGTTATTAGGGAAATTAAATTTTTTACGGGGTTTATTAGTGAAAATAAAAAAATTTGGGGCTTCATAGTGCACTTAAAATATTTTGTGGAATAATCAACTCCCCGTCAAATGCGCCATTTCTTTTGTCCTCCAAGTGAATACTCGTAAACAACTAAAACCTCTATAATATCTCTCCATTCGATTGTAATATAATTTTCTAATGGTATAACGAGGGGAAATTTCTCATTGGAGATAGATATTCTTGTCTCCATACTTGAAGATAAAATTACTCGGCCCATTAATTAACTACATCAAATTTGACAATTGACATGAGATTAGAATAATTAAATACATTCATTGGTCATACAAGTTTATTACTGCAACATAAGACCCTTTGTTATCAAGTTGCACTATGCATTTCCGAAAAGTCCATGTCACAAAAAAAAGTGGGTACAAATCTACTACTGCAACTGTAGGGACCTTTGTTATCAAATTGCACTATAAGTCACTGGAAATTCTATGTCACAGACAGAATGTGAGTATAAAACCACCACTAATAATGGAAGAACCTTTATAATTAAATAACACTAGATGTCCTTGAAAAATCTATGTCACATAAAGAAAGTGGATATAAACCATTGTACATGTTGGTTTATACCTTTAGAATTTATAATTATACTTTAGATCCCTACATTATTTTATATATAACATAGTTTATAATTATACTATTTCAGTGATTTTGAATAAAAACACTAATATTCTAATGGTGCGGGTATACCCAATGGCCAGGGACTTATAAAGCAAAATGATAATACAAGGACCTATGGTGTAATTTGATTGAACCAACACCCTTTTTATACAAATATGCACGAAAGTGTGTATAAACCCACAAAAAAAATGGATAATGGTAGGTATAAACCCACCACTTCAACATAAGACCATTCGTTAACTAATTGCATGATAGGTCCTTGAAATTTGTAATACAGGTTACTAAAAAATCTCAATGACAGACAAAATGTGGGTACGAACCCACAACTACAATTGTAGGGATATTTGTTATCAAATTCATTATAGGTCCCTGATTATTATTTGTCACTAAAAGTAAGTGGGTATAATCATATAACCAAATGTGGGTATATATATGTATTTTCATGTTCATTCACATAACACAACAAATCTTACCACGATATTACAAACCCTAATGGTTACAATATCGTATTGAGTTTAAACCCTAAACACTTTCCAATATGTATAAATACTATATCTGATAATGCTTAGCTAATATCACAATCATCTATTAAAACCTAATTATTTATTTATATTCACAAAAAAATAATAAAAAAAGAACCAAGACAAAAAACAATATAAACTCAGGAATCTATTACCATGTAATGTATTTGTTAAATTTATACATTTTATTTATTTTTACCGTATAAACTTGAATATTCAACCATGAAAATATTTTCTCATGTTGCTTTTCTTTTCTTCTTCGTTTAAGAGTAACCATGGTATGTGGAGTGATTAAAGTGATATTTTGTATAACCTGTGTGGTATTAGGTTACAGAAGTGCAATGATACCCCTTTTGTCCATCATGAGAGAGAAGGGGGTGAAGAGACCCTGCGTGTGCAAGTAATTCCAGTTCAGATGGATATGACATGTGGCAAGGAAAGAAAAGATAGAAATGGGAGTATTATTGTATTTCTCACATCTTTTGTTAGTTTTTCAATATTTACTTAGCAATAGTTCCTTATATAAAACAACTATAGAGGTGTTAGGCCTCTATAAAAGAAGTTATCATAAGTTAATATCGAAGCCTTCACAAGAAATTTTGCATACGTAACCCATATTTGAAATCTAAGTTTGTTAATATGATCATTAATGTCCAATCTATGTTAATTAATTTTCATTATCAAACCAAAATAACTATAAAAACCGTCAAAGCTGTTATACGACCCATATAGCCTATGAAGTCCATAACTTCAAAATACAGTGATAAATCACCCAAACCATGAGCAAAACTTCCAAGACAGACTCCGACATCATATATCGCTTTCCCATCAAACCAGCAAGTATTATTTCGGTCAACAAGCGTTGCCATATTTTATTTTAGTCATAGTTTTAAGTAAACAATTATTAGATTCTATGTTTGCTAATATGTCTTTCATAAAGTGTTTTGAAATTGATATCTTGAACACTGATAGAAAATATAAATTATAATATTTAAATACAGTAAAACTGGTATTAAGAATAAAAATAATCTTGGTTTGGACAACTTTTTATGGATAACTATTTTAAATCATAATGACAAAATTTTGACGATAGAGGAGTATCATATATTTTTTCCCACTGATTTCAGTTCATTACACCAAACTTTTCCTTAATCGAACTAAATTTTGTTCAAGTCGTGATAGAGGCACTTCGTTTAAATTCACTATTGGCTAAAGTGAGCTCGCTCTTTTATTTAATCTTGCGTTTTTGGTACTAAGTCCTTATTAAATTAAATAATTTGATGATAACTTAGAGCTACCAAATTTTTAAATTGAGTATCCTCGATTAAAAATCCGGTATTTTTTTATCTGATTCCTATATTTAAAAAATCTTTGTTAAATTTAAAATGATTGTTGATATTGCTGTTATAATAGTTCTTGGTTTGTCACCATGGTTTAGTGATGCGCATGGTATGATGGAAAAAAATATATTCTTTGGAATGACTAGTGTAAATGAAGAATTCATAGGCTTGTCATTTTGTAGATATATAAACCCCATTTCCTTTTCAGACACACAAAAAGTATATTGATAGCTCTCTCTTTTCCTGAATAATTCTTTTGTTTTCTAAAAGGTATTTGTTGGGTAGTTGGAGCAGTATTCCAGCCTTTTTTTAGAGAGTGAAATTTAGATTGGGGAGTAGTAGTCAAAACTTGGGAAATGACCCGTGAACACAGTTAAGAACCCGACTACACCACAAATCAATTTTAATGTAGTGGTTCACAATGCTACTATAAACATGTTAAATTATATTCTATTTTTTATTCCATTTAACTCCATTCAGAAATTTAAAAACAATTTCTTTCCTTTTTTGAATAATGGTGGTTTTAGAATCAATGTGAAAAATCTACTTGATTTATGAAAACTTAAACCTGTTGATGCTTCAAAATTTAAACATTGGTCCCGAAAATTGTTAATTTTGAACTACAAGAGGGTAATAGTAATATTTATAATGATCATCCCGTCTTGGACCCTCCTATTACTGACGAATTTCTAAAAGAAAAATATGACACTACTCTTTTAAAATATCAAAATGATAACAGATTTGTTCGATAATATGTTTGTCAATAAACAATCTTCCATATCAATCTAGGAGACTCTAGTTGCTAAGTATAAAGACGACGACACTAGCTTGGAGAAGTACATGACTAGTAAATAGAGGAAGTTCATGAATACTGATCAGTAACCAATAATGAAAAACCAATTACTAAATATTATGCATAGCTAAAATATAAGTTTGTTCTAAAATCTAAAGGATCAATAATATATTATATTAATATATTCAAACAAAACATTTTCTTATACACTCAAGTAACCCTCGAAATACTGTCCTCTTTTAACTTCCTTTCTTGAAATGATCATATTCTTATTATTTTCTAAAAATGGCATGATTCCTCCTAAATAAATCATTTCCACTTATATTTAGCATATATCGTCTTTACCTCTATCTTATATATATGATGACTCTTAAATAATCGTTAATGTAGAACCTAACAATTAAAACACGTAAACATTAAATTGACAAAGCATTTTTCGTAACTAATATATATACATAATGAAAGAATAATAAAAACATGATTATCAACCAATCTGGGGGTCCTGGGGTGTTAAAAAATTAAGCACTGAAAATAAAGGAACCACAATAACGTACGTGCACGGTGTCCAAGTAATACTCTGATAAACCGGGTTTCGTTCGAAGGAACGGAATAGGTATAACTCTGGTATTAATTAAATAATAGAAATAATTTCTTGGAAGAAAAGTAAAATAATATAACTTTTGTTTGGTTTTCTTAAAAACTAAAGGATGCAATAAAATAAAGACTAGTTAAAATAAATAACTGAAAAGAAAATAAACAATTAATAGGATTAACTTTAGAGATGAGAGATGCACTTGAGTCTCTCAAGAAATCCACCTAATTAACGTAATCAATGTTCAGTTTAAGGGTAGAATTGATACTATTATATTATTTGGGACTCTAATATTTCCTAGCCACCTGTCGGGTGGACCTAGGAGATATTCTAATATACTATAAACCCATATATGGGCGATTATGCTTCTTTGGATGTGAAGTATTTACCTCTTTGGCTATGTAATTAGTTAAGTCTGTCGGTCATTAACATACATTACAAGGGTATTACTTAAGTCTGTATACAAACCCCATGTCGGATGATCATGCACTTTTACCACTAAAGTGAATAACCCAAATACTAAAAGCTATTTGTAGTTGTAGCGAAAAGAAATAGTAATGAAAAACAAAGTAATATCCAATATATAAGACTTAGTTCAATTTAAATCATAAAAATCCCAAATTCAAAATATAGAATAAATTAATTAAGATTCATCCTTTAATTGAGATTATCAAGTATATGAAAGTTTAGCTCATAATAAAATTAAAGACTGAAATAAAATAAAAATAATTTATATTCAATTACAAAAAAGAAATAAATAACCTAAAGCTTTGGTTGGCGGTTGTTGGAAGAATAGAATTCCTCCAACTCTAGCTTCTCCTCTGCCTTCTTGCTTAGACTTGAAAATATGAAGTCACTGATGCAATTCTCTGAAATATGTGTACAACGGAGGCTAAAGGATCTATTTATACTTGTAAATTTGGACTAGGGATTAGGTTAAGAGCCTTAGGTCGAATTATAAAAAGCCCAAGCACATCTTCTTCTTTAATTCATGTAATTAGTGTACAACCCTTAGTAATACGGTTGTAACTTTTGCATATCAACTCCAAATAGACTCATTCGAAACATCTATTAAAGTGCGACCCGTAGATAAGAATGGTCATCCCAAGGTGATAGGAATATCTACCTTACATTCAAGAATGAAGAAATCGTATAGAAATATAAGTCTCAATTATTTTGAGTTTAATGCATAATATATTATGTAAGAATTACACTATATAACTTATATTTGTCCAGAAGTTGTATTATAGGTTACTATATAATGTTTGAATGAATTGCACTATTAGTCCCTATACAATTTTAGAGTGAATGGCACTGTAGTCCCTATATTGCCCAAATTGTGTATCAAGTCCTTTATATAATTTTAGATGGAATTTCATTTCAGTTCACTTATATATTCGAGGAAATTGCACTATAGGTCCCTATATTTTTCTAGCGAATTGAACAATATTCCCTATATTTTTGTTAAGTTATATACACTATAGTCCTTATATTGTCCAAAATTTTTACTATATGCCCCTATATAATTTTTGATCGAATTACGCTATTGTTCCCATATATTTGAGAAAATTGCTCGATAGGTCCATATATATTAGTTGATCTATTTTCACTATAGTACCCATATTGCCAAAAAGTTGCACCATGGGGCCCTATATAATTTTTTATCGAATTTCTCTACAATCTCCTATATATTTGAGAGAATTGCACTATAGGTCCCTATATATGTGTAAATCCCTATATTATCAAATATTTTCACCAGAGGTCCCTATATTATCCAAGAATTTCACCATATGTCCCTATATTATATATTTGTTCATTTTAGGTCCTTGAATTATATATAAATGACACTTTAAGGCCTAGTATAATTGAACTTTAGGTCCCTAAACTATTTATAAATGAAAATTTAGCACCTAGTATAATTTCACTTTAGGTCCATGAACTATATGTAAATGACACTCTATATATTGTCAAATTGCACTTCAGGTCCCTGAATTAAATATAAGTTAAACTTTATAACATAGTATATGTATATCTTCCTATTTAAAACTATTCTCACCAAACAATGTATATTTGACAGTTTAATCCCAAGTCTTCAGGTGTCAGAAACACCTGGACTCCCACCAAGGTCACCAATAGATGAACGCTTATAAAGAGGTTTGTGATAAATCTTCCAAATTTTTGACTAGGAACTTGTAGGAATTATTTGGATCATGTTCCTTACCAATGTGATAAGGGAGGATACAAACTTGAAGTTCAGTACTTTTTGTTCCATGACAGTGAAACAATGTATAGTACGCGAATGCAATCCATGCATTTACAAAAGTCTATGTATCAAGTAGTTTAATAATGTAGTATTTGTATGTAGTAGGTAGGCTATCACGGAGAGTTTGTTGATTATTGTATGAGATATCTTCTCGCCAATTGTCATGGATATACAAATTAATTAGTAGTAGATAAGATCATTGTATTACATAATTGTTCAAATTTATAAAGATTCTTAACTCATGTTATGTAAGAATTGTTTTAACTTGTATTTTAATTTAATCTAAATGAATATTTTGTTTATATTTTTAAAAAAATCCTTTATTTATTCATTTACAAATGGAAGACGCTGTTTCATAGTGTCATGAGGAGTGGTGGGGGTGGTGATGGACACGATCCCTGTCGCAGATCCTGTATTCCAATTATTGGTTGCGATGCCTCATGTATATTAAATATATATTTTGTTATGGTAGTGTATTTGTTTATATGACTTAATTTTAATACATGCAAATATAGGAGAAAGCTGAGGGTGCTACCCTCTATTCGTCACAAAAGGCCAAGGATAAATACGGGGTGACTCATACCAATTAACTTGTGCATCCTAGACATGACACAGAATCCCATCACAAAGATGTGAAAGTATGTTAGCAAGGTGATTGGCTTATCGATAGGAGAGTGTGTGCCTTCATATTATAAGTCATGGAGAAAAGTTCCAAACCACTTTGTGATACGAGTCCGAAATCAGTTACGTGTACTAATCCATTTCCATAAGATTTATAATTATTTTGCAGTATCGTATATAGGTCAAAAAAAATACAATTGATGTAATGTGGATGCACGATTACTATAATTTAAATGCATAGCAACGTAGTATTGATTTTTCAAATATATTACACCGCTTGTCGGGGATTTCAGCTACTCAGTATAGACTACAAACACAATATAAAAAAGAAGTACTACCTCCACGACATTAAACCGAATGATATGGCCGACGAGGATTGGGCCAAATCTTTCAATTTTTGGTACTACAACAATGTCCATGTATGTGTTTTTTTCATATTTGAAAATTTAGTTTGTGTAAATATGTAACTATAATGTAAATATACATATCCAAGATGAGGAAAACAAGACAAATAGGGTGATGTAGGGTCCCCTAGTGGACACTGTTTGTCATTTACTCTCATAGGTAGGAAATGCTACTTGAGGTATAGGTTTATTTTTTATCGTTTTAAATCCTACGAAGTTATGTAATTAACTGTTGCATGAAACATGAGGGAGGCTAAGAACATGAGGCTATACAAGAATCCATTGGGAAGCCTACATTTCCTCATATATCTTGTTTCTTTTGGGATGTAGGATATGATATTTATTCTAACTGGTAGAGGGTTTGACGTATTTTGTGAATATGATGTATGTTTATAATAAACTATTTCAATTTGTGACGATAATATTAAACTTGATCAATGAATACGTGTTTATCTCGTGTAACATGTTGGGTCATCTGGATCTTCATCTTCCAACTCTGCATGACTGCATCTACCAAATTATCACGGTAGGATCACATTGAATCCGTGATCAATGTGGTTGAAAAAGTTATGTGCAAGGGATCCTAGAGTTGGGTTGTGAAACCTCGTAAAACATTAATCTATTTTTTCTCGATAGAATATTATTTTTAATGAAACATAATATTCAAAGAATATAATTCGAAATATAAGTAAAATAATTAGATATAATTATATACGCATTAAAATAAATATGTATCAAAATAATTGAGTGTAGATAAATAAGTTAATAACTAACAGACTAAATATCTTAGTGGGACCAACTTAAACAATTTGTTACATTATGAACCAATTCCTAAGTATTATGCATAGCTAATATACAAGTTTGTTCTAAAATATAAAGGATAAATAATATTTTATATTAATATAATTCAAACAACACATTTTCTTATAGACTCAAGTAACCCTTCTAAATAACGTCCTCTTTAACTTTCTCTCTTGAAATGATCAGATCATTATTGTTTTCTAAAAATGACACGATTCCACCTTAATAATTCATTTCCACTTATATTTAGCATATATCATCTTAACCTCTATCTTCTCTATGTGATGCTCTTAAATAATCTTTAATGTGAAACCTAACAATTAAAACACGTAAACCTTACATTTACAAAGCATTTTTTATGACTAATATATATACATCATGCAAGATTAATAAAAACATAATTATCAACCCATCTCATTTATAAAAACTGTTCAATTTCCCAAGTCAATCATTTTTCAATAAAAAGCTAATCAAATATTTTTATGTATATTTTTTATAATCAAGCCAACCACTACACAAGTAAAACCTTATTTCAACAAATAGCGGATCACAACCAACTAAAAGAAATTATAGATATCCTGGTAAGTAAGGTGATCTCTTCCTAACAAATGCGCAAAAAATCTCATATTCAGGTTAGAGATGTAAATAACGTCTAATATGGAGATTATTAACCATGTTTTTAATTATATAATAATGTATTTAATTTTTTATTTTTTTTTTACCTTTTGTGATATTAATAATTTGAATTATATTATCTAGTTATTATTAGATTTGTTGTATATCTGGGATATCACGACCTATTTCGTCTAAGCGTAAGAATGGATAGGATTATCAGATTGTGGAAAATAGGTAGATAGCATTAAAAAATAAAAAAATTAATTTAATGATTTGGTTAGTGGTTGTTATTGAACCAACCCCAAGATAAATCTTGAGGTTGATCCCTTACTATTACTAAACACGATGGTATGTTCATAACTAATTTTTTTCCAGAATTCTTTCCTCGTTCCTCTCTCATTCTTCTTCACTACTCTCATATGCCACCTCCAATGTCTGATCTACTACTATAATCCATTTGAATGCTCTTATTTTATCCATTTAACACTATTGGACAGTCTCCATGTTTGATTTACTGAATCTCCATGGAGTAAAGCCTCCTCGAAGGGGCAAATAATATAGCTCGATCTACTCCATGTTTGAAGCTTTAGATCTGGCGACTTGTGCATGCGCTGCGAACGGAAGGAGCTTCATTTCAAAGTTTTAGATCCGGTGACCTAAGTCTGCTCTACGAATAGAGAGCTTCTTCTCAGGCGAGCTCCAACAGATCCAATGACGTCATATCAGGTGAGCTCCAGCGAACCACCTCTTCTTGTCTAACATAACAATGGTTGTCTAACTTAACAATGGTTGACCTCCAGTTCCCTATAAGTCTATGCGCCGGCAAAGCAGAACAATTGCTCATGCGAGACGACCCGACCATTGTGCTCCAGCAAGAAAGGCTAGTACCCTTCCATCAACTGAAGACGAGCACCCTGTTCTTCTTTACTGAGTTTTTTTTGCAATATTTTTTTCCTTTTTATTTTTTAAATATTAGTTGACAAGTAGGTTGGGAGCACCCATTTCGTTACTGAGTATGTTTTCATAGGTTAGATTTTCTTTTTTTGTTTCCTTTTAATTTTGTAGATCAGGATTTGTAAGCATTCAAATGTAATGAATTTATTAATAAAATATAGGTTATAGATTTTTTTCCTTATTTTTTTTGGTTCAATTATAATTATTCCAAGTCTGCAGTGTTTCTGGACCATACTTAGGGAAATCACTAAGCATACTCAGTGTTTTCCCCTGATACTCGATAAAATTCACTAATATTAAAATGATTTTTTCCAATTTTTAATGACTTTTCCACCATACACAGTGAATTCTTATGAGTACTTCGTAAAATATTAGAGTAGTAATTAAGTTTTTGGAGCAGTCAGTAAATTTTCTGAGTACTTGGTAATATTTTTGAGCATGCAGTGAAATCTCTGAACACTTAGTACTTTTTCTGAGCACTAAATAAAATCTCTAGTTGCATTGGCGGTGGTCGGAGTTGGAAATTATTGATACTCAGCGAGTTCATACTCTTGACTCACTAATTTGGTTAAATGGCACTATTTTTTTATCTTTATGAGTTTTTGTTTTATTTGAGGTTATTTTAGTATTTGATCACCTACAAAGATGGGTGGTGGGCTTATTAAGGCTTATTTTTGAAATTTCTAATTTAGGCGCTTTAAAATACAATTAAATTATTTAGAGTGCAATCATAATTTTTGGGGACTTAATAGTCCAAGCTAAGTTTTAGGGGTTTAAAAGTGAAAAAATAATAGCTAAGGGCTTATTTATGAGATTAATATAAAAGTACTAAGTCTAAGACTTAATAGTGAAATTCATATACAAATAATAATATAGCGCCTTACTAGTGGAAATAATATAACAATTAATAAAATATGACTTAATAGTGTAGTTAATATAAAAATAAGAATATAAGGGTTTACTAGTGAAGTTAATATAAAAATCATCAATATAAGACATAATAGTTCATTTAAATTAAAAATAATAATATAGGGACTTGATAGTGAAATCAAATTATTTAGAGGTTTCAAAGTAAAATTATAACTCTACGAGACTTAATACTCCAACTAATATAAAAATATTCGATTTAAGTCTTAATAGTGAAATTTATATGAAATTAAATATAGGGGCATAATAGTGCAATTAATGTAGAATAAATATATATAAAATTTAATAGTTCAATTACATTAAAGATAATAATATAGGGTCCTTATAGTGTAATTAATTTATTTAGGGGTTTATAAGTGTAGTTATAAATTTTGGAGGCTTAGTATTCCAATTGATATAAAAGTAATCAATATAGGACTTAATACTGAAAATTAATAACATTTTTTTCACACACTTAGATACCAAATACACCGGGTTCCCTTGATACTTCCACAACGATTACCAATAGATGAGCACTTACCGAGAAATTTTTGATACATCTCCCAAATAACAAATTAGGTACTTGTATGACCTGTTTGGAGCAATTACCTTACGATTAAGATAGGGGTGGATACAGACTCGAATTTCACTATATTTTGTTTCATGATAGTAACACCCTTTCTGGTTCTCAAATGCAAGTCATGTATTTCTAGATAAAGAAGCATGAAGTTCTTTATCGGTGCAGGAGATGTATGCAATACGTAGGTCATCTCACATGTATCTTGATCATTTGTTTAGAAACCACCTCATAAGAAGTTACAGACTTATTGCTTAGTTAATATTACATAAAATAATTGTATTGTGTTACACTTGATTCTTATTGTATTGTGTACACTTAATTTTAATTGATAGGTTTTACTTAATATAAGATAATATTCCAGATTTATAGGAACTGTTTTCCTTGAGACCTAAAGGGACTTTGTGTGACAAGGATTAAAAATCTGTTATAAATCTAGATATCAAAATCCAACTGTGGTTTCTAAACTGTTGGCATGCATGGACCATTTAGGTCTCAATGCTAATATTTCCAATAAATTTAGAATTTTACTGCTAGCGACCGCTAAGGATCGAAAAATAATCAAACGTTATGCGTCCACCAAAGTGGTCGCTAAAGGTGCTACAAATTTAGCGATTGCTACATAGTTTCTATTTAGTTTAACTATTTCCCACAACCATAGTGGTCGTTAGAGGCTAGTGATTATTAGATGTAATAAGCACTCTCTAATTAATGCCTCTAACGACTTGGCACTAGCGACCAAAATTTGGAGACCACAAATGGTCGATAAAACGTCTAATTTTACATTGCTTTAGCGACCAATTGGGTGGTCGATAATAACCAATCTCGTAGTAGTGAAACAAGGAAGCCCTAAAATCCAAAGAAAACTAATCACGCCGTCAATAGCACTACCACGATTCGTGTATCTCGCGACCAAACTTTCGGTGACAGAAGAGAGTGGTCACTGGAGAGGACCATCAACGACCACATCTGGTCGCAAGAAGAATACGCGGGAAAAATGTTTTTTTTTCTGTCGCTAGTAGAGGGGAAAAATTAATAATTTTTTTACCGATCACAATGGTGGTCGGTAAAAGTAAATTTTTTTTTTTGATCTGCTGCTTCATTGTTTTAGAACGCGATCTCTAGCGACCACGTAAATGGTCGCTAGATCTTGTTATTTAATTTTTTTAAAATAATATTTCACCGACCACAAATGTGTTAGGTAGTATACCCAAATAAATATTTTGATAGTCACCGTGTTAGCGGTCACTAAAGCTATTCGATGTTTTATAAAGCATATCTAGGTTCAAATTTTTTCATTTCACTTCAAATAAAAAATCCCTCTACCCTCATACTCCCGGATCCATGATACCAACTATGTTGCCACCCCATTTCCGTCACTGGATTTCCTCCGTCAGTTCCCCACATCCACCGCCGCCCCCCTCCGCCATCACCGCAGTACATACTATATAGGTAAATCTAATCCATTTATTAATTACACAAAACATATATTTATATTTAAATTAATATAAAAAATTATGCTTTAATATTGTTTTTAATGTGTTTTTGTGTAATCTTTTAATTTATTAGGGATATTATTTAATTATAGTTAAGAATTTAGACTAATGAATATTTAAGGGCTTATTAGAGAATCAAAAAGTTTAGAGGCTTATTAGTGCAATTTTAAATTTAAGGGTCTAGTATTTTAATTGATACTTTTAGGAGTTATTAGCGATATTATAATTTTCAAGGGGTTATTAGTGCAAATTAAAAATTAAGGGGTTTATTAGGGCAATTAATTTTTTACGTGGGTTATTAGTAAAAATAAAAAATTTAGGGGCTTGATAGTGCACTTAAAATATTTTATGGAATAATCAACTCCCTATCAATACGCCATTTCTCTGGTCCTCCAAGTGAATAGTCATAAACCACTGAAACCTCTTTTATATCTTTTCATTCGATTGTAATATAATTTTCAAATGACATAAAGAGGAGAAATTTCGCATGGGAGATAGATATCTCTCATCTCCACATTTGAAAATAAAATTACTCCGTCTATTGATTAAATACATCAAATTTGACAATTGCTATGAGATTAGAGAATTTGAAGATATTCATTGGTCATACAAGTTTATTGCTGCAACATAAGACCCTTTGATATCAAGTTGCACTATACATTTCAGAAAAGTCCATGTCATAGAAAACCGTGGGTATAAATCTACTAACTGTAGGGACCTTTGTTATCAAATTACAGTATAAGTCACTGGATATTCTATGTCACAGACAGAACATGGGTATAAAACCACCACTAATACTGGAAGAACCTTTATTATTAAATAACCCTAGAGGTCTTTGAATATTCTATGTCATAGAAAGAAAGTGGGTAAAAATCCATTGACCAGGTTGGTTTATACCTTTAGAATTTATAATTATACTTTAGGTCCCTACGTTATTTAATATATAACATAGTTTATAATTATATTTTTCTAGTAATTTTGAATAAAAACAACTACTATTCCAATGGTGTGGGTATACCCAATGGCCATGGACTTATAATGCAATATGATAATACAAGGACCTATGGTGTAATTTGATTGAACCAACACACTTGTTATACAAATATGCATGGAAATGTGTATAAACCCACCACTGCAACATAAGACCATCTGTTAAATAATTGCATGATAGTTCCTTGAAATTTGTAATATAAGTCCCTGAAAAATCTCTATAACAGACAAAACGTGGCATGAACCCACCACTACAACTGTAGGAATATTTGTTATCAAATTCATTATAGGTGTAGGAATATTTGTTATCAAATTCATTATAGGTTCGTGATTATAACCATATAACAGAATGTGGGTATACATACGTATTTTCATGTTCATTCACATAACACAACAAATCTTACCACAGTATTACAAACCCTAATGTTTACAATATCATGTTTAATTTAAACCCCAAACACTTACCAATATGTATAAATACTATATCTGATAATGCTTAGCTAATACCACAACCATCTATAATGCAAAGTCAAACATAAATAATCTCAATCATAAAATTAAATTCGCAATGCTTGAAAGTTACACTTGTACTCATCTCTGTATGATGGCTATAGGGTGTTCCTCAATCCTAAATCGCTTTTAACGTTCCACCTAGTATAGTCCCTATCAACAGAATCATAAATTCACTATGCACTTAGGAATCACGAGGTCTATATGGTTTTAATATTGGCTTAAGGACGGTGTGGATGTATATTTGGTAAATTTGAAGTGAGCTTTTGGCTCTCTCCTCACTTACCATCAACAAATGTCCTCGAACTTGAGTTTACGCTCAAACATGTTCTCACTCACCCATTTACGCAACAATTTAGCGTCCCATGTCTACCCATTACAAATAAGATGATTTCTCAGAAAATTCCACTTTGCCGGATGTTTATTCTTTCATATTTTTCCTTTTTTTTCCTTTCTTTTCTTTTCTCTCTTTTTTTTCTTTTTTTTGTACGGTTGCAAACCGGGGTCCCGGTTTTTGCAAACCGGGTTCTCGGTTCCTACTGGAATGGATTTTCGAATTTTTATTTTTTTCTTTCATTTTCATTTTTTTCAATCCCGGCAAAGGGTTACAATATGTATAATCATCTGCAATTGTGCTACAATACAAAGCACATCAATCACTTCCCAATAAATTCCCTATAATTGGACCCACCACCCCAAACTCAAGTTCGAGACATGTCTCAGGATCGTGATTCAAGTACGGGTCATATGGTCATGCCTAATGATCGAAGGGATAATGGGCTTATATCGTGGCTACAAAAGAAAAGGCTACAGGCTCGAAGTGGGCTAAGACGGATAAAATTAATATAAGGGATAGAAGGCTAAAAAGGTCACAAATGGCTAACAAAGAGCTGCCCCTATCATTTTCCTAAGTATATAGCTCGTCTTTAGTTCATATCTAGGTGAGTTCTCTACTAATTAGGATTTCACGTTCTACACACCAAACATATTCCGTAAGTACAAGTTTACTTCATTTGCATTGTTTTTTAATTTTTCCTATCAATTACCTATGTTTGCATGCAATTATAAATGCGTTTTATATCAATCCCTAAAGTACACTATTTACTATCATAGATTCATCAAAAGTATGCTTAAATGGATATTTAAAATCTTCTACAGTCAAACGCAACTCCGAAAATTATTTTATTGAAAGCAAATAAAACACATAACACATAAAAACTGGGATGAGGCAACGAACCCCACCCCAAACTAAAAAATGAGCCGTGTCCTCACGACTCGAAAAAGACTCAAAGCAATTAAACTAATCTACACTAAAAATGAAGGATTAGAAAATGTATCTTAACCAGCGCGTGGCTGGTTACCGGTGTTGCGTTCTGGACCCTTATCTCGCGTAAGAACATCATAAATAGTGTTTTGAAGTCTGTTCACGCCAAGGATCAAATTTCGGATAAGGTCCTGCTATCTTGTGACGTTTCCTTAAGTAGCAATCATCTTTTCTTGATTCTCCTCCAACACTCTAATTTTGGATTCCAACTCAGGAGCATTCTTTGCTTTCTTTGGTGGAGGAGCTCTAGGAGTCTTCATAGCTCATGTTGCTTCATCATGGATATTCTGAATCGTACTTAATTCCATGCTTACTCCAACTGTAACATCGTCAACCTCTGCGTTCCTACGCGGGATTTTTGCGTCTTGGCACAAAGTAGTGATACTACAAGGAAACTTGGGATTTTGTTGTTTCATTGCAGCTCTAGCGAATTCCATGATGGTGTCATAAATAATTTTAGCAACGTTCATCGGTTTCTCCTGAATAATACACTTGATAAAAATTATATGTTCCTTCTTCAACTCGGATGTGTGTTTAATTCCAAAGAAAGTAGGGATTATGAAACGAGACCAAAAAATTACTGCTGTAAAACTGTCCAGGATACCTTTCTCCTTCCGGAATTGGGCTAGCCCCATTAATAAGCACAGTTCCCCAAAGGGATTCATAATCAAAGGATGGATCATTAAGGGATTCTTGGAACGGACATAGCCCAGAAAAGTTGGGTAACTTTAATGATTTACGAATAAGTTCAATAGAGAAAGGAACTACCTTTTTGCGAATTTCAATTGCCTCACGGGAAACGGCTAAACCTTCATAAAATTCTCGCACAAAAGTAGGAATAAACTCAAGCTTCCTTTCTCGCAATTCTTCATAACCAAACTTGTCACAAGCAACAGCATATTCTTTGTGAGCACTACTCATAATACCCTTAGGAAAGTCCATCTCCTCACCAAACTTCAAAAATTTAATTCTTTCACGAACCTGATCATTCCAAAAAGTGTAAACCCTCTTTGGCTTGTGAGCACACATCTTTCTTCGCGGGGGTTGTTGTTGAACTGGTACTTCCGAAACTTCTTGTTTGCTCTCATCCTCAATTTCTTTGCAATCTCATCTTCATGTTCTTCCTCACTTTCTGGTTCATCAATTAATCTTCTCTTCTGACCTGTGATTTCTTTTCTCTTGGGAGCAATCTTAACCTCTTCAATCTTGTGTTTAGGATGCGAATCAGGAATCTCAATAGCTTGTTCTTCAGTACCACCAATAGAGGTTTTCTTTCTAGGAGCAGTTCTTCGGAAATCACTAGTTCTGTTAGTCATCTATTTCCACCCCAAACTCAAAACTTCAAATAGTGAGAAGCTAGAGAAAAGCTTAGAACTTTGATGTATTGAGGCTTAGGAATTGAAGATTAAGGTGTAATATTAGATGGGTAATGGTTAATTTGTGTGGGAGAAGAAATAATTGGGTTTAATTTAAGGATTGGGTGAAGAACAATCTTGGGGAAAAAACTAAGGATTTGATGATATTTTGGAGAGGAGGTGAGTTGATCTTGTGTTTTTGTGATGAAAGAGGGTAGGATTTGATAATATTTATAGGTTTTAATGATGATTTTCGGAGGTGGGAAGTGTGTGGGTGCGTTTTTGGTAAAAACTTGCAGAAGAGGCTAAAAAACTAGGTCAAAAAGCATGAAATTTGCATTATCACAGTGGAAACCGGGTTCCCGATTTGTGAAAACCGGGTTCCCGGTTTCGCGTCGCTGTGTCGGCGGGAAACAATTACTTAGCTATAGATTGTTCATCAAACTTCACTAGTATCAAAAGATCCACTTAGCTATTCTCGATTAGCTCAATCACTTCTACATTACATAGCAAAGAATCAAAACGTCTTTAAGGTTGTAATGTTGGCTTAGGGACGGTATGATAAGTATATTTGGATAAATTAGAGTGAGATTTTTTCTCTCTCCTCACTAGTCATCAACGAACCGCCTTAGAGTTTGAGTTACTTTCATAAACGTTTCTCACTCAACCCAATGACTTTCTTGATACACAAAGTAGCATCCCCAAGAATCCAATTAAAGTAAAACGATGTTCACATAAAAATTCCACTTTGCGGTCCAAATATATTTATTCTTTTCAAATCAATTTTTTTCTTTTGTATAGCTATGGCTCTCTTTTTGATGTTGAGATATCACGCTATTTTTCTCATAGATTATTTCTTTTATTTTCATGCTTTTTATCTTTTTTTTAATTAACTCTTACCTCGGCAAAGGGTGACAATATAAACCTATGAATCGTCATCTAAATAATAACAGATCACAATTAATAAGCTCAAAAATCCCAACCCAAAAACTATTCCCATAATGATGGACCCACCACCCCAAACTCAAGCTCTAAAACAACCGTCTATTCATCGCGATTCGAGTGCGTGTCATATGGAAAAGTCTTAAAATATAAAGGGATATGACTTATAATGTGGTTAAATAAAAAGGCTTTTAGAAAGGTTAGAAGGGGCTGAGAAGGATATAAAATATTAAATGGACAGCAAGCTAATAGAACCGCCTTAATCACTTTCTAAATATTGCAATTTTGTTATTCTATTACCTATAGCATGTTCATCAAATGGTGTTGTCAGCTAGCTTGGATCTGGCGGCCTACAAAACACTCATGACTCCCTAAGATAGAACATACTTTCTATCGCATTCATAACTAATCTTTTCTTTACTATTAATGTGTGTTTTCGTGCAAAAACTCAAAGCATAAAAAAATAAAATAGCTCATAAACATACTACTTTCTATCATTAAATTACTGACCTTATGCTTTCAAATAATTAAACATACTCAACATCTCATTCCCATGTATCAAAAATTTAAATTTCTAACTAAAAACAGAAACTGGAGATGAGAGACAACGAATCCCCACATCCCCAACACAAAAATGAGCCGTGCTCCCAAGACTCGAAAAAGAAATTAAAATTAGTAGATAAAAAATTTACAGAAATGGTAAGGAAGAAAGAAAACATACTCTCGAGGCTATTTCCTCGCATTATCGACATCCAAGATAGGATTTACTGGATCTTTCTTTAATTTCTCGAGGAGTGTCAAGATGTGCACTTGATTGGCTTTGATTTGTGCCACATCATTGGCTAAGGATGATTGAGCTGCTTCAACTTTATTTAAATGCTCCTCCATATACTCTTGCCAACTATGAACACATATTTAGTTGTTTCTTTTGGTGTTTATTGTGTATTGTGTAGTTATCTGGTAATTCAGTGATGGTAAATCATATAATGTTGTTGGAAATCCAGGTTATACTAACAATGCAATTTGGAACCAAAATGCTGTTCCAGGACTTGGGGTTTCTCCTATACTAGGAAATGTGGGCCCGTAGACTTGCTTCAGAAATACCAGGAACTGTTGATCATGCCTCGAGTCTTAAATCACTTGATGAAGTTCCAAGAGGGCTGAACATGAACTTTAACTTATAGCCTATTTAGAATTTGTAAAATTTACGTCTTTTTCCTGAATATTCTATTGCTATTGATTTGCGACACTTGAATTTATGCAATCATTATTTATAAGTTTCTCAATTCGTAATTGCCTTATCTTGTCGAGATTGAAAGGTCTAGTTGTCAACAATGTTGCTTGGAACAGAAATCATGATAAATGTTAAATATAATTT
The DNA here is from genome assembly GCA_029959085.1 of Nemophila menziesii. Classification (NCBI taxonomy): domain Eukaryota; kingdom Viridiplantae; phylum Streptophyta; class Magnoliopsida; order Boraginales; family Hydrophyllaceae; genus Nemophila; species Nemophila menziesii. Next base: position 2,558,904 of record JARWIR010000075.1, on the reverse strand, counting down.
CATCTAGTTTTTAATTGTGTCATTTTATCCTTTTGTTTTTTAGATTCTTTAATTTTATGATATTAGTCTTAATTCGTTATTTGTGTATGTTACCTATGTTAGCGACAAACATATGAAAGGAAAGGTGTAAATGAACCATGGAACCCATAATAACCATTCGTAAATTTGCTAACCTTGAATTTAATAATAGAAGAAATGAATTTGGCATTTTGCTTTAGGTCCTTTATCTGGTTAATTTCTTTGTAACCAAGAGATGAAAATTAGGTCTCATGTTTTGTTTTGAGTATAATTCATGTCGACATATAAAGGTCTAACGTATAAATTGGTGGGATTTTTCCCACCAAACACCTAAAAAAAATTTGGTGGGAAAAAAATTTGGCCGAGATAATTTGGTGGGAAAAAAGTTGGCCGAAAGATTTAGTGGGAAAAAAATATGCCCGGAAAAATTTGGCGGGAAAAAATTTGGCCCGAAAAGTTGGCCGGAAATTTTTTGGTGGGAAAATTTTGTTAGAAATTATTTGGTGGAAAATTTTAATGAGGGTATTATTGTCTATCATGCCATTTATATTAGACATGACGTTTAAGATCAATACCTCCTAGGGTGGTATTGGTAATTGCCTCAAATAATAATTCATCAAATCAAGACTAGAAATATGAAAGTGCCCTAATGCATAGGAAAATCGAGTGTTTAGACTTCTAAAACACTAAACATGATGTCTCCACATAATATTAGATTATCACAAATGGGGAGACATCAAGATCCTCAACTCAAAGTTGTATCGTCCTGATACAATAAAGATAAAAACAAAGGGAATTCTCTAAATACACACCTAGGGCAAGTAAGCACAGTTGGAAAGGAGATAGTAGAATATATATAATAGACCTAAAGCAACTACTCAGAAAATTTCATCTAATAATATTTACAAACTACATACCTGTACACTTCTCATATCCACAGTCAACACGGCTTGAATTTAAGATTAGATTAGCTTTGCAATGTAAGAAGGAGAAGAATTTTACTCAGTTCACCAAGGAGGCTATAGATTGTTCATCAAACTTCATTAGTATCCAAAGATCCACTTAACTACTCTCTATTGGCTAAATCACTTCTAGATTACATAACAAAGAATCAAAAGGTCTTTAAGGTTGTAATGTTGGCTTAGGAACGGTATGATAAGTATATTTGGATAATTTAGAGTGAGCTTTTTGCTCTCTCCTCACTAGTCATCAACGAACCGCCCTAGAGTTTGAGTTGCTTTCATAAAACGTTTCTCACTCAACCCAATGAATTTCTTGATACACAAAGTAGCATCCCCAAGAACCCAATTAAAGTATAACGATGTTCACATAAAAATTCCACTTTGCGGTCCAAATATATATATATTCTTTTCAAATCAATTTTTTTCTTTTGTATAGCTATGACTCTCTTTTTGATGTTGAGATATTACGCTATTTTTCTCATAGATTTTTCCTTTTCTTTTCATGCTTTTTATCTTTTTTTTAATTAACTCTTACCCCGGCAAAGGGTGACACTATAAACCTATGAATCGTCATCTAAATAATTACAGATAACAATTAATAAGCTCAAAAATCCCAACCCAAAAACTATTCCCATAATGGTGGACCCACCACCCAAAACTCAAGCTCTAAAACAACTGTCTATGCATCGCGATTCGAGTGCATGTCATATGGAAAAGTACTAAAATCTAAAGGGATATGACTAATAATGTGGTTAAATAAAAGGCTTTTAGGAAAGCTAGAAGGGGCTGAGAAGGATATAAAATATTAAATGGACAGCAAGCTAAAAGAACCGCTTTAATCACTTTCGAAATCATGCAATTTTGTTATTCTATTACCTATAGAATGTTCATCAAATGGTTTTGTCAGCTAGCTTGGCTCTGGCGGCCTACAATCAACTCATGGCTCCCTAAGATCGAACATACTTTCTATCGCATTGATAACTAATCTTTTCTTTACTATCAATGTGTGTTTTCGTGCAAAAACTCAAAGCATAAAAAAATAAAATAGCTCATAAACATACTACTTTCTATCATTAAATTACTGACCTTATGCTTTCAAATAATTAAACATACTCAACATCTCATTCCCATGTATCAAAAATTTAAATTTCTAACTAAAAACAGAAAACTGGAGATGAGAGACAACGAATCCCCACATCCCCAACACAAAAATGAGCCGTGCTCCCAAGACTCAAAAAAGAAATTAAAATTAGTAGATAAAAAATTTACAGAAATGGTAAGGAAGAAAGAAAACATACTCTCGAGGCTATTTCCTCGCATTATCGACATCCAAGATAGGATTTACTGGATCTTTCTTTAATTTCTCGAGGAGTGTCAAGATGTGCACTTGATTGGCTTTGATTTGTGCCACATCATTGGCTAAGGATGATTGAACTGCTTCAACTTTATTTAAACGCTCCTCCATTTACTCTTGCCAACTATGAACACATATTTAGTTGTTTCTTTTGGTGTTTATTGTGTATTGTGTAGTTATCTGGTAATTCAGTGATGGTAAATCGTATAATGTTGTTGGAAATCCAGGTTATACTAACAATGCAATTTGGAACCAAAATGCTGTTCCAGGACTTGGGGTTTCTCCTATACTAGGAAATGTGGGCCCGTAGACTTGCTTCAGAAATACCAGGAACTGTTGATCATGCCTCGAGTCTTAAATCACTTGATGAAGTTCCAAGAGGGCTGAACATGAACTTTAACTTATAGCCTATTTAGAATTTGTAAAATTTACGTCTTTTTCCTGAATATTCTATTGCTATTGATTTGCGACACTTGAATTTATGCAATCATTATTTATAAGTTTCTCAATTCGTAATTGCCTTATCTTGTCGAGATTGAAAGGTCTAGTTGTCAACAATGTTGCTTGGAACAGAAATCATGACAAATGTTAAATATAATTTCATCTAGTTTTTAATTGTGTCATTTTATCCTTTTGTTTTTTAGATTCTTTAATTTTATGATATTAGTCTTAATTCGTTATTTGTGTATGTTACCTATGTTAGCGACAAACATATGAAAGGAAAGGTGTAAATGAACCATGGAACCCATAATAACCATTCGTAAATTTGCTTTGTAACCAAGAGATGAAAATTAGGTCTCATGTTTTGTTTTGAGTATAATTCATGTCGACATATAAAGGTCTAACGTATAAATTGGTGGGATTTTTCCCACCAAACACCTAAAAAAAATTTGGTGGGAAAAAAATTTGGCCGAGATAATTTGGTGGGAAAAAAAGTTGGCCGAAAGATTTAGTGGGAAAAAAATATGCCCGGAAAAATTTGGCGGGAAAAAATTTGGCCCGAAAAGTTGGCCGGAAATTTTTTGGTGGGAAAATTTTGTTAGAAATTATTTGGTGGAAAATTTTAATGAGGGTATTATTGTCTATCATGCCATTTATATTAGACATGACGTTTAAGATCAATACCTCTTAGGGTGGTATTGGTAATTGCCTCAAATAATAATTCATCAAATCAAGACTAGAAATATGAAAGTGCCCTAATGCATAGGAAAATCGAGTGTTTAGACTTCTAAAACACTAAACATGATGTCTCCACATAATATTAGATTATCACAAATGGGGAGACATCAAGACCCTCAACTCAAAGTTGTATCGTCCTGATACAATAAAGATAAAAACAAAGGGAATTCTCTAAATACACACCTAGGGCAAGTAAGCATAGTTGGAAAGGAGATAGTAGAATATATATAATAGACCTAAAGCAACTACTCAGAAAATTTCATCTAATAATATTTACAAACTACATACCTGTACACTTCTCATATCCACAGTCAACACGGCTTGAATTTAAGATTAGATTAGCTTTGCAATGTAAGAAGGAGAAGAATTTTACTCAGTTCACCAAGGAGGCTATAGATTGTTCATCAAACTTCATTAGTATCCAAAGATCCACTTAACTACTCTCTATTGGCTAAATCACTTCTAGATTACATAACAAAGAATCAAAAGGTCTTTAAGGTTGTAATGTTGGCTTAGGGACGGTATGATAAGTATATTTGGATAATTTAGAGTGAGCTTTTTGCTCTCTCCTCACTAGTCATCAACGAACCGCCCTAGAGTTTGAGTTGCTTTCATAAAACGTTTCTCACTCAACCCAATGAATTTCTTGATACACAAAGTAGCATCCCCAAGAACCCAATTAAAGTATAACGATGTTCACATAAAAATTCCACTTTGCGGTCCAAATATATATATATTCTTTTCAAATCAATTTTTTTCTTTTGTATAGCTATGACTCTCTTTTTGATGTTGAGATATTACGCTATTTTTCTCATAGATTTTTCCTTTTCTTTTCATGCTTTTTATCTTTTTTTTAATTAACTCTTACCCCGGCAAAGGGTGACACTATAAACCTATGAATCGTCATCTAAATAATTACAGATAACAATTAATAAGCTCAAAAATCCCAACCCAAAAACTATTCCCATAATGGTGGACCCACCACCCAAAACTCAAGCTCTAAAACAACTGTCTATGCATCGCGATTCGAGTGCATGTCATATGGAAAAGTACTAAAATCTAAAGGGATATGACTAATAATGTGGTTAAATAAAAGGCTTTTAGGAAAGCTAGAAGGGGCTGAGAAGGATATAAAATATTAAATGGACAGCAAGCTAAAAGAACCGCTTTAATCACTTTCGAAATCATGCAATTTTGTTATTCTATTACCTATAGAATGTTCATCAAATGGTTTTGTCAGCTAGCTTGGCTCTGGCGGCCTACAATCAACTCATGGCTCCCTAAGATCGAACATACTTTCTATCGCATTGATAACTAATCTTTTCTTTACTATCAATGTGTGTTTTCGTGCAAAAACTCAAAGCATAAAAAAATAAAATAGCTCATAAACATACTACTTTCTATCATTAAATTACTGACCTTATGCTTTCAAATAATTAAACATACTCAACATCTCATTCCCATGTATCAAAAATTTAAATTTCTAACTAAAAACAGAAAACTGGAGATGAGAGACAACGAATCCCCACATCCCAACACAAAAAATGAGCCGTGCTCCCAAGACTCAAAAAAGAAATTAAAATTAGTAGATAAAAAATTTACAGAAATGGTAAGGAAGAAAGAAAACATACTCTCGAGGCTATTTCCTCGCATTATCGACATCCAAGATAGGATTTACAGGATCTTTCTTTAATTTCTCGAGGAGTGTCAAGATGTGCACTTGATTGGCTTTGATTTGTGCCACATCATTGGCTAAGGATGATTGAGCTGCTTCAACTTTATTTAAACGCTCCTCCATATACTCTTGCCAACTATGAACACATATTTAGTTGTTTCTTTTGGTGTTTATTGTGTATTGTGTAGTTATCTGGTAATTCAGTGATGGTAAATCGTATAATGTTGTTGGAAATCCAGGTTATACTAACAATGCAATTTGGAACTAAAATGCTGTTCCAGGACTTGGGGTTTCTCCTATACTAGGAAATGTGGGCCCGTAGACTTGCTTCAGAAATACCAGGAACTGTTGATCATGCCTCGAGTCTTAAATCACTTGATGAAGTTCCAAGAGGGCTGAACATGAACTTTAACTTATACCCTATTTAGAATTTGTAAAATTTACGTCTTTTTCCTGAATATTCTATTGATATTGATTTGCGACACTTGAATTTATGCAATCATTATTTATAAGTTTCTCAATTCGTAATTGCCTTATCTTGTCGAGATTGAAAGGTTTAGTTGTCAACAATGTTGCTTGGAACAGAAATCATGACAAATGTTAAATATAATTTCATCTAGTTTTTAATTGTGTCATTTTATCCTTTTGTTTTTTAGATTCTTTAATTTTATGATATTAGTCTTATTTCGTTATTTGTGTATGTTACCTATGTTAGCAACAAACATATGAAAGGAAAGGTGTAAATGAACCATGGAACCCATAATAACCATTCGTAAATTTGCTAACCTTGAATTTAATAATAGAAGAAATGAATTTGGCATTTTGCTTTAGGTCCTTTATCTGGTTAATTTCTTTGTAACCAAGAGATGAAAATTAGGTCTCATGTTTTGTTTTGAGTATAATTCATGTCGACATATAAAGGTCTAACGTATAAATTGGTGGGATTTTTCCCACCAAACACCTAAAAAAAATTTGGTGGGAAAAAAATTTGGCCGAGATAATTTGGTGGGAAAAAAAGTTGGCCGAAAGATTTAGTGGGAAAAAAATATGCCCGGAAAAATTTGGCGGGAAAAAATTTGGCCCGAAAAGTTGGCCGGAAATTTTTTGGTGGGAAAATTTTGTTAGAAATTATTTGGTGGAAAAATTTAATGAGGGTATTATTGTCTATCATGCCATTTATTTTAGACATGACGTTTAAGATCAATACCTCCTAGGGTGGTATTGGTAATTGCCTCAAATAATAATTCATCAAATCAAGACTAGAAATATGAAAGTGCCCTAATGCATAGGAAAATCGAGTGTTTAGACTTCTAAAACACTAAACATGATGTCTCCACATAATATTAGATTATCACAAATGGGGAGACATCAAGATCCTCAACTCAAAGTTGTATCGTCCTGATACAATAAAGATAAGAACAAAGGGAATTCTCTAAATACACACCTAGGGCAAGTAAGCACAGTTGGAAAGGAGATAGTAGAATATATATAATAGACCTAAAGCAACTACTCAGAAAATTTCATCTAATAATATTTACAAACTACATACCTGTACACTTCTCATATCCACAGTCAACACGGCTTGAATTTAAGATTATATTAGCTTTGCAATGTAAGAAGGAGAAGAATTTTACTCAGTTCACCAAGGAGGCTATAGATTGTTCATCAAACTTCATTAGTATCCAAAGATCCACTTAACTACTCTCTATTGGCTAAATCACTTCTAGATTACATAACAAAGAATCAAAAGGTCTTTAAGGTTGTAATGTTGGCTTAGGGACGGTATGATAAGTATATTTTGATAATTTAGAGTGAGCTTTTTGCTCTCTTCTCACTAGTCATCAACGAACCGCCCTAGAGTTTGAGTTGCTTTCATAAAACGTTTCTCACTCAACCCAATGAATTTCTTGATACACAAAGTAGCATCCCCAAGAACCCAATTAAAGTATAACGATGTTCACATAAAAATTCCACTTTGCGGTCCAAATATATATATATATTCTTTTCAAATCAATTTTTTTATTTTGTATAGCTATGACTCTCTTTTTGATGTTGAGATATTACGCTATTTTTCTCATAGATTTTTCCTTTTCTTTTCATGCTTTTTATCTTTTTTTTAATTAACTCTTACCCCGGCAAAGGGTGACAACATAAACCTATGAATCGTCATCTAAATAATTACAGATAACAATTAATATGCTCAAAAATCCCAACCCAAAAACTATTGCCATAATGGTGGACCCACCACCCAAACTCAAGCTCTAAAACAACTGTCTCTGCATCGCGATTCGAGTGCATGTCATATGGAAAAGTACTAAAATCTAAAGGGATATGACTAATAATGTGGTTAAATAAAAGGCTTTTAGGAAAGCTAGAAGGGGCTGAGAAGGATATAAAATATTAAATGGACAGTAAGCTAAAAGAACCGCTTTAGTCACTTTCGAAATCATGCAATTTTGTTATTCTATTACCTTTAGCACGTTCATCAAATGGTTTTGTCAACTAGCTTGGATCTCGCGGCCTACAAGCAACTCATGGCTCCCTAAGATCGAACATACTTTCTATAGCATTGCTAACTAATCTTTTCTTTACTATCAATGTGTGTTTTTTTGCAAATGCTCAAAGCATACAAAATAAAATAGCTCATAAACATACTACTTTCTGTCATTAACTTACTGATCTTATGCTTTCAAGTTAATAAACATACTCAACATCTAATCCCATGTATCAAATGTTTAAATTTCTAACTAAAAATAGAAAACTGAAGATGAGAGACAATGAATCCCCACATCCCCAACTCAAAAATGAGCCGTGCTCCCAAGACTCGAAAAACAAATTAAAATTAGCAGATAAAACATTTACGGAAATGGTAAGGAAGAAAGAAAACATACTCTCGAGGCTATTTCCTCGCATTATCGACATCCAAGATAGGATTTACTGGATCTTTCTTTAATTTCTCGAGGAGTGTCATGATTTGCACTTGATTGGCTTTGATTTGTGCCACATCATTGACTAAGGATGTTTGAGCTGCTTCGAATTTATTTAAACGCTCCTCCATCTTCTCTTGCCAACTATGCTCTGTTTCTTCTTTTGATACTTGCGTCAGTCCTATTCCTCTCAAGACTTTCGTGATCCAAGCATCGTCAAAATCGTTACTCATTTTAAAATCCAATTTCTCTTCTTCACCCAAAATTACATTCTCTTTCCGCACAAGACACGTGATCATAGTAGGATATTGAACATTAAATAACAAGATAGGAGAGACCGAAAATCGCATCACCTCCTCAAAGATCAACTGTGCCACATCCACTTCTTCTCCTCACAAAATACAATTCAACAAAATAGCGTTCTTTTTACTTACGTTCAAAATTCTTGTGTTTCCAAAGACGTTCAGGATAAGGAAATTGTGCCAATTCTAGCATCTAGTTAAAGATATTTGTATGGCCAAGGTGCAATTAATTCTCCTTTATGTGATCGCAATTTCTCTCTGTCTAAAACATGCTCAAAAAGTAAATTCCAATAGAATATTCTTTTTCTATCCACCTCTTCTCTATACTTGCATGGTCCGACCAATTTCTTAAACTGGAAGTGGTTTCTAATCTTTTCAACTGTGAAAGGAGCTAATTTTCTCTAACTTGAACACAACCTTCACTATTCGGCTAAATAGGCCTAAATAGAATTCTAAAACTAACTCATGACATAAATCATAACGTCTTACCATGAACATAGACCAACCCAATCTTTCACCTAGCTCCAAGAATCTCTTGTACTCTTCTTTACCAACTTCTTCATCAAATACTCTCTCATAAGCAAAAGGTAGTTCCTTTAATTGTTTCTCTGCAGAAACTATTAGGGCCCTCGAAGCTTTCTCTTTCTCTTTGGGTGTAGGATCTTTGAATTGGAGAGGCTGTGTTGTCTTCTTTACAAAAAGTGGAACCTTTTTGCCCATTGAATTAAACGCAGCTAGCTCACCTCTCTTTACAATATCTATTCTACCCTTTGTGTTGGAACTAGAACTTGATTTCTTCTCAATAGAACCCAATACCTTGCTTTTCTTCGTCTCCCTCTTAGTAGATAATGTTTCTGTTCTATTAGTCGTCTCAATTAACCTCCAACTCAAAGCTTTAATGGAGTTGGAAGAGGTTTAGAAAAGAAAGAGAGGCTTAAGCATTGTAAAATTCGTAATTAAGACTAACCTTCCTTTTCTTTATATCCTAAAAAATTCGAATTTTTTCTCTCTCCAACGGCGCGGACTAGCATACCAGTGCTTCTCTTCGAAAAAAAATCTTGCTTCGACAAAAAAACTGATTCGCGAACCCGTGGGCACTTGTTTTTGTCGGACCGGCATATCGGTGCTGTAAGTTTCGAAAATCCATCCTCAATAAAGAACCTGACGTATGAACCGGTGGACACCCCTTCTGGACCCGCAGGCTTACCGGTCATATGGTCGGCATACCGGTGGGCAGGTCAGAATATGCCTAAAAATTTCATTTTTCCTACCTAACTCGATTTCTTTAATTTTTGAACATCAAAAACACTAATACCTTTCGCAAATATGCAATATCAACTAAAAAAAACTAAACTAAACATGAATTAAAAAAATAAAAACATAAAAAATTGCGGGTTGTCTCCCGAACAACACTTTTATTTAAATATGAGATGAGAGAGTATAGCTTAGATTTTGCTAGTATGCACTAATCCTTTTAATTCTTTCTATCAATTTCAGTTAATAAGTGAGATAATATCTCTTAGATACTTAGTCATGATTCTAAATTCTCATACCTTAGACCTTGAGAGCGACTAAGGGGGCTACGACACAACCACAGTGCAGATTCAAATAGCGTTTTCAAGTGCTACCAAGGCCCTAAGCAAACAATTCCTTCAATTAGTGATATGGTGATTAAAATAAACCCTAATTACTATCTAGTTAGGATTGATGTTGCCAGGACCAATATCGGACACTAGATGTTATGTGGTGTTTCAATAATTAGACACCCCTTCCAGACGACCATCTAACTACTATTAAGAAAACCTAAAGTGATGAGGTTTAGGACAGACAATAATTCAAAACACATAAACAAATATATGGGTAAGCATCTAATATCAGATTAAAACCTATAATTCCCAAAGAAACTTAGATAGAAAAAAAAATAGAATTCATAGATTATACATAATGCAAAACCCAAGCGATGGGAAAATTAGTTCATACTTGAAGTAAATAAACTAAAAGATTGAATAAAAGACTTAATCTTGCTCTCTACAATAATTCTAATGTTATAAAACCTAATGACTAATTTATGTGAGGCAAGTATTGTTTTAAAAAGGTTTAAGAGTGTATTTATAGGTGTTTAGAAGATCTAATTCGTTTTCTTGGAGTGGAAGACAAGTAACTTGGACTCCAAGCCCAACTCAAATTCATAACCCTAAAATACATAAAAGGTAATAATCTGCCACTGTTTTGTTTTGGTCATAACTGCTTCAATACTTATCTGTTTGACGCGTTCCAATAGTTGAAACTGATTGTCTCGGTAATCTCTTTAACTTTGCTTCAGACCATTCTTCCAAATTCCGAGCCAATATTGAGTTAAAATTACTTCTATGGTCATGGGTGATGGAATTCAATATTATTTGGCAACTTTATCTTTCCATATCTTAGCTTTTCGTTTCTTTTCTCCAATTTACGTGTATATCTTCTTTCCTTTATCTCTTAAAATTGAATTGGCATCCAATTAATCTCCATATATATCTTTAAATCTTCACGCTAAATAAATAATTAAACCCAATATGCTCTAAAAATAATAATTCATTAAATCAAGACTAGAAATAGGAAAGTGCACTAATGCATATGAAAATCGAGTATTTAGACTTCTAAAACACTAAAAATGATGTCTCCACTTCATATTAAATTATCACAAATTAGGAGACATCAGTTACGTAAGTCAATTCGGAGTTGACACGAAAAAGTTATGCCATTTTCTTCATCGTGGTTAGAACGAGTATATCACTAACTAAAAACATGGTTGGCCAAATCTAAACTTATTAAGAAAGCCCATGGACGCTCCGAACGTTTTTAGTTAGTATATAAAGCGTATATAAATTCCAAAAGAAAAATAACACACTCCACTCTTAATTTTACATATTTTTCAATAGGATTAAATGTTTAACAAGAGCACAAGAAAGGGAATGAAAGGGGTTTTCATCAAAAATCACCATTCTTCTTGATAAGAGCTTCGAATCCATTCATTCCAAAGAGTAACATTATTTTATTTTTGTTTTTAAACATGATTCTAGTATTACTCTTCACTGTTTTTAATTATTTGAGTATGAACTAAATCCTCATTTCTTAAAGATTGTGATTATGTAAGAACCTTAATTGATTCTATTTGATGTTCTTTTGATGTTTGTGATTGGATATTTAATTAAATAAAGTTTTTCATTTATTGGGTATACAAATTGTGTTAAATACTAATCTTATATTGAAAGAATAGTGATTAGCCTAAGTAATTGGGCTTGTGGAAGAGAGTTCCAATCATAGATTAGTGTATACACGCGTAGTTCACTTAGTGAGCCAGTAGGTCTTGAATAACCAAGTAGCCGCTAGGGTTTAAAATTTAATCAATCAAAATCTAAGTACGTGAGATTCCTAAGTCGATTCTTACAGGAGTTAGGAAGACTTTAGAATCTGGTTAATATGAACAACTAATTTACCCTTATATCTAGTATTTCATAACTATAATGTTTTTGGAGTACTATCCTTCCTTAAGTTCACATATTTAAAACATTGTTTTAATTAATTGTTTTTCAATTCTATTAGTTTAATTTCATGAATTGATATTTGTCTTTTACATTATTATACCAAAAATACTTCTTCGTTTTCTTTTCCTTTCCGTTTCTCTACAAATTATTCACTGTAATACTAGAAAATACCTCGACTTAATAGTGATAATCCTTGAGGAGACGCTACATGTCTAGACTTATTTTTATTACTTAACAAGAACCCATGCACTTTCGGAAATTCACTTCCTTCGTATGTGTTGGATTTTATCACACCCAAGGGGAACAACGATATATCTATATTATATTTCAGAGTTTTTTCTAAGGTCAAGATTTACCCGCACAAGTGGTGGCCAGGATTAAATCTGGCCAAATATAAGTGGTTGCCAGGATTTAATCTGGCTAAACATAAGTGGTGGTCAAGATTGATTCTGGTCTCACCTATCATTAATACCATTAACTAATCTTTATTTACTTAATAAAAATATTATATTTTAAAACAATAACCTTAAATCACTCCCTTATTTCTCTCATTGTTTTTTATTCTTCTCATAAATCTCTTAGAATTTTCCCTTTTTTTATTTTCTCATTTGTTATATCTATATAAAAATCACATTGATCTTTAAAAAAATAAAATAAAATTGGGAATATGGGAGCAGTGTATTACCTTACACGATTTTTTGAAAAGCTAATGAAGGAAAATAATATTGAAATATGTGGTGGAGATAAAAATAATAATAATATCTTGAAACACTTAGAAACAATTGGGCAAATCCGATTTTGACCTTTACAACCAAATTACAACAAATTGATATTTTGTTTAATAATACTTTAATAGTGGAAATGAAGTATATTTTATTGTAAAAATATATCAATAAAAGTTACATTATTAATTATAAAAATTTTAAGACTATCATGCATTTAATTTTTCTATTAATATTTAAAAATTCTTTATTTCTCTCACCCTTATTTTTCTCATTATTATTTTATTCTTCTCATAAATCTTTCAAATTTTTTTTTTAAATTTTCTCATTTATTGTATCGATATAAAAACCAAATTGATCTTTTAAAAGATATTTTTTTTCAAACTCAGAATATGCGAGTAGTGTATTACCCTACACGATTTTTCGACCCCTTTTCCATAACATTGGACCCTTAACTATCAACCTTAACCTTAACTTTACCCTTAAGCTTAACCTTAACCTTAACCCAAACCCAAACCTTAACCTTAATCTTAACCCAAATCCAAACCTTAAACTTAACCTTAACCTTAACCTTAAATTTAAGATTAACATTAAACTTAACCTTAATCTTTAACTTTATTTTTAACTTAACCTTTACCTTTACCTTGACCTTAACTTGAACCTTAACCTTGACCTTAACCTTAACCTTGACCTTAATCTTAACCTTAACCTTAAACTTAACCTTAACCTTAACCTTGACCTTAACCTTAACCTTAAACTTAAACTATACCTCAAACTTAACCCTCAACATATTATCCATAACCTTAACCCCATAGCTATTTACCTTATTCTTAATCATATCCTTAGCCTTAGCCTTAACCTAACCTTGACTTTAAACTTAACCTTAACCTTATCCTTAACATTAACCTTATTCCTAAACTTAACATTAAACTTAACCTTAAACTTAAACCTTAAACCTTACATCTTAAACCTTAAACCCTAATCTTTATCATCACCTTAATCTTACTTTAATCTTAACCCTCAATCTTTAACCTTAAACCTTACATCTTAAACCTTAAAACTTGACTTGACCTTGAACCTTAAACCTTACAACCTTATCTTCATCTTCACTTTAACCTTAACCTTTGAATCTCAAGCCTTAACCTTTACATTCACCTTCATCTTAAGTTCAACCTAAACCTTAACCATAACCTTAATCTTGAAGTTAAAACTTAACCATAATCTTGAACCCTGAACCTTGAATCATTAACCTTTAACCTTAAACATTAAATATTAAACCTTAACCTTAAACTTAACCTTAACTTTAAACCTTAACTTTAACTTTAATCTTAAATGTAACCTTAACCTTAAACAGATAAAGAATCAACGCGCTAATATTCGACCATAAACCTGGAAGTTTGTTAAACCTTAAAATTTTAATCTTAAACCTTAACTATAACTTAACCATAATCTTAAACTTAAATTTAACCTTAATCTTGAATTAAAATTAAACCTTAACCCTTAACTTTAACCTTAAAATTAACCTCATCCTTAACCTTGACCTACACCTTAACCCTAACCTTAACCTTAAACTCAATCTTAACCTTAACCTAACATTCTTCTTGATGAGCAACAAAAAAAAAACCTGAACGCTAACTTTAACCTTGACCTTCACCCTTGGAATATGTTTCAATTTCTGTTAACAACACAAATTTTTTCTTCAGTGTCTTCAGACACAGGTTTTACGTAATATATATATATATAAACATATATATATATATATATATATATATATATATATATATATATATATTTATATATATATTTATATAGATGTGTGTATATGTAAATGTATATATAACATCTACATGACACAAAATGTAAAAAGTTTGCATGTTTCAATACTTCAAAAATATTAGGTTCATAAACAACTACAAAAAATAATATACAATTTTACTTACATTGTTTCCAATAATGAAAGTTTACTCCTCTTTAATATCATGCATATTTCATATTAGAGGATATAAATGATAATTTTAAATATATTCAAAATTTTTAGTGATTAGAGATATAATGTAGGGAACATATATTAATAACCAAATATATGATATAATTGAATCCATCAAGATAATAACGAATACAACCTAGTTTGCCTTCATTAGCTTGGTATGTTTATGGTGAGGTCAAATTGGTAAAAACCTTTTGAAGTTAAATAAAATTTCAGAAATAAATATATAGTCAAGTGAAATATGATTGAATAGTCTCAAACTAGTTTCCCAAGAAATAAATGATTTATTTGGCTTTCTTTTGTACAATTAATATTGATGTTTGTGATGATATAAAAATAGTAGTGATGTTTGTAATAATATTATGCTGTGTTTTGTTAATTAAGATTGTACTTGATGCATGTTATCATACTTTTATCATTTCTTGGTTCTTATTTTAATGAGACGAAAAGAGATAGAAAACGTAATAGGTTATCATCTACACAATAAATTTCTATATATTTTGGTGCTCAATCCTTATCACTATATGATTTAAGCCCTTACCAGAATTTCATAAATAAATCTCATTGAATATTTGAATTGTAGATTTTGTATACTTCTTATTCAATAAATATCATTTAAATTTTTTTGCTCGTGTGTTATATCACATCCTTGGATAAGAACCATGTAATTATTATTATCTTTTTTTTTATAGATAAATATCTATTTTCTATGATATTTCCATGACTAGAAAGATGATTCATAAGTTGACTATAAGATATTCTAAATATAATAAAAAGGTTCCCATATATCTTTGTTATTTTAAAAATTAATGATATTCATGAAGGTGAGAGGCTTCTTTGCAAGTAAAGTGTTCTATTTGTTATTCTTTGTTCTATTTTCCTAATGTGGCTTTATATCCATGAATTATTAAAGAATCAAATTTGTATTTACCCAAACTCATTTATAAAGCACGATTGAACAAGAACCCAGGGGGTTGAAGAAGATGATGTGACATAAGGCGAAGCTGGATTTAGGTTTGGGAAAGGATCCAATTCAATAAGACATGATCTACTACTAGGTCGTCACTAATTCAGAAAAATTATCGCCCATATTTCAATTAGTAGATTCGAAACCAAACCAAGTGGTTAATCTGTGGATGGTTCATCCCTCTGCATCATCTAATTCTATTTGAGTCTTGTCTACTCAACTCTTGCAAGACATATTGTATAATAATTTTTTCGTTATTACAATAAAAAAGCATACCTCAAGGGATATCACCACCACTTTAAGGTGTAATACGATATGAATATAACAACCAACAGTCTGAAATAGGTATTCAAAGAATCAACAAGATTAATGAAATTTATAATACATGGAATGTGTATGAGTGAGGCCTCAAAATTAGCATCTAAACAATCCTAATTAGCAGAATTGTAGAGAAGAATAATTAGTCCACGGATTATTTTACAAAGATGATTGTTCCAATTGGGTATTCCCTTTTTACTATGTTATACTAGATGTGGTCTTATCTTGGAGCTTCAAGCTAGGGTTGGGAAAAATACGCAAAGACAGTGTCCCACCTACCAACCTGATTAACTAACATAAATTTTGGATCAACAAAGATCTTTAAAATTAAGCATGTAAAACGAAAAATTAGGATGTTGGATTTATTTATACCAATCCCAAGCTCACCCGACCACACTAAAATATATAGTATAAATCTATATATTTGGCCGTGTAAGCCTATGATGATCAAAATTGGTTGTCACTTGTTAGATAATATCATTTATCTATAAAATTATATGGTAGTATGGTAGATTCACATTTTGGTTGTCGCACAGTTTTGGGCTCTTTAGCTTCCTATATGTTTCTCTAATCAACCCTGGCTGAGTTATTTGTCTTTATTACCATGATAGTTGATATAAAGTGGAATTTTTATGGGTGTTTTTTGTTCATTTTTTATTGATCATCTTCTATTTTCGTTAAGGAGTTGAGTTTGTTTGGATGTGTTGGACAAAAATGGTATGAGGTTGGTGCAAAGATTTTGATTGCACGACGTATGCTTGTTGTTGATATTCGAAGGACTTCCAGGCCCGTACCTTCAGTATATAGTTATATGCATTTCCTCTTTAGCATGGTATTTCGTTCAAAATTTCTTAAATTTGTAATGTTTCAATAGTTTTAATATAATATATTCCAAAATTAATGACAAAACAAATACCATTTATTTAGCATTGGACGTTAAGTATCACCTTAGTTTTTAAATAAATTCTCTACTAATATCTTTTTTTTAGTATATTATATTATTTTGCCAGCAAATATCATAAAAGTATTTTCTTTCTATTAAAAAACTTTTTTTCTCCATCTCTTTCGCAAAAATATTTTTCTATCTTTTCTACTAAGTTTCATCCATATCGAATTTGTCAAGTTACAGATCTTAGTAGTCAGTTTTGATATTACCACTGCTAAGGTAGCTTCTCTTACATTTACTCCCCTTTCTATTTCTATTTCCTTTTCTTGTTTCATAAATCATGAATGATAAACGTTAATTTAGACTTACAATGGCTTGATTACATTTTATAATTATGTTTCAATTGTATCATACACTGCAATGATGTAAAGTTTACAGATCTATGATCAAGGATCTTTTACCTTGTTAGGAATTTTTATTTATGTTACATATTGGATGTTGTGTGTTATAATGTTATATTTAAGTTGATAACATTATCAATAAATTCATGTCTGAAATTTTTTACAAGTTAATTACACCTTAGTGTTCTAAATAATGTAAAATTTGCAGTATAAGTACTTATATATGTAACAAATCATTATATATCTATGTATTAGTCCAGGTTAATGGTATATTATAATGATAAATAGTAAAATACTTGAATATTATTTTGTGCAAGTAATTTTGTATCAAACAATAAATTGAAGTGTGATTAAGTTATATTTTCAATATTTTTGATATATGTATATAATATTTTATTTGATATGAGATGGAGGCAGCGAGTGAGATATATTTGTGTTAATGTTATAGTTTAGGTTAAGATATATGTATATTATATTTTATTTGTATTATTAATTTTATGCTAGCATTATTTAAAGATATATATCCCGATTTGTCTCTTATATTTTCCTTAAGTGAAAAGTTTTTCTTTTATAATTTTAAATGAACCTCTAATATTATATCTTCAATAGATGCAGAATGTTATTCCTTTTAATATTTATTATTAGATTGATCTGAGTCAAGACACTTTAATTTCAATCAATACTAAGTCTTGAATATTGGACTTCGAAAATTCTCTTAATATTTGCTTGAGGTGAAGCACTCTTTTTCATGGGTAAGAGATCTGAAACATAGACAAGGGTCATATGAATTATGGTTGCCTTCCCAACTGATGGCATCTTAAGGCCAAGTTAGTATTGGAGCTATAGACCGAAAGAATAATAGTGGACTAAGTTCTACTATAAATATGAACATTGTAGTTATAAATGTAACTACTCTTTAGTAAATATAACGGGTATTATAAAATAACTATAGCCTAATATACTTGAATGAATTTTTGCCTTATTCACTAGAGGAATGGTTAGGTTTTAATGTATCCTCGAGGAGAAGAGTTAGGAAAATCTTGTTGGCATAGACACGGCGTAGCTATTATAACTATAAACACACACACAAATATGCGCACAAACACACACACATATATATATACATATAAACGGAGGGGGTCGGATTACCATGGTGGGTATTGGAAAAATAGACAAAGTGTCCACATGAATAGTAATAAAAAGGTAATAATCAAATCAAGGGGTCATTGTATGGAGAATACAATGTCCAAGATTTAGGTGATACAATGACTAATCAAAAATAAAATGTAGATAACTGTGCTAAAAAAGGGAAAAGAAACTGGAATGACTTCAAAAAGAATTATTATTTCCTTCAAAAATGGGGAAATGTTAAATTTTACAAAGATAAGTTTTGGATAGAGTTGTTAAGCCTATGGTTTCCACTTGGAGAAAACCTACAAATTATTATTTGTATATATTATACTTAATATATCATTAATGATGCATTTCTTATTTATTAGTCAACTTTAATTTGATCATATTACTAATCTTATATAAAACTTAAGATAATGAATAAATTAAAGAACATAATTATTTTATTTATAATATTATCAATTTATAAAAGTATAAATTTTATATAGGATCTCACACCTTGAGCTTGTGTAGCTGATACCAACTCCTTGAGTAGAGTTGGTTGAATAGACGATTTGTCTTTAGGTGTCGCTAGGGGTAGCTGATTAACCATCTTCTATAATTCGGTACTACGGGACACATTTACTCCTCCTGTTAGTCAAGTTTCCCATCATTTACTATGTAATCGTGAAGGGTAATGTAGGATATCACAAATCTTCCGGAGTACCCCATGTCATAATGACATCAAGGAGGAGAACTATCAACTTCATACATATTTGTCTTGAACCCCATGTTACAATATCTATAGAATATATTACTTTTAGCATCACTTACGTGCATGTCTAAGAGTTTATATAATAACTAGATTCATTTCCTTGTTTGATTTGATGTTTAAACTGATGTTTTAAACATCATCAAGAGGTCGACAACAAACATCAAGTGATTAGGTTGACTCTTTTTCATTTTAGGTGTCATGTAAACTCTTTTCTCTTACCAAACATTGTTGAGGAAATGTGTAAGGACCTCAATACATATAATGAACGAATTCTGTTATATGGGATCTCCTTGACTAAGCCTCCTTGGTCCTTTACAAATGTCATAGTTACTACATTAATATAAATAGAGTAAGTAATTATACATATACATATAATAATCAATTGAATGGATAGGGGAGGTATCCCAATGCTTGTAATAGAATTATATTCTTTAATAACATCTAACTTCAGTGCAAATCTTTTTGACCTTGAAACTCTATCGTAGGCTCTCACAATCTCTTATGCAATTGGTATATTTTATCTTATAATTTATTCAGGAGTAAAGGTGATTTATATTTCAAGAGCATTGTTATATATCACTGATTTTTGCTTCACCCTTATATCACATCAATTGTGTCACCTTATGTGGCATGAAAGACAAAGAGAGTGAGAGAGAAGTTTATTGGTTTTTAAAACCTCCAATGTGTCAATGGAAAATATGAACCATGTTAAGGCTTATATGTCAACTCGAAATAATTTACACACTTAATCATATCTCTAGATCTTAATCTTCGCGGATGTGTCTTATCTCACATAAATCACCGTGTATAAACCATTATTTATCTTGAGTTCTTGGTCCCCACTCTCTTATTTTATTCCTAAGTAGTCTCCTGAGGTTAGGATAATTTCTGACAGAAATTGGGGAGAAGTAGAACTCTTGCTTGGACTTTATATGATTCACTTTGTAGAACATATATTGGTCATTACTATCTAAAATATGAAGTTAAACTTTATTTAGGTCCCAAAGGATCTATATTCTACCACATACATCTTTATTGTAGTTATGATACACGTTACATCTTTTATGATTAAGTTTCCAAAGAAAAAAGTTTTATCCTTAGTCATTTTGGTATCAACAAAACATATGATCTAATATACATATTTATTAGCTTGTCTTAACCATTCATATCTCTTAATACTTTTATTTAACCCCCTCATGTTCCATGCATATATCATATACACTTTTGGTCTAGGCGCATGGACCATTGTAGTTCCTCATGAAGCAAGTAAATGACCATCTATTATATTGTTTGTTTTTGTTAAAGTGAAGACTAAAATCTATTTTTTTAGGACTGTTAGGACTATGATGAGGATTGGTGGTCCTTGTTACCTGTCTATCTTGAACCCATCCTTCCTTGTGTAGAGTTTCTCATGAGTCACATGAGTTATTACTTGTCCTTTGTTGCTATTTGTTGTTGTTTGGTGTTGTGACTTTGGTAGCCAAACTTCCTTCATGTTTACTATATTTCATCTGGATAATATATAGCCCAACATCTTGTGATTTGATCAAGTTATGGGTTTCCATGTGTAGTAAGCCTGAACTTCATCTACTCTACCATCTAACATATCTAGGTCAAAAATTTCTATAAATTCTCAATGCATAGCCATTCCCACACATACTGTTGCATACCTTAACCTTGTTTGTGTTGTTGTGAACTCATATGTCTATACTGGTTGGTTTGTAGGACTTTCTACTACACTAGATCCATTGTGTAGCCATAATTTCCCAGAGATATTTTTGATTTTGACCTTTACATGAACCTTTTTTACTCTAAACTTCTCAATCTGTATTTTTTGGGTCCATTTCCTTAGTATAAGTAATCTATTACCATTCAAAAGTTCTCAAAGGACCTTGAAAATTGCATCTTCATTCTCCAGTTTTGAAACATAAAGTCCTTGTCATATGTTCTTTTTTCGGTCGAGATTGTCATTATGTTCTTATTTTTACTTTACGAGACTTCCATAGTGTGTCTATAAAGTTCTTAACCATGTATAATGGTTGTGGTTTGTCCTGAATTTTTCCCACAATGCAATTTTACTAGGCTTTACAACATTTCACTTGTATTCTTTTGAGGACGTCTCTGTGATTCCACCATTTAACATGATAAGTTCAATATACTCAAGCTTTATATCTACTATACTATTTCCATCAAAAGGGGTTGGCCATGCCTTTGTGGTTAACTTAATAGATGTAGTTATGTTAGGAGATAGTGCACCTTTCGGTAATGGTTTAACTTAACATTTATCAACTCCTTCAAAGGGTTTGATTTTTGGAAAATTGGTTGAGCATGTTTCAACGAACCACATTGCTTTCGAACTTGTGTTTTCAAGCATGCGAACCTTATGATTTGATTCGGGTGACTCGATCTCCATTTAATACGGCTCACATTCCTCAACAACATGGTAACCCAACTTTTTGTCATGCTGGTCATTGGTGGATGAGGTACATGTTTGTTTAAATTCTTATTTGTAGTATTTTATGTGATATTTGAATTAAAATTGTTTGTATTTCTTCCTTTGAGAGCCATTGGAAAGATACGTATATATTGGAACCTATCAGAGGCTCTTTAAATAGATAAAGAATTAAAGAAGCAAAGGATTTTAGAGCTTAAACGAAAGAGATAAAGAAATCAAGTAAGGAGAAGGATGGTCGAAGATCTCCACCAACTGTATATGCATGTTACTCTTAATAACATGATTTTGGGTTTTTCATTGTCGCCTAGGGTAGTTAGTATTAAGTTTTTTTTACATGGTTTTATTTGTTAGCGAGTATTGAATATATACGTGTCGGTAGTACAATTTGTAATAATTTGTGTTAAGCGTTTATATCCTATATACCTGGATGATACGAGATCAACGATTAACGAATGACCTAAGAAACTCCTTTCTTCATTCATTCAACACATTAGCTAAGGATTGGATACAATCATTATAATCGTATGGCATCGTAGAGCTCAAACTCGTTACCTAGTGTTGATAGATACTATCATGACTCATCCCTAAGAGCATATAAGCTTAGCTATATTCAATATCCGCTTGACTAAGATTATGACACACTAGTAGTCCAGTATCTAGATAGAACAAGCACATACACAAATATAGTGATGATCTCAGGTCAAATAATTACAAGCTTAAAATTCTTTATAGAGATTATCTCACTTGACAGTTCAAGGTAATTAACCATTAGGAATCACTAGCTTTAGTCGGTTCGATAATCACTTCTTTATGTGCATTATCTATGCACCTAACTTGATAAAAAAGAACTACCAATATTTATCCAACAAATACTCGTTAGCTATATATTAATCTAGCCAGGTCATCGATGTCCTAGTTTGATGATCCTACGATTAAGACCAAGTTTAGATTAAGTCCTATGAGCTAGATTCGAGTCATTCTCTATTTTTATATTAGGTGTTGGTCTTTACATTTATTGAGTCTGTTTCGAGTCGAGAAGTCACTACTAAAATTTGAGTTGAGGGTGGGGCTCCGAAGTTCCAAGACCCAGTTTTATGTGCGTTATTTCTTTTTGTAGTGAACATATAGGAGCAAGATGTAGTGGAGGTAGATGGAAAGCAAAATTATAATGAGTCAAGGATAGTAAAGGGTAATTTTATGAACTTGTAACTTTGTATGCTTATAAAATAAATATGAATAACACATTAAAAGTATAGAAAGATTAGTAACTAATGTGGTGTAAGTAAGTTTGATCTTATGGAGCATGAGTAGTGTGTAGGACGTGAGATCCAAACTAGATGATAAACAATTTAATGAATGTTCTAGAGGTGAGAAAGTAACTAAAGTGTATAGAGTTGAAAGTGAGTAAGGTTGTTCTTTGTTTAGCCCTTGTTCCTTTTAGCTTTTTGTCCATTTATAACGTTATATTATTTGTCTCAACCCCCTCTTACTTTTATAATCCTTTTTATTAGCCACATTACAAGCCATAACCCTTAGATTTTAGGAAATTTCTATATAACCCACACTCGAATCGCGACACTCGTCTAGAGCTTTAGTTTGGGGTGGTGGTTTTCATTTATGGAAAATATCATTGGGTGGATTTTTTCACTATGTAGTTGTGTTCGTGATCACTTGTGTATATTTTTAATCCTTTGTCAGGGTAAAATAGAATAATTGAAATATATAGAAAATATATATTGAAAAGAAAAGAAAAATATATACATATGGACCGGCAAATTGAATTTTTAGGTCTCATAAATGGGTTATATTTTTGTTATTAGGTTTACAAAATAAGTGCATCAAAATTTTAGTTGAGTGAGAACATATCTGAAAGTATCTCAAGTTCTTGTGTGATTCAATTATGGCTAGTTAGGAGAGAGCGAACAACTCACTCCAAATTGTCTAAATATACAATCACACCTAACTTAAGTATAACTTAAAACCTTAAAGACCTTTCAATTTTTTACTATGTAATTTAGGAGTAATAAAGCCAATACAGAGTATTTATATGGATCTTAAATACTATGTAAGAATTGATTACAACCCTATATCCATCATAGCAAACTAAGAGAGAACCCATCCTTCGTTGAAAAGCTAATCTAATCAGCAATTTACTTGTGTTGATTGGTTTTTTGATAAGTGTATATTTGATTTAGTTTGTAAATATTACTATATGAGACTGTTAGGGTTATTTCTATACTGTAATGCACTATTTTTCTATGTCACTCTTCTTCGATTTATTGGACTTAGGCCCTTTATATACCTTATTTTCCTTTTTATTTTGTCGAATGACAAAATTTTGAGTTGGGAGTCTTGATTTCTATCTTTTGGTGATGAATTAATTCACTCACAAGACATCTTTCTGGAGTTTATTAGGCCTGAGTGAAGTATTTTTCCCTATTATTTAACGTATTGTACTTTTCTCTCTTCTTTTGAGACTTATTACTATTTATAGACTTTTTACGCTTTAATTGTGTGTTAAGTATGTAACTTATAGATACATGGTTGATACAAGGTGACAAGTTATATAGAAGAAGTAAAAAAGTCAAGTCAAACCCCAAGTCAAGGTACAAGATGAGCTTAAAGTCACTATAGGAAGTTGGAATTTTTATATGAAAAGTCTTGATGTTATATTGTATTAATCACCAAGGGAAATTAGTTAGAAATTTTGAATAAATTTCCTTTGATTCAGAAAGATATTGAAGTTAGTGTTGTGTGGAAAATTATGTAAGCCAATTTGGACGAGAAAGTTATGTCATTTGCTTCCACAGTGGTTTGAACTAAGGATTAATGACGTATTTTAGACAATTAAAAATTAATTAACTTACAAAGTAGTACTTACAACTGAATATCATAGGGATAGGAAGCACTTAATAATGTCCCCGCCGCAAATAGGTCATTAATATATAATAATAATATTTAAGTATACTTTTTTACAAAAATTTAATAAATAGTACAGGCACCTCTTTTTTTAAGAGTATTTTCTAGTATGAGTTGATCTTTATTGAAAAATTTATCCACTGTTCTGTTTCCACACTTTGTACATTTTCCAATACTAAGAGTTTCACAAACCCTTTTGTTTTCGGTCCTAACTTGTACAGTTTTTGTAGTTGGCTGTTATTAAGGTTTCGATGTTTGTTCATTTCATTAATAAACAAAAATTTAGTTTGCAATATAAGCATTAATATACGCGACCAAATGAAAAAAGGACAAAAAAAAGTGCCCAAAAAAATTAAGAAACTAAAAAAAATAGGAAAACTTGCAAGCAACATCTGAAAACAAACCCTTACACGTACGATTATCTCATCACTATCATGAAACCCATGATTGGGTGATTAATAAAAAAATACTCTATCTTATGAAGTTTTAGTTATTAAGTGAATACCTCCATCATATCATGCTTCTCTTCCTTGTATAATCTTCCTTGATACATTTATTCAAAAACCAGAATTCATTCAAATAAATTATTACAAATCACATAAATACATTACTTAAACTTAATATCATATATTACAAATAATTGTATCTTATTTAGGAAATTATACTGGTTTAACTCAAATCATTATTTGTCCAAAAAAAAAAATCTCAAATCTTTAGAAACCTCTCTTGTCAAGTTCTTTATGATTTATTTAGTTAAATTATATTTTCATACCATAATTCTCAACCTTAAATATATATTCAGATGCAAAAACATAATCCAAATTTTTTTGTGCTACAGAAAATATAATATTCATAAGTGGCAAATGTACATATGTAACACATTTTGTAAATCTATCTTTCCTGAGTGTAATTTTTATTAATTATTTTTAAAATACCACACACAACAATGAATAATTTAAAAATAACAAATAGTAAAACTAACCTTAAACATATGTATTATTAATTGAAATGAAATTACTATCGATCTAAGAAGATAGTAGGTAATGAACAAAGCTTGACCCTGCAGTCCAGAGGTCCAGATGGAAAAGACAACATTATACAGAAGTTAGAGGAAGATAAAGAGTATGAAGAAAAAGAGACAATGTGGAATCAAGTACGGAGAATTATATTTGGCACATGTTAAGTATTGGAATACACGATCAAGTACAACTACATGATATATGTATGAAGGGGCGACGGGTAGGGTTTGGTTTGGTGATATGAAAGTAGGTGATTTATAAATAGGGGCGGCTCGTAGGGTTTGGTTTGGTGATATAAAAGAAGATGATTTATAAATATGAGCTGCATTTAGGGTTTGGTTTGGTGATATGAAAGAAGATGATTTATAAATAGGAGCCGGTAGGGTTTGGTTTGGTGATATAAGCAAACGAAGAAGATTTTAACTTTAAAATTTGTCTCAAAAGGACATCGTCAAGTGATTACAAATCAGAAACAACTCTTTCTGTATTATTTTTATGTGAATTTTTGACTTTTTGTTTTTAAAATAAATTGTATTTGGTTTTAGTAAAATATATTATACACTATTATTCATGTTTAGATTTTTAATTTCTCATATAATTATATGTTGTTGTTGTTTTATTAATTATATATTATACAATCAGGTTTTACAAAATTTTATATTTTGTTCGATGAGTGTCAATTTATATTTTTTACTTTAGCTTCTTAGGGTATTGTGCTCGATCTCGAGCATAGTCATTTTTTCCTAGAAAAACACTTGTCGTCTCGATAGATAGTACGGCTCACAACCCTCTGCCTCACCTTTACACACAAGACATTCGCTCAACGTTCCTGACAACATCAACCTAGCGTATAAAGTTATCATCTCTATGAACCAATGTGAAGTGCACACGAATCTACGAGTATACCATCCTATCCAACTTCCTTGCATGCCCGCAATAATCCACAACACCCTCTCGATTATATCCGGCTCCACGCTCCCGTTTATAGTTAGCTTCCAACCCATTACTAGTTAAGTTTTGACACTTTAACTAACTTCAAATATTTAACTATTAATTACTTTTGTGATCTACTAATGAAATTTGTGTCTTATTTAGATGTTTTAGATATTAGGTGTTCAATAAAATTCTTATCGTTATTTAAATATGTTTATAACTTATAATGAAGTAATAATCATGCGACAAAATTTTTCCAATTTTTAGTAAATTACTAATGGATCAAATTGTTTATACACTTATTTCCATATAAAATTAGTTAGATAGATACATGAACTCAAGTTGCAACAATATTATAAGATACCATATTTATTGCTAGATGTGACAAAGTAAACAATAATAATGTTGTGTCATAATCGTTACTAGTTAGTCAGAGTATATTTGTTTTCAAAGTTAATAATAATGATTTCAAATTTAGTTTTACAACCTATGTTGCTATTTCATCTGTTACAAGAATGTCACGCAAGTTTCCAATCCTATGTAATTGATTAAACAAAAAATATTCACATAGATTTTATTGCACACATATAGCTTATGAAGTTTTCTGGAGCCACTTTGTGCTAGTAGTGTCCTACACAAGTAGAAACCCACGAAACTACAGTTGACATGTTCCAAGCCAAGATATATTGTTTGGGGCGAGGAATGTGGGGGCAACAACTCAACTTTTTTTTGTTTTCTTTGGAGAAATTCTAATAGTTGTTTTTTGTACAAACAAAACAGGGGAGTATGCGAGTGAAGGATTGCAAACAACAGTTTATCTAACCATTTTCCAGTTCGGGAAAAACTAACTAAGTTATACCCCTACTATGAGCCCAACATAGACAGATTCTTGTAATCGAGAGTCCAGTTCCTGTATACATTCTCTTATGGTAGAAACTAGCACATTTTTAGGTTTTTTGGTGTAGAATAGTTTGATCCCCTTGCTCAATTAGTCTGGTAGGAACACCAATTTTATTTATAGTTTCATATAGAAATATTCCCTAAAGATACCCATGGAAACCCATAACCAATATCCAAACCATCACTAAGTTTATCCAATACTTTTGATCTCTTGATAAGTTGAGCAATACTCTTGACAATGGATTGTTCGGTTATTATTAGTTCAAAATTATATATATCTACCACAAGTGCCGACACAGTTTTATGATTAATTTGTGCATCCCCATATATAATGTAATTATTCCCAAAAGCACGGTCTCAACAACAATCGTTAGCAGCCATGATAGCTCCCAAGCATTTCCGTTCTTAGGCTTTTAACATGATGTAAAAAGAAATTTCAGCTTTGACGTTAGATCTCTGCAACCATATTGTTGGAGTGAGACGTTTTTCCACCATTTCCTTGAATTTTTCCAAGGCCTTCAGATCAGGTTGCATCATGTTAGTGTGCTCTTCTTTGAGGTTCTTACCATTCTCTTTCACTATTAAAGTTAATTCTCAAACCTTCAATACCCTACAACAATTTTGCAACTCTAAACAATTTTGCTGACTGTTACTCACTACAGATACAACTAAGGATTAATGAAGCATATCAGACAAATAAAAATTTAATTAACTAAGTAGTACTTACAACGGAATATCATAGGGCCAGGAAAAACCTTATGATGGCCCAGCCGCAAACATGTCATTATTGTTTACTACATTTGTTTCATGCGAGCTTGATCCAAATTCAAACCGTACATCCACGAGATACAAAGCCGCCAAGTCGGAGCTTGATCAGAATCAAAATTGTTCACCATAAAAGACACACGATCAATCTAGAAACACCCGTAATGAAATATAGGTTAATATACAATAATAATCTTTAAGTATAATTTTCTAACAAAATTTAGTAAGTAGTAAGGATACCTTTTTTTTAAATCTGAGTATTTTCTAGTATGAGTTGATCTTTCTTGAATGATTTAGGCACCTAACTTTTTCCACACTTTACATTTTCCAATGCTTAGAGTTTCACGAATGCTTCTGTTAACTTGTACAATTTTGGCCCATAGTTGGTTGTTATCAAGGCTTCAATGTCTGTTATGTGCATTGATAAAGAAAAATGTAGTTTAGTAATTTGAGCATTAATATACGTGACCAAATGAAAAAAGGGCAAACAATAGGGCCTAGAAAAAGTAAGAAACTAAAAACCATAAGAAAACTTGCAAGAACCATATAAAAACCACGTAGGATTAGCTCACCACTATCATGAAAACCAAGATTGGGTAATTAAAAAAAATACTCTAGCTTATGATGTTTCAGTTATTAAGAGAATACCTCCTTCAGGCCTGGCTTCTCTTCCTTGTATAATCTTGTTTATACATTTATTGCAAAATCAAAATTCATTCAAATAAATTATTAAAAGCCACATAAATACATTAATTAAACTTAATATTATATATTACAAATATAGTTATCTTATTCATGAAATTATATCTTTAACTATAATCTTAAAAAACTCCCTTGTAAAGTTCTTTATGATTTATTTAGTTAAATTATATTTTCATACCATAGTTCTTAACCCTAAATAGATATTCAGATGCAAAACATAATCCCAATATTTTTGTACTACAAAAAATATAATATTCATATGTGGCAAATGTAAATATTTAACACATTTTGTATATCTATCTTTCCAAGTATATTTCTGTTAAGTTTTTTGAAATAAAACACACAGAAATGAATAATTTAGAAACTACAAATGGTATAACTAACCTTTAACATACTATTTTTAATTAAAATGAAATGACTATCGATCTAGCAAACTAGGAGATAATGAACAAAACTTGACCCGGATGGAGAAGACACCATTATACAGAAGTTAGAGGAAGGAAAAAGTATGGAAAAAAAAGGACAAGGTGGAATAGAGTAGGAAGAATTATATTTGGAAGATATTAAGTATTGAAAAACATGATCAAGTATAACTACTTTATATATGTATGATTAAAAATTATGATTACTTGCTGGCTAGGTAATGTATGTAAAGTTGAAGGGGTGGTGGATAGGGTTTGGTTTGGTGATACGAAAGAAGATGAAATAAAAATAGGGGGCGCTGCGGGTTGGGTTTGGTCAGTAAGCTGATTAAGAAAATTTATAAGTAGAGTAATCTTTTTTATGTTAAACTATATCTAAAAGGATATTGTCAAGTGATTACAAATCAAAAACAACTCTTTTTGCATTATTATTATTTTTATGTGACTTTTTTATTTTAAAATAATTTTTATGTAATTTTAGTAAATATATTATATACTATTGTTCATGATTGAATTTTTAATTTTTCATATAATTATATGGTGTCGTTGTTTTATTAATTTTTGTACAAGGAGGCGTTTCCAATTTTCAACGATTAGGTGTTATAAATTTTAATTTTTTTTGATGAGTCTCTATAGGAGGTTTGCACACACATTAGTTTCTTATGGTAGTGTGCTTGATCGATATCGTACACAGTCTTTTTTTCCTATTATGACCCTTATCTCCTTGATCAATATGGATCACAATCCTACCTCTTGTCGATTGTCCGACGCGTCAAGGAACTATTTGGAATCCACCTTTACACATAATACATTCGCTTCACGGTCCTGTCAACATCAACCTAACGTATAAAGATATCCACTCTATGATCCAAGGTTAAGTGCACACGAATCTCACCGTAAACCATCCTATCCAACTTCCTTACGTGTCCCGCAATAATCCACCTCGTCGATTGTGTCTGGGTCCACGTTTTCGTATGTAGTTGACTTCCACCCCTGAGAGGCTTACACCATCAAATAGCTCAATACATTACTAGTTGATTTTTCACACTATAACTAACTTCAAAATTTTTATCTATTAATTACTTTTGTGATATACTAATAAAATTGGTGTCTCATTTAAATGTTTTAGTTATTAGTTGCATTAAAATTCTTATCATTATTTTAATATGTTTATAACTGTTAATTAGAATAGATTAGATCAAGTATAATACTTGAAGATTGAGTAGCTTTTCTCGATTGAGTTCTTAGGGTTTCACGCTGAAACTCTTGTGGTGTTCTATTCTTGTAATCCTGTAATCTGAAGCTGTAACCGTGTTCTTATAGTGTGCGAAGCATCATCTGAGGGTGGCTTCAACGTGGATGTAGACATTATTGCTGAACCACGATATATCCTTGTGTTCTTTATTTTCTATAATTTTCTTATTCTGGTTTGATTAGTTTTTCAACCTTAGATCTTTCTGATCTAACTTTTGCCAAAGATTAAGCGTTTTTATTAAGTGTTTTTACAACAATGGTATCAGAGCTTTGTTCGATTGATCATTAAAAACGTTTTAAGAAAAGATTTGTGCCTAATCTCTACAAATCTGTGTTTTGGCTGTGTAAATCTTTCTGAAAATCTTTTCATAACAGTATAAGTTCTTTTTCTTGTACTGTAACTCACGGATCTAAAATCTTTAGGGTTTTCGAAAACTTAAAAATCCTTGAATAATTTTTTCTAGAGTTTTTTCGATTTAACTAACCCTAATAGTGTGTTGCATATGTTGTTTCTTCTTGTTTCTTATATACAGAATTTAAGGAATGGCAACAACAGGGCTTGAAATATCGGTCTTTGATGGAAAAGGTGATTTCAGTGTATGGAAGAAGAAAATGCGAGTATTACTTTCACATAACAAGGTCATAAATGCTCTCGAGCCTGATCTTGAAAAATGATCCGAAGAATCTCTGAAAAGAACAAACGAAATAAGAGAAGAAGCATATAATCTCATGTTCTTGAATCTTTCTGATAATGTTATACAAAAAGTAGATGGAGCAGATACTGCACTTGAATTATGGGGTAAGCTTGAATCTCTTTACTCTTCTCAATCTGCTCCTAATCTGGCCTTCTTGAAAGGAAATTTATTTTCGTATAAAATGGATTCTTCAAAAACAATTGATGAAAATATTGATGAGTTTTTAAAACTTAATCTTGTTCTTAAAGGTTCTGATATGGCTTTAGATGAGACCTCTAAATGCATGATCCTTTTGAATGCTATACCTGACTCTTATCAAGTAGTTAAAGATGCGTTTCAATATTCTACTGCTATTCCTACATTTGATCAAATTGTTGCCTCTCTTAAAACTAGGGAACTTGAATTAAAGAATATTAAACGTGTTGGGAATAATCTGTTTGTGAATCATAAAAATGAAAATCATGAGCATGTTAAAAACAATAAGAATAAGAAAAAGTATAAGGGAAATAAGAATAAGGAAACTCGTAAATGTTATCATTGTGGAAAACCTGGCCATATTAAGAAGAATTGCTATGCGCTTAAGAACAAGAGTAACAATAATAACATTGAAACCAATATTACATGTATGCCCCATAAGATTGATGATACTTGTGAGGTCCTAAATGTTTCAGACATTGCTTGTAAGTCTAATTGGATTTTAGATTCTGGTTGTACATTTCACATGAGTCCAAATAAAGAATGGTTTGTGGTTTTGATTGAAACAAATGTTGAAACTGTGTATATGTGTAATAATAATACATGTCAGGTAGCTGGTATTGGTAAAATTAACTTGAGACTTAACAATGGTAAAAATGTGACCCTTACTGATGTTAGTTGGAATCCTGACCTAAAAAAAAACCTTATTTCTTTAGGTGTTTTAGATGATTTGGGTTGTGTGTATAAAATCTCAAATGGTGTGATTAATGTGTTTAAACATGATAAATTTGTTCTATGTGGAAAGAAAATATCTGGCCTGTATATTCTTGATGGTATTTGTATTAAAAATGATTTGAATTTAGTTAATACTAATGTTGAGAATGTAGCAACTGTAAAATGGCACTTGAGGCTTGGTCATATGAGCCAATTAGGCTTAAATGTACTGAGTAAGGATAGAATGTTGGGTAAGGATTCTATCTCTAATCTTTCTTTTTGCGAGCCTTGTGTGTTAGCTAAGCAACACAGAATGAAATTTACTGTTGGTGTTCATATGTCTAAATCTATACTTGAATATATACATGCTGATTTGTGGGGTCCTGATAAGTATGAAACACATGGGGGTAGAAAATATTTATTGTCCCTTGTAGATGATTATTCTAGGCGTGTTTGGACTTTTTTGTTGAAAAATAAAAGTGATACTTTTGAAACAATAAAAGATTGGCTTATCTTACATGAAAACCAAAATGGAAAGCATGTTAAAACACTTAGAACTTATAATGGACTTGAATTTTGCAATGAAGAATTTGATAATTTTTGTAAATTGCGAGGAATACTAAGACATAGAACTGTTAGAAAAACACCACAACAAAATGGTGTAGCTGAAAGAATGAATAGAACTTTATTAGAAAAAGTTAGATGCCTCTTATTCACATCTGGTATGCCTAAATCTTTTTGGGGTGAAGCATTATATACTGCTACCTATTTGATAAATAGGAGTCCCAATAGATCACTTAGTATGAAATGTCCCATGGAACTGTGGAACAATAAAAAACCTGATTTGTCTGATTTGCGCATATTTGGTTGTGCTGCATATGCTCATAATAGGGAAGGAAAATTAGATCCTAGATCTCTTAAATGTGTTTTCTTGGGTTATCAAACTATGCATGGTACTAAAGGTTACAGATTGTGGGATAAAAGTGCTAAAGGCATTAAAGTCATTATTAGTAGGGATGTAATATTTGATGAATCCAACTTTCCTTGCAAGAATGAGTCTGTGATTTCAGGTATTGATTCAAATAAGACAGATACTACACCTGAGAATGTCACTACTACTGATAGCACAGAGTTTGAGGTGGAGCCTTTACAAGCTGGAAGTGATGAGAGTAATCCTGATCCAGCTGCAGAAGAAGAAGATTCAGAACCTCAGCCTACTGAGCAGCCACGTAACACTGAGCCACACTCAGAAACAGAGGTTCTTCAAGAATCATTTCAAGAGAGCCTCTCAAACTATCAGTTGACAAGAGATAGAGAAAAGAGGGACCCTAAACCCTCTACAAGGTATTCATATGCT
Organism: Nemophila menziesii; assembly: GCA_029959085.1. Classification (NCBI taxonomy): domain Eukaryota; kingdom Viridiplantae; phylum Streptophyta; class Magnoliopsida; order Boraginales; family Hydrophyllaceae; genus Nemophila; species Nemophila menziesii. The sequence goes on along the minus strand of JARWIR010000075.1, from coordinate 2,525,464 downwards.
GAGTTAGTTTACACTGCTTTAATAACAGCTTCTGAGGTAATACATTCTGAACCTGAAACTTATAGTGAGGTGCTTAAATCTAGAGATAAGTATGAATGGTTGAATGATATGAAAGAAGAAATGCAATCTTTACATGTTAACAAAACTTGGATTCTTGTTAAAAACCCACCTGGACAAAAACTTGTAGATTGTAGATGGTTGTTTAAATTGAAAGAGGGGGTTAATGAATCTGATCCTCCTAGATTTAAGGCTAGAATTGTAGAAAAGGGTTATACCCAAAGGGAAGGTGTTGATTTTCATGAAATCTTTGCTCCTGATGTGAAATTTAAAACAATAAGAACCATGCTTTCATATGTAGCTTGTTATAATCTGGAATTAGAACAACTTGATGTTAAAACTGCTTTTTTACATGGTGAACTTGAGGAATTTATATGAAACAACCTGAGGGTTTCCTTGATATTAAACATCCTGATTATGTATGTTTGCTTCAAAAATCTTTATATGGTTTTAAACAATCCCCTCGGCAATGGTATAAAAAATTTAATAATTTTTTTTAAGCCTTGGATTTAAAAGAAGTGCTTATGATAATTGTTTATACTTTAACACTGAGTCAAAGAATATGATATTCTTGCTATTATATGTTGATGACATGTTACTAATAAGCAATTCTTTGCAGAGTATAAAGGATTTAAAAGCAAATCTAAATTCTGAATTTGAAATGAAGGATTTAGGTAAGGCCAAGAAAATTTTGGGGATGATCATAGAAAGAGACAGAAATAAAAACAGTCTCAAGTTGCATAAAAAACCTTACCTTATAAAGTTGGTTGAGAAATTTAGAAATCTGAACTGTAAAAGGGTAGAAATGCCTTTAGCTGGGCATTTCATATTAAGTAAGAATCAATGTCCTCAAAATGCTACTGAGAAAGTGAAAATGAGTTATATACCTTCTTCAAATGTTATTGGTTCCATTATGTATGCCATGATCAGTACAAGACCTGATCTATCATATTCAATATCTTTACTCTGCATATTTATGTCCAATCCTGGCCCTGAACATTGGACAGCTTTAAAGTGGGTAGTTTCTTACATTAGCAGTACTTTAAATGTGGGATTACAGTATGGTAAGTATGATGTACCTTTTGAGTTACATGGTTTTGTTGATGCTGATTATGCTGGTAATAGAGATAGTAGAAAATCTACTACTGCTTATTGTTTTGTACTTGGAAATAATTGTGTTACATGGAAATCTCAGTTACAGCCCTTGGTGGCTTTATCAACCACTGAATCTGAATATGTGGCTATTTGTGATTGTTTCAAAGAAGCTATTTGGTTACAAGGTTTGACTAAGGAATTACAGTTGACTAAGTCAACTGCTACTATATTTAGTGATAGTCAAAGTGCTATACAATTAAGCAAAAATCCTGTGTACCATCAGAGAACTAAACATGTAGATGTGAAGTTCCATTTTATCAGAACTTGGCTTGTGACTGAAGTCATGAAATTGTTGAAGATAAAGACAGAGGATAATCCAGCAGATATGAGAACAAAAATTGTTACAGTTAGCAAATTTAAACATTGCTTGAATTTGTTGAACATTCTCTGATCTTTTATTTTCTGTTTGATATTTATAAGTTATTAACTTGTGGTTTTAATAATTATTGCACATTTAATTATTTTTGAAGCAACCAGATGGTGCTAAGCATACTTGAACACTTGGAGGGCAGCTTGTGATGAATTAAGGAAGAGAAATTAAAAGGAGGTATATTTGACGTTAAGGTGGAGATTGTTGATATTTGGTAAAGTCAAAGTGTTGGTAAAAAGAAATGAGTTGGCAGCTTATGTGGATACACACTTCAGCACTTGAAGTGGGTTACTTTCACGGGTTATAACTTGCACCGACTTATCTACGTGGCTTGATCTTATGCGTTGATGGAATATCACTTTGGACGGCTCAGATTAAAAGCCTCTAGAGGCCATATAAAAGACCCAAGTCTTCAGACTTGGTCATTCTTACTCTCTCGTCTTTTTGAATCTTCGCTCTCTTCTCTCTCTTGTTCTTCACAGATACATTTAGGGTTTTTGTAAACATTAACAATCTCTCTATAAAGATTATTAATTAGAATAGATTAGATCAAGTGTAATACTTGAAGATTGAGTAGCTTTTCTCGATTGAGTTCTTAGGGTTTCACGCTGAAACTCTTGTGGTGTTCTATTCTTGTAATCCTGTAATCTGAAGTTGTAACCGTGTTCTTATAGTGTGCGAAGCATCATCTGAGGGTGGCTTCAACGTGGATGTAGGCATTATTGCTGAATCACGATATATCCTTGTATTCTTTATTTTCTGCAATTTTCTTATTCTGGTTTGATTAGTTTTTCAACCTTAGATCTTTCTGATCTAACTTTTTCCAAAGATTAAGCGTTTTTATTAAGTGTTTTTACAACAATAACTTATAATGAACTAATAATCATTCGACAATTTTTTATGTATTATTAGTAAACTACTAATTGATCAAATTGTTTTTACACTTATTTCCATATAAAATTATTTAGATAGATAGATGAAATCAAGTTGCAACAATATTATAAGATACCCCATTTATTGTTAGATGGTACAAAGTAAACTATAATGATTTTGTGTCATTATCAATACTAGTTAGTCATAATATATTTGTTTCCAAAGTTAATAATAACAATTTCCAATTTAATTTTACAACCTCTGTTGCTATTTCATTCGTTACAAGAATGATGTGTAAGTTTCCAACCCTTTGTCATTGATCAAACAAAAAAGTATCCACGTAGATTCTATTGCACACTTATAGCTTATGAAGTCTTCTGAAGCCTTTTTGTGCTAGTAGTGTCTTACACAAGTAGAAATTCACAAGGCTATAGTTGACAAGTTCCAAGACAAGTTTTATTGTTTGGAGCGAGGAATGTGGGGGCAACAACTCTATTTTATTTTGTTTTCTTTTGAGAAATTCAAATAGTTGTTAGTTGTACAACCAAAACATGAAGTATGTGAGTGAAGGATTGCCAACAACAGTTTATCATGACCATTCTTTATTTATGGGAAACTAACCAAGTGACCTCCCACTATGACCCAACACCGATAGATTCTTGTAATAGAGAGGCTCGTTCTATATATATTCCTCTACGGTAGCATCCTACACATTATTAGGTTTTTGGAATAGTTTGATCTATATGGTCAATTATTCTGGTAGGAACACCCATTTTCTTTGTAGTACACATATAGAAAGATGCCCTAAAAATATCCTTAGGAAGCCCATAACCAATATCCAAACCGTCACTAAGTTCATCTTATACTATTTATCTCTTGATAAGATGACTAATACTCTTGAAAATGGATTGTTCTTTGATCATTAGTTCAAAATTGTTGATTTATACAATAAGTACTCACACAATTCTATGATTAGTTTGTGCATCCCCATATAGAATGTAATTATCCCCATAAGCTCGGTCTCAACAACAATTTTCGTTAATAATCATTTCCGTTCTCCATCTTTTAACGTGAGAGAGAAAGAAATTTCAGCTCTAAATGATGCTCCTAGCAACAACTCTTTTTAAGAAAGATATTGTATGTATTTTTGTGATAAAGATTAGAATTCGATATATATATATATATATATATTATTGGAGAAGGACAAACGGCCCGAAATGTCTCTTATTTCCCTATACATTTTTTAGCATTTGGATCATAAATTTATTATTTCTAGCCATTAGATCTAATTTAATTAATTGTCAAGATTGCATAAATTAGATCAAAAGTCTGAAATGTCTTCATTTTCGTCTATATTTTTCAGCCGTTAGATTATATGTGGTTCATTTTATTATAATTTATTTATTTTTAATACAATTAACTAATTTTCTATATTAATAATCTTAATAATAAAATTCTAACCAAAAAGAATTAATAATAAGATTTTAGTTTTTTTAGTTTGTTTTTATCTCAAAAAATATTTATTTATTTTGTGTTTAATTTATTTTTTTAAATTAAAAATTTTCAAAGTGCCTTCAGGCACGGGGTTATGCCTAGTATACATATATATATATGAACAATGAAGAGAAACATGAACAACCTTTCATTCCCATGATGGCACACATCAGAAAGAAGACTTCTCAACTACTTGAGTTCTTGTCCATCCAACTTTAGCAATATAAACTCGGATTCCATAGTTGATCATGCTATACAAGGTTGTTTGGAAGACTTCCATGATACAACTCCTGCACTTAAGAAAAATACATATCCACTAGTGCATCTCACTTCATCATTATCAAATATCCAATTTGAATCATCGTATACCTCTAGAATAGCTGGGAACTTGTTAAAATAAAGACCAAGATGCTTTTCTCCGATGTGTGATATAAAAATTACACTCGAAGAATTTCTTCATGCAAGTGTATGAGTCATTCAAATAATAAAAATAATTATTGTTTTATCGTTCTCCATAGTGATTAGATACTTTAACTCTAAACTTGAAATTAATTGTTAAACAGAAGACTGATATATTATTATTATTTATTTTATTTTTATATGAGACTACTAATACTACGAATTTAACTAATAATGAAGTACAAATAGTTTCACAAAAAGAACGGGGAGAGAAACATAGCCAAGACACTTGTAATCTCCACTAACTATAGCTTAAAATTACTTGCAATTACTAAGGAAAAAGTGACTTGAAAGTCATCATAAAACATTATTAGGCTTTATATTAGACATATTATGTCTGTTTTTTCATATTTTCTAGACTTAGATAAATGACAGCTAAGAAGAATTAGAGATGTTGAGATATGATAAGTGATGCTTAGCAGAAATGAGAGGTTAGGATTACGGTAGCTTTTGGTAGGTAATTTAATATATGTATAAATAATATTATATATAATATAAAATGGGGTTGGGCTATACCTGGTGTACAGGTTGCACTGGTTCTTTTTCTCGACTCGGAACAGATTGATACGGGTTCCTTTTCTTTGATCGGGTTGACTCGATCATTGATCACCCTTAATTTGAACACATAATTTAAGATCTCAATTGGAATGATTTAAAGATGCTAGAACGACCAAGATAATTTTTTCTCTAACGAATCTAGACCATTGAAAAAAAGGTAGATATCTAATATAAATATATTACAATAACAATTGAATTTACAACAATTTGTATGGATCTTTTTATAGAATGTCCAAAAGTCTCCGGACTTGCCAAGATCACTCCTTGCTCAACAATACCAATGGAACAAAATGGCCATTAATAAATAAAGTATATAAAGGAAATTTTAAAAATGGAGTTGCAAATATAACTAGGCATTTCCGATAGAAGACATAACAACAAAATTTGGGGGCCATTCTTGCACAAATGGAAAATAAAATATTAGTGAGTAGGGTCCAGTGATACTGTTTTTATAGACATACCAACACCCCCACTATTCGTATGTATGAATCATATACTCTTGGAAATATTCAAGATCCTAAAGACAATAGAATGACCACCAAACCATAAAGACAAGATAAAAGTCATAGAATTAATTCAATAAATACTTATATTTTTTTGATAAGTAATATATCATGTATGAGTAATTCATCTTAGTCGAATTTCACATAGCAATTTTAGCAGAAGCAATACATAAAATTTGGACTGATACTGGCATACACCATTCATATATAGAAGGCAAAATAGGATCACCGTGTCGTTTAATAAATATGGAAACCATAAGGAAAACTCACTTTACATATACAACAAAGAAATAAATAGAAGCCAAAATATTGGTCATTGTGTCGTTTAACAAAGAAGAAAAGTATAAGAAAACTTAGTTTACATATTCTTTAAAGACATAATACTGACTCAAAAGAAAAAACTGATGAATACCAAAAACATAAACACCAAATCAAGGTCTAATTTTCCTCCATAAGGAACATTGAAATCAAAAGTTGGAGTTAGACGTTTTTCCACCCTTTCCTTGAAACTCTCCAAGACCACCGGATCAGGTTGTATCATGTTGTATCACGTTAGTGTGCTATTCTTGGAGGTTATTACAATGCTCTTTCACTAGGAAAGTTAATTCTCAAACCTTCCGTTCATGACTCCTTGCGACTTTTACTCACTGTAGATACAACTAAGAATTAATGAAGCATTTTAGACAAATAAAAAATTAATTAACTTACTAAGTAGTACTTACAATGATGTCCCGACTGCAAACAGGTCATTACTGCTCCCTACATTTGTTCCATGCAAGTTTGATCCAAATTCAAACTGTGCATCCACGGGATACAGAGCCTAGTAAGAGCTTGATCCAAATCGATCACCGTATGAGACATACGATCAATCTAGAAACATTCGTAATGAAACATACGTCAATATACAATAATAATCTCTAAGTGTACTTTGTTACCAAAATTTAGTTAGTAGTACATGTACCTCTTTTTTTAATCGCGTATTTTCTAGTATGAGTTGATCTTTCTTGAAAAATTTATCCACTATTCTATTTCCAAACTCTGTACATCTGTAAATGCTAAGAGTTTCACAAACACTTTTTTTTCGGTCCTAACTTGTAAATCTTTTGAGTACGTTTTTTGCAGCTCATGGTACATCGGAACCATAATCCGACCAGTTAAGAAAACCCAGCAAAACAGAGTTCCTCAAAGTAAGGGATTTATATCCCCGAAACTCTTGATACAGTTCAAAACCCTAAAGTCGGATGAAACTGGAACACTCCGTCGGAAGAAATCGACGCGGTGTACGTCAGACCATTACCTCCGGTCGAATCATTTCCTGTGAAGTTCAAAGCCGACGAGGATGTCGATGTTTACTTTAACTATGGATGGTGGGAAGGGATTGTTTTGAAGGAGTTGGCGAACAACAGATTTTCCCTCTTTTAAGAACAAATGGAATTCGGTGTTCATCAGTTAAGGATCCATCGTGAATGGAATCTCACGTGGGACCTCTTAGAATAATGTTGTTGTGAAGGCAGAATATTCTGTGCATTGATAACGAAAATTTTGTTTGCAATGTGAGCATTAATATACGCGACCATATGGAAAAAGGGCAAACAATAGGGTCCAAAAAAATCAAGAAACTAATAAACATAGAAAAACTTGCAAGCAACATCTAAAAACAAACCCTTACATTGGGTGATTAATAAAAAAATTACCCTAGGTTATGATGTTTTAGTTATTAAGTTATTACCTCCATCATATCATGCTTCTCTTCCTTGTATAATTTTTCTTATACATTCATTCAAAAAAATTATTACAAGCCATATAAATACATTACTTAAAACTTAATATCATATATTACAAATAATTTTATCTTATTCAGGAAATTATACATGTTTAACTCAAATTTTTGGAAATATCTCTTGTCAAGTTCTTTATGATTTATTTAGTTAAATTATATTTTCATACCATAGTTCTCAACCCTAAATAGATATTCAGATGCAAAAACATAATTCCAATTTTTTTGTGCTACGGAAAATATAATATTCATAGGTGGCAAATGTACATATGTAACACATGTTGTAAATCTATATTTCCTGAGTATATTTTTTGTTAATTATTTTTAAAATAACTCACACAACAATGAATAATTTAAAAATTACAAATAGTTAAACTAACCTTAAACATATTTATTCTTAATTGAAATGAAATGGCTACCGATCTAAGAAGATAGTAGGTAATGAACAAAACTTGACCCTGTAGTCCAGAGGTGTTTAGAGTTGAAGGGGCGACCGGTACCTGTTTGGTTTGGTGACATGAAAGAAGGTGATTTATAAATAGGAGAGGGGTAGGGTTTGGTTTGGTGATATGAAAGAAGATGATTTATAAATAGGGACGGGTTGGGTTTGGTCTGGTGATATGAAAAAAGATGATTTATAAATAGGGGTGGCGGGTGGATAGGTTTTGGTTTGGTGATATTAAAGAAGATCATTTATAAATAGGGGCGGGCGGGTAGGGTTTGGTTTGGTGATATGAAAGAAGATGAATTATAAATATGGGTTGAAGTGTTTGATTTAGTTATATGGGTTGCGGGTAGGGTTTGGTTTGGTGATATAAGCTGCCAAAAAAGATTTATATAAAAAAATCTTTTTTACGTTAAATTTTGTCTCAAAAAGATATCGTCAAGTGATTACAAATCATAAATAACTCTATGTGTATTTTATTTATGTGACTTTCATTTTTAAAATAAATTGTATTAGGTTTAGTAAAATATACTATACACTATTGTTCATGTATAAATTTTTTATTTTTCATATAATTATATGTTGATGTTGTTTTATGAATTTTTGTACAAGGAGGCGTTTCCCATTCTCAACAATCAGGTCTCTATAGGTCACTTTATATTATTTACTTTAGCTTCTTAGGGTGTTGTGCTCAATCTCGAACAAAGTCATTTTTCCTAGAATGAAACCTCACCTTTACACACAAAACATTCGCTCCACGTTCTTGTCAACATCAACCTATCGTATAAAGTTATCAACTATATGATCCAAAGTGAAGTGCACACGAATCTACCCGTAAACCATCCTATTCAACTTCCTTGCGTGCCTGCAATAATCTACAACACCCTCTCTATTATGTATGGGTCTATGCTCCCGTTTATAGTTAGCTTCCACCCATGAGTGACTTACATCATCCACTAGATCAATACATTACTAGTTAATTTTTGACACTTTAAATAACTTCAGATATTTTAACTATTAATTTTTTTTGTGATCTACTAATGAATTTTGTGTCTTATTTAGATGTTTTAGATATTAGGTGTTCAGTAAAATTCTTATCAATATTTAAATATTTTTTATAACTTATAATGATAATCATGCGATAAATGTTTTCCATTTTTTAGTAAATTTCTAATTGATCAAATAGTTTATACACTTATCCATATAAAATTAGTTAGATAGATAGATGAACTCAAGTTGCAACAATATTATAAGATACCCTATTTATTGTTAGATGACACAAAGTAAATTATAATAATGTTGTGTCATTATCAATACTAGTTAGTCATAATATATTTGTTTCCAAAGTTAATAATAATGATTTCAAATTTAGTTTTACAAACACTGTTGCTATTTCATCTGTTACAAGAATGACACACGATTTTCCAACCCTTTGTAATTGATTAAACTAAAAAATATCCACGTAGATTTTATTGTACACATATAGCTTATGAAGTTTTCTGGAACTTTTTTTTGCTAGTAGTGTCCTACACAAGTAGAAATCCACGAGACTACAGTTGACATGTGCCAAGCAATGATTTATTGTTTGTGGCGAGGAATGTGGGGGGAACAACTCAACTTTTTTTTGTTTTCTTTGGAGAAATTCAAATAGTTGTTGTTGTACAACCAAAAAAGGGGAGTATGCGAGTGAAGGATTGCCAACCATAGTTTATCTAACCAATATTCATTTGGGGAAACTAACCAAGTGACCTCCCTACTATGAGCCCAACATCGATAGATTCGTGTAATCGAGAGTCTCGTTCCTATATACATTCTCTTATGGTAGAAACTAGCACATTTTTAGGTTTTTGGTTGTAGAATAGTTTGATCCCCTTGCTCAATTAGTCTGGTAGGAACACCCATTTTCTTTATAGATTCATATAGAAATTTTCTCCAAATATACCTATAAGAAACCCATAACTAATATCTAAACCATCATTAAGTTCATCCAATACTTTTGATCTCTTGATAAGTTGAGCAATACTCTTAAAAATTGATTGTTCTTTGATAATTAGTTCTAAATTATAGATATCTACCATAAGTGCTGACACTGTTTTATGATTAGTTTGTGCATCCCCATATAGAATGTAATTATCCCCATAAGCTCGATCTCAACAACAATTATTGTTAGCAACCATGATAGCTCCCAAGCATTTCCGTTCTCCAGTTTTTAACATGAGAGAGAAAGAAATTTCAGCTTTGACGTTAGATCTCTGCAACCATCTCTACAAAATTGATCCAACCTACAAATATGTTATCAAATAACATTAGTTAGACTGAAGGGTCACCTTACTACAACCTTGATCCAACCTCCAAAGAGCTTATCGATTAATCTCTTGAAACTTCATTCCTTCATTCCACACTTATGGGAACCTTGCGATTGTGGCAAACTTTTCTGTAACACTTCTCCTAAGCAGACAAACCACGAGGATATTGGGCCCTTTGAGCTAGTTCAACAATATTCACAAGATCATATTTGATTTCCTTAGACAACCACAATTACTCCAGGTATCAAGAATTCCACTTTGAGGTGGTATGCTGAAACTGGAGCTCATATCTTGTTGGGGATTGATCGGCCTAGGATAGTGTGATACGTTATTTCACACAATTTTATGACAAATCTTATGTGTAAGTTTCCAGATCACTAACCCATTCCCCCGATAATTTGTAGTAAAATGTACCCCGATGGCTAGAAATATTTGCTGGAAGACTCCTTGATCGACTCTTGATAATGGTTTTATATCACTAGAATCAACATTAGCTGGTCAAAGGTCATCAAGTACAACAGGTCCACCGAGGGTCATATATCGATTAACACTCGTTATATCAATCTATTTCCTATCATGTTTGGTATTACAAGTGGGTCATCATGGATAAATATTAGCATGCTCAATTTTGGTCAGTTAACAGATTTCGATTTAGGCTGCAGTATATTCTACAAGTTTTTGACTTTTGACGTGTCGAAAAGGCCTTTTATTTCATTTCTTGATCTTCCACTTTCTAGTTCGCCTGCTATAGTTTTCACTTCGAACTCGTATTCTCGGGCCAGGGGATTAAGGTATCATCTGGCTGGTTTATAACATGTTTGATTATGTTTCAGGGGTAATGTTTTCCCCATGGGCAGTTTAAGTGGACGTTGTTCTTTTCCTTGAACTACCTATGTATTCATGGATAAATTTTCACCCACATCAGGCTTTGATAATTTTACTATGGCTCTTAACTAGAATATTTCTTTCCTCAATATCTTATAATCATTGGCCTCATAAACATGATATTTAATAAAGTGGCAATACTTAGATGTATCTTTTACTTTTGCGCCAGGAAACATCTTCGATGGCCATATTACACCCAAGACTATCTCAAACTGACATATGATGCCAACTAAGTTGGATAATGTCGTTGTCAACATTGAAGGTCTCCTATTCCCCATGACTTGTCATTTCCCGATTGACCATTTTAATTTGTTCCCCAGCATAACTGATATTTTATTACTTCCCTTAAGATGGGTTTTCGTTAAATAGGGATCCCCTTTAACAAAATCTCATAGGTACTTCTCTTCGAATTTCTTCAGCACTCAAAAAGATTAGTGAATATGTAATTATGTCAAAAAGATTATGTATTAGCCTAAAGGCATAATGGACTTTAGAATCATAGCTAATCAATCCTTGAATAAAAGTGTGATAAACTATTGATCAATCTAAAACATCAACATTGTAATCAACATGATATATTTGAAACATGAGAGATTATAATATTTCTCCCTTTTGATGGAATGTAGAGTTAACTTTGAAAAAATACCATGTTAAAGGTACACTCACATTTCTATTTTTCCTATTCTTCACGCTTTTTCCATACCTTCACCCTCACTGATTTCATATTATTAGGCCTTACCTACATGGTTGTATTATTAACTTGATTGTTAGTAAGAGAGCACATTCTTTTAGCCCATAATCGTGTATTTTTTTGGTATCATAAGTAAACGACAAGATCGACTAAAGGTAGTCAGACAGTTCAATCACATACTCAAATCAACTACGAAGTATAAGTCCAATAAGTATCTAAATTACCCATAGAGTTTTCCTTTATCGGTATCCAAATCCCACATCTGAGTTATATGTAGATTTTCAACAAACTGATATAAGGTATTGAAATATTAGTATGATATTTTGCATTAACTACTTTAGGAAACAGAAATGACCCAAATTAATTTTTTCCAAATTTGTAATATTGTCATTGAGAACGTAACACAAACATATAGATATGTATAGATTAACTTGCAAACTTCAGCGTAACTTAAAAGATTGATTTTGAATGTGATCAAACTATCAATTGTACAACAGATACAAATAATATTGATAATACAGGTGATTCGATGGGCTGACATAACCTAATCAACAACAATATTGTACCATAAATCTATCTTATCAACCCCACCAAAATAATGATCGAAGGTTAAAGTATCACTGATATAATTTTTATTACAACACAAAAAAATTCTATCACAATATCAAATCCATAATAACTAGTTTGACTCAACTTAACATTCATTCATTTGAAAAAAAATCCATCCCTTATTGAATAAATTTGTAACAATTCAAATTCAAAATAAAATAAATTTCTTATTTGGGAGATAAAAAACCTTCTATAATGTTATGTAAATCTAGTTTTTGCACCAGAACTACCATACTAAAAATGTTAAAAGTTAAAACCTCAAACTTGCGAGGAAGGCCTCTTTTCTTCTTTTGGATTTTAACTATTATTGATTTTTTTCATAGTTTGCTCCATATACACAGAGAGGGTATAGTTGAATCCTATAGAATGTTCTATTTCATATAATTACATGTCAGCACATATAATTTTCTTAAAATCCGACAAACTCAGCACAAAAAAATGTCTATCACAGACTAAAACAATCTTCCACTAAAGGTAATGACCGACTAAATAATAAATATAGACAATCCTCTGAACAACAATCTTCATCCGCGATCCTAGCCAAATCTTATGATTTACTCAAGGACACCTGTTTCATTCACTAACGAGATGCTAACTTCCTCATTTATGGTAAATTGACCGTTGAGGTTAAAGAGATCTTTATACACTCTAGGGTTTTGTTACTTGATGAGGCCTAAAAATATAATTGGACATTATTCTTTACCCAAAGGTAATGGTTAAAAAAAGGAATAAACTCCTAGTAACTGAGGGAAAATTTTTGGAATTTAAAAAATATACACTCTACGTGACTTTTGTTCTTAAAAATATCTTGATGAAAATTCATCAATGTTATAGTTCTTTGTTTTATCAATATCAAATGTTTAATTTTCTAACTTCCTCGTTTGTTACCGAAGTTAAAGTTCACGTGCTACCTCATGACTTATCTACCATTTGCATATCTTGAGGATTAACTCAAAATCATAGAATTTAGTGGATTCCCTATGTGTACAAAGTAGTTGAGTGTAGTATTTTATAAATTCATTTACAATTTTGTTTTCATCTTCAGCTCCACTCTCATTAAAGATTTGTTTAATGATGTTGACAAAATTCTTACTTGCATTATTTTGTGGGAGTAAACTATATTTGCCTTCTACTTGTCCAACCAAGTAGCTTTACAACTTTGCTTTGTCATTAATTCTTCTATTAATTGTACTTATGATACATGATGAAGTAAATAATTTTCATGTTGCATTAGTACATGGTTATTTTCGCCTTCCATTATCTACGTTTGAACTAATATGTATCTCCCATTTTAAATGTATAATACTTTTTAAGAATTTTAGAAATATTTTTGATTAAGTACTTTGAGCTTGACCTTAAGTAGATTGAGCTTACATACATATTTGAAAATTAGAGATCTATCAATATATGTATTCCATGCATTAATAAGTATTTATTCAAACTCGCGATGAGAGGTCCAAGTTTCATAAAATTTGAAAGGGGCTAGTTTCTTCCTTGATTTATATAAAATCTTCATAATAACACATCAATGATCAAATATTTATAGTGGTTGGATATGAGGTTGCACAATCGAAATTGATGTAGCCACTTTTCATTCACTAGTTCTCTATCCACCCTTCTGACCAATATGTAATACCCTGATGCATTGTTTGTCAATGTACAACGTGAACCATTATAAGGCTTATATTTCAACTCCAAATCATTTACACACTTAATTATATCTTTAGACCCTTAATCACTTACACTGTCCAAATAACACTTACTTATTTACCTTTAATTCTTGGTCCCCACTCACTAATTTTGTTCGTAAGTAGTCTCTTGAGGTTAGGATAAATTCTGACAGAAATTGGGGAGAAGTAGAACTCTTGCTTGAACTAGATATGATTCACTTTGTAGAAAATATATTGGTCATTATTATCTAGCAACTGAAGTTGAACTTTATTTAAGTACCAAAGGATCCATATTCTACCACATATATCTTTATTGTAGTTATAATACACATTACATCTTTTATAATTAAGTTTCCAAAGAAAACCAGCTTTATTCATAGTCATTTTGGTTTCAACAAAGCATATGATCTAATATAACTGTTTATTAGTTTGGCTTAAGAATTCTTCTTTCATAATACTTTTATTTAACCCCGTCATGTTCCATGTATAGACAATAAACACTTTTTGTCTAGGTGCTTGGACCCATGTAATTCCTCATGAAGTAATTTATTGACCATCTCTTATATTGTTTCTTGCTGTTAAACTGAAGACTGAAATCTATTTTTTGTAGAACTTGAGAGAATCTAACGAGGCTTGGTGCTCCTTGTTCCTTGTCTATCTTGAACCCATCCTTCCTTGTATAGTGTTTCTCGGGAGTCCCATGAGTAATTACTTGGCCTTTGGGTGTATTTTTTGTTATTAGGTATTGTGCCTTTCGTAGCAAAACTTTTTTCACGTTTATTGTATTTCATCTAGGTAGCATCTTGCAATGTGATCAAATTATAGGACTCCATTTGTATTCAACCTCAACTTCATTAACTCTACCATGGCACATATCCAGGTCGAAACTTTCTATGACTTCTTTATGCATAACTATTCCCGCACATACTCTTGCATACCTTAACCTTGTATGTGTTGGTGAGACCACACCCTTCTAGATTGGTTTCCCTGTTGCACTTTCTACTACATTTAATCCATTATGTGGCCATAATTCTCTAGGATATTTTTGAGTTTGACCTTTACAGGCACCTTGTTTACTCTAAACTTCTCAAACTATATTGTTTAGGTCTATTTCCTTATTATAAGTAGTCATTTATTACCATTTCCAAGTTCTCAGAGGACCTTGAAACTTGCATCTTCACTCTCCAAATTTAAAACTTGAAGTCATTGTTATGAAGTGCTTATATTTAATTTACCAAAAGAACTCCATAGTGTGTCTACAATGTTCTTAACCATGTAATATGGGTGTAGTTTGTCCAAAAATATTTTCCCATTATGCAATTTTCCTAGGCTTTACAACTTTTCTCTTGAATTTCTTTTGAGGACGTCACTGTGATCTTACCATTTAACACGATAAGTTAAATATACTAAAGCTTGCTAAGTCCTCTAATATTTACATAAATAGGGGTTGTCCATTGCTTAGCCCGTGACTTAATAGATGTAGTTACCTAAGGCGATAGGGCCCCTTCCTACAATGATTTGACAGAATATTATGCAACTCCCTCAAAGGGGTTTTTAATTTGGGAAAATTGTCTGAGTAGGTTCCCTTGAACCTCACTGCTTTCACACTTGTATTTTCAGGCATTCTTCACTTTTGATTAGATTCAAGTGACTCAATCTCCATATGATAATGGCTCATAATCCTCAACAACATGGTAACCCAAGTTTTTGTCATGTTGGTCACTGGTGGATAAGGTACATGTTTGTTAACATTCTTATTTGCAGTATCATATGTGATATTCTAATTAAAATTGTTTGTATTTATTCCTTTGAGAGCAATTGGAATGATAAGTATATATAGGAACTTATCTCAAGCTATTTGAATAAATAGAGAATAAAAGATGCAAAGGATTTAAAAATCTTAAACCAAAGAGATAAAGAAAGCGTGTAAGGAGAAGGATGGGATAAGATCTCCACCAACTATCTATACATGTTAGTCTTAATATCATGATTTTCGGTTTGCCATTGTTGCCTAGGGTAGATGGTATTTATGTTATTTTATAAGATTTTAGTTGTTAGCAAGTATCAGATATATACGAGTCTGAAGTACAATTTAAGATAATTTATGTGTTAAGTGTTTAGCTCATATATACCTGGATGGTAGGAGATACCTAGATTAACTATAAAGTCAATAAGTCAAGATAAAATCCAAGTCAAGTTGCAATAGGAGACAAAAGTACATTAGAAGCTCAACAAAGAATAAAGGGCGTAACGCTTCCATCAACATGAAAAATTCATGACAAATAATTGGAGAATATTCGGATCAATAACTTACACACAAGAAATAACTTGAATTTTAGATCATATGAGAAGAACTGTTTTATAAATTAAAGTTGGATTAAAGAAGTTATTGATATTTTATAATGAAGCCCCAATATGCCAAGAATTTAGAAAGAGTGAATTGGGTCAATTTTAACTCGGTTAAGTCTAACAAACTGATGGAAAATGTTTTTGGGATCTATATATACTAGTGTTTAGCCTCTAAACATATAACATATCATAATCATTTCATAATTTATTTATGTAAAAATTAATTTCTTTCTTTCTGGTTTATTATGTCACTTTTATCCTTTGTTTTCCCAAATTCCACCATGAACTTAATGCATTAGTAGCTTGATATTCTTTGATGCGACCCCTAATTTATGATCTGAATCAATTGTAAATATTGTGTATTTTATATGTGAATAGACTGTAGTTTGTTGTTGTTTTTATCCCTGCAATTTATTCTTAATTTCATGCATGGTGGCCATACATTTTTGTGTGGTTTTATAATTCCGATAAGGAACCTCGTCCCATTTCTTCCTTAATCTTCAAGTAAATCCAAGTCGTTGTTAGTGGTAATTACAATATATTGAGATACAGATTATCTACATTTTTCAAAACTTCCTAGTTTAATTGTTTTAGTTTATCATTAGGTTCAATATATATGTTAGTAGTTCTTTTTTATCAAAAATCCAAAAAAATATATTTTACTTTTTAGTTTATATTCCAAGGAGTCTCTATAATTAGATTAAAATTATGTTTTAAATCTTTATTTTTAATATGGAGACTAACTTAATTATCTCTTTAATTACTTGTGACAACTCATACACTTTCTAGAAGTCTTCCCCGGGTGTTGATTTTATATCATACCTCGAGGATAAACATGTTTTTGATGTCGTTGTTTAGTAATATAAAGCTGATATTATTTTTTATTTTTTTATTTTTCTATTAGATTCTACGCTTGTTATTGGCTTTGTTCTTATTCAATTCAAGAACAAGGTAAACTGATCAAGGACACTGAATTCTTTGAATATGAATGGAGAACATAATTCGAGTTTTGATCTATATAACTATGTGGAAGACTATCCTAATTATCAAAAATAGGGTAGTAACTACTACAAAACACCCTCAATGCCCACAAGTGCAAGGATGGTAAAAACATTGGGTCAATAATTTTGAAAAACATCCAATGATACCTCAATTTTTCAAATTTGAAGAAACATTGGAAAACTTCATACAAGTCAATGGATTACCATACACAATACAAGAAAAAAACATGTAGCCAATCAATCAAAAAAAACAGTTGAACATGTTATACAAAGATGTGGAGAATCAAATGAAAAGGCATAAACATAAAAATTTGACGCCATGTTTAAATGCCCAAAATCAAGCTTCTAGCATCACTGAGAATTATTATAAGCTCTATCATAAATACTCTATTTTAGGGATGACTTTCTTCCTCATCCTATCATGAAATAGAAGAAATTTTGAATTATCTATCATGAAAAGTAATTAAGGAAGAGTTAGTGATAGATGACACGTACATAGGTGATATAAAGATTTTTTTGATGTGGTTGCAAACCAATATATGGTTGGGCCTCTTATTTTAATGGTTGGGAAATGGGTAGGAAAACATATCCTAGAATCCAAAAAAGTGAAGAAATCACAATACCTATTATATGAAATATACGCAGCGTAAACATAATATCGCAATCCTATAACCAACCTACTGCGATTAGCATTTAAAACGGATTTTGATTGCGTACCTTTTTGGGTTTATATGAGAATCAAAACACTAACTGAGCTTCAAAAGACTAACGGATTCTTGAAGCCTCCACGCTTTACACACCGAGTCGTCAATCTTTCTTTCAGAAACCTTTTCCGACTTGGAAACCTTTAGCCTTCTATAGCTGTTTTGTTTTTGGTTTCAAGAGGGGAAGTGAAAAAAGTTCATCAGTTTAATGAAAATATTATACTTATAAAAACTTTAGAGAAAAATAAAAAGACATTAACTTAAAAGTAATCAGATATAATGAAAACTTATTATCCTTATAATTTGGATCGTTATCCACTTGTGAAATGGAATTGAACCTTTTACATCATATATATGAATTAAACTAGCCCAGCGGTTAGTGATACATTTTCCATTATTAGAGGTACGTAGTTCGATCCTCGTCATTTTTCTTTTTTCTCTATTTTTTCAGTTTGGTCTTATATTAGAATATTAATTATTATACTAAAATTCCAATTACATAATTAATATTTATTATTCGATTATAAAAAATAATTAACAACATGAAGAAAGATCACTCGTTAGTGTACGACTACATGGGTTTAGTGTTAAACCGGTAATAGTTAACTTTTTTAACTATTAATAGAGGTTGGCGTCTAACAACACTCCTCAACGACTGGATAACATGAAGTAACTCTGTACAAAGAATCCGGTAAAGGATCATACACGTAATCCCTCTATCTTTACAGCTCCAATTTATCTGGATATGGTATAACTGTCAAATCGCATTAGAAAATCAACTACGTTAGGCGTCGATTATCAACGATTGACGAATGACCTAAGAAACTCCTTTCTTCATTCATTCAATCACATTGGCCAAGGATTGGATACAATCATTATAATCTTATGACATCGTAGAGCTCAAAGTCTTTACCTAGTGTTGATAGATTATCATGACTCATCCCTAAGAGCATATAAACATAGCTATATTCAATATCCTTTCGACTAGGATTATGAAACACTAGTAGTCGAGTATCTAGATATAACAAACACATACACAACTATAGTGATGATCTCATTTCAAATAATTACAAGCATAAAATTCCTTATAGAGTTTATCTCACTTGATAGTTCAAGGTAATTAACCATTAGGAATCACTTTCTTTAGTCGGTTCGTTAATCACTTCTCTATGTGCATTATATATGCATCTAACTTGATAAACAAGAACTACCGATATTTATCCAATAAATACTCGTTAGTTACATATTTATCTAGCCGAGTCATCGAGGTCCTAACTTGATGATCCTACGATTGAGAACAGCTTTAGATTAAGTCTTATGAGCTACATCCGAGTTTTTCTCTATTCTTATATTAGGTGTTGGTCTTTACATTTATTAAGTCTGTTTCGAGTCGAGAAGTCAATATTTACTTTGAGTTGAGGGTGGGAATCCGAAGTCCTCATTTCTAGTTTTATGTGCGTATTTTCTTTTTGTAGTGAACATCTAGGAGGAATATGTAGTGAATTTTGATTGTAAGAAAAATTATAATGAGTCAAGGATAGTAAATGGTAAATTTATGAACTTGTAACTTTGTATGCTTACAAGATAAATATGAAACACGCATTAAAAGTATAAAAAGATTAGTAAGTAATACGGTGTAAGTAAGTTTGATCTTACGAATCATGAGTAGCGTGTAGGATGTGAGATCCAAAGTAGATAATAAACCATTTAATGAATGTTCTAGAGGCGAGAAAGTAACTAAAGTGTATAGTATTGAAAGGGATTAGTTTTTTTCTTTGTTTAGCCCTTATGCCTTTTAGCTTTTTGTCCATTTATAATGTTACGTTATTTGTCTCAACCCCATCTTGCCTTTCTAATCCTTTTTATTAGGTATATTACAAGTAATAACGCCTATATTTTAGGATCTTTCCATATGACCCGCACTCAAATCACGATACTTTGAAACTCGTCTAGAGCTTGAGTTTGGGGTGGTGGTTTTCATTTATAGAAAATATCATTGGGTTGATTTTTTCACTATGTAGATGAGTTTGTGATCACTTGTGTATATATTGTAACCCTTTGTCGGGGTAAAATAGTATAATTGAAATATATATATTGAATAGAAAAGAAAAATATATACATATTGACCGGAAAATTGAATTTTTAGGTGCTCATAAAGAGATTATATTTGGGTTATTAGGTATACACAATAAGTGCATCAAAATTTTAGTTGAGTGAGAACATATCTGAGAGTATATCAAGTTCTAGGGTGATTCAATTATGGCTAGTGAGGAGAGAGCGAACAACTCACTCCAAATTGTCCAAATATACAATCACACCTACCTTAAGTCTAAATTACAACCTTAAAGACCTTATAATTTTTTACTATGTAATTTAGAAGTAATAAAGTCAATACAGAGTATTTATATGGATCTTAAATACTATTTAAGGATCGATTACCACCCCATATCCATCATAGCAAACTAAGAGAGAACCCATCCTTCATTGAAAAGCTATTTATTTGTGTTTATTGTTTGTTTGATAAGTGTATAATTGATTTCGTTTGTAAATATTACTATATGAATCTGTTAGGGTTATTTCTATACTGTAATACACTATTTTTCTATATCTCTCTTCATCGATTTATTGGACTTAGGCCCTTCCTATACCTATTTTTTGTTTTTAACTTTTAGTTGGGGGTCTTCACTTTTCTCTTTTTGTGATGAATTAATCAACTGAGGAGACATCTTTCCAGAGTTTATTAGGCCTGAGTGAAGTATTGTCCCTATTATTTGAGGTATTGTACTTTTCTCTCTTCTTTCGGGATTTATTGCTATTTATAGACTTTTTACGCTTTAATTGTGTATTAAGTATGTAACTTATACATACATGGTTGATACAAGGTGACAAGATATATAGAAGAAGTAAAAAAGTCAAGTCAAACCCCGAGTCAAGGTACAAGATGAGCTTAAAGTCACATTAGGAAGTTGGAATTTTTTTTTGAAAAGTCTTGATGTCATATTGTATTATTCACCAAGGGAAATTAGTTAGAAAATTTGAATAAATTTCCTTTGATTCAGAAAGATCTTGAAGTTAGTATTGCGTGAGAAATGATGTAAGTCAATTCGGATTTCAAACGATAAAGTTATATTATTTGCTTCCACCGTGGTTTGAACACACTCCACGCTAAAAATGGGTTTGGCCATATCTAACCTAATTAAGCCAGCCTGCGGAGGCTTCAAACATTTATAGTTAGTATTTAAGTCATATATCAACTCTTTAAGAAATAGAACACACTCCACGCTTTATTATACATATTTTTAATTGGATCAAGAGCTGAGCAGGAGCATGAGAGAGGGAAGAAATGGTTTTTTTCCCACAAAAATCACTATTCTTTCTCATTGGAGCTCCGAATCTATTCATTCCAAAAAGTACTTTTTTATTTTACTTTTTAAATATGATTCCAGTTTTATTTTTTATTATTTTTAATTATTTGAGTATGAACTAAACCCTCATTGCTTGAAGATTACGATTATTTAAGAACCTTAATTGATTCTATATGATGTTTGAGATTAAATATTTTATTAAGTTGGTGCATACAACTTGTGTTAAATACTAATCTTTTCTTGGATGAATATTGATTAGCCTAAGTAATTGATCATGCATCCGGAAGGGGATTCTAATTATGGATTAGCACGCTTAGTGCTCGTTAATGAGCCAACAGTTCTTGACTAGTCAATTAGCCGCTAGGGTTTACACTTTAATCTCTCAAAGTTTGAGTAGGTGAGATTCCTAAGTCGATCCTTACGGAAGTTAATATGACTGTAGAATCAGGTTAATATGAATAAACCAACTTACATTTATATCTAAAACATCATAACTATAATTTTTTGGTGTACTAGCATTCCTTAAGTATAACTCTCATATTCGAAAATTTTGCTTTAACTAATTGTATTTCCATGCTATTAGTTTAATTTTGTTAATTACTAATTGTCTTTTTATTATTATAAAAAAAACTTCTTCATTTGCTTTTCCTTTTTGTTTCTTTACAAACTATTCAATATTATACTAGGATACACCTCGACTTAACAATGATGATCCTTGAGGAGACGATACATTCTCATACTTATTTTTAATCTTTGACCAGAAACCCCGTACACTTACGGAAAGTTACTTTCTTCCTATGTGTTGATTTTTATCACACCCGAGGGAGAAACAATATGTATATATATACATATTTATATATATTTGTATATATAAAAATAGATATGCATATATATGTGTGTGTGTCTCTATGTATAACATTTACAGGACACACAGTTTAAAAAGTTTACATAATTTAATACTCCAAAAATCATAGGTTCAGAATCAAGTAGAAAAATAATTTACAAGTGTACTTACATTGTTTCCAATAATGAAAGTCTACTCCTCTTTAATGTCATGCATATTTCATATTAGAGGATCTTTATGGTAAATTAAAACATATTCAATAATTTCAGTGATTAATAACATAAATTGAGGAACATATATTAGTAACAAAATATATGATATAATTCAATCCATCTAGGTAATAACAAATGCAACATAGTTTAATGTCAATAGCTGGGTATGTTTATTGTAAGTTAAAATTGGTTAAAACCTTTTGAAGTTAAAGACCATTTGAAAAATAAATATTTTGTCAAGTGAAATATGATTGTATAGTCTTGAACGATCTTCTCAAGGAAAAAAAAATTGTTTTTTGGCTTTCTTTTGTAGAATTAGTAGTGATGTTTGTGATGATACATAAATAGTAGTTATGTTTGTAATAATATTATGCTTTGCTTAGTTAATTAAGATTGTAACTGGTGAATATTATCATACTATTATAATTACTTGGTTCATAATTTGAAGAGACAAAAAGATACAAAAAAAGTAATAGATTATCATCTACACAATAAATTTATATATATATATATATATACACGTTGGTTCTGAATACTTAACGCTAAATGATTTAAACCCTTACCATCAATTCATAAATGAATCACAATAAATAGTTGAACTTTACATTTTGTATTCTTTTTTGTTTTTCTCGTGTGTTACATCAAATTCTTGGATAAGAACAATGTAATTATTAGTATCTTTCTTTATATAGATAAAGATCTATTTTGTATGACATATTTCCATGACTAGATGATGATCCATGTTAAGTTGACTATAAGATATTATAAATAAAGAGGTTCAACTAATATGTTTTATATGTTATTCATTGTTCTCTTTTCTTGATATGGATTTAAGTCCATGAATTATATTAGAATCAAATTGGTATTTACCCAAACTCATTTATAAAGCACAATGGAACAAGAACCCAGGGTTAGAAGAAGAGGACGTGACATGACGTGACATAAGGCAAAGCCGGATATAGGTTGGGGAAAGGATCAAATTCCATAAGATGTGATCTAATACTAGGTTGTCACTGATTCAAAGAAATTATCATTCATATTTCAGTCAGTAGATTCAGAACCCAACCAAGTGGTTAATTTGCGGATGGTTCATCCCTTCGCTTCCTCTACCTCTATTCGAGTTTTGTCTACTCAACACTTGCAAGAAATATTGTAGAATACTTTTTGTTATTACAATTAAAGAAATTATACCTCAAGAGATATAACCACCACTTTAAGGTGGAATAAGATATGAACATAACAACCAAGGGAAATAGGTATTAAATGGATCACCAAGCTTAAAGATATTTATAATACATGGCATGTGTCCGATGCCTCAAAATTTTGCATCGGAACAACCCTAATTAGCATAATTGTAGAGAAGAACGATTAGTCCACCGATTTTTTTTACAAAGATGATCGTTTCAATTAGGTATTCCGTTTCTACTATAGTATACTAAATGTGGTCCTATGTTGGAGCTTCAAGCTAGGGTTGGGAAAAAACACGCAAAGACCCTATCCCGCCTGCCAACCTGATCAACCCACATAAAATTTGGATTAACACAGATGTTTTAAATTAAGCATGTGAAACAAAAAAATTAGGACGGTGGGTTTATATATACCAATTCCAATCCCATTCCAACCACACTACCATGTATAATATAAATCTATATATTTGGCCGTCTAAGCCTATGATACAATTGGTTCTCAATTGTAAGATAATATTACTATTTATCGATAAAACTATATCTTAGTATGGTAAAGTCTTGTTTTGGTTGTAGCAAATTTTCGGGCGCTTCCTATTTGTTTCTCTAAGTGATCCTAACATGGCTCATTTATTTGTCTTTACTACCACCATAGTTGATATAAAGTAGAATTTTTATGGCTGTTTGTCGCTCACTCTTATTTGGTACTCTTCTATTTTCCTTAAGGAGTTGAGTTTTGTTGGTTGTGTTATACAAAATTGGTATGAGGTTGGTTTAAAGATTTTGATTACAAGACATGTGCTTGTTGCTGATATTCTAAGGACTTTCGGGTCCCTTTATTTTAGTATATGGTTATATACGTTTCCTTTGCAGCATGGTATTTAGTTTAAAATACTCTCAGTATCACCAAAACAATGACAAAAGAATTACTACTTATTTAGCATCTGACCTTAAATATCACCCTACTTTTTTAATAAACTCTCTGCTTATATCTCTTTTTTTAGTATATTATATCAATGTGCCCTCAAATATTAAAATATACCAATTGCATAAGAGATTTCAAGAGGATACGATAGATTCTAGGTCACAATGATTTGCACTAAAGCTGGATGTTATTAAAATATCTATATTATATTACAAGCTTTTTTTATAAGTGGTGGCCAGGATTGATTCTGGCCAAACATAAGTGGTGCCCAGGATCTGGCCCCATTTATTAATTTTTTTATACAAAACACGTTTAACAAAAAAAAACCCAAAACCCTATTCTTACATTTCTCTCGAAACCCTCCAGAGCCGCTCTCCTTCACAGACAACCACCACTACCCATCACCACAGTTCTAGCTCCATTCTCCCCTCTGCTTATTCGTATCGCCGCTACCCATCACTGCAGGTCCACCTTCCATCAACGCCGCTTGAAGACATTCTCCATCACCACAGCTCGAAGACCATTCTCCACCATCACGGATTCGAAGACCATTCTCCATTACCACCGCTCGAAGACCATTCTCCACCACCGCTCGAAGACCATTCTCCACTACCGCTCGAAGACCATCACCACCGCTCGAAGACCATTCTCCACCGCTCGAAGACCATTCTCCACCACCGCGAAAACCATTCTCCACCATCACGGATTCGAACCCCTCAGTCACTCTCTCTACTTTCTCCTCACTCTCTCTACTTTCTCCATCTCTAAATCTCTGCTTTATTTTAATCAGTGTTAATCTCTACTTGGTGATTGAATCAATGTTGGTACCTTTTCCGCAGATTTCAAGTGTAACAGCTCAAGATTATAGTGAAGTTAGCTTTAAGAAGCTAATCGAGGAGTCTGAGATGCCTTCTAAGAGCTTCTTTACTGAAATATCTCAAGAACTGAGGAAAGGTTTGTAATTCAATCTTTTCAACTTTGATATGATCAGTTTCCTTTAAGCCTAAGTTGCATACTGCTTTTGTAATGATTAATTTATTTAATCCTTTTGTTAAGCAATACGAATGTTAATTTATTTTTTCTGCAGTTACATGAATGCTTAGATCAATTTGGTACTGTGGATAAACTAACAAGCTATTGGAGCTCTGAGTTATTAGATAAAGATGCTTCAACAATTGTGTCTATGAGTTTTGGAGTCAGTGAGTAATATTGTCTAATACTTCATTTTTAGAATTGTTGATGGTCAATAGAAAAATTTAATTTATAACCCAATCTCTTCTTTTCCAAATGTACGATTTGACAGTTGAAATCCCTTCTACCTTATGAGAACTGATGAAGTGATGTGCTTTTTTTTTGTCAAATAAGAAGTGATGCGTTGTAAGTTTGTGAGTCCCATGATTTACCTTGACTATTGGAGTGAATAATTTGGTTATACTGCATTGTTTGAATTGTTTTGCAGGAACAAAAAAGAAAAAGATTCCTCTTCACAGGACAAGGTGAGGCCCATGATTTGTCGTTAGAGTGGGCAATTTATTCTTATACTGCATTTTTTGATTTGATTTTCAGTAAAGATCTATCTGGCGCATCTTAAGTGAGTAAAGAGTACTATAGATACTATGGGTAAGGTGTATGTATATTATTCATTATTAATTTTAGTTATTCAAAATAAAGTTTCATTTGCCTTACGTCAATCTGGATTTGTCCTCACGCAAGTTCAAGGGATTATAAAAAAGAAGTTTGAGACATGGGTACAACACCAGGTACTGTATATGAATTTTCAACTTAATCATAGTACTTTTGAACAATCTTTTGCCTTATACAGTATTTTTCATGTTTAATTTGATAGCAATCTCAGAAAGCAGCCAAAAAAATCATTAGTCTTGAAAGCAAATGATGCAAAAAGACTCAACAATGTTAATTAGATTGAGAAAAGTAAAGAGGTTGATGATGAAGGTGAAGTTGAGCATAACTTAGAACAAGGTAACTCTCCTGTTGAATTAAATAATATCAAAAGAAAGAAAGGATCTTTTAATAAATCAAAAGAAGTTTCAGGAAAGAAACGAAAGATTATCAAGTCAGAGAATGAGGAATTAGCCAATGATTGTGGATTGTGGTTTTCAAAATTATTTGATCTAAGTATAATTAAAGTTGTTTATTATGATTTTAAACTAAATTACCATTTTTAGAATTACTTCCTATATTGATATTTTTTGTATTAATTGCACTATTTCTCTCTATATTTGTATATAGGAGATTCTATATCATATGATATTACTGTAAAAGACGGTTGCGCTGCAGTTTTGACTACCAAGCATCTACAAAGGTTGAGTTTATTTTACCACTTTGTTACTTTCCCATTTTATTTACAATCCTAAATTGTTAATGGTGAACAAGAAATTAGATGCCTTAAACAAATTTGGGTATGAAGTTGAGATTTAGTGTCTAGAGTGCCACAATAGTCCATCTTATTGACCTTTCTCCTAAACTTATACTTACTGCATCTGGACCCACCCCCAAATCCACCCTATGTATGCATATATGATGTTTTAATTAATTCTAGAATTAATATGCATTTACTCAAGTATTGTTCGTATAACTCTGTTATGAACATTCTTCTTTCTTTTAAGGAGTGTTTATCCATACAATTGTTTGGTCTTAACTCCTGTTTATCGGCAGCATTATAAGATTGTAGTTGTGAGCTATAATAGTTGTTTTAAGTATTCATTAATTGTAAAGGATGTCAAATACTAGGTAGTTTGGTTTTAATGGGCAAACATAAGTGAGAGATCATATGCCAGAAATGATATTCAAAGTTATTATTCAGATGAAAGGAAACTTTCTCAAAAAATGATATGTGAGAAATTTGGAAATACTTTCAGCTTCAATAGTTGGCTGAGGAGTATTGCAAAAATAAGTTATTTTTCAGTTTTTAATAAACTTTTAAATCCCAGGGTAGCGATGTTCTACCAGTCGGTAATTGAGAATTTGAGACAATGAAATGTGTGTATAAGCTTATACTGTTTCTAAGTTCTAGTGCATTGATTTCATATGTATTGGCAAAGAGATGGGTATATTGTGAAAATGATAGTTGCCTTGCTCTGCAAAACCCTGTGATTTCATTTTTTGTTTATGAATTCTGAACAAATCTTTACTTCATCTGTTCATATTATTAAGGGTAAATTACTGAAATTGTCCATAATCTTTACATGATTGTCATAGTATGGAGACCAGAGTTGACTTTATACAAACTGAGTTACCTGTTTAGTTTAACATTTTGGAGACCCTTGATATTTCATTCTCTTACTCCAGAAAAGCGTTGTTAACTAAAGCTTCTGATGAGGTGTAAGTTTTAGTTGGAGAACACACATATTTGGACTAATTTTGGAAGATGAACGCTTCATGAAAATCAAGCTCCGTATAGTTTCTCAATAAGGTGAGTTCAACTTTGAGTGTTTTATTTTAGGTGTTTGAGAAATACAAGAAAAAGCACATGGTCAAAGAAAAAATTATTAGCTTTTATAATATGTTATTTACATGTTATCAATGAGATCTTTTATTTATATAGTGCATTAAGGTTATATATAATTGAGTATTTGTTTTTTTAATTTGTTTTATGATTGAGTTTTGTTTTTCTAATGTGCCGGTATGATTCAGTACTTCTATTATCCGCTTGTTATTTTTTTTAAAAGTCCAAATCGGATTTGCCTAATTGTTCTTAAGTGTTTCAAGATATTATTATTATCATTATTGTTATTTTTAACTCCACCATATATTTCAATATTATTTTCTTTCATTGGCTTTTCGAAAAATCGTGTAGGTTAATACATTGCTCCCATAGTTCCAATTTGAAAAAATTTCTTTTAAAAGATCAATGTGGTTTTTTTATAGATATAATACACAACAAGAAATAGTAGCATTAGCGAGAAGCTATTGCGGCAACAACTAAAATGGCCTCTAATGATATTTTTAAAAAACAAAATGGCCTCTAATTATATTCATAGCGGAAATATTTGCCGCTAAAGATAAAGTTAATAGAGGCAAAATTAAGATTTTTAGCGTTAAATTTTTTGCCACTAAAGATACTACTTGTAGTGATAATTGAGAAAATAAAAAATAATATTTTTTAAGATATTTATGAGAATAATAAAATAATTATGAGAGAAATTAGAGATTTTTGAGTAGTATTATGAGAAGTTAGGTACATTCTGCTATATTATATAAATATTATAAATTAAATGTAAAGAGTGATTTAAGGTTTTTTGTTTTATGTTTTTTATTAAGTAATTAAGAATTAATTAATGGTATTAATGATAGGTGGGACCAGAAACGATCTTGGCCACCACTTATGTTTGGCCAGAATCGATCCTGGCCACCACTTATCAAAAAACCTTGTAATATAATATAGACTAGGTATAGCCCGTGTCTGAAGACACTACGAAAAATAAAAATTCTGCTAATATGCAATGAAACTTATATTTGAGTCAAGAACTGAAGTAAACGCATTATTATAAGCATGAACATCAACAAAATAAGGTTATTATACATATTGAATACGAAAGCAACACGAACAATAAATATGGTCCACATAAATCTAATGAAGATCCCAAGTTATCGAACACAAACTAATCATAAAATTAGTGTATAATTTATCAATCATTCTGATAATACTTTAAAAACAAAAAATATTCAACATGTAACCGAATTGGAATGTGTGAATCGTACATCGTCGAAATTTTAATATCTGTACATAGATTTCATAACTCTAGAAAAGCAACTAGTGGGATTAGCTCACTGGCCAGTGCCTTGGTCATCCAATCTAGTGTTGCGGCTTCGAACCGAATCAACGACTTCGAGTCCTAAGGGACTCTCTATGTAACAAAAAAAACTCTAGAAAAGGCATATACCTGAAGGCTTGTAAAAATTAGTTTAAAAAATGATAAAATATATCAATACATATAATCACCTTTATGCATTCCTCTCATAACTCTACAAATATAAGATGAATATCTATCAAGTACTTCATATTTTTGTTTACATGGCAACAACTGTAGTCTAGAAATACCCTGTATATGAATATACGGCAAATACACCATATTTTTATATTTATTCAATCAAGTAATTACAACCGTGTTTTATAAAATTTTCATATTCAAGGATTTACCCTGAATCTAAAGATATTTGATAAAAATTCATACTATAATAAAGTATGGGGACTCTAAAAAAAGTAAAATTTATACGATGGTAATGATTATAACAATATTATGTTATTTTATAAAAAAAACACTTATAACTAACTTTCAAAAAAAATTATAACAGGTATAGTGTATACTTGAATGCATTTGAGCAATTTAAATCTTCACCATAAACAATATATATATATATATATATATATATATATATATATATATATATATATATATATATATATATATATATATATATATATATTACGATTAATATATGTGAATAAATTATATTCGATAATTTAAAAAAATCTGAATTTATTTTTTTTTGAAACGTAGAACTATCGAAATTAAGAAAAACAGAGTAAGTAAATTTATTTATTTTTTGTTAAATTGTGATGGGTATTTATAAAATTAATTAATTGATTTTACTTACTGAGAGCGAACATGGTTCTCTGATTTTGAAAATAATAATATTTTTTATCAAATAATTTTTTATTATGTAGTGATTTAATAAGTTTGTACCCTAATTTGAAAATAATATTTTTTGATCTTTTAATAGGAAAAGTGTTACTAATGGCTAATGACTGAAAAAGAAAGAATAGAGATGTAAACTTAATTTCATTTTTTCTGGAATTGTTTGGTACATATGAAATTTTAAAGAAAAAAATAGACAAAATTTAAGAAAAATTATGGATTAAATTAAGTATTTTTAAATTAATTAAAAAACAATTCGTTAAACTCCCCACCACCTATTGTGGCCCCTCCCTATCGGCCTCCTTTTTCACTTTTACTTTTCAACAATAGTTAAATTCCACTACGTATATATATAAGATTAAGAGAACATGGAATAGAAGGAATTTGTTATCAAACTCACTGTATCCTTTTGAATCTTGGCCCATTTCCTTGTGATGATTTCCACTTAACATACAATATATATCTATTATTATGTAAAAGCTCGTGATCTACATTAAAAATAAATACCACAACTTTGCATTTTTATTCTCCACTTAAAATATTATACGAAATTTTGTTCACTTGATGCTACGAAAAATCCCCCTTATGCTAATCCTACATTTGTCGTAGTTCACCCTTGCAATAAACATATATTTGCAGACACCGTATAGTTCCATCACAAATGCTTTCCCATAGTTAATGCAGAAAACTTTTAATCTTCCAAGATCAACAACTCCATAATCAGTAATCACTTCACGAAAATAGTAAAATATATGTTCATTAAAAAGAGTATAACATAAATCATACATCTGGTATTTGATAACACTAAAAATATTAGATCACTCTTTACATTTAATATAAATTTATAATATTTATATAATATATCAGAATGTACCTAACTTTTCATATTACTACTCAAAACTTTCTAAGTTCTCTCATATCCATAACCTTAGACCCTTAACTATCAACCTTAACCTTAACCTTACCTTTATCCTTAACCTTAACCTTAACCTTAACCTTAAACTTAACCTTAACTTTAACCTTAAACTTAAACTTAACCTTAACCTTAACCTTAACCTTACCCCAAACACAAAACCAAACCCAAACCCAAACCTTAACCTTAACCTTAACCTTAACCCAAACCCAAACCTTAACCTTAATCTTAACCTTAACCTTCGCCTTAACCCATCCCAAAACCAAACCTTAACCTTAACCTTAACCTTAACCTTAACCTTAACCTTAACCTTAACCTCAACCTCAACCTTAACCTTAACCTAAACTTTAACCTTAACCTTAACCTTAACCTTAACCTTAACCTTAACCTTAACCTTAACCTTAACCTTAACCTTAACCTTAACCTTAACCTTAACCTTAACCTTAACCTTAACCTTAACCTTAACCTTAACCTTAACCTTACCTTACCTTAACCTTAACATTAACCTTAACCTTAAACCTTGACCTTGAACCTTAAACCTTAAGCCTTAAAGCCTTATCATCATCTTCACTTAACCTTAACTTTAACCGTAACTCTTAACCCTTAAAGCCTTATCCTTAAAGCCTTATCATCATCTTCACTTAACCTTAACTTTAACCGTAACTCTTAACCCTTAAACCCTTAACCTTAACCCTTAAATCTCAAGCCTTAAACTTTACCTTCACTTTCATATTAACTCTATCTAAACCATAACCATAATCTTAACGTTGAAGTTAAAACTTAACTTAACCTTGAACCTTAAACCTTGAACTTTGAACCTTAAACTTTATACCTTAACCTTAATCTTAACCTTAAACTTAACTTTAATTCTAACCCTAACCGTAACATTTATCCTTTAAATTTACCTTAACCTTTAAACATTTAACTTTAAACCTTAACCTTAACTTTCATCTTAACTCTAACCTTAACCTTATCCTTAACCTTAAACAGATGAAGAATCATCGCGCTAATATCGACCTTAACCCTGAAATTTTGTTAAACCTTAAATGTTTAATCTTAAACATTAACTCTAACTTAATCTTAATCTTAAAATTAAATTTAACCTTAACCTTGACTTAAATTTTAACCTTAACCCTTAACTTTAACCTTAAAATTAACCATATCCTTAACGTTGACCTAAACCTTAACCCTAACCTTAACCTTAACATTAACCTTAACTATAACCTAACCTTCTTCTTGATGAGCAAGAAAAGAACAACCTTAACCCTAACTTTAACCTTGACCTTCACCTGTAGAACCCGTATTTGATTTCTGTTAACGCAACAAAAAATTTCTTTAGTGTCTTCAGACACGGGTTTTATCTAGTATAATTCTATTACAAGCATTGGGATACCTCCCTTATCCATTCAAATGGATTAATATATGTAAATGTACAACTAGTTACTCTATTTCTATTAATGTAGGAACAATGAGGTTTTTAAAAGTAGCAAGAAGGCTTAAACAAGGAGATCCAATTTTTTCATAATATGTATTGAGGCCCTTACACATATCGTCAACAAAGTTGGTAAGAGAAAAGAGTTTACCTGACACCTAAAATGCAAAAGTGTCAAGCTAAATCACTTGATATTTTTTGTCGACCTCTTGATGATGTTTAAAACATATAGTCAAACAACAAATCAAACAAGTAAATGAATCTAGTTGTTATATAAACTCTTAGACATGCAAGTAAGTGATGCTAAAAGTAATATATTCTATAAAAGTTGTAACATATGGTTCAAGGCAAATATGTATGAAGTTGATGTTCTCCTCTCCAAAGTCATTATGACATGGGGTACTCGAGAATATGTGTGATAGCCTTCGTGCCCCATCATGATTACCTAGTAAACGGTGGGCAACCTGACCAACAGAAGGAGTACATGTGTCCCGCAATAGCGTATTTAGAGAATTGTTAATCATCTACCGATGAAAACTGGTGGGTCCCGGTTTGTTATAAAAATAATGCAATAAATCTGAAAATAGAGGAACCACAATACCGCAAGTGCACGGTTGTCCAAGTAATATCCAATAAATCGGGTTTTGTTCTCAAGAACGGATTAGGGACAACTCTAGTATTAATCATATAGTAGTAGTAATTGCTTGGCAGAAAAATAAAATAATTTTTTTTTGTTTTGTTTTATAAAATTAAGATGCATTAAAATAAATTACTACAATTAACTAAAGCAAGTAAATAAGATTTAAACTTTAGAGGAGAAAGAGTACTTGATCCTCGCAAGGGTTTCACTTATCCTATCTAATTAATTCTTCTGTTTAAGGGCTAAACTGGTATTATTGTGCTAGTCGGGACTCTTATATATCCTAACCCCGTCAGGGTGGACTTGGGAGCTATCTTACGGTATCACATATTCCGTCAAGGTGATTACTAGCTACTTTCAGATAGTTTAGTCTCTTACCTCATTGGCTGCATGGTTAGTTAAGCCCGTCAGGGTCAATAGCGAATACTATGCGTCTATTATCTATGTCTGTAATTAAACCCCCCGTCAAGGTGATCACTTTGCCACTTAAGTGAATAGCCTAATTACTATGAGCTACTTTTGATTCATGACTTCAAAATTAGTGATTAAAACGAAATAATAGTCAACACAAAATATCTAGTCTAATTTAAACAATTAAATCCCAAATTCAGATAACATAAATTAAATAGAATTGAGTTCAACCCATATAACGATTATCAAGTACTAAATAAATTATTTCATAAAGAAAAAAAAACTGAAATTAAATAATTAAATATATCATATTCAATTACAGAAAAGAAATAGATAACCTAAAGGTTTGGTTGGCTGTTTTTGGAAGAACAGAATTCCTCCAGCTCTAGCTTCTCCTCTGCCTTCTTGCTATGACTTGAAAATATGAAGCCTCTAATGTACTTTTCTGAAGTGTGTGTGAAAGGATGCTAAATGGACTATTTATACTAGTAAAAATGGATTAGGGCTTAGGCTAAGAGGATTATATCAAATTATAAAAAGCCCAAGCTCATCTTCTTCTTTAATTCCCGTAACTGGTGTGCAGCCCTTAGTAAAAAGCGTCTAGTGTAATTCTCTGAAGTTCTTGTCATGATGTACTTATTTTTACTTTACCAAAACACTTCCATAGTGTCTCTATAATGTTCTTAACCATGTAAAATGCTTGTGGTTTGTCCTAAATTTTCCCCACAATGCAATTACTAGGCTTTACAACCTTTCTCTTGTATTCTTTCGAGGACGTCACTATGATTCCACCATTTAACACGATAAGTTCAATATACTCAAGTTTTATATCTACTATACTATTTCCATCAAACGGGTTTGGCCATGCCTTTGCGGTT
This sequence comes from Nemophila menziesii, assembly GCA_029959085.1. Classification (NCBI taxonomy): domain Eukaryota; kingdom Viridiplantae; phylum Streptophyta; class Magnoliopsida; order Boraginales; family Hydrophyllaceae; genus Nemophila; species Nemophila menziesii. Next base: position 2,491,094 of record JARWIR010000075.1, on the reverse strand, counting down.
AACTTAATAGATGTACTTACCTTAGGCGATAATGCCCCTTTTGACAATGGTTTAACTTAACATGTCACAACTCCTTGAAAGGGTTTTTGAGTTTGGGAAAATTGGTTAAGCATGTTTCAATGAACCACATTGCTTTCACACTTGTGTTAACAAGCATGCTAACCTTTTGATTCGATTCAGGTGACTCAATCTCAATTTTAATAGGGCTCACAAACCTCAACAAGATGATAACCCCACTTTTTGTCATATTGGTCATTGGTGGATGAGGTACATGTTTGTTTAAGTTCTTATTTGCAGTATATTATGTGATATTTGAATTAAAATTGTTTGTATTTCTTCTTTTGAGAGCCATTGTAATGATACATATATATTGGAACCTATCAAAGGCTCTTTAAACATATAAAGAATTAAAGAAGCAATGGATTTTAAAGCTTAAACGAAATAGATAAAGAAAGCGAGTAAGGAGAAGGATGGTCGATGATCTCCACCAACTATATATGCATGTTACTCTTAATAACATGATCTCAGGTTCGCAATTGTCGCCTAGGGTAATTAGTATATAGGTTTTTTACATGGTTTTATTTGTTAACAACTATTGGATATATACGAGTCAGTATTACAATTTTTGATAATTTGTGTTAAGTGTTTAAATCCTATATACCTGGATGATACGAGATCCTTGGATGAAACTTTGAAGTCAAAAAGTCAAGATAAAACCCAAGTCAAGTTGCAAAAGGTGCTAAAAGTACATTAGAAGCTCACCAAATAATTATGGACATAACACTTCCATCAACATGAAAATTTCACAACAGGTAATTGGAGAAGATTCTGATCAATAACTTACAAACAAGAATCTTTTCAATTGTACACTACATGAAAAGAAACATTTCGTAAATCAAAGTTGAATTGAAGAAGTTATGGATATTTTACTAGGAACACCCGATATGCCCACAATTTACAAAAATTGAGTCACTTTTAACTCTTTTAAGTCTGACCAACTAAAATCAAAAATAGAAAAAGTAAAACAAATCATGTCAAACCCCAAGTCAAGGTACAAGATGAGTTTAAAGTCACTTTGGGAAGTTAAAATATTTATTGGAAAAGTCTTAATGTTACATTGTTTTAGTCACCACGTTAAACTGGTTAGACATTTTTAATAAATTCCTTTTGATTTGGAAAAATCTTGAAGTTAGTGTTGTGTTGGAAGTTATGTAAGTCAATTTGGAGTTGAGACGAGAAAGTTAGCCATTTTCATCCACCGTGGTTCAATCTAGTCCATAACTAACTAAAACCGGGATGGCCGTATCTAACCTAATTAAGCAAGCCAATGGGGGCTCAGAGCGTTTTTAGTTAGTATATAAGTCATATATAAATTATAAAAGAAAAAGAACACACTCCATACTTGATTTTACATATTTTTCAATAGGATTAAGAGTCGAGAAGGAGCATAAGAGAGGGAAGGAAGGAGTTTTTCACCAAAATTTACCATTCTTCCTCATTAGAGCTCTGAATCCATTCATTCCAAAGAGTATCATTACTTTATTTTAGTGTTTAAACATGATTCCAGTATCACTTATCATTGTCTTTAATTTTTTTAGTATGAACTACACTCTCATTTTTTGAAGATTTCGATTATGTAAGAACCTTACGTGATTCTGATTGATGTTCTTTTCATGTTTGGGATTGAATATTAAATTATATTGGGGTTTTCATCTATTGGGTATACAAATTGCGTTAAATAGGAATTTTATCTTGGCTGAATAATGATTAACCTAAGTAATTTATCTCGTATCCAAAAGGGGGTTCCAATTATGGATTAGTGTATACATGCTTAGTGCTCGTTAGTGAGCCAACATGTCTTGACTAGCCAAGTAGCAGGTAGGGTTTAAAATTTAATCTCTCAAATTTAAGTATGGGTGGTTCTTAAGTCGATCCTTAGTTGAGTTAGGAAGACTTTAGAATCTGGTTAATACGAACCACCAACTTACCCTTATATCTAGAACATCATAACTATAACGTTTTTGGAGTACTATCATTCCTTAAGTATACCTTTCATATTTGAAATCTTCGTTCAAATTAATTGTTTTTCCATTCTATTAGTTTAATTTTGTTAATTGTTATTTCTCTTTTACATTATTATACCAAAAATACCTTTTCGATTTCTAATCCTTTTCGTTACTTTACAAACTATTCATTATAATACTAGGAAACACCTCGACTCAACAGTGATAATCCTTTAGGAGACGATACATCTCTCGACTTATTTTTATTACTTGACAAGACCCCGTGCACTTGCGGAAATTTACTTACTTCGTAGGTGTTGATTTTTATCACACTCAAAGAGGACATCAATATGTATGTATACATATATATAAACTAAGTATAGCCCGTGTCTGAAGACACTACAAAAAATAAAAATCTTGCTAATAATTCAAAAGTCATGTGTAGTATGCAATGAACATTACATTTGAGCCAAAGCCAAGAAAAGAAGGAGTCATTTTAGTACAATCATGAACATCAAAAAAATTAATATGATATGATATTTTGAATATGAAAGAAACACAAATAATAGACATGGTCTGCACAAATCTGATGATAGTCTCAGGTTATCAAATATCAATAAATCCTAAAATCTGTGTATAATAATCAATATGTAACAGAATTGAAATGTATGAATCGTACATCGTCAAGTTTTTAATATCACATAAATCTCATAAATCTAGAAAATGTCGTTGGGTCAACATACACATGTCTTCCAATTTGAGAAATTTGAACGACAGCCTGTCAATTTAAAAAACATATATGATTAGTAAATAATTTTAAAAACGATAAACATAAGTTAATTTATGAGAATCATTACCATGTTATTCAAATTCTATCTAACCAACCATTTTCCTTTTATCTAATCCTCCTCCATGATTATCTTCAAATTCTACAAATAATTACTCCCTACAATAACTTTGCTCCAATAGCTCTCCTATTTCAACTCCCAATTTTAAAATTTTATATTTAAATTTAATTTTAATAAAATTTCTTTATTTATACATAGTTTTTATACTAATTATAATTATATTTATAATAATTTTTTATATATTTATAATTTGTAGAAACATATAGTTTTACTTTTTTTAAAATAAAATAATTTATAATTTTTTCTTTTAAAAATTAAATTAAAATTTGATATAAAAAATGACCTAAATAATGGTTAGAAAAAAGAGATGGCTTTCAAAAAAAATTAAGAAAACAGAGTTTTAACTAATGTAAATTTATTTTTAAAAAACGTTACATGTGAATGATAAAAGATATTAGAATGTAGTTTGAATTTTAGTTATAAAGTGAATGATAAAAGAGGAACTTTCAATAGCCAGATAAATTAAAAAAAGAAAAAAAATATGGATATAACTTGTATGGTTCAACAAATGTGACGGTAGTAAATCCAAATCTAGGGGCTCAAATATGGAACTCCCAATTCTATCTATGCTATTGCAGGTGATGAATTGGGGACCCAATTCTAAATTTTTTGATAAAATATCTAAAAAGTTGTACTTAGCCTAAACATATTGAATTGCTTCAACTTAAGATGAACAATAATTAATGATAAGTGGGCCAGAAATGATCCTGGCCACCACTTATGTCATTATTAGATATTCAAAATTATAAAGGTTGGAATATATGTTACTCCTGAGGTCACACTTGAGGTTATTAATTAAACTACCTAGCTCGACATCATAATGCTAAAAAAATTCATGAGTTTATCAGTAGAAGCAAATAAATTGGCATACATAATTCAAAACAATACAAAACAAAAGAAACAAAAGATAAAAGAAATATAAATATAATAATGTATACATCCTCATCTAAAATTTCACAATCCTCTTCAAGATCTCTTTAAAATCTATCGCCTTGCCTGTTAAGTATTATCCCAAACTGTGAATATTTGAGATCCATGGCAAGTAGGCACTGCTGTAGGCACCCAAGTGTTGTTACGACTTTAGTTTTCATCATATAATCACTAACATTCATTGTACCATAATCTGTATATGGTACTTAAGAATGATAATAAAAACTCAGGGCTTGATACCGAATCTATCCAAACATATTTTCATAATTAACAGACTTCACTTCTTGATTATCACCATAACCAACAGTAGTAGCCAATAGAAACAAATAGCCATTAAAACCCGAGCTATGTTTACTCGATGAAGAATCCAAATCCATAAGATTATGCAACACATAAGGCTGTAAATAGCCATGCACATTTACAGTATTTATCGATTGGACTTGATTAAGATCTTAGAAGCTAGGTTCATCCTGTTCTTGCTTGTACTATACAGTTTGCTGACCATATGGGCATGGGCTGGGCCTGGTTAATTGCGAAACTGTGAGCCAGCTAGTAGTGTAAATTATGAGCTATTCTTTGTGCATCTAAAAACATTCTAATAGCCTGTTCAGCATCTTGTAGACTTTTAGTTGCTCCAACAGGCCAACTTAAGATAAATTCACTTATAGCTTTAAATTACACGTACTGATGCAATTAATAAAGATTTTACATTGGAATGGAAAGGTGAACAATCAAACTTAAGTAAAATTAAAAAATTGATGAGATTAGGTTAAAAATTAAATTGTTAACTTAATTTGGTTCTTCATAATGATGGCGGTTTTGTTTTGACGGAGAGCGACGACGCAGTAGAAAGGTGAATGATACTTGAGCGGTGGATTTATCCTTGAAATTGTAGCATAATTACCTAATTTATTGAATGTTACATATGTGATAATTTATCCATGAAATTTAATTATCAACGAGTTGAAGGAATTGAACGGCATATTATGACAATTTAACCTAATTTGTTCAATTGAACGGCATAATTTATATTGCATATAGTTGTTAGTTGCATGAGATAAGGCGGGATAGATAAGAATAGTTAAATATAAAGCTTTTTAGGATAAAGTTTGATATAAAATGATAAACTCAAATTATCTTTTATCAAACAATATCTATCTAATGGATAGAAATATAGTTTGTTGAACCATTTAAGAATTTCAATCGTGACATAAATTATAATTTGTTAAACCATTTAAGAATTTCAATCTTTAACATTTTTAAAAACAAAACAGAAATCATGATTAAAAAAAATAGAAAAAAAATAGAAAAATATAAGATTAATCTAAGGGCTGAAAAATATAGAGAGAATCTCAAGACATTTTAAACCGATTGAATTTAAACAATCTGGACCATTAATTAGAATCGATCTAAAGGCCAAAAATGGTAGAAAAAAATTAGAAAACATGAAGGGCCATTAATTAGAATCGATCTAAAGGACAAAAATAGTAAAAAAGATTAGAAAATAAAAAGGAAAATATGAGACATTTCGGGCCATTAGCCCTTCTCATATATATATATGTGTGTGTATGTATATGTAGATATCACATCTACATGACACATAGTGTAGAAAGTTTGCAAGTTTCTATACTTCAAAAATTATAGAAAAAATAATATACAAGTGTACTTACATTGTTTCCGATAATTAAAGTTACTACTCTTTAATGCCATGAATATTTCATATTAGAGGATCTATATTATGAATTTAAACATATTTAATACTTTTAGTGTTTACAAACATATATTAATAAATAAATAGATGATATAATTGAATCCATCTAGGTAATAACAAATACAACCTAGCTTCCCATCAATAACTTGGTATGTTTATGGTGAGGTAAAATTAGTTAAATCATTTTGAAGTTAAAGACTATTTGAGAAATAAATATTTAGTCAAGCGAAATATGATTGTACAGTCTCAAACTAGATTTTCAAAGAAAAAATTGTTTGTTTGGCTTTCATTTGTATAATTAATAGTGATGTTTGTGATGATATGTAAATAGTAGTGATGATTGTAATAATATTATGCTTTGCTTTGATAATTAAGACTGTAACTGGTGAATATTATCATACATTTATCATTACTTGGTTCTTATTTTAAAGAGACAAAAAGAAACAAAAACGGTAATAGGTTATCATCTACACAATAAATTTATATAAATTTTGGTGCTCAATCTTAATCGCTAAATAATTTAAACCCTTACCAGTATTTCATAAATAAAGCTCACTATATACACGAGCTATAGATTTTTTATACTTTTTATTCAATAATTATCATTCTAATTGTTTTGCTCGTGTGTTATATCAAATCCTTGGATAATAACCATTTAATTATCAGTATCTTTCTTTTTGTAGAAAAATATCTATTATCTATGCCATATTTCCATGAATAGGAAGATGATTTATGTTAAATTGAATATAAGATATACTAACTATTTTAAAGGTTCACATATGTCTTTGTTATTTTAAAAATTAATTATGTTTATGAATATGAGAGGCTTATTTGCAAGTAAAGTGTTTTGTCTGTTATTTATCGTTCTCTTTTCTTGATGCGGCTTTATATCCATGAATAGTGGAATCAAACTGGTACCCAAACTAATTTATAAAGCATGATGGAAGAAGAACCCAGGGGTTGAAGAAGAGGACGTGACATAAGGAGAAGCCAACTTTATGTTGGGAAAGGATCCAATTCAATAAGATATGATCTACTACTACGTCGTCACTAATTCAGAAAAATTATCATCCATATTTCAATCAGTAGATTCAGAACCAAACCACGTTTTTAATTTGCAGGTGGTTCATCCCTCTGCTTCGCCTACCTCTAATCGAGTTTTGTCTACTCAAGGGATATCACCAGCACTTTAAGATGGAATACGATATGAACATAACAACCAAGGGTCCGAAATTGGTATTCAAATAATCTACAAGAATAAAGAGGTTTATAATACATGCCATGTTACCGAGTGAGGCCTAAAAAATTAGCATCAGAAAAATCCTAATTAGCAGAATTGTAGAGATGAACAATCAGTCCATCGATTTTTTTTACAAAGATGATTGTTCATTTGGGTATTCCTTATCTACTATGTTATACTACATGTGGTATTATGTTGGAGCTTCAAGCTAAGGTTGGGAAAAAACACGCAAAGACCCCGTCACACCTACCACCCTGATCACCCGACATAAATTTTGGATTAACCAAGATATTTTAAATTAAGCATGTAAAAAAAATTTAGCTGGGTGGTTTTATATATACCAATCCCAGTCTCACCCATATAACACTACCATATATAGTATAAATCTCTATATTTGGCCGTGTAAGCCTATGATGATAAAATTGGTGATTACTAGTACGAAAATGATACCATGTATCTATAAAACTATATGTTAGTATGGTAGAGTCTCGTTTTGGTTGTCGCACAATATTGGGCTCTCTGGCTTCCTATTAATTTCTCCAAGTAACCCTAACGTAGCTCAGTTATTTTTCTTTATTACCATGATATAGACTTGATATAAAGTGGAATTTTTATGAGTGTTTTGTTGTTCATTCTTACTTAGTCTTTTCTATTTTTGTTGAGGAGTTGAGTTTGTTTGGTTATGTTAGACAAAAGTGGTATAAGGATGGTGTGTGTTGGACAAAAGTGGTACAAGGTTGGTGCAAATATTTTTATTGCACGATGTATGCTTGTTGTATATATTAAGACTTTGAGGTCCTTTTCCTTTAGTATATGGTTATATGCATTTCCTTTGTAGCATGGTATTTGGTTCAAAATCCCCTAAATTTTTAATTTTTCAATAGTTTTAATATATTTTAATTCCCAAAATAATGACAAAATAAATACCATTTATTTGGCATTGGACTTTAAATATTACCCAAGTTTTTAAATAAACTCTCTACTTATATCTTTTTAACAATATTATATCATTGTGCCCACAAATATTGTACAAGTATTTGCTTTCTATTTGTTACTCTTAAATATAAAACAAGAAGGTTTATTAGACAAACCTTATACGCAGCGGATTGAAATGAAGAGTCCTGAATATTAGCATTCTTGTAATTGATTGAATTGGAATGAATCTCTTCTGCTATCTGGTCGTAAGTTTAATTACTAGAACTAAACTCTTTGTTTTCACCACCTAAATGTCTCAGAATTATTTATAGTGTATTGTTGATTTGGTGAGAAAAGAATTGTACGCTTATGTGTTGTCTGTGTTGTTATGATTTTGTGAGAAAGAAAGGCTCTATTTATAGAGCTGGAGAGTTGGTTTATTGCCTGTAAATAAACCACTCTCCCACTTGCTCCACTTGATCCACTTCCTCCACCATCAAAGTGGGAAGTTATCTTTGATAACTTCCTGTACGCTCATGTCTTTCTCATCATGGCTGACATGGGATAAAAATATTTATTTTTTATTTCATTCATTCTCCCACTCGCACATGATGGAGTTACAATCATTTCCTTTATGTACATGCATTCAATGCACCATACATCAATATTTCTAAAATCTTCTCATATACACATTTCTAGAATAATTCATCATACTTGACAAAATAGGTCGTGCGACCGACAAGCATACGAGCATACGTTACTAATAACCTGTTAGGGTACATAGTTGATCAAATAAAACTTCATTCCTTACGTATCTTGTAGTACCCAGACTAAAAATTTATTGCATCATATTCAGTAACTCCGACCCCTTTAAATTTATATCACATCGTTTATGTGATCAAAAGAGTTCACTAACATAACTTCATGTGTCTCACTATCATGTCATAGTCCAAATTGACGTACATGATCGGTACCTGCAAGCACACACTTTGATACAGAATTTTAGTCTTCCGTTTACACTTATATCCTTTTACGTTGATTAGGTTGCTTTCCCAAACATACCCCACTAGACCGAATCATTCATGATCATTGGTAGTATGTTGAAAGTAGCATACACCTAATCAAAATATCAAGACATAGTCAAAAGTAATAAGGGCACAATTTTAAAGGCATCACACAATGAAGAGACAGGGATCGACTCTTCACTTCCTTCTGGTCGAAAGCACACGTGGTATGACACACGTGTTATGGTATTATTCGTATAGCTCCAATTGTATGTCACAATTTTATAAATACCATACAGATATATAATTAGACAAGCCTCGTTGTCTAAGATGAATTCTTCGATTAATCAACCCTTCTATGAAATCAATCAACCAACTCATATCTGGCTCTTATAGACTAAGCAGATAGTGGGATTCTACTTCGATCATAATATAAGCTTAACATTGTTCATCCAAGTTTATGATCTCATCTAAACACTTTAGTTAAGGCGACTATCTTCACTCAAGTTATCTTAAGGGTTCTTCACTACTATGAGTTAGTCTTATCTTTGCGGACTTCTTATGTCAAAGGCGATTGCCCGTGTGATAGGGCCAATCTCAGTCTATAGGACATACATACTTCAAAAATTACACGCATTATAATATATATCAAACATGATATTATAAAAATAAATAGTTAAATAAACATACTAATGAAAATATATACATGAATGCACATAAACTCGCAATATTCATACATTATATCTTGCTTAATCATATAGATTTAACATATCCATAAATATATCCCTTGGGATATCCTTTGTGAATGGATCAGCAAGCATATTGCGTGAGTGTATGTATTGCAAATCAACATCCTTTTGTGCAATAATATCTCTAACAACGTTATACTTTATATCAATGTGCTTGGTCATACTGTGATACTTAGGAGCTTTCACACAAGCCTTTTCAGCTTGACTATCACAATGAATAATAACGGGACTCCCACTATCTCCTGAGAATCCTAAATGTTCAAAATAACCCTTTTAACCAAATAACCTCTGGACCCACAGCTGAGCATGCTACAAACTCATCTTCCATTGTGGACAAAAATTATACAGGTTTGTTTCTTGCTACTTCAAGAAATTGCGCAATTATTCAACTCGAATACATCACCTGAGGTAGATTTACCCCCATATATATCACTAGCCCAAATAGCGTAGTATATCCTTCTAGGTGTAATCTATTTCCTCAAAAGCATAAGACATGATCCATAGTGCCCTTTTAGATATCTCAATATCTTTTTCACAACTTTCGAATTATCTTGCCCTAGGTTCAATTAAAATGACTAACTAAATCTACCAAATAACATATGTCTCGCCTAATTCACATCATTACATATATAAGACTATCCATGGAACTAAAATATGACATTGTATACATATTCTGTTTCTCTTCTAGAGTACTAGGACACATGTCGAGAGTTAAATTTATTCCAATTGCTACAGGAGTGCCAATGGAATTGCACTTATTCATACTAAAGCGCTCAATTATATTCATCATTTAAGGTTCTTGAGACAAAGATAATAGTCCTCTAGACCTATCTCTACTAATCTTAACACCAAGAATATAATTTGCTTCTCCCATATATTTCATATAACATTGAGAAGCTAGGTACTCCCTATTAGCTTGAATAAACTCTTTATCATCCCCTGCTAATAGGATGTCATCTACATATATAGATAAGATCACAAAATTTCTTGGAACATTTAACCTAAACACAGTGATTTTCACTTATCATCTCAAATCCATTTGATGAAATGACTTCATGAAATCTCAAATTTTACTGTCTCGAGGCTTGATTGAGATCATATATTGATTTTAATAATCTACATACTTTATTCTCTTGATCTTTTGCAATGAAACACGAGGGTTGTTCCATGAAAATAAGCTCTTCTAAATCTCCATTTAGAAATGTAGTTTTAACATCCATTTTGGTGCAAATCAAGATCGAGATGAGCTACAATAGCTAGAATAAGACGTATTTAGGTAAATCTAACAACATGAGAAAAATTTCCTCAAAATCTATTCCTTCCCGTTGAGTTTAGCCTTTCGCTACCAAGCGAGCTTTATACTTGTCAATGGAATTGTCAGGTTTCTTCTTTATTTTAAGAACCCATTTATTCCCTTACGTCTTTTCGGGAGATTAACCAGTTCCCATACCTGGTTTTTCTTCATCGACTCCATTTTTATTGCCTTCTCCCATTAATTCTTAGCTGGACATGAGAATGCTTCATTAACTGATCGAGGTTCTTCTTCGTCTTGTGGAGTTATCATAAGGACGTTTCCTTTGATTTCAAATCGACGACGAGGAACTAAACCTCTAGCACTTCTCTTATGTTGAGAATCCTGATAAATAGGATTACTAGATGATGCAATGGTTTCTTCTATCTCAAGATTTAGAGGAGTGTCTGTCTCTATTTCTTGAGTATGTGTTACCTCATTAGGTGTTACATTTGTTTACATATCATCGTCCTGAATCTCATATAATTCAAATAAAATAGAATTTCTGTCAACTTCACCTCTGCTGGGAAAATGATTCTGTTAGAATGTAACATCTCGTAGCTCAATTTCAGTGAGACCCCCATTGTTATGTTCACCAATAAACACATATCCTTTAGAGTGAGCTGAGTATCTAATAAAGATACACTTCTTACCTCTTGGACCTAACTTCCAATATTTATGAGATAGATCATGAACATAGTTTGCCGACCCTAGGGTCACAAGTAGTTCATAAGGAGTGTGATGGAACAGTCATTGTGGGTATTTGGTTAAGTATATAACTAGCAGTAGGCAAGGAATCTCCACAAATTAGCGTGTGACATCATAGACTTAACCATTTCTAGGAGAGTTCTCACTTTTTCATCACACAGTTCTTTCAACTGATCCAATAGATATTCACGTGATTAAGGTTTTCAATTTCTTCTCTAACTGATTTTCTACTTCATTGAAATATATCATAAGAAAATTTCAATGCTACAAATGTATAAAAAATCAGTTAAACATAACCAAAACTAGTGAAATTATCTATAAAAGTGATAAAATAAAGTCCCCCCTGTATATTTTGAACATTCATTGGGTCACAGATGTCTACATGAATTAATTGCAATGGGTACTTGACTCGTTTAGCCTTTTCAAAAATGGTTTCCCTTTGCTTTATCTGCTAGACAATTTTCATAAGTTGGCAAGTTGACTCTAGTCAATGAACCCAAAAAGTTCGCCTTAGCCAACAAATTCATACGGTCTTGTTCAATATGAACTAGTCTAGCATTCCATACCTTTCTTCTACGTTAAAATTACTAGAAGAAGTATTAGTAGAAAAGCAACAACTTACATAATAACTATTAAATGAGTTATCATCATCTAGTACTACTAAAACATGAGAAATAAAACCAAAAACTTAACACTTAGCGTCATAATAGATGTCTACTTGATTGTTATGAAAATGCATATTAAAACCTAATCCTAGAAGAACGGTGACCAAGACCAAATTCCTTCGAATTTCAGGTGTGTAAAGTGCATTATGTAGTTATAAGGTTTGACCACCTCGCAAGTTCAACTTGCAACTGTCAAATCTGTTGATTTCAACCTTGTTGTTGTCTCCTAACTTATATTCATCACAATTCCTCTGGAATTAGATGGTACTCTACATATGCCTCTTGGTCTTAGGCTACATGGTCTGTCGCTTCTGAATCCACAGTCCACAAAAGGATTAGAATCAACTAGCAAACAGTACTGGTAACATATGTAAAGTTATATGAAGTAAATGATATTGCTATCTTTATCCTCACTCGCGAACGAAGTGACCTATCTTGTCACAATTATAGCATTTTACTTTACTCTCGTCTTTCTTAAAAAAACGTTGTTACCACCATTCTTGTTCTTCTTGGAAGCATGCTCATTTTCGTTTCTCTTCCTATTGTTCTTGCACTTAATGCAAGAACCTTTGTGGGAACTTGACTCAGCAATATATAAGTCTGATCCTATGACTTAACTGCATCAAGACGTACATCTTCCAACGTCACATTTCGAGTCAAGTTTATCTTCAAATGCTCCCACTTCTTTGAAAGAGATTGGATCACAGCTTGAACCTGATGTTCATCAGCAAGGTTATGACCTGCAGTCCAAGTTCCCTAATCATATTAGACATCTCCCAAATATGATTGGTTTGATTAGGCTTCCTCTTGTAAGTGTCAAACATAATGATCAATTGACTCATCTTAGTCATAGTTGTACCTTTGTACTTTTCATTAAGAGCGTCCCACATCTCGTGAGCGGTGGTGTATTATTGACACTCATGGACAAGATCGTCATACATGGAGCTTATCAAGATGCATCTTGTAGTGGAATATCTCTTTTTCCACTTCTCATAAGCCTCCATGTCCCTCTTGTTTTGAGGTGTGATGCCTTCCTTAGGCTGAGCCATGTTATTGCTAATAACCTCAAGAATTCTTGTTCCTCTAGAACATAATGTATTTTGAGTTTACCAGGGTATAGTTCTCACCGTACATTATGTCTTCCTTGAGATCATCAATGATTGTTGTCATTTTCTTATAAAGTAAGAGATTTTTCATTAGTATACATACAATTATTTAACTACCCAATGCTATTAATGAAAATAGAATGAATAAGAAAGATAACAAAATAAGTGATAAAGAAAGTTCACTATGTTCCCAATCATGAACCACCATATTTTGTTTGTCTTAATGATTCAATCAATTTCATTAACTGCAAAAATTAAGTTCTCCAAGAACTCCCACTTACTCTAATATAAATAGAGCGAAAATGTATGAAAATAAACAACTAATAACATAAAAATAAAAAAAACTAGTTGAATTCATATATAAGTGAAATACATGTTCAATAAAGAAATAACTGAATCAAAGCAACTAATGCAATTCCTAACAAACAGGGATAAAAAAAATGGAAAAACAAACCACTAAACAAACTACCTATTGCAAGTCCTAATTAGCATACGCCTTTCATATCCAAAACCTTAATGTAGGAATTGACTTCTCAAAGCTCACTTCCTCATAGAGTCTAATTGGAAAATAATTATCAACACTAGTAGTTCGATAATGTATTCCACAGTTGCACTGATCCGACCTAGTAGAACTATTATAGTGCCTCCACAAGTGAGATTCAGTCAAATCATAAACTAGCCACTTATATGTAGCTTGTCTCCCATGAACACAGTTCTCTGGAAAATCATACTCCCATAAGATTTCGATATCCCTCTTCATCTCTCTTGGTAGAGTTTTGTAAAGAACTTCAACCTTATGTCCTTCACATATGATATCACCCCAATTTATGACATCTTGAATCAACCTATTGACAATTGCCACATGTTGCACTAGGGTGTTATGAGGTTTCTTCTTATAACGGAGTACTTTGATACTATTTTTCAAAGACTGTTTTTCTTTCGGTGTCCTTACAACTTTTGGTCAATGAATCTCTGATGATCCATTAGGATTTCTTACGTTACTATGGAGTATTTGGTAATCTCCCAATAGGCGGAGCCTCTTTTCTTTCGATCCCCAGGATCGTGTCTCCATCATTTTCTTATATATAGAAAATTAAGAACGGTAAAAAATAATACACCAAAAATGATTAGGAAACAAGAAAGAAATAATCGTATTATCATTCAAGAAACTCTATTCAATAACAACAACTTAAGGTAGGAAATCTGGTATGGCTACTAGTCATTAGACTAGGTTGTCTGGGTTCGAATCCCATAACATGATGCATTTTGCTTTTAGCAAATAAAAATTAGGTCCGAAAATATATTAAAAAATATAAAACCGGCGGCCAAAAAAATTAAATAAATTTGGCTAAAATTAATCCAAAACCAAAATAATGAAAGGCCCATAATAATTTAATCTACGGGCCTATCAATATAAATTTGGCTAACATGTACATCAAAAGAATTCCATATTTCTTAAACTCCTTTTGCTTTTCCTTTAATCCAAAAAAAATTCTTATTCTTTTTTTTTCTTTTCCACACAAAAACAAAGCTTAAAAGAAATTGCATTCATATATTCAATTAGGTAACTTGGCTCTGATACCAATGGTTACTCTTGAATATCAAACAAGAAGGTTTATTACAGAAACATTATACGCAGCGGATTGAAATGAAGAGTCCTGAATATTAGCCTTCTTGTAATTGATTGAATTGGAATGAATCGCTTCTGATTACTAGAACTAAACTCTTATTTATAGTGTATTTTTGATTTGGAGAGAAAAAGAATTGTACGCTTATGTGTGTTGTCTATTTATTGAGCTGGAGAGTTGGTTTATTGCCTGTAAATAAACCACTCTCCCACTCCCACTTTCTCCACTTCCTCCAAGTGGGAAGTTACATGTCTTTCTCATCATGGGTGACATGGGATAAAAATATTTATTTTTTATTTCATTCAATATTAAAAAACTTTTTTTCTCCATCTCTTTTGCTCTGATCTCTTTTACAGAAATATTTTTTGATCTATTCTGCTAAGTCTCATCCATTTCTAAGTTGTCAACTTACAGATCTGTAATAGTCGGCTTTGATCTGACCACTGTGATGGCTTCTTTCAGTACAAGTATCCCTTTTCTATTTCTAATTCCTTATGTTGTTTTATATATTATTAAATCCAGATTAATTCTATTTGAATGATAATGTTAATTTTAAATTTATTGTATCATCCATTTGCAATGATGTAACCGTTTCTAGTAATTTTGATTTCTGTTAGTATTGGATGTTGTTTGTTATAATGTGATATTTAAGTTGTAAGCATTAGCAATAAATTCATGTCTCAAATTTTTTACAAGTGAATTACACCTTAGGGTTCTAAATTATGTAAAATTTGCACCACATGTCCTTATATTATGTAAAAAATCTCTATATTATTCTAGGTTAATGGTACATGTTAATGATAAATAGTCAATACTTAAATGTTATTTTCTGCAATTAATTTTGTGTCTTACAATAAATTTAAGTTTGATTAAGTTATATTTGCATATATATATATATATATATATATATATATATATATATATATATATATATATATATATATATATATATATATATATATATATATATATATATATATATATATATATTAGTGTTAGATTTTTGTAATTAATTTAAATTATCATTGGTAAACTATTGTTTTTAATTATATGGATTCATTACTCAATATGATGTAATTTATATATTAAATGAATTTTGAAAATCTAATATATTTGTATATAATATATATGTAACAAATGTATGTTTCACATAAGTATATAATAATATTGTTTTTCTCAATTTTTTCAGATGGAGTTTAATATACAGTAAATAAAATGATCGTTGACCATCATATTTCAATATTTTCCATTTTCATTTTAAATTAGGAATTATGAATGACCATCGAATCTTTTCCTAAAAAAAATTAGGGATGATCATGGAAATGAATGTCAAACGAGCAGAAGAGGTGATATGAGATGGAGAAGGCCAGTGAGATATCTCCGCTGATAATGAGACTAAAAGTGGTTGTCCTAGTGTTGTCATGAATTTCCATCTCAGTACGAAACCCATAAATTTATAATACATATCTCTTAATTTATATTTAATTAATTTAATATATAATAGATTTACTATTAATAATATTATATTTTATACTAACTCGTATTTTTATTCTATATTATAAGCATAAACACCACATACACACGAATACGAGCATGCACAGACACACACATATATATATATATATATATATATATATATAAAGTAAGGGGGAGGCGAATTATCATGGTGGGATTTGTGAATAGACCAATGTGTCCACTTGAATAGTAATAAAATTGTAATGATCAAATATATGGGTCATTTGTAGGTGGTTATGCTGAACAAAAGAGAAAGGAAAGAGGAAAGACTTCAAGAAGGTCTATTATTTCCTTTAAAAATGGGAATAAAGTTGAAATGTTGCAAAGATAAACACTAGATAAAAATCTTTAGTATATAGTTTCCACTTGGATAACACCTACAAAGTTTTATTTTTATATATTATATTCAGTATATCATTAATGATGTAATTCTTATTTATTAGTCAACTTTAATTTTATCATATAACTAATATTGTATAAAACTTAGCATATAAATAAATAAAAGAACATAATATTTTGATTTAAAATATTATTATTTATAAAAATATAAATTTTATATGGGATCTCACACATTGAGTTTTTGCAGTCGATACCGACTCCTTGAGTTGGGTTGTTTGGATTGATAATTTGTCTTCAGGTGTCATCATGGGTAGCTAATTACCCATCCTCTATAATATTCTACTGCGAGACACATGAACTCCTTTCGTTTGTAAGGTTTCCCATCGTTTACTAGGTAATCGCGAAGGGGCATGCATGTAGGCTATCACATATCTTCTCGAGTACCCTTGTTTGATTTGTTGTTTGAACTGATGTTTTAAGCATCATCAAGAGGTCAACACAAACATCAAGTATTTGTCTTGACTCCTTTCGTTTTTGGTTATATTTTAGGTTAAGATATTTGTATATTATATTTCATTTGTATTGTTAATATTATACTAGCATTATTAAAGATATATATCTCGAATAGTGTCTTATATTTTCCTTAAGATACAAGTTTTTCCTTTATAGTGGTAAATAAACCTCTAATATTATATCATCAATAGATACACAATTTTGTCTCTTTTAATATTTTTTATTAGAATGGTCGTTAGTCAAAAAACATTAATATCAATATATAATAACTCTCCAACAGTGGTCTTCAAATATTCTAAACATTAATATCAATATATAATAACTCTCCAACAGTGGTCTTCAAATATTCTCTTGGGATTGCTTGAGGTGAAGCAATCTCTTTCATGGTTGAGAGATCTCAAATCAGACAAGGGTCATATGATTGATGGTTGCCTTTCGAACTGATGGAACTTGATGGCCATGTTAGTATTAGAGCTATAGACCGTGGAGAATAATAGTGGACTATGTTATACTATAAATATGAACATTGTAGTTATAAAAGTGACTACGTTTTAGGCAAGTTCAAAGGTATTATAAAATAACTATAGCCCAATATACTTGAATGACATTTTTTCTCATTCGCAGGAGGAATTTTTAGGTTTTAATGTCTCCTTGAGGAGGATAGTCAAGAAAATCTTGTCGGCATAGACACGGTAGAGACCTATTATCTCAATGGTCTTCAAATAAAGTTTAAGCATGTTCCTCGAGGACAAGGTAAAAATGCGACTATTCTAATTATGTAATATAAAATACAAAAAAATTATATTTTATGAGATAAATAATTATTTATTAGAATATACTAATTAATTGATATAAATACAACTAATAAATAAAAATATCAACTCTTACTTTACAATGTATGATGCCGTCATGAGAAAACAAATAATTACCATAAGAAGACTAAAAAACTGAAGGAAAGTATTATATTTAATACGTTGTCATTGAAATTATATAAGTTAGAAAAGAATAAAAAAGAATAAAAAATTTACAAATTTTATAGATAATCAAATAAGTGTATATCAGAAATTAGGCAGCATATACCACCCTTCAAGCAATATACAATAGAAACTGATAAGCACGCTATAAGGCTTGTCTTGCCCTTATAACTTCCTCCATAACCCCGATCCTTTATCACACGCTTTTAATATCATGGATACACCGAACATATGACCCACTTTGCTAAGAAACTCTCCTTCACATGCGTTAGGTAGGATTAGATCATGATACTTTAGTCAACCATGGCAAAATAGTTTCCACCCAGTGTAACACAATAATATTATATCGAATGACCAATCGATAGAAATATCAAGTATAAAATATAAAGACGATAAAAGAGTTCGTTTCAAATAACGATAACAATTAACAATACTTCGATGGACGACAAAGTAGGTTGTATTATCCTAATATAAAATTCACCATACGATAACGAGATTATATAATTTAAAATTGGGTTATTAATTTACATATTAGACATTTTTTAATATCTCCGCTGATAATGAGACTAAAAGTGGTTGTCCTAGTGTTGTCATGAATTTCCATCTCAGTACGAAACCCATAAATTTATAATACATATCTCTTAATTTATATTTAATTAATTTAATATATAATAGATTTACTATTAATAATATTATATTTTATACTAACTCGTATTTTTATTCTATATTATAAGCATAAACACCACATACACACGAATACGAGCATGCACAGACACACACACATATATATATATATATAAAGTAAGGGGGAGGCGAATTATCATGGTGGGATTTGTGAATAGACCAATGTGTCCACTTGAATAGTAATAAAATTGTAATGATCAAATATATGGGTCATTTGTAGGTGGTTATGCTGAACAAAAGAGAAAGGAAAGAGGAAAGACTTCAAGAAGGTCTATTATTTCCTTTAAAAATGGGAATAAAGTTGAAATGTTGCAAAGATAAACACTAGATAAAAATCTTTAGTATATAGTTTCCACTTGGATAACACCTACAAAGTTTTATTTTTATATATTATATTCAGTATATCATTAATGATGTAATTCTTATTTATTAGTCAACTTTAATTTTATCATATAACTAATATTGTATAAAACTTAGCATATAAATAAATAAAAGAACATAATATTTTGATTTAAAATATTATTATTTATAAAAATATAAATTTTATATGGGATCTCACACATTGAGTTTTTGCAGTCGATACCGACTCCTTGAGTTGGGTTGTTTGGATTGATAATTTGTCTTCAGGTGTCATCATGGGTAGCTAATTACCCATCCTCTATAATATTCTACTGCGAGACACATGAACTCCTTTCGTTTGTAAGGTTTCCCATCGTTTACTAGGTAATCGCGAAGGGGCATGCATGTAGGCTATCACATATCTTCTCGAGTACCCTTGTTTGATTTGTTGTTTGAACTGATGTTTTAAGCATAATCAAGAGGTCAACACAAACATCAAGTATTTGTCTTGAATCTTTTGTCTTTTGGGTGTCATGTAAACTCTTTTCTCTTACCAACTCTTTTGAGGATATGTGTAAGGACCTCGATACATATTATGAACAATTGAGTGAGATGGGATCTCTATGTCTAAGCCTTCTTGCTCGTTTACAAAAACTCATAGTTCCTCCATTAAAAAAATAGAGTAACATATACAAATATTAATCCATTGAATGGATAAGGGGTATCCCAATTATTTAAATAAATATATGCTTTAATAATATATAACTTTAGTCCAAATCTTTGTGACCTGGAAACTCTATTGTAGCTTTTCACACTCTCTTATGCGGTTGGTATATTTTATCTTATAATTCTTCCAGGCACAAAGGTGGTTTATTTTTCATGATCATTGTTATATATCAATAATTTTTGTGTCACCTTTATATTACCTCCAGTGTCACCGTATGTGGCATGAAATAGAGACAGTGATAGATAGAGAGAGAGAAAGAATTTTATTGGTTTTTATAGACTTGACAAAAGAAGTGATATAAGGGTTATATATATCTTTACTCATTTTTCAATTTGAGATTCTCCAGTGTTCCTTTGAGTCCTTCATCTAGTATGTTTGAAATGCACTTGTACAATACATTTCAACCTACATGAGGTCTATAATTATTAATAACAGTTGGGTTTTGAACCATTTGGATCAGTGATATTGATTTTTTAATTATCTCTTTTAGTAAATGTCCATTATGGAAGGCACTCTTAATTTCTTTATAAACATCTTCACCCACTACGTGACATGTCTTCATAAAAATCTTGATGAAAATCCATTTTTATCAATATCAAACGTTTCATTTTCAAACTTCCTCATTTGTTACAAAAGTTGTGAGTTCACGTGCTTCCTCAACGCTTATCTACCATTGGCATATCTTGAGGATTAACTTAGAATCATAGAATTTATTGGATTCCCTAGGTGTACAAAGCAGTTGAGTGTAGTATTTTATAAATTCATTTACAATTTTGTTTTCATCTTCTACTTGAACTCGACTCTCATTAGAGATTGGTTTAATGGTGTTGACAAAATACCTACTTGTATTAATTATGGAAATAAACTATATTTGCTTTCTACTTGTCCAACCAAGTAGATTTACACCTTCGCCTTCCATTATCTACGTTTGAACTAATATGTATCTGATGTCTTCTCTTTTGTTCTATATTTATATGCTTCGGAGAGATCAAATTAGGTGATTATCTTACTATTTTAATAGACTTTTAGTAATAATATGCAATATTCCAATTTCTCTCTTGTGATTTTAGTATTTTTGATTTATTAAGCTTTTGCGCGTAATATTGTGTATTTTAGTGAAAAGTTTGTAGGTTTTGAATACTAGCTAGGAGAGGAGGTTGAGAACAAAGTCAAAGATCGTGTCATGGAGTCAAAGCGTGAGAACAAATCCCGAAAGAATTGAGATTTTAGAGATGCAAATCTGGAAAGTTGCCAAAGATTGCTGATTTCGCGCCACCTAACAGTAGATTTAGCCGCTGACTTGTGAAGAGAAAACGTGCCCCATTGAGTTACGAAACTTTAGCAACTGGAATTGGGTCAATCGGAGTTGAAACGAGTCGGTTAGAGCTGTTTTAGTGGACGTGGTACAGCAGTTGCGGGATTTTGGGCTACGATAATGGACTTGGGCCTTTATTATTTTATTTAATCATTAGCCAAGGTCCAAGTCCAATTTTATTAAGTATAAACAGGATTTTTGACTTCTATTTTATATACAACTCATTAATCGTAAAGTCAAGAAGAAGAGAAGCAGAAGCAAGGAAAAGAAGAAGTTTGGAGCTGGAGACTGTCTATATCTCCACTTTGTATCCGAATCATCTTCCTAATTAGGTTTCTTATTTTTATTTATGTAAAACAAATTATGAACTCCTTTTTATTTATTTTCTTAGTTTTTCCAATTATGAGCTGATTTCATTAAGTACTTGAGAACGCGTAATGGATTGAACCATAATTTATTTCATTCTATGTCTTTGAATTTGAGATTAATTTAATTTAAATCGAATTGGGTATTTAATATTTTTCTTTAATTTACACTTATTGACTATTATTGAAGTCATGAATCAATATTAGGTATTAGTACTTAGGCTATTCCAATTAGTGGCAATTGGATCACCTTGACGGGGGGTCTAGGTACGGAACTAGTTAACGAATGTAGGATAGAAATTATTTGACCTTGACAGGCTTAATTAATCTTACGGCCAATTGGGTAATTAGGTTTTAATCATTCGAAGGTGGACTATATTCACTCTGACGGGGTTTGTAGCACCTGAGAAGAGCTCCTTAGTCCACCCTGACGGGGGTAAGGAGATAATTGAATCCCGACCAATATTATTTACCGAATTCGTCCCTTAAACATTACATGTAATGAGTTGATTTAGGTGAAATCCTAGCGTTACTCGAGTAGTACTTCTCATATCTTGCGTCCAGCTATTTTTACTTGCGTCTAGTCTTTTATTTGCATTAATTTAGTCTTTTCATTATTTGTATTAGTTATTAGAAAAACAAACAACCAATCTAAAAATCATTTATTTTCATTCCGTACAATTAATCACTATTTGATAAGCATTAGAGTCAACCAATCCGTCTGTGCGAACGAATCTTTTATCACAATTATTACTTTGGACAACCGTACACTTGCGGTTGTGGTTCTCTTTACTTATCGCATTTATTTTAGAACACACTAAGGACCACCAGTATGTCCCCTTTTAAATGTATAATACTTTCTAAAGAATTTTAGAAATATTTTTGATTAAGTACTTTGAGCTTGACCTTAAGTAGATTGAGCTTTCATACATATTTGAAAATAGGAGATCTATCAATATATGTATTCCAAGCATCAATAAGTATTTATTCAAACTCACGATGAGAGGTCCAAGTTTCATAAAATTTTAAAGGGGCTAGTTTCTTCCTTGATTTATATAACATCTTCATGATAAAACATCAATGATCAAATATGTATAGTGGTTGGATATGAGGTTCCATGGTGGAAATTGTTGTAGCCACTGTTCATTCCCTAATTCTCTATACAACCTTATGACCAATATCTAATCACCTGATGCATCGTTTGTCAATGTACAATGTGAACCATTATAAGGCTTATATGTCAACTCCAAATAATTTACACACTTCATAATATCTCTAGACCCTTATTCATTTACACTCCTAAATAAAACTTAATTATTTACCTTGAATTCTTGGTCACTACTCCCTTATTTTATTCCTAAGTAGTCTCTTAAGGTTAGGATAAATTCTGATAGAAATTGGGGAGAAGTAGAACTCTTGCTTGAACTAGATATGATTCACTTTGTAGAAAATATATTGGTCATTACTATTTAGCAACTGAAGTTGAACTTTATTTAAGTACCAAAGGATCCATATTCTACCACGTATATCTTTATTGTAGTTATAATACACATTACATCTTTTATAATTATGTTTCCAAAGAAAACCAGCTTTTTTCTTAGTCATTTTGGTTTCAACAAAGCATATGATCTAATATAACTGTTTATTAGCTTGTCTTAAGCATTCATATTTCTTAATACTTTTATTTAACCCACTCATGTTCCATGTACAAATAGTAAACACTTCTGGTCTAGGCGATTGGACACATGTAGTTCTTCATGAAGTAATTTATTGACCATCTCTTATATTGTTTCTTGTTGTTAAATTAAAGACTGAAATCTTTTTTATTTGTAGGACTTGTGAGACTCTAATGAGGCTTGGTGCTCCTTGTTCCTTGTCTATCTTGAACCCATCCTTCCTTGTATAGAGTTTTCTCTTGATTCCCATGAGTAATTACTTGGCCTTTGTTGGTATTTTTTGTTATTGGGTTTTGTGCCTTTGGTAGTGAAACTTCTTTCATGTTTATTGTATTTAATTTAGGTAACATGTGGCAGAGAATCTTGCAATATGATCAAATTATAGGTCTCCATGTGTATTCATCCTCAACTTCATCAACTCTACCATGTCACATATCCAGGTCGAAACTTTCTATGACTTCTTTATGCATAACTATTCCTGCACATACTCTTGCATACCTTAACCTTGTATGTGTTGGTGTGACATCAACCTTCTAGATTGGTTTGCCTATTGCACTTACTACTATATTTAATCCATTATGTGGCCATAATTCTCTAGGATTTTTTTGAGTTTGACCTTTATAGACACCTTGTTTACTCTAAACTTCTCAAACTATATTGTTTAGGTCTATTTCCTTATTATAAGTAATCATTTATTACAATTTCCAAGTTCTCAGAGGACCTTGAAACTTGCATCTTCACTCTCCAAATTTAAAACTTGAAGTCATTGTTATGATGTGCTTATATTTAATTTACCAAAAGAATTCCATAGTGTGTCTACAGTGTTCTTAACCATATAATATGGTTGTGGTTTGTCCAAAAATAATTTCCCACTAGGCAATTTTCCTAGGCTTTACAACTTTTCTCTTGAATTTTTTTCAAGGACGTCACTATGATCTTACCATTTAAAATGATAAGTTCAATATACTAAAGCTTGATATCTCCTCTAATATTTACATAAATAGGGGTTGTCCATTCTTTAGCGCGTGACTTAATAGATGTAGTTACCTAAGGCGATAGGGCCCCTTCATACAATGATTTGACAGAATATTATGCAACTCCTTCAAAAGGGTTTTTAGTTTGGGAAAATTGTCTGAGCAAGTTTCATTGAACCTCACTGCTTTCACACTTGTATTTTTAGGCATTCTTCCCTTTTGATTAGATTCAGGTGACTCAATCTCCATATGATAATGGCTCATAATCCACAACAACATGGTAGCCCCACTTTTTGTCATGTTGGTTACTGGTGGATAAGGTACATGTTTGTTAACATTCTTATTTGCAGTATCATATGTGATATTATAATTAAAATAGTTTGTATTTCTTCCTTTGAGAGCCGTTGGAACGATAAGTATATATTTGAACCTATTTCAAGCTATTTGAATAAATAGAGAATAAAAGAAGCAAAGTATTTAAAAGCTTAAACGAAAGACATAAAGGAAGCGAATAACCACCAACTATCTATACATGTTAGTCTTGATATCATGATTTTCGGTTTGCTATTGTTGCCTAGGGTAGATGGTATTTAGGTTCTTTTACATGGTTTTAGTTGTTAGCAAGTATCAGATATATACGATTCAGAAGTACAATTTAAGATAATTTATGTGTTAAGTGTTTAACTCATATATACCTAGATGGTAGGAGATTCCCAGATTAAGCTATGAAGTCAATAACTCAAGATTAAATCCAAGTCAAGTTGCAATAGGATCCAAAAGTTCATTAGAAGCTCAACAAAGAATAAAGTGCGTAACGCTTCCATCAACATGAAAAATTCGTGACAAATAATTGGAGAATATTCTGATCAATAACTTACACACAAGAAATATCTTGAATTTTAGATCATACGAGAAGAACAGTTTCATAAATTAAAGTTGGATTGAAGAAGTTATTGATATTTTACTATCAAGCCGCAATATGCCCAAAATTTACAAAGAGTGAATTGGGTCAATTTTAACTCGGTTAAGTCTAACAAACTGATGGAAAATGTTTTTGGGATCTATATTTACTAGGGTTTAGCCTCTAAACATATAACATATCATAATCATTTCATAATTTATTTATGTAGAAATCAATTTCTTTCTTTATGGTTAATTATGTCACTTTTATCCTTTGTTTTCCCATATTCCACCATGAACTTAATTCATTAGTAGCTTGATATTCTTTGATCCGACCCCTAATTTATGATTTGAACCGATTGTAAATATTGTGTATTTTATATGTGAATAGACTGTAGTTTGTTGTTGTTGTTTGTATCCCTGCAATTTATTCTTAATATCATGCATGGTGGTCATACATTTTGGTGTGGTTTTATAATTCTGATAGGGAACCTCGTCCAATTTCTTCCTTAATCTTCAAGTAAATCTAAGTCGTTGTTAGTGGTGATTACAATATATTGAGATACAGATTCTCTAGATTTTTCAAAACGTCCTAGTTTTATTGTTTTAGTTTATCATTAGGTTCAATATATATGTTAGTAGTTCTTTTTTATCAAAAATCCAAAAAAATATATTTTACTTTTTAGTTTATATTCAAAGGAGTGTCTAGAATTAGATTAAAATTATGTTTTAAATCTTTATTTTTAATATGGAGACTAACTTAATTATCTCTTTAATTACCTGTGACAACTCGTACACTTTCTAGAAGTCTTCCCCGAGTGTTGATTTTATATCATACCTCGGGGATAAACAAGTTTTTGATGTCGTTGTTTAGTAATATTAAGCTGATTTTTTTTTCTATTAGATTCTACGCTTGTTATTGGCTTCGTTCTTATTCTTTTTAGGAACAAGGGAAATTGATCAAGGACACCGATTCTTTGAATACGAATGGTGAACATAATTCGAGTTTCGATCTATATAACTATGTGGAAGACTATCCTAGTTATCAAAATAGGGTAGTAACTACTACGAAACACCCTCAATGCCCGCAAGTGCAAGGATGGTAAAAACATTGGGTCAATAATTTTGAAAAACATCCAATGATACCTCAATTTTTCCAATTTAAAGAAACATTGGAAAACTTCATACAAGTCAATGGCTTACCATACACAATACCAAAAAAACATGTATCTAATCAATCAAAAAAATGGTTGAACATGTCATACAAAAATGTGGAGAATCAAATGAAAAGGCATAAACATAAAAATTTGACGACATGTTTAAATGCCAAAAATCAAGCTTCTAGCATCACTGAGAATTATTATAAGCTCTATCATAAATACTCTTTTTTTAGGGATGACTTTCTTCCTCATCCTATACATGAAATAGAAGAAATTTGGAATTATCTATCATGAAAAGTAATTGAGGAAGAGTTAGTGATAGATGACATGTACATAGGTGATATGAAGTTTTTTTTGATGTGGACCAATATATGGTTGGGCCTCTTATTTTAATAGTTGAGAAATGGGTAGGAAAACATATCCTAGAATCCAAAAAACTGATGGAATCACAATACCTATTATACGAAATATACGCAGCGGAAAAATAATATTGCAATCCTATAACCAAACTAGTGCGATTAGCATTTAAAACGGATTTTGATTGCATACCTTTTTGGGTTGATATGAGAATCAAAACACTAACTGAGCTTCAAAAGATTAACGGATTCTTGAAACCTCCATGTTTTGCACACCGAGCCGTCAATCTTTCTTTTAGAAACCTTTTCCTACTTGGAGACCTTTAGCCTTCTATGATGGCTGTTTTGTTTTTGATTTCAAGAGGGGAAGTGAAAAAAGTTCATCAGTATAATGCAAATATTATACTTATAAAAACATTAGAGGAAAATTAAAAGACATAAACTTAAAAGTAATCAGATATAATGAAAATTTGTTATCCTAATAATTTTGATCGTTATCCACTTGTGAAATAGACTTGAACCTTTTACATCATAGATATGAATTAAACTAGCCCAGCGGTTAATGATACATTTTCTATTATTAGAGGTACGTAGTTCGATCCACAACCTCGTCATTTTTCTTTTTTCTGTATTTTTTCAGCTTGGTCTTATATTAGAATATTAAATAATATACTAAAATTCCAATTATATAATTAATATTTATTATTCGATTATAAAAAATGATTAACAACATGAAGAAAGATCACTGCACTCGTTAGTGTGCGACTACATGGGTTTATTGTTAAACCGGTAATAGTTAACTTTTTTAACTATTAATAGAGGTTTGCATCTAACAACACTCCTCAATGACTTGATAACATAAAGTAACTCTGTACAAAGAATCCGTTAAAGGGTCATACACGTAACCCCTCTATCTTTACAGATCCAAATTATCTGGATATGGTATAACTTCCAAATCCCATTAGAAAATCAACTACGTTAGGCGTCGATTATCAACGATTGACGAATGACCTAAGAAAATCCTTTCTTCATCCATTCAATCACATTAGCCAAGGATTGGATACAATCATTATAATCTTATGACATGGTAGAGCTCAAACTCTTTACCTAGTGTTGATAGATTCTATCATGACTCATCCCTAAGAGCATATAAACTTAGCTATATTCAATATCCTTTCGACTAGGATTATGAAACACTAGTAATCAAGTATCTAGATACAACAAACACATACACAACTATAGTGATGATCTCATGTCAAATAATTACAAGCATAAAATTCCTTATAGAGTTTATCTTACTTGATTGTTCAAGGTAATTAACCATTAGGAATCACTAGCTTTAGTCAGTTCGATAATAATTTCTCTATGTGCATTATATATGCACCTAACTTGATAAACAAGAACTACCGATATTTATCCAATAAATACTCGTTAGTTACATATTAATCTTGCCGGGTCATCGAGGTCCGAACTTGATGATCCTACGATTAAGAACAGCTTTAGATTAAGTCGTATGAGCTACATCCGAGTTTTTCTCTATTCTTATATTAGGTGTTGGTCTTTACATTTATTGAGTCTGTTTCGAGTCGAGAAGTCAATACTAAACTTTGAGTTGAGGGTCGGGATCCGAAGTCCTCATTTCTAGTTTTATGTGCGTATTTTCTTTTTGTAGTGAACATGTAGGAGAAAGATGTAGTGAATGTAGATGGTAAGAAAAATTATAATGAGTCAAAGATAGTAAATGGTAAATTTATGAACTTGTAACTTTGTATGCTTACAAGATAAATATGAAACACGCATTAAAAGTACAAAAAGATTAGTAAGTAATTCTATGTAAGTAAGTTTGATCTTACGAATCATGAGTAGCGTGTAGGACGTGAGATCCAAACTAGATAATAAACCATTTAATGAATGTTCTAGAGGTGAGAAAGTAACTAAAGTGTATAGGATTGAAAGGGATTAGTTTTTTCCTTTGTTTAGCCCTTATGCCTTTTAGCTTTTTGTCCATTTATATTGTTACATTATTTGTCTCAACCCTCTCTTTCCTTTCTAATCCTTTTAATTAGCTATATTACAAGTAATAACGTCTATATTTTAGGATCTTTCCATATGACCCGCACTCGAATCGCGATACTTTGAAATTTGTCTTGAGCTTGAGTTTGGGGTGGTGGTTTTTATTTATAGAAAATATCATTGGGTTGATTTTTTCACTATGTAGTTGAGTTTGTGATCACTTGTGTATATATTGTAACCCTTTATCGGAGTAAAATAGAATAATTAAAAAATATATATATTGAATAAAAAAGAAAAATATATACATATGGACCGGATAAATTAAATTTTTAGGTGCTCATAAAGGGATTATATTTGGGTTATTAGGTATACACAATAAGTGCATCGAAATTTTAGTTGAGTGAGAACATATCTGAGAGTATCTCAAGTTCTAGGGTGATTCAATTATGGCTAGTGAGGATAGAGTGAACAACTCACTCCAAATTTTCCAAATATACAATCACACCTACCTTAAGTCTAAATTACAACCTTAAAGACCTTATAATTTTTTACTATGTAATTTAGAAGTAATAAAGTTAATACAGAGTATTTATATGGATCTTAAATACTATGTAAGGATCGATTACCACCCCATATCCATCATAGCAAACTAAGAGAGAACCCATCCTTCATTGAAAAGCTAATCTAATCATCAATTTACTTGTGTTGATTGTTTGTTTGATAAGTGTATAATTGATTTTTTTTGTAAATATTACTATATTAATCTGTTAGGGTTATTTCTATACTGTAATGCACTATTTTTCTATGTCTCTCTTCTTCGATGTATTGGACTTAGGCCCTTTCTGTACCTTATTTTTCTTTTTAACTTTTAATTGGGGGTCTTCACTTCTCTCTTTTTGTGATGAATTAATCAACTCAGGAGACATCTTTTCGGAGTTTATTAGGCCTGAGTGAAGTATTTTTCCTATTATTTGACGTATTGTACTTTTCTCTCTACTTTCGGGACTTATTGTTATTTATAGACTTTTTATGCTTTAATTGTGTATTAAGTGTGTAACTTATACATACATGGTTGATAAAAGGTGACAAGATATATAGAAGAAGTAAAAAAGTCAAGTCAAACCCCAAGTCAAGGTACAAGATGAGCATAAAGTCACATTAGGAAGTTGGAATTTTAATTGGAAAAGTCTTGATGTTATATTGTATTAGTCACCAAGGGAAATTAGTTAAAAAATTTGAATAAATTTCCTTTGATTCTGAAAGATCTTGAAGTTAGTATTGCGTGAGAAATGATGTAAATCAATTCGGAGTTCAAACGAGAAAGTTATATTATTTGCTTCCACCGTGGTTTGAACTAGTCCAACACTAACTAAAAACGGGGTTGGCCATATCAAACCTAATTAAGCAAGCCTGTGGAGGCTTCAAACATATATAGTTAGTATTTAAGTCATATATCAGCTCTATAAGAAAAAGAACACACTCCACGCTTTATTATACATATTTTTAATAGGATCAAGAGCTGAGCAGGAGCATAAGAGTGGGAAGAAATGGGTCTTTTCACAAAAATCATCATTCTTTCTCATTGGAGCTCCGAATCTATTCATTCCAAAAAGTATTTTTTTATTTTAGTTTTTAAATACGATTCCAGTTTTATTTTTATTATTTTTAATTATTTGAGTATGAACTAAACCCTCATTGCTTGAAGATTACGATTATTTAAGAATCTTAATTGATTATATATGATGTTTGAGATTAAATATTTTATTAAATTGGTGTATACAAGTTGTGTTAAATACTAATCTTTTCTTGGATGAATAGTGATTAGCCTAAGAAATTGATCATGCATCCGGAAGGGGGTTCTAATTATGGATTAGTGTATACACGCTTAGTGCTCGTTAATGAGCCAACAAGTCGTGAATAGTCAATTAGCCACTAGGGTTTACACTATAATCTCTCAAAGTTTGAGTACGTGAGATTCCTAAGTCGATCTTTACGGAAGTTAATATGATTGTAGAATCAGGTTAATAAGAATAAACCAACTTACATTTATATCTAGAACATCATAACTATAATTTTTTGGTGTACTATCATTCCTTATGTATAACTCTCATATTCAAAAAATTCGCTTTAACTAATCGTATTTCCATGCTATTAGTTTAATTTTGTTAATTACTATTATAAAAAAAACTTCTTCATTTGCTTTTCCTTTTTGTTTATTTACAAACTATTCAATATTATACTAGGATACACCTCGACTTAACAATGATGATCCTTGAGGAGACGATACATTCTCATACTTATTTTTAATCTTTGACCAGAAACCACGTACACTAACGGAAAATTACTTTCTTCCTATGTGTTGATTTTTATCACACCTGAGGGAGCAACAATATGTATATAAAACTTAAGATAATGAATAAATTAAAGAACATAATTATTTTATATATAATATTATCAATTTATAAAAGTATATAGGATCTCACACCTTGAGCTTGTGTAGCTGAACCAACTCATTGAGTAGAGTTGGTTGGATAGACGATTTGTCTTCAGGTGTCTCTAGGGGTAGCTGATCAACTATCTTCTATAATACGGTACTATGGGACACATGTAGTCCTTTTGTTAGTCAGGTTGCCCATCATTTACTATGTAATCGTGAAGGGTAATGTAGGATATCACAAATCTTCCTGAGTACCCCATGTCATAATGACATCAAGGAGGAGAACTATCAACTTCATACATATTTGTCTTAAACCCCATGTTACAATAACTATAGAATATATTACTTTTAGCATCAATTACGTGCATGTCTAAGAGTTTATATAACAACTAGATTCATTTCCTTGTTTGATTTGTTGTTTAAACTGATGTTTTAAACATCATCAAGTGGTCGACAACAAACATCAAGTGATTAGGTTGACTCTTTTTTATTTTAGGTGTCATGTAAACTCTTTTCTCTTACCAACATTCTTAAGGACATATGTAAGGAACTCAATACATATAATGAACGAATTCTGTGATATGGGATCTCCTTGAATAAGCCTCCTTGCTCCTTTAAAAATGTCATAGTTCCTACATTAATATAAATAGAGTAACTAATTATACATATACATATAATAATCAATTGAATGGATAGGGGAGGTATCCCAATGCTTGTAATAGAATGATATTCTTTAATAACATCTAACTTCAGTGCAAATCTTTTTGACCTTGAAACTCTATTGTAGGCTCTCACAATCTCATATGCAATTGGTATATTTTATCTTATAATTTATTCAGGCGTAAAGGTGATTTATATTTCAAGAGCATTGTTATATATCACTATTTTTGCTTCACCCTTATATCACCTCAAATGTGTCACCCTATGTGGCATGAGAGACAAAGAGAGTTAGATAGAAGTTTATTGGTTTTTAAAACCTCCAATGTGTCAATGGAAAATATGAACCATGGTAAGGCTTATATGTCAACTTCATACAATTTACACACTTAATCATATCTCTAGACCCTTGATCCAGTGTTGTAGATCTTAATCTTCGCGGATGTGTCTTATCTCACATAAATCACCTTGTATAAACCATTATTTATCTCGAGTTCTTGGTCCCCACTCCCTTATTTTATTCCTAAGTAGTCTCCTGAGGTTAGGATAATTTCTGACAGAAGTTGGGGAGTAGTACAACTCTTGCTTGGACTTTATATGATTCACTTTGTAGAACATATATTGGTTATTACTATCTAAAATATGAAGTTGAACTTTATTTAGGTCCTAAAGGATCTATATTCTACCACATACATCTTTATTGTAGTTATGATACACGTTACATCTTTTATGATTAAGTTTCCAACGAAAAAAAGTTTTATCCTTAGTCATTTTGGTTTCAACAAAGCATATGATCTAATATACATATGTATTAGCTTGTCTTAACCATTCATATCTCTTAATACTTTTATTTAACCCCCTCATGTTCCATGCGTATATCATATACACTTTTGGTCTAGGCGCATGGAACATTGTAGATCCTCATTAAGCAAGTAAATGACCATCTATTATATTTTTTGTTTTTGTTAAAGTGAAGACTGAAATCTATTTTTTGTAAGACTTTTAAGACTATGATGAGGATTGGTGGTCCTTGTTACCTGTCTATCTTGAACCCATCCTTCCTTGTATAGAGTTTTCTCATGAGTCACATGAGTTATTACTTGTCCTTTGTTGCTATTTGTTGTCGTTTGGTGTTGTGACTTTGGTAGCAAAACTTCCTTCATGTTTACTATATTTCATCTAGATAATATATAGCCCAACATCTTGTGATTTGATCAAGTTATGGATTTCTATGTGTAGTAAACCTGAACTTCATCTACTCTACCATCCAACATATCTAGGTCAAAAATTTCTATAAATTCTCAATGCATAGCCATTCCCACACATAATCTTGCATACCTTAACCTTGTTTGTGTTGTTGTGACCTCATCTGTCTATACTGGTTGGTTTGTAGGACTTTCTACTACACTAGATCCATTATGTAGCCATAATTTCCCAGAGATATTTTTGATTTTGACCTTTACATGAACCTTTTTTACTCTAAACCAATCTGTATTTTTTGGGTCCATTTCCTTAGTATAAGTAATCTATTACCATTCAGAAGTTCTCAAAGGACCTTGAAAATTGCATCTTCATTCTCCAATTTTGAAACATAAAGTCCTTGACATTATGTTCTTTTTTCGGTCGAGATTGTCATTATGTTCTTATTTTTACTTTACGAGACTTCCATAGTGTGTCTATAAAGTTCTTAACCATGTATAAAGGTTGTGGTTTGTCCTGAATTTTTCCCCACAATGCAATTTTACTAGGCTTTACAACATTTCTCTTGTATTCTTTTGAGGACTTCACTGTGATTCCACCATTTACCATGATAAGTTCAATATACTCAAGCTTTATATCTACTATACTATTTCCATTAAAAGGTGTTGGCCATGCCTTTGCGGTTAACTTAATAGATGTAGTTACTTTAAGCGATAGTGCCCCTTTCGGCAATGGTTTAACTTAACATTTATCAACTCCTTCAAAGGGTTTGAGTTTTGGAAAATTGGTTGAGCATGTTTCAACGAACCACATTGCTTTCGAACATGTTTTTTCAAGCATGCGAACCTTTTGATTCGATTCGGGTGACTCGATCTCCATTTAATAGGGATCACAGTCCTCAACAACATGGTAACCTAACTTTTTGTCATGCTGGTCATTGGTGGATTAGGTACATGTTTGTTTAAATTCTTATTTGTAGTATTTTATGTGATATTTGAATAAAAATTGTTTGTATTTCTTCTTTTGAGAGCCATTGGAAAGATATGTATATATTGTAACCTATCAATGGCTCTTTAAATAGATAAAGAATTAAAGAAGCAAAGGATTTTAGAGCTTAAACGAAAGAGATAAAGAAATCAAGTAAGGAGAAGGATGGTCGAAGATCTCCACCAACTGTATATGCATGTTACTCTTAATAACACGATCTTGGGTTTGCCATTGTCGCCTAGGGTAGTTAGTATTTAGTTTTTTTTACATGGTTTTATTTGTTAGCAAGTATTGAATATATACGAGTCGGTTTTACAATTTGTAATAATTTGTGTTAAGTGTTTATATCTTATATACCTAGATGATACGAGATCCCTTGATGAAGCTATTAAGACAAGAAGTCAATATAAAACCCAAGTCAAGTTGCAAAAGGAGCCAAAAGTACATTAGAAGTTCACCAAAGAATTATGGGCATAACACTTCCATCAACATGAAAAATTCACGACAAATAATTGGAGAAGATTATGATCAATAACTTACACACAAGAGTCTCTTCAATTGTATATCACATGAAAAGAAACATTTCGTAAATCAAAGTTGAATTGAAAAAGTTATGGATATTTTACTATGAAGACCCAATATGCCCACAATTTACAAAACTTTAGTCACTTTTAACTCTCGTAAGTTTGACCAATTGAAATAAAAAATAGAAAAAGTAAAAAAAAAATTCATGTCAAACCCCAAGTCAAGGTACAAGGTGAGCTTAAAGTCACTTTGGGAAGTTAAAATATTTATTAGAAAAGTCTTAATGTTACCTTGTTTTCGTCACCACGGGAAATTGGTTAGAAATTTTTAATAAATTCCTTTTGATATGGAAATATCTTGAAGTTAGTGTTGCGTGGAAAGTTATGTAAGTCAATTCGGAGTGGAGACGAGAAAGATAGCCAATTTCTTCCAACGTGGTTCAATCTAGTCCATCACTAACTAAAAACAGAGTGGGCCATATCTAACCTAATTAACTAATCCCATGGGGGCTCATAACGTTTTTAGTTAGTATATTAGTCATATATAAATTCTAAAAGAAAAAGAACATACTCCACACTTGATTTTATATATTTTTCAATAGGATTAAGAGTTGAGAAGGAGCATAAGAGAGGGAAGGAAGGATTTTTTTACCAAAAATTACCATTCTTCCTCATTACATCTTTGGATCCATTCATTCGAAATAGTAACATTATTTTATTTTAGTATTTAAAAAAGATTCCAGTATTACTCTTCATTTTCTTTAATTATTTGAGTATGAACCACACCCTCATTTTTTGAAGATTGCGATTATGTAAGAACCTTACTTGATTCTGTTTAATGTTCTTTCGATGTTTGTGATTGAATATTGAATTATATTGGGTTTTTTATCTATTGGGTATATAACTTGTGTTAAATACTAAACTTATCTTGGCTGAATAATGATTAACCTAAGTAATTTATCTTACATCCAGAAGGGGGTTCCAATTATCGATTAGTGTATACATGCTTAGTGCGTATTAGTGAGACAACATGTCTTGACTAGCCAAATATTAACTAGGGTTTAAATTTAATCTCTCAAAATATAAGTACGTGAGGTTCTTAAGTCGATCCTTAGGGGAGCTATGAAGCATTTAGAATGTGGTTAATATGAACAACCAATTTACCCTTATATCTAGAACATCGTAACTATAACATTTTTGGAGTACTATAATTCCTTAAGTATAACTCCCATATTTGAAAACTTCGGTCAAATTAATTGTTTTTCCATTCTATTAGTTTAATATTGTTAATTTTTGTTTTTCTTTTACATTATTATACAAAAAATACTTTTTCAGTTTCTTTTCCTTTTCGTTTCTTTACAAACTATTCACTATAATACTAGGAAACACCTCGAGTTAACAGTGATAATCCTTGAGGAGACGATACATCTCTTGACTTGGTCAAGCGAAATATGATTGTATAGTCTCAAACTAGCTTTTCAAGAAAAAAATGATTTGTTTGGCTTTCTTTTGTACAATTAGTAGTGATGTTTGTGATGATATATAAATAGTAGTGATGATTGTAATAATATTATGCTTTACTTTGATAATTAAGATTGTATCCGGTGAATATTATCATACTTTTATCATTACTTGGTTTGTATTTTAAAGAGACAAAAAAAAGGTAATATGTTATCATCTACACAATAAATTTATATAAATTTTGGTGCTCAATCCTAATCGCTAAATAATTTAAGCCCTTACCAGAATTTCATA
This sequence comes from Nemophila menziesii, assembly GCA_029959085.1. Classification (NCBI taxonomy): domain Eukaryota; kingdom Viridiplantae; phylum Streptophyta; class Magnoliopsida; order Boraginales; family Hydrophyllaceae; genus Nemophila; species Nemophila menziesii. Next base: position 2,454,826 of record JARWIR010000075.1, on the reverse strand, counting down.
AGTAAATCACATTGAATACTTGAACTATAGATTTTTTATATTTTTTATTCAATAAATATCATTCAGATTGTTTTGCTCGTGTGTTATATCAAATCCTTAGATAAGAACCACGTAATTATTACTATCTTTATTTTTATAGAAAAATATCTATTATCTATGACATATTTCTATGACTAGAAAGATGATTTAGGTTAAGTTGACTATAAGATATACTAAATCTATTTTAAAGGTTCACATATGCCTTTGTTATTTTAAAAATTAATTATGTTTATGGTGATAGGCTTCTTTGCAAGTAGAATATTCTATCTGTTATTCATCGTTCTCTTTTCTTTATGTGCCTTTATATCCATGAATTATAGTGGAATCTAACTAGTATTTACCCAAACTCATTTATAAAGCACGATGGAACAAGAACCCAGTGGTTGAAGAAGAGGATATGACATAAGGAAAAGCCGGCTTTATGTTGGGGGAAGGATCCAATTCAATAAGATATGATCTACTACTAGGTCGTCACTAATTCAGAAACATTATCATCCATATTTCAGCTAGTAGATTTTGAACAAACCAAGTTTTTAATTTGCGGGTGGTTCATCCCTCTCCTTCGTCTACTCTATTCGAGTTTTGTCTACTCAAGGGATATTACCACCAATTTAAGGTTGAAAACGATATGAACATAACAACAAAGGGTCCGAAATTGGTATTCAAATAATCTACAAGATTAAAGAGATTTATAATACATGCCATGTGTCCGAGTGAGGCCTCAAAAATTAGCATCAGAACAATCCTAATTAGCAGATGTGTAGAGAAGAACAATCAGTCCACCGGTTTTTTTACAAAGATGATTGTTCCAATTAGGTATTCCCTATCTACTATGTTATACTAGATGTGGTCTTATGTTGGAGATTCAAGATAAGGTTGGGAATAAACATGCAAAGACCCTGTCCCACCTACCAACCTGATCAACCGACATAAATTTTGGATTAACCAAGATATTTTAAATTGAAAATGTAAAACAAAAAATTAGGAGGGTGGGTTTATATATACCAATCCCAATCTCACCCCGATCACATTACCATATATTGTATAAATCTATATATTTGGCCGTGTAAGCCTATGGTGATTACAATTGGTACTCACATGTACGGTAATATTACCATTTATCTATAAAACTATATGTTAGTGTGGTAGGGTCTTGTTTTGGTTGTCGCACAATTTTGGGCTCTTTCGCTTTCTATTTGTTTCTCCAAGTAACCCTAACGTAGCTCAGTTATTTTTCTTTATTACAATGATATATACTTGATATAAAGTGGAATTTTTATGGATGTTTTATTGTTCATTCTTACTTAGTCCTTTTCTATTTTTGTTAAGGAGTTGAGTTTGTTTGGTTGTGTTAGACAAAAGTGGTATAAGGTTGTTGCAAATATTTTGATTGCATGACGTATGCTTGTTGTTGATATTAGGAATTTGAGGTCCTTTTCCTTTAGTATATGGTTATATGCATTTCCTTTGTAGCATGGTATTTGGTACGAAATTCCCTATATTTTTAATCTTTCAATAGTTTTAATATATTATAATTCCCAAAAATAATGACAAAATAAATACTATTTATTTAGCATTGGACGTTAAGTGCCCGTTTGGAAGTGTTTTTTTGGAAAAACACTTAAAAGAGTTTTTAGCATTTTAATAGTTTTTTTGACTTTGAAAAGCACTTTTTTAGAAGCACCAAATAGGTGCTTCTTAAAAAAAGCATTTAAAATAATTTTAGATTTCAAATTTATTTTTAATAATTTTTTTAAATTCTGAATTTTATTCTAAAAGCACTTTTTACTCTAAAATAAAAATAAGCACTTCCAAACGGGCCCTAAATATCACCCTAGTTTTTAAATAAACTCACTACTTATATCTTTTTAACAATATTATATCATCGTGCCAACAAATATTGTACAGGTATTTTCTTTCTATTAAAAAACTTTTTTTCTCCATCTCTTTTGCTTCGATCTCTTTTGCAAAAATATTTTTTGATCTATTCTGCTAAGTCACATCCATATATAATTTGTCAATTTATAGATCTTTAATAGTTTCTTTTAATCTGACCACTGCGATGGCTTCTCGGTACATGTATTCTCTTTTCTATTTCTAATTCCTTCTATTGTTTCATAAATTATTAAATCTAGATTAATTTTATTTGAATGATAATTTTAATGTAAATTTACATTATCTTAATTACCGTTTGCAATTAAGTTTCAATTGTATCATCCATCTACAATGATGTAAACGTTACTAGGAATTTTGATTTATGTTAGTATTGGATGTTTTTGTTATAATGTGATATTTAAGTTGTAAATCTAGAAAAATTCTTATTGAAAAGTAATTGAGAAAGTGTTAGTGATAGATGACACGAGACATACGATAAATCTAGAAACATTTGTAATGAAACATACGTTAATATATAATAATAATCTTTAAGTATACTTTTTTACAAAAATTTAGTAAATAGTACAGGAACCTCTTTTTTATACTGTTATTCTTCCACACTTTGTACATTTGCCAATGCTAAGAGTTTCACAAACCTTTTTGTTTTCGGTCCTAACTTGTACAATTTTTGCATGTAGTTGGCTGTTATTAAGGCTTCAATGTTTGTTCTGTGTATTCAAAAACAAAAACTTAGTTTGCAATGTGAGCATTAATATAAGCTACCAACTGAAAAAATTACAAAAAATAGGGCCCACAAAAATTAAGAAACTAAAAACATAGGAAAACTTGCAAGCAACATCTAAAAACAAACCCTTAAGTGTAGATTATCTCACAACTATCATTAAACCCACTATTGGGTGATTAATAAGAAAATTACCCTAGCTTATGAAGTTTTAGTTATTAAGTGATTACCTCAATCATATCATGTTTCTCTTCCTTGTATAATCTTCCTTATACATTCATTCAAAAATCATAATTCATTCAAATAAATTATTAAAAGCCACGTAAATACATTACTTAAACTTAATATCATATATTACAAATAATTTATCTTATTCCGTAAATTATACATGTTTAACTCAAATCTTTGGAAACCTCTCTTGTCAAGTTCTTTTTGATTTATTTAGTTAAATTATGTTTTCATACCATAGTTCTCAACCCTAAATAGATATTCAGATGCAAAAACATAATCTCAATTCTTTTTGTGCTATAGAAAATATAATATTCATAAATGGCAAATGTACATATGTAATACATTTTGTAAATCTATATTTCCTGAATATATTGTTTGTTAATTATTTTTAAAATAACACACAAACCAATGAATAATTTAAAAATTAAAATAGTTAAACTAACCTTAAACATATGTATTCTTTAATGAAATGAAATGGCTACCGATCTAAGAAGATATTAGGTGGTGAACAAAACTTGACCCTGTAGTCCAGAGATCCAGATGGAAAAGACAACATTATACAGAAGTTAGAGGAAGACAAAGAGTGTGAAGAAAAATGGACAATATGGAATATAGTAGGAAGAATTATATTTTTCAGATCTTAAGTATTGAAATACATGATCAAGTACAACTACATGATATATGTATGATTAAAAATTATGATTACTTGCTGCTACATAAGGTGTTTATAGTTGAAGGAGCAACAAGTATGGTTTGGTTTGGTAATATAAAAGAAGGTGATTTATAAATAGGGGCGGGGTAGGGTTTGGTTTGATGATATAAAAGAGAATGATTTATAAATAAGGGCGGCACGTAGGGTTTAGTTTGGTGATATGAAAGAAGATTAAAATTCTTCCATCCAATATTGGATGATCCTACACCAATAATATTAATACACATACCCTATGTTTTAAACTTACAAAAGTAACTAATTTATTAATCTAATGACATGTGTTTTGTTATTATTATCAATGACCATGATATGAATATTGGACCATCCTATATTGGATGGAAGTATTACCCTTATTTATAAATAGGGGTGGCGGGTAGGTTTTGGTTTGGTGATATTAAAGAAGATGATTTATAAATAGGGGCGGCAGGTAGGGTTTGGTTTTGTCATATGAAAGAAGATGATTTATAAATATGGGCTTCAATGTTTGGTTTGGTGATATGGGCTGCGGGTAGGGTTTGTTGGCCAAAGAAGATTTATATATAAAAAAAATCTTTTTTACGTTAAATTTTGTCTAAAACGGACATCGTCAAGTGGTTACAAATAATAAATAACTATTTATGTATTTTATTTATGTGACTTTTTGTTTTTTAAATAAATTGTATTTGGGTTAATAGAATATATTATACACTATTGTTCATGTTTAAATTTTTTATTTTTCATATAATTATATGTTGATGTTGTTTTATTAAATTTTTGTACAAGAAGGTGTTTCCCATTCTCAACAATCAGCCTGTTATAAATTTTCAAATTTTGTTTGTTGGGTCTCTATAGGTCACTTTATATTATTTACTTTAGCTTCTTAGGGTATTGTGCTCGATCTTGAACAAAGTAATTTTTTTCAAGAATGAAAATTGTCGTCTCGATCAGTATGGATCACAACCCTCTAGCTCACCTTTACACACAACACATTCGCTCCACGTTCCTTTCAACATCAACCTATCGTATAAAGTTATCAACTCTATGATCCTAGGTGAAGTGCACACGAATCTACCCGTAAACTATCCCATTCAACTTCCTTGCGTTCCTGCAATAATCTACAACACCCTCTCGATTATGTATGGGTCCATGCTCCCGTTTATAGTTAGCTTCCACCCATGAGTGACTTACATCATCCACTAAATCCATACATTACTAGTTAATTTTTGACACATTAACTAAATTCAAATATTTTAAGTATTAATTTCTTTTGTGATCTACTAATTAAATTTGTGTCTTATTTAGATGTTTTAGATATTAGGTGTTCAATAAAATTCTTATCATTATTTAAATATGTTTATAACTTATAATGATAATCATGCGACAAATGTTTTCCATTTTTTAGTAAATTACTTATGGATCAAATTGTTTATACACTTATTTCCATATAAAATTAGTTAGATAGATACATGAACTCAAGTTGTAACAATATTACAAGATACCCTATTTATTGTAAGATGGCACAAAGTAAACTATAATAATGATATGTCATTATCGTTACTAGTTAGTCAAAATATATCTGTTTTCAAAGTTAATAGTAATGATTTCAAATTTAGTTTTACAACCTCTGTTGCTATTTCATCCGTTACAAGAATGACACGCGAGTTTTCAACCCTATGTAATTGATTAAACAAACAAATATCCACATAGATTTTATTGCACACATATAGCTTATGAATTTTTCTGGAGCCTCTTTGTGCTAGTAGTGTCCTACACAAGAAGAAACCCACGAGACTACAATTGACATGTTCCAAGCCAAGATTTATTGTTTGGGGCGAGGAATGTGGGGGCAATAACTCACCTTTTTTTTCTTTCTTTGGAGAAATTAAAATAGTTGTGTTTTGTACAAACAAAACATGGGAGTATGCAAGTGAAGGATTTCCAACAACAGTTTATCTAACCATTATCCATTACAGGAAAACTAACCAAGTGACCTCCCTACTATGAGCCCATCATCGATAGATTCTTGTAATCGAGAGTCTCGTTCCTATATACATTCTCTTATGGTAGAAACTAGCACATTGTTAGGTTTTTGGGTGTAGAATAGTTTGATCCCCTCGCTTAATTAGTCCGGTAGAAACACCCATTTTCTTTATAGTTTCATATAGAAATATTCCCTAAAAATACCCATAGGAATCTCATAACCAATATCCAAACCATCACTATGTTCATCCAATATTTTTGATCTCTTGATAAGTTAAGCAATACTCTTGAAAATGGAATGTTCTTTTATTATTAGTTCAAAATTATAGATATCTACCATAAGTGCCGACACATTTTTATGATTAATTTGTGCATCCCCATATATAATGTAATTATTCCCAAAATCTTGGTCTCAACAAAAAATTTTGTTAGAAACCATGATCGCTCCCAAGCATTTCCGTTCTCCAGCTTTTAAATGTAGAAAGAAATTTCAGCTTTGACGTTAGATCTTTGCAACCATATTGTTGGAGTGAGACGTTTTTCCACCATTTTCTTGAATTTCTTTAAGGCCATCAGATCAGGTTGCATCATGTTAGTGTGCTCTTCTTGGAGGTTCTTACCACGCTCTTTTAATATGAAAGTTAATTCTCAAACCTTCAATACCCATAAAAAATTTTGCAACTCTAAACAATTTTGCGACTATTACTCACTAGAACTAAGTAGTATAAAAAATTTTGCAACTCTAAACAATTTTGCGACTATTACCCATACAACTAAGGATTAATGTATCATATCCGACAAATAAAAAATTAATTAACTAAGTAGTACTTAGAACTGAATATCATAGGGCCAGGAAGAACTTGATGATGGCCCAGCCACAAACATTGCATTACTGTTCACTACATTTGTTTCGTACGAGCTTGATCCAAATTCAAACCGTGCATCCACGGGATGCAAAGCCGCCAAGTGGGAGCTTGATCAGAATAAACATTGTTCACCATAAGAGACACACGATCAATCTAGAAACATTCGTTATGAAATATAGGTTAATATATAATAATAATCTTTAAGTATAATTTTTTAACTAAATTTAGTAAGTAGTAAGGATACCTCTTTTTTTTAACAGAGTATTTTCTAGTATGAGTTGATCTTTCTTGAAAGATTTAGCCACCTTACTTTTTCCACACTTTACATTTGCCAATGCTTAGAGTTTCACGGACCTTTATGTTAACTTGTACAATTTTGGCCCATAGTTGGCTGTTATCAAGGCTTCCATGTTTGTTCGTGCATTGATAAAGAAAAATGTAGTTTAGTAATTTGAGTATTTCTATACGTGACCAAATGAAAAAAGGGCAAACAATAGGTCCCAAAAAAGTAAGAAACTAAAAACCATAAGAAAACTTGCAAGAAACATATAAAAACCACTTAGGATTAGCTCACCAATATCATGAAAACCAAGATTGGGTAATTAAAAAAAATACTCTAGCTTATGAAGTTTCAGTTATTAAGAGAATACCTCCTTCAGACCAGGTTTCTTTTCCTTGTATAATCTTGCTTATACATTCATTTAAAAATAAAAATTCATTCATATAAATTATCACAAGCCACATAAATACATTAATTAAACTTAATATTATATATTACAAATATAGTTATCTTATTCACGATATTATATTTGTTTAACTCAATCTTTGAAAACCTCTCTTGTCAAGTTATTTAAGATTTATTTAGTTAAATTATGTTTTCATACCATAGTTCTTAACCCTATATAGATATTCAGATGCAAAAGCATAATCCTAATATTTTTTGTACTACAAAAAATATAATATTCATCTGTGGCAAATGTGAATATTTAACACATTTTGTATATCTATCTTTCCAAGTATATTTTATGTTAATTTTTTTTTAAAATAACACACACAACAATGAATAATATAAAAATTACAAATAGTATAACTAACCTTTACCATACTATTCTTAATTGAAATGAAATGACTAAGAATCTAAGACGCTAGTAGATAATGAACAAAACTTGACCCGACATTATAGAAGTCCAGATGGAGAAGACAACATTATACAAAAGTTATAGGAAGGAAAAAAGTGTGGAGAAAAAGGGACAAGGTGGAATAGAGTAGGAGTACTTATATTTGAAAGATATTAAGTATTGAAAAACATGATCAAGTACAACTACTTGATATATGTATGATTAAGAATTTTGATTACTTGTTGGCTAGGTAATGTATGTATAGTTGAAGGGTTGGCGAATAGGGTTTGGTTTGGTAATACAAAAAAGGATGAATTATAAATAGGGGCGGCAGGTAGGGTTTGGTTGAGTTATTTGATTGAGTTATATAAGCGGGTAGGGTTTGGTTTGGTAATGTAAGCGGATTAGAAGATTTATAAGTAGAGTAATTTTTTTATGTTAAATTTTGTCTAAAAAGGATAGTGTGAAGTGATTACAAATGAAAGACAACTCTTTCTGCATTATTATTATTTTTATGTGACTTTTTAATTTTAAAATAATTTTTATATAATTTTAGTAAATATATTATATATTATTGTTCATGTTTAAATTTTAAATTTTTCATATAATTATATGGTGTCGTTGTTTTATTAATTTTTGTACAAGCAGGCGTTTCCCATTTTCAACGATCAAGTGTTATAAATTTTTAAATTTTGTTTGATGAGTCTCTATAGGTAGTTTGTACACTCGTTAGTTTCTTAGGGTATTGTGTTTGATCGATATTGTACAAAGTCTTTTTTTCCTAAAATGACCCTTATCTCCTTGATCAATATGGCTCACAATCCTACCTCTTGTCGATTGTCCGACGTGTCAAGGAACTATTTGGAATCCACCTTTACACATAATACATTCTCTTCACGTTCCCGTCAACATCAACCTAACGTATAAAGATATCAACTCTATGCTCCAAGGTTAAGTGCACACGAATCTCACTGTAAACCATACTATCCAAATTCCTTGCGTGTCCCGCAATAATCCACCTCGTCAATTGTGTTTGGGTCCACGTTTTCGTATGTAGTTGACTTCCACCCCTGAGTGGTTACACCATCCACTAGCTCAATACATTACTAGTTGATTTTTCGCACTATAACTAACTTCAAAAATTTTATCTATTAATTACTTTTGTGATCTACTAATACAATTTGTGTCTCATTTAAATGTTTTAGTTATTAGTTGCATTGAAATTCTTATCATTATATTAATATGTTTATATCTTATAATGAAGATATAATCATGCGACGATTTTCTCGGAATTATTAGTAAACTACTAATTAGTCGAATTGTTAATACACTTGATTCCATATAAAATTAGTTAGATAGATAGATGAACTCAAGTTGCAACAATATTATAAGATACCCCATTTATTGTTAGATGGCACAAAGTAAACTATAATGATTTTGTGTCATTATCAATACAAGTTAGTCATAATATATTTGTTTCCATATTTAATAATAACGATTTCCAATTTAATTTTACATCCTCTGTTACTATTTCATTCGTTACAAGAATGACACGTAAATTTCCAACCCTTTGTCATTGATCAAAAAAAAAAATCCACGTAGATTCTATTACACACTTATAGCTTATGAAGTCTTCTGAAGCCTTTTTGTGCTAGTAGTGTCTTACACAAGTAGAAATTCACAAGAATATAGTTGACAAGTTCCAAGCCAAGTTTTATTGTTTGGGGCGAGGAATGTGGGGAAACAACTCTATTTTATTTTGTTTTCTTTTGAGAAATTCAAATAGTTGTTAGTTGTACAAAATAAATAGGGGAGTATGTGAGTGAAGGATTGCCAACAACAAGTTATCTTGACCATTCTTTATTTAGGAGAAACTAACCAAGTGACCTCCCACTATTATCCCAACACCGATAGATTTTTGTAATCGAGTGGCTCGTTCATATATATATATTCCTCTATGGTAGCATCCTACACATTATTAGGTTTTCGGAATAGTTTGATCCATGTGTTCAATTATTCTGGTGGGAACACCAATTTTCTTTGTAGTACTAATATAGGAAGATGCCCTAAAAATATCCTTAGGAAGCCCATAACCAATATCCAAACCGTCACTAAGTTAATCTTATACTATTTATCTCTTGATAAGATGACTAATACTCTTGAAAATGGGTTGTTCTTTGATCATTAGTTCAAAATTGTGGAGTTTTACCATATGTACTGACACAATTCTATGATTACTTTGTGTATCCCTATATAGAATGTAATTATCCCCATAAGCTCGGTCTCAGCAAAAAAATTCGTTAATAACCATGGAAGCTCCCACACCTTTCCGTTCTCTTGCTTTTAACGTGAGAGAGAAATAAAATTCAGCCTTAAATGAATCTATTAGCAACAACTCTTTTTAAGAAAGATATTGTGTGTATTTTGTGATAACGATTAGAGTTTGATATATATAAATATAATATTGGAGTAGGGACAACAGACCAAAATATCTCCTATTTCCCTCTACATTTTTTAGTCTTTGGATCAAATATTTATTATTTATAGCCATTAGATCTAATTTAATTAATGTTCAAGATTTCATAAATTAGATCAGAAGTCTGAAATATCTTGATTTCCGTCTATATTTTTCAGCCGTTAGATTATATGTGGTCCATTTTATTATAATTTATTTATTTTAATACAATTAACTAATTTCCTATATTAATAATCTTAATAATAAATTTTTAACAAAAAATAATTAATAATAAGATTTTAGTTTTTTTTAGTTTTTTTTAGTTTGTTTTTATCTCAAAACATATTTATTTATTTTTTGTTTAATTTATTTTTTAAAATTAAAATTTTTCAAAGTGCACTCAGACACGAATTTATACGTAGTATATATATATATATATGAACAATGAAGTGAAACATGAACAACCTTTCCTTCCCATAGTGGTACACATCAGCAAGAAGACTTCTCAACTACTTGAGTTCTTGTCCATCCAACTTTAGCAATATGAACTCGATTCCATAGTTGATCACGTTATACAAGTCTGTTTGGAAGACTTCCATGATACAACTCTTCCACTTAAGAAAAACACATATCAACTAGTGCATCTCACTTCATCATTATCTAATATCCAATTTGAATCATCGTATACCTCTAGAATAAGTGGGAACTTGTTAAAATAAAGACCAAGATGCTTTTCTCCGATGTGTGGTATAAAAATTAAACTCGAAGAATTTCTTCACGCAAGTGTATGAGTCATTCAAATAATAAAAATAAGTATTGTTTTATCGTTCTCCATAGTGATTAGATACTTTAGCTCTAAACTCAAAATTTATTGTTAAACAGAAGACTGATATATTATTATTATTTATTTTATTTTTATATGAGACTACTAATACTACGAATTTAACTAATAATGAAGTACAAAACAGTTTGACAAAAACAACTGGGAGACAAAAAGTAGCCAAGACACTTGTAATCTCCACTAACTATAGCTTAAAATTACTTGCAATTATTAAGGAAAAAATGACTTGAAAATAATCATAAAAAATTATTATTCTTCATATTAGACACTAGGTATAGCCCTTTCCTTAAGGCACTTCAAAACATAAAAATTAAGACAAATTAAGATTAAGGTTAAGGTTAGGTTTAAGGTTAAGTTTAAGGTTAAGTTAAGGTTAAGGTTAAGGTTAAGGTCAAGGTTAAGGTTAAGATTAAAGTTAAGGTTAAGGTTAAGTTTAATGTTAGGTTAAGGTTAAGGATAAGATTAAGGATAAGGTTAAGGATATGGTTAAGGTTAATAATTAAGGGGTTAAGGTTAAGTTAAGGAGTAAGGTTAGAATTAAGGTTAATGTTAATGTTAAGGTTAAAGTTAAGGTAACGGTTATTTTAATTTTAAGGGTAAGGTTAATGTTAAGGTTAAGGTTTTGGCTAAGGCTACGACTAAGGATACAGTGAAGGCTAAGGCTATGGTTAAATTTCAAGTTAAGGTTAAGGTTAAGTTTAAGGTTGAGGTTGAGGTTAACGTAAAAGTTAAGGTTAAGGTTTAAGTTTATGGGTTAAGGGTTAAAATCAAGCTTTAGGTCAAGGGTAAGGTAAGTTTAAGGTTAAGGTTAAGGTTAATTTTAAGGTTGACAATTTTGGAAAGTTTTGTAAGGAATGGTTTTATATTATAAATTTAAAGTAAACGTTAGTATTCTGATATAAAATATTAATTTTTAAAAAAATGTTTGATTAGTTCATATAATATAAACGATCTTGTAATAAAAATAAATAAGAAAATATGCAATTAAGTTGTGATGCTCATTTGGTTATATTTTAATATTGATTAAAATTTAAAAGTTAGGTGTATCCTATTTTATATAGATATCTTATTTTGGTTAAGGTAAATTTGAAAATTAAATAAGTATTAATTTTTTTTATGATTCAAATATAAATGCAAAACTTGGTCTTTTTATAGCAAAATTTTTTTTTCTAATTTATACATGATAGATATTATATAACATATATAGCTATGTTGAGTATAGAATGACACATACTTTATTAAAATAGAATGCTTAAACGTGTCTTTCATGAGTAATCATCTTTCGATTTGATTTATCCATATGTTTGCTACATATATGAGTTTATATTTAGATATATTTATTATTAAAACGACACTATTTTTTGAATACTCTAAAATCCGAGATTGAAGGAAATAAATTTGTTACTTACTTGAGTAAAATATGAGGTAAAACGTAAGTATGCGTGTGTGTGTGTGTGTGTATATATATATATATGTTTTTATTTTATATCAATTAATTATGAGAAGAATATGGAAATTATGAGAAGAATAAGGGGGTTTTTAAGTATTAAGGTTAAGGTTAAGGTTTAAGGTTTAAGCTTTAAGGTTCATGGTTCAAGTTAAGATTAATTTTATAATTAATGTTAAAGTTAAGTTTTAACTTTAAGGTTAAGATAAAGGTTAAAAAAGTAAAGATGAAGGTGAAGGTGAAAGTTAAATTTAAGGTTTAAGGTTAAGGTAAAGGTTAAGGTAAAGGTTAAGGTAAAGGTTAAGGTGTGAGGTTCAAGGTTTAAGGTTTAAGGTTAAGGTTAATTTTAAGGTAAATTTTTAAGCTTTAAGTTTAAAGTGAAGGTTGAGGTTAAGGTGAAGATGAAGATTAGTTTTATGGTTTAAAGTTTAAGGTTTAGGTTTAAGGTGTAATATCTATGGTTATGGTTAAGTTTAAGGTTAAATTTGAGGTTAATATTTTTGTTAAGGTTAAGGGTAAGGGTGAGGGTAAGGTTAACGTTAACAATAAGGTTAAGTTTAAGTTTGTGTTTATGTTTAAGTTTAAGTTTAAGTGTAAGTTTAAGTTTATGTTTATGTTTAAGTTTAAGTTTAAGTGTGAGTGTAAGTTGATGTTTATGTTTGAGTTTGAGTTTAAGTTTAAGTTTAAGGTTAATATTAAGGTTAATGTTAGGTTAGGGTTAAGGATATGGTTAAAATTATTAGTTAAAAAGTTGAGGTTGAGGATAAGGTTAAGGTTAAAGAGTTAAGGGGTTAAGGGTTAAGTTTAAGGTTAATGTTAAGTTTAAGGTTAATGTTAAGTTTATGGTTATGGTTAAGGCTAAGGCTAAGACTAAGGCTACGACTAAGGCTAGGGATAAGTTTAATGATAAGACTAAGGTTAAGGCTTAGGCTAAGGCTAAGTATAAGGCTAAGGCTACGGCTATTTTAAGGCTAAGGCTAAGGCTACGGCTAAGACTAAGGCTAAGGCTAAGGCTAAGGCTAAGGGTAAGGCCAAGGCTAAGGCAAAGACTAAGGCTAACGCTAAGGCTAACGCTAAGGTTAAGGCTAGGTCGAGGGCTAGGGCCAGGGCTAGGGTTAAGGAGAAGGTTAAGGTCAAGTTTAAGGTTAATGTTAAGGTTAAATTTAAGTTAGAGGTTGATGTTAAGTTTAATTCAAGGTTGATATTGAGGTTAAGGTTGAGGTTGAGGTTAAGGTTAAAGTTAAGGTTAAATTTAGGTTAGAGGTTGATGTTAAGTTTAATTCAAAGGTTGAGGTTGACTTTGAGGTTAAGGTTAAAGTTAAGGTTTAGGTTACAGTTAAGAATTTAGGTTAAGGTTAGAGGTTTGTGGTCAGCGTGGATCAAATACGGAACTTTTAGATGTCTAATGGAGTGGAATAAGGGACAATTAAGTTTTTATTAGAAAATAAATTAATGCAATTAATGTATAGAAAATAATTAAGGGACCAAAGACGATCATGCTTGTCTTTTTTGTAGAAGGTTCAACCCGTTTAAAAAAGTACTTTATTATATAGATATAGAGATATAATAAACTTAATGGTCAATTATCAGATTATTTTAATTATTAATTATCATTTAAGTGTTTATTAATTTTAAATTTTTATATCCTATGAATTTCATCTTGACTTTCTAATATTCTATAAATTTTATTGAATGAATCAATATATTTCTTGTCTTGAAAAATTATTAATATAAAGTTGAAATTATTTCCTTCAAAATTATATATGTTTTGACAAAGAAAATAAAATAAATAAAAAATATTTAAAATATTGTAAAGTAAAGTGATTTTTTTAAATTTTATATTATATCTAGTTGAACTTTTCTTATAATAAATTTTAAATTTTTTTTAAATTTTTTAGTACTTTGTAATTTTAGTAAAAAGGAATAAAATTTATTTATATGAAACATAATTTGAAATCTTATAATTTTATTTATATGAAGGTTTAATGGATTTTATATTATTTTATATTTTTATGTGTATGTGTATATATAATAAATGAGAAAATGAGATGAATGGGGGAATTATGAGCCAAATGGGGGAATTATGAGACGAATGGGGAAGTTTGAGGATAAATAGGGAGAGTTAGGTTTCATTCTGCTTTATTATATAGATATTATGTCTGTTTTTTCATATTTTCTAGAGTTAGTAAAATGACACTGAAAAAGAATTAGAGATGTTGAGATATGATAAGTGACGCAGAGCAGAAATGAGAGGTTAGGGTTACGATAGCTTTTGGTAGGTAATTTAATATATGTATAAATAATATTATATATAAAAAGAAATGGGGTTGGGCTATACCTGGTGTACATGTTGCGATGTTCCTTTTCTTTGATATGGTTGACTCTGATCATTGATACCCTTAATTTGAACACATAATTTAAGATCTCTAGTGGAATGATTTAAAGATGCTAGAACGATCAAGATACTATTTTCTCTAACAAATCCAGACCGTTGAAAAAAAGGTTGATATCTAATATAAATATATTACAATAATTATTAAATTTACAACACTTTGTAGGGGTCTCCTTTTTATAGAATGTCCAAAAGTCTCCGGACCTTCCAACATCACTCCTTGCTCAACAATACCAATAGAACAAAATGACCATTAATAAATAAAGTATGTAAAGGAAATTTTAAAAACTGAGTTGCAAATATAACTAGGCATTTCCGATAGATGATTGTTCCAATTGGTTTTTTTACAAAGATGATTGTTCAAATTGGGTATTCCCTATCTACTATGTTATACTAGATGTGGTCTTATGTTGGAGATTCAAGCTAAGGTTGGGAAAAAACATGCAAAGACCCTGTCCCACCTACCAACCTGATCAACCGACTTAAATTTTGGATTAATTAAAGTATTTTAAATTGAGAATGTAAAACAAAAAATTAGGAGGGTGAGTTTATATATACCAATCCCAATCTCACCCCGATCACACTACCATATATGTATAAATCTATATATTTGGCCGTGTAAGCCTATGGTGATTGCAATTGGTACTCACATGTACGGTAATATTACGATTTATCTATAAAACTATATGTTAGTGTTGTAGGGTCTTGTTTTGGTTGTCGCATAATTTTGGGCTCTTTCGCTTTCTATTTGTTTCTCCAAGTAACCCTAACATAGCTCAGTTATTTTTCTTTATTACAATGATATATACTTGATATAAAGTGGAATTTTAATGGATGTTTTATTGTTCATTCTTACTTAGTCCTTTTCTATTTTTGTTAAGGAGTTGAGTTTGTTTGGTTGTGTTATACAAAAGTGGTATAAGGTTGTTGCAAATATTTTGATTGCATGACGTATGCTTGTTGTTGATATTAGAACTTTGAGGTCCTTTTCCTTTAGTAATGGTTATATGCATTTCCTTTGTAGCATGGTATTTGGTACGAAATTCCCTATATTTTTAATCTTTCAAATGTTTTAATATATTATAATTCCCAAAAATAATGACAAAATAAATACCATTTAGTTAGCATTGGACGTTAAATATCACCCTAGTTTTTAAATAAACTCACTACTTATATCTTTTTAACAATATTATATCATCATGCCAACAAATATTGTACAGGTATTTTCTTTCTATTAAAAAACTTTATTTCTCCATCTCTTTTGCTTTCGATCTCTTTTGCAAAAAATATTTTTTGATCTATTCTGCTAAGTCACATCCATATATAATTTGTCAACTTATAGATCTTTAATAGTTTCTTTTAATCTGACCACTGCGATGACTTCTCAGTACATGTATTCTCTTTTCTATTTCTAATTCCTTCTGTTGTTTCATAAATTATTAAATCTAGATTAATTTTATTTGAATGATAATTTTAATGTAAATTTACATTGTCTTAATTACCGTTTGCAATTAAGTTTCAATTGTATCATCCATCTACAATGATGTAAACGTTACTAGGAATTTTGATTTATGTTAGTATTGGATGTTTTTGTTATAATGTGATATTTAAGTTGTAAACATTAGCAATAAATTCATGTATGAATTTTTTTACAAGTGAATTACACCTAAGGGTTCTAAATTATGTAAAATTTGCACCACAGGTACTTATATTATGTACAAAATTATTATATATCTCTATATTATTCTAGGTTAATGGTATATGGTATCAATAAATAGTCAATACTCAAATGTTATTTTCTGCAAGTAATTTTGTGTCTTACAATAAATTGAAGTTTGATTAATTTATATTTGCACACACACATATATATATATATATGTATTAGTGTTAGATTTTTGTAATTAATTTAAATTATCATTGGTAAACTATTGTTTTTAATTATATGGATTCATTACTCATTATTATTTAATTTATATAATACATAAATTGTGAAAATCTATTATATTTGTATATAATATATATGTAACCAAGGTATGTTTCACATAAGTATATAATAACATTGTTTTTCTCAATTTTTTCAGATGGAGTTTAATATACAGTAAATAAAATGATAGTTGAAAATCATTTTTCATTATTTCCTAATTTCATTTAAAACTAGGGATTATGAATGACCATTGATCCTTTCTTTAAAAAAATTAGGGATGATCTTATGAGAGAAAGTATTGAGCATTGAAATGAATGTCAAAGGAGCAGAAGAGGTGATATGAGATGGAGGCGGCAAGTGAGTTATATTTTATATTTTAGGTTAATATTTTTGTATATTATATTTCATTTATATTTTTAATATCATACTAGAGTTATTTATAGATAGATATCCCGAATATTGTTTTATATCCTCTAATAGTATATCATCAATAGATGAACAATGTGATCTCGTTTAATATTGATCGTTAGTCAATAAACATTAATATCAATAAATAATAACTCTCCAACAGTGGACTTCAAAAATTCTCTTGGGATTTGCTTGAGGTGAAGAAATCTCCTTCATGGTTGAGAGATCTGAACTCAACAAGGGTCATATGATTGATGGTTTCCTTCCGAACCAATGGAACTTTAAGTACTGGAGCTACATACCGTGGAGAATAATAGTTGACTAAGTTCTACTATAAATATAAAATTGTAGTTATAAAAGTGACTATGTTTTAGGCCAATTCATGGGTATTATTAAATAATAACCCAAAATACTTGAATGACATTTTTCTTATTCACAAGAGGAATTGTTAGGTTTTAATGTCTCCTTCACGAGGATAGTCGAGAAAATCTTGTCGGCATAGACACGACAGCGACCTATTATCTCAATGGTCCTCAAATAAAGGTTACGCATGTTCCTCGAGGACAAGGTCAAAATTGCGACTATTCTATTTAACTAACATAAAATACAAAAAATATATTTTATTAGATAAATGATTATTTATTAGAATATACTAATTAATTGATATAAATACAATTAATAAATACAAATATCAACTCTTACTTTACAATATATGATGTCGTCATGAGAAAACAAATAATGACCATAAGAAGACTAAAACCGAAGGAAAGTATTATATTTAATACATTGTCATTGAAATTATATAAGTTAGAAAAAAATAAACAATTTACAAAGTTATAGATAATCAAATAAGTGTATATCATAAATTATGCAGCACATACCACCCATCAAGCTATATACACTAGAAAATAATAAGCACGCTATAAGGATTGGACTGTCTTGCCCTTATAACTTCGTCCATAAACCCAATACATTATCACACGCTGTTAATATCATGGATACACCGCACCTACGACCCACTTTGCTAAGAAACTCTCTATCAGATGCCCTAGGTAGGATAGATCATTTCCGCCCACTGTAACAAAATAATACTATATCGAATGACCAATCAATATAAATATCAAGTATCAAATATAAAGACGACAAAAGAGTTTGTTTCAAATAACGTTAATAATTTACAATACTTAGATATACAATAAAGTGGGTTGTATTTTCCTAATATACAGTTAACCATACGATAACAAGATTATATAATTTGAATACTTAATATTACAAAGGTACAATTTTTTTTAATTAAATATATAATTATATAATTTAAAATAGGGTTATTAATTTACGTATTAGACATTATTTAATCTCTCGCTGAATATGAGACTAAAAGTGGTTGCCCTATTAACTAGTGTTGTCATGATTATCTATCTCAATACGAAACTCATTAATTTTTAATGCAAAACTCTTATTTATATTTAATTTATTTAATACCTATTAGATTTACTATTAATAATATTATATTTTATAATAACTCGTATTTTTATTAGATATTATGAACATAAACACAATATACACACAACATACACACAAATACGCTCACATACATATATAATGGTGGGGATTTGTGAATAGACCAATGTGTCCACTTGAATAGTAATAAAATTGTAATTATCAAATATATGGGTCATTTGCATGGATAATACAATGGACAAGATTTAGTTGATAAAATGACTAATTAAAAATAAAATGTAGGTGCTTATGCTGATCAAAAGAAAAGAGAAAGAGGAAAGACTCCAAGAAGGTTTATTATTTCCATAAAAATGGGAATAAAGTTTAAATGTTGCAAAGATAAACACTGGATAAAACTCTTAAGCATATAGTTTCCACTTGGAGAAAACAACAAAATTTTATTTTTATATATTATATTCAGTATATCATTAATGTTGTAATTCTTATTTATTAGTCAACTTTAATTTTATAATAGTACTAATATTGTATAAAACTTAGCATATAAGTAAATAAAAGAACATAATAATTTTATTTAAAATATTATTTATTTATAAAAATATAAATTTTATATGGGATCCCAAACCTTGAGCTTGTGCAGTCGATACCGACTCCTTGAGTAGGATTGGTTGGATTGATTATTTGTATACACGTTTCATCATGGGTAGCTAATTAACCATCCTCTATAATATGCTACTGCGAGACACATGGACTCCTTTCGTTGGTCAGGTTTCGCATCGTTTACTAGGTAATCGCGAAGGGCCATGTAGGCTATCGAATATCTTTCGAGTACCCTTGTTTGATTTGTTGTTTGAACTGAATTTTTAAGCATCATCAAGAGGTCAACAACAAATGTCAAGAATTTGTCTTGACTCTTTTGTCTTTTGGGTGTCATGTAAACACTTTTCTCTTACCATCTTTGTTAAGGATATGTGTAAGGACCTCGATACATATTATGAACAATTGGGTGAGATGGGATCTCCTTGTCCAAGTCGTCTTGTTCCTTTACAAAAATCTCATAGTTCCTCCATTAAAAGAGATAGAGTAACATATACATATATCAATCCATTTATTAGATTGGGAGTATCCCAATTCTTATAATATAAATATATGCTTTAATAATATATAGCTTCAATGCAAATCTTTTTGACCTGGAAACTCTATTGTAGCTTTTCACAATCTCTTATGTAGTTGGTCTATTTTATCTTATAATTTTTCCAGCGACAAACGTGGTTTATTTTTAATGATCATTGTTATATATCGATAAATTTTGCTTCACCCTTATATCACCTCAGTGTCACCCTATGTGGCATGAAATAGAGACATTGATAGATATAGAGAGAAAGAGTTTTATTGGTTTTTAAAGCCTCGACAAAAGAAGTTATATACAGGTAATGCAAAAGGGGGATGATATATATCTTTACTCATTTTTAAATATGAGGTTCTCTAGTGTTCTATTGAGTCCTTCATCTAGTATGTTTGAAATGCACTTGTACAATACGTTTTAACCTACAAGAGGTCTATAGTTGTTAATAATAGTTGGGTTTTGCACCATTTGGATCAGTGATATTGAAGGTTTAACTATCTCTTATAGTAAATTTCCAACACAAAAGGTACTCTTAATTTCTTTATACATATCTTCACCCACTACGTGACATGTCTTCTTATAAAAATCTTGATGAAAATCCATCATGTTATAGTTCTTTGTTTTATCAATATCAAATGTTTAATTTTCTAACTTCCTCGTTTGTTACATAAGTTGTGAGTTCATGTGCTTCCTCATGACTTATCTACCATTGGCATATCTTGAGGATTAACTCAGAGTCATAGAATTTAGTGGATTCCCTAGGTGTACAAAGCAATTGAGTATAGTATTTTATAAATTCATTTACAATTTTATTTTCATCTTCAACTCCACTCTCATTAGAGATTGGTTTAATGGTGTTGACAAAATTCATACTTGCATTATTTTGTGAAAATAAACTATATTTGCTTTCTACTTATCCAACCAAGTAGCTTTACACGTTTGTTTTGTCGTTAATTCTTCTATTAATAGTACTTATGATACATGATGAAGTAAATAATTTTCTTGTAACATTAGTACATTGTTATTTTTGCCTTCCATTATCTAGTTTGAACTAATATGTATCTCCCATTTTAAATGTATAATACTTTCTAAAGAATTTTAGAAATATTTTTGATTAAGTACTTTGAGCTTGACCTTAAGTAGATTGAGCTTGCATACATATTTAAAAGTAGGAGATCTATCAATATATGTATTCCAAGCATCAATAAGTACTTATTCAAACTCACGATGAGAGGTCCAAGTTTCATAAAATTTGAAAGGGGCTAATTTCTTCCTTGATTTATATAAAATCTTCATCATAACACGTCAATGATCAAATATGTCTAGTGGTTGGATATGAGCCTGCACATTTGAAATTATTGTAGCCACTGTTCATTCACTAGATCTCTATCCAACCTTACGACCAATATCTAATCACCTGATGCATTGTTTGTCATACAATGTGAACCATTATAAGGCTTATATGTCAACTCCAAATCATTTACACACTTAATCATATCTCTAGACCCTTAATCATTTACACGCTCCAAATAACACTTAATTATTTACCTTGAATTCTTGGTCCCCACTCCCTTATTTTATTCCTAACTAGTCTCTTGAGGTTAGGATAAATTCTAACATAAATAGGGAAGAAGTAGAACTCTTGCTTGAACTAGATATGAT
The DNA here is from genome assembly GCA_029959085.1 of Nemophila menziesii. NCBI lineage: Eukaryota > Viridiplantae > Streptophyta > Magnoliopsida > Boraginales > Hydrophyllaceae > Nemophila > Nemophila menziesii. The sequence continues at coordinate 2,433,571 of JARWIR010000075.1, read as the reverse complement.
TCACTTTGTAGAAAATATATTAGTCATTACTATCTAGCAACTAAAGTTGAACCTTATTTAAGTACTAAAGGATCCATATTCTACCACATATATCTTTATTGTAGTTAAAGTAACATTAATTCTTTTATAAGTAAGTTTCCAAAGAAAACCCGCATTATTCTTAGTCATTTTGGTTCAACCAAGCATATGATCTAATATAACTGTTTATTAGATTGTCTTAAGCATTCATACTTCTTAATACTTTTATTTAACCCCCTCATGTTCCATGTACAGATCATAAACACTTTTGGTCTAGGCGCTTGGACCCATGTAGTTCCTCATGAAGTAATTTATTGACCATCTCTTATATTGTTTCTTGTTGTTAAATTGAAGACTGAAATCTATTATTTGTAGGACTTGTGAGCATCTAATGAGGCTTGGTGCTCCTTGTTCCTTATCCATATTGAACCCATCCTTCCTTGTATAGAGATTTCTCGTGAATCCCATGAGTAATTACTTGTCTTTTGTTGGTATTTTTTGTTATTGGGTTTTGTTCCTTGAGTAGCCATACCTCTTTCATGTTTATTGTATTTCATCTAGGTAACATGTGGCTGAGCATCTTGCAATATGATCAAATTATAGGTCTCCATGTGTATTCAACCTCAACTTCAATAACTCTACCATGTCACATATCCAGGTCGAAACTTTCTAGGACTACTCTATGCATAACTATTCATGCACATACTCTTTCATACCTTAACCTTGTATGTGTTGGTGTGACCTCATCCTTCAAGATTGGTTTTCCTATTGCATTTTGTACTACATTTAATTCATTATGTGGCGATAATTCTCTAGGATATTTTTGAGTTTGACCTTTACAGGCACCTTGTTTACTCTAGACTTCCCAAACTATATTTTTTGGGTCCATTTCCTTAGTATAAGTAGTCAATTATTGCCATTTCGAAGTTCTCAGAGGACCTTGAAACTTGACTTTTCACTCTTCAATTTCAGAACAATAAGTCCTTGTTATGATGTGCTTATTTTTAATTTATCAAAATAATTCCATAGTGTGTCTAAAATTTTCTTAACCATGTAATATGGTTGTGGTTTGTCAAAAACATTTCCCACTATTTCCCACTATGCAATTTTCCATGATACACTCGTGGCTTTACAACTTTTCTCTTGTATTTCTTTTCAGGACGTCACTGTGATTTTACCATTTAAAATGATAAGTTCAATATACTTAAGCTTGATATCTCCTCTAATATTTACATAAAAAGGGGTTTTCCATTCCTTCGCGTGTGACTTAAGAGATGTAGTTACCTAAGGCGACAGGGCCCCTTCCTACAATGATTTGACTGAACATTCCGCAACTCCTTCAAAGGGGTTTTTTGTTTGGGAAAATTGTCTAAGCAAGTTCCATTGAACCTCACTTCTTTTACACTTGTATTTTCAGGAATTTTACCCCTTTGATTAGATTTAGGTGACTCAATCTCCATATGAATATGGCTTATAATCCTCAACAACATGGTAACCCAGCTTTTTGTCATGTTGGTCACTGGTGGATAAGGGACATGTTTGTTAACATTCTTATTTGTAGTATCATATGTGTTATACTAATTAAAATATATTGTATTTATTCCTTTTAGAGCCATTGGAAGGATAAGTATATATTGGAACCTATCTCAAGCTATTTGAATAAATAGAGAATAAAAGAAGCAAAGGATTAAAAGCTTAAACAAAAGAGATAAAGAAAGCGAATAAGGAGAAGGATGGGATAAGATCTCCACCAACTATCTATACATGTTTGTCTTGATATCATGATTTCGAGTTTCTATTGTTGCCTAGGGTAGATGGTATTTAGGTTCTTTTACAAAATTTAAGTTGTTAGCAAGTATTAGATATATACAAGTCAGAAGTACAATTTTAGATAATTTATGTGTTAAGTATTTAGCTCCTATATACTTGGATGGTAGGAGATCCCAGGTTAAGCTATGAAGTCAATAAGTCAAGATAAAACCCAAATCAAGTTGCAATAGGAACCAAAAGTACATTAGAAGCTCAACAAAGAATAATGGGCGTAACGCTTCCATCAACATGAAAAATTAACGACAAAGAATTGGAAAAGATTATGATCAATAACTTACACACAAGAAATAACATAGCATATAGGAGAGCTCAGGGTCGATGGTAGGAAGTTAAAGTTAGTGTTCTACACCCATGTCATAAGTTCTTTCATAATTTATTTATGTAAAACTTAATTTTTTACTTTCTGGTTAATTATGTCACTTTTATCTTTTGATATCCTCTATTCCACCATGAAATTAATTCATTAGTAGCTTAATATTCTTGGATCTGACCCCTAATTTATAATTTGGGTTCGATTGTAAATATTGCATATTTTATACATGAATAGAATGTAGTTCGCTGTTTTTGTTTTTATCCCTGGAATTTATTCTTAATTTCATGCATGGTGACCATATATTTTAGAGTGTTTTTATAAATCCGATAAGGACCTCATCCCATTTCTTCCTTAATCTTCAAGTAAATCCAAGTCGTTGTTAGTGGTGATTACAAGTATATTGAGATACGGATTCTCTCCATTTTTCAAAACTATCTAGTTTAATTATTTTAGTTTCTCATTAGTTTCAGTATATATGTTAGTAGTAGTAATAAAAAATACAAAAAAATATATTTAACTTTTTAGTTTATATTCCAAGTAGTGTCAAGAATTAGATTAAAATATTATGTTTTAACTCTTTATTCTTTATGGAGACTAACTTAATTATCTCTTTAATTACGTGTTGCAACTCGTACACTTTATAGAAGTCTTCACCGATTGTTGATTTTATATCATACCTCGGGGATAAACACGTTTTTGATATCTTTATTTAGTAATATATAGCTAATTGTAGTTTTAATTTTGTTTATGATTTTTCTATTAGATTCTACGCTTTTTATTGGCTTTTTTCATATTATCTTTAGGAACAAGACAACAAGGTAAATTGATCAAGGCCACTGATTTCTTTGAATACGAATGGAGAACATTATTCGAGTTCCGATCTACACAACTATGTGGAAGAGTATCCTAGTTTTCAAAAATGGGGTAGTAACTACTACGAAAAACCTTCAATGCCCGCAAGTGCAAGAGTGGTAAAAACATTGGGTCAATAATTTTGAAAAACATCCAATGATACCTCAAGATTCCCAATTTAAAGAAACGTTGGAAAACTTCATACAAGTCAATGGCTTACCATACACAATACCAACAAAACATGTAGCCAATAAATCAATAAAATGGTTGAACATGTCATACAAAGATGTGGAGAATCAAATGAAAAGGCGTAAACGTAAAAAATTTGGCGCCATGTTTAAATGCGCAAAATCAAGCTTCGAGAATCACTATCTATCATAAATCTTGTATTTTTAGGGATGACTTTCTTCATCATCCTATACATGAAATAGATAAAAATTTGGAATTATCTACCATGAAATGTAATTGAGGAAGAGTTAGTGATAGATACACGTTCATAGGTGAAATGAAGATTTTTTTTTTGTTGTTGCAAACCAATATATGGTTGGGCCTCTTAATTTAATGATTGAGAAATGGGTAGGAAAACATATCCTAGAAGCCAAAAAAGTGAAGGAATTGCAATACCTGTTATATGAAATATACGCGGAGAAAAAATATTGCAATCTTATAACCAACCTAGTGCGATTAGTATTTGAAACGGATTTCGATTACGTACCTTTTTGAGATTATATGACAATCAAAAGACTAGTTGAGCTTCAAAATTCTTGAAGCCTCCACGCTTTGCACAGCAAGCCGTCAATCTTTCTTTCAGAAACCTATTCTGACTTGGAGACCTTAAGCCTTCTATGGCTGTTTTGTTTTTGGTTTCAAGGGGGGAAGTGAAAAAAGTTCATCCGTATAATGAAAACATTATACTTATAAAAACTTTAGAGAAAAATGAAAAGACATAAAATGAAAAGTCATCAAGTATAATGAAAATTGATTATTCTAATAATTTGGATCATTATCCACTTAGGATGTGGATTTTACATTATAGATATGAATACGTTTCCCATTATTAGAGGTACATAGTTTGATCCACAACCTCGTCATTTTTCTTTTTTCTCTATTTTTTCAGTTTGGTCTTAAATTAGAATATTAATTTTTGCAAGGAAAATAATATACTAATATTACAAGTATATAATTAATATTTATTATTCGATAATAAAAAATAATTAACAAGATGAAGCAAGATCAATGCACTCGTTAGTGTGCGACTACATGGGTTTATTGTTAAACCGGTATTAGTTAAGTCTATTAATTATTAATAGAAGTTGGCGTCTAACTACAATTCCCAACGACTGGATAACGTGAAGTAAATCTGTACAAAGAACCTGGTAAATGATCATACACATAATCCCTCTATCTTTACAGCTCCGGATTATCTGGGATATGGTATAACTGTCATATCCCATTAAAAATTCAAGTACGTTAGGCATAGATTATCACGAATGATCTAAGAAACTCCTTTCTTCATCCATTCAACACATTAGCTAAGGATTGGATACAATCATTATAATCTTATGGCATCGTAGAGCTCAAACTCTTTACCTAGTGTTGATAGATTCTATCATGACTCATTCCTAAGAGCATATATACTTAGCTATATTCAATATCCGCTTGACTAAGATTATGACACACTAGTAGTCCAGTATCTAGATAGAACAAGCACATACACAAATATAGTGATGATCTCAGGTCAAATAATTACAAGTAAAATTCTTTATAGAGATTATCTCACTTGACAGTTCAAGGTAATTAACCATTAGTAATCACTAGCTTTAGTCGGTTCGATAATCACTTCTTTATGTGCATTATCTATTCACCTAACTCTATAAACAAGAACTACCAATATTTATCCAACAAATACTCGTTAGCTATATATTAATCTAGCCAGGTCATCGATGTCCTAGTTTGATGATCCTACGATTAAGACCAAGTTTAGATTAAGCCCTATGAGCTAGATTCGAGTCATTCTCTATTTTTATATTAGGTGTTTGTCTTTACATTTATTGAGTTTGTTTCGAGTCGAAATGTCACTACTAAAATTTGAGTTGAGGGTGGGGATTCGAAGTTCCAACTCCCAATTTTATGTGCGTAATTTCTTTTTGTAGTGAACATATAGGAGCAAGATGTAGTGGAGGTAGATGGAAAGCAAAATTATAATGAGTCAAGGATAGTAAAGGGTAATTTTATGAACTTGTAACTCTGTATGCTTATAAAATAAATATGAATAACACATTAAAAGTATAGAAAGATTAGTAAGTAATGTGGTGTAAGTAAGTTTGATCTTACGGAGCATGAGTAGTGTGTAGGACGTGAGATCCAAACTAGATAATAAACAATTTAATGAATGTTCTAGAGGTGAGAAAGTAACTAAAGTGTATAGGGTTGAAAGAGAGTAAGGTTGTTCTTTGTTTAGCCCTTGTTCCTTTTAGCTTTTTGTCCATTTATAATGTTATATTATTTGTCTCAACCCCCTCTTACTTTTATAATCCTTTTTATTAGCCACATACAAGCCATAACTCTTATTTTTTTGGAAATTTCTATATAACCCACACTCGTCTAGAGCTTTAGTTTGGGGTGGTGGTTTTTATTTATGGAAAATATCATTGGGTGGATTTTTTCACTATGTAGTTGTGTTCGTGATCACTTGTGTATATTTGTAATCCTTTGTCGGGGTAAAATAGAATAATTGAAATATATATAAAATATACTGAAAAGAAAAGAAAAATATATACATATGGACCGGCAAATTGAATTTTTAGGTCCCATAAAGGGGTTATATATTTTTGTTATTAGGTTTACAAAATAAGTGCATCAAAATTTTAGTTGAGTGAGAACATATCTGAAAGTATCTCAAGTTCTTGTGTAATTCAATTATGGCTAGTAAGGAGAGAGCGAACAACTCACTCCAAATTGTCTAAATATACAATCACACCTAACTTAAGTATAAATTAAAACCTTAAAGACCTTTGAATTTTTTACTATGTAATTTAGGAGTAATAAAGTCAATACAGAGTATTTATATGGATCTTAAATACTATGTAAGAATTGATTACAACCCTATATCCATCATAGTAAACTAAGAGAGAACCCATCCTTCGTTGAAAAGCTAATCTAATCAGCAATTTACTTGTGTTGATTGGTTTTTTGATAAGAGTATATTTGATTTAGTTTGAAAATATTACTATATGAGACTGTTAGGGTTATTTCTATACTGTAATGCACTATTTTTCTATGTCACTCTTCTTCGATTTATTGGACTTAGGCCCTTTCTATACCTTATTTTCCTTTTTATTTTGCCGGATGACAAAATTTTGAGTTGGGAGTCTTGATTTCTATCTTTTGGTGATGAATTAATTCACTCACAAGACATCTTTCTAGAGTTTATTAGGCCTGAGTGAAGTATATTTCCCTATTATCTGAGGTATTGTACTTTTCTCTCTTCTTTTGAGACTTATTACTATTTATAGACTTTTTACGCTTTAATTGTGTTCTAAGTATGTAACTTATAGATACATGGTTGATACAAGGTGACAAGTTATATAGAAGAAGTAAAAAAGTCAAGTAAAACCCCAAGTCAAGGTACAAGATGAGCTTAAAGTCACTTTAGGAAGTTGGAATTTTTATATGAAAAGTCTTGATGTTATATTGTATTAGTCACCAAGGGAAATTAGTTAGAAATTTTGAATAAATTTCCTTTGATTCAGAAAGATCTTGAAGTTCGTGTTGTGTGGAAAATTATGTAAGTCAATTTGGACGAGAAAGTTATGTCATTTGCTTCCAGAGTAGTTTGAACTAAGGATTAATGACGTATTTTAGACAAATAAAAATTAATTAACTTACTAAGTAGTACTTACAACTGAATATCATAGGGATAGGAAGCACTTAATAATGTCCCCGCCGCAAATAGGTCATTAATATATAATAATAATCTTTAAGTATACTTTTTTACAAAAATTTAGTAAATTGTACAGGCACCTCTTTTTTTAAGAGTATTTTCTAGTATGAGTTGATCTTTCTTGAAAAATTTATCCACTGTTCTGTTTCCACACTTTGTACATTTTCCAATACTAAGAGTTTCACAAACCCTTTTGTTTTCGGTCCTAACTTGTTCAATTTTTGCCTGTAGTTGGCTGTTATTAAGGCTTCGATGTCTGTTCATTTCATTCATAAACAAAAACTTAGTTTGCAATATAAGCATTAATATACGCGACCAAATGAAAAAAGGACAAAAAATAGTGCCCAAAAAAATTAAGAAACTAAAAAAAATAGGAAAACTTGCAAGCAACATCTGAAAACAAACCCTTACATGTACGATTATCTCACCACTATCATGAAACCCATGATTGGGTGATTAATAAAAAAATACTCTATCTTATGAAGTTTTAGTTATTAAGTGAATACTTCCATCATATCATGCTTCTCTTCCTTGTATAATCTTCCTTTATACATTTATTCAAAAGCCAGAATTCATTCAAATAAATTATTACAAATCACATAAATACATTACTTAAACTTAATATCATATATTACAAATATTTTTATCTTATTTAGGAAATTATACTGGTTTAACTCAAATCATTATTTGTCCAAAAAAAAAATTCTCAAATCTTTACAAAACTCTCTTGTCAAGTTCTTTATGATTTGTTTAGTTAAATTATGTTTTCATACCATAGTTCTCAACCTTAAATATATATTCAGATGCAAAAACATAATCCAAATTTTTTTGTGCTACAAAAAATATAATATTCATAAGTGGCAAATGTACATATGTAACACATTTTGTAAATCTATCTTTCATGAGTATAATTTTTATTAATTATTTTTAAAATACCACACACAACAATGAATAATTTAAAAATTAAAAATAGTAAAACTAACCTTAAACTTATGTATTATTAATTGAAATGAAATGACTACCGATCTAAGAAGATAGTAGGTAATAAACAAAGCTTGACCCTGCAGTCCAGAGGTCCAGATGGAAAAGATAGATACATGGTTGATACAAGGTGACAAGTTATATAGAAGAAGTAAAAAAGTCAAGTAAAACCCCAAGTCAAGGTACAAGATGAGCTTAAAGTCACTTTAGGAAGTTGGAATTTTTATATGAAAAGTCTTGATGTTATATTGTATTAGTCACCAAGGGAAATTAGTTAGAAATTTTGAATAAATTTCCTTTGATTCAGAAAGATCTTGAAGTTAGTGTTGTGTGGAAAATTATGTAAGTCAATTTGGACGAGAAAGTTATGTCATTTGCTTCCACAGTAGTTTGAACTAAGGATTAATGACGTATTTTAGACAAATAAAAATTAATTAACTTACTAAGTAGTACTTACAACTGAATATCATAGGGATAGGAAGCACTTAATAATGTCCCCGCCGCAAATAGGTCATTAATATATAATAATAATCTTTAAGTATACTTTTTTACAAACATTTAGTAAATTGTACAGGCACCTCTTTTTTTAAGAGTATTTTCTAGTATGAGTTGATCTTTCTTGAAAAATTTATCCACTGTTCTGTTTCCACACTTTGTACATTTTCCAATACTAAGAGTTTCACAAACCCTTTTGTTTTCGGTCCTAACTTGTTCAATTTTTGCCTGTAGTTGGCTGTTATTAAGGCTTCGATGTTTGTTCATTTCATTCATAAACAAAAACTTAGTTTGCAATATAAGCATTAATATACGCGACCAAATGAAAAAAGGACAAAAAATAGTGCCCAAAAAAATTAAGAAACTAAAAAAAATAGGAAAACTTGCAAGCAACATCTGAAAACAAACCCTTACATGTACGATTATCTCACCACTATCATGAAACCCATGATTGGGTGATTAATAAAAAAATACTCTATCTTATGAAGTTTTAGTTATTAAGTGAATACTTCCATCATATCATACTTCTCTTCCTTGTATAATCTTCCTTTATACATTTATTCAAAAGCCAGAATTCATTCAAATAAATTATTACAAATCACATAAATACATTACTTAAACTTAATATCATATATTACAAATATTTTTATCTTATTTAGGAAATTATACTGGTTTAACTCAAATCATTATTTGTCCAAAAAAAAAATTCTCAAATCTTTACAAAACTCTCTTGTCAAGTTCTTTATGATTTGTTTAGTTAAATTATGTTTTCATACCATAGTTCTCAACCTTAAATATATATTCAGATGCAAAAACATAATCCAAATTTTTTTGTGCTACAAAAAATATAATATTCATAAGTGGCAAATGTACATATGTAACACATTTTGTAAATCTATCTTTCATGAGTATAATTTTTATTAATTATTTTTAAAATACCACACACAACAATGAATAATTTAAAAATTACAAATAGTAAAACTAACCTTAAACTTATGTATTATTAATTGAAATGAAATGACTACCGATCTAAGAAGATAGTAGGTAATAAACAAAGCTTGACCCTGCAGTCCAGAGGTCCAGATGGAAAAGACAACATTATACAGAAGTTAGAGGAAGACAAAGAGTATGAATAAAAAGGGACAATGTGGAATCGGGTAGGAAGAATTATATTTGGCACATGTTAAGTATTGAAATACACGATCAAGTACAACTACATGATATATGTATGAAGGGGCGACGGGTAGGGTTTGGTTTGGTGATATGAAAATAGGTGATTTATAAATAGGGGCGGCTGGTAGGGTTGATTTATAAATAGGAGCCGGTAGGGTTTGGTTTGGTGATATAAGCAAACGAAGAAGATTTTAACTTTAAATTTTGTCTCAAAAGGACATCGTCAAGTGATTACAAATCAGAAACAACTCTTTCTGTATTATTTTTATGTGACTTTTTGACTTTTTGTTTTTAAAATAAATTGTATTTGGTTTTAGTAAAATAAATTATACACTATTATTCATGTTTAGATTTTTAATTTCTCATATAATTATATGTTGTTGTTGTTTTATTAATTTTTGTACAAGGAGGCGTTTCCCATTCTCAACAATCAAGTTTTATAAATTTTTATATTTTGTTCGATGGGTGTCAATTTATATTTTTTACTTTAGCTTCTTAGGGTATTGTGCTCGATCTCGAGCATAGTCATTTTTTCCTAGAAAGACACTTGTCGTCTCGATAATATGGCTCACAACCCTCTGCCTCACCTTTACACACAAGACATTCGCTCAACGTTCCTAACAACATCAACCTAGCGTATAAAGTTATCATCTCTATGAACCAATGTGAAGTGCACACGAATCTACTAGCATACCATCCTATCCAACTATCTTGCATGCCCGCAATAATCCACAACACCCTCTCGATTATGACCGGCTCCACGCTCCCGTTTATAGTTAGCTTCCAACCCATTAATAGTTAAGTTTTGACACTTTAACTAACTTCAAATATTTAACTATTAATTATTTTTGTGATCTACTAATGAAATTTGTGTCTTATTTAGATGTTTTAGATATTAGGTGTTCAATAAAATTCTTGTCGTTATTTAAATATGTTTATAACTTATAATGACGTAATAATCATGCAACAAATTTTTTCCAATTTTTAGTAAATTACTAATGGATCAAATTGTTTATACACTTATTTCCATATAAAATTAGTTAGATAGATACATGAACTCAAGTTGCAACAATATTATAAGATACCATATTTATTGCTAGATGGCACAAAGTAAACTATAATAATGTTGTGTCATAATCGTTACTAGTTAGTCAGAGTATATTTGTTTTCAAAGTTAATAATAATGATTTCAAATTTAGTTTTACAACCTATGTTTCTATTTCATCTGTTACAAGAATGACACGCAAGTTTCCAATCCTATGTAATTGATTAAACAAAAAATATTCACATAGATTTTATTGCACACATATAGCTTATGAAGTTTTCTGGAGCTACTCTGTGCTAGTAGTGTCCTACACAAGTAGAAACCCACGAAACTACAGTTGACATGTTCCAAGCCAAGATTTATTGTTTGGGGCGAGGAATGTGGGGGCAACAACTCAACTTTTTTTTGTTTTCTTTGGAGAAATTCTAATAGTTGTTTTTTGTACAAACAAAACAGGGGAGTATGCGAGTAAAGGATTGCAAACAACAGTGTATCTAACCATTTTCCAGTTCGGGAAAACTAACCAAGTGATCCCCCTACTATGAGCCCAACATAGACAGATTCTTGTAATCGAGAGTCCCGTTCTTGTATACATTCTCTTATGGTAGAAACTAGCACATTTTTAGGTTTTTTGGTGTAGAATAGTTTGATCCCCTTGCTCAATTAGTCTGGTAGGAACACCAATTTTATTTATAGTTTCATATAGAAATATTCCCTAAAAATACCCATAGAAACCCATAACAAATATCCAAACCATCACTAAGTTTATCCAATACTTTTGATCTCTTGATAAGTTGAGCAATAGTCTTAACAATGGATTGTTCGGTTATTATTAGTTCAAAATTATATATATCTACCATAAGTGCCGACACAGTTTTATGATTAATTTGTGCATCCCCATATATAATGTAATTATTCCCAAAAGCACGGTCTCAACAACAATCGCTAGCAGCCATGATAGGTCCCAAGCATGTCCGTTCTTAGGCTTTTAACGTGATGTAAAAAAGAAATTTCAGCTTTGACGTTAGATCTCTGCAACCATATTGTTGGAGTGAGACGTTTTTCCACCATTTCCTTGAATTTTTCCAAGGCTTTCAGATCAGGTTGCATCATGTTAGTGTGCTCTTCTTTGAGGTTATTACCATGCTCTTTCACTATTAAAGTTAATTCTCAAACCTTCAATACCCTACAACAATTTTGCAACTCTAAACAATTTTGCTGACTGTTACTCACTACAGATACAACTAAGGATTAATGAAGCATATAAGACAAATAAAAATTTAATTAACTAAGTAGTACTTACAACGGAATATCATAGGGCCAGGAAAAACCTTATGATGGCCCAGCCGCAAACATGTCATTATTGTTCACTACATTTGTTTCATGCGAGCTTGATCCAAATTCAAACCGTGCATCCACAAGATACAAAGCCGCCAAGTCGGAGCTTGATCAGAATCAAAATTGTTCACCATAAAAGACACACGATCAATCTAGAAACACCCGTAATGAAATATAGGTTAATATATAATAATAATCTTTAAGTATAATTTTCTAACAAAATTTAGTAAGTAGTAAGGATACCTTTTTTATTTAATCGAGTATTTTCTAGTATGAGTTGATCTTTCTTAAATGATTTAGGCACCTTACTTTTTCCACACTTTACATTTGCCAATGCTTAGAGTTTCACGAACCCTTCTATTAACTTGTACAATTTTGGCCCATAGTTGGTTGTTATCAAGGCTTCAATGTCTGTTATGTGCATTGATAAAGAAAAATGTAGTTTAGTAATTTGAGCACTAATATACGTGACCAAATGAAAAAAGGGCAAACAATAGGGCCCAAAAAAAGTACGAAACTAAAAACCATAAGAAAACTTGCAAGCAACATATAAAAACCACTTAGGATTAACTCACCACTATCATGAAAACCAAGATTGGGTAATTAAAAAAATACTCTAGCTTATGAAGTTTCAGTTATTAAGAGAATACATCCTTCAGGCCAGGCTTCTCTTCCTTGTATAATCTTGTTTATACATTTATTAGAAAATCAAAATTCATTCAAATAAATTATTAAAAGCCACATAAATACATTAATTAAACTTAATATTATATATTACAAATATAGTTATCTTATTCATGAAATTATATCTTTAACTATAATCTTAAAAACCTCTCTCGTCAAATTCTTTATGATTTATTTAGTTAAATTATATTTTCATACCATAGTTCTTAACCCTAAATAGATATTTAGATGCAAAAGCATAATCCCAATATTTTTTGTACTACAAAAAATATAATATTCATATGTGGCAAATGTAAATATTTAACACATTTTGTATATCTATCTTTCCTAGTATATTTCTGTTAATTTTTTTGAAATAACACTCACAGAAATGAATAATTTAGAAACTACAAATGGTATAACTAACCTTTAACATACTATTCTTAATTAAAATGAAATGACTATCATCTAGCAATCTATGAGATAATGAACAAAACTTGAGCCGGATGGAGAAGACACCATTATACAGAAGTTAGAGGAAGGAAAAAAGTATGGAGAAAATGGGACAAGGTGGAATAGAGTAGGAAGAATTATATTTGGAAGATATTAAGTATTGAAAAACATGATCAAGTACAACTACTTTATATATGTATGATTAAAAATTATGATTACTTGCTGGCTAGGTAATGTATGTATAGTTGAAGGGGCGGTGGATAGGGTTTGGTTTGGTGATACGAAAGAAGATGAAATAAAAATAGGGGGCGCTGCGGGTTGGGTTTGGTCAGTAAGCTGATTAAAAAATTTATAAGTAGAGTAATCTTTTTTATGTTAAACTATGTCTAAAAGGATATTGTCAAGTGATTACAAATCAAAAACAACTCTTTTTGCATTATTATTATTTTTATGTGACTTTTTGATTTTAAAATAATTTTTATGTAATTTTAGTAAATATATTATATACTATTGTTCATGTTTGAATTTTTAATTTTTCATATAATTATATGGTGTCGTTGTTTTATTAATTTTTGTACAAGGAGGCGTTTCCCATTTTCAACGATCAGGTGTTATAAATTTCTTTTTTTGATGAGTCTCTATAGGTGGTTTGCACACACATTAGTTTCTTAGGGTAGTGTGCTTGATCGATATCGTACACAGTCTTTTTTTCCTATTATGACCCTTATCTCCTTGGTCAATATGGCTCACAATCCTACCTCTTGTCGATTGTCTGACGCGTCAAGGAACTATTTGGAATCCACCTTTACACATAATACATTTGCTTCACGTTCCTGTCAACATCAACCTAACGTATAAAGATATCCACTCTATGATCCAAGGTTAAGTGCACACGAATCTCACCGTAAACCATCCTATCCAACTTCCTTACGTGTCCCGCAATAATCCACCTCGTCGATTGTGTCTGGGTCCACGTTTTCGTATGTAGTTGACTTCCATCCCTGCGAGGCTTACACCATCAAATAGCTCAATACATTATTAGTTGATTTTTAACACTATAACTAACTTCAAAATTTTTATCTATTAATTACTTTTGTGATATACTAATAAAATTGGTGTCTCATTTAAATGTTTTAGTTATTAGTTGCATTAAAATTCTTATCATTATTTTAATATGTTTATAACTTATAATGAACTAATAATCATTCGACAATTTTTTATGTATTATTAGTAAACTACTAATTGATCAAATTGTTTATACACTTATTTCAATATAAAATTATTTAGATAGATAGATGAAATCAAGTTGCAACAATATTATAAGATACCCCATTTATTGTTAGATGGCACAAAGTAAACTATAATGATTTTGTGTCATTATCAATACTAGTTAGTCATAATATATTTGTTTCCAAAGTTAATAATAACAATTTCCAATTTAATTTTACAACCTCTGTTGCTATTTCATTCGTTACAAGAATGATGTGTAAGTTTCCAACCCTTTGTCATTGATCAAACAAAAAAGTATCCACGTAGATTCTATTGCACACTTATAGCTTATGAAGTCTTCTGAAGCCTTTTTGTGCTAGAAGTGTCTTACACAAGTAGAAATTCACAAGGCTATAGTTGACAAGTTCGAAGACAAGTTTTATTGTTTGGGGCGAGGAATATGGGGGCAACAACTCTATTTTATTTTGTTTTCTTTTGAGAAATTCAAATAGTTGTTAGTTGTACAAACAAAACATGGGAGTATGTGAGTGAAGGATTGCCAACAACAGTTTATCATGACCATTCTTTATTTATGGGAAACTAACCAAGTGACCTCCCACTATGATCCCAACACCGATAGATTCTTGTAATCGAGAGGCTCGTTCTATATATATTCCTCTATGGTAGAATCCTACACACTATTAGGTTTTTGGAATAGTTTGATCCATATGGTCAATTATTCTGGTAGGAACACCCATTTTCTTTGTAGTACACATATAGAAAGATGCCCTAAAAATATCCTTAGGAAGCCCATAACCAATATCCAAACCGTCACTAAGTTCATCTTATACTATTTATCTCTTGATAAGATGACTAATACTTTTGAAAATGGATTGTTTTTTGATCATTAGTTCAAAATTGTTGATTTATACCATAAGTACTGACACAATTCTATGATTAGTTTGTGCATCCCCATATAGAATGTAATTATCCCCATAAGCTCGGTCTCAACAACAATTTTCGTTAGTAATCATTTCCGTTCTCCATCTTTTAACGTGAGAGAAAAAGAAATTTCAGCTTTAAATGATTCTTCTAGCAACAACTCTTTTTAAGAAAGATATTGTGTGTATTTTTGTGATAAAGATTAGAATTCGATATATATATATATATATATTATATTGGAGAAGGGCAAACGGCCCGAAATGTCTCTTATTTCCCTATACATTTTTTAGCATTTGGATCATAAATTTATTATTTCTAGCCATTAGATCTAATTTAATTAATTGTCAAGATTGCATAAATTAGATCAAAAGTTTGAAATGTCTTCATTTTCGTCTATATTTTTCAGCTGTTAGATTATATGTGGTCCATTTTATTATAATTTATTTATTTTTAATACAATTAACTAATTTTCTATATTAATAATCTTAATAATAAAATTCTAACAAAAAAAGAATTAATAATAAGATTTTAGTTTTTTTAGTTTGTTTTTATCTCAAAAAATATTTATTTATTTTGTGTTTAATTTATTTTTTTAAATTGAAATTTTTCAAAGTGCCTTCAGGCACGGGTTTATGCCTAGTATACATATATATATATGAACAATGAAGAGAAACATGAACAACCTTTCCTTCCCATAATGGCACACATCAGAAAGAAGACTTCTCAACTACTTGAGTTCTTGTCCATCCAACTTTAGCAATATAAACTCGGATTCCATAGTTGATCATGCTATACAAGTTTGTTTGGAAGACTTCCATGATACAACTCCTGCACTTAAGAAAAATACATATCCACTAGTGCATCTCACTTCATCATTATCTAATAACCAATTAGAATCATCGTATACCTCTAGAATAGCTGGGAACTTGTTAAAATAAAGACCAAGATGCTTTTCTCCGATGTGTGATATAAAAATTACACACGAAGAATTTCTTCACGCAAGTGTATGAGTAATTCAAATAATAAAAATAATTATTGTTTTATCCTTCTCCATAGTGATTAGATACTTTAACTCGAAACTTGAAATTAATTGTTAAACAGAAGACTGATATATTATTATTATTTATTTTATTTTTATATGAGACTACTAATACTACAAATTTAACTAATAATGAAGCATAAACAGTTTAACAAAAAGAACGGGGAGAGAAACATAGCCAAGACACTTGTAATTTCCACTAACTATAGCTTAAAATTACTTGCAATTACTAAGGAAAAAGTGACTTGAAAGTCATCATAAAACATTATTAGGCTTCATATTAGACATATTATGTCTGTTTTTTCATATTTTCTAGAGTTAGATAAATGACAGCTAAGGAGAATTAGAGATGTTGAGATATGATAAGTGATGCTTAGCAGAAATGAGAGGTTAGGGTTACGGTAGCTTTTGGTAGGTAATTTAATATATGTATAAATAATATTATATATAATATGAAAAGGGGTTGGGCTATACCTGTGTACAGGTTGCACTGGTTTTTTTTCTCGACTCGGAACAGATTGACACGGGTTCCTTTTCTTTGATCTGGTTGACTCGATCATTGATCACCCTTAATTTGAACACATAATTTAAGATCTCAAGTGGAATGATTTAAATATGCTAGAACGATCAAGATAATTTTTTCTCTAACGAATCCAGACCATTGAAAAAAAGGTAGATATCTAATATAAATATATTACAATAACAATTGAATTTACAACAATTTGTATGGATCTTTTTATAGAATGTCCAAAAGTCTCCGGACTTGCCAAGATCACTCCTTGCTCAACAATACCAATGGAACAAAATGACCATTAATAAATAAAGTATGTAAAGGAAATTTTAAAAATGGAGTTGCAAATATAACTAGGCATTTCCGATAGAGGACATAACAACAAAATTTGAGGGCCATTCTTGCACAAATGGAAAATAAAATATTAGTGAGTAGGGTCCAGTGATACTGTTTTTATAGACATACCAACACCCCCACTATTAGTATGTATGAATCATATACTCTTGGAAATATTCAAGATCCTAAAGACAATAGAATGACCACCAAACCATAAAGACAAGATAAAAGTCATGGAATTAATTCAATAAAATACTTATATTTTTTTGATTAGTAATATATCATGGATGAGTAATTCATCTTAGTCGAATTTCACATAGCAATTTAAGCAAAAGCAATACATAAAATTTGGACTGATACTGGCATACACCATTTATATATAGAAGGCAAAATAGGATCACCGTGTCGTTTAATAAATATGGAAACCATAAGGAAAACTCACTTTACATATACAACAAAGAAATAAATAGAAGTCAAAATATTGGTCACTGTGTCGTTTAACAAAGAAGAAAAATATAAGAAAACTTAGTTTACATATTCTTTAAAGACATAATACTGACTCAAAAGAAAAAACTGATGAATACCAATAACATAAACACCAAATCAAGGTCGAATTTTCCTCCATAAGCAACATTGAAATCAAAATTTGGAGTTAGACGTTTTTCCACCCGTTCCTTGAATTTCTCCAAGACCACCGGATCAGGTTGTATCACGTTAGTGTGCTATTCTTGGAAGTTATTACAATGCTCTTTCACTAGGAAAGTTAATTCTCAAACCTTCAGTTCATGACTCCTTGCGACTTTTACTCACTGTAGATACAACTAAGGATTAATAAAGCATTTTAGACAAATAAAAAATTAATTAACTTACTAAGTAGTACTTACAATGATGTCCCGACTGCAAACAGGTCATTACTGCTCCCTACATTTGTTCCATGCAAGTTTGATCCAAATTCGAACCGTGCATCCACGGGATACGGAGCCTAGTAAGAGCTTGATCCAAATCGATCACCGTATGAGACATACGATCAATCTAGAAACATTCGTAATGAAGCATATGTAATATACAATAATAATCTCTAAGTGTACTTTGTTACCAAAATTTAGTTAATAGTACATGTACCTCTTTTTTTAATCGCGTATTTTCTAGTATGAGTTGATCTTTATTGAAATATTTATTCACTGTTTTATTTCCAAACTCTGTACATTTGTAAATGCTAAGAGTTTCACAAACCCTTTTTTTTTGGTCCTAACTTGTAAATCTTTTGAGTACGTTTTTTGCAACTCATGGTACATCGGAACCATAATCCGACCCGTTAAGAAAACCCATCAAAACAGGGTTCCTCAAAGTAAGGGATTTATATCCCCGAAACTTGATACAGTTCATTTCCTGTGAAGTTCAAAGCCGACGAGGATGATGGATGGTGGGAAGAGATTGTTTTGAAGGAGTTGGGGAACAACAGATTTTCCCTCTTTTAAGAACAAATGGAATTCGGTGTTCATCAGTTAAGGATCCATCGTGAATGGAATTGCACGTGGGACCTCTTGGAATAATGTTGTTGTGAACAAGGCAGAATATTCTGTGCACTGATAACGAAAATTTTGTTTGCAATGTGAGCATTAATATACGCGACCATATAGAAAAAGGGCAAATAATAGGGTCCAAAAAATTCAAGAAACTAATAAACATAGAAAAACTTGCAAGAAACTTCTAAAAACAAACCCTTACATTGGGTGATTAATAAAAAAATTACCCTAGGTTATGATGTTTTAGTTATTAAGTTATTACCTCCATCATATCATGCTTCTCTTCCCTGTATAACTTTTCTTATACATTATTCAAAAATCAGAATTCATTCAAAAATATTATTACAAGCCATATAAATACATTACTTAAAACTTAATATCGTATATTACAAATAATTTTATCTTATTCAGGAAATTATACATGTTTAACTCAAATTTTTGGAAATCTCTCTTGTCAAGTTCTTTATGATTTATTTAGTTAAATTATATTTTCATACCATAGTTCTCAACCCTAAATAGATATTCAAATGCAATAACATAATTCCAATTTTTTTGTACTACAGAAAATATAATATTCATAGGTGGCAAATGTACATATGTAACACATGTTGTAAATCTATATTTCCTGAGTATATTTTTTTTAATTATTTTTAAAATAACTCACACAACAATGAATAATTTAAAAATTTCAAATAGTTAAACTAACCTTAAACATATTTATTCTTAATTGAAATAAAATGGCTACCGATCTAAGAAGATAGTAGGTAATGAACAAAACTTGACCCTGTAGTCCAGAGGTCTTTAGAGTTGAAGGGGCGACCTACCTGTTTGGTTTGGTGACATGAAAGAAGGTGATTTATAAATAGGAGGGGGTAGGGTTTGGTTTGGTGATATGAAAGAAGATGACTTATAAATAGGGGCGGGTAGGGTTTGGTCTGGTGATATGAAAAAAGATGATTTATAAATAGGGGTGGCGGGTGGGTAGGTTTTGGTTTGGTGATATTAAAGAAGATCATTTATAAATAGGGGCGGGCGGGTAGGGTTTGGTTTGGTGATATGAAAGAAGATGAATTATAAATATGGGTTGAAGTGTTTGATTTGGTTATATGGGTTGCGGGTAGGGTTTGGTTTGGTGATATAAGCTGCCAAAGAAGATTTATATAAAAACAATCTTTTTTATATTAAATTTTGTCTCAAAAAGATATGGTCAAGTGATTACAAATCATAAATAACTCTATGTGTATTTTATTTATGTGACTTTCATTTTTAAAATAAATTGTATTAGGTTTAGTAAAATATATCCCATTCTCAACAATCAGGTCTCTATAGGTCACTTTATATTATTTACTTTAGCTTCTTAGGGTATTGTGCTCGATCTCGAACAAAGTCATTTTTCCTATAATGAAACCTCACCTTTACACACCAAACATTCGCTCCACGTTCTTGTCAACATCAACCTATCGTATAAAGTTATCAACTATATGATCCAAGGTGAAGTGCACACGAATCTACCGGTAAACCATCCTATTCAACTTCCTTGCATGCCTGCAATAATCTACAACACCCTCTCGATTATGTCTGGGTCTATGCTCCCGTTTATAGTTAGCTTCCACCCATGAGTGACTTACATCATCCACTAGATCAATACATTACTAGTTAATTTTTGACACTTTAAATAACTTCAGATATTTTAACTATTAATTTCTTTTGTGATCAACTAATGAAATTTGTGTCTTATTTAGATGTTTTAGATATTAGGTGTTCAGTAAAATTCTTATCATTATTTAAATATTTTTTATAACTTATAATGATAATCATGCGACAAATGTTTTCCATTTTTTAGTAAATTTCTAATTGATCAAATAGTTTATGCACTTATCCATGTAAAATTAGTTAGATAGATAGATGAACTCAAGTTGCAACAATATTATAAGATACCATATTTGTTGTTAGATGACACAAAGTAAATTATAATAATGTTGTGTCATTATCAATACTAGTTAGTCATAATATATTTGTTTCCAAAGTTAATAATAATGATTTCAAATTTAGTTTTACAAACACTGTTGCTATTTCATCTGTTACAAGAATGACACACGATTTTCCAACCCTTTGTAATTGATCAAACTAAAAAATATCCACGTAGATTTTATTGTACACATATAGCTTATGAAGTTTTCTGGAACCTTTTTTTGCTAGTAGTGTCCTACACAAGTAGAAATCCACGAGACTACAGTTGACATGTTCCAAGCAATGATTTATTGTTTGGGGCGAGGAATGTGGGGGAACAACTCAACTTTTTTTTTTCTTTGGAGAAATTCAAATAGTTGTTGGTGTACAACCAAAACAGGGGAGTATGCGAGTGAAGGATTGCCATCCATAGTTTATCTAACCAATATTCATTTCGGAAAAACTGACCAAGTGACCTCCCTACTATGAGCCCAACATCGATAGATTCGTGTAATCGAGAGTCTCGTTCCTATATACATTCTCTTATGGTAGAAACTAGCACATTGTTAGGTTTTTGGGTGTAGAATAGTTTGATCCCCTTGCTCAATTAGTCTGGTAGGAACACCCATTTTCTTTATAGTGTCATATAGAAATATTCTCCAAAAATACCTATAAGAAACCCATAACCAATATCTAAACCATCATTAAGTTCATCCAATACTTTTGATCTCTTGATAAGTTGAGCAATACTCTTAAAAGTTGATTGTTCTTTGATAATTAGTTCTAAATTATAGATATCTACCATAAGTGCCGACACAGTTTTATGATTAGTTTGTGCATCCCCATATAGAATGTAATTATCCCCATAAACTCGATCTCAACAACAATTATTGTTAGCAACCATGATAGCTCCCAAGGATTTCCTTTCTCCAGTTTTTAACGTGAGAGAGAAAGAAATTTCAGCTTTGACGTTAGATCTCTGCAACCATCTCTACAAAATTGATCCAACCTACAAATATGTTATCAAATAACATTAGTTAGACTGAAGGGTCACCTTACTACAACATTATTCTAACCTCCAAAGAGCTTGTCGATTAATCTCTTGAAACTTCATTCCTTCATTCCACACTTGTGGGAACCTTGCGATTGTGGCAAACTTTTCTGTAAGACTTCTCCTAAGCAGACAAACCACGAGGATATTGGGCCCTTTGAGCCAGTTCAACAATATTCACAAGATCATATTTGATTTTCTTAGACAACCACAATTACTCCAGGTATCAAGAATTCCACTTTGAGGTGGTATGCTGAAACTAGAGCTCATATCTTGTTGGGGATTGATCGGCCTAGGATAGTGTGATACGTTAATTCACACAGTTTTATGACAAATCTTATGTGTAAGTTTCCAGATCACTACCCCATTCCCCCGATCATTTGTAATACACTCACATTTCTATTTTTCCTATTCTTCACGCTTTTTCCATACCTTCGCCTTCACTGATTTGATATTATTAGGCCTTACCTACATGGTTGTATTATTAACTTGATTGTTAGTGAGAGAGCACATTCTTTTAGGCCATAATCGTGTATTTTTTTGGTATCATAAGTAAACGACAAGATCGACTAAAAGTAGTAAGATAGTTTAATCACATACTCAAATCAACTACGAAGTATAAGTCCAACAAGTATCTAAATTACCCATAGAGTTTTCCTTTATCGGTATCCAAATCCCACATCTGAGTTATATAAAGATTTTCAACAAACTGATATAAGGTACTGAAATATTAGTATAATATTTTGGATTAACTACTTTAGGAAACAGAAATGACCCAAATTATTTTTTTCCAAATTTGTAATATTGTCATTGAAAACGTAACACAAACATATGGATATGTATAGATTAACTTGCAAACTTCAGCGTAACATAAAAGATTGATTTTGAATATGATCAAACTATCAATTGTACAACAGATACAAATAATATTGATAAGACAGGTGATTCGATGGGCTGACGTAACCTAATCAACAACAATATTGCACTATAAATTTATCTTATCAACCCCACCAAAATAATGATAGAAGGTTAAAGTACCACCGATATAATTTTTATTACAACACAAAAAAATTCTATCATAACATCAAATCCATAATAACTAGTTTGACTCAACTTAACATTCATTCATTTGAAAAAAAATCCATCCCTTATTGAATAAATTTGTAACAATTCAAATTCAAAATAAAATAAGTTTCTTATTTGGGAGATAAAAAAACCTTCTATAATGTTAGGTAAATCTAGTTTTTGCACCCGAACTACCATACTAAAAATGTTAAAAGTTACAATCTCAAACTTGCGAGAAAGGCCTCTTTTCTTCTTTTGGATTTTAATTATTATTGATTTTTTTCATAGTTTGCTCCATATACATAGAGAGGATATATTTGAATCCTATAGAATGTTCTATTTCATATAATTACATGTCAGCACATATAATTTTCTTAAAATCCGACAAACTCAGCACAAAAAAAATTTCCATCACAGACTAAAACAATCTTCCACTAAAGGTAATGACCGACAAAATAATAAATATAGACAATCCCCTGAACAACAATCTTCATCCACGATCCTAGCCAAATCTTATAATTTACTCAAGGACACCTGTTTCATTCACTAACGAGATGCTAACTTCCTCATTTATGGTAAATTGACCTTCGAGGTTGAAGAGATCTTTATACACTCTAGGGTTGTGTTACTTGATGAGGCCTAAAAATATAATTGGACATTATTCTTTACCCAAAGGTAATGGTTAAAAAAGGAATAAACTCCTAGTAACTGAGGGAAATTTTTTGGAATTTAAAAAATATACGCTCTACGTGACTTTTGTTCTAAAAAATATCTTGATGAAAATTCATCAATGTTATAGTTCTTTGTTTTATCAATATCAAATGTTTAATTTTCTAACTTGCTCGTTTGTTACCGATGTTAAAGTTCACGTGCTACCTCATGACTTATCTACCATTTGCATATCTTGAGGATTAACTCAAAATCATAGAATTTTGTGGATTCCCTATGTGTTCAAAGTAGTTGAGTGTAGTATTTTATAAATTCATTTACAATTTTGTTTTCATCTTCAGCTTCACTCTCATTAGAGATTTGCTTAATGGTGTTGACAAAATTCTTACTTGCATTATTTTGTGGAAGTAAACTATATTTGCCTTCTACTTGTCCAACCAAGTATCTTTACAACTTTGCTTTGTCATTAATTCTTCTATTAATAGTACTTATGATACATGTTGAAGTAAATAATTTTCATGTTGTATTAGTACATTGTTATTTTCGCCTTCCATTATCTACGTTTGAACTAATATGTATCTCCCATTTTAAATGTATAATACTTTTTAAGAATTTTAGAAACATTTTTGATTAAATACTTTGAGCTTGACCTTAAGTAGATTGAGCTTGCATACATATTTGAAAATTAGAGATCTATCAATATATGTAATCCATGCATCAATAAGTATTTATTCAAACTCGCGATGAGAGGTCCATGTTTCATAAAATTTGAAAGGGGCTAGTTTCTTCCTTGATTTATATAAAATCTTCATAATAACACATCAATGATCAAATATTTATAGTGGTTGGATATGAGGTTGCACAATGGAAATTGATGTAGCCACTTTTCATTCACTAGTTCTCTATCCACCCTTCTGACCAATATGTAATCACATGATGCATTGTTTGTCAATGTACAACGTGAACCAGTATAAGGCTTATATTTCAACTCCAAATTATTTACACACTTAATTATATCTTTAGGCCCTTAATCATTTACACTGTCCAAATAACACTTACTTATTTACCTTTAATTCTTTGTCCCCTTCTCACTAATTTTGTTCGTAAGTAGTCTCTTGAGATTAGGACAAATTCTGACAGAAATTGGGGAGAAGTAGAACTCTTGCTTGAACTAGATATGATTCACTTTGTAGAAAATATATTGGTCATTATTATCTAGCAACTGAAGTTGAACTTTATTTAAGTACCAAAGGATCCATATTCTACCACATATATCTTTATTGTAGTTATAATACACATTACATCTTTTATAATTAAGTTTCCAAAGAAAACCAGCTTTATTCATAGTCATTTTGGTTTCAACAAAGCATATGATCTAATATAACTGTTTATTAGTTTGTCTTAATAATTCATATTTCATAATACTTTTATTTAACCCCGTCATGTTCCATGTACAGACAATAAACACTTTTTGTCTAGGTGCTTGGACCCATGTAATTCCTCATGAAGTAATTTATTGACCATCTCTTATATTATTTCTTGTTGTTAAACTGAAGACTGAAATCTATTTTTTGTAGGAGTTGAGAGAATCTAACGAGGCTTGGTGCTCCTTGTTCCTTGTCTATCTTGAACCCATCCTTCCTTGTATAGTGTTTCTCGGGAGTCCCATGAGTAATTACTTGGCCTTTGGGTGTATTTTTTGTTATTAGGTATTGTGCCTTTCATAGCAAAACTTTTTTCACGTTTATTGTATTTCATCTAGGTGACATGTGGCCGAGCATCTTGGAATGTGATCAAATTATAGGACTCCATTTGTATTCAACCTCAACTTCATCAACTCTACCATGTCACATATCCAGGTCAAAACTTTCTATGACTTCTTTATGCATAACTATTCCCGCACATACTCTTGCATACCTTAACCTTGTATGTGTTTGTGTGACCTCACCGTTCTAGATTGGTTTGCCTGTTGCACTTTCTACTACATTTAATCCATTATGTGGCCATAATTCTCTAGGATATTTTTGAGTTTGACCTTTACAGGCACCTTGTTTACTCTAAACTTCTCAAACTATATTGTTTAGGTCTATTTCCTTATTATAAGTAGTCATTTATTACCATTTCCAAGTTCTCAGAGGACCTTGAAACTTGCATCTTCACTCTCCAAATTTAAAACTTGAAGTCATTGTTATGATGTGCTTATATTTAATTTACCAAAAGAATTCCATAGTGTGTCTACAATGTTCTTAGCCATGTAATATGGTTGTGGTTTGTCCAAAAATATTTTCCCACTTTGCAATTTTCCTAGGCTTTACAACTTTTCTCTTGAATTACTTTTGAGGACGTCACTGTGATCTTACCATTTAACATGATAAGTTAAATATACTAAAGCTTGATAAGTCCTCTAATATTTACATAAATAGGGGTTGTCCATTGCTTAGCTCGTGACTTAATAGATGTAGTTACCTAAGGCGATAGGGCCCCTTCCTACAATGATTTGACAGAATATTATGCAACTCCTTCAAAGGGGTTTTTAATTTGGGAAAATTATCTGAGCAGGTTCCCTTGAACCTCACTGCTTTCACACTTGTTTTTTTAGGCATTCTTCACTTTTGATTAGATTCAAGTGACTCAATCACCATATGATAATGGCTCATAATCCTCAACAACATGGTAACCCAAGTTTTTGTCATGTTAGTCACTGGTGGATAAGGTACATGTTTGTTAACATTCTTATTTGCAGTATCATATGTGATATTCTAATTAAAATAGTTTGTATTTATTCCTTTGAGAGAAATTGGAATGATAACTATATATAGGAACTTATCTCAAGCTATTTGAATAAATAGAGAATAAAAGATGCAAAGGATTTAAAAATCTTAAACCAAAGAGATAAAGAAAGTGTATAAGGAGAAGGATGGGATAAGATCTCCACCAACTATCTATACATGTTAGTCTTAATGTCATGATTTTCGATTTGCCATTGTTGCCTAGGGTAGATGGTATTTATGTTATTTTATAAGATTTTAGTTGTTAGCAAGTATCCGATATATACGAGTCTGAAGTACAATTTAAGATAATTTATGTGTTAAGTGTTTAGCTCATATATACCTGGATGGTAGGAGATCTCCAGATTAAGCTATAAAGTCAATAAGTCAAAATAAAATCCAAGTCAAGTTGCAATAGGAGCCAAAAGTACATTAGAAGCTCAACAAAGAATAAAGGGCGTAACGCTTCCATCAACATGAAAAATTCATGACAAATAATTGGAGAATATTCTGATCAATAACTTACACACAAGAAATATCTTGAATTTTAGATCATATGAGAAGAACTGTTTCATAAATTAAAGTTGGATTAAAGAAGTTATTGATATTTTACAATGAAGCCCCAATATGCCAAGAATTTACAAAGAGTGAATTGGGTCAATTTTAACTCGGTTAAGTCTAACAAACTGATGGAAAATGTTTTTGGGATCTATATATACTAGTGTTTAGCCTCTAAACAAATAACATATCATAATCATTTCATAATTTATTTATGTAGAAATTAATTTCTTTCTTTCTGGTTAATTATGTCACTTTTATCCTTTGTTTTCCCATATTCCACAATGAACTTAATTCATTAGTAGCTTGATATTCTTTGATGCGACCCCTAATTTATGTTATGAATCAATTGTAAATATTGTGTATTTTATATGTGAATAGACTGTAGTTTGTTGTTGTTTTTATCCCTGCAATTTATTCTTAATTTCATGCATGGTGGCCATACATTTTAGTGTGGTTTTATAATTCCGATAAGGAACCTCGTCCCATTTCTTCCTTAATCTTCAAGTAAATCCAAAAAAAAAAATTTTACTTTTTAGTTTATATTCCAAGGAGTGTCTATAATTAGACTAAAATTATGTTTTAAATCTTTATTTTTAATATGGAGACTAACTTAATTATCTCTTTAATTACTTGTGACAACTCGTACACTTTCTAGAAGTCTTCCCCGAGTGTTGATTTTATATCATACCTCGGGGATAAACATGTTTTTGATGTCGTTGTTTAGTAATATAAAGCTGATATTATTTTTTATTTTTTTTATTTTTTTTATTTTTCTATTAGATTCTACGCTTGTTATTGGCTTTGTTCTTATTCTATACAAGAACAAGGTAAATTGATCAAGGACACTGAATTCTTTGAATATGAATGGAGAACATAATTCGAGTTTTGATCTATATAACTATGTGGAAGACTATCCTAGTTATCAAAAATAGGATAGTAACTACTACAAAACACACTCAATGCCCACAAGTGCAAGGATGGTAAAAACATTGGGTCAATAATTTTGAAAAACATCCAATGATACCTCAATTTTTCCAATTTGAAGAAACATTGGAAAACTTTATACAAGTCAATGGCTTACCATACACGATACAAAAAAAACATGTAGCCAATCAATCAAAAAAATAGTTGAACATGTCATACAAAGATGTGGAGAATCAAATGAAAAGGCATAAACATAAAAATTTGACGCCATGTTTAAATGCCCAAAATCAAGCTTCTAGCATCACTGAGAATTATTATAAGCTCTATCATAAATACTCTATTTTTAGGGATGACTTTCTTCCTCATCCTATCATGAAATAGAAGAAATTTTGAATTATCTATCATGAAAAGTAATTGAGGAAGAGTTGGTGATAGATGACACGTACATAGGTGATATGATGATTTTTTTGATGTGGTTGCAAACCAATATATGGTTGAGCCTCTTATTTTAATGGTTGAGAAATGGGTAGGAAAACATATCCTAGAATCCAAAAAAGTGAAGAAATCACAATACCTATTATATGAAATATACGCAGCGTAAACATAATATTGCAATCCTATAACCAACCTAGTGCGATTAGCATTTAAAACGGATTTTGATTGCGTACCTTTTTGGGTTTATATGAGAATCAAAACACTAACTGAGCTTCAAAAGACTAACGGATTCTTGAAGCATCCACGCTTTGCACACCGAGTTGTCAATCTTTCTTTTAGAAACCTGAGTTGTCAATCTTTCTTTCAAAAACCTTTTCAGACTTGGAAACCTTTAGCCTTCTATGGCTGTTTTGTTTTTGGTTTCAAGAGGGGAAGTGAAAAAAGTTCATCTGTTTAATGAAAATATTATACTTATAAAAAATTTAGAGAAAAATAAAAATACATAAACTTAAAAGTAATCAGATATAATCAAAACTTATTATCCTAATAATTTGGATCGTTATCCACTTGTGAAATGGAATTGAACCTTTTACATCATAGATATGAATTAAACTAGACCAGCGTTTAGTGATACATTTTCCATTACTAGAGGTACGTAGTTCGATCCACAATCTCGTCATTTTTCTTTTTTCTCTATTTTTTCAGTTTGGTCTTATATTAGAATATTAATTATTATACTAAAATTCCAATTACATAATTAATATTTATTATTCGATTATAAAAAATAATTAACTACATGAAGAAAGATCACTCGTTAGTGTACGACTACATGGGTTTATTGTTAAACCGGTAATAGTTAACTTTTTTAACTATTAATAGAGGTTGGTGTCTAACAACACTCCTCAACGACTGGATAACATGAAGTAACTTTGTACAAAAAATCCGCTAAAGGATCATACACGTAATCCCTCTATCTTTACAGCTCCAATTTATCTGGATATGGTATAACTGTCAAATCCCATTAGAAAATCAACTACCTTAGGCGTCGATTATCAACGATTGACGAATGACCTATGAAACTCCTTTCTTCATTCATTCAATCACATTAGCCAAGGATTGGATACAATCATTATAATCTTATGACATCGTAGAGCTCAAACTCTTTATCTAGTGTTGATAGATTATCATGACTCATCCCTAAGAGCATATAAACTTAGCTATATTCAATATCCTTTCGACTAGGATTATGAAACACTAGTAGTCGAGTATCTAGATATAACAAACACATACACAACTATAGTGATGATCTCATGTCAAATAATTACAAGCATAAAATTCCTTATAGAGTTTATCTCACTTGATAGTTCAAGGTAATTAACCATTAGAAATCACTATCTTTAGTCGGTTCGTTAATCACTTCTCTATGTGCATTATATATGCATCTAACTTGATAAACAAGAACTACCGATATTTATCCAATAAATACTCGTTAGTTACATATTAATCTAGACGGGTCATCGAGGTCCTAACTTGATGATCCTACGATTAAGAACAGCTTTAGATTAAGTCTTATGAGCTACATCCGAGTTTTTCTCTATTCTTATATTAGGTGTTGGTCTCTACATTTATTGAGTCTGTTTCGAGTCGAGAAGTGAATACTTACTTTGAGTTGAGAGTGGGGATCCGAAGTCCTCATTTCTAGTTTTATGTGCGTATTTTCTTTTTGTAGTGAACATCTAGGAGGAAGATGTAGTGAATTTAGATTGTAAGCAAAATTATAATGAGTCAAGGATAGTAAATGGTAAATTTATGAACTTGTAACTTGTTATGCTTACAAGATAAATATGAAACACGCATTAAAAGTATAAAAAGATTAGTAAGTAATACGGTGTAAGTAAGTTTGATCTTACGAATCATGAGTAGCGTGTAGGATGTGAGATCCAAAGTAGATAATAAACCATTTAATGAATGTTCTAGAGGCGAGAAAGTAACTAAAGTGTATAGTATTGAAAGGGATTAGTTTTTTTCTTTGTTTAGCCCTTATGCCTTTTAGCTTTTTGTCCATTTATAATGTTACGTTATTTGTCTCAACCCCCTCTTGCCTTTCTAATCCTTTTTATTAGCTATATTACAAGTAATAACGCCTATATTTTAGGATCTTTCCATATCACCCGCACTCAAATCACGATACTTTGAAACTCGTCTAGAGCTTGAGTTTGGGGTGGTGGTTTTTATTTATAGAAAATATCATTGGGTTGATTTTTTCACTATGTAGATGAGTTTGTGATCACTTGTGTATATATTGTAACCCTTTGTCGGGGTAAAATAGTATAATTGAAATATATATATTGAATAGAAAAGAAAAATATATACATATTGACCGGAAAATTGAATTTTTAGGTGCTCATAAAGAGATTATATTTGGGTTATTAGGTATACACAATAAGTGCATCAAAATTTTAGTTGAGTGAGAACATATCTGAGAGTATATCAAGTTCTAGGGTGATTCAATTATGGCTAGTGAGGAGAGAGCGAACAACTCACTCCAAATTGTCCAAATATACAATCACACCTACCTTAAGTCTTAATTACAACCTTAAAGACCTTATAATTTTTTACTATGTAATTTAGAAGTAATAAAGTCAATACAGAGTATTTATATGGATCTTAAATACTATTTAAGGATCGATTACCACCCCATATCCATCATAGCAAACTAAGAGAGAACCCATCCTTCATTGAAAAGCTATTTACTTGTGTTGATTGTTTGTTTGATAAGTGTATAATTGATTTCGTTTGTAAATATTACTATATGAATCTGTTAGGGTTATTTCTATACTGTAATACACTATTTTTCTATATCTCTCTTCTTCGGTTTATTGGACTTAGGCCCTTTCTATACCTTATTTTTCTTTTTAACTTTTAGTTGGGGGTCTTCACTTTTCTCTTTTTGTGATGAATTAATCAACTGAGGAGACATCTTTCCAGAGTTTATTATGCCTGAGTGAAATATTTGTCCCTATTATTTGACGTATTGTACTTTTCTCTCTTCTTTCGGGACTTATTTCTATTTATAGACTTTTTACGCTTTAATTGTGTATTAAGTGTGTAACTTATACATACATGGTTGATACAAGGTGACAAGATATATAGAAGAAGTAAAAAAGTCAAGTCAAACCCCGAGTCAAGGTACAAGATGAGCTTAAAGTCACATTAGGAAGTTGGAATTTTTTTAAGAAAAGTCTTGATGTTATATTGTATTATTCACCAAGGGAAATTAGTTAGAAAATTTGAATAAATTTCCTTTGATTCCGAAAGATCTTGAAGTTAGTATTGCGTGAGAAATGATGTAATTCACTTCGGAGTTCAAACGATAGAGTTATATTATTTGCTTCCACCGTGGTTTGAACTAGTCCAACACTAACTAAAAACGGGTTTGGCCATATCTAACCTAATTAAGCCAGCCTGCGGAGGCTTAAAACATTTATAG
Source organism: Nemophila menziesii (assembly GCA_029959085.1). Taxonomy (NCBI): domain Eukaryota; kingdom Viridiplantae; phylum Streptophyta; class Magnoliopsida; order Boraginales; family Hydrophyllaceae; genus Nemophila; species Nemophila menziesii. Next base: position 2,401,991 of record JARWIR010000075.1, on the reverse strand, counting down.
TTAGTATTTAAGTCATATATCAGCTCTTTAAGAAATAGAACACACTCCACGCTATATTATACATATTTTCAATAGGATCAAGAGCTGAGCAGGAGCATAAGAGAGGGAAGAAATGGTTTTTTTCACAAAAATCACTATTCTTTCTCATTGGAGCTCCGAATCTATTCATTCCAAAAAGTACTTTTTTATTTTAGTTTTTAAATATGATTCCAGTTTTATTTTTCATTATTTTTAATTATTTGAGTATGAACTAAACCCTCATTGCTTGAAGATTACGATTATTTAAGAACCTTAATTGATTCTACATGATGTTTGAGATTAAATATTTTATTAAGTTGGTGTATACAACTTGTGTTAAATACTAATCTTTTCTTGGATGAATAGTGATTAGCCTAAGTAATTGATCATGCATCCGGAAGGGGATTCTAATTATGGATTAGCACGCTTAGTGCTCGTTAATGAGTCAACAGGTCTTGACTAGTCAATTAGCCGCTAGGGTTTACACTTTAATCTCTCAAAGTTTGAGTATGTGACATTCCTAAGTCGATCCTTACGGATGTTAATATGACTGTAGAATCAGGTTAATATGAATAAACCAACTTACATTTATATCTAAAACATCATAACTATAATTTTTTGGTGTACTAGCATTCCTTAAGTATAACTCTCATATTCGAAAACTTTGCTTTATCTAATTGTATTTCCATGTTATTAGTTTAATTTTGTTAATTACTAATTGTCTTTTTATTATTATAAAAAACTTCTTCATTTGTTTTTCCTTTTTGTTTCTTTACAAACTATTCAATATTATACTAGGATACACCTCGACTTAACAATGATGATCCTTGAGGAGACGATACATTCTCATACTTATTTTTAATCTTTGACCAGAAAACGGTAAACTTACGGAAAGTTACTTTTTTCGGTCGGGTACGGAAAGTTACTTTCTTCCTATGTGTTGATTTTTATCACACCTGAGGGAGAAACCGTATGTATATATATATACATATTTATATATATTTTTATATATAAAAATAGATATGAATATATATGTGTGTCTCTCTGTGTATAACATTTACAGAACACACAGTGTAAAAAGTTTATATAATTTAATACTTCAAAAATCATAGGTTCAGAATCAAGTAGAAAAATAATTTCAAGTGTACTTACATTGTTTCCAATAATGAAAGTCTACTCCTCTTTAATGTCATACATATTTCATATTAGAGGATCTTTATGGTAAATTAAAACATATTCAATAATTTCAGTGATTAATAACATAAATTGAGGAACATATATTAGTAACAAAATATATGATATAATTCAATCCATCTAGGTAATAACAAATACAACATAGTTTAATGTCAATAGCTTGGTATGTTTATTGTAAGTTAAAATTGGTTAAAACCTTTTGAAGTTAAAGACCATTTGAAAAATAAATATTTTGTCAAGTGAAATATGATTGTATAGTCTTGAACGATCTTCTCAAGGAAAAAAAAATTGTTTTTTGGCTTTATTTTGTAGAATTAGTAGTGATGTTTGTGATGATACATAAATAGTAGTTATGTTTGTAATAATATTATGCTTTACTTAGTTAATTAAGATTGTAACTGGTGAATATTATCATACTATTATCATTACTTGGTTCATAATTTGAAGAGACAAAAAGAAACAAAAAAAGTAATAGGTTATCATCTACACAATAAATTTATATTTATATATGTTGGTTCTGAATACTTAAAGCTAAATGATTTAAACCCTTACCATCAATTCATAAATGGATCACAATAAATAGTTAAACTTTAAATTTTGTATTCTTATTTGTTTTTCTTGTGTGTTATATAATATTCTTGGATAAGAACAATGTAATTATTAGTATCTTTCTTTATATAGATAAAGATCTGTTTTGTATGACATATTTCCATGACTAGATGATGATCCATGTTATGTTGACTATAAGATATTATAAATAAAGAGGTTCAACTAATGTGTTTTATATGTTATTCATTGTTCTCTTTTCTTGATATGAATTTAAGTCCATGAATTATTGTAGAATCAAATTGGTATTTACCCAAACTCATTTATAAAGCACAATGGAACAAGAACCCAGGGTTAGAAGACGAGGTCGTGACATGACGTGACATAAGGCGAAGCTGGATATTGGTTGGGGAAAGGATCAAATTCCATAAGATGTGATCTAATACTAGGTCGTCACTAATTCAAAGAAATTATCATTCATATTTCAGTCAGTAGATTCAGAACCCAACCAAGTGGCTAATTTGCGGATGGTTCATCCCTTCGCTTCCTCTACCTCTATTCGAGTTTTGTCTACTCAACAATTGCAAGAAATATTGTAGAATACTTTTTGTTATTACAATTAAAGAAATTATACCTCAAGAGATATCACCACCACTTTAAGGTGGAATAAGATATGAACATAACAACCAAGGAAAATAGGTATTCAATGGATCTCCAAGCTTAAAGATATTTATAATACATGGAATGTGTCCGACTGATGCCTCAAAATTTAGCATTGGAACAACCCTAATTAGCATTATTGTAGAGAAGAACGATCAGTCCACCGATATTTTTTACAAAGATGATCGTTCCAATTAGGTATTCCTTTTCTACTATATTATACTAAACGTGGTCCTATGTTGGAGCTTCAAGCTAGGGTTGGGAAAAAACACGCAAAGACCCTATCCCGCTTGCCAACCTGATCAACCCACATAAAATTTGGATTAACACAGATGTTTTAAATTAAGCGTGTGAAACAAACAAATTAGGACGGTGGGTTTATATATACCAATTCCAATCCCATTCCGACCATACTACCATGTATAATATAAATCTATATATTTGGCCGTCTAAGCCTATGATACAATTGGTTCTCAATTGTAAGATAATATTACTATTTATCGATAAAACTATATCTTAGTATGGTAAAGTCTTGTTTTGGTTGTAGCAAATTTTCGGGATATGTGGCTTCCTATTTGTTTCTCTAAGTGACCCTAACATGGCCCATTTATTTGTCTTTACTACCACGATAGTTGATATAAAGTGGAATTTTTATGGGTGTTTGTCGCTCACTCTTATTTGGTACTCTACTATTTTCCTTAAGGAGTTGAGTTTTGTTGGTTGTGTTATACAAAATTGGTATGAGGTTGGTTTAAAGATTTTGATTACAAGACATGTGCTTGTTGCTGATATTCTAAGGACTTTCGGGTCCCTTTATTTTAGTATATGGTTATATATGTATCCTTTGCAGCATGGTATTTAGTTTGAAATACTCTCAGTATCACCAAAACAATGACAAAAGAATTACTACTTATTTAGCATCTGACCTTAAATATCACCCTACGTTTTTAATAAACTCTCTGCTTATATCTCTTTTTTAGTATATTATATCAATGTGCCCTCAAATATTAAAATATACCAATTGCATAAGATATTTCAAGAGGATACGATAGATTCTAGGTCACAAAGATTTGCACTAAAGCTGGATGTTATTAAAATATATAATTCTATTACAAGCATTGGGATACCTCCCTTATCCATTCAAATGGATTAATATATGTAAATGTACAACTAGTTACTCTATTTCTATTAATGTAGGAACAATGAGGTTTTTAAAAGTAGCAAGAAGGCTTAAACAAGGAGATCCAATTTTTTCATAATATTTATTGAGGCCCTTACACATATCGTTAACAAAGTTGGTAAGAGAAAAGAGTTTACCTGACACCTAAAATGCAAAAGTGTCAAGCTAAATCACTTGATATTTTTGTCGACCTCTTGATGATGTTTAAAATATATATTCAAACAACAAATCAAACAAGTAAATGAATATAGTTGTTATATAAACTCTTAGACATGCAAGTAAGTGATGCTAAAAGTAATATATTCTATAAAAGTTGTAACATATGGTTCAAGACAAATATGTATGAAGTTGATGTTCTCCTCTCCAAAGTCATTATGACATGGGGTACTCAGGAATATGTGTGATAGCCTACGTGCCCCATCATGATTACCTAGTAAACGGCGGGCAACCTGACCAACAGAAGGAGTACATGTGTTCCGCAATAGCGTATTTAGAGAATTGTTAATCAGCTACCCATGAAAACTGGTGGGTCCCGGTTTGTTATAAAAATAATGCAATAAATCTGAAAATAGAGGAACCACAATACCGCAAGTGCACGGTTGTCCAAGTAATATCCAATAACTCGGGTTTTCTTCTCAAGAACGGATTAGGGACAACTCTAGTATTAATCATATAGTAGTAATAATTGCTTGGCAGAAAAATAAAATAAATTTTTTTTGTTTTGTTTTATAAAATCAATATGCATTAAAATAAATTACTACAATTAACTAAAGCAAGTAAATAAGATGTAAACTTTAGAGGAGAAAGAGTACTTGATCCTCGCAAGGGTTTCACTTATCGTATCTAATTAATTCTTCTGTTTAAGGGCTAAACTGGTATTATTGTGCTAGTCGGGACTCTAATATATCCTAACCCCCGTCAGGGTGGACTTGGGAGCTATCTTACGGTATCCCATACTCCGTCAGGGTGATTATTAGCTACTTTCAGATGGTTTAGTCTTTACCTCATTGGCTGCATGGTTAGTTAAACCCGTCAGGGTCAATAGCGAATACTACGCGTCTATTATCTATGTCAGTAATTAAATCCCCCGTCAAGGTGATCACTTTGCCACTTAAGTGAATAGCCTAATTATTATGAGATATGTTTGATTCATGACTTCAAAATTAGTTATTAAAACAAAATAATAGTCAACACAAAATATCTAGTCTAATTTAAACAATTAAATCCCGAATTCAGAAAACATAAATTAAATAGAATTGGGTACAAGTCATCTAACGATTATCAAGTACTAAAGAAATTAGTTCATAACGAAAATAAATAATGAAATTAAATAAATAAAATATATCATATTCAATTATAGAAAATAAATAGATAACCTAAAGGTTTGGTTGGATGTTGTTAGAAGAACAGAATTCCTCCAGTTCTAGCTTCTCGTCTGCCTTCTTGCTCTGACTTGAAAATATGAAGCCTCTGATGTAATTCTCTGAAGTGTGTTTGAAAAGGATGCTAAATATTCGATTTATACTAGTAAACACGGATTAGGGCTTAGGTTAAGAGGATTATGTCAAATTATAAAAAGTCCAAACTCATCTTGTTCTCTAATTCACGTAACTGGTGTGCAGCCCTTAGTAAAAAGCCTCTAGTGTAATTCTCCAAAGTCCTTGTCATGATGTACTTATTTTAACTTTACCAAAATACTTCCATAGTGTCTCTATAATGTTCTTAACCATGTAAAATGCTTGTGGTTTTTCCTTAATTGCCCCCACAACACAATTACTAGGCTTTACAACCTTTCTCTCGTATTCTTTTGAGGATGTCACTGTGATTGCACCATCTAACATGATAAGTTCAATATACTCAAGTTTTATATCTACTATACTATTTCCATCAAACGGGGTTGGCCATGCCTTTGCGGTTAACCTAATAGATGTAGTTACCTTAGGCGATAATGCCCCTTTCGACAACGGTTTAACTTAACATTTCACAACTCCTTCAAAGGGATTTTGAGTTTGGGAAAATTTGTTGAGCATGTTTCAATGAACCACATTGCTTTCGCACTTGTGTTAACAAGCATTCTAACCTTTTGATTCGATTCGGGTTACTCAATCTCCATTTTAATAGGGCTCACAAACCTCAACAAGATGGTAAACCCACTTTTTGTCATATTGGTCATTGGTGGATGAGGTACATGTTTGTTTAAATTCTTATTTTGCAGTATTTTATGTGATTTTTGAATTAAAATTGTTTGAATTTATTCATTTGAGAGCCATTGTATTAATACATATATAATATTGGAACCTATCAGAGGCTCTTTAAACATATAAAGAATTAAGGAAGCAAAGGATTTTAAAGCTTAAACGAAATAGATAAAGAAAGCGAGTAAGGAGAAGGATGGTCGAAGATTTCAACCAACTGTATATGCATGTTACTCTTAATAGCATGATCTTAGGTTCGCAATTGTCGCCTAGGGTAGTTAGTATTTAGGTTTTTTACATGGTTTTATTTCCTAACAAGTATTGGATATATACGAGTCAGTAGTACAATTTGTGTTAAATGTTTAGATCCTATATACCTGGATGATACGAGATCCTTGGATGAAGCTTTGTAGACAAAAAGTCAAGATAAAACCCAAGTCAAGTTGCAAAAGGAGCTAAAAGTACATTAGAAGCTCACCAAATAATTATGGACATAACACTTCCATCAACATGAAAATTTCACAACAAGTAATTGGAAAAGATTCTAATCAATAACTTACACACAAGAATCTTTTCAATTGTACACTACATGAAAAGAAACATTTCGTAAATCAAAGTTGAATTGAAGAAGATATGGATATTTTACTACGAAGACCCGATATGCCCACAATTTATAAAACTTGAGTCACTTTTAACTCTTTTAAGTCTGACCAACTAAAATCAAAAATAGAAAAAGTTAAAAAAAAATCATGTCAAACCCGAATTTAAGTTACAAGATGAGTTTGAAGTCATTTTGGGAAGTTAAAGTATTTATTGGAAAAGTCTTAATGTTACATTGTTTTAGTCACCACAGGAAACTGGTTAGACATTTTTAATAAATTCCTTTTGATTTGGAAAAATCTTGAAGTTAGTGTTGTGTTGGAAGTTATGTAAGTCAATTTGAAGTTGAGACGAGAAAGTTAGCCATTTTCTTCCACCGTGGTTCAATCTAGTCCATCACTAACTAAAACCGGGATGACCATATCTAACCTAATTAAGCAAGCCAATGGGGGCTCAGAACGTTTTTAGTTAGTATATAAGTCATATATAAATTCTAAAAGAAAATGAACACACTCCACACTTTATGTTACATATTTTTCAATAGGATTAAGAGTTGAGAAGGAGCATAAGAGAGGGAAGTAGGAGTTTTTCACCAAAAATTACCATTCTTCCTCATTAGATCTCTGAATCCATTCATTCCAAAGAGTATCATTACTTTATTTTAGTGTTTAAACACGATTCCAGTATCACTTATCACTGTCTTTAATTTTTTGAGTATGAACTACACTCTCATTTTTTGAAGATTTCGATTATGTAAGAACCTTACGTGATTTCGATTGATGTTATTTTCATGTTTGGGATTGAATATTAAATTATATTGGGGTTTTCATCTATTGGGTATACAACTTGCGTTAAATAGTAATTTTATTTTGGCTGAATAATGAATAACCTAAGTAATTTATCTTGCATCCAAAAGGGTGTTCTAATTATTGATTAGTGTATAAGCGCTTAGTGCGCATTAGTGAGCTAACATGTCTTGACTAGCCAAGTAGCAGGTAGGGTTTAAAATTTAATCTCTCAAATTAAATGTTTTTTCATTCTATTAGTTTAATTTTGTTAATTGTTATTTCTCTTTTACATTATTATACCAAAAATACTTTTTCGATTTCTTTTCCTTTTCGTTACTTTACAAACTATTCATTATAATACTAGGAAACACCTCGACTTAAAAGTGATAATCCTTTAGGAGACGATACACCTCTAGACTTATTTTTATTACTTGACAAGACCCCGTGCACTTGCGGAAATAAACTTCCTTCGTAGGTGTTGATTTTTATCACACTCAAAGAGTACATCAATATGTATGTATACATATATATAAACTAGGTATAGCTCGTGTCTGAAGACACTACAAAAAATAAAAATCATGCTAATAATTCTAAATTCATGCTTAATATACAATGAACATTACATTTCAGCCAAGAACAGAAGGACCCGTTTTAGTACAATCATGAACATCAACAAAATTAAAATAATATGATATTTTTAATATGAAAGCAACACTAATAATAGACATGGTCTGCACAAATCTAATGATATTCTCAGGTTATCAAATACCAATAAATCGTAAAATATGTGTATAATTTATTAAACATTTAGACAATAATTTGAAAACAAAAAATAATCAACATGTAACAGAATTTAAATGTATGAATCGTACATTGTCAAATTTTTAATATCACATAAATCTCATAAATCTAGAAAATATCGTTGGGTCAACATACACATGTCTTCCAATTTGAGAAATTTGAACGACAGCCTATCAATTTAAAAAACATATATGATTAGTAAATAATTTTAAAAACTATAAACTCAAGTTAATTTATGAGAATCATTACCATGTTATTCAAATTCTATCTAACCAACCGTTTTCCTTTTATCAAATCCTCCTCCATGATTATATTCAAATTCTACAAATAATAACTCCCTACAATAACTTTACTCCAATAGCTCTCCTATTTGAACTCCCAATTTTAAAATTTTATATTTAAATTTAATTTTAATTAAATTTCTTTATTTTTATATTTTTTTGTACTAATTATAATTATATTTATAATAATTTTTTATATATTTATAATTTGTAAAAACATATAGTTTTACTTTTTTTAAAATAAAATAATTTATAATTTTTTATTTTAAAAATTAAAATTAAAATTTGACATAAAAAAATGAACTAAATAATTGTTAGAAAAAAGAAACGGCTTTCAAAAAAATTAAGAAAACAGAGATTTAACTAATGTAAATTTATTTTTAAAAAACGTTAGATGTGAATGAAAAAAGATATTAGAATGTAGTTTGAATTTTAGTTATAAAGTGAATGATAAAACAGAAACTTTCAATAGCCAGATAAATTAAAAAAAGAAAAAAAATATTGATATTACTTGTATGGTTCAACAGATGTGGGTAGTAAATCAAAATTTAGGGGCTCAAATATGGAACTCCCAATTCTATCTATGTTATTGGAGGTGATGAATTGGGGAGTCAACATCCAAATTCTAACTTTTTTTGATAAAATATCTAAAAAGTTGTACTTACCCTAAGCATAGTGAGTTGCTTCAACTTAAGATGAAAAATAATTAATGATAGGTGGGCCAGAAATGATCCTGGCCACCACTTATGTCATTATTAGATATTAAAAATTACAAAGGTTGGAATATATGTTACTCATAAGGTCACACTTGAGGTTTTTAATTAAACTACTTTGCTCGACATCATAATGCTAAAAAATTCTAGAGTTTATCAGCAGAAGCAAATAAATTAGCATACATAATTCAAAACAATACAAAACAAAAGAAACAAAAGATAAAAGAAATATAAATATAATAATGTATAAATCCTCATCTAAAATTTCTCAATCCTCTTCAAGATCTCCTTAGAATATGTCGCCTTTCCTGTTAAGTATTATCCCAAACTGTGAATATTTGAGATCCATGGAAAGTAGGCACTGCTGTAGGCACCCAAGTGTTGTCACAACTTGAGTTTTCATCATATAAACACTAACCTTCATTGCACCATAATTTGTATATGGTACTTAAGAATGGTAATAAAAATTCAGGTCTTGATACCGAATCTATCCAAACATATTTTCATAATTAGCATACTTCACTTCTTGATTATCACCATATCCAACAGTAGTAGCCATTGGAAGCATATAGCTATTAAAACCCGAGCTATGTTTAATCGATGAAGAATCCAAATCCATAAGATTATGCAACACAGAAGGCTGTAAATAGCCATGCACATTTACGGTATTTATCGATTGGACTTGATTAAGATCTTGGAAGCTAGGTTCATCTTGTTCTTTCTTGTACCATACAGTTTGCTGACCATATGGACATGGTTAATTGCGACATGTGAGCCAGCCAGTAGTGTAAATTATGAGCTATTATTTGTGCATCTAAAAATATTCTAATAGCCTGTTCAGCATCTTTTAGACTTTTAGTTGCTCCAACAGGCCAACTTAAGATAAATTTACTTATAGCTTTAAATTACACGTACTGATACAATTAATAAAGATTTTACCTTGGAATGGAAAGGTGAACAATTAAACTTCAGTAAAATTAAAAAAAAGATGAGATTAGGTTAAAAATTAAATCCTTACCTTAATTTGGTTCTTCATAATGATGGCAGTGGAAAGGTGAATGATACTCTTGCGGTGGATTTATCCTTGAAATTGAAGCATAATTACCTAATTTGTTTAATGTTACATATGTGATAATTTATCCATGAAATTTAATTATCAACGAATTGAAGAAATTGAACGACATATTATAACATTTTAACCTAATTTGTTAAATTGAACTGCATAATTTAAATTGAATATGATTGTTAGTTGCATGAGATAAGGCGGGATAGATAAGAATAGATGAATATAAAGCTTTTCAGGATAAAGTTTGATATAAAAGGATAAACTTAAATTATCTTTTATCAAACAATATCTATCTAATAGATAGAAAATATAGTTCGTTGTATTTAAGAATTTCAATCGTGACATAAATTATAGTTTGTTGAACCATTTAAGAATTTCAATCTTACCATTTTTTAAAACAAAAAAGAAACCATGATTAAAAATAAGGGTAAGACTTCCATCCAATATTGGATGGTCCAATATTCATATCACTACCATTGATTATTATAACAAGACACATGTCATTGATTATCACTACATGGGGTATGTGTATTTATATGATTGGTGTAGGATCATCCAATATTGGATTGAAGAATTTTCCTAAAAATAAATAGAAAAATATAAGATTAATCTAAGGGCTGAAAAAAATAAAAATATAGAGAGGATACGAAGACATTTTAAACCGTCGATTGAATTTAAACAATCCGGACCATTAATTAGAATCGATCTAAAGGCCAAAAATGGTAGAAAAAAATAAAAAATATGAAGGGACATTAATTAGAATCGATCTAAAGGCCAAAAATAGTAGAAAAGGATTAGAATAAAAAAAGAGAAATATGAGACATTTCGGGCCATTGGCCCTTCTCCCATATTTTATATATATATATATATATATATATATATATATATATATATATATGTGTATGTATATGTATATATATAACATCTACATGCCACATAACATGACACATAGTTTAGAAAGTTTGCAAGTTTCTATACTTCATAAATTGTAGAAAAAATAATATACAAGTGTACTTACATTGTTTCCAGTAATGAAAGTTACTACTCTATAATGCCATGAATATTTCATATTATAGGATCTATATTATGAATTTAAACATATTCAATACTTTTAGTGTTTACAAACATATATTAATAAATAAATAGATGATATAATTGAATCAATTTAGGTAATAACAAATACAACCTAGCATCCCGTCAATAGCTTGGTATGTTTATGTTGAGGTAAAATTGGTTAAATCAGTTTGAAGTTAAAGACTATTTGAGAAATAAATATTTAGTCAAGCGAGATATGATTGTACAGTCTCAAACTAGCTTTTCAAAGAAAAATTGTTTGTTTGGCTTTCTTTTGTACAATTAGTAGTGATGTTTGTGATGATATATAAATAGGAGTGATGATTGTAATAATATTATGCTTTTCTTTGATAATTAAGATTGTAACTGGTGAATATTATCATACATTTATCATTACTTGTTCTTATTTTAAAGAGACAAAAAGAAGCAAAAAAGGTAATAAATTATCATCTACACAATAAATATATATAAATTTTGGTGCTCAATCTTAATCGCTAAATAATTTAAACCCTTACCAATATTTAATAAATAAATACCACTAAATACATGAACTATATATTTTTTATACTTTTTATTCAATAATTATCATTCAAATTGTTTTGCTCGTGTGTTATATCAAATCCTTGGATAAGAACCATTTAATTATTAATATCTTTCTTTTTGTAAAAATATATATATTATCTATGCCATATTTCCCTGACTAGGAAGATAATTTATGTTAAATTGAATATAAGATATACTATATATATTTTAAAGGTTCACATATGTCTTTGTTATTTTTAAAATTAATTATGTTTATGAATCTGAGAGGCTTATTTGCAAGTAAAGTGTTCTATCTGTTATTTATCATTCTCTTTTCTTGATGCGGCTTTATATTCATGAATTATATTGGAATCAAACTGGTACCCAAACTAATTTATAAAGCATGATGGAACAAGAACCCAGGGGTTGAAGAAGAGGACGTGACATAAGGAGAAGCCGACTTTATGTTGGGAAAGGATCCAATTCAATAAGATATGATCTACTCACTAATTCAGAAAAATTATCATTCATATTTCAGTCAGTAGATTCTGAACCGAACCACGTTTTTAATTTGAAGGTGGTTCATCCCTCTGCTTTGACTACCTCTATTCGAGTTTTGTCTACTCAAGGGATATCACCAATACTTTAAGATGGAATACGATATGAACATAACAACCAAGGGTCCAAGATTGGTATTCAAATAATCTAAAAGACTAAAGAGGTTTATAATACATGCCATGTGTCCGAGTGAGGCCTAAAAAATTAGCATCAGAACAATCCTAATTAGCATAATTGTAGAGAAGAACAATCAGTCCACCGATTTTTTTACAAAGATGATTGTTCATTTGGGTATTCCTTATCTACTATGTTATACTACATGTGGTATTATGTTGGAGCTTCAAGCTAAGGTTGGGAAAAAACACGCAAAAACCCCGTCACACCTACCACCCTGATCACCCGACATAAATTTTGGATTAACCAAGATATTTTAAATTAAGCATGTAAAACAGAAAATTAGGTGGGTGGGTTTATATATACCAATCTCAATCTCACCCATATAACACTACCATATGTAGTATAAATCTATATATTTGGCCTTGTAAGCCTATGATTATTAAAATTGGTAATCACTAGTACGATAATATTACCATGTATCTATAAAACTATATGTTAGTTTGATAGAGTCTCGTTTTGGTTGTCGCACAATATTGGTCTCTCTGGCTTCCTATTAATTTCTCCAAGTAACCCTAACGTAGCTCAGTTATTTTTCTTTATTACCATGATATATACTTGATATAAAGTGGAATTTTTATAGGTGTTTTATTGTTCATTCTTACTTAGTCTTTTCTATTTTTATTAAGGAGTTGAGTTTGTTTGGTCATGTTAGACGAAAGTGGTATAAGGTTGGTGTGTGTTGGACAAAAGTGGTATAAGGTTGGTGCAAATATTTTTATTGCACGATGTATGCTTGTTGTGTATATTTGGACTTTGAGGTCCTTTTCCTTTAGTATATGGTTATATGCATTTCCTTTGTAGCATGGTATTTTGTTCAAAATCCCCTAAATTTTTTATTTTTCAATAGTTTTAATATATTTTGATTCCCAAAATAAATACAATTTATTTAGCATTGGATGTTAAATATCACCCAAGTTTTTAAATAAACTCTCTAATTATATTTTTAGGGATGACTTTATTCATCATTCTATACATGAAATAGAAGAAATTTGGAATTATCTACCATGAAAAGTAATTGAGCAAGAGTTAGTGATATATGACACGAGACATACGATAAATCTAGAAACATTCGTAATGAAACATACGTTAATATATAATAATAATCTTTAAGTATACTTTTTTACAAAAATTTAGTAAATAGTACAGGCACCTCTTTTTTATACTGTTATTCTTCCACGCTTTGTACATTTGCGAATGGTAAGAGTTTCACAAACCTTTTTGTTTTCGGTCCTAACTTGTACAATTTTTGCCTGTAGTTGGCTGTTATTAAGGCTTCAATGTTTGTTCTGTGCATTCATAAACAAAAACTTAGTTTGCAATGTGAGCAATAATAAAAGCGACCAACTGAAAAAATGACAAAAAATAGGGCCCAAAAAAATTAAGAAACTAAAAAACATAAGAAAACTTGCAAGCAACATCTAAAAACAAACCCTTAAGTGTACTATTTTCTCACCACTATCATTAAACCCACTATTGGGTGATTAATAAAAAAATTACCCTAGCTTATGAAGTTTTAGTTATTAAGTGATTACCTCAATCATATCATGTTTCTCTTCCTTGTATAATTTTCCTTATACATTCATTCAAAAATCATAATTCATTCAAATAAATTATTACAAGCCACTAAACTTAATATCATATATTACAAATAATTTATCTTATTCCGTAAATTATACATGTTTAACTCAAATCTTTGGAAACCTCTCTTGTCAAGTTCTTTTTGATTTATTTAGTTAAATTATGTTTTCATACCATAGTTGTCAACCCTAAATAGATATTCAGATGCAAACACATAATCCCAATATTTTTTGTGCTACAGAAAATATAATATTCATTAGTGGCAAATGTACATATGTAATACATTTTGTAAATCTATATTTCCTGAATTTATTTTTTATTAATTATTTTTAAAATAACACACAAAAAAATAAATAATTTAAAAATTCAAAATAGTTAAACTAACCTTCAACATATGTATTCTTTAATGAAATGAAATGGCTACGATCTAAGAAGATATTAGGTAGTGAACAAAACTTGACCCTGTAGTCCAGAGGTCCAGATGGAAAAGACAACATTATACAGAAGTTAGAGGAAGACAAAGAGTGTGAAGAAAAATGGACAATATGGAATATAGTAGGAAGAATTATATTTTTCAGATCTTAAGTATTGAAATAAATGATCAAGTACAACTACAGGATATATGTATGATTAAAAATTATGATTACTTGCTGCTACATAAGGTGTTTATAGTTGAAGGAGCAACAAGTAGGGTTTGGTTTGGTGATATAAAAGAAGGTGATTTATAAATAGGGGCGGGGGTAGAGTTTAGGGGTGGCACGTAGGGTTTAGTTTGGTGATATGAAAGAAGATTATTTATAAATAGGGGTGGCGGGTAGGTTTTGGTTTGGTGATATTAAAGAAGATTATTTATAAATAGGGGCCGCAGGTTTGTCATATGAAAGAAGATGATTTATAAATATGGGTTGCACTGTTTGGTTTGGTGATATGGGCTGCGTGTAGGGTTTGGTTTGGTGATAGAAGCGGCCAAATAAGATTTATATATAATAAAAATCTTTTTTACGTTAAATTTTGTTTCAAACGGACATCGTCAAGTGATTACAAATCATAAATAACTATTTTTGTATTTTATACATGTGACTTTTTGTTTTTAAATAAATTGTATTTGGGTTAGTAGAATATATTATACACTATTGTTCATGTTTAAATTTTTTATTTTTCATATAATTATATGTTAATGTTGTTTTATTAAATTTCTGTACAAGAAGGTGTTTCCCATTCTCAACAATCAGTTATAAATTTTCAAATTTTGTTTGACGGGTCTCTATAGGTTATTTTATATTATTTACTTTAGCTTCTTAGGGTATTGTGCTCGATCTCGAACAAAGTCATTTTTTCCAAGAATGAAAATTGTCGTCTCGATCAGTATGGATCACAACCCTCTAACTCACCTTTACACACAAAACATTCGCTCCACGTTCCTTTCAACATCAACCTATCGTATAAAGTTATCAACTCTATGATCCAAGGTGAAGTGCACACGAATCTACTCGTAAACTATCCCATTCAACTTCCTTGCGTGCCCGCAATAATCTACAACACCCTCTCGATTATGTATGGGTCCATGCTCCCGTTTTTGTTAGCTTCCACCCGCGAGTGACTTACATCATCCACTAAATCAATACATTACTAGTTAATTTTTGACACTTTAACTAACTTCAAATATTTTAAGTATTAATTTCTTTTGTGATCTACTAATTAAATTTGTTTCTTATTTAGATGTTTTAGATATTAGGTGTTCAATAAAATTCTTATCATTATTTAAATATGTGTATAACTTATAATGATAATCAGTCGACAAATATTATCCATTTTTTAGTAAATTACTTATGGATCAAATTGTTTATACACTTATTTCCATATAAAATTAGTTAGATAGATACATGAACTCAAGTTGCAACAATATTACAAGATACCCTATTCATTGTAAGATGGCACAAAGTAAACTATAATAATGATGTGTCATTATCGTTACTAGTTAGTCATAATATATCTGTTTTCAAATTAATAATAATGATTTCAAATTTAGTTTTACAACCGCTGTTTCTATTTCATCCGTTACAAGAATGACACGCGAGTTTCCAACCCTATTTAATTGATTAAACAAACAAATATCCACATAGATTTTATTGCACACATATAGCTTATGAATTTCTCTGGAGCCTCTTTGTGCTAGTAGTGTCCTACACAAGTGGAAACCCACGAGACTACAATTGGCATGTTCCAAGCCAAGATTTAATGTTTGGGGCGAGGAATGTGGGGGCAACAACTCACCTTTTTTTTTGTTTTCTTTGGAGAAATTAAAATAGTTGTTTTTTGTACAAACAAAACATGGGAGTATGCAAGTGAAGGATTGCCAACATCAGTTTATCTAACCATTATCCATTACGGGAAAACTAACCAAGTGACCTCCCTACTATGAGCCCAACATCGATAGATTCTTGTAATCGAGAGTCTCGTTCCTATATACATTCTCTTATGGTAGAAACTAGCACATTGTTTGGTTTTTGGGTGTAGAATAGTTTGATTCCCTCGCTTAATTAGTCCGGTAGAAACACCCATTTTCTTTATAGTTTCATATAGAAATATTCCATAAAAATACCCATAGGAATCCCATAACCAATATCCAAAAAACCATCACTATGTTCATCCAATACTTTTGATCTCTTGATAAGTTGAGCAATACTCTTGAAAATGGAATGTTCTTTTATTATTAGTTCAAAATTATAGATATCTACCATAAGTGCCTACACAGTTTTATGATTAATTTGTGCATCCCCATATATAATGTAATTATTCCCAAAATCTTGGTCTCAACAACAATTTTCGTAAGAAACCATGATAGCTCCCAAGCATTTCCGTTCTCCAGCTTTTAAATGTAGAAAGAAATTCCAGCTTTGACATTAGATCTCTGCAACCATATTGTTGGAGTGACACGTTTTTCCACAATTTTCTTGAATTTCTCCAAGTCCATCAGATCAGGTTGCATCATGTTAGGGTGCTCTTCTCGGAGGTTCTTACCACGCTCTTTCACTATGAAAGTTAATTCTCAAACCTTCAATACCCATAAACAATTTTGCAACTCTAAACAATTTTACGACTACTACTCACTACAGATACAACTAAGGATTAATGTATCATATCCGACAAATAAAAAATAAATTAACTAAGTAGTACTTAGAACTGAATATCATAGGGCCAGGAAGAACTTGATGATGGCCTTGCCACAAACATGGCATTACTGTTCACTACATTTGTTTCGTGCGAGCTTGATCCAAATTCAAACCGTGCATCCACGAGATGCAAAGCCGCCAACTGGGAGCTTGATCAGAATAAACATTGTTCACCATAAGAGACACACGATCAATCTAGAAACATTCGTTATGAAATATAGGTTAATTTATAATAATAATCTTTAAGTATAATTTTTTAACAAAATTTAGTAAGTAGTAAGGATACCTCTTTTTTTAACAGAGTATTTTCTAGTATGAGTTGATCTTTCTTGAAAGATTTAGCCATCTTACTTTTTCCATACATTACATTTGCCAATTCTTAGAGTTTCACAGACCCTTATGTTAACTTGTACAATTTTGGCCCATAGTTGGCTGTTATCAAGGCTTCCATGTTTGTTCGTGCATTGATAAAGAAAAATGTAGTTTAGTAATTTGAGCATTTCTATAAGTGACCAAATGAAAAAAAGGCAAACAATAGGTCCCAAAAAAGTAAGAAACTAAAAACTATAAGAAAAATTGCAAGAAACATATAAAAACCACTTAGGATTAGCTCACCAATATCATGAAAACCAAGATTGGGTAATTAAAAAAAATACTCTAGCTTATGAAGTTTCAGTTATTAAGAGAATACCTCCTTTAGACCAGGCTTCTTTTCCTTGTATAATCTTGCTTATGCATTCATTCGAAAATTAAAATTCATTCATATAAATTATCACAAGCCATATAAATATATTAATTAAACTAAATATTATCTTATTCACGATATTATATTTGCTTAACTCAATCTTTAAAAA
Organism: Nemophila menziesii; assembly: GCA_029959085.1. Taxonomy (NCBI): domain Eukaryota; kingdom Viridiplantae; phylum Streptophyta; class Magnoliopsida; order Boraginales; family Hydrophyllaceae; genus Nemophila; species Nemophila menziesii. The sequence goes on along the minus strand of JARWIR010000075.1, from coordinate 2,384,013 downwards.
CCTCTCTTGTCAAGTTATTTAAGATTTATTTAGTTAAATTATGTTTTTATACCATAGTTCTTAACCATATATAGATATTCAGATGCAAAAGCATAATCCCAATATTTTTTGTACTACAAAAAATATAATATTCATTTGTGGCAAATGTGAATATTTAAAACATTTTGTATATCTATCTTTCCAAGTATATTTTATGTTAATTATTTTTAAAATAACACACACAACAATAAATAATTTAAAAATTAACTAACCTTTACCATACTATTCTTAATTGAAATGAAATGACTAAGGATCTAAGAAGCTAGTAGATAATGAACAAAACTTGACCCGACATTCTAGAAGTCCAGATGGAGAAGACAACATTATACAAAAGTTATAGGAAGGAGAAAAGTATGGAGAAAAAGGAACAAGGCGGAATAGAGTAGGAATAATTATATTTGAAAGATATTAAGTATTGAAAAACATGACCAAGTACAACAACTTGATATATGTATGATTAAAAATTTTGATTACTTGTTGGCTAGGTAATGTATGTATAATTGAAGGGGTGGCGAATAGGGTTTGGTTTGGTAATTCGAAAAAGGATGAAATATAAATAGGGGCGGCAGGTAGGGTTTGGTTGAGTTATATAAACGGGTAGGGTTTGGTTTGGTGATGTAAGCGGATTAGAAGATTTATAAGTAGAATAATTTTTTTATGTTAAATTTTGTCCAAAAAGGATAGTGTCAAGTGATTACAAATGAAAAAAACAACTCTTTCTGCATTATTATTATTTTTATGTGACTTTCTAATTTTAAAATAATTTTTATATAATTTTAGTAAATATATTTTATATTATTGTTCATGTTTAAATTTTTAATTTTTCATATAATTATATGGTGTCGTTGTTTTAATAATTTTTGTACAAGCAGGCGTTTCCCATTTTCAACGATCAAGTGTTATAAATTTTCAAATTTTGTTTGATGAGTCTCTATAGGTAGTTTGTACACACGTTAGTTTCTTAGGGTATTGTGCTTGATCGATATTGTACAAAGTCTTTTTTTCCTAAAATGACCCTTATCTCCTTGATCAGTATGGCTCACAATCCTACCTCTTGTCGATTGTCCGACGTGTCAAGGAACTCTTTGGAATCCACCTTTACACATAATACATTCGCTTAACGTTCCTGTCAACATCAACCTAACGTATAAAGATATCAACTCTATGATCCAAGGTTAAGTGCACACGAATCTCACTATAAAGGATACTATCCAACTTCCTTGCGTGTCCCGCAATAATCCACCTCTTCAATTGTGTCTGGGTCCACGTTTTCGTATGTAGTTGACTTCCACCCCTGAGTTGTTACACCATCCACTAGCTCAATACATTACTAGTTGATTTTTCGCACTATAACTAACTTCAAATTTTTTATCTATTAATTACTTTTGTGATCTACTAATACAATTTGTGTCTCATTTAAATGTTTTAGTTATTAGTTGCATTAAAATTCTTATCATTATTTTCATATGTTTATAACTTATAATGAAGAAATAATCATGCGACGATTTTCTCTGTATTATTAGTAAACTACTAATTGGTCGAATTGTTAGTACACTTAATTCCATATAAAATTAGTTAGATAGATAGATGAACTCAAGTTGCAACAATATTATAATATACCACATTTATTGTTAGATGGCACAAAGTAAACTATAATAATTTTGTGTCATTATCAATACTAGTTAGTCATAATATATTTGTTTCCATATTTAATAATAATGATTTCCAATTTAAATTTACATCCTCTGTTGCTATTTCATTCGTTACAAGAATGACACGTAAATTTCAACCCTTTGTCATTGATTAAACAAAAAAATATCCACGTAGATTTTATTACACACTTATAGCTTATGAAGTCTTCTGAAGCCTTTTTGTGCTAGTAGTGTCTTACACAAGTAGAAATTCACAAGAATATAGTGACAAGTTCCAAGCCAAGTTTTAATGTTTGGGGCGAGGAATGTGGGGAAACAACTCTATTTTATTTTGTTTTCTTTTGAGAAATTCAAATAGTTGTTAGTTGTACAAAATAAACATGGGAGTATGTGAGTGAAGGATTGCCAACAACAGTTTATCTTGACCATTCTTTATTTAGGAGAAACTAACCATGTGACCTCCCACTATTATCCCAACACCGATAGATTTTTGTAATCGAGAGGCTCATTCATATATATTCCTCTATGGTAGCATCCTACACATTATTAGGTTTTTGGAATAGTTTGATCCATGTGTTCAATTATTTGGTGGGAACACCCATTTTCTTTGTAGTACTAATATAGGAAGATGCCCTAAAAATATCCTTAGGAAGCCCATAACCAATATCCAAACCGTCACTAAGTTAATCTTATACTATTTATCTCTTGATAAGATGACTAATACTCTTGAAAATGGGTTGTTCTTTGATCATTAGTTCAAAATTGTTGAGTTTTACCATATGTACTGACACAATTCTATGATTACTTTGTGTATCCCTATATAGAATGTAATTATTCCCATAAGCTCGGTCTCAACAAAAAAATTCGTTAATAACCATGGAAGCTCCCACAAATTTCCGTTCTCTAGCGTTTAATGTGAGGGAGAAATTTCAGCCTTAAATGAAGCTCTTAGCAACAACTCTTTTGAAGAAAGATATTGTGTGTATTTTTGTGATAACGATTAGAGTTTGATATATATATATATAATATTGGAGTAGGGACAAAGGTCCAAAATGTCTCATATTTCCCTCTACATTTTTTAACCTTTGGATCAAATATTTATTATTTATAGCCATTAGATCTAATTTAATTAATGTTAAAGATTGCATAAATTAGATCAGAAGTCTGAAATATCTTGATTTCCGTCTATACTTTTCAGCCGTTAGATTATATGTGGTCCATTTATTATAATTTATTTATTTTAATACAATTAACTGATTTCCTAAATTAATAATCTTAATAATAAAATTTTAAAAAAAAATTAATAATAAGATTTTAGTTTTTTTTTAGTTTGTTTTTAGTTTGTTTTTATCTCAAAACATATTTATTTATTTTTTGTTTAATTTATTTTTTAAAATTAAAATTATTCAAAGTGCCCTCAGACACGAATTTATACCAAGTATATATATATATATATATATATATATATATATATATATATATTATATATATGAACAATGAAGTGAAACATGAACAACCTTTCCTTCCCATAGTGGCACCCATCAGCAAGAAGACTTCTCAACTACTTGAGTTCTTGTCCATCCAACTTTAGCAATATGAACTCGATTCCATAGTTGATCACGCTATACAAGTCTGTTTGGAAGACTTCCATGATACAACTCCTCCACTTAAGAAAAACACATATCAACTAGTGCATCTCACTTCATCATTATCTAATATCCAATTTACATCATCGTATACCTCTAGAATAGCTGGGAACTTGTTAAAATAAAGACCAAGATGCTTTTCTCCGATGTGTGGTATAAAAATTAAACTCGCAGAATTTCTTCATGCAAGTGTATGAGTCATTCAAATAATAAAAATAAGTATTGTTTTATCGTTCTCCATAGTGATTAGATACTTTAGCTCTAAACTCAAAATTTATTGTTAAACAGAAGACTGATATATAATTATTATTTATTTTACTTTTATATGAGACTACTAATACTAGGAATTTAATTAATAATTAAGTATAAAACAGTTTGACAAAAACAATTGGGAAACAAAAAGTAGCCAAGACACTTGTAATCTCCACTAATTACAGCTTAAAATTACTTGCAATTACTAAGGAAAAAATGACTTGAAAATAATCATAAAAAATTATTAGGCTTCATATTAGACATATTATGTCTGTTTTTTCATATTTTCTAGAGTTAGTAAAATGACACCGAAGAAGAATTAGAGATGTTGAGATATGATAAGTGACGCGGAGCAGAAATGAGAGGTTAGGGTTACGGTAGCTTTGTGTAGGTAATTTAATATATGTATAAATAATATTATATATAAAAATAAATGGGGTTGGGCTATACCTGGTGTACATGTTGCGATGTTCCTTTTATTTGATTTGGTTGACTCGTTCATTGATCACCCTTAATTTGAACACATAATTTAAGATCTCTAGTGGAATGATTTAAAGATGCTAGAACGATCAAGATAGTATTTTCTATAACAAATCCAGACCGCTGAAAAAATATAAATATATTACAATAATTATTGAATTTACAACACTTCGTAGGGGTCTCCTTTTTATAGAATGTCCAAAAGTCTCCGGACCTTCCAACATCACTCCTTGCTCAACAATACCAATAGAACAAAATGACCATTAATAAATAAAGTATGTAAAGGAAATTTTAAAAAATGAGTTGCAAATATAACTAGGCATTTACGATAGAGGAAAAAAAAATTGGGGGCCATTCTTATACAAATGGAAAATAAATTATTAGTGAGTAGGGTCCAGTGATACTGTTTTTATAGACATACCAACACCCCCACTGTTAGTATGTATGAATCAGTAGACTCTTGGAAATATTCAAGACCCTAAAGACAATAGAATGACCAATAAACCATGAAGACGAGATAAAAGTCATAGAATTAATTCAATAAAATACTTATATTTTTGTGATTAGTAAAATATCATTTATGAGTAATTCATCTTAGTCGAATTTCACATAGCAATTTTAGCAGAAGCAATACATAAAAATTGGACTGATACTGGCATACAACATTCATATATAGAAGGCAAAATAGGATCACTTCTTACAATGCTCTTTCACTAGGAAAGTTAATTCTCAAACCTTCAGTTCATGACTCCTTGTTACTTTTACTCACTGTAGATACAACTAAGGATTAATGTAGAATTTTAGACAAATAAAAAATTAATTAACTTACTAAGTAGTAGATAGAATGATGTCCCGGCTTCCAACAGGTCATTACTGCTCCCTACATTTGTTCCATGCCAGTTTGATCCAAATTCAAACCGTTCATCCACGCGATACAGAGCCAAGTAAGAATTCGATCCAAATCGATCACCGTATCAATCTAGAAAATTTTATAATGGAACATACGTCAATATATTATAATAATCTTTAAGTATACTTTGTTACCAAAATTTAGTTAGTAGAACAGGTACCTCTTTTTTTAATCCGAGTATTTTCTAGTGTGAGTTGATCTTTCTTGAAAAATTTATCCACTGTTCTTCTTCCACACTTTGTACATTAGCCAATGCTAAGAGTTTCACAAACCCTTTTTTTCGGTCCTAACTTGTAAATTTTTTGCGTAAATATTTTGCGGCTCATGGTGCATCGGAACAATAATCCGACCAGTTAAGAAAACCGAACAAAACAGAGTTCCTAAAAGTAAGGGATTTATATCCCGGAAACTCTTGATACAGTTCAAAACCCTTAAGACGGATGAAACTGGAACGCCGTCGGAAGAAATCGATGCGGTATACGTCAGACCCTTACCTCCGGTCGAATCATTTCCTGTGAAGTTCAAAGTCGACGAGGATGTAGATGTTTACTTTAACGGTGGATGGTGCGAAGGGATTGTTTTGAAGGAGTTGGGGAACAAAAGATTTTCTATATTTTTTAAAGTAGTAAAGAACAAATGGAATTCGGTGCTCATCAGTTAAGGATCCATCCTGAATCGAATCTCACGTGGGACCTCTTAGAATAATATTGTTGTGAAAAAGGTAGAATATTCTGTGCATTGATAACAAAAAATTAGTTTGCAATATGAGCATTAATATACACGGCCATATGGAAAAAGGGCAAACAATAGGGTCCAAAAAAATAAAGAAGCTAATAAACATAGAAAAACTTGCAAGCAACATCTAAAATAAAACCCTTACACTTAGGATTATCTCAACACCCATTATTGGGTGATTAATAAAAAAATTACCCTAGCTTATGAAGTTTTAGTTATTAATTGATTACCTCAATCATATCATGTTTCTCTTCCTTGTATAATCTTCCTTATATATTCATTCAAAAATCATAATTCATTCAAATAAATTATTACAAGCCACGTAAATACATTACATAAACTTAATATCATATATTACAAATAATTTATCTTATTCTGTAAATTATACATGTTTAACCCAAATCTTTGGAAATCTCTCTTGTCAAGTTCTTTTTGATTTATTTAGTTAAATTATGTTTTCATACCATAGTTCTCAACCCTAAATAGATATTCAGATGCAAACACATAATCCCAATTTTTTTTGTGATACAGAAAATATAATATTCATAAGTGGCAAATGTACATATGTAATACATTTTGTAAATCTATATTTCCTGAATATATTTTTGTTAATTATTCACAAAACAATGAATAATTTAAAAATTAAAAATTGTTAAACTAACCTTTAACATATGTATTCCTTAATGAAATGAAATGGCTATCGATCTAAGAAGATATTAGGTAGTGAACAAAACTTGACCCTGTAGTTCAGAGGTCCAGATGGAAAAGACAACATTATACAGAAGTTAGAGGAAGACAAAGAGTGTGAATAAAAATGGACAATATGGAATATAGTAGGAAGAATTATATTTTTCAGATCTTAAGTATTGAAATACATGATCAAGTACAACTACATGATATATGTATGATTAAAAATTATGATTACTTGCTGCTACATAAGGTGTTTATAGTTGAAGGAGCAACAAGTATGGTTTGGTTTGGTAATATAAAAGAAGGTGATTTATAAATAGGGGCGGGGTAGGGTTTGGTTTGATGATATAAAAGAGAATGATTTATAAATAGGGGCGGCACATAGGGTTTAGTTTGGTGATATGAAAGAAGATTATTTATAAATAGGGGTGGCGGGTAGGTTTTGGTTTGGTGATACTAAAGAAGATTATTTATAAATAGGGGCAGCAGGTAGGGTTTGGTTTTGTCATATGAAAGAAGATGATTTATAAATATGGGCTGCAATATTTGGTTTGGTGATATGGGCTGCAATATTTGGTTTGGTGATATGGGCTGCGGGTAGGGTTTGGTTTGGTGATAGAAGCGGCCAAAGAAGATTTATATATAAAAAAAAAATCTTTTTTACGTTAAATTTTGTCTCAAACGGAAATCGTCAAGTGATTACAAATCATAAATAACTATTTTTGTATTTTATTTATGTGACTTTTTTTTAAATAAATTGTATTTGGGTTAGTAGAATATATTATACACTATTGTTCATGTTTAAATTTTTTATTTTTCATATAATTATATGTTAATGTTGTTTTATTAAATTTTTGTACAAGAAGGTGTTTCCCATTCTCAACAATAAGTTGTTATAAATTTTCAAATTTTGTTTGATGGGTCTCTATAGGTCACTTTATATTATTTACTTTACCTTCTTAGGGTATTGTGCTCGATCTCGAACAAAGTCATTTTTTCCAAGAATGAAATTTGTCGTCGATCAGTATGGATCACAACCCTCTAGCTCACCTTTACACACAAAACATTCGCTCCACGTTCCTTTCAACATCAACCTATCGTATAAAGTTATCAACTCTATGATCCAAGGTGAAGTGCACACGAATCTACCCGTAAACTATCCCATTCAACTTCCTTGCGTGCCCACAATAATCTACAACACCCTCTCGATTATGTACGGGTCCATGCTCCCGTTTATAGTTAGCTTCCACCCATGAGTGACTTACATCATCCACTAAATCAATACATTACTAGTTAATTTTTGACACTTTAACTAACTTCAAATATTTTAAGTATTAATTTCTTTTGTGATCTACTAATTAAATTTGTGTCTTATTTAGATGTTTGTGTTCAATAAAATTCTTATCATTATTTAAATATGTTTATAACTTATAATGATAATCAGTCGACAAATATTTTCCATTTTTTAGTTAATTACTTATGGATCAAATTGTTTATACACTTATTTCCATATAAAATTAGTTAGATAGATACATGAACTCAAGTTGCAACAATATTACAAGATACCCTATTTATTGTAAGATGGCACAAAGTAAACTATAATAATGATGTGTCATTATCGTTACTAGATAGTCATAATATATCTGTTTTCAAAGTTAATAATAATGATTTCAAATTTAGTTTTACAACCTCTATTGCTATTTCATCTGTTACAAGAATGACACGCGAGTTTCCAAGCCAAGATCTATTGTTTGGGGCGAGGAATGTGGGGGCAACAACTCGCCTTTTTTTTTTGTTTTCTTTGGAGAAATTAAAATAGTTGTTTTTTGTACAAACAAAACATGGGAGTATGCAAGTGAAGGATTGCCAACATCAGTTTATCTAACCATTATCCATTACGGGAAAACTAACCAAGTGACCTCCCTACTATGAGCCCAACATCGATAGATTCTTGTAATCGAGAGTCTCGTTCCTATATACATTCTCTTATGGTTGAAACTAGCACATTGTTTGGTTTTTGGGTGTAGAATAGTTTGATTCCCTCGTTTAATTAGTCCGGTAGAAACACCCATTTTCTTTATAGTTTCATATAGAAATATTCCCTAAAAATACCCATAGGAATCCCATAACCAATATCCAAAAAACCATCACTATGTTCATCCAATACTTTTGATCTCTTGATAAGTTGAGCAATACTCTTGAAAATGGAATGTTCTTTTATTATTAGTTCAAAATTATAGATATCTACCATAAGTGCCTACACAGTTTTATGATTAATTTGTGCATCCCCATATATAATGTAATTATTCCCAAAATCTTGGTCTCAACAACAATTTTCGTAAGAAACCATGATAGCTCCCAAGCATTTCCGTTCTCCAGCTTTTAAATGTAGAAAGAAATTCCAGCTTTGACGTTAGATCTCTGCAACCATATTGTTGGATTGAGACGTTTTTACACCATTTTCTTGAATTTCTCCAAGGCCATCAGATCAGGTTGCATCATGTTAGTGTGCTCTTCTCGGAGGTTCTTACCACGCTCTTTCACTATGAAAGTTAATTCTCAAACCTTCAATACCCATAAACAATTTTGCAACTCTAAACAATTTTACGACTATTACTCACTACAAATACAACTAAGGATTAATGTATCATATCCGAAAAATAAAAAATTAATTAACTAAGTAGTACCTAGAACTGAATATCATTGGGCCAGGAAGAACTTGATGATGGCCCAGCCACAAACATGGCATTACTGTTCACTACATTTGTTTCGTGCGAGCTTGATCCAAATTCAAACCGTGCATCCACGGGATGCAAAGCCGCCAAGTGGGAGCTTGATCAAAATAAACATTGTTCACCATAAGAGACACACGATCAATCTAGAAACATTCGTTATAAAATATAGGTTAATATATAATAATAATCTTTAAGTATAATTTTTTAGCAAAATTTAGTAAGTAGTAAGGATACCTTTTTTTTAACAGAGTATTTTCTAGTATGAGTTGATCTTTCTTGAAAGATTTAGCCACCTTACTTTTTCCACACTTTACATTTGCCAATGCTTAGAGTTTCACGGACCCTTATGTTAACTTGTACAATTTTGGCCCATATTTGGCTGTTATCAAGGCTTCCATGTTTGTTCGTGCATTGATAAAGAAAAATGTAGTTTAGTTATTTGAGCATTTCTATACGTGACCAAATGAAAAAATGGCAAACAATAGGTCCCAAAAAAGTAAGAAACTAAAAACCATAAGAAAACTTGCAAGAAACATATAAAAACCACTTCGGATTAGCTCACCAATATCATGAAAACAAGGATTGGGTAATTAAAAAAATACTCTAGCTTATGAAGTTTCAGTTATTAAGAGAATACCTCCTTTAGACCAGGCTTCTTTTCCTTGTATAATCTTGCTTATACATTCATTCAAAAATCAAAATTCATTCATATAAATTATCACAAGCCACATAAATATATTAATTAAACTTAATATTATATATTACAAATATAGTTATCTTATTCACGATATTATATTTGTTACACTCAATCTTTAAAAACCTCTCTTGTCAAGTTATTTAAGATTTATATAGTTAAATTATGTTTTCATACCATAGTTCTTAACCCTATATAGATATTCAGATGCAAAAGCATAATCCCAATATTTTTTGTACTACAAAAAATATAATATTCAATTGTGGCAAATGTGAATATTTTACACATTTTGTATATCTATCTTTCCAAGTATATTTTATGTTAATTTGTTTTAAAATAACACACACAACAATGAATAATTTAAAAATTACAAATAGTATAACTAACCTTTACCATACTATTCTTAATTGAAATGAAATGACTAAGGATCTAAGAAGCTAGTAGATAATGAACAAAACTTGACCGACATTCTAGAAGTCCAGATGGAGAAGACAACATTATACAAAAGTTATAGGAAGGAAAAAAGTATGGAGAAAAAGGGACAAGGTGGAATAGAGTAGGAATAATTATATTTGAAAGATAGTAAGTATTGAAAAACATGATCAAGTACAACTACTTGATATATGTATGATTAAAAATTTTGATTACTTGTTGGCTATGTAATGTATGTATAATTGAATGGGTGGCGAATAGGGTTTGGTTTGGTAATACGGAAAAGGATGAAATATAAATAGGGGCGGCAGGTAGGGTTTGGTTGAGTTATATAAGCTGGTAGGGTTTGGTTTGGTGATGTAAGCGGATTAGAAGATTTATAAGTAGAGAAAAAAAATTTATGTTAAATTTTGTCTAAATAGGATAGTGTTAAGTGATTACAAATGAAAAAAACAACTCTTTGTGCATTATTATTATTTTTATGTGACTTTCTAATTTTAAAATAATTTTTATATAATTTTAGTAAATATATTATATATTATTGTTCATGTTTAAATTTTTAATTTTTCATATAATTATATGGTGTCGTTGTTTTATTAATTTTTGTACAAGCACGCGTTTGCCATTTTCAACGATCAAGTGTTATAAATTTTCAAATTTTGTTTGATGAGTCTCTATAGGTAGTTTGTACACACATTAGTTTCTTAGGGTATTGTGCTTGATCGATATTGTACAAAGTCTTTTTTTCCTAAAATGACCCTTATCTCCTTGATCAATATGGCTCACAATCCTACCTCTTGTCGATTGTCTGACGTGTCAAGGAACTCTTTGGAATCCACCTTTACACATAATACATTCGCTTAACGTTCCTGTCAACATCAACCTAACGTATAAAGATATCAACTCTATGATCCAAGGTTAAGTGCACACGAATCTCATTGTAAACCATACTATCCAACTTCCTTGCGTGTCCCGCAATAATCCACCTCGTCAATTCTATCTGGGTCCACGTTTTCGTATGTAGTTGACTTCCACCCCAGAGTGGTTACACCATCCACTAGCTCAATACATTACTAGTTGATTTTTCGCACTATAACTAACTTCAAATTTTTATCTATTAATTACTTTTGTGATCTACTAATACAATTTGTGTCTCATTAAATGTTTTAGTTATTAGTTGCATTAAAATTCTTATCATTATTTTAATATGTTTATAACTTATAATGAAGAAATAATCATGCGACGATTTTCTCTGTATTATTAGTAAACTACTAATTGGTCGAATTGTTAATACACTTAATTCCATATAAAATTAGTTAGATAGATAGATGAACTCAAGTTGCAACAATATTATAAGATACCCCATTTATTGTTAGATGGCACATAGTAAACTATAATGATTTTGTGTCATTATCAATACTAGTTAGTCATAATATATTTGTTTCTAAATTTAATAATAACGATTTCCAATTTAATTTTACATCCTTTGTTGCTATTTCATTCGTTACAAGAATGACACGTAAATTTCTAACCCTTTGTCATTGATTAAACAAAAAAATATCCACGTAGATTCTATTACACACTTATAGCTTATGAAGTCTTCTGAAGCCTTTTTGTGCTAGTAGTGTCTTACACAAGTAGAAATTCACAAGAATATAGTTGACAAGTTCCAAGCCAAGTTTTATTGTTTGGGGCGAGGAATGTGGGGAAACAACTCTATTTTATTTTGTTTTCTTTTGAGAAATTCAAATAGTTTTTAGTTGTACAAAATAAACATGGGAGTATGTGAGTGAAGGATTGCCAACAACAGTTTATCTTGACCATTCTTTATTTAGGAGAAACTAACCAAGTGACCTACCACTATTATCCGAACACCGATAGATTTTTGTAATCGAGAGGCTCATTCATATATATATTCCTCTATGGTAGCATCCTACACATTATTAGGTTTTTGGAATAGTTTGATCCATGTGTTCAATTATTCTGGTGGGAACACCCATTTTCTTTGTAGTACTAATATAGGAAGATGCCCTAAAAATATCCTTAGGAAGCCCATAACCAATATCCAAACCGTCACTAAGTTAATCTTATACTATTTATCTCTTGATAAGATGACTAATAGTCTTGAAAATGGGTTGTTCTTTGATCATTAGTTCAAAATTGTTGAGTTTTACCATATGTAATGACACAATTCTATGATTACTTTCTGTATCCCTATATAGAATGTAATTATCCCCATAAGCTCGTTCTCAACAAAGAATTTCGTTAATAACCATGGAAGCTCCCACACATTTCCGTTCTCTAGCTTTTAACGTGCGAGAGAAATAAATTTCAGCCTTAAATGAAGCTCTTAGCAACAACTCTTTTTAAGAAAGATATTGTGTGTATTTTTGTGATAACGATTAGAGTTTGATATATATAAATATAATATTGGAGTAGGGACAACGGCCCAAAATGTCTCCTATTTCCCTCTACATTTTTTAGCCTTTGGATCAAATATTTATTACTTATAGCCATTAGATCTAATTTAATTAATGTTAAAGATTGCATAAATTAGATCAGAAGTCTGAAATATCTTGATTTCCGTCTATATTTTTCAGCCGTTAGATTATATGTGGTCCATTTTATTATAATTTATTTATTTTAATACAATTAACTGATTTCCTATATTAATAATTTTAATAAAAAAATTTTAACAAAAAATAATTAATAGTAAGATTTTAGTTTTTTTTTTAGTTTGTTTTTATCTCAAAACATATTTATTTTTTTTTTGTTTAATTTATTTTTTAAAATTAAATTTTTTCAAAGTGCCCTCAGACACGAATTTATACGTAGTATATATATATATGAACAATGAAGTGAAACATGAACAACCTTTCCTTCCCATAGTGGTACACATCAGCAAGAAGACTTCTCAACTACTTGAGTTCTTGTCCATCCAACTTTAGCCATATGAACTCGATTCCATAGTTGATCACGTTATACAAGTCTGTTTGGAAGACTTCCATGATACAACTCCTCCACTTAAGAAAAACACATATCAACTAGTGCATCTCACTTCATCATTATCTAATATCCAATTTGAATCATCGTATACCTCTAGAATAGCTGGGAACTTGTTAAAATAAAGACCAAGATGCTTTTCTCCGATGTGTGGTATAAAAATTAAACTCGAAGAATTTCTTCACGCAAGTGTATGAGTCATTCAAATAATAGTGATTAGATACTTTAGCTCTAAACTCAAAATTTATTGTTAAACAGAAGACTGATATTTAATTATTATTTATTTTATTTTTATATGAGACTACTAATACTAGGAATTTAATTAATAATTAAGTACAAAACAGTTTGACAAAAACAATTGGGAGACAAAAAGTAGGCAAGACACTTGTAATCTCCACTAACTATAACTTAAAATTACTTGCAATTACTAAGGAAAAAATGACTTGAAAATAATCATAAAAAATTATTAGGCTTCATATTAGACATATTATGTCTGTTTTTTCATATTTTCTAGAGTTAGTAAAATGACACCGAAGAAGAATTAGAGATGTTGAGATATGATAAGTGACGCGGAGCAGAAATGAGAGGTTAGGGTTACGGTAGCTTTTGGTAGGTAATTTAATATATGTATAAATAATATTATATATAAAAAGAAATGGGGTTGAGCTATACCTGGTGTACATATTGCGATGTTCCTTTTCTTTGATTTGGTTGACTCGATCATTGATCACCCTTAATTTGAACACATAATTTAAGATCTCTAGTGGAATGATTTAAAGATGATAGAACGATCAAGATAGTATTTTCTCTAACAAATCCAGACCGTTGAAAAAAAGGTAGATATCTAATATAAATATATTAGAATAATTATTGAATTTACAACACTTCGTAGGGGTCTCCATTTTATAGAATGTCCAAAAGTCTCCGGACCTTCCAACATCACTCCTTTCTCAACAATACCAACAGAACAAAATGACCATTAATAAATAAAGTATGTAAACGAAATTTTAAAAATGAGTTGCAAATATAACTAGGCATTTCCGATAGAGGAAAAAAAACAAAAGTTGGGGGCCATTCTTGCACAAATGGAAAATAAAATATTAGTGAAACCATGAAGACGAGATAAAAGTCATAGAATTAATTTAATAAAATACTTATATTTTTGTGATTAGTAAAATATCATGTATGAGTAATTCATCTTAGTCGAATATCACATAACAATTTTAGCAGAAGCAATACATAAAAATTGGACTGATACTGGCATACACCATTCATATATAGAAGGCAAAATAGGATCACTGTGTCGTTTAACAAAGATGGAAAACATAAGGAAAACTCACTTTACATATACATCAAAGACATAAATAGAAGCCAAAATATTGATCACTGTGTCGTTTAACAAAGATGAAAAATATAAGAAAACCCAGTTTACATATTCTTTAAAGACTTAATAGTGACTCGAATGAAAAAACTAATGAATACCAACAACATAAACACCAAATCAAGGTCTAATTTTCCTCTATAAGGAACATTGAAATCAAAAGTTGGAGTGAGACGTTTTTCCACCCTCTCCTTGAATTTCTCCAAGACCATCAGATCAGGTTGTATCACGTTAGTGTGCTATTCTTTGAGGTTCTTACAATGCTCTTTCACTAGGAAAGTTAATTCTCAAACCTTTAGTTCATGACTCCTTGTTACTTTTACTCACTGTAGATACAACTAAGGATTAATGAAGAATTTTAGACAAATAAAAAATTAATTAACTTACTAAGTAGTACTTAGAATGATGTCCCGGCTTCCAACAGGTCATTACTGCTCCCTACATTTGTTCCATGCGAGTTTGATCCAAATTCAAACCGTTCATCCACGGGATACGGAGCCAAGTGAGAACTCGATCCAAATCGATCACCGTATCAATCAAGAGAAATTTATAATGGAACATACGTCAATATATTATAATAATCTTTAAGTATACTTTGTTACCAAAATTTAGTTAGTAGAACAGGTACCTCTTTTTTTAATCCGAATATTTTCTAGTGTGAGTTGATCTTTCTTGAAAAATTTATCCACTGTTCTTTTTCCACACTTTGTACATTTGCCAATGCTAAGAGTTTCACAAACCCTTTTTTTTGTCCTAACTTGTAAATTTTTTGCGTAAATATTTTGCGGCTCATGGTACATCGGAACAATAATCCGACCAGTTAAGAAAACCCAACAAAACAGAGTTCCTCAAAGTAAGGGATTTATATCCCAGAAACTCTTGATACAGTTCAAAACCCTTAAGACGGATGAAACTGGAACACGCCGTCGGAAGAAATAGATGCGGTATACGTCAGACCCTTACCTCCGGTCGAATCATTTCCTGTGAAGTTCAAAGTCGACGAGGATGTAGATGTTTACTTTAACGGTGGATGGTGGGAAGGGATTGTTTTGAAGGAGTTGGGGAACAACAGATTTTCTATATTTTTTTAAGCAGTGAAGAACAAATGGAATTCGGTGCTCATCAGTTAAGGATCCATCCTGAATGGAATTGAACGTGGGACCTCTTGGAATAATATTGTTGTGAAAAAGGTAGAATATTCTGTGCATTGATAACAAAAAATAAGTTTGCAATGTGAGCATTAATATACACGACCATATGGAAAAAGGGCAAACAATAGGGTCCAAAAAAATAAAGAAACTAATAAACATAGAAAAACTTGCAAGCAACATCTAAAATCAAACCCTTACACGTAGGATTATCTCAACACCCACTATTGGGTGATCAATAAGAAAAATACCATAACTTATGAAGTTTTAGTTATTAAGTGAATACCTCGATCATATCATGCTTCTCTTCCTTGTATAATCTTGCTTATACATTCATTCAAATATCATAATTCATTCAAATAAATTATTACAAGCCATATAAATTATCACTTAAAATTTATATCATATATTACAAATAATTTTATCTTATTCCGTAAATTATACATGTTTAACTCAAATCTTTGGAAACCTCTCTTGTCAAGTTCTTTTTGATTTATTTAGTTAAATTATGTTTTCATACCATAGTTCTCAACCCTAAATAGATATTCAGATGCAAACAGGTAGGGTTTATAGTTGAAGGAGCAACAGGTAGGGTTTGGTTTGGTGATATAAAAGAAGGTGATTTATAAATAGGGGCCGGGGTAGGGTTTGGTTTGATGATAAAAAAGAAGACGATTTATAAATAGGGGCGGCAGGTAGGGTTTAGTTTGGTAATATGAAAGAAGATTATTTATAAATAGGGGTGGCGGGTAGGTTTTGGTTTGTTGATATTAAAGAAGATGATTTATAAATAGGGGCGGCAGGTAGGGTTTGGTTTGGTCATACGAAAGAAGATGATTTATAAATATGGAATGTATTGTTTGGTTTGGTGATATGGGTTGCGGGTAGGGTTTGGTTTGGTGATAGAAGCGGCCAAAGAAGATTTATATATAAAAAAATCTTTTTTACGTTAAATTTTGTCTCAAACGTTACAAATCATAAATAACTATTTGTGTATTTTATTTATGTGACTTTTTGTTTTTAAAAAAATTGCATTTGGGTTAGTAGAATATATTATACACTATTTTTCATGTTTAAATTTTTTATTTTCATCTAATTATATGTTGATGTTGTTTTATTAAATTTTTGTACAAGAAGGTGTTTCCCATTCTCAACAATCACCTGTTATAAATTTTCAAGTTTTGTTTGATGGGTCTCTATAGGTCACTTTATATTATTTACTTTAGCTTCTTAGGGTATTGTGCTCGATCTCGAACAAAGTCATTTTTTCCAAGAATGAAAATTGTCGTCTCGATCAGTATGGATCACAACCCTCTAGCTCACCTTTACACACAAAACATTCGCTCCACGTTCCTTTCAACATCAACCTATCGTATAAAGTTATCAACTCTATGATCCAAGGTGAAGTACACACGAATCTACCCGTAAACTATCCCATTCAACTTCCTTGCGTGCCCGCAATAATCTAGAACACCCTCTCGATTATGTCTGGGTCCATGCTCCCGTTAATAGTTAGCTTCCACCCATGAGTGACTTACATCATCCACTAAATCAATACATTATCAGTTAATTTTTGACACTTTAACTAATTTCAACTATTTTAAGTATTAATTTCTTTTGTGATCTACTAATGAAATTTGTGTCTTATTTAGATGTTTTAGATATTAGGTGTTCAATAAAATTCTTATCATTATTTAAATATGTTTTTAACTTATAATGATAATCATGCGACAAATGTTTTCCATTTTTTTAGTAAATTACTAATTGATCGAATAGTTTATGCACTTATTTCCATATAAAATTAGGTAGATAGATAGATGAACTCAAGTTGCAGCAATATTATAAGAGATCTTATTTATTGTTAGATGACACAAAGTAAACTATAATAATATTGTGTCATTATCAATACTAGTTAGTCATAATATATTTGTTTCAAAAGTTAATAATAATGATTTCAAATTTAGTTTTACAACCTCTATTTCTATTTCATCTGTTACAAGAATGACACGCGAGTTTCCAACCCTTTGTAATTGATCAAACAAAAAAAACATCCACGTAGATTTTATTGCACACATATAGTTTATGAAGTTTTCTGGAGCCTTTTTGTGCTAGTAGTGTCCTACACAAGTAGAAATCCACGTGACTACAATTGACATGTGCCAAGCCAAGATTTATTGTTTGGGGCGAGGAATGTGGGGGCAATAACTCAAGTTTTTTTTGTTTTATTTGGAGAAATTCAAATAGTTGTTTTTTGTACAAACAAAACATGGGAGTATGCGAGTGAAGGATTGCCAACAACAGTCTATCTAACCATTATTGATTTCGGGAAAACTAACAAAGTGACCTCCCTACTATGAGCCCAACATCGATAAATTCTTGTAATCGAGAGCCCAACATCGATAGATTCTTGTAATCGAGAGCCCAACATCGATAGATTCTTGTAATCGAGAGTCTCGTTCCTATATACATTCTCTTATGGTAGAAACTAGCACATTTTTAGGTTTTTGGGTGTAGAATAGTTTGATCCCCTTGCTCAATTAGTCTGGTAGGAACACCAATTTTCTTTATAGTTTCATATAGAAATATTCCCCAAAAATACCCATAGGAAACCCATAACCAATATCCAAACCATCATTAAGTTCATCCAATACTTTTGGTCTCTTGATAAGTTGAGCAATACTCTTGAAAAGGGTTTGTTCTTTGATTATTAGTTCAAAATTATTTATATCTACCATAAGTGCCGACACTGTTTTATGATTAGTTTGTGCATCCCCATATAAAATGTAATTATCCCTATAAGCTTAACAAAAATTATTTTTAGCAAGCATGATAGATCCCAAGCATTTCTATTCTCCAGCTTTTAACGTGAGAGAGAAACAAATTTCAGCTTTGACGTTAGAACTCTGCAACCACCTCTACAAAATTGATCCAACCTACAAATATGTTGTTAAATAACGTTAGTTAGACTGAATGGTCACCTTACTACAACCTTGATCCAACCTCCAAAGAGCTTATCGATTAATCTCTTGAAACTTCGTTCCTTCATTCAAAACTTCCGGGAACCTTGCGATTGTGGAAAATTTTCTGAAAGACTTCTCCTAAGCAGAGAAACCACGAGGATGTCAGGCCCTTCGAGCTAGTTTAAACAACATTCACAAGATCATATTTTATTTCCTTAGACAGCCACAATTACTCCAGGTTTCAAGAATTCCACTTTGAGGTGGTATGCTGAAACTAGAGCTCATATCTTGTTTAGGATTTATCGGCCTAGGATAGTCTGATACGTTAATTCACATAGTTTTATGACAAATCTTATGTGTAAGTTTCCAGATCACTAACCCATCCCCCCGATCATTGGTAGTACAATGTACCCCGATGGCTAGAACCATTTTCCGGAGGACTCCTTGATCGACTCTTGATAAAGGTTTTATATCACTAGAATCAACTTTAGATAGTCAAAGGTCATCAAGTACAACAGGTCCACCGAGGGACATATATCGATTAACACTCGTTATATCAATCCATTTCCTATCATGTCTGGTATTACAAGTGGGTAATCATGGATAAATATTAGCATGCTCGATTCTGGTCAGTTAACAGATTTTGATTTAGGCTGTAGTATATTCTACCAGTTTTTGACTTTTGACGTGTCGAACAAGGCCTTTTCTTTCATTTCTTGATCTTCCACTTTCTAGTTCGCCTGCTATAGTTTTCACTTCAAACTCGTATTCTCGGGCAAGGGGATTAAGGTATCATCTGGCTGGTATATAACATGTTTGATTCTGTTTCAGGGGAAATGGTTTTCCCATGTGCGGTTTGACTGGACGTTGTTCTTTTCCTTGAACTACCTATGTATTCATGGATAAATTTTCACCCACATCAGGCTTTGATAATTTTACTAGGGCTCTTAATCAGAACATTTATGTCCTCAGTTTCGTACAATCATTTGCCTCATAAACATGATATTTAAGAAGGTGGCAATACTCAGATGTATCCCTTATTTTTGCGCCAGGAAACATCTACGATGGCCATATTACACCCAAGACTATCTCGACTGGCATATGATGCCAACTAGGTTGGATAATGTCGCTGTCAACGTTGAAGGTCTCCTATTCCCCATGACTTATCATTTCCCGATTGACCATTTCTTTCCCAACATAACTGATATTTTATTACTTCCCTTAAGATGGGTTTCCGTCGAAGAGGGTTCCCCTTTAACCAAATCTCTTAGGTACTTCTCTTCGAATTTCTTCAGCACTCAAAAAGATTCGTGAATATGGAATTATGTCAAAACGATTATGTATTAGCCTAAAGGCATAATGGTTAGAATCATAGCTAATCAATCCTTGAATAAAATTGTGATAAATTATTGATCAATCTAAAACATTAACATTATAATGAATATGATATATTTGAAACATGGGAGATAATAATATTTCTCCCTTTTGATGGAATGTAGAGTTAACTTTGAAAAAAATACCATGTTAAAGGTACACTCACATTTCCCTTTTTCCTATTCTTCACCCTTTTTCCATACCTTGACCCTCACTGATTTCATATTATTAGGCCTTAACTACACATTTGTATTATTAACTTGGTTGTTAGTTAGAGAGCACATTCTTTTAGCCCATAATCATGTATTTTTTTGGTATCATAAGTAAACGACAAGACCGACTAAAAGTGGTCAGATCAATCACATATTCAAATCAACTACGAAGTATAAGTCCAATAAGTATCAAAATTACCCATAGAGTTTTCCTCTATCGGTATCAAAATCCCATATCTGAGTTATATAAAGATTTTCTACAAACTGATATAATGTACTGAAATATTAGTATAATATTTTGGATTAAGTACTTTAGGAAACATAAATTACCCAAATTATTTTTTTCCAAATTTGTAATATTGTCATTGACAACATAACACAAATAGATATATATGTATAGATTAACTTGCAAACTTCAAACTAAATTAAAAGATTGATTTTGAAGGTGATCAATCTATCAATTGTACTACAGATACAAATATTACTAATAATACAAGTGATTCGATAGGCTGACATAACCTAATCAGCAACAATATTGCACTATAAATCTATCTTATCAACCCCACCAAAATAATGATAGAAGCTTAAAGTACAACAGATATAATTTTCATTACAACATAAAAAAATTCTATCACAACATCAAATCCATAATAACTAGTTTGACTCAACTTAACATTAATTCATTTGAAAAAAAATCCATCCCTTTTTGAATAAATTTGTAACAATTCAAAATCAAAAAAAATTCTTATTTGGGAGATAAAAAACCTTCTATAATGTTAAAAGTTACAACCTCAAACTTGCGAGAAAGGCCTCTTTTCTTCTTTTGGATTTTAACTTTTCCTGATTTTTTCATAGTTTGCTCCATATACATAGAGAGGCTATAGTTAAATCCTATAGAATGTTCTATTTCATATAATTACAATCCGACCAACTCAGCACAAAGAAAAATTTCATCACAAACTAAAACAATCTTCCACTAAAGGTAATGACCAACTAAATAATAAATATAAACAATCCCCTGAACAACAATCATCATCCACGATCAACAACAATCAACGAGATCTTTATAATTTACTCAGGGACACCTGTTTCATTCACTAACGAGATGCTAACTTTCTCATTTATGGTAAATTGGCCTTCGAGGTTGAAGAGATCTTTATACACTCTAGGGTTGTGTTACTTGATGAGGCCTAAAAATATAATTAGACAAAATTCTTTACCCAAAGGTAATGGTTAAAAAAGGAATAAACTCCTACTATTTGAGGGAAATTTTTTGGAATTTAATATATATATATATATATATATATATATATATATATATATATATATATATATTAGAAATAGAGTCACATATATAAAACCAATACCCTCTTTCTCATCCTATGCAACCTTAAGAACTATATTCAGAAAAATAAAGGTATTTTAATACTTAATTTAGGATAAAATTATTTAAAGAGAAACTAATGAGTATATAGATATACAAGATAAAGTGTTATAATTTACATTGATAATCTTGTTCGAAATCCGCCATAAAAATTATAGAGATTGTTGATGCGCGATAGAACCATGCACACCAAGATCTACCAATGAAGTATATATATATATTCTAAAATTTAAACCATAACCAATCCAATAAGAAACCTAACCATATACTAATATGATCGTGTTATGTTTTTCATGGAATAGGATTTAATTCCAATCTTGCTATGAAAAAGGTTTAAAATCTTAGCAAGAGAAAAAAATTAAAATCTCACTATGAAAAATAGTTAAAACCTCATCATGAAAAAATGTTTAAATCTATGCACTCCGAAAATGTTACATTTGACCACACGCATTTATGAGTTTAAAATTTCAACTAGATTATATCAAAATTTCTCATCATTTGATTTTCTAAAATAGTAATTTATCTTCCAATAATTTCATTATTTTTTAGTTTGGTAATAAATTTGTATACACCAATTATCAACTAGACTCCCCTTTTACAATAAGTGCCCTTCGATAGTTTCTTTGAACTATTATTGTTGTATTAGCGTTAATTTTTTTTAAAGATTTTTATAATAATTGGAAGAGATGATTATGATCTTTATCTTTTAAACAATTTATAATTCAAACTTAAAATGGTTTCGAACATACTTAGTTTTGACGGAGATTGTTGAAATTCTATATTAGTTTATTTTATCAAATTATTTTATTAGATCATATTGATCAATATAGTAACTTTTAATCTCGAATAGAATCAGTTTTTTCCTAAAATATTGAGACATATATCTTAATTATATATTTATTGTAGCATATATTCATAATATAATTTATAATATTTTGTTTGATTTGGAAAAATAACTTTTGTTTTCATCTTTAAAATATGTTTTTAGAAAATAATTTTTGTTCAGAATTTGAAAAACGTGTTTAAATATGAAAAACAATTATGTTTGGCAATACTCTTTCTT
The DNA here is from genome assembly GCA_029959085.1 of Nemophila menziesii. Classification (NCBI taxonomy): domain Eukaryota; kingdom Viridiplantae; phylum Streptophyta; class Magnoliopsida; order Boraginales; family Hydrophyllaceae; genus Nemophila; species Nemophila menziesii. Next base: position 2,361,223 of record JARWIR010000075.1, on the reverse strand, counting down.
GTGTTCTTGTGTTCTTGTGTTCGTATTTTTCACTTCCTTTATACTAAAAATAACATTCAGATCATGGAAAAAGAATAAAAGATTTTTTTAAATTACACAAATTATTTTGGCTTACTATTCATTAACTGCATAAAATTTATGTAAACCTCTTTAGTTAAAGTCCTTAATCTTACCATTCTAAAAGTTATTATCATAGCTCCTCCTCAAGACTTATTTTAATTTGTTGTAAAACCGTTTGAGTATGAGATTGAGTTTCAATCAAGATTTTAAACAAGAAAAATATAGAGAACATAAAGTAAAGAACACATGATATATCGTTGTTAGAGACAACAGTTATCTACGTCCACGTTGGGATACGATTTGAGAGCGCTTTCCACTATTACAACTGTTATCACCGATTACACTTAACACGATTACAGAACAACCAAGTATTCACCAAACCCATATATAGAAACCGCTAATCTAACCCAATACTTAACTACGCTAAATATTAATGCTTGAATCAGCAAGATTCAAGGAATATACAAGATTTAGCTAACTATTATAGAAGATTTCAAGCTGGAAATACTAACACTGAGCAAACCCTAAGTTTGAATCTATTTGACACGATATAGGATTCTAAAGAAGGTGAAGAAGAGAATGAATGGAAGTGTGCAGATATTTCGCCTTTTATTTGGGATCTCTAGGTCTTTAATCTCAGCCTTCCAAATGGAACGAGATCAACGACTTAAAACCTTTCTGCCTTTAGTTAAACAAACGGCGTCGCAATGCTGAGTTGGTAAAGGTCAAGGAGTCAAACCGAGAAATAGAATAAGATAGTTATATTGGTCAAATTCCACATACCTTGAAATGTATATCATCAAGCTACAAGAACATCATCACCATTGTGATGATAGCAGAGGCACATTTCAAATCATCATAGCCCAAAGTACCTGCACAAAATTCAACCAATACACAACAGATCGAAACACGGTTTCAATTTGTAGTTAATAACTAATTTAGTGCCAAAATTAGAAGGATTGAGTTCAGAGGAAACCTTTTCCAATTTTACTTCATTATTGGAAAGTATATCTCTAATAAAATTATATTTCACATCAATATGCTTGAATCTCACATAATATATATCTTTGCTTAAGTGTATAGCTCTCTGACTATCAGAATAAATGACAGAAATGCCTTAAACCAACTTTACTTCCCTGACAAAAATTTGTAACCAAATAGCTACTTTGACACAGTCTATAATAGCAACATATTCAGACTAAGTAGTGGAAAGAGCAACTAAAGGTTGAAGTTGGGATTTTCAGGATATGCAATACTTCCCCTATGTGAAACAGTATGAAGTAGTCGACTTTCGAGAGTCTATACAACCTGCAAAATGAGAATATTTATAGCTAAAAAGCTCAAAAAGACAATTATGATCACCATATACCAAACCAACATTCAAAGTAGAATTTAAATAAGCCAACACATGTTTTATAGCTAACCAGTGATCATATCAAGGGTTAGACATAAAACTACTAAGTAGAGAGATGGAAAAAGACAAATCAGGCCTAGTGCTAATCATAGCATATATAGGTGATCCTAGAACATTAGTGTAAGGAAAATTCTCCATTTTCAAAATATCATATTATGATTTGGGACAAAGTTATTTAGACAAAACAAAATGTTCAGCCAATAGCATATGTACATGTTTGTAATTCAAGTTACCATATTTAGAAATAATCTTTTTCAAAGTTCGTTCCTGATGTAACCTTAACATGCAATTTTTTTTATCTCTATCAATAATCATACATAGAATTTTTCTAGCATGACCTAAATCTTTCATATCAAACTCTGATTTCATTGAACATTTTTAACTTATCATTTAAAGACATATAATTGAATTATCCACATATAAAATAATATAAACCCTATAATTTTCTTTCCAGGTGAAGGAAAAACAAGTATCATACCTTGATCTCAAGAAACCAAGGGACAAAACAAAAGAATCAAACCTTTTATAACATTGTCTTGGAGACTGTTTTAGGCCATATAGTGATTTTTTAAGTAGGCAGACATGATTAGGTAGTTTTGGATCATGATAGCCTTCTCATGTAAATAGTTTCATCTAAGTCCCCATGTAAGAAAGCTGTCTTAACATCTAACTTCTCAATTTCAAGGTTAAATCAAGCTGCATATGCTTACATTACTCTAATTGTTTTAAATTTAATAACAAGTGAGAAAATCTCAGTGAAATCAAATCCTTTTCTCCGAGTATAATCATTAGCTACCAATCTAGCTTTAAATCTAGGTGGATCCTTCTCAGAACTTCTTTCTTTAAGTTTATACAATCATCTGCACTAATCTGGTTTTGCCTCACTAGACTTATGAAGTCTATTGCACACGTATAGCTTATGAAGTCTTCTAAAGCCTTTTTGTGCTAGTAGTGTCTTACACAAGTAAAAATTCACAAGACTATAGTTGACAAGTTCCAAGCGAAGTTTTGTTGTTTGGGGCGAGGAATGTGGGGGCAACAACTCGATTTTATTTTGTTTTCATTTGAGAAATTTAAGTAGTTGTTAGTTCTACAAACAAAACAGGGGAGTCTGTGAGTGAAGGATTGCCAACAATAGTCTATCTTGACCATTCTTTATTTAGGGGAAACTAACCAAGTGACCTCCCACTATGATCCCAACACCTATAGATTCTTGTAATCGAGAGGCTCGTTCCTATATATATTCCCCTATGGTAGCATCCTACACGTTATTAGGTTTTTAGAATAGTTTGATCTATGTGTTCAATTATTCTGGTAGGAACACCATTTTCTTTGTAGTACTCATATAGAAAGATGCCCTAAAAATATCCTTAGGAAGCCTATAACCAATATCCAAATCAACACTAAGTTCATCTTATACTATTTATCTCTTGATAAGATGACTTATACTCTTGAAAATGGATTGTTCTTTGATCATTAGTTCAAAATTGTTGATTTCTACCATAAGTACTGACAGAATTCTATGATTAGTTTGTGCATCCCCATAAGCTCAGTCTCAAAAAATATTTTCATTAGTAACCATGGAAACTCCCACGCATTTCTGTTCTCTTGCTTTTAACCTGAGAGAGAAAGAAATTTCAACTTTAAATGAAGCTCCTAACAACAACTCTTTTTAAGAAAGATATTGTGTGTATTTTTGTGATAAAGAGTAAAATTTGATATATATATATATATATATATATATATATATATATATATATATATATTGGAGAGCGGCCAACAACCCGAAATGTCTCCAATTTTCCTCTATATTTTTTAGCCTTTGGATCAAATATTTATTATTTCTAGCCATTATATCTAGTTTAATTAATGGTCAAGATTACATAAATTAGATCGAAAGTCTGAAATGTCTTGATTTCCGTCTATATTTTTCAGCCGTTAGATTATATGTGGTCCATTTTATTATGATTTATTTATCTTTAATACAATTAACTGATTTCCTAAATTAATAATCTTAATGATAAAATTCTAACAAAATAGAATTAATAAAAAAATTTAATTATTTTAGTTTGTTTTTAGCTCAAAAAATATTTATTTACTTTGTGTTTAATTTATTTTTTTAAATTAAAATTTTTCAAAGTGCCTTCAAGGCACGGGTTTATACCTAGTATATATATATATATGAACAATGAAGAGAAACATGAACAACCTTTCCTTCCCATAGTGGCACACATCAGCAAGAAGACTTCTCAACTACTTGAGTTCTTGTCCATCCAACTTTAGCAATATAAACTCGGATTCCATAGTTGATCATGCTATTCAAGTCTGTTTGGAAGACTTCCATGCTACAACTTCTCCACTTAAGAAAAACACATATCCACTAGTGCATCTCATTTCATCATTATCTAATATCCAATTTGAATCATCGTATACCTCTAGCATAGCTATGAACTTGTTAAAATAAAGACCAAGCTGCTTTTTTCTGATGTGTGATATAAAAATTACACTCGAAGAATTTATTCACGCAAGTGTATGAGTCATCCAAATAATACAAATAAGTATTGTTTTATCGTTCTCCATAGGGATTAGATACTTTAGCTCTAAACTCGAAATTCATTGTTAAACAGAAGACTGATATATAATTATTATTTATTTTATTTTTATAAGAGACTACTAATACTAGGAATTTAACTAATAATTAAGTACAAAACAGTTTAACTAAAAGAACGGGGAGAGAAATGTAGTCAAGACACTTTTAATCTGCACTAAATATAGCTTAAAATTACTTGTAATTACTAAGGAAAAAATGACTTGAAAATCATCATAAAAAATGATTAGGCTTCATATTAGACATATTATGTCTATTTTTTTCATATTTTCTAGAATTAGATAAATGACAGCGAAGAAGAATTAGAGATGTTGAGATATGATAAGTGACGCGGAGCACAAAATGAGAGGTTAGGGTTACTGTAGATTTTGGTAGGTAATGTAATATATGTATAAATAATATTATATATAAAATGAAATGGGGTTGGGCTGTACGGTAGACTGGTTGTGCTGGCTTTCTTTCTCGATTCGGAACAGATTGACACGGGTTCCTTTTCTTCGATCGGGTTTACTCGATCATTGGTCACCCTTAATTTAAACACATAATTTAAGATCTCTAGTGGGATGATTTAAAGATGCTAGAACGAGCAAGATAATATTTTCTCTAACGAATCCAACCGTTGAAGAAAAGGTAGATATCTGATATAAATATATTACGATAACGATTGAATTTATAATACTTTGTAGGGATCTCCTTTTTATATAATGTCCAAAAGTCTCCGGACCTGCAAACATCACTCCTTCCTCAACAATACCAATGGAACAAAATAACCATAAATAAATAAAGTATGTAAAAGAATTTTTTTAAAAGGAGTTGCAAATATAACTAGGCATTTCCGATAGAGGACAAAACAACAAAATTTTGGGGCCATTCTTGCACAAATGAAAAATAAAATATTAGTGAGTAGGTACAGTGATACTGTTTTTATAGACATACCAACAACCCCACGGTTAGTATGTATTAATCAGTAGACTCTTGAAAATATTCAAGACCCTAAAGACAATAGAATGGCCACCAAACCATAAAGACAAGATAAAAGTCATAGAATTAATTCAATAAAATACTTATATTTTTTTATTAGTAAAATATCATGTATGAGTATTTCATCTTAGTCGAATTTCACATAGCAATTTTAGCAGAAGCAATACATAAAAATTGGACTGATACTGGCATAAACCATTCATGTATAGAAGGCAAAATAGGGTCACTATGTCATTTAACAAATGTGGAAAACATAAGGAAAAAACACTTAACATATACATCAAAGACATAAAGAGAAGCCAAATTATTGATCACTGTACATTTGCCAATGCTAAGAGTTTCACAAACCCTTTTTTTCGGTCCTAACTTGTAAATTTTTTGTGTGGCTCATGGTACATCCGACCAGTTAAGAAAACCTAACAAAACAGAGTTCCTCAAAGTAAGGGATTTATATCCCAGAAACTCTTGATACAGTTCAAAACCCTTAAGTCGGATAACCGTTGGCGGAAGAAATATACGTCAGACCATTACCTCCAGTTGAATCATTTCATGTGAAGTTCAAAGTCGACGAGGATGTTGGTATTTACTTTAACGATTGATGGATGATGGGAAGGGATTGTTTTGAAGGAGTTGGGGAACAACAGATTTTTCGTGAATGGAATCGCACGTGGGACCTCTTGCAATAATGTTGTTGTGAACAAGGCAGAATATTTTGTGCATTGACAGCCAAAAGATTAGTTTGCAATGTGAGCATTAATATACGCGACCATATGAAAAAAGGGCAAACAATAGGGTCCCAAAAAATCAAGAAACTAAAGACATAGAAAAACTTGCAAGCGACATCTAAAACCAAACCCTTACACATAGGATTATGTCACCACCCACCATTAGGTGATTAATAAAAAAATTACCCTAGCTTGTGAAGTTTTAGTTATTAAGTGAATACTTCTATCATATCATGCTTCTCTTTCTTGTATAATCTTGCTTATACATTCATTCAAAAATTAGAATTCATTCAAATAAATTATTACAGGCCACATAAATACATTACTTAAACTTAATATCATATAGTACAAATAATTTTATCTTATTCAGGAAATTATACATGTTAAACTAAATTCTTTGGAAACCTCTCTTGTCAAGTTCTTTATTATTTATTTAGTTAAATTATGTTTTCATATAATATTTCTCAACCCTAAAAAGATATTCAGATGCAAAAACATAAGCCCAATTTTTTTGTGCTACAAAAAATATAATATTTATAAGTGGCAAATGTACATATGTAACACATTTTGTAAATCTATCTTTCCTGAGTATATTTTTTGTTAATTATTTTTAAAATAACACACGCACAACAATGAATAATTTAAAAATTACAAATACTAAAACTAACCTTAAACATATGTATTCTTAATTGATATAAAATGGCAATCGATCTAAGAAGATAGTAGGTAATGAACAAAACTTGACCCTCTAGAGGTCCAGATGAAAAAGACAACATTATACATAAGTTAGAGGAGGACAACGAGTGTGAAGAAAGGACAATATGGAATATAGTAGGAAGAATTTTTCAGATCTTAAGTATTTAAATACATGACCAAGTACAACTACATGATATATGTATGATTAAAAATTATGATTACTTGATGCTACATAAGGTGTTTATAGTTGAAGGCAATATGAAAGAAGGTGATTTATAAATAGCGGCCGGGTAAGGTTTGGTTTGGTGATATGAAAGAAGATGATTTATAAAAAGGGGCGGTCGGTAGGGTATGGTTTGGTGATATGAAAGAAGATGATTATAAATAGGGGTGGCGGGTAGGGTTTGGTTTGGTGATATGAAAGAAGGTGATTTTTAATTAGGGGCGGGGTAGGGTTTGACTTGGTGATATGAAAGAAGATGATTTATAACTAGGGGCGGCCGGTAGGGTTTGGTTTGGTTATATGAAAGAAGATGATTTATAAATAGGGTTGGCGGGTAGGTTTTGGTTTGGTGATATTAAAAAAGATGGTTTATAAATAGGGGGCGGGTAGGGTTTGGTTTTGTGATATGAAAGAAGATGATTTATAAATATGGGTTGCAGTGTTTGGTTTGGTGATATGAGCTGCGGGTAGGGTTTAGTTTAGTGATAAATGCTGCAGAAGAAGATTTATATATATATAAAAAATTAAGTTAAATTTTGTACATCTTCAATTGATTAAAATCAGAAATAACTCTTTTTGTATTATCTTTATGTGACTTTTTGTTTTTAAAATAAATTGTATTTGGTTTTAGTAAAATATATTATACACTATTGTTCTTGTTTAGATTTTTAATTTTTTATATAATTATATGTTTTTGTTGTTTTATTAATTTTTGTACGAGGAGGCGTTTCCCATTCTAAAAAATTAGGTGTTATAAATTTTTAAATTTTGTTTGATGGATCTCTATAGGTCACTTTATATTATTTACTTTAGCTTCTTAGGGTATTGTGCTCGATCTCGAACAAAGTCATTTTTTCCTAGAATGAAACTTATCGTCTCGATCGGTATGGCTCACAACCCTCTACCTCACCTTTACACACGAGACATTCGCTCCACGTTCCTGTCAAAATTAACCTATCGTATAAATTTATGAGCTCTATGATCTACCTGTCAACCATCCTATCCAACTTCCTTGTGTGCCCGCAATAATCCACAACACCCTCCCGATTACGTCTGGGTCCACGCTCCTGTTTATAGCTAGCTTCCACCCATGAGGGACTTACGCCATCCACTAGGTCAATACATTACTAGTTAATTTTTGACACTTTAACTAACTTCAAATATTTTAACTATTAAATATTTTTGTGATCTACTGATGAAATTTGTGTCTTATTTAGATGTTTTAGATATTAGGTAGTCAATAAAATTCTTATCATTATTTAAATATGTTTATAACTTATAATGATAATCATGCGAAAAATGTTTTCCATTTTTTAGTAAACTACTAATTGATCAAATAGTTTATACACTTATTTCCATATAAAATTAGTTAGATAGATAGATAAACTCAAGTTGCAACAATATTATAAGATACTTTTTTTATTGTTAGATGACACAAAGTAAACTATAATAATGTTGTGTGATTATCATTACTAGTTAGTCATAATATATTTGTTTCCAAAGTTAGTAATATTGATTTCAAATTTAGTTTTACAATCTCTGTTTCTATTGCATCTGTTAGAAGAATGACACGCGAGTTTCCAACCCTTTGTAATTGATCAAACAAAAAAATATCCACATAGATTTTATTTTACACATATAACTTATAAATTTTTCTAGAGCCTTTTTGTGCTAGTAGTGTCCTACACAAGTAGAAATCCACGAGAATACAATTGACATGTGCCAAGCCAAGATTTATTGTTTTGGGAATATGGGGGCATCAACTCAACGTTTTTTTTGTTTTCTTTGGAGAGATTCAAATAGTTGTTTTTTGTACAAACAAAACAGGGGAGTATGCGAGTGAAGGATTGCCAACAACATTTTATCTTACCGTTATTCATTTCGGGAAAACTAATCAAGTGACCTCCTTACTATGAGCGCAACATCGATAGATTCTTGTAATCGAGAGTCTCGTTCCTATATACATTCTCTTATGGTAGAAACCAGCAAATTGTTAGGTTTTTGGGTGTAGAATAGTTTGATCCCCTTGCTCAATTAGTCTGGTAGGAACACCCATTTTCTTTATAGTTTCATCTAGATATATTCCCCAAAAATATCCATAGGAAACCCATAACCAATATCCAAACCATATCTAAGTTCATCCAACACTTTTGATCTCATGATAAGTTGAGAAATACTCTTGAAACTTGATTGTTCTTTTATTATTAGTTCAAAATTATAGATATCTACAATAGGTGCCGAAGCAGTTTTATGATTAGTTTGTGCATCCCCATATAGAATGTAATTATCCCCATAAGCTCGATCTCAACAAATAATTTTGTTAGCAACCATGATAGCTCCCAAGCATTTTCGTTCTCCAGCTTTTAACGTGAGAGAGAAAGAAATTTCAGCTTTGACGTTAGATATCTGCAACCACCTCTACAAAATTTATCCAACCCACAAATATATCATCAAATAACATTAGTGAGAGTGAAAGGCCACCTTACTAGAACATTGATACAACTTCCAAAGAGCATATCGATTAATCTCTTGAAACTTCATTACTTCATTCCACACTTCCGGGAACCTTGCGATTGTTGCAAACGTTTCTGTAAGCCTTCTCCTAAGCTGATAAAACACGAGGACAACGGGCCCTTCGAGCTAGTTCAAACAATATTCACAAGATCGTATTTGATTTCATTAGACAACCATAATTACTCCAGGTACCAAGATTTCCAATTTGAGGTGGTATGTTGAAACTAGAGCTCATATCTTGTTGGGGATTTATCGGCCTAGGATAGTGTGGTACGTTAATTCACATAGTTTTATGAAAAATATTACGTGTAAGTTTCCAGATCACTAACCCATACCCCCGATCATTGGTAGTACAGTATACCCCGATGGCTAGAAATACTTGCCGGAAGACTCCTTGATCAACTCTTGATAAAGGTTTTATAGCACTAGAATCAACTTTAGCTGGTCAAAGGTCATCAAGTACAACAGGTCGACCGTGGGTCATATATCGATTAACACTCTTTGAATCAATCCATTTCCAATCATGTCTGGTATTACAAGTGGGTCATCATGGATAAATATTAGCATGCTCGATTCTGTTTAGTTAACAGATTTCGATTTAGGTTGTAGTATATTCTACCAGTTTTTTACTTATGACGTGTCGAACATGGCCTGCTCTTTCATTTCTTGATCTTCCACTTTCTAGCTCGCTTGCTATAGTTTTTACTTCGAACTCGTATTCTTGTGCTAGGGGATTAAGGTATCATCTGGCCGGTTAATAACATGTTTGATTGTGTTTCAGGGGTAATGTTCTCCACATGGGCGTTTGAGTGGACGTTGTTCTTTTTCTTGAACTACCTATGTATTCATGGATAAATTTTCACCCGCATCAGGCTTTGATAATTTTACTAGGGCTCTTCACAAGAATATTTCTTTCTTCAATTTCTTACAATCATTGGCCTCATAAACATGATATTTAAGAAACTGACAATACTTAGATGTGTCCTTATTTTTGCGCCAGGAAACATCTTTGATGGCCATATTACACCCAAGACTATCTCGATCTGGAATATGAGGCCAACTAAGTTGGATAATGTCGTTGTCAGCGTTGAAGGTCTCTAATTCCCCATGACATGACATTTCCCGATAGACCATTTTGTTCCCCAACATAACTGATATTTAATTACTTCCCTTAAGATGGGTATTCGTCGAAGAGGGATCCCCTTTAACCAAATCTCTTAGGTACTTCTCTTCGAATTTCTTCAATTCTCAAAAAGATTCGTGAATATGCAATTATGTCAAAAAGATTATGTATTAGCCTAAAGGCATAATGGACTTTAGAATCATAGCTAATCAATCCTTGAATAAAAGTGTGATAAACTTTTGATCAATATTAAAAATCAATATTATAATCAACATGATATATTTGAAACATGAGAGATTTTAATATTTCTCCCTTTTGATGGAATGTAGAGTAAACTTTGAAAAAATACCATGTTAAAGGTACACTCACATTTCCATTTTTCCTATTCTTCACGCTTTTTCCATACCTTCACCCTCACTGATTTCATATTATTATACCTTACCTACATGTTTGTAATATTAACTTGATTGTTAGTGAGAGAGCACATCCTTTTAGCCCATAATCGTATATTTTTTAGGTATCATAAGTAGAAGACAAGACCGACTAAAAGTGATCAGACAGTTCAATCACATACTCAAATCAACTACGAAGTATAAGTCCAATAAGTATCTAAATTACCCATAGAGTTTTCCTCTATCGGTATCCAAATCCCACATCTGAGTTATACAAATATTTTATAAAAACTTATATAAGGTATTGAAATATTAGTATAATATTTTGGATTAAGTACTTTAGGAAACATAAATGACCCAAATTTTTTTTTTCCTAAATTTGTAATATTGTCATTGAGAATGTAACATAAACAGATAGATATGTATAGATTAACTTGCAAACTTCAACTTAACTTAAAAGATTGATTTTGAATGTGATCAAACTATCAATTGTACTACAAATACAAGTAATATTAATAATAAATGTGATTAGATGGGTTGACATAACCTAATCACATGAACCAATTATGCAATTTATTATGATAAATAATTATAATCAAAAATAAATTAAAGCTCCTACCTTTCCAACAGTGTCACCTATACATAACCAAGCTAATGCTTCATACTGAATTTTAAGAATTTTAACACCCAATTATAATTAGTTTTTAAAATAAATATAAAAATTAAAATATGAAAATAAAGCTCATACCTTTCCAACAGCATCCGCTATACGATCAATACATGGTTCTAGAAATGGAGTGCCATTGTCCCTGTCCCATGTAAGCTCGTCATTGACATCAAGCTAATAAAAAAAAGTAAAATTGATTTAATTTGGAATTTATTAACATTAGAATAAAGTGGAAAGGGAATAGATTTTCAGGTTTATCTCACCACAAAACTCCACTCTTAAGTTAGCATATGGGTATACCTTTGGTGCCTCCAATTAAACAAATCACAGGGACCAATTATGCAATTTATTATAATAAATCATTATAATTAAAAATAAATTAAAAGTTGGGCTTACAAATGGGATAGAAGAAGCTTTATTTTTCCAAACAGCTAATAATCTATGTTCGACGAAATAGTTTAATCCTCCACATAACCAAGCTAATGCTTCATACTGAATTTTAATTTTCAATACCCAATATAATTAATTATTTAAAATTCGAAATAAATTATTATTTCTTACCTTCCCAAAAATATCAGCTATACTATCAATACAGGGTTCTGGAAATGGAGTACCATTGTCCCATGTAGGCTCATTGTTTACATCAAGTTAAAAACAAAAGCAAAATTGATTTAATTTAGAATTAATTAACATTAGAATAAAGTGAAACTGCATATTAACTTTTTAATTTGAAAATCTAACCATATTTTTTGCCTATTTCAACATAAATTTCTTCTACATGCTTTGCCAATTGTAAGAGGGTCCAACAGTATCCAATAAAAATCCATCATATGCTCTTTTCATCAATTTTCTTTCCCCGGCATAAAACAATAAATTAAAAGGCTGCCAAGCTTGTTGATGAGCGGCATCACTTCTCATACATAAGAGCTTTAAATGGTCGGCCAATTTGTATAAAAAAAATAAACAACACGACCTTTAGTTATACTTAAATAAAAAAATTCCGAAATTGTAAAAGTGATAAGAATAGGTTAAAATAATTTAGTTTTTTAAAGTTTTAATGCTAAAAATTACCTTAATTTGGGTTCTTCGATTGTTAATGGCCAAGCCGGTTGATGATGGTGGAGAAAGTTTAAGAGGCGGCGACTCTTGTGCAGGCGAGCGGCTTGGTGGGAAGGCCTTGTGCAGGAGAGCGAACTTGGGATGGTGGATAATGGTCTCGAGTGAAAAATTAAATCCCATAATACTGAAAAATATACTTAAACCATATTATTCTCAAAAATTATAAAAGTGATGAGATTAGGTTAAAAATCATTTCAATTTTTTATCTTAATTTGGGTTCTTAAAGCCGATTGATGATGGTAGGGAGTGGTTCCTGAGTGGCGGCGATTTTCTTTGTGCAGGAGAGCGACTTGGGATCTTAAAGTCGACCGAGTTTCAATGGTAAAAAATATAGCCAAATCAGAATAAGATCGGAGATTATCGGAGCTAGATAAATTAGGGATTCTACATTAAGCGGGTTTTTCGATTAGCCAACTCGGTTGACAATGATGGATTCTTCGATTGAGTGGCTTGGTGGGAGAGAAAGTGCATCATAGTTGAGAGAGAAAGAAACTGTAGGTGGGCAGTGAGACGTGAATATTTTTTTTTTTTTAATTTGAATTTTAAAAAAATAAAAAAGTAAAAAATAAAATAGGAAGATCTGGCTGAAAAATATAGAGAGGATATCAAGATATTTTAAACCATTCACTGAATTTAGACAATATGGACCATTAATTATAATCGATCTAAAAGGTCGAAAATGAGTGAAATTTAATCCAAAGGCTAGAAAATGAGGAGAAAAACAAGAGATATTTCGGCCCGTGGGCCCTTCTCCAATATTATATGTATATATATATATATATATATATATATATATATATATATATATATATATATAATAAAGCAGAATGAAACCTAACTCTCCCTATTTGTCCTCAAACTTCCCCATTCATCTCATAATTTCCCCATTTAGCTCATAATTCCCCCATTCATCTCATTCTCTTATTTATTATATACACATACACATGACTCAAATATATACACATTATTATATACGCATGAAAATAATTAATAATATATAATCCACTTAACCTTCATAAAAATAAAATAATTAATAATATATAATCCACTTAACCTTCATATAAATAAAATTATAAGAATTCATATTATTTTTCATATAAATAAAGTTTATTCCTTTTTATTAAAATTTACAAAGTACTAAAAAATTAAAAATTTATTATACGAAAAATTTAACTAGATACAATATAAAATTAAAAAAAATCACTTTACATTACAATATATAAATTTTTTTTTCTTTTATTGTTTATGGTCAAAACATGTATAATTTTTACAGAAATCATTTCAACTTTATAAAAATAAATTTTCAAGACAAGAAATATATTCATTCAGCCAATAAAAATTATAGAATATTAATAAACACTTAAAGGATAATTAAGAATTAAAATTATTTGATAATTGACCATAATCTATATAATAAAATACTTTTTTAAACGGGTTGGACCCTCAACAAAAAAGATGAGTAAGATCGTTTTTGGTCACTTAATTTATTTCTTCACATTAATTGCATCACTTTTTTTCTAATAAAAACTTAATTGTCCCTTATCACATTCCATTAAACATCTAAAAGTTTCGTATTTGGTCCACGCTGACCGCAAACCTCTAACCTTAACCCAAATTCTTAACCATAACCTAAACCTTAACCTCAAAGTCAACCTCAACCTTTGAATTAAACTTAACATCAACCTCTAACTTAAATTTAACCTTAACATTAACCTTAAACTTAACCTTAACCTTCTCCTTAACCCTAGCCCTGGCCCTAGCCCTCGACCTATCCTTAGACTTAGCGTAAGCCTTAGTCTTAGTCTTAACCTTAGCGTTGGACTTACCTTTAGCCTTAGCCTTATCCTTAGCATTAGCCATACTCTTAGCCTTAGCCTTAGTCTTAGTCTTATCCTTAGCCTTAGCCTTAGATTTAGCCTTATCCTTAACCTTAGCCTTAACCTTAGCCTTAGCCTTAGCCTTAGCCTTAGCCTTAGCATTAAACTTATACCTAGCTTTAGTCGTAGCCTTAGTATTAGTCTTAGACTTAACCATAACCATAAACTTAACATTAACCTTAAACTCAACCCTTAACTCCTTAACCCCTTAACCTTAACTTTAACCTCAACCTCAACTTTTTAACTAATAACCTTAACCATATCCTTAACCCTAACCTAACATTAACGTTGAACTTAACCTTAAACTTAAACTTAAACTTAAACATAAACTTCAACTTACACTTAAAATTAAACTTAAACTTAAACATAAAATTAAACTTAACCTTATTGCTAACGTTAACCTTACCCTCACCCTTACCCTTAACCTTAACAATAATATTAGCCTCAACTTTAACCTTAAACTTAAACATAACCTTAGATATTACACCTTAAACCTACACCTTAAACTTTAAACCATAAACCTTAATCTTCACCTTCACCTTAACCTTAACCTTAACTTTAAATTTAAACCTTAAAAATTTACCTTAAAATTAACCTTAACCTTAAACCCTAAACCTTGAACCTCAAACCTTAACCTTTACCTTAACCTTAAACCTTAAGTCTTAAATTTAACTTTCACCTTCACCTTCATCTTTACTTTTTTAACCTTTATCTTAACCTTAAAGTTACAACTTAACTTTAACTTTAATTATAAAATTAATCTTAAATTGAACCATGAACCTTAAAGCTTAAAGCTTAAACCTTAAACCTTAAACCTTAACCTTAACTTTAACCATAAAATTAATATTTAACGTTAAACCTTATACCTTAAACCTTAAACCTTAAATCTTAAAATTTAGACCTTAACCTTAAATCTTAAACCTTAACCTCAACCTCAACCTTAACCTTAACCTTAAACAATAACTATAAACTTCACCTTCACCTCATCTTAAATTTTATAACCACTATCTTAACTTTAAAGTTAAAACTTAACCTTAACCTAAATGTTAAAACTTAACCTTTACCTTGAACCTTAGACCTTAAACCTTAAACCTAAACCTTAACCTTAACTTTAACCATAACCTTAACCTTAACATATAACCTTAAACACTACCTTAAATTTTACCTTTAACCTTAACCTTTATCTTAACCTTAACCAAATAAATATTTATAGCGTTAATATTCGACCTTAAACCTTATATCTTATTAAACCTTAACCTTGAACCTTAAAATTTACATCTCAAACCTTAACTCTAACCATAACCTTAAAATTAACATTAACCTTGACCTAAACCTTAACCTTAACCATAACCTTAACCATAACCTTAACCTTAACCTTAATCTTAACCTTGACTTTCACCCATCAAACCTGGGTTCGATTCCCGTCAATGGAAAAAAAATCTTGAGTGTCTTCAGATATATGTATGTTGACACAATGATACTTTGTAGAGTTATGAGATTTATGCACGTATATTAAAAACTCGAGATTATATGATTCACACATTCAGATTATGATACTCTTTCATTATTTTCGTATTTTAATCTATTTATTAGTTGTTTAAATTGTACATGGATTTACAGTGCATTTGAATTTAATAACCAATTTTTTTTATCTCACTTTTGTATTCATTCTATCTATTATTTCGGTTTTTACATATTCAAGACAAAATATCATCATATCTTTTAAACATTTTCTATTTTAAAACTGAAAGTAGACAAGTAACTCAATTTTTATGTTTTGAAGTGCCTTAAGGCACGGGCTATACCTAGTATATATATATATATATATATTACATAACACAACTCACCTAATTTCCCTATTTTTCCTCTTCCCCCATTTAGCTCAAACATACCCCATTTAGCTCCTTAACCTTTTCAAAACTTAGGTTCCATTTGGTTTTTAAAAATTCTAAAAACATAAAGCCTACTAAAATTTACCTCTTCACACTCGCCTCCAATTAAAAAAAAAACATAAATAAATCTTTTCATACTCACCTTCTCACCAAGCCGCTCTCCTGCACAAGAAAACCGCCGCCACTCATATTAATTTTTTACCATTGAAACTTTAAAAAAATTGAATTAATCATCTCTTCACATTAGCATTCCAAAAACCAAACGGAAATCTTTTAAAACTCACCTTCCCACCAAGCCGCTCAACTACAGAAGATACCCGCTGCCACCATTCTCCACCACCATCAAGTCGACTTGGCTAAGTCATTAATCTAAGAGCCCAAATAAGGTAAAAGATCATTTTTACCATTGAAACTCTACAAAATTGATTTAATTGATTTATTGTTAACCTAATCTTATCATTTTTATAATTTTTCAGAATTATCTTTTTTTTTTCTTTAGAATTATCTTATTATAACATATTTATTCACACTCACCTTTCCACCAAGCTGCTCTCAAGCACAAGAAAATTGCCACCACCACTCAAGATCATTCTCCACCGTCAACTTCCCAAATTAAGGTAAAATTATTTTAACTTAATCTCATTATTTTTACAATTTTACAGAATTATCTTATTTAAGTATAATTACTATGATGTTTATTATATTTTTGAATAGCGTGTACTCATCTATTCACACTCGCATTGGAAACAAAATGTATCGTGTAATCAACATCATTTTCTTCAATCCCAATTCCCCCATTTAATGATGAGGTTTTTATGTTCGATAAATTGTCCAAAAGAGGGTTCTGCTCCTATGGTTGGTAGTTGAAGGAGGTAGAAGAATGGAGATATTCATATATTAATTCTTAGAGCTTGCAAACAAGGTTCGTACTTGATAGGTCAAGATAAAATTAAGACATTTAATTTGGAGTAAAGAATTCAAATGATTTTGGAAATTTTCAGTTCATACTTATTTTTTTCCGGTTGCAATTTCAGGTGTTCTTCATTTTCACCATATGTAACACTTCTGATAAGATCAGCTCAAGGTATTTTTTTTTTGGTTTTTCACCTTTTGATATATAACATGATTTTAATTGTGAATATGAGTTGATGGATGCTGAAGCAGAGTAAAAGTAATTCCGAGAGACTAAATTTGGAATACAAAGTTCTTAATGAACAGAGACATCTTCACGAGCTTGATGAGTATTTGAAATGTTATCCAAATGTATGACAAAATCTAGAAAGCACGACACAAAAGAAAGGAACCATCAATCTGTAAGTATTTAATTAGTTGGTCCTCTTAGAATATCAGTCTGAGTAATGAATCATATATTAATTTTATATTTAGAATCCATATCGCTCCAACAAAGGAATACAGATTCTTTCTCCTTTTTCCGGCATAGGTCAAATATCCAACATTGCAAGCTCTCGCCCAGATATTCACATAGCTATTGCTGAAAAAGCAGCATGCATAATTATATGAATAAATAGTGTAAAAATACTACCATGGTTTCAACTAAATGCTAGTCTTGGTGTGTAATCTATTTTTAGTGCTTTATCTACTGACATTGAATACTTTTAAGCATTGTTATAATTATCTTTCTTATGAGGTGATTGAATAATTTAGGTACTAGAGAAGAATTCTAGCAGTGGGTATTATTTAATTTGAATCCTTTGAGTCATGAGTATTATTATGTTTTTTGTAAAATATACTCATGATTTGTCTTTACATTTAGCACAATTCATCTAAACCTTTACACCCTAAAATAGCGATGTTAATACATCAATTTTGAAAAAATTGAAAGAATTGAGGAGTTTCTGTTAATCCTTTTATGTAATTTGTTTCTCCCATGTTTGTCCACACAAGTATATAAAAATGAGGTGTCTAAATTCATATTTGGTAAAGAGACACATTTATTTAATGTCTCAACTGAAGGTACATTTGATTTCAATTTGAGTTTATATTTGATTTCAATCAGTATCTAATTGAATTAAGGTATGTAAAGTTAATTGAAAAATTAACGCTTCTCATAATTATCTCTTTCATGGACAGTGTGTATGATTTTCTAAGAAAGGTAAGTGTGGCATATTCCTTTAAGTGGTTTCTGTTGACCATTAATGCTCTTCTCTTGCATATATCTATGTATCCATGTAATATCTTTGCTTAGGGTTTTAACACATTACAATAATTTTTAAAACACATGGTGTTTCAGGCTATTTGAGAGAGGATTAGTTTATGTTGGAACATATTATCAATCTTTTAAATTTGAATACACATGGGTTATACCATTAGAGACACAAAATAACCACTTGAATTTCTTCTTAGAAGATTTGTCAAAGGTACATTAATAACTAAGATCTCTTTCTTTCCTGTGTAAATTAATGAATATGTGAAAAGAACAGGGGAACCACACACAACAATTTGAATCATTAAATAATGATTGAAGGGGTTATTTGAACATGATTTGCGGAGAAAGGGTGTAAGGATGATTCATTTATTTTGTTGGTATTAATATTGTGTTGTTTCTAAATTTTGATCCAAGTATTTTCTCCTGAATCTTTATTACTTATGGTCTCTCTATTATTCTTTACTTGATCCCTAAATTTTAATAATTATCCTTTTTAGATTTTTATTTATTATGTTATTCTTAAAATTAAACAAAATCTATCAAGGCGCTGTAGTGCAATTTTTGCATAATACACGGACCTATGGTGCAATTAACTAAAAAAAAGGCACGGACTTATATTACAATTTTTGCATACTATAAAGATCTATTGTACAAGATAATTTCAAAAAAATATAATCTGCCTGAGTGGAAAGATACAATTTATTGAGTAAAGTATATATAAGATAAAATAAACGATTTTTTTTCTACACTATTCATGTAACCTTCCGTGTTTCTTGATTCTGTGCATAGAGGGACATATATCCTTCACGAGAGATATTAGAAAAACCATTAAGCTGAAGTTGAATACGGAAACAATTCAAACACATTGAAGTATAGAACAAAAAAACAGAGTGATTATGATGAAAGTAGAATAGAAGATTTTGAACGCAAATGTTTTCATCAAAGTATGTATTATAAAAGTTATTTAAGGAGTGACAGTAATATGTCACGTTAAAACTTTGAAGGATAAATTTGATTTTTTTATATATATAATGAAATTACGAATTTTACACATTCAAGTATATTTTTTTAATTAAATTTTGTCCAATTACCTTTAGGTACGGGGCTTGCAAACGTTGTAACTTTTATTTTGTTGTCTGACTTAATGTTGAGCAAAAAGTAGGAGTTGGCTTCATATTAAAGTTTCTTAAATCAAATAACCTTAGAATATGAAGACTGAAATATCTGATTTCGCCTTTAAGTTCAAGCTCAGGGGTTACTCCAATAAATTGTATATCAGCAACCGATACAATTTTTTTTCGAGTTTGAAAATGATAATCTTCGCAATGTCTTATATAAAAAACGCGTATAATATTGTCCAAAGGTGGAATACGTATATGAAATATATAAATATCTATATAATAAAGCAGAACCAAAACTAATTTACCCTATTTATCCTCAAACTCCCCCGTTAGTCTCATAATCCCCCCTTTGGCTCATAATCCCCCCATTCATCTCATAATTCCCTTATTATTCTCTTTTATTTTCATTTTACCCATAAATCCCCACCAAACTATCCACCATCGAACACCCAAAAGACCCACCAAGCCTCCCCCCATTAGGCTCATAATCCCCTTATTATTCTCTTTTATTTTCATCCGCCACCATCAACCATCGAACACCCAAAAGAATCCGCCACCATCAACCATCGAACACCCAAAAGACCCACCAAGCCGCTCTCCTACAACGAGAAGACCTCCGCCACCACTCGGGATCATTCTCCACCATCAACCATCGAAGACTTAGGTAAAATTAATTGTTACCATTTCTTATTTTTTTTTATCATTTTACCTATTCTATAGACAATGGCCATTGTTATGACCATTTATACTACATAGAAGCTATCAGAATGTGGAAATGAAAAGAGGAGATTGGATGTGTCCTGAGTAAGTGTAAGCCTTTACTTTGAGTGATTGAAAAAGATATTAATTAAATACATTTGGAATTTTGTAGATGCGATTTCCTCAATTTTGCAAGAAATTTACGATGTTTAAAATGCCAAACAGAAGGTCCGAAGAGGGTAGATGCTAATGATACTGAAATGAAGAAGGGTGATTGGAATTGCTCAGGGTAAGTACTAAGTAGAGTCTATTATTTCTATTCGATATTATATATTTTTATTAACTCTATTAAGTATTATGACAGGTGTGGATTATGAATTTTGCTAGCAAAATGAGCTGTTTTCGATGTAGGGAGGCACGTCTCAAAAGGGATTTAAACCCCAACACAAGAACCCACAAAAAACCCATCTCATGTTCTTCCTTAAAATCATCAAAAACCGACAAAATCCCACAAAAAAACCATCTCATATACGTTGAAAGCGACAGATTACCGATAGAGGGTGAGACAATCTCAGCCAAGAATGGTCAAACTTTAGCCGGTGGTAAAGGTGCGAATCAAGCAGTGTGTGGTGATGAGCTTTCGTATCCAAGGTGAAGATGCTCATGGGAAATTGATCACTGATGCGCTGAAAGATGGTGGGGTGGATATTGATTATTTGAAAAGTATTAGGGGGAATGTACCTACTGGTCATGCTGTTGTGATGCTTCAAAATGATGGTCAGAACTCGATTATTATCGTGGGTGGTGCAAATATTGTGGGTTGGCCTAAGAATTTGAGTGATGGCAATTTAGAAGCTGTGAGAAATGCTGGGATAGTTTTGCTTCAATGAGAAATTCCTGATTTTGTTAATGTTCAAGTTGCAAAGGTACTATCTTTTTGATTCGGTTTTAATCTTGGTTTATTGAATTAACTTTTGGGACTACTTTTAATTGACCGTGTGTGCACCATGGTATATGCAGGTGTGTTTCAAGGGGTGAAAAAGGAAAGAAGACCAAGCAGTTGAGATCCGAAAGGGAAAATGGGAGGAGACCTTGCTTCAAAATTGTCGAGCTGAAAAGGTCTTCTATAGCTTACTCCTTCGAACAAACTATACGTATTGAAATAATAACGATGATTGAGAAAGTTAATATAGGGGTTTTGGGTAATTTTTCAGGATTATTTGATTTAAATATATTTATTAAATTCTCATACAAATCCTACAATATCCATATTATGACCGTTGAAAGCCCTTTATGTTTTGATATAAATTTATCAAGCATTGTCGCATAGCTGCTCATAAATTACATAGAGAACTAATGGTTCACGTTGTAGCATTTCAGTTTCTTTTCGAAATCATTGTCCTACATTGAATTGATGAGTAGTAGTCTGCTTAGTCACGAGAAGAATTCACAATCATGGGGAGTAAATTATTGCATAGACTTAGATCATTCCTTCTTATGAGACAAAATATATTAGTTTCACGGAATATAGGCTTTATTTTATTTGAGTGTCTCGGTTTGGGTGCACTAAAATCTGTTATAAAATGTGAATTTGTCTCACACTAAGACCAATATTATATGCAGAATTCACATGAAGCCTCTTGAGTACACAACTTATGGAAAACCAAACACATATGTGTTTAAAAACGCTGAAAATGTGTTAGACACAAGTTGCCACGTCAACATATGTTAACTGTCCAGGAAATGGTTTGAATTGCTCTTTCAAGACTTCGTACATGATAGGAGATAATCCTCTGGTTGACATAAAAGGGGCTCGACAGGTTTGTTTATCTAATATATATATATATATTGCAAATATTATGATATGGTGTTGTGCGTTTTCAGGCAGGGGAGCCATGGTTTTCTATCTTGACAAGGACAGGTGTTTCTTAAGGGAGAAGAAAATCATGCTGAACATACAACAGATTTGGTAAGTCAACGAATTAATCGTCTCACAATTTAATTCAATTTATTAAGGTCTAAATTTTTTGTACAGGTGGTTGATTGTGTGGAAAATGCAATTGAATACATATTGAAAAAAGAGTCTGTCTCATAAGAAGGTTTCATTCAGATCATATGAATACAAATCATTTTTTTTACTATTTATTGTTTCATCTGCCAATTTCTTTTGGTTATGAAGATGAAGGGCATGAATTATTTTACATACATATATGAAGTTGTCAAGTCTTTGTACAAAATAAACTAAATCGTAATTACTCTTAATTAGAATTTCGTTTACTGTTTACATAATTATTTTTCGTGAATTTCCAGGCTGGAGCTTTAACATTTTACATACTTTCAGCTATTTTTTTCGCATAGTTTTGTCATCATTTTCATGGTCACAGTTTCTATAGCTGCTCTTGATTTTTAGCTGATCATTTTCATTGGTATTACCTTCACTTTAGTATATGCATTAGTTCTCTACCCTAGATATCTCAGTAATTCCAAGAAATTAACCACGCTGATTATGGAATAAACAGAGATGTAGATACAATTTGTGATAATGATTTTCTCTATTATGCCTGTAAAAGTTACAAATGGGCAGAAGACACAATTTGAGCACTATGATTTTGATCTACTTTAGAGTAAGTGATCATTTTGTATAGCTCAAAGTTTAAACAATATATTGGAAGTGTAAATACAACAATTACTGAAATTCCAAATGTGTAGGAGTCAGATTTCTCTTCATATCAGGCTTTAGGCATGGGATACAAATATAGAAAAACTGAATTATATCTTAACATGATAATATATAAACCTCCTCAATTCTGTAAAAGGGGCAAGATGATTGTCAAAAAGTTTATCTCTTCTCTAGATCGTTGGCGGTCATGAAGTTCGTTTACAAAACAATGCAAAACAACTTTATATACTAACTTAAATATTTAACAGCTTTATACTGTTGTTAGGAAAAATCTCTTTGCCTGCTGGCATGCAAATTCAATTTTTAATTCACTTACACACTCTATTTGAAAAAACTACATCTCTAAAAAGCCTTGGTATTTTATTAATAATACATTTTTTCATGTATTATTCATACCTTAAAATAAAATCTCAACTGTTGTATAATTACATCTTCATTCATTCATGGTCATTACTAATTTCAGTAATGGATTAATAACTAATTCACGAGATTTAAAATTACTAGACTTGGCACCAAATAGTTAATGCAGAAACTATGATTATATGACAAGTCATTGCATCTTGGTCTGTTACGTTTTCACATAAGATACAAACTTGCATTTTGAATGGTTCTATCTATGATGTTAGTCAACTTAATACAGTAACTATGATTATCTATATAATCATTGCATCAATTGCATTGATGTTCATTATAATATTAATGCATTTTTTTAAGTTATCGGTTCAAATGTAAGTTTTATTGTATATCGAACATGATGTATGGATGATTAGCAATTGATGTTCATTATAATATTAATGCATTTTTTTAAGTTATCGGTTCAAATATAAGTTTCATTGTACATCTAACATGATGTATGGATGATTAGCAAATAAGTAACGAGATTTTTATTTTTCATAGTGCTTTAAGGCACCTAGTCTATATAATAAAACAGAATGAAACCTAACTCTCCTTATTTATCCTAAAACTTCCCCATTTGTCTCATAATTCCCCCATTTGTCTCATAATTCCCCCATTCTTCTCATTCTTCTTATTTATTATATTTATTATGTAAAATATTAAATAATATAAAATCCATTTAATCTTCATATAAATAAAACTAAAATAATTCAAATTAAGTTTCATATAAATAAAATTTATTCATTTTTATTAAAATTTACAAAGTACTAAAAAAAATTTAAAAAAATTTAAAATTTATTATAAGAAAAGTTCAACTAGAGTTAATATAAAATTTAAATAAATCACTTTACTTTACAATATTTAAATAATTTTTTTTTCTTTTATTTTCTTTGTCAAAACATGTATAATTTTGAAAGAAATCATTTCAACTTTATAATAATAATTTTTCAAGACAGGAAATATATTGATTCATCCAATAAAAATTATGGAATATTAGAAAGTCAAGATGAAATTCATAGGATATAAAAATTTAAAATTAATAAACACTTAAAGGATAATTAGTAATTAAAATAATCTGATAATTGGCCATTAAATTCATTATATCTCTATATCTATATAATAAAGTACTTTTTTAACGGGTTGGACCCTCTACAAAAAATACGAGCATGATCGTCTTTGGTCCCTTAATTATTTTCTATACATTAACTACATTAATTGTTTTTCTAATAAAAAACTCAATTGTCCCTGATCCCACTCCATTAGACATCTAAAAGTTCCGTATTTGATCCACGATGACCGCAAACGTCTAACCTTAACCTAAATTCTTAACTATAACCTAAACCTTAACTTTAACCTTAACCTCAAAGTCAACCTCAACCTCAACCTTTGAATTAAACTTAACATCAACCTCTAACTTAAATTTAACCTTAACTTTAACCTTAACCTCAACCTCAACCTCAATCTCAACCTTGAATTAAACTTATCATCAACCTCTAACTTAAATTTAACCTTAACATTAACCTTAAACTTGACATTAACCTTCTCCTTAACTCTAGCCCTGGCCCTATCCCTCGACCTAGCCTTGACCTTAGCGTTAGTCTTAGTCTTAGTCTTAGCCTTAGCCTTGCCCTTACCCTTAGCCTTAGCCTTAGCCTTAGCCTTAGTCTTAGCTGTAGCCTTAGCCTTAGCCTTCGCCTTATACTTAGCTTTAGCCTTAGCCTTAACCTTAGCCTTAGCATTGGCATTAAACTTATCCCTAGCCTTAGTCGTAGCCTTAGTCTTAGCCTTAGCCTTAAATATAACCATAAACTTAACATTAACCTTAAACTTAACCCTTAACCCCTTAACCCCTTAACCCCTGATTCCTTAACCTTAACCTTAACCTTAACCTCAACCTCAACTTTTTAACTAATAATTTTAACCATATTCTTAAACCTAACCTAACATTAACCTTAATCTTAACCTTAAACTTAAACTTAAACTTAAACTTAAACTTAAACATAAACTTAAACTTACACTTAAACTTAAACTTAAACTTAAACATAAACTTAAACATAAACTTAAACTTAAACTTAAACATAAACTTAAACTTAACCTTATTGTTAACGTTAACCTTACCCTCACCCTTACCCTTGACCTTAACAATAATATTAACCTCAACTTTAACCTTAAACTTAACGATAACCTAAAACATTACACCTTAAACCTAAACCTTAAACTTTAAACCATAAACCTAATCTTCATCTTCACCTTAACCTCAACCTTCCCTTTAAACTTACAGCTTAAAAATTTACCTTAAAATTAACCTTAACCGTAAACCTTGAACCTCAAACCTTAACATTTATCTTTAACCTTAAACCTTAAACCTTAACCCTTAAACCTTAAATTTAACTTTCACCTTCACCTTCATCTTACTTTTTTAACCATTATCTTAACCTTAAAGTTAAAACTTAACTTTAACATTAATTATAAAATTAATCTTAACTTGAACCATGAACCTTAAAGCTTAAACCTTAAACCTTAACCTTAACCTTAACCTTAATACTTAAAAATCCCTTATTCTTCTCATAATTTCCATATTCTTCTCATAATTAATTTATATAAAATAAAAACATATATATATATATATACTTACGTTTTACCTTATATTTTACTCAAGTAAGTAACAAATGTATTTCCTTCAATCTCAGATTTTATAGTATTCAAAAAATAGTGTCGTTTTAATAATAAATATATCTAAATATAAACTGATATATGTAGCAAACATATGGATAAATCAAATTGAAAGATGATTACTCATGAAAGACACGTTTAAGCCTTCTATTTTAATAAAGTTTGTGTCATTCTATACTCAACGTAGCTATATATGTTATATAATATCTATCATGTAGAAATTAGAAAAACAATTTTTGCTATAAAAAGACCAAGTTTTGCATTTTATATTTGAATCATAAAAAAAAATTAATACTTATATAATTTTCAAATTTACCTTAACCAAAATAAGATATCTATATAAAATAGGATACACCTAACTTTTAAATTTTAATCAATATTAAAATATAACCAAATGAGCATCACAACTTAATTGCATATTTTGGTATTTATTCTTATTACAAGATCGTTATATTATGGAACTAATCAAACATTTTCTTAAAAATTAATATTTTATATCGGAATACTAACGTTTACTTTAAATTTATAATATAAAACCATTCCTTACAAAACTTTCCAAATTTATCAACCTTAAAATTAACCTTAACCTTAACCTTAACCTTAACCTCAATCTAACCTTACCCTTTTTTTTACGGTCCATTGGACCTAGACATAATACGACAAAACAAAACACTTCGAACTACTTACACCTTAGCAAGTACAAAGTAAATCTATTCATGCCCTAATTTCTCTCTCTTCACTTCATCGTCTCCATCGAACTGCCTCTTCTGCAATCTTCTCTTCACCGTAAGCCTTAAGTTTTACAAGGTTTTCAATCATGTAATCCACAATTTTTCCATGAATTTCCTCCTCACTTAGATAGATTTTGTTAAACACTCTGTTGTTTCTTTCTAACCAGATTGAGTGTACAGCTATCGGAAGAATCATTCGAGCAACATCATCTGCCAATGTTTTCATCTTACACTGTGATAGATCTGCTAATAATGGTGTCCCAATCAGCTGATTTGCATTTAATACCAGCTTTTATACGGCATTTCTTCCATATTCGATTCGTAAATGAGCAGTTCCAGAACAGATGATTCTTGTCCTCACTCATTAATCCACAGAACTCACATGTCGTATTTGAGATAAGTCCCCAATTCATTAGCCTTTGTTTTGTAGCAAGTTTATCAATGTGAGTAAGCCAGTATATAATTTTATATTTGGGTAGATTCTTGTTCTTCCAAATAATTTTGGACCAGCTATTAACTGTTCCTTTTTGTCTTATGTGATTGTACACCTCTGATGTAACGAAATTGCCCTTCTTCGTACAGGTACACTTTATAACATCTTCAGCTTCTGTAAGAGTGATGTTCTTGACCCATTCCTTCATAAAACTCATCATTGGTGGCCATTTCCATTTGCCATTACAGTAAAATTGGGATAATTTACTATTCTCATAGTAACCAGAGGCAAAATTACTGTTCTTCACCTCAAACAGGTTTGTGTGATTAGGTAGCCAGTAATCCCACCAAATTGATATATTTTTGCCATTACCCACACTGTATTTGATAAGATTCTTAGCAATATCTCTACTTTTCAGAATCTTCCTCCAACCCCAAGAACAATCCATTGGAATGTTCACCTGCCAGAAAGACTTCCCTTTTAGATGATTTATATTAATCCATCTAGACCAAATGCTTTTTTTAGGAATACAACACCCCCATAAAAGCTTTAGTGTAGCCACCTGATTTTGAATATAGAGGTTTTTTACACCTAAACCCCCTTCCTCAATGGGTTTACACACCTGATCCTTAACTCTTACCTTACCCTTGACCTAAAGCTTGATTTTAACCCTTAACCCATAAACTTAAACCTTAACCTTAATATTAACCTTAACTCTTACCTTAACCTCAACCTCAACCTCAACCTTAAACTTAACCTTAAACCTTAACTTGAAATTTAACCATAGCCTTAGCCTTCACTGTATCCTTAGTCATAGCCTTAGCCAAAACTTTAACCTTAATATTAACCTTAACATTAAACTTATCATTAACCTTACCCTTAAAATTAAAATAACCTTTACCTTAACTTTAACCTTAACATTAACATTAACCTTAATTCTAACCTTACCCCTTAACTTAACCTCAACCCCTTAATTATTAACCTTAACCATATCCTTAACCTTATCCTTAACCTTAACCTAACATTAAACTTAACCTTAACCTTAACTTTAATCTTAACCTTAATCTTGACCTTAACCTTAACCTTGACTTAACCTTAAACTTAACCTTAAACTTAAACTTAACCTTAACCTTAACCTTAACCTTAATTTATCTTAATTTTTATGTTTTGAAGTGCCTTAAGGCACGGTCTATACCGAGTATATAATATTGGAGAAGGGCCAACGACCCGAAATATCTCCTATTTCCCTCTACATTTTTTAGCCTTTAGATCAAAAATTTATTATTTAGATCTAATTTAATTAATGGTCAAGATTGCATAAATTAGACCAACAGTGTCTGAAATGTCTTGATTTCTGTCTATATTTTTCAGCGGTTAGATTATATGTGGGAAATTTTATTATAATTTATGTATTATTCTAACAAAAAAAATTAATAATAAGATTTTAGTTTTTTTTAGTTTGTTTTTATCTCAAAAAATATTTATTTATTTGGTGTTTAATTTATTTTTTTAAATTAAAGTTTTTCAAAGTGCCTTTAGACACTGCTTTATACCTTGTATATATATATATATATATATATATATATATATATATATATATATATATATATATATATATATATATGTACAATGAAGAGAAACAAGGACAACCTTTCCTTCCCATAGTGGCACACATCAGCAAGAAGACTTCTCAATTACTTGAGTTCTTGTCCATCCAACTTTAATAATATAAACTCGGATTCCATAGTTGATCATGCTATACAAGTCTGTTTGGAAGACTTCCACGATACAACTCTTCCACTCAAGAAAAACACATATCCACTAGTGCATCTCACTTCATCATTATCTAATATCCAATTTGAATCATCGTATACCTCTAGAATAGCTGGGAACTTCATAAAATAAAGACCAAGATGCTTTTCTCCGATGTGTGATATAAAAGTTACACTCAAAGAATTTCTTCAGGCAAGTATATGAGTCATTCAAATAATAAAAATAAGTATTGTTTTATCGTTCTCCATAGTGATTAGATACTTTAGCTCTAAACTCGAAATTTATTGTTAAACAGAAGACTGATACATAAAAGAATGGGGAGAGAAACGTAGCCAAGACTCTTGTAATCTCCACTAACTATAGCTTTAAATTACGTGCAATTACTAAGGAAAAAATGACTTGAAAATCATCATAAAAAATTATTAGGCTTCATATTAGACATATTATGTCTGTTTTCCATATTTCTAGAGTTAGAAAAATGACAACGAAGAAGAACTGGAGATGTTGAGATATGATAAGTGACGCGGAGCAGATATGAGAGGTTAGGGTTATGGTAGCTTTTGGCAGGTAATGTAATATATGTATAAAAAATATTATATATAAAATGAAATGGGGTTGGGCTGACCTGGTATACAGGTTGCGCTGGATTTTTTTCTCGACTCCAAACAGATTGACACGGGTGTCTTTTCTTTGATCGGGTTGACTCTTGATCACCCTTAATTTGAACACATAATTTAAGATCTCTAGTAGAATAATATAAAGATGCTAGAACGATCTAAATATTCTTTTCTCTAACGAATCCAAACCGTTGAAAACAGGGTAGATATCTAATATAAATATATTACAATAACAATTGAATTTACAAACTTTGTAGGGATCTCCTTTTTATAGAATGTCCAAAAGTCTCCGGACCGGTCAACATCACTCCTTGCTCAACAATACAAATGGAACAAGATGACTATTAATAAATAAAGTATGTAAAGGAAATTTTAAAAAAAGAGCAGCAAATATAACTAGGCATTTCCAATAGAGGACACAACAACAAAATTTGGGGGCCATTCTTGCACAAATGGAGAATAAAATATTAATGAGTAGGGTCTAGTGATACTATTTTTATTGACATACCAACACCCCCACTGTTAGTATGTATGAATCAGTAGACTCTTGGAAATATTCAAGACCCTAAAGACAATAGAATGGCCACCAAACCATAAAGATAAGATAAAAACCATAGAAAATACTTATATTTATTTATTACTAAAATATCATGAACGAGTAATTCATCTTAGTCGAATTTCACATATCAATTTTTGCAGAAGCAATTCATAAAAATTGGACTGATACTGGTAACAGCATACACCATTCATAAATAGAAGGCAAAATAGGATCACTGTGTCGTTTAACAAAGATGGAAAACATAAGGAAAACTCACTTTACATATACATCAAAAACATAAATTGAAGCCAAAATATTGATCACTGTGTCGTTTAATAAAGATGAAAAATAAAAGAAAAACTCAGTTTACATATTCTTTAAAGACATAATACTGACTCAAAAGAAAAAACTGATGAATACCAAAAACATAAATACCAGATCAAGGTCTAATATTCATCCATAAGGAACATTGAAAAAAAACGTTGGAGTGAGACGTTTTTCCACCCTTTCCTTAAATTTTTCCAAGACCATCAGATCAGGTTGTATCATGTTAGTGTGCTATTCTTGGATGTTCTTAACATGCTCTTTCACTAGGAAAGTTAATTCTCAAGCTTTTAATACTCAACAACAATTTTGCAACTCTAAACAGGAGGGTCAGTTCTTGACTCATTGCGACTTTTACTCACTGTAGATACAACTAAGGATTAATGAAGCATTTTAGACAAATAAAAAATTAATTAAGTTACTAAGTAGTTCTTACAATGATTTCCCGGCTGCAAAAAGGTCATTACTGCTCCCTACATTTGTTCCATGCGAGTTTGATCTAAATTCAAACGTGCATCCACAAAGCCAAGTGAGAGCTCGATCCAAATCGATCAAAATTATTCACCGTACGAGACATACGATCAATCTACAAACATTCGTAATGAAACATACGTTAATATATAATAATAATCTTTAAATATACTTTGTTACCAAAATTTAGTTTGTATAGATTTACCTCTTTTTTAATCGAGTATTTTCTAGTATGAGTTGATCTTTCTTGAAAAATTTATCCACGGTTCTTTTTCCACACTTTGTACATTTTCCAATGTTAAGAGTTTCACAAACCCTTTTTTTTGGGTCCTAACTTGTAAAATTTTTTGATCCTCATGGTACATCGGAACCATAATCCGGCCAGTTAAGAAAACTCAAAAAAACAGAGTTCCTCAAAGTAAAGGATTTATATCCCAGAAACTCCTGGTACAGTTCAAAACCCTTAAGTCGGATGAAACTGGAACACACCACTGACGGAAGAAATCGATGCGTATACGTCAGACAATCACCTCATGTCGAATCATTTCTTGTGAAGTTCAAAGTCGACGTGGATGACGATGTATACTTTAACGATGGGTGGTGGGAAGGGATTGTTTTGAAGGAGTTGGGGAACAACAAATTTTCCGTCTTTTTTAAAAGCAACAAAGAACAAATAGAATTCGGTGCTCATCAGTTAAGGATCCATCGTGAATGGAATCGCACATGGGACCTCTTGGAATAATGTTGTTGTGAGCAAGATAGAATATTATGTGCATTGATAAACAAAAATTTAGTTTGCAATGTGAGCATTAATATACACCACCGTATGAAAAAAGGGCAAACAATAGGGTCCAAAAAAATCAAGAAACTAAAACACATAGAAAAACTTCCAAGCAACATTTAAAAACAAACCCTTACACGTAGGATTATCTCACCACCCACCATTGGGTGATTAATAAAAAAATTACCCTACCTTATGAAGTTTTAGTTATTACCTGAATACCTCGATCATATCATGCTTCTCTTCCTTGTATAATCTTGCTTATACATTCATTCAAATATCATAATTCATTCAAATAAATTATTACAAGCCACATAAATTATCACTTAAACTTTATATCATATATTACAAATAATTTTATCTTATTCAGGAAATTATACATGTTTAACTCAAATCTTTGGAAACCTCTCTTGTCGAGTTCTTTATGATTAATCTAGTTACATTATGTTTTCATACAGTAGTTCTCAACCCTAAATAGATATTAAGATTCAACAACATAATCCCAATTTTTTTTCTAAAGAAAATATAATATTCATAAGTGGAAAATGTATATATGTAACACATTTTGTAAATCCATCTTTCCTGAGTATATTTTTTGTTAATTATTTTTAAAAACACACACACACAACAATGAATAAATTAAAAATTACAAATAGTAAAACTAACCTTAAACATATGTATACTAATTTGAAATGAAATAGCTACCGATCTAAGAAAATAGTAGGTAATTAACAAAACTTGACCTGCATTCTAGAGGTCCAAATGGAAAAAAACATTATACAGAAGTTAGAGGAAGACAAAGAGTGTGAAAAAAATGGGACAATATGGAATATAGTAGGAAGAATTATATTTTTCAGATCTTAAGTATTGAAATACATGATCAAGTACAGCTAAATGATATATGTATGATTAAAAATTATGAATACTTTCTGCTACATAAGGTGTTTATAGTTAGGTGATATGAAAGAAGGTGATTTATTAATAGGGGCGGGAGGGTTTGGTTTGGTGATATGAAAGAAGATGATTTATAAATAGAGGCGGGCAGTAGGGTTTGGTTTAGTGATATGAAAGAAGTTGATTTATAAATAGGGGTGGCTGGTAGGGTTTGGTTTGGTGATATGAATGAAGGTGATTTATAAATAGGAGCTAGGGTAGTGTTTGGTTTGGTGATCTGAAAGAAGATAATTTATAAATAGGGGTGGTAGGGTTTGGTTTGGTGATATGAAAAAAGATGATATAAATAGGGGTGGAGTGTAGGTTTTGGTTTGGTGATATTAAAGAAGATGATTTATAAATAGAGGCAGGGTAGGGTTTGGTTTGGTGATATGAAAGAAGATGATTTATAAAAATGGGCAGGGTAGGGTTTTGTTTGGTAATATGAAAAAAGATGATATAAATAGGGGTGGAGTGTAGGTTTTGGTTTGGTGATATTAAAGAAGATGATTTATAAATAGGGGGAGGGTAGGGTTTGGTTTGGTAATATGAGCTGCGAGTAGGGTTTGGTTTATTGATATAAGTGGCAGAAAAAGATTTATATATAAAAAAATCTTTTTTACGTTACATTTTGTCTGAAAAGGACAATGCCAAGTGATTACAAATCAGAAATAACTCTTTGTGTATTATCTTTATGGGAATTTTTGTTTTTAAAATAAATCCTATTTGGTTACACTATTGTTGATGTTTATATTTTTAATTTTTCATATACTTATATGTTGTTGTTGTTTTATTAATTTTTGTACAGGGAGGCGTTTCCTATTCTCAACTACTAGGTGTTATAAATTTTAAAATTTTGTTTGACGGGTATCTATAGGTCACTTTATATTATTTACATTAGCTTTTTAGGGTATTGCGCTCGATCTCGAACAAAGTCATCTTTTCCTAGAATGAAACTTGTCGTCTCGATCAGTGTGGCTCACAACCCTCTACCTCACCTTTACACACAAGACATTCACTCCACGTTCCTGTTAACATCAACCTATCGTATACAGTTATCAACTATATGATCCAAGGTGAAGTGCACACGAATCTACTCGTCAACCATCCTATCCAACTTCCTTACGTACCCGCAATAATCCACAACACCCTCTCGATTACGTCTAGGTCCATGCTCCCATTTATAGTTAGCTTCCACTCATAAGGCTTCGAAATTGGTATTCAAATAATCTACAAGATTAAAGAGATTTATAATACATGCCATGTGTTCGAGTGACGCCTCAAAAATTAGCATCAGAACAATCCTAATTAGCAAAATTGTAAAGAAGAACAATCCGTCCACAGATTTTTTATTACAAAGATGATTGTTCAAATTGGGTATTCCTTATCTACTATGTTATACTACATGTAGTCTGATGTTGGAGCTTCAAGCTAAGGTTTGGAAAAAATACGCAAAGACCCCGTCCCACCTACCAATCTGATCAACCGACATAAATTTTGGATTAACCAAGATATATTAAATTAAGCATGTAAAACAAAAAATTAGGTGGGTGGGTTTATATATACCAATCCCAATCTCACCCCGATAACACTACCATATATAGTATAAATCTATATATTTGGCCGTGTAAGCCTATGATGATTAAAATTGGTGCTCACTAGTACGATAATATTACCATTTTTCTATAAAACTATATGTGTATGGTAGAGTCTCGTTTTAGTTGTCGCACAATATTGGGCTCTCCGGCTTCATATTTATTTCTTCAAGTAACCCTAACGTAGCTCAGTTATTTTTCTTTATTACCATGTGGTGGTCCTTTTTGTGTTCTAAAAATAATGCAATAAGGAAAAGAGAACCACAACCTCAAGTGTACGGTTGTCCCAAGTAATATATGTGATAATACAGATTCGTTCTCAGGGACAAATTAGTTGATTTAATGTTAATCGTATAGTAGTTAATTGCATGTAAAAGCAGATAAATTGTTTTAAGAATGTTTGTTTTGTTTTTCTAAGACTAAGACAGATAATTAAAATACTAAATTAATGCAAGGATTAAACTAGATGAAAGAAAATAAAGTTTTTACGCAAGGTAGGAAAAGCAGTACTTGAGAGACACAAGGGTTTCACCTAATTATCATTCATTTCATGTATTGTATAAGGGACAAATCGGTAAACATGTATTGGTCGGGATTCAGATTTCTCCTTAGCCTCGTCAGGGTGGACTAAGGAGCTGCTCTTGGGTGCTACAAACCCCTTCAGGGTGATTATAGTCCACCTTCAAGTAGTTAAGTCTATTCTATCCAATTATCCATAAGATTTATTAAGCTCGTCAGAGTCTCTAATTTCTATCCTACATTCATTAATTAGTTCTGTACCCAGACCCCCGTCAAGGTGATCCATTCGCCACTAAATAGAATAGCCTAGATACTAAGCCTTATGATTGGTTAATTACGTTATTCATAGTAAATAAAAGCAAATTAATGAAAAATACAATTTACCCAGTTTAATTTCAATTATAAAAATCCTAAATCCAAAAATATGAACAAAATCAAATTGGGGTTAACCCATTATGCGTTCGAAAGCACTATTTAAGTTTAGCTCATAATAATTGAAAAGTCAAAAACTAAACACATAATTGAGTTCATCATGTTTTACAGAATAAAATAGAAGAACCTAATTACGGAGTTGACTTGGCTAAGAATTGGAGATATGGACAGTCTCCAGCTCTTACTTCTTCTCTTCCTTGCTCTAGCTTCTTCTCTGTTATCTGACTCTTAAGCTTATGCTATGTTATGAAAAAGGTGTGTAAAAATAAGAGTCTAAATCCCTTTTATAATGTTAAAATCTGATTAGGGATTTTCTTTAACGATTAAGTGAAAATAAGAAAAACCCAAATCCATAATTAATCCCAAATTTCGTAACTGCTGCACCACCTCCACTAAAACAGCTCTATCTGTCTCGTTTAAACTCGGATTGAGCTCATTCAAGTTTCTAAATTTCCGTAACTCAATGGGCAACAATTTCTCTTCCCAAGTCAGAGGCTAAATCCACTCTTAAATGGTTCGGAATCAGCAATCTTTTCCCACTTTCCAGATTGGAAACTTCAATTTATCAATTCTTTCGGGATATTTCTTCTTGCTTTGACTTCATTACACGATCTTTGACTTTATTCTTTAGTTCCTCTCCTAGGTAGTATTCAAAACCTACAACTTGTCACTAAAAATAAACCATATTACACGCAAAAGTTTAATAAATGAAAAATACTAGAATTTAAAGAGGAAAATCGATTTATTGCATTTTAACACCAAAAGTCTATCTAAATAGTCAAATAAACAAAAAATTTATGTCTCCCAAGGGCATATTAGAACAATTAGGGAGACATCAAGACCCCCAACTCAAACCTTTGTCGTCCCGACAAAGCAAAACTAAAAATAAGGGGAATGAAATAGATGCAAGAGAAAATAGAAGTTAGTAAATACACCCAAAAGCAATTCTAAAGTTAAATCTCATATGGAAAACATTAAGAACTAGCATACACATACACTAATCATGCAATATCAAACACAAATAACTTCAATCATAAAATTAACTTTGCAATGCTAGAAGGTTACACTTGTACTTATCTCAATATGATGACTATAGATGGTTCATCGATCCTTCCTCGCTTTGAACGCTCCACTTAGTATACTCCCTATTAACTTATCACGTAACTAGGAATCACGAGAACTTTACGGTTTTACCGTAGGCTTATGGACGGTGTGGTATGTATATTTGGTAAACTTGAAGTGAGCTTTTAGCTCTCTCCTCACTTACCATCAACAACTATCCACGAGCTTGAGTTTTCACTCATATAATGTTCTCACTCAACCCATTTGACGCGCTAATGTTGCGTCTCTATGTCAACCCAATTAATCTAAGATGATTTTCCTAAATATTCCACTTTGCCGGTTATTCCATTCTTTCTTTCTTTTTATTTTATTTTTCTTTTATTTTTCTTATATTTTTCTTTTATTTTTCATTTATTGTACGTGATACCCATGACCATCATTTTGATGTGAAAGGTCATGTCTCTTATAATTTTTTTTCTTTTTCGAATCTCAGCAAAGGGTTACAAATAATAATATCATCTAAATTTTTGTGCCTCAATACAAACACATATAATCTCCTCCCAATGTAAATTCCCAAATGTGGACCATCCAACCCAAACTCAAGCTCGAAACAAGTCTCAGGATTGTGATTCAAGTGCGGGTCATTTGGTCATGCCTAATAATCTAAGGGATAATGGACTTATATCGTGGCTACAAAAGAAAAGGCTTAAGGCTCAAAATTGGGCTAAGACAGATAAAATTAATATAAGGGACATCAGGCTAAAAGGCTTCAAATGGCTATTAAAGAGCTGCCCCTATCATTTTCTTAGTTACATGGTTTGTCTCTAGTTCATATCTAATTGGGTTCTCTACTAATTTAGATCTCACGTTCTACAAACCAAACATTTTCCTTAAGTACAAGCTTACTTCTTTTGCATTGTTTATTAATTTTTCCTATTCATTATCTATGTTTGTATGCAATTAAAGCGCGTTTTATGTTATTCCCTAAAATCCACTATTTACTATCATAGATTCATCAAAAGTATGTTTAAAAGGGACATTTAAAAACCTCTACAGTCAACGCAACTCCTAATTATTTTATTGAAAGCAATTAAAAACAAATAAACACATAAAAAATGGGATGAGGCAATAAACTCCACCCAAACTCAAAAAATGAGTCGTGTCTCCACAACTCGGAATGACTCAAAGCAAATAAACTAATCTACACTAAATGAGAAGGGATAGAAAACATATCTTAACCAGCACGTGGCTGGTTATTGGTGTTGCGTCCACGGACTTTATCCTTCGTAAGTAGACCATAGGTTGCGTGTTGAATGGTGCTCACCCCAAGTAGCATGTTTCGGATAAGGTCCAGCTCTTTTGTAACGTTTCCTAAAGTAGCAATCATCTTCACTTGTGTCTCTTCCAACACTTTGATTTTCGATTCCAACTCGTTATCGGTATGTATCTTCTTATTTGGAAGAGCTCTAGGAGTCTTTAAAACATTTGTTGCTTCGTCATGGGCATTCTGAATCGAGATTAAAGTTATCTGTTCTCCAACTACGGATGGTTCCGCTTCTTCATATTTACACGGAATCTTAGCGTCCAGACACAAGGTGGTGATGGTACAAGGGAATTTAAGATTTTGTTGCATAGTAGGAGCTTACTCGAATTCCATACTATTATCATAAAGCACACGAGCCACACCTATATGTTTTCCTCAACAATACACTTGATGAATATAATATGTTCCTTTTACAATTCCGAAGTGTGTCTTATACCAAAGAAGGTAGGGACTATGAAACGGGACCAAACCTTAGCACAAGGCAATAAGTTGCTGATATAAATATGTCCATGATAATGCTCTCCTGCTAGAATTGGGCGAGTCCCAGTAATAAGTACTTTTCCCCAAAGAGATTCGAAATCGAAAGAGGGATCGGTAAGGGTTTCTTGGTAGGGACAAGGGCCGGTGAAGTTTGGAAATTTCAAGGCTTTTCGAATAAGCTCAGCAGAAAGAGGAATTACCTCTCTGCGTACAATAATGTCTTATTTTAAAAAAGCTAGTCCCTCGTAAAAATCACCCACCAATAATCGGATTTTCTTTCCTTTTCGGAGTAGTTAGGATTTCTTCAGTCTTGCGTTTGGAACGCGAATTCGGAATCTCAATTGCTTGTTCTGGGCTAGCTCCAACAGTGTTTCTGTTTCTTGGAACGTTTCTTTTAATAAGTACACATGGAATCGGTTTTGTTAGTCATCTCTTTTCACCCCAAACTCAAAACTTCAGATAGTGAAAAAGCTAGAGAAAGGCTAGAGAAAAGCTTAAAACTTTGATGTTTTGAGGTTTAAAACTTAAAGAATATGGTGGAATATGAGATAGGTAAAAGCTAATTTAGATGAATTGTGAGGGAATTGGATTTAATTTGAAGGCTTGGAAGAAGAAATTTTTGGAGAAAAGTGGGAGTTTGATGATGTTTTGGAAAGGATATGAGTTGATTGTTTGTTTTTGTAATGAAAAAGGGCTTGTTATGAGGATTATATAGTGTTTAGATGATGATTTTCGGAGTAGGTGGAGGCTAGGATTCGTAATAGGAGGTTGTCTTGGGAAAGAAGGCAAAAAAAAATTAGGTCAAAAGCAATAAAAACCGCCTCTCGCAACAGCGCGCCGGCAAGCCAGTGGCTGACCGGCATGCCAGTCGCGGTCTCGGCAATAAATTTAAAAATTGAATTTTTTTACCTCTGACGCAAGCCACCTTGAGACTCTAATGAGGCTTGGTTCTCCTTGTTACTTGTCTATCTTGAACCCATCTTTCCTTTTATAGAGTTTTCTCTTGATTCCCATGAGTAGTTACTCGACCTTTGTTGGTATTTTTTGTTATTGGGTTTTGTGCCTTTGGTAGCGAAACTTCTTTCATGTTTATTGTATTTAATTTAGGTAACATGTGGCCGAGCATCTTGCAATGTGATCAAATTATAGGTCTCTATGTATATTCAACCTCAACTTCATCAACTCTACCATGTCAAATATCCAGGTCGAAACTTTGTATGACTTCTCTATGCATAACTATTCCCGCACATACTCTTGCATACCTTAACTTTGTATGTGTTGGTGTGACCTCATCCTTCTAAATTCGTTTGCCTGTTGCACTTTCTACTACATTTAATCCATTATGTGGCCATAATTCTCTAGGATATTTTTTGAGTTTGACCTTTACAAGCATCTTGTTTACTCTAAAATTCTCAAACTATATTTTTTGGGTCCATTTCCTTAGTATAATTAGTCAATTATTACCATTTTGAAGTTCTCAGAGGACCTTGAAAATTGATTCTTCACTCTCCAAATTTAAAACATGAAGTCCTTGTTATGATGTGCTTATTTTTAGTTTACCAGAAGAATTACATAGTATGTCTACAATGTTCTTAACCATGTAATATGGTTGTAGTTTGTGAAAAAAAATTCCCCCTATGCAATTTTCCTAGGCTTTACGACTTTTCTCTTGTATTTCTTTTGAGGACGTCACTTTGATTTTACCATTTAACATGATAACTTCAATATACTACTTGAGTTCTTGTCCATCCAACTTTAGCAATATAAACTCGGATTCCATAGTTGATCATGCAATACAAGCCTGTTTGGAAGACTTCCATGATACAACTCCTCCACTTAAGAAAAATACATATCCACTAGTGCATCTCACTTAATCATTATCTAATATCCAATTTGAATCATCGTATACCTCTAGAATAGCTGGGAACTTGTTAAAATGAAAACCAAGATGCTTTTCTCCAATGTGTGATATAAAAATTACACTCAAAGAATTTCTTTATTTAAGTGTGCCATTCAAATAATAAAAATAAGTATTGTTTTATCGTTCTCGATAGTGATTAGATAATTTAGCTCTAAACTCGAAATTTATTGTTAAACGAAAGACTGTTACATAAATATTTTTTATTTTATTTTTATATGAGACTACTAATACTAGGAATTTAACTAATAATTAAGTACAAAACAGTTTAACTAAAAGAACGGGGAGAGAAACGTAGCCAATAAACTTGTAATCTCCACTAACTATAGCTTAGACTTACTTGCAATTAATAGGAAAGAATGACTTGAAAATCATCATAAAAAATGATTAGGCTTCATATTAGACATATTTTTCTTGTTTTTTCATATTTTCTAGAGTTAGATAAATGACAACGAAGAAGAATTAGAGATGTTGAGATATGATAAGTGACGCGGAGCAGAAATGAGAGGTTAGGGTTACGGTATCTTTTGGTAGGTAATGTAATATATGTATAAATAATATTATATATAAAACGAAATGGGGTTGGGCTGTATCCGAACACAATGACACAAATTCCTTTTCTTTGATCAGGTTGACTCGATCATTGATCACCCTTAATTTGAACACATAATTTAAGATCTCTAGTGGAATGATTTAAAGATGCTAGAACGATCTAGATAATATTTTCTCTAACGAATCCAGACCGTTGAAAAAAATGTAGATATCTAATATTAATATATTACAATAACGATTGAATTTATAATGCTTTGTAGGGATCTCCTTTTTATAGAATGTCCCAAAGTCTCCGGACCGGCCAACATCACTCCTTGATCAACAATACCAATGGAACAAAATGACCATTAATAAATAAAGTATGTAAAGGAAATTTTAATAAAGAAGCTGCAAATATAACTAGGCATTTCCGATGAAGGACAAAACAACAAAATTTGGGGGCCATTCTAGCACAAATGGAGAATAAAATATTAGTGATACTGTTTTTATAGACATACCAACACCCCCACTGTTAGTATGTATGAATTAGTAGACTCCTGGAAATTTTCAAGACCCTTAAAACAATAGAATTGCCACCAAACCACAAAGACAATATAAAAGTCATAGAATTAATTCAATAAAATACTTATATTTTTTATTAGTAAAATATCATGTACGAGTAATTCATCTTACCAAATTTAGTCAGTAGTACATTTACCTCCTTTTTAATCTGAGTATTTTCTAGTATGAATTGATCTTTCTTGAAAAAATTATCCACTGTTCTTTTTCCACACTTTGTAAATCTGCCAATGCTAAGAGTTTCACAAACCCTCTAACTTGTAAATGTTTTGCTACTCATGGTACATCGGAACCATAATTCGATAAGAAAACCTAACAAAACAGTGTTCCTCAAAGTAAGGGATTTATATACGTCAGACCATTACCTCCGGTCGAATC
This sequence comes from Nemophila menziesii, assembly GCA_029959085.1. NCBI lineage: Eukaryota > Viridiplantae > Streptophyta > Magnoliopsida > Boraginales > Hydrophyllaceae > Nemophila > Nemophila menziesii. The sequence continues at coordinate 2,319,777 of JARWIR010000075.1, read as the reverse complement.
ATTTCTTGTTAAGTTCAAAGTCGACGTGGATGTCGATGTTTACATTAACGATGGGTGGTGGGAAAGGATTGTTTCGAAAGATCTTTTTTAAAAGTAGTAAAGAACAAATGGAATTTGGTGCTCATCAGTTAAGGATCCATCGTCGCGCATGTGGGACCTCTTGGAATAATGTTGTTGTGAGCAAGGAAGAATATTCTATGCATTTATAAACAAAAATTTAGTTTGCAATGTGAGCATTAATATAGGCGACCATATGAAAAAAGGGCAAACAATTGGGTCCAAAAAAATCAAGAAACTAAAAAACATAGAAAAACTTGCAAGCAACATCTAAAAACAAACCCTTACATGTGGGATTATCTCACCACCCACCATTAGGTGATTAGTAAAAAAATGTACCCTAGCTTATGAAGTTTTAGTTATTAAGTGAAAACCTCTATCATATCATGCTTCTCTTTTTTGTATAATCTTGCTTATACATTCATTCAAAAATCAGAATTCATTCAAATAAATTATTACAGTCAACATAAATACATTACTTAAACTTAATATCATATATTACAAATAATTTTATCTTATTCAGGAAATTATACATGTTAAACTCAAATCTTTGGAAACCTATATTGTCAAGTTATTTATGATTTATTTAGTTAATTTATGTTTTCATACAATAGTTCTCAACCCTAAATACATATTCAGATGCAAAAACATAATCCCATTCTTTTTGTGCTACAGAAAATATAATATTCATAAGTGGCAAATGTACATATGTAACATATTTTGTAAATCTATCTTTCCTGAGTATAGTTTTTGTTATAATTTTTAAAATAACACACACACAACAATGAATAATTTAAAAATTACAAATAGTAAAACTAACACTAAACATATGTATTCTTAATTGAAATGAAATGACAACCTATCGAAGAATATAGTAGGTAATGAATAAAGCTTGACCCTGCATTCTAGAGGTCCAGACGGAAAAGACAACATTATACATAAGTTAGAGGAAGTCAAGGAGTGTGAAAAAAAGGACAATATGGAATATAGTAGGAAAAAATTATATTTTTCAGATCTAAAGTATTTAAATACATGATCAAGTACAACTACATGATATATGTATGATTAAAAATAATGATTACTTGCTGCTACATAAGGTGTTTATAGTTGAAGGTGATTTATAAATAGCCGCGGGTAAGTTTTGGGTTGGTGATATGAAAGAAGATGATTTATAAAAAGGGGCTGCCGGTAGGGTTTGGTTTGGTGATATGAAAGAAAATAATTTATAAATAGGGGTGGCGGGTAGGGTTTGGTTTGGGGATATGAAAGAAAGTGATTTATAAATAGGGGAGGGGTAGGGTTTGACTTTGTGATATGAAAGAAGGTGATTTATAAATAGGGGTGGCCGGTAGGGTTTGATTTGGTGATATGAAAGAAGATGATTTATAATTAGGGTTGGCTGGTAGGTTCTGGTTTAATAATATTAAAGAAGAAGATTTATAAATAGGGGGCGGGTAGGGTTTTGTTTTGTGATATGAAAGATGATGATTTATAAATATGTGTTCCAGTGTTTGGTTTGGTGTTATGAGCTGCGGGTAGGGTTTAGTTTTGTGATATAAGCGGCAGAAGAAGATTTATATATATATAAAAAAAAATTTACTTTAAATTTTGTCTCGAAAGGACATCGTTAAGTAATTACAAATCAGAAATAACTCATTGTGTATTATCTTTATGTGACTTTTTGTTTTTAAAATAAATTGTACTTGGTTTTAGTAAAATATATTATACACTATTTTTCTTGTTTAGATTTTTAATTTTTCATATAATTATATGTTGTTTTTTTATTAATTTTTGTACAAGGAGGCATTTCCCATTCTCAACAATTAGGTGTTATAAATTTTCAAATTTTGTTTGATGGGTCTCTATAGGTCACTTTATATTATTTACTTTAGCTTCTTAGGGTATTGTGCTCGATCTCGAACAAAGTCATTTTTTCCTAGAATGAAACTTGTCGTCTCGATCGGTATGACTCACAACCCTCTACCTCACCTTTACACACAAGACATTCGCTCCACGTTCATGTCAACATCAACCTATCGTATAAAGTTATCAACTCTATGATCCAAGGTGAAATGCACACTAATTTACCTGTCAACCATCTTATCCAACTTCCTTGCGTGCCTGCAATAATCCACAACACACTCTCATGACGAACTTACGCCATCCACTAGATCAATACATTACTAGTTAATTTTTGACACTTTAACTAAATTCAAATATTTTAACTATTTAATATTTTTGTGATCTAGTAATGAAATTTGTGTCTTATTTAGATGTTTTAGATATTAGGTGTCCAATAAAATTCTTATCATTATTTAAATATGGTTATAACTTATAATGATAATCATGCGAAAAATGTTTTCAATTTTTTAATAAATTACTAATTGATCAAATAGTTTATACACTTATTTCCTTATAAAATTAGTTAGATAGATAGATAAACTCAAGTTGCAATAATGTTATAAGATACCCTATTTATTGTTAGATGACACAAAGTAAACTATAATAATGTTGTGTCATTATCAATACTAGTTAGTCATAATATATTTGTTTCCAAAGTTAATAATATTGATTTCAAATTTAGTTTTACAATCTCGGTTGCTATTTCATCTGTTACAAGAATGAAACGCGATTTTCCAAAACTTTGTAATTGATCAAACAAAAAAATATCCACATAGATTTTATTACACACATATAACTTATGAATATTTCTGGAGCCTTTTTGTGCTAGTTGTGTCCTACACAAGTAGAAATCCACGAGACTACAGTTGAAATGTGCTAAGCCAAGATTTATTGTTTGGGCGAGGAATATGGGGGCAACAACTCAACTTTTTTTGTTTTCTTTGGAGAAATTCGAATAGTTGTTTTTTGTACAAAAAAAACAGGGGAGCATGAGAGTGAAGGATTGCCAACAACATTTTATCTAACCATTATTCATTTCGGGAAAACTAACCAAGTGACTTCCTTACTATGAGACCAACATCGATAGATTCTTGTAATCGAGAGACTCGTTCCTATATAAATTTTCTTATGGTAGAAACCAGCACATTGTTAGGTTTTTGGGTGTAGAATAGTTTGATCCCCTTGCTCAATTAGTCTGGTAGGAACAACCATTTCCTTTATAGTTTCATATAGAAATATTCCCTAAAAATACCCATAGGAAACCCATAACCAATATCCAAACCATATCTAAGTTCATCCAATACTTTTGATCTCTTGATAAGTTGAGCAATACTCTTGAAAATTGATTGTTCTTTGACTATTAGTTCAAAATTAGAGATATCTACCATAAGTGCCGAAGCAGTTTTATGATTAGTTTGTGCATCCCCATATAGAATGTAATTATCCCCATAAGCTCGATCTCAACAACAATTTTTGTTAGCAACCATGATAGCTCCCAAGCATTTCCGTTCTCCAGCGTTTAACGTGAGAGAGAAAGAAATTTCAGCTTTGACGTTAGATCTCTGCAACCGCCTCTACAAAATTGATCCAACCTACAAATATGCTATCAAATAACATTGGTGAGACTGAAGGGTCACCTTACTACAACCTTGATACAACTTCCAAAGAGCTTATTGATTAATCTCTGGAAACTTCATTCCTTCATTCCACACTTCCAGGAACCTTGCGATTGTTGCAAATTTTTCTGTAAGCCTTCTCCTAAGCTGATAAAACACGAGGATATCAGGCCCTTCGAGCTAGTTCAAACGATATTCACAAGATCGTATTTGATTTCATTAGACAACCATAATTACTCCAGGTACCAAGATTTCCACTTTGAGGTGGTATGTTGAAACTAGAGCTCATATCTTGTTGGGGATTGATCGGCCTAGGATAGTGTGGTACGTTAATTCACACAGTTTTATGACAAATCTTATGTGTAAATTTCCAGATCACTAACCCATTCCCCCGGCCATTGGTCGTACAATGTACCCCGATGTCTAGAAACACTTGCCAGAAGACTCCTTGATCGAATCTTTTAAGGTTTTATAGCACTAGAATCAACTTTTGCTTGTCAAAGGTTATCAAGTACAACAGGTCCACCGAGGGTCATATATCGATTAACACTCGTTGAATCAATCCATTTCCAATTATGTCTAGTATTATAAGTGGGTCATCATGGATAAATATTAGCATGCTCGATTCTGGTCAATTAACAGATTTCGATTTAGGCTGTAGTATATTCTACCAGTTTTTTCTTATGACATGTCGAAAAAGGCTTGCTCTTTCATTTCTTGATCTTCCACTTTCTAGCTCGCCTGCTATAGTTTTTACTTCAAACTCGTATTCTTGGGCTAGGGGATTAAGGTATCATCTGGCCGGTTAATAACATGTTTTATTGTGTTTCGGGGGTAATGTTCTCCCCATGGGCGGTTTGAGTGGACATTGTTCTTTTCCTTGAACTACCTATGTATTCATGGATAAATTTTCACCCGCATCAGGCTTTGATAATTTTAAAAGGGCTCTTAACCAGAATATTTATTTCCTCAATTTATTACAATCATTGGCCTCATAAAGATGATATTTAAGAAAGTGGCAATACTTAGATGTATCCCTTATTTCTGGGCCAGGAAACATCTTCGATGGCCATATATCACCCAAGACCATCTCGATCTGGCATATGATGCCAACTAAGTTTGATAATGTCGTTGTCAACGTTGATGGTCTCCTATTCCCCATGACTTCTCATTTCCCGATTGACCATTTTGTTCCCCAGCATAACTGATAGTTTATTACTTCCCTTAAGATGGGTTTTCGTCGAAGCGGGATCCCTTTTAACCAAATCTCTTAGGTACCTCTCTTTGAATTTCTTCAGCACTCAAAAAGATTCGTGAATATGCAATTATGTCAAAAAGATTATGTATTAGCCTAAAGGCATAATGGACTTTAGAATCATAGCTAATCAATCCTTGAATAAAAGTGTGATAAACTATTGATCATTCTAAAACATCAACATTATAATCAACATAATATATTTGAAACATGAGAGATTATAATATTTCTCCCTTTTGATGGAATGTAGAGTTAACTTTGAAAAAAATACCATGTTAAAGGTTCACTCACATTTCCATTTTTCCTATTCTTCACACTTATTCCATATCTTCACCCTCATTGATTTAATATTATTAGGCCTTACCTACATGTTTGTATTATTAACTTGATTGTTAGTGAGAGAGCACATCCTTTTAGCCCATAATCGTGTATTTTTTCGGTATCATAAGTAGACGACAAGACCGACTAAAAGTGGTTAGTTCAATCACATACTCAAATCAACTACGAAGTATAAGTCCAATAAGTATCTAAATTACCCATAGAGTTTTTCTCTATCCGTATCCAAATCCCACATCTGAGTTATACAAAGATTTTCTACAAACTGATATAAGATATTAAAATATAGTATAATCTTTGGATTAACTACTTTAGGAAACAGAAAGTATCCAAATTATCTTTTTCCAAATTTGTAATATTGTCATTGATAACGGAACATAAAAAGATACATATGTATAGATTAACTTGGAAATTTCAACTTAACTTCAAAGATTGATTTTGAATGTGATCAAACTATCAATTGTACTACAGATACATATAATATTAATAATAAAGGCGATTCGATGGGCTGAAATAACATAATCAACACAATATTGCACCATAAATATATCTTATCAACCCCACAAAAATAATGATAGAAGCTTAAAATACAACTGATATAATTTTCATTACAACACAACATCAAATCCATAATAACTAGTTTGACTCAACTTAACATTTATTCATTTGAATTAAAATACATCCCTTTTTGCATAAATTTGTAACAATTCGAATTCAAAATAAAATAAATTTCTTATTTGGGAGACAAAAAACCTTCTATAATGTTATGTAAATCTAGTTTTTGCAGCAGAACTACCACACTAAAAATGTTAAAAGTTACAACCTCAAACTTGTGAGAAAGGCCTCTTTTCTTCTTTTGGATTTTAACTATTACTGATTTTTTTCATAGTTAGCGCCATATACATAGAGAGGCTATAGTTGAATCCTATAGAATGTTCTATTTCATATAATTACATGTCATCACATATAATTTTCTTACAATCCGACCAACTCAGCACAAAAAAAATTTCCATCACAGACTAAAACAATCTTCCACTAAAGGTAATGACAGACAATCTTCATCCGCGATCCTAGCCAAATATTATAATTTACTCAGGGATACCTGTTTCATTCACTAACGAGATGCTAACTTCCTCATTTATGGTAAATTGGCCTTCGAGGTTGAAGAGATCTCTATACACTTTAGGGTTGTGTTACTTGATGAGGCCTAAAAATATAATTGGAAAATATTCTTTACCCAAAGGTAATGGTTAAAAAAAGGAATAAACTCCTACTAATTGAGGGAAATATTTTGGAATTTAAAAAAAAATGCACTTGAGAAGACCCCGTGCACTTGCGTAAATTTACTTCCTTCATAGGTGTTGATTTTTATCACACTCAAGGAGGAAAACAATATGTACATATACATATATAAACATATATATATAAACTATGTATAGTCATATGAAGACACTACAAAAAATTAAAATTATGCTAATAATTCAAAAGTCATGCTTAATATGCAATGAACCTTACATTTGAGCCAATAACTGAATAAGTCGTTTTAGTATAATCATGAACATCAACAAAATTAATATGATATTATATTTTGAATATGAAAGCAACATAAATAATAGACATAGTCTACATAAATCTGATAATATTCTCAAGTTATCAAATACCAATGAGTCATAAAATTAGTGTATAATTAATCAAACATTTAGACAATACTTTGAAAAAAATAATCAATATGTAACCGAATTGAAATGTATGAATCGTACATCGTCGAGTTTTTAATATCACATAAATCTCATAACTCTAGAAAATCGCGTTGGGTCAACATCCACATATCTTTCAATTTGATAAATTTGAACGACAACCTATCAATTTAAAAAACATATATGATTAGTAAATAATTTTAAAAACGATAAACATAACTTAATTTATGAAATCTTTACCATTTTATTGAAATTCCATCTAACCAACTGTTTTCCTTTTAACTAGTCCTCCTACATGATTAACTTCCAATTCTACAAATATTAACTCCCTACAATAAATTTGCTCCAATGGCTCTCCTATTTAAACTCCCAATTTTAAATTTTTTATATTTTAACTTAATTTTAATAAAATTTTGTTTATTTATATATTTTTTATATACTAATTATAATTATTTTTATAATTACTTTGAATATATTTATAAATTGTAGAAACATATAGTTTTACTTTTTTGAAAATAAAATAATTTATAATTTTTTTCTTTTAAAAATTAAAATTAAGATTTGATATAAAAAGTGAACTAAATAATTGTTAGAAAAAAGAAATGGCTTTCAAAAAAAATTAAGAAAACAAAGTTTTATTTAATGTAAATTTAAGAAAAAAATGTTAGATGTGAATGAAAAAAGAAATTAAAATGTAGTTTAAATTTTAGTTATAAAGTGAATGAAAAAAAAGGAACTTTCAACAGCCAAATAAATTAAAAAAAAGAAAAAATTATGGCTATAACTTGTATGGTTCAACAGATGTGACAATAGTAAATCCAAATGTAGGGGTTCAAATGTTGAACTCCCAATTCAATCTATGCTATTGGAGGTGATGAATTGGTGAGTCAACCCCCAATTCCAACTTTTTTGCTAAAATATCTAACCTGTTGTACTTAGTCTAAGCATAGTGGGTTTCTTCAACTTAAGATAAAAAATAATTAATGATAGGTGGGGCCAGAAATGATCCTTGCCACCACTTATTTCATAATTAGATATTCAAAATTACAAAAGTTGGAATATATGTTACTTCTAAGGTCACACTTGAGGTTTTTAATTAAACTACTTAGCTCGACATCCTAATGCTATAAAAATTCATGAGTTTATCAGTAGAAGAAAATAAATTAGCATACATAATTCAAAACTAAAGAAACAAAAGAAATATAAATATAATAATGTATACATCTTCAGCTGAAATTTCACAATCCTCTTCAAGATCTCAGTAGAATCTTTCGCCTTGCCTGTTAAGTATTATCCCAAACTGTGAATATTTGAGCTCCATAGGAAGTAGGCACTGCTGTAGGCACCCGAGTGTTGTTAAAACTTGAGTTTTCGTCATATAAACACTAACCTTCATTGCACATTTATCTACATATGGTACTTGAGAATGATAATAAAAATTCAGGGCTTGATACGAATCTGTTGATCCAAACGTATTTTCATAATTAACAGACATCACTTCTTGATTATCACCATAACCAACAGTAGTAGCCATTGGAAGCATATAGCCATTAAAACCCGAGCTATGTTTAATTGATGAAGAATCCAAATCCATTAGATTATGCAACACAAAAGTTTGCTGACCATATGGGCATGGGCTGGGCCTGGTTAATTGCCACTGTGAGCCAGCCAGTAGTGTAAATCATGGGTCATTCTTTGTGCATCTAAAATTATTCCAATAGAATGTTCAACATCTTTGAGACTTTTAGTTACTCCAACAGCCCAACTTAAGATAAATTTACTTTTAACTTTAAATTACACTTTCGGATACAGTTAATTAAGATTTTACCTTGAAATGGAAACGTGAACAATTAAACTTAACTCAAATTAAAACACTGATGAGATTATGTTAAAAATTAAATCATTACCTTAATTTCGGTTCTTCATAATGATTGCATAGCGGTGGCGGTTATGTTTTGCCGGAGAGCAACGCGGTGGGAAGGTGAATGATACTCGAGTGTGAATGATACTCGACCGATTTTTCTTTGAAATTGTAGCATAATTACCTAATTTGTTGAATGTCACATATGAGACAATTTATTCGTGAAATTGCAGCATAATTATCAACGAATTGAAAGAATTGAACGGCATATTATGATAATTTAACCTAATTTGTTTAATTGAATGGCATAATTTATATTGAATATGGTTGTTAGTTGCATGAGATAAGGCAAGATAGAAAAAGAATAGTTAAATATAAAGCTTTTTAGGATAAAGTTAATATAAAGGATAAACTTAAATTATCTTTTATCAAACAATATCTATCTAATGGAAAAAAAATATAGTTTGTTGAACCACTTAAGAATTTCAATCGTGACATAAAATATAGTTTGTTGAACCATTTAAGAATTTCAATAGTAACATTTTTCAAAACAAAGAAGAAATCATGATTAAAAATAAATAGAAAAATATAAGATTAATCTAATGGAAAGACATTTTAAACGTCGATCGAATTTAAATAATCTTGACCAAAAATGGTAGAAAAAGAATAGAAATTATGAAGGTAAATAGGAGACATTTCGGGCCGTTGGCCCTTCTCCCATATTATATATTTATATATTTATATATTCATATATATATATATATTTATATATCTATATATTTATATATTTATATATGTGTATATGTATATGTATATATAACATCTACATAACACATAGTGTAAAAAGTTTGCAAGTTTCTATACTTCAAAAATTATAGATTCATAAACAAGTAAAAAAAATAATATACAAGTGTACTTACATTGTTATCAATAATGAAAGTTACTTCTCTTTTATGCCATGAATATTTCATATTAGAGGATCTATATTATGAATTTAAACATATTTAATACTTTTAGTGATTACAAACATATATTAATAAAAAAATATGATATAATTGAATCCGTCTAGTTAATAACAAATACAACCTACTTTTTCGTCAATAACTTGGTATGTTTATGGTGAGGTAAAATTGGTTAAATCCTTTAGAAGTTAAAGAACATTTGAGAAATACATATTTAGTCAAGTGAAATATGATTGTATAGTCTCAAACTAGCTTTTCAAGTAAAAAATTGTTTGTTTGGCTTTCTTTTGTACAATTAGTAGTGATGTTTGTGATGATATATAAATAGTAGTGATGCTTGTAATAATATTATGCTTTGCTTTAATAATTAAGATTGTAACTGGTGAATATTATCATACTTTTATCATTACTTGGTTCTTATTTTAAAAAGACAAAATGAAACAAAAAAGGTAATATGTTATCATCTACACAATAAATTTATATAAATTTTGGTTCTCAATCCTAATCGCTAAATAATTAAACTCTTACCAGCATTTCATAAATAAATCACATTGAATACTTGAAGTATAGATTTTTTTATACTTTTTATTCAATAAATATCATTCAAGTTGTTTTGCTCGTGTGTTATATCAAATCCTTGGATAAGAACCATGTAATTATTAGTATCTTTCTTTTTATATGAAAATATCTATATCCATGCCATATTTCCATGACTAGAAAGATGATTTATGTTAAGTTGACTATAAGATATACTAAATCTATTTTAAAGGTTCACATACGTCTTTGTTATTTTAAAAATTAATTATGTTCATGAAGATGAAAGGCTTCTTTGCAAGTAAAGTGTTCAATCTATTATTCGTCGTTCTCTTTTCTTGATGCGTCTTTCTATCCATGAATTATAGTGGAATCAAACTGGTATTTACCCAAACTCGTTTATAAATCACAATGAAACGAGAACCCATGGGTTGAAGAAGAGAACATGACATAAGGAGAAGCCGGCTTTATGTTGGGAAAAGGATCCAATTCAACCAGATATGATCTAATACTAGGTCATAACTAATTCAGAAAAATTATCATCCATATTTCAGTCAATAGATTCAATACCAAACCTAGTTTTTAATTTGTAGGTGGTTCATCCCTCTACTTCGTCTCCCTTTATTCGAGTTTTGTCTACTCAAGAAATATCACCACCATTTTAAGGTGGAATACGATATGAACATGATAACCAAGGGTCTGATGGTGGTATTAAAGAGATTTATAATACATGCCATGTGTCCGAGTGAGGCCTCAAAAATTAGTAGCAGAACAATCCTAATTTGCATAATTGTAGAGAAGAACAATTAGTCCATCGATTTTTTTTACAAAGATGATTGTTCCAATTAGGTAGTCCCTATCAACTATGTTATACTATATGTGGTCTTATGTTGGATAATCAAGCTAAGGTTGGGGAAAAACACGCAAAGACCCTGTCCCACCTACTAGCCTGATCGATCAACCGACTTAGATTTTGGATTAAAAAAGATCTTTTAAATTTAGCATGTAAAACAAAAAATTACGAGGGTGGGATTAAACATACCAATCCCAATCTCACCCTGATCACATTACCAGATATATTATAAATCTATATATTTGGCCGTGTAGGCGTATCATGATTAAAATTAGTGCTTAGTAGTACGATAATATTACCATGTATCTATAAAACTATATATTAGTATCGTAGAGTCTCGTTTTGGTTGTCGCACAATATTGGGCTCTCTGGCTTCATATTTATTTCTCAGTAACTCTAACGTAGCTCAATTATTTTTCTTTATTACCATGATATATACTTGATATAAAGTGGAATTTTTATGGGTGTTTTGTTGTTCATTCTTACTTAGTCTTTTCTATTTTTGTTAAGGAGTTGAGTTTGTCTAGTTGTGTTAGACAAAAGTGGTATAAGGATGGTGTGTGTTGGACAAAAGTGGCATAAGGTTGGTGCAAATATTTTGATTGCACGATGTATACTTGTCGTATATATTAGGACTTTGAGGTCCTTATCCTTTAGTATATGGTTATATGCATTTCCTTTGTAGCATGGTATTTGGTTCAAAATCCCCTAAATTTTTAATTTTTCAATAGTTGAAATATATTTTAATTCCTAAAATAATAACAAAATAAATACCATTTATTTAGCATTGGACTTTAAATATCACCCTAGTTTTTAAATAAACTTTCTACTTATATCTTTTTAACAATATTATATCATTGTGCCCACAAATATTGTACAAGTATTTGCTTTCTATTAAAAAACTTTTTTTCTCCATCTCTTTTGCAGAAATATTTTTCGATCTTTTCTGCTAAGTCTCATCCATATCTGATTTGTCAACTTAGTAATAGTCGGTTTTGATCTGACCACTGCGATGGCTTCTTTCAGTACATGTATCCCTTTTCTATTTCTAATTATTTATGTTGTTTCATATATTATTAAATCTAGATTAATTTTATTTGAATGATAATATTAATTTTAAATTTACATTGTCTTGATTACCTATTGCAATTATGTTTCAACTGTATCATCCATCTGCAATAATGTAAACGTTTCTAGGAATTTTGATTTATGTTGGTATTGAATGTTGTTTGTTATAATGTGATATTTAAGTTGTAAACATTAGCAATAAATTCATGTCTCAAATTTTTACAAGTGAATTACACCTTAGGTTTCTAAATTATGTAAAATTTGCACCATAGGTCCTTATATTATGTAAAAAATCTCTATGTTATTCTAGGTTAATGGTACATGTTAATGATAAATAGTCAATACTTAAACGTTATTTTCTGCAATTAATTTTGTGTCTTACAATAAATTGAAGTGTGATTAAGTTATATTTGCACATATATATATATATATATATATTAGTGTTAGATTTTTGTAATTAATTTAAATTATCATTGGTAAACTATTGTTTTTAATTATATGGATTCATTACTCATTATGATGTAATTTATATAATAAATTAATTGTGAAAATCTAATATATTTGTATATTATATATATGTAACCAAAGTATGTTTCACATAAGTATATAATAACATTGATTTTCTCAATTTTTTTAGATAGAGTTTGATATACTGTAAATAAAATGATCGTTGGCCATCATATTTCAGTATTTCCCAATTTCATTTTAAAATAGGAATTATAAAGGACCATCGAACTTTTCGTTAAAAAAATTAGGGATGATCATTGAAGTGAGTGAGATATATTTATGTTAATGGTTATATTTTAGGTTAAGATATTCGTATATTATATTTCATTAGTATTGTTAATATTTTACTAGCATTATTTAAAGATAGATATCCCAAATAGTGTCTTATATTTTCCTAAGTTACAAGTTTTTCCTTTATAGTTGTAAATGAACCTCTAATATTATATCATCAATAGATACACAATTTTGTCTCTTTTAATATTTTTTATTAGATTGATCCTTAGTCAAGAAACATTAGTACCTATAAATAATAACTCTCCAACAATGGACTTCAAAAAATTTCTTGGGATTTGCTTGAGGTGAAGCAATCTCCTTCATGGTTGAGAGATCTGAACTCAGACAAGGGTTATATGATTGATGGTTGCCTTCCAAACTGATGGAACTGTAAGGACAAGTTAGTATTGGAGATACAGACCGTGGAGAATAATAGTGTACTATGTTATACTGTAAATATGAACATTGTAGTTATAAAAGTGACTACGTTTTAGGCACGTTTTGGGTATTATAAAATAACTATAGCCCAATATACTTGAATTACATTTTTTCTTATTCACAAGAGGAATTCTTAGGTTTTAATGTCTCCTAGAGGAGGATAGTCGAGAAAATCTTGTCGGCAAAGACACGGAAGAGACCTATTATCTCAATGGTCCTTAAATAAAGTTTAAGCATGTTCCTCGAGGACAAGGTAAAAAATGCGACTATTCTTTTTAACTAATATAAAATACCAAAAAATTATATTTTATTAGATAAATGAATATTTATTAGAATATACTAATTAATTGATATAAATACAACTAATAAATACAAATATCAACTCTTACTTTACAATTTATGATGACATCATGAGAAAACAAATAATGTCATTAGAAGACTAAACCGAAGGAAAGTATTATATTTAATACGTTTTCATTGAAATTATATAAGTTAGAAAAATATAAAAAATTTATAAAGTTATATATAATCAAATAAATGTATATCAGAAATTAGGCAGCACATACCACCCATCAATCTATATACACTAGAAATTAATAAGCGCGCTATAAGGATTGTATTGTCTTGCCCTAATAATTTCCTCCATAACCCCGATCCATTATCACACGCTGTTAATATCATGGATACACCAAACCTACGACCCACTTTGCTTAAGAACTCTCCATCACATGCGCTAGGGCGCAAAATAATTTCCACCCAGTGTAACAGAATAATATTATATCGAATGACCAATCGATAAAAATATCAAGTATAAAATATAAAGACGACAAAAGAGTTTATTTCAAATAAAGATAACAATTTACAATACTTAGATTGACGACAAAGTAGGTTGTATTTACCTAATATATAATTAACCATACGATAACGAGATTATATAATTTGAATATATAATATTACAAAGGTACAAAATAATTTAATTAAATATATATTTATATAGTTTAAAATAGGGTTATTAATTTACATATTAGACATTATTTAATCTTTAGGATGATTATGAGACTAAAAGTGGTCGCCCTCCTAACTAGTGTTGTCATGATTTTCCATCTCAGTACAAAACCCATTAAGTTATAATACAAATCTCTTAATTTATATTTAATTTATTAAATGTCTAATAGATTTGCTATTAATAATATTATATTTTATACTAACTCATTATTTTATTCTATATTATAAAAAGAAACACCACATATACCCAAATACGCACACACATATATATATATATATATATATATATATATAAGAGGGGGAGGCGTATTATTATGGTGGGAATTTGTGAATAGACCAATGTGTCCACTTGAATAGAAATAACATGGTAATGATTAAATATATGGGTCATTTGTAAGGATAATACAATGGACAAACTTTAGTTGAGGAAAGATTTCAAGAAGGTTTATTATTTCCTTTAAAATTGGAAATAAAGTTGAAATGTTGCAAAAATAAACACTAGATAAAAATCTTAAGCATATAGTTTCCAATTGGAGAAAACCTATAGAGTTTTATTTTTATATATTATATTCAGTATATGATTAATGATGTAATTCTTATTTATTAGTCAACTTTAATTTTATCATATTACTAATATTGTATAAAACTTAGCATATATATAAATAAAAGAACATAATAATTTGATTTAAAATATTATTTATTTATAAAAATATAAATTTTATATGGAATCTCACACCTTGAGCTTGTGCAGTAGATACCAACTCTTTGAGTAGGGTTGGTTGGATTGATAATTTCTTCATGTGTCATCAAGGGTAGCCAATTGTCCATCCTCTATAATATGCTAATGCGACAAACATGTACTCCTTTTGTTTGTCAGGTTGCCCATCGTTTACTAGTTAATCGTGAAGTGGCATGTAGGCTATCAAATATCTTCCCGAGTACCCTTGTTTTATTTGTTGTTTGAACTGATGTTTTAAGCATCATCAAGAGGTCAACAAAAACATTAAGTATTTTTCTTGACTCTTTTGTCTTTTGGGTGTCATGTAAATTCTTTTCTCGTACCAACTTTGTTGAGGATATGTGTAAGGATCTCGATACATATTATGAACAATTGGGTGAGATGGGATCTCCTTTTCTAAGCCTTCTTGCTCCTTTACAAAAATCTCATAGTTCCTTCATTAAAAGAAACAGAGTAACATATACATATATTAATCCATTGAATGGATAAGGGGGTACCCCAATTCTTGTAATATAAATATATGGTTTAATAATATATAGCTTCAGTGCAAATCTTTGTGACCTGGAAACTCTATTGTAGTTTTTCACAATCTCTAATGCTGTTTGTATATTTTATCTTATAATTCTATCAGGCACAAAGGTGGTTTATTTTTCATGATCATTGTTATATATCCATAATTTTTGTTTCACCTTTATATCACCTCCAGTGTCAACCTATGTGGCATGAAATAGAGTCAGTGATAGACAGAGAGAGAGAATTTTATTAGTTTTTAAAGCCTCCACAAAAGAAGTGATATGAGGGTTATGCTAAAGCTGGGTGATATATATCTTTACTCATTTTTCAATATGAGGTTCTCTAGTGTTCCTTTGACTCCTTCATCTAGTTTGTTTAAAATGTACTTGTAAAATACATTTCAACCTACAAGAGGTCTATAGTTGTTAATAATAGTTGGGTTTTGCACCATTTGGATCAGTGATATTAATGTTTTAACTCTCTCTTTTAGTAATCGTCCATCACGAAAGGCACTCTTAATTTCTTCAAACACATCTTCACCCACTACGTGATTTGTGTTCTTAAAAAAATCTTGATGAAAATCCATCATGTTATAGTTCTTTTTTTTTATCAATATCAAATGTTTAATTTTCTAACTTCCTCGTTTGTTACCGAAATTGTGAATTCACGTGCTACCTCATGACTTATCTACCATTGGCATATCTTCAGGATTAACTCAAAATCATAGAATATAGTGGATTCCCTTGGTGTACAAAGCAGTTGAGTGTAGTATTTTATAAATTCATTTACAATTTTGTTTTCATCTTCAACTCCACTCTCATTAGATATTTGTTTAATGGTGTTGACAAAATTCCTACTTGCATTATTTTGTGGAAGTAGACTATATTTGCTTTCTACTTGTCAAACCAAGTATCCTTATAACTTTTCTTTGTCATTAATTCTTCTATTAATAGTACTTATGATACATGATGAAGTAAATAATTATCTTGTAGCATTAGTACATTGTTATTTTCGCCTTCCATTATCAACGTTTCAACTAATATGTATCTCCCATTTTAAATGTATAATACTTTTTAAGAATTTTAGAAATATTTTTGATTAAGTACTTTTAGCTTGACCATAAGTAGATTGAGCTTGCATACATATTTGAAAATAGGAAATGTATCAATATATGTATTCAACGCATCAATAAGTGTTTATTCAAACTTACGATGAGAGGTCCAAGTTTCTTAAAATTTGAAAGGGGCTAGTTTCTTCCTTGATTTATATAAAATATTCATAGTAACACATAATGATCAAATATTTCTAATGGTTGGATATGAGGTTTCACAATGGAAATTGTTGTAGCCACTTTTCATTCACTAGTGCTCTATCCAACCTTATGACCAATATCTAATCACATGATGCATTGTTTGTCAATGTACAACGTGAACCATTATAAGGCGTATATGTCAACTCCAAATCATTTACACACTTAATCATATCTTTAGACCATTAATAATTTACACTCTCCAAATAACACTTACTTATTTACCTTGAATTCTTGGTCCACACTCCCTAATTTTATTCCTAAGTAGTCTCTTGAGGTTATGATAAATTCTGATAAAAATTGGGGAGAAGTATAACTCTTGCTTGAACTAGATATGATTCACTTTGTAGAAAATATATTGGTCATTACTATCTAGAAACTGAAGTTGAACTTTATTTAAGTACCAAAGGATCCATATTCTACCACATATATTTTTATTGTAGTTATAATACACATTACATCTGTTATAATTAAGTTTCCAAAGACAACCAGCTTTATTCTTAGTCATTTTAGTTACAACAAAGCATATGATCTAATATAACTGTTTATTAGTTTGTCTTAATCATTCATATTTCTTAATACTTTTATTTAACCCTCTCATGTTCCATGTACAGACCATAAACACTTTTTGTCTAGGTGCTTGGACCCATGTAGTTCCTCATGAAGTAATTTATTGACCATCTCTTATATTGTTTCTTGTTGTTAAATTGAAGACTGAAATCTATTTTTTGTAGGACTTGTGAGACTCTAATGAGGCTTGGTGCTCCTTGTTCCTTGTATATCTTGAACCCACTTCCTTGTATAGAGTTTCTCTGGAGTCCCATGAGTAATTACTTGGCCTTTTGGTGTATTTTTGTTATTAGGTATTGTGCCTTTTGTAGCCAAACTTCATTCATGTTTATTGTATTTCATCTAGGTAACATGTGGTCGAGCATCTTGCAATGTGATCAAATTATAGGTCTCCATGTGTATTCAACCTCAAATTCATCAACTTTACCATGTCATATATCCAAGTCAAAACTTTCTATGACTTCTTTATGCATAACTATTCCCGCACATACTCTTGCATACCTTAACCTTGTATGTGTTGGTGTGACCTCAACCTTCTAGATTGGTTTGCTTGTTGCACTTTCTATGCATTTGATCCATCTTGTGGCCATAATTCTTTAGGATATTTTTGAGTTTGACCTTTACAGGCACCTTGTTTACTCTAAACTTCTCAAACTATTTTTTTAGGTCTATTTGCTTATTATAAGTAGTCATTTATTACCATTTCCAAGTTCTCAGAGGACCTTGAAACTTGCATCTTTACTCTCAAAATTTAAAACTTGAAGTCATTGTTATAATGTGCTTATATTTAATTTACCAAAAGAATTCCATATTGTGTCTACAATGTTCTTAACCATCTAATATGGTTGTGGTTTGTTCAAAAACAGTTTCCCACTATGCCATTTTCCTAGGCTTTACAACTTTTCTCTTGTATTTCTTTTGAGGACGTCACTGTGATTTTACCATTTAACATGATAAGTTCAATATACTTAAGCTTGATATCTTCTATAATATTTACATAAATAGGGCTTGTACATTCCTTTGCACGTGACTTATTAGATCTAGTTACCTAAGGCGATAGGGCCCCTTCCTACAATGATTTGGCAGAATATTACGCAACTCCTTCAAAGTGGTTTTTAGTTTGGGAAAATTGTATAAGCATGTTCCATTGAACCTCACTGCTTTCACACTTGTATTTTCAGGCATTCTACCCTTTTGATTAGATTCAGGTGACTCAATCAGCATATGATAATGGCTCATAATCCTCAACAACATGGTAACCCCACTTTTTGTCATGTTGGTCACTGGTGGATAAGGTACATGTTTGTTAACATTCTTATTTGCAGTATCATATGTGATATTCTAATTAAAATAGTTTGTATTTCTTCCTTTGAGAGCCATTGTAACAATAAGTATATATTGGAACCTATCTCAAGCTATTTGAATAAATAGAGAATAAAAGATGCAAAGGATTTTAAAGCTTTAACCAAAGAGATAAAGAAATCGAATAAGGAGAAGGATGAGATAAGATATCCTTCAACTATCTATACAGGTTAGTCTTGATATGATGATTTTCGATTTGCCATTGTTACCTAGGGTATATGGTATTTACGTTATTTTATAAGATTTTAGTTGTTAGCAAGTATCAGATATATACGAGTCCGAAGTACAATTTAAGATAATTTATGTGTTTAGCTCATATATACCTGGATGGTAGGAGATCCCCAAATTAAGCTATGAAGACCCAATATACCCAAAATTTACAAAGAGTCAATTAGGTCAATTTTAACTCAGTTAAGTCTAACAAACTGATGGAAAATGTTTTTGGAATCTATATATACTAGGGTTTAGCCTAAACATATAACATATTATAATCCTTTCATAATTTATTTATGTAGAAATTAATTTCTTTCTTTCTGGTTAATTATGTCACTTTTAGCCTTTGTTTTCCCCTATTCCACCATGAACTTAATTCATTAGTAGCTTAATATTCTTTGATCCGACCCCTAATTTATGATTTGAACTGATTGTAATTGTTGTGTTTTTTATATGTGAATAACCTATAGTTTGTTGTTGTTTTTATCCCTGCAATTTATTCTTAATTTCATGCATGGTGGCCATACATTTTAGTGTGGTTTTATAAATCCGATAAGGAACCTCGTCCCATTTCTTCCTTAATCTTCAAGTAAATCCAAGTCGTTTTTAGTGGTGATTACAATATATTGAGATACAGATTCTCTCCATTTTTCAAAACTTCCTAGTTTAATTATTTTAGTTTATCATTGGTTCAATATATATGTTAGTAGTTCTTTTATCAAAAATACAAAAAAAAAATATATTACTTTTTAATTTATATTCCAAAGAGTGTCAATAATTAGATTAAAATTATGTTTTAAATCTTTATTCTATATGGAGACTTACTTAATTATCTCTTTAATTACTTCTAGCAACTCGTACACTTTCTAGAAGTCTTCCCCGAGTGTTGATTTTATATCATACCTCGGGGATAAACAAGTTTTTGATGTCGTTGTTTAGTAATATATAGCTAATTGTATTTTTTATTTTTTTTATTTTTCTATTAGATTCT
This sequence comes from Nemophila menziesii, assembly GCA_029959085.1. Lineage (NCBI taxonomy): Eukaryota > Viridiplantae > Streptophyta > Magnoliopsida > Boraginales > Hydrophyllaceae > Nemophila > Nemophila menziesii. The sequence continues at coordinate 2,299,716 of JARWIR010000075.1, read as the reverse complement.
ATGCTTGTTATCGGCTTTGTTCTTATTCAATTTAGGAACAAGGGAAATTGATCAAGGACACCGAATTCTTTGAATATGAATGGAGAACATAATTCGAGTTTCGATCTATATAACCATGTGGAAGACTATCCTAGTTATCAAAAATAGGTTCGTAACTACTACGAAACACCCTCAATGCCCGCAAGTGCAAGGATGTTAAAAACATTGGGTCAATAATTTTGAAAAACATCCAATGATATGTCAATAATGAAACATTGGAAAACTTCATACAAGTCAATGGGTTACCATATACAATACTAAAAAAACATGTAGCCAATCAATTAAAAAATGGTTGAACATGTCATACAAAGATGTGGAGAATCAAATGAAAAGGCGTAAACGTAAAAATTTAACGCCATGTTTAAATACCCAAAATCAAGCTTCTAGCATCACTGAGAATTGTGATAAGCTCTACCATAAATACTCTATTTTTAGGGACGAATTTCTTCCTCATCCTATACATGAAATAGAAGAAATTTGGAATTATCTATCATGAAAAGTAATTGAGGAAGAGTTAGTGATAGATGACACGTGCATAGGTGATATGATGATTTTTTTTGATGTGGTTGCAAACCAATATATGGTTGGGCCTCTTATTTTAATTGTTAAGAAATGGGTAGGAAAACATATCCTAGAATCCAAAAAAGTGAATGAATCGCAATATCTGTTATATTAAATATACGCAAGCGGAAAAATAATATTGCAATCCTATAACCAACCTAATACGATTAGCATTTAAAACGGATTTTGATTGCGTACATTTTTGGGTTTATATGAGAATCAAAAGACTAACTGAGCCACGCTTTGCACACCGAGCCGTCAATCTTTTTTTCAGAAACCTTTTCTCACTTGGAGACCTTTAGCCTTCAATGGCTGTTTTGTTTTTTGTTTCAAGAGGGGAAGTGAAAATAGTTCATCCGTATAATGAAAACATTACACTTATAAAAACTTTAGAGGAAAATGAAAAGACATAAAATTAAAACTCATCAGATATAATGAAAACCGATAATCCTAATAATTTGGATCGTTATCCACTTTTAAAGTGTATTTGAACCTTTTACATCGTAGATATGAATTAAACTAGCCTAGTGGTTAGTGATATATTTCCATTTATTAGAGGTACGTAGTTCGATCCACAACTTCGTCATTTTTCTTTTTTCTCTATTTTTTCAGTTTGGTCTTATATTAGAATATTAATTAACATACTAATATTCCAATTATATAATTAATATTTATTATTCGATTATAAAAAATAATTAACAACATGAAGAAAGATCAATTCACTTGTTAGTGTGCGACTACGTGGGTTTATTGTTAAACCTGTAATAGTTAACTTTTTTAACTATTAATAGAGGTTGACGTCTAACAACACTCCTCAACGATTGGATAACGTGAAGTATCTCTGTACAAAGAATCTAGTAAAGGATCATACACGTAATCCCTCTATATTTACAACTCCTAATTATCTGGATATGGTATAACTGTCAAATCCCATTAGAAAATAAACTATGTTAGGCGTCAATTATCAACGATTGACGAATGACCTAAGAAACTCCTTTCTTCATTCATTCAATAGAATTAGCCAAGGATTGGATACAATCATTATAATCTTATGACATCGTAGAGCTCAAACTCTTTACCCACTCTTGATAGATTACATCATGACTCATCCCTAAGAGCATATAAAATTAGCTATATTCAATATCCTTTCGACTAGGATTATGAAACACTAGTAGTCAAGTATCTAGACACAACAAACACATACACAACTATGGTGATGATCTCATGTAAAATAATTACAAGCATAAAATTCCTTATAGAGTTTATCTCACTTGACAGTTCAAGGTATTAACCATTAGAAATCACTAACTTTAGTCGGTTCGATAATCACTTCTCTATGTGCATTATCTATGCACCTAACTTGATAAACAAGAACTACCGATATTTATCCAATAAAATACTCATTAGTTACATATTAATCTAGCCAGGTCATCGAGGTCCTAACTTGATGATCCTACGATTAAGAACAACTTTAGATTATGTCCTATGAGTTACATTCGAGTTTTTCTCTATGTTTATATTAGGTGTTGGTCTTTACATTTATTGAGTTTGTTTCGAGTCGAGAAGTCACTACTAAACTTTGAGTTGAGGGTGGGGATCCGAAGTCCCCATTTCCAGTTTTATGTGCGTATTTTCTTTTTGTAGTGAACATCTAGGAGTAAGATGTAGTGAATGTAGATGGTAAGCAAAATTATAATGAGTCAAGAATGGTAAAGGGTAAATTTATGAACTTGTAACTTTGTATGCTTACAAGATAAATATGAAACATGCATTAAAAGTATAGATTGATTAGTAAGTAATGCGGTGTAAGTAAGTTTGATCTTACGAACCATGAGTAGAATGTAGGATGTGAGATCCAAACTAGATGATAAATCATTTAATGAATGTTCTATAGGTGAAAAAGTAACTAATGTGTATAGGATTGAAAGATATTAGTTCTTTTCTTTGTTTAGCCCTTATGCCTTTTAGCTTTTTGTCCATTTTAATGTTACATTATTTGTATCAACCCCCTCTTTCCTTTATAATCCTTTTTATTAGCCACATTAAAAGTAATAACCCCTACATTTTAGTACCTTTCCATATGACCCGCACACGAATCACGATACTTTGACACTCGTCTAGAGCTTGAGTTTGGGGAAGTGGTTTTTTTATGGAAAATATAATTGGGTGGATTTTTTAACTATGTAGTTGTGTTTGTAATCACTTGTGTATATATTGTAACCCTTTATTAGGGTAAAATAGAATAATTGAAATATATAATAATATATATATATATATTGAATAGAAAAGAAAAATATATACATATGGACCGGAAAATTGAATTTTTAGGTGCTCATAAAGGGGTTATATTTGGTTTATTAGGTATACAAAATAAGTGCATCAAAATTTTTGTTGAGTGAGAATATATCTGAGAGTATCACAAGTTCTAGGGTGATTCAATTATGGCTAGTGAGGAGAGAGCGAACAACTCACTCCAAATTGTCCAAATATACAATCACACCTACCTTAAGTCTAAATTATAACCTTAAAGACCATATAATTTATTACTATGTAATTTAGAAGTAACAAAGTCAATACAGAGTATTTATATGGATCTTAAATACTATGTAAGGATCGATTGCCACCCTATATTCATCATAGAAAACTAAGAGAGAACCCATCCTTCGTTGAAAAGCTAATCTAATCAACAATTTACTTGTGTTGATTGTTTGTTTGATAAGTGTATAATTGATTTCGTTTGTAAATATTACTATATGAATCTGTTAGGGTTATTTTTTATACTGTAATGCACTTTTCTATGTCTCGCTTCTTCGATTTATTGGATTTAGGCCATCTCTATACCTTATTTTTCTTTTTATTTCATCGGATGACAAAATATTTAGTTGGGGGTCTTCACTTCTCTCTTTTTGTGATGAATTAATCAACTCACGAGACATATTTCCGAAGTTTATTAGGCCAGAGTGAAGTATTTTTCCGTATTATTTGACGTATGATACTTTTCCCTCTTCATTTGGGACTTATTGCACTTTATAGACTTTTTACGCTTTAATTGTGTATTAAGTGTGCAATTTATAGATACATGGTTGATACAAGGTGACAAGTTATATAGAAGAAGTAAAAAAGTCAAGTCAAACCCCAGTCAAGGTACAAGATGAGCTCAAAGTAACATTAGGAAGTTGGAACTTTTATTGGAAAAGTCTTGATGTTATATTGTATTAGTCACCAAGGGAAATTGGTTAGAAAATTTGAATAAATTTCCTTTGATTCGGAAAGATCTTGAAGTTAGTGTTGCATGAGAAATGATGTAAGTCAATTCAGAGTTCAGACGAGAAAGTTATGTTATTTGCTTCCACCATGGTTTGAACTAGTCCAACACTAACTAAAAACGGGTTTGGCCATATCTAACCTAATTAAGCAAGCCTGCGGGGGCTTCAAACATTTATAGTTAGTATTTAAGTCATATATCAGCTCTATAAGAAAAAGAACACACTCCACGCTTTATTATACATATTTTTAATAGGATCAAGAGCTGAGCAGGAGCATAAGAGAGGGAAGAAAGGGTTTTTTCCCAAAAATCACCATTCTTTTTTATTGGAGCTCGGAATCTATTCATTCCAAAAAGTAATTTTTCATTTTAGTTTTTAAATATGATTCCAGTTTTATTTTTCATTATTTTTAATTATTTGAGTATGAACTAAACCCTCAATGCTTGAAGATTACGATTATTTAAGAACCTTAATTGATTCGATATGATGTTTGATATTAAATATTTTATTAAATTGGTGTATACAACTTGTGTTAAATAATAATCTTTTCCTGGATGAATAGTGATTAGCCTAAGTAATAGTTCTTGCATCCGGAAGGGGGTTCTAATTGTGGATTAGTTTATACACGCTTAGTGCTCGTTAATGAGCCAATATGTCTTAACTAGTCAAATAGCCGCTAGGGTTTAAACTTTTATCTCTCAGAGTTTGAGTACGTGAGATTCCTAAGTCGATCCTTATGGAAGTTAAGATGACTATAGAATCAGGTTAATATGAATAACCAACTTACCTTTATATCTAGAACATCATAACTATAAATTTTTGGTGTACTAGCATTCCTTAAGTATAACTCTCATATTTGAAAACTTCTCTTTAATTAATCATATTTCTATGCTATTAGTTTAATTTTGTTAATTATTATTTGTCTTTTTATTATTCTAAAAAAAACTTCTTCAATTGCTTTTCCTTTTTGTTTCTTTACAAACTATTCAATATTATACTAGGAAACACCTCGGCTTAACAATGATGATCCTTGAGGAGACAATACATTCTCATACTTATTTTTAATCTTTGACCTGAGAACCCGTACACTTGCGGAAAGTTACTTCCTTCCTATGTGTTGATTTTTATCAAACCCCAGGGAGCAACAATATGTATATATATACATATTTATATATATATATATATGTATATATATGTATATATATATATATATATTTATATATATATATTTATATATATATATAAATAGATATGTATATATATGTGTGTGTGTCTCAACGTATAACATTTACAGGACACACAGTGTAAAAAGTTTGCATAATTTAATACTTCAAAAATCATAGGTTCATATTCAAGTAGGAAAATAATTTACAAGTATACTTACATTGTTTCCAATAATGAAAGTCTACTCCTCTTTAATGTCATGCATATTTCATATTAGAGGATCTTTATGGTAAATTAAAACATATTCAATAATTTTAGTGATTACTAACATTAATTGAGGAACATATATTAGTAACAAAATATATATGATATAATTGAATCCATCTAGGTAAAAACAAATACAACATAGCTTGGTATGTTTATTGTGAGTTAAAATTGGTTAAAACCTTTTGAAGTTAAAGACCATTTGAGAAATAAAGATTTTGTCAAGTGAAATATGATTTTATAGTCTTGAACGAGCTTCTCAAGGAAAAAAATTATTTTTCGGCTTTCTGTTGTAGAATTAGTAGTGATGTTTGTGATGATACATAAATAGTAGTTATGTTTGTAATAATATTATGCTTTGCTTTGTTAATTAAGATTGTAACTAGTGAATATTATCATACTTTTATCATTACTTGGTTCACAATTTGAAGAGACAAAAAGAAACAAAAAAAGTAATAGGTTATCATCTACATAATAAATTTATATATATGTTGGTTCTGAATCCTTATCGCTAAATGATTTAAGCCCTTACCATCAATTCATAAATGGATCACATTAAATAGTGGAACTTTAGATTTTGTATTATTTTTTGTTTTTCTTGTGTGTTATATCAAATTCTTGGATAAGAACAATGTAATTATTAGTATCTTTCTTTATATAGATAAAGATCTATTTTCTATGACATATTTCCATGACTAGATGATGATCCATGTTAAGTTGACTATAAGATATTCTAAGCAAAAAGGTTCAACTAATGTGTTTTATATGTATTCATTGTTCTCTTTTCTTGATGTGGATTTAAGTCCATGAATTTTTTTGGAATCAAATTGGTATTTACCCAAACTCATTTATAAAGTACTATGGAACAAGAATCCAAGGGTAGAAAAAGAGGACGTGACATGACGTGACATAAGGCGAAGACGGATATAGGTTGGGAAAGGATCCAATTCCATAAGATGTGATCTAATACTAGGTCGTCACTAATTCAAAGAAATTAGCATTCATATTTCAGTCAGTAGATTCAGAACTCAACCAAGTGGTTAATATGCGGATGGTTCATACCTTTGCTTCCTCTACCTCTATTCAAGTTTTATATACTCAACACTTGCAAGAAATATTGTAGAATACTTTTTGTTATTACAATTAAAGAAATTATACCTCAAGAGATATCACCACAACTTTAAGGTGGAATAAGATATGAACATAACAACCAAGGGTCTGAAATACGTATTCAATGGATCTCCATGCTTAAAGAGATTTATAATACATAGCATGTGTCCGACTGATGCCTCATAATTTAGCATCGGAACAACCCTAATTAGCATAATTGTAAAGAAGAACAATCAGTCCACCAATTTTTTTACAAAGATGATCGTTACAATTAGGAATTCCTTTTCTTCTATATTATACTAAATGTGGTCCTATGTTGGAGCTTCAAGATAGGGTTGGGAAAAAACACGCAAAGACCCTGTCCGGCCTGCCAACCTGATCAACCCACATAAAATTTGGATTAACACAGATGTTTTAAATTAAGCATGTGATACAAAAAAATTAGGACGGTGGGTTTATATATACCAATCCCAATCCCATTTAGACCACACAACCATGTATAATATAAATCTATATATCTGGTCGTCTAAGCCTATGATACAATTGGTTCTCACTTGTAAGATAATATTCCTATTTTTCGATAAAACTATATCTTAGTATGGTAGAGTCTCGTTTTGGTTGTCGCAAATTTTCGGGATCTATGGTTTTCTATTTGTTTCTCTAAGTGACCCTAACATGGCTCATTTATTTGTCTTTATTACAACGATAGTTGATATAAAGTGGAATTTTTATGGGTGTCGCTCACTCTTATTTGGTACTCTTCTATTTTCGTTAAGGAGTTGTGTTAGACAAAATTGGTATGAGGTTGGTTCAAAGATTTTTGATTACACGACATGTGCTTGTTGCTGATATTCTAAGGACTTCCGGGTCCCTTTCCTTCAGTATATGGTTATATACGTTTCCTTTGCAGCATGGTATTTAGTTTGAAATACCCTAAATATCACCAAAACAATGACAAAAGAAATACTACTTATTTAGCATTGGACCTTAAATATCACACTACTTTTTTAATAAACTCTCTTCTTATATCTCTTTTTTAGTATATTATATCAATGTGCCCTCAAATATTAAAATATACCAATTGCATAAGAGATTGCAAGTGGATACGAGAGATTCTAGGTCACAAAGATTTACTAAAGCTGGATGTTATGAAAATTTAATTCTATTACAAGCATTTGGATACCACCCTTATCCATTCAAATGGATTAATATATGTAAATGTACAACTAGTGACTCTATTTCTATTAATTTAGGAACAATGAGGTTTTTTAAAGTAGCAATAAGGCTTAGACAAGGAGATCCCATCTCACCAAATTTTTCATAAAATGTATTGAGGTCCTTACACATATCGTCAATAAAGTTGGTAAGAGAAAAGAGTTTACCTAACACCTAAAATGCAAAACTGTCAAGCTAAATCACTTGATATTTTTTGTCGACCTCTCGATGATGTTTAAAACATCAGTTCAAACAACAAATCAAACAAATAAATGAATCTAGTTGTTATATAAACTCTTAGACATGCAATTAAGTGATGCTAAAAGTAATATATTCTATAGAAGTTGTAACATATAGTTCAAGAAAAATATGTATGAAGTTGATGTTCTCCTCTCCAAAAGCATTATGACATGGGGTACTCGGGATTATGTGTGACAGCCTACATGCCCCTTCAATATTACCTAGTAAACGGTGGGCAACCTGACCAACAGAAGGAGTACATGAGTCCCACAGTAGCGTATTATAGAGGATTGTTAATCATCTACCCATGACAACTGGTGGATCCCCGTGTGTTATAAAAATAATGCAATAAATCTGAAAATAGAGGAATCACAATACCGCAAGTACACGGTTGTCCAAGTAATATCCAATAAAACGGGATTTGTTCTCAAGGACGGATTAGGTACAACTCTAGTATTAATCAGATAGTAGTAGTAATTGCTTGGCAGAAAAATAATATAATTTTTTTTTCTGTTTTACAAAATTAAGATGCAATAAAATAAATTAATAAAATAAACTAAAGCAAGTAAATAATATTTAAACTTCACAAGAGAAAGAGTACTTGATCCTCGCAAGGGTCTCACCTATCCTGTCTAATTAAAGCTTTTGTTTAAGGGCTAAACTTGAATTATTGTGCTAGTCGGGAATCTAATATATCCTAACCCCCGTCAGGGTGGACTTAGGAGCTATCCTACGGTATTACAAACTTCGTCAGGGTGATTATTAGCTACTTTCAGATGGTTCAGTCTCTTACCTCATTGGCTACATGGTTAGTTAAGCCCGTCAGTGTCAATAGCGAATACTACGCGTCTATTATATATGTCTGTAATTAAACCTCCCATTAAGGTGATCACTTTGCCATATAAGTGAATAGCCTAATTACTATGAGAAAAGTTTAATTCATGACTTCAAAATTAGTTATTAAAACAAAATATTAGTCAACACAAAATACCTAGTCTAATTTAAAAAATTAAATCCCAAATTCAAAAAGAAATAAATTAAATAGAATTGGGATCAACCCATATAGCGATTCTCAAGTACTAAAGAAATTAGTTCATAACGAAAATAAATACTGAAATTAAATAAATAAAAGACATCATATTCAATTACAGAAAAGAAATAGATAACCTAAAGGTTTGGTTGGTGGTTGTTGGAAGAACAGAATTCCTGCTCTGACTTGAAAATATGAAGCCTCTGGTGTAATTCTATGAAGTGTGTGAAAAGGAGGCTAAAGGGTCTATTTATACTAGTAAAAACGGATTAGGGCTTAGGTTAAGAGGATTATGTCAAGTTATAAAAAGCCTAAACCCATCTTCTTCTATAATTCTCGTGGTGTGCAGCCCTTAGTAAAACGACTGTAACTTTTGCATAACAACTCCAAATGGGCTGATTCAACTTGAAGAATCTTCCTAACTCAATAGGGCATCAAACCATGTTCACAGCCCAAAGCTAAATCCGCTCCTATGTAGCCCAAAACCAGAAATCTTTAACAGCCTTTCAGATCTGCAACTTCTTTAAGATCTGCAACTTCTTTAATAATGTTCTTGGAAATTCTTTTCTTGCCTTTAGCTGATCTAGGACATGAATTCTCACTTTTTCTCCTTGTATTGGTTCTCCATAGAATCATGAACCTACTAACTTTGCACTAAAAACAAACAAATTAACGCACAAAAGCTCTAAAAATGCAAATAGTGTAATTCCAAGGGGAGAAAGTGCAATATGACGAAATAAGGATAAAAGTCTATCAAATAACTCAAATATTCACCTAAAATGATGTCCTCTAAGGGCTAAATCATAGATAAAATAGGGAGACATCAACGACACCCGAAGACAAATAATCTATCCAACCGACTTCACTCAAGGAGTCGATATAAGCTGCACAAGCTCAAGGTGTGAGATCCCATATAAATTTTATATTTTTATAAATTAATAATATTATAAATCAAATAATTAAGTTCTTTTATTTATTCATATATTATGTTTTATATAATATTAGTAATATGATAAAATTAAAGTTGACTAATAAATAAGAATTACATCACTAATTATATATTAAGTATAGTATATACAAATAATATTTTGTAGGTTTTCTCCAAGTGGAAACCATATTCTTAACAACTCTATCCAAATTTATCTTTACACCATTTTAACTTTTCCCATTTTTAAAGAAATAATTGATCTTCTTGAAGTCATTCCTGTTTCTTTTCCCTTTTTTTAGCATAGCCCTCTAAATTTTATTTTTGATTAGTCATTTTATCACATAAATCATGGCCATTGTATTATCCATATGAATGACCCCTATATTTGATCATTACCTTTATATTATTATTCAAGTGGACACTTGGTCTTTTCGCCAATATCCGCCATGATAATCTGCCTCCCCTCCCTATATATATATATATGTGTGTGTGTTTATGGTTATAATAGCTATGCCGTGTCTAGGCCGACAAGATTTTCTCGACTATCCTCCTCGAGGAGACATTAAAACCTACCATTCCTCTAGTGAATAAGACAAAATCGCATTCAAGTATATTAGGTTATAGTTATTTTATAATAACCACAAATTTTACTGAGGAGTTGTAACTTTTATAACTACAATGTTCAAATTTATAGTAGAACTTAGTCCACTATTGTTCTTCTCGGTCTGTAACTCCAATACTATTTTGGCCTTAAAATGCTATCATTTTGGAAGGCAACCATAAGACATAGTCATATGACCCTTGTCTGAGTTCAGATCTCTCAACCATGTAGAATATTGGTTCACCTCAAGCATATCCCAAGGGAATTTTCGAAGTCCACTGTTAGAGAGTTAGTATTTATTGGGATTAAAGTTTTTTGACTAACTATCAATGTAATAAAAAATAATTAAAAGGGATAACATTGTGCCTCTATTGAAGATATGATATTAGAGGTTCATTTACAACTATAAAGGAAAAACTTGTAACTTAAGAAAAATATAACTGACTATTATGGATAACTATCGTTAAATAATGCTAGTATAATATTAATAATACAAATAAAATATAATAAAAATATGTCTTAACCTAAAATATAACCATTAACAAAAATATATCTTACTTGCCGCTTCCATCTAATATCACCTCTTATACTCATTTCACATTCATTTCAATACTCAATACTTTCTCTAGTAAGATCATACGTAATTTGTCCTAGGAAAAGCTCGCTGGCCATTCATAATTTCTATTTTGAAATGGAACTTGAAAATGCTAAAATGTGATGTTCAATGATCAGTTTATTTACTATATATAAACTCCATCCGAAAAAATTGAGGAAAACAATGTTATTATATATGTATAAGAAACACACATTAAGTACATATATATTATATACAAATATATTAGGTTTACACAATTCGTATATTATTTAAGTTACATCATAATGAGTAATGAATCGATATAATTAAAAATTAAAACAATAGTATAATACAAATTATTTAAATTAGTAATAGAAAACGATCACTAATATATATATATATATATATATATATATATATATATATATACAAAAACAAAACTCAATCACACTTCAATTTATTGTTTGACACAAAATTACTTGCATAAAATAACATTTATCATTAAAAATATACCATTAACCTGGACTAATATATATAAGCATGTGGTGTAAATTTTATATTATTTAGAACACTAAACTGTAATTTACTTGTAAAAAAATTAGACATGAATTTATTGCTAATGTTTACTTCTTAAATGTAACATTATAACACACAACATCTAATATGTAACATAAATCAAAATTCTTAACAAGATAAAAGAACCTAGATCATAGATATGTTAACTTTACATCATTGTAGTGGTTGATACAATTGAAACATATTTACAAAAAATAATCAAGACATTGTAAGTCTAAATTAATGTTATCATTCATAATTATGAAGCAACAAAATGAATTAAAAATAGAAAGGGGAGTAAGAGAAGCCACTGTAGCACTTGTAAGTTGACAATTTAGGTATGGAGAAGACTTAGCACAATAGATCGAAAATGACTTTTGCAAAAGAGATCGGAGTAAAAGAGATTGAGAAAAAATAGTTTCTTATAATGCTTTCAGGCGCAAAGGTGATTTATATTTCAAGAGCAGCATTGTTATATATCACTATATTTTGCTTCACCCTTATATCACCTAAAAAGTGTCACCCTATGTGGCATGAGGTTGAGAGAGAATTTTATTGATTTTTAAAGCCACCACAAAAGAAGTGATATAAGGGTTATGAAAAAATAAGTGACATATATTTTTACTCATTTTTCAGTATGAGATTCTCCAGTGTTTCTTTGAGTCCTTCATCTAGTATGTTGGTAAATGCACTTGTACCATACATTTAAACCTACAATATGTCTATAGTCTTTAATAAATAGTTGGGTTCTCCACCATTGGGACCAGTGATATTGATGTTTTAGTTATCTCTTTTAGTAATTATCCATCACCCAAGGAACTCTTAATTTCCTCATACACATCTTCACCCATTATATGACATGTTGTCTTAAAAAATCTTGATAGAAAATCATCATATCATGGTGCTTTAAGATTATCAAAATCAAATATTTAATTTTCTAACATCCTCATTTGTGACAGTAGTTGTGAGTTCACGTGCTTCCTCATGACTCATCTACTTCTGGCATATCTTGAGGATTAACTCAGTGTCATAGAATGTAGTGGATTCCCTAGGTGTACCAAACAGTTGAGTGTAGTATTTATAAATTCATTGATAATATTCTTTTCATCTACTACTTGAACTCCACTCTCATTAGAGATTGGTTTAATGGTGTTGACAAAATTCCTATTTGCATTATTTTGTTGAAATAAACTATATTTGCTTTCCCCTTGTCCAACCAAGTAGCTCTAGACCTTTGCTTTGTCATTGATTCTTCTATTAATATTACTTATGATACATGATGAAGAAATAATTTTCTTGTAACATTAGAACATGATTATTTTCGCCTTCCATTAACTACATATGAACTGATACATATAACCCCTTTTAAATGTATATTACTTTCTAGATAATTCTATAAATATTTGTGATTAAGTGTTTTGACTTGACCTTAAGTATATTCAGCCAGCATACAGATTTGAAAACAGAAGATCCATCAATATATGTATTCCAAGCATCAATAAGTATTTATTCAAACTCAAGACGGGATTTCCAAGTTTCGTAAAATTTGAAAGCATCAATAAGTATACACATCACATTCTTCTTTGATATATTTAACATCATCATTATAACACGTCAATGATCAAATATGTCTAGTGGTTGGATTATGAGGCTGCACAATGGAAATGGTTTTAGGAATTAAAAATGTAATAGTACTCTATCGAACCTTACAACAACATTTAATCACTAGATGCAATAGTTGTCGATGTAGAATGTGAACCATGGTAAGGCTTATATTTCAACTCCAAATCATTTTCACACTTAATCATATCTTTAGACCCTTGATCCAGTGTTGTAGATCTTAATCTTCGTGGATGTGCATTATCTCACAAATATCAACTAGTATACACCATTGTTTACCTTGAATTCTTGGTCCCCAATCATTTATTTTATTCTTAAGTAGTCTCTTGAGGTTAGGATAATTTCTGACAGAAATTGGGGAGAAGTAGAAATTTTGCTTGGACTTGATATGATTCACTTTGTAGAACATATATTGGTTTTTACTATCTATTATCTGAACTAGAACTTTGGTTAGGTCCCAAAGGATTCATATTCTACCACATATATCTTTATTGTAGTTATGATACACGTTACATCTTTTATAATTATGTTTCCAAAGAAAACTAGTTTTATCCTTAGTTCTTTTGATTTCAACAAAGCATATGATCTAATATCCATATTTTATAGCTTGTATTAAGCATTAATATTTATTAATCCTTTTATTTAACCCCTCATATTCGATGTATATTGATGTCTCCTCATTTGTGATAATAAAATATACTTCTGAGACATCATTTTAGCTGTATTTATAAGTTTATAGGTCGAATTTAGTTTAATTTAGTGCAGTTTCCTATTTGGAGTCTTGATTTAGTAACATAATATTTTTAGAGCATATTGGGTTTAATTGTTTATTTAGTGTGAAGCTATAAAGATAATTATGGAGATTAATTAGAGTCCAAGTCAAAGACTACAAGATATGGAAAGAGATTTACATGGAAATTGGAGATAAAGGTAACAAAGGCTAAAAACATGGAAAAGGAAAAGCTGCCTAAATCTGAATTTCTGCAGCAACGCCTAAAGAAGTGGTGATAACTCAAAAAGGAAGCCGATTTTGGAAGATTCCTTTCATATGGACGTAGATAATTCGCTGAGCATTCTTTTGGTATATTGTGGAGCAAAAACGGACTAATAACGAAGAAGATATTCTCAAAACAGTTCAGCAGTAATTATCCATACGAATTTGAGTTGGGCTTGGAGTCCATTACTTAACCTCATCTCCAAGAAACGAATTAGGTCAACCTATACACTATAAATACAGCCTCTTAACACTCTTAAATCATCCTTGGTGAAACCTTAAACCAAGATGAAGCTTACAACACAAGAGAGAAGTCTGGAAGGAGCTGTCATCAACAATGTCTTCTTCTACCTTTAAATTTGTAATTTCTTTCTTTACTTGTATTAGTATGACTTAAATTTCTTTAGCTTGAGTTTTAGAATATATGTATGAACCCTAGTTTTGATTGACATCTATCTAATTTGGGAACTTTATGTTTTAAATTGAATTATAGTTTTTATTCTCTGTTTATGTGTTTGGATTTATATTTTGTGTTTTTGTGGACGGCCGCCATATAGAATTACCATCTAGTAGTTAGGTCACCATTGACAACAGTGTTTAATTACATGTTTAGCACATAACGTCTAGTATTCGGTTTAGGTCTGACAAATCAACCTAACTAGATAATCACTATGGTTTAGTTCTTGTGACTATTTACCAATTACAGGAAAAGTTTGCTTAGGAAGCCTTATTGACACAGGTAAATCCTATTTAAAACTACCTAGCGAATTGGAACCGATTATTGAAATACTACATAATTCACCCTTACATGTTTAGAACGGCAAAACTAGTGGGGATTACATGATAGTGACTCAAGCTATATTCTCATATTACTTCTCTTCCATATTTTATTTTCTGTCTTTAAATTCTTAGTTTTAATATAGTTAATTAGAAAATCAAATAAATATCTATTTGTCTTTACTTTTATTGCGTTTTTTTTGTTCTAGCTTTAATTATTTGCACCTGATTATTGCATAAGTTTCCCTAAACCTTCGTACTCTCTGCGGAACGAATCTTACTTATTTTCTAAAACTTGCCTACGATCTGTATACTTGCAGAACGTGCTCAGTCTAGGGTGATTATTTGCTCTTTATTTATATCTTATTTTATCACACCCTAGGCCCCATCAAGTTTTTGGCGCCGCTGCCGGAGACTACCTCGTTAGTCCTTATGCATATATCTTGTGCTTTTATTTCAGTTAGTTCTATTTTACGCTTTTGTCTTTTAGTTTTTGTTTTTCAGATTTAGTTACAGATGGAGAACCCAAGGAGACTTGAGCTACCCATCGAATTTAGAGTGGAGCCATGAGGAATTCGCGCTCCAGAAATTCAAGCCGCTAAATTTAAGCCTGATCCAGGGATGTTAACTCAGTTTACAACTCATGGATTATTCAGCGGTGCTGCACATCAAGATCCGATCCGATATATTCAGAAATTCATGCAGATTTGTGATGCTTATATCGTAAGAGGAGTGACTAGGGAACAAGTGTATTACCTGATGTTCCAGTTCTTCTTGACCGGATGTGCAAGCGATTGGTATAATACCCAATGCCCTCATGTTATTCCAGATTGGGACAAGCTTCAAGCAAGATTCCTATACCGTTTCTATCCGGTTAGTAGACGTTTAAAAGATATGTTGGAGCTTGAACAATTTATACAGGAAGACAGAGAGAGTTTGGGTGAAGCATGGTTACGATTTACAGAAAAGAAGGCGAGATGTCCATATCATCAATCCTCGCCGGAATATTATTTAACCTTGTTTTATGGAGGCCTTAATGACAAATCAAGAGAGAAAGCAGATTCGTTAGGAAACGCAGGTTTTGTGTTACTAGCCCCTAAAGAAGCTGAGTTGGGGATGGAAAGAATTTTTGAGAACGAGAGAAGTTGGCCAAAGAAAGCAGAAAAAGAAAACACACCAGAGTCTCTGAAGCTTAAAGAATTGGCTCAAAAACTCGAATAGCTACAAGAACAACCCCAACAATTGCTCAGGTGAATGTGGTACGTGCAATTCCTTCGTGTCCTGGTTGTGGATCAAGAAATCATGTGTCGGAAGGATGTATGAATAATCCACCAGTAGCTTCCGTTTCATATCCTCAAGATTACTATTATTCTAATGATTATACTTATCCTCAAGAAAGCTACACTAATTATCAACAACCGCCACAACAAGGAAGTTGGGTCAGAAAACAAGAAACTTATCCTCAACCCAAACCTCAATCCTACAATCCACCACAACCTATTCATAAAAAGGCACCCATTGTTAAGAAAGCTTGTCAAGAGACGAAGAAAGATCCACCTAAACAATTACAACTGGCAAAGCAAGAACAAATTCAAAGCTTGAATTCGAGTATGGCTAAATTAATGCAAGCAGTTGAAACCAATATGAGTCGTAGCCAACAAAAGATTCAAGCCCAGCAAAAGATAATCAAGAAACTAAAGCATAATTTATCACATATGGCGAGTACATTACAAAATTAGCCAAAATGGAAAATTCCAAGTGATACTATTGCTCCTAGAAATGATTCTTGTCAAGCCGTTGAATTGCGAAGTGGAAAACAACTACCTCCACCAAGACCAGAAACAGAACCAATCCCTATTCCAGAAACCAGGGGGAAGAAACAATCAAAGATACAGTAGAGGAGGTAGTTAAACCAAAGAGTGTCCAAGCCGAGACACCTGAAAAGACGAGAAAACCAGTGGAACTTAATACACGCCCTCCACAACCATACCCTTCACGTGTCAGAAAGAAGGACAATGACCTGGAATTTAAGAAGTTCGTTGACATGTTGAGTAAGTTGAAGGTTAATATACCGCTTGTTGAAGCTCTCAAGAGAATTCCAACATATCTTAAATTCATGAAAGACATTCTATCCAACAAGCGAAGTATAGAAACTGGGGAAACAATTGGATTGCCCGTGGAGTGTAGTGCTATATGTCAAAGTAAGTTGCCACCAAAGCTAGAAGATCCCGGAAGTTTTACGATTCCCATCGGCATTGGAGATAGTTGGACTGGGAAAGCATTATGTGATTTAGGTGCGAGCATCAATCTCATGCCTAGATCCCTGTTCGAGAAGCTTAATATTGGAGAAGTAGTACCCACATCTGTGGTATTACAAATGGCGGATCGCTCCCTTTCACGACCAATAGGTAAAATTGAAGATGTTTTAGTAAAAGCTGGCTCTTTTATTTTTCCTTGTGATTTTATTATTCTTGACTACGACGCGGATAAGAATGTCCCCATCATCTTGGGTAGACCATTCTTAGCCACGGGGCGTACACTAATTGATGTTGAGAATGGTGAGTTGATCATGAGGGTACAAGACGAACAGATAAGATTCAACGTGTTTAAGGCTATGAAGTTACCAAAGTCAAAAGATGAATGTTTCAAAATAGATGTCATCGGAAAAATTGCGTAAGAAGTCTTAAATGAAGCAAGCTTAAATGATGATCTTGACGAAGCCTTAGCACTTGAATCACAAGAGGAACTCGAGATTCCCCCTGAAGATGTTGCTGCATTAGGATCAAATGTACGAGAACTACTTCGAGAATCAGGTGACATTGAACCAATGAAACAACCATCTATAATATGTCCACCTGTTCTCGAAGAAAAACCGCTTCCAGATCATCTACGCTATGCATATATAGGTACAAATAAAACTTTGCCTGTTATTATTTCTGCTAACCTTTCAGGTTCTCATGAGGAGAAGCTACTACATGTACTTCGAGCAAACAAAGAAGCAATCGGATGGACTATTGCCGACATCAAAGGAATTAGTCCTTCCGTTTGCAAACACAAAATCATTCTTGAGAACGAAGGTGGGCGATCTATAGAGGGACAAAGAAGACTCATGCCAGCTATGAAAGAAGTGGTGAGGAATGAAGTAATCAAGTTGTTAGACGCAGGAATTATCTATCCGATTGCTAGCAGTGATTGGGTTAGTCCAGTGCAATGTGTTCCAAAGAAAGGAGGTATCACTACCATCCTTAATGATCAAGGCGAAGCCATTCCATCAAGAACAGTTGTGGAGTGGCGAATGTGCATAGATTACCAAAGACTGAACAAAGCTACGAAGAAAGATCACTTCCCGCTACCATTCATTGATCAGATGCTAGACAAACTTGCAGGGAGAGAATATTATTGTTTCCTTGACGGATATTTGGGCTATAATCAAATTTGAGTGGATCCCCTCGATCAACACAAAACAACTTTTACTTGTCCGTTTGGTACTTTTGCTTATAGAAGAATGCTGTTTGGTTTATGCAATGCACCTGCCACGTTCCAGAGGTGCATGATGGCTATATTTTGGGACATGATTGATAAATATTTGGAGGTTTTTATGGATGATTTTTCGGTGTTTGGAGATAGTTTTGATGATTTTTTGAATAATCTTGAGAAAGTCCTTGTGAGATGTAGAGAAAAAGATCTTGTGCTTAATTGGGAAAATGCCACTTCATGGTTCAAGAGGGAATTGTGTTGGGACATAAAGTTTCGAAGGCAGGGATGGAGGTTGATCGTGCAAAAATTGAAGTTATCAAAATATTACCACCTCCAGTTTCTGTTAAAGGAGTTAGAAGTTTCTTGGGTCACGCAGGATTTTATCGAAGGTTTATTAAAGATTTCTCCAAAATCGCCAAACCGCTCTGTTCTTTACTTAGAAAGGATACTCCTTTTAACTTTACTGAAGAATGTCTTCAAGCGTTTTTGACGATTAAGGAAAAACTGATCTCTACACCTATTGTTATACCTCCTGATTGGAAGGCTCCGTTTGAACTTATGTGCGATGCTAGTGATCACGCTATGGGTGTTGTGTTGGGACAGAGGAAAGACAAGATTTTCTACACGATTTATTATGCAAGTAAGACTTTCAACGCTGCCCAGATGAATTATACAGTAAGGGAGAAAGAGATGTTGGCCGTGGTTTATGCTTTTGATAAATTCCGTTCCTATCTGATTGGGAAGAAAACTATTGTATTCACGGACCATTCAGCTATCAGGTACCTTATGGAGAAAAAGGACGCTAAACCGCGTCTTATTAGATGGGTACTGTTGCTTCAAGAATTCGACAAAGACATTCCAGACCGAAAGGGGTGCGAGAATCAAGTTGCTGATCATTTATCAAGGCTCGAAGGATCTGATGCGAACAAAGAACCATTGTTGGTTAAAGAGGTATTCCTTGAAGAACAACTTTTTGCTATTAAACATGCGTTTGTGCCATGGTATGCAGATCTAGTCAACCTCATTGTGAGTGGTGTTTTTCCCAAAGATATCCACCCACAACAAAGGCAAAGATTATCTCACCAGGCCAAAGAGTATTATTGGGATGAACCGTACCTCTGGAAGATTTGTAGTGACCAAGTGGTTAGAAGATGTGTGCATGAAGGTGAAATGGAAAAGATCATTAAAAGTTGTCATAGTTCACCTTATGGAGGTCACTTTAAAGGCGATAGAACTGCTGCTAAAATTCTTCAATCTGGATTCTATTGGCCTACCATACACAAAGATTGTCATCGTTTTGTCCAGTCATGTCAAAGATGTCAGTTCACTGGTAATATATCAAAAAGAGACGCAATGCCGCTTAACAATATCCTAGAAGTTGAAATCTTTGATATATAAGGAATAGATTTCATGGGACCATTCATCACTTCCCATGGAAATCTTTATATTTTGCTTGCGGTAGACTATGTATCAAAATGGGTAGAAGCAGTGGCAACACCAAAGAATGATGCGCAAACAGTAATTAAATTCTTAAAAACAAACATCTTTGCAAAACATGGTACGCCACGTGTTCTCATCAGTGATAAAGGTACCCATTTCATTAATGCTCCTCTGAGAAACTATCTTTGTAAGTTTGGAGTGAGACACCGTATTTCAACCGGTTATCACCCACAAACTAACGGTCAAGCTGAAGTTTCCAACCGGGAATCAAATCTATTCTGGAGAAGACCGTGAACAAAACAAGGAAAGATTGGTCTTTAAAGCTAAACGATGCTCTCTGGGCTTACAGAACATGATTTAAAACACCAGTTGGGGCATCTCCATATCGCATGGTCTACGGAAAAGTGTGTCATCTACCTATTGAACAAGAAGCTCGAGCCTACTGGGCTATTAAAACTCTGAATCTAGACACAGAATTGGCCGTGATACAAAGGATGATGCAATTGAATTAGTTGGAGGAGTTTCGCTATCTTGCCTATGAAAATTCACGCCTCTACAAAAGAGAAAACAAAAATATGGCATGATAAACGACTCCGTCCAAAGCATTTCGAGAGAGGACAAAAGGTTTTATTATACAACTCTTGATTTTTGAACTACCCAGGAAAGCTTAAATCCCGTTGGGGAGGACCTTACATTGTTACAAAAGTCACACCTCATGGAGCGATTGAAATTGAACATCCAACCGAGCAACGGACATTCATGGTGAATGACCAGCGTTTGAAGAGATACCATGACAGTGAGGACTTTGGGCAAGAGGAGACAATCCATCTCGTAGAATGCGCTTAGCCTGAGGTACACGTCTAACTCAAAGACGTTAAACAAAAGTGCTCTTGGGAGACACCCCTTGTTTTAATTGCTTTTTAGATTAGTTTATTGCTTTGTAGTGTATAATATTAAGTTAGTGTATATTTTTAGTTGTGTTTACAAGCTAATAGGAGAGAAAGGTAGTGTGTTATTGTGCAGGAAATGAGTTTGGGGTCAAAGGAAAAATTTTGGAAAAATTCGCAGGCAGGTCCGGTATACCGCGCCTCACGCCCGGTATACCGCGCCTGGAAATCACGTGCCACGGGTTGGCTATCACGGGTTTTTTACCGAGACAAAAATTTTGAGGCATGATGGCTGCAGTATACCGCGCCTCTTGTCCGGTATACCGCGGAAAGCAAAAACCCGTACCACAGGATTCATACCGCGGGTTTTTTTACGGAGAGGAGAATTTGAAAACCCGTACCACGGGGTATGTGCCTAGGGATTTTGGCCGAGACGAAAAAATGGAGACCTGATGGGTGCGGTATACCGCGGATTAGGCCCGGTATACCGCGGTATGGCGGTTTGTGAAGAAGTTCTTTCCTAATCAACTTCTTACCTTAACAAGATTAACCCTAGCCTCCCCCATACGAATTTTTCAGACCCAAATACTATATATACATCTTTAAACTTGTGCAAACCTTCACAATTAACACACTAACAACACAAATTCTCTCCTCCATCCTCCATAAACACAATCTCTTCATCAAATTCAACAATCTTTAAAGATTTCTTCCAAGATCCATCAAGAAACTTCTCTCTTTCATCAATTCCAAGCAACAACCTCAAGCTAACCAAATATTCTTAAACTTTTAATCCCTCCTTGGTATAACTTGAGTTATGGGCAAATCAAGCATGACTAACATGTCTGAAGCTATGGAATACAAGAGAAAGTGCTCTATCCTTGGGAAGAATAAGAAATTTCCTGGAGCCACCATTGAAAAGCCTATCACCATTGATGAGGCTACTTAAGAATCAAAAGAAAAGGCACCAGAACAACCACTACCAAAGAAGTTAACTTCTAGAATGTCCATACCATCAAGAAGGCCTTTGAAGAAGATAAAAATTCAAGACCAAGGTTCTTCTACTTCTTCCTGTGAAATTGATCATGATCTTCCTCCATGGGCTCTCAAATTACAACATGAAATCGAAAGATTACAAGAAGATAACAGAGAACTTTGGACAGAAGTCATACAGATGCAATCACAGCTGGAAGATTTTACCTTGGAAAGGGATATTGATAGTTATACTGATCCCTCGGCTTCGGAAGAGGAGGATGAGGATATAATGGATCTCTATGGCCAGCCAGGTAAGTCATTCTAATTTTTCTTAATAGCTTGTATGCATTAGGTAGTTTAGTTAGTTTTTTAAATTTTATTCCATTCCTGAGTCTTTTTCGAGTTGTGGGGACACGACTCACTTTTGAGTTGGGGGTCGGGATTCGTTGTCCTCATCTTCTTTTCGTGTTTGCATAAAATTTAAAATTTTTAGGTTGAATTAAGGCATAGAATATTTTGAACGGACCTATTTGAGCATGATTTTATTAGGTCAATGATAGTAAGTAGTATGTTTTCGAAAGATGTAACAAATTTGTTTAGGATGCATGTATGAAAACATGAAATAAAAGATAGAAAAGTTAATGAGCAATGCTAAGAATTCACGTTGAAACTTAGGGAGAGTTATTTGGTATGTAGAACGTGAGGTTTAAAATTAGTTGAAAACCCGCTTATCTATGAACTAATAATGAAAACGTAACGAAATCTGGTAGTTCGAAAAATGACTAAGGCAGTTCTTTCATGTAAAAACACTTGAAGCCTTTATACCTTCTCACCCTTTTCTTTGATTATTGTTATTATTTATCCGTCTTAGCCCCTCTGAGCCTTTCTAAACCCTTTTTCTTGAAACACATTATAATCCTTACCCTAGTTTGTAGGACTTATCTATATGACCCACACTCGAATCGCAAAACCTGAAACAACTCGTTTTAGAGCTTGAGTTTGGGGTGCTGGGTTTCATCATTAGGGAACACTGGATTTTGGGAATTATATTTGTGATTTTATTGATGATGAAATTGTTATTATTGTAACCCTTTGTCGGGGTAATAGTGAATGGAAAAGAAGCTACGAGCTAATTTTGCCAACAAGGGCATAAAAAGGATATATATGAAAAAATAGCGTGATATCTCAACATCAAAAAGAGAATCATGGATATACAAAAGAAAATAAAAACTGATTTGAAAAGAAAATATATATTCGGACCGGCAAAGTGGAATTTTGTATATCATCATAAAAGGTTTATTTGGGATTTATTGGGGATGCACATCAAATGCATCAATAAATTGGGTTGAGTGAGTACATTTTCGAGTGAAAACTCAAGCTCTAGGGCGATTCGTTGATGGCTAGTGAGGAGAGAGACACAAGCTCACTTTTCATTATCCAAATATACCACACCCGTCCTTAAGCCACGTTATAACCAAAGACCTTAGGATTTCTAACTACTTGGTGGAGAAAGAATTGAGCTATTAGGTAAGAGGTAAGTGGACCATTGGATGCTGTATTTAGGACCTATGAACAACCTATAGCCATTAACCTGAACTAAGTTATCATCCTCTCCTTCTTGCATTGCAAAATTAATCTGGACTTAAATTTATGGATTGTTGATTACATGTATATTAAGTATATTTGTGCATTATTTCTTGAGCATTACTACATGAGGCTTTTTAGATATTTTGCTCTAGGATCATTCATTATGTTCTATTCTTATTCTCCTCCTACTTCTTCTTCTTCTTATTTATTTGACTACCCTACTGTTCTTTACTTTTATTGTATCGGGACGATACAACTTTGAGTTGGGGGTCTTGATGTCTCCTCATTTGTGATAATAAAATATACTTCTGAGACATCATTTTAGCTGTATTTATAAGTTTATAGGTCGAATTTAGCTTAATTTAGTGCACTTTCCTATTTGGAGTCTTGATTTAGTAACATAATATTTTTAGAGCATATTGGGTTTAATTGTTTATTTAGTGTGAAGCTTTAAAGATAATTATGGAGATTAATTAGAGTCCAAGTCAAAGACTACAAGATATGGAAGATTTACATGAAAATTGGAGATAAAGGTAACAAAGGCTAAAAACATGTAAAAGGAAAAGCGGCCTAAATCTGAATTTCTGCAACAACGCCTAAAGAAGTGGTGATAACTCCAAAAGGAAGCCGATTTTGGAAGATTCCTTTCATTGGGACGTAGATAATTCGCTGAGGATTCTTTTGGTATATTGTGGAGAAAAAACCGACCAATAACAAAGAAGATATACTCAAAACAGTTCAGCAGTAATTATCCATACGAATTTGAGTTGGGCTTGGAGTCCATTACTTAACCTCATCTCCAAGAAACGAATTAGGTCAACCTATACACTATAAATACAGCCTCTTAACACTCTTAAATCGTACTTGGTGAAACCTTAAACAAAGAGGAAGCTTACAACACAAGAGAGAAGTCTGGAAGGAGCTGTCATCAAAATTGTCTTCTTCTACCTTTAAATTTGTAATTTCTTTCTTTTCTTGCATTAGTATGACTTAAATTTCTTTAGCTTTGAGTTTTAGCATATATGTATGAACCCTAGTTTTGATTGACATCTATTTAATTTAGGAACTTAATGTTTTATATGAATTATAGTTTTTATTCTCTGTTTATGTGTTTGGATTTATATTCTGTGTTCTTATGGATGGCCGCCATATAGAATTACCAGCTAGTAGTTAGGTCACCATTGACAACGGTGTTTAATTACATGTTTAGCACATAACGTCTAGTATTCGGTTTAGATCTGACAAATCAACTAACTAGATAATCACTATGGTTTAGTTCTTGTGACTATTTACCAATTACAGGAAAAGTTTGCTTAGAAAGCCTTATTGACACAGGTAAATCCTATTTAAAACTACCTATCGAATTGGAACCGATTATTGAAATATTACATAATTCACCCTTACATGTTTAGAATGGCAAAACTAGTGGGGTTTACATGCTATATTCTCATATTACTTCTCTTCCATATTTAATTTTCTGTCTTTAAATTCTTAGTTTTAATTTAGTTAATTAGAAAATCAAATAAATATCTATTTGTCATTACTTTTATTGCGTTTTATTTGTTCTAGCTTTAATTATTTGCACCTGATTATTGCATAAGATTCCCCTAACCTTCGTAGTCTCTGCGGAACGAATCTTACTTATTTTCTAAAACTTGCATACAATCTGTATACTTGTGGAACCGTGCTCAGTCTAGGGTGATTATTTGCTCTTTATTTATATATTATTTTATCACACCCTAGGCCCCACCATATATATCATAAACACTTCTGATCTAGGAGCTTGGACCCTTGAAGTTCCTCATGATGTAAGTAATTGACCATCTCTTATATTGTTTCTTGTTGTTAAACTGAAGACTGAAATCTATTTTTCGTAGGAATGCTGAGACTATGATGAGGCTTGGTGGTCCTTGTTTCTTTGCTATCTTGAACCCATCCTTCCTTGTATAGAGTTTTCTCATGAGTCCCAAGAGTTATTACTTGGCGTTTGTTGGATTTTTTTGGTTTTGGGTGTTGTGCCTTTGATAGGCAAACTTCCTTCATGTTTACGATATTTGATCTATGTAACATGTGGCTTGTCATCTTGCAATTTGATCAAATTATAGATTTCCATGTGTATTAAACCCCAGCTTCATCTACTCTTCCATGTCACATACCCAGGTCAAAACTTTCTATGACTTCTCTATGCATAACTATTCCCATACATACTCTTGCATACCTTAACCTTGTATCTGTTGTTATGACCTCATCTGTCTAGAATTGATTGTTTGTGGGACTTTCTACTACACTTAATCCTATATGTGGTCATAACTTTCCTATGATATTTACCTTTACTGGAACCTTTTTTACGCTAAACTTCTCAAACTGTACTTCTTGGGTCCATTACCCTAGTATAAGTAGTCTATTATTACCATTCCAAAGTTTTCAAAGGACCTTGAAAATTGCATCTTTACTCTACAATTTTAAAACATAAAATCCTTGCCATGATGTGCTTGTTTTAACTTTACCAAAAGACTTCCATAGTGTGTCTAAAATGTTCTTAACCATGTAAAATGGTTATGGTTTGTCCAACATTTTCCCCACAATGCAATTTTACTAAGCTTTACAACCTTTCTCTTGTATTTCTTTTTAGAATGTCAATGTGATTCTACCATTTAACAAGATAAGTTCAATATACTCATTCTTGATATCTACTCTATTGTTTCCATCAAAAGGCGTTGGCCATGCCTTTGCAGATGACTTAATAGATGTAATTATCCTAGGCGATAGGACCACTTTCTTTAATGGTTTGACTGAACATTCCACAACTCCTTCAAATGGATTTTGAGTTTGGGAAAATTGTTTGAGCATGTTTCATCGAACCTCACTATTTTCACACTTGTATTTTCAACCATGCTAGCCTTTTGATTAGATTCAGGTGACTCAATCTCCATATGAATAGGGCTCACAATCATCAACAACATGGTAACCCCAGTTTTTGTCATGCTGGTCATTGGTGGATGATGTACATGTTTGTTTACATTCTTATTTGCAGTATCATATGTGATATTTTAATTAAATTGTTTGAATTTTTTCCTTTGAGAGCCATTGGAAGGATACATATATATATATATATATTGCAACCTAGCATAGGCTTTTTGAATAAATAGAGAATTAAAGAAGCAAAGTATTTAAAAGTTTAAACCAAAGAGATAAAGAAAGCGAGTAAGGAGAAGTATAGTCGAAGATCTCTACCAACTGTATATGCATGTTAGGCTTAATAACATGATGTTAGGTTCATAATTTCCACCTAGGGTAAATAGTATTTAGGTTCTTTTACATGGTTTTAGTTGTTAGCAAGTATCAGATATATACGAGTCAGTAGTACAATTAGAGATAATTTGAGTTAAGTGTTTAGATCCTATATACCTAGATGATACGAGATCCTTAGATGAAGCTATGAATACAACAAGTCAAGATAAAACCCAAGTCAAGTTGCAAAAGGAGCCAAAAGTATAAATCAAGATAACACTTCCATCAACATGGAAATTTCACGACAAAAAATTGGAGAAGATTCTGATCAATAACTTACAAACAAGAAATCTCTTGAATAAATGTACATCACATGAGAAGAAACATTTATAAATAAAAGTTGAATTGATGAAGTTATGGGTATTTTACTATAAAGACCCAATATTCCCAAAATTTACAATAACTGAGTCAATTTTAACTCCTTAAGTCTGACGAACTAAAGTAAAAAATAGAAAAACTCAAAAGTCAAGTAAAAAAGTAAAGTCAAACAACAATTCAAGGTACAAGATTAGCTTAAAGTCAATTTGGGAAGATGAAATATTTATTTGGAAAGTCTTGATGTTACATTGTGTTAGTCACCACAGGAAATTGGTTAGAAATTTTGAATAAAACCCTTTTGATTCGAAAAGATATTGAAGTTACGTAAGTCAATTCAGAGTTAAACAAAAAAGTTATGCCATTTTCTTCAACCGTGGTTCGAACGAGTAAATGACTAACTAAAAACATAGTGGGCCATATCTAACCTTATTAAGCAATCCCATGGAGGCTCGGAACGTTTTTAGTTAGTATATAAGTCATATATAAATTCTAAAAGAAAAATAACACACGCCACATATAATTTTACATTTTTTTTCAATAGGATTAAATGTTGAACATGAGCATAAGAAAGGGAATGAAAGGGTTTTTCACCAAAAATCACCATTCTTCCTCATAAGAGCTTTGAATCCATTAATTCCAAAGAGTAACATTATTTTAGATTTGTTTAAAACATGATTCTAGTATTACTCGTCATTGTTTTTAATTATTTGATTATGAACTAAATCCTCATTTCTTGAAGATTCTGATTATGTAAGAACCTTAATTGAATATTTGATTAAATTAGGTTTTTTATCTATACTAATCTTATCTTGACTAAATAGTGATTATCCTAAGTAATTGGGCTTATATCCGGAAGAGGGTTCCAATTATGGATTAGTGTATACACGCTTAGTTCGCTTAGTGAGCCATCATGTCTTGAATATCCAAGTAGGCCCTAGGGTTTAAAATTTAATCTATGTACGTGAGATTCCTAAGTTGATCCTTACGGGCGTTAGGAAGTCTTTAGAATATGGTTAATATGAACAACTAATTTACTCTTATATCTAGAACATCATAACTATAACGTTTTTGGAGTACTATCATTACTTAAGTTCACATATTTGAAAACTTTGTTTCAATTAATTGTTTTTCTATTCTATTAGTTTAATTTCATGAATTGATATTTGTCTTTTACATTATTATACCAAAAATACTTCTTCATTTTATTTTCCTTTTTGTTTCTCTACAACTATTCACTATAATACTAGGAAACACCTCGACTTAACAGTGATAATCCTTGAGTAGACGCTACATCTCTAGACTTATTTTTATTACTTCACAAGAACCCGTGCATTTTCAAAAATTTACTTCCTTCGTATGTGTTGATTTTTAGCACACCCAAGGGGAACAACAACAATATATATATATATATATATATATATATATATATATATATATATATATATATATATATATATATATAATATGTGTTTGTATATGTATATGTATATATAACATCTACATTATACACAATGTAAAAAGTTTGCATGTTTCAATACTTCCAAAATCTCAGGTTCATAAACATGTTGAAAAAATAATATACAAGTGTACTTACATAGTTTCCAGTAATGAAACTTTACTCCTCTTTAAACATATTAAAGGATATAAATGATAAATTTAAACATATTCAATACTTTTAGTGATTAGAGATATAATGTAGGGAACATATTAATAACTAAATATATGATATAATTGAATCCATCAAGATAATAACAAATACAACCTAATTTGCCGTCAATAGCTTGGTATGTTTATGGTGAGGTAAAATTGGTTAAAATCTTTTGAAGTTAAATGCCATTTGAGAAATAAATATATAGTCAAGTGAAATATGATTGTATAGTCTCAAACTAGTTTCTCAAGGAAAAAATGATTTATTTGGCTTTTTTTTTGTACAATTAGTAGTGATGTTTGTAAAAATATTATGCTTTGTTTTGTTAATTAATATTTTAACTGGTGCATGTTATCATAATTTTATCATTTCTTGGTTCATATTTTAAAGAGACAAAAAGAAACATAAAACATAATAGGTTATCATCTACACAATAAATTTCTATATATTTTGGTGCTCCATCCTTATCGCTATATGATTTAAGCCTTACCAGAATTTCATAAAAAAATAACATTGAATACTTGAATTGTAGATTTTGTATAATTTTTGTTCAATTAGTATCATTTAAATTGTTTTGTTCATGTGTTATATCAAATCCTTGGATAAGAACCATGTAATTATTAGTATATTTATTTTTATAGATAAAGATCTATTTTCTATGATATATTTCCATGACTAGAAAGATGACCCATACGTTGACTATAAGATATTCTAAATCTAATAAAAAGGTTCACATATATTTTTGTTATTTTAAAAATTAATGATGTTCATGAAGGTGAGAGGCTTCTTTGCAAGTAAAGTGTTCTATCTTTTATTCTTTCTTCTTTTTTCTTGACGTGGCTTTATATCCATGAATTATTGTGGAATCAAATTTGTATTTACTCAAACTCATTTATAAAGCACGATTGAACAAGAACCCAGTGGTTGAAGAAAATGATGTGACATAAGGCAAAGCTGGATTTATGTTGGGGAAAGGATCCAATTCAATAAGTCATGATCTACTACTATGTTGTCACTAATTCAGAAAAATTATTACCCATATTTCAATTAGTAGATTCGAAACCAAACAAAATGGTTAAATTGTGTGTGGTTCATCCCTCTGCATCATCTAATTCTATTTGAGTTTTGTCTACTCAACACTTGCAAGACATATTGTCTAATTATTTTTGTTATTACAATAAAAAAAGCATACCTCAAGGGATATCGCCACAACTTTAAGGTGGAATACGATATGACCATAAAAACGGACGGTCCAAAATAGGTATTCAAAGATTCTCCAAGACTAAAGAAATTTATAATACATGGCATCTGTCCGAGTGAGGCCTAAAAATTAGCAGCTAAACAATCCTAATTAGCAGAATTGCAGAGAAGAACAATCAGTCCACCGATTTGTTTACAAAGATGATTGTTCCAATTGGGTATTCCCTTTCTACTATGTTATACTAGATGTGGTCTTATCTTGGAGGTTCAAGCTAGGGTTGGGAAAAAAACACAAAGACCGCGTCCCACCTACCAACCTGAATAACTAACACAAATCTTGGATTAACAAAGATCTTTTAAATTAAGCATGTAAACAAAAAATTTGGAAGGTGGATTTATTTATACTAATCCCAAGCTCACATGATCACACTACCATATATAGTATAAATCTATATATTTGGCCGTGTAAGCTTATGATGATTAAAATTTGTGCTCACTTGTAAGATAATATTACCATTTATGTATAAAACTATATGTTAGTATGGTATAGTCACATTTTGATTGTGGCACAGTTTTGGGATCTTTGGCTTAATCTCTAAGTAACCCTAACATGACTCAGTTATTTGTCTCTATTACCATGATAGTTGATATAAAGTGGAATTTTTATGGGTGTTTGTTGTTCATTTTTAATTGGTCATCTTCTATTTTTGTTAATGAGTTGAGTTTGTTTTGATGTGTTGGACAAAAATGGTATGAGGTTGGTGTAGAGATTTTGATTGCATGACGTATGCTTGTTGTTGATATACTGAGGACTTCCAGTCCCCTTTCCTTCAGTATATAGTTATATGCATTTCCTCTTTAGCATTGTATTTGGTTCAAAATATCTTAATTCGTAATGTTACAATAGTTTTAATATAATATGTTTCCCAAAACAATGACAAAAATTTACCATTTATTAACATTGGACGTTAAATATAACCCTAGTTTTTTAATAAAAACTCTACTAACATCTTTTTTTTAGTATATTATATTACTGTGCCCACAAAGATTATAAAAGTGTTATAACCCAATATATGGATAGTCAATCCAAGCACATGGACTTGTAGTCATGCCCATGAAAACTAGGATTAGGGTTACTTAGTCTCTATATATAGAACTCTAATGTTCTATAATTGTACGCTCTTTTCATATCAATAAAACACTATTCTTCTTTCTCTCTACTATTTACAACACGTTATCAGTACGATCGATTCTACCCTCCAAATACTAAGAGATATGGATTTACTTGAAAAAACAGTGTAGTATATGTCTAGTAGACAGTGTGACAACGCATATAATTTTAAGAAATAAAATATATTTCTCTGATCTACAAGCTTCTAAAGCAAATGTCAATACCATATCTGGTACATCCGACCTAATAGAAGGATTTGGAAAAGCTTGTATTGTACTTCCTATTCCTAGTGGTACAAATATTTTAATAAGAAATGCCCTATATTCTAGTAGATCAAACAGAAACCTACTAAGCTTTAAGAATATTCGAGAAAATGGGTATAACATTGAATCCAAGAACGAAAATAATAGAGAATATCTCTATATTACATCGCCTATTTCTGGTAAAAAGAAAACGTTGGAAAAATTACCAGTATTATCTTAAAAATTATATTACACAAATATAATTCCAATTGAAGCCAATAATATGGTCGCCCATAAAGTATCTGACCCAAGAATTTTTTTTTTTTGGCATGATCGCCTATGTCATCCAGGTGCCACAATGATGAGTAAAATTATTGAAAATTCTCATAGACACCCTTTAAAGAACCAGAAAATTATCCTACCAAGCGAATTATCGTGTACGGCTTGTGCTCAAGGAAAACTAATTAATAGGCTATCCCCTACTAAAATTAAAAATTATTGAAAATTCTCATAGATATTTGTGGACCTATTTTTCCATCTTGTGGACTATTTCGATATTTTATGGTTCTAATTGATGCTTCAACACGTTGGTCACATGAGAGATTATTATCAACTCGTAATACTGCATTTCCCAAACTTCTTGCACAGATAATTCGATTACGTGCACAATTTACGTATTATACAATAAAGAAAATCCGTCTTGATAATGCTGGCGATTTAAATCTCAAACCTTTAATGACTATTGTGTATCTATTGGGATAATAGTTGAGCATCCTGTGTCACATGTACATACACAAAATAGTTTAGCAGAATATATTATTAAAAGACTGCAGTTGATTGCTAGACCATTACTTATGAGAACTAAGTTGCCTAGTTCGGCTTGGGGACATGCCATATCATGCTGCAGCTCTGGTTCAAATTAGACCAACATCTTATAATAAATACTCCCCATCTCATCTTGTGCTTGCGCATGAACCAAGTTTGTCCCACTTAAGAATCTTTTGTTGCGCGGTACATGTACCTATCACTCCACCACAACGAACAAAAATGGGACCACAAAGAAGATTGGGAATTTATATCGGCTTTGAATCTCCATCAATTATAAAATATGTTGAACCTTTAACTGGAGATCTATTTACATCACGTTTTGCTGATTGTCAATTTAATGAAACTCAATTCCCAATCTTAGGAGGAGAAAAGAAAAGGCTGGAAAAAACTCAAATTTCTTGGAATGTAACATTTCTATCTCATTTCGATCATCGCACAAAGCAATCTGAACAAGAAGTTCATATAATTATACATTTGCAGAATGTTACTAATAAACTTCCAGATGCATTCACTGATACAAGGAGAGTGACTAAGTCACATATACCAGCTGAAAATGCTCCAGCTCGAATTGATATTCCAGAAGAGCAATTAACTAGAGGGTTAGCAAACGAGTCAAATACACGCATAAAGCGTGGTAGACCTATCGTTTCCAAAGACAAAAATCCGCGAAAGAAAAAAAGAAGAAAATCAGAGAGATGGCAACTCAGAGATTGTTAACAATCTTGTAAATAACGGGATTTGTGAAATAGCTGACACAACAACTTCAGTCGAGACTCAAACACTTGAAAATTTAAATATTGATAATGAAGAGATTTTGATGACCTATGTCACTACAGGAATCAGATGGAACTGAAACTAATCCCATATTGATCAAATATTCTAATATAAAGTTGCCATTGATTTAATGCATGAAAGCGGGGATCTTGAACCAAAATCAGTTAAAAAATTTCAACGTAGAAATGATTGACCAAAATAAAAAGACCCAATTCAGGTTGAATTAGACTCACTCGCAAAACGAAAAGTTTTTGGACCTATAGTCCGAACCCCTAAAAATGTAAACCCTGTAAGCTACAAGTGGTTATTCATAAGAAAACTTAATGAAACCAATGAGATTGTAAGATACAAGACACGACTTGTATCACAAGGTTTTTCACAAAGACCTGGGATTGATTATGTTGAAACATACTCTCATGTAGTGGATGCGATTACTGTTAGATTTTTGCTAAGCTTGAAAGTTACTGAAGTACTTCATATGAATTTGATGGATGTGGTAACAGCTTATCTCTATGGATAACTCGATAGTGACATTATCATGAAAATCCCACAAGATTTAAAAATGCCTGAAGCTTATAGCGCGTACCCACGGGAAAATTACTCAATCTAATTACAAAGATCCTTGTATGGATTAAAAAAATCTGGACGAATGTGATATAATTGTCTTAGTACATACCTTGTCAAAGAAAGATACATTAACAATCCCATTAGTCCATGTGTTTTCATTAAAAAGTATGATTGTGGATTTGTTATTATTGCGGTCTATGTTGATGATCTAAATCTAATAGGGACTCTTAAAGAGCTAACAACAATAACAAATTATTTTAGTGTTTAAACATGATTCCATTATTACTCTTCATTTTGTTTAATTATTTGAGTATGAACTACACCCTCATATTTTGAAGATTGCGATTATATAAGAACCTTACTTGATTCTATTTGATGTTCTTTTGATGTTTGGGATTTGATATTTAATTATATCGGGTTTTTAATCTGTTGGGTATACAACTTGTGTTAAATACTAATCTTATCTTGGATGAATAATGATTAACCTAAGTAATTTATTTTGCATCCAGAAGGGGGGGGGGTCCAATTATGGATTAGAGTATACACGTCTAGTGTGCGTTAGTGAGCCAACATGTCTTATGTAGCCAAGTAGCAGCTAGGGTTTTAAATTTAATTTGTCAAAATTTAAGTACGTGAGGTTCCTAAGTCGGTCCTTAGGGGAATTAGGAAGACTTTAGAATCTGGTTAATATGAACAACCAATTTACACTTATATCTAGAACATCATAACTATAACGTTTTTAGAGTACTATTTTTCCTCAAGTATAACTCTCATATTTGAAAACTTCGTTCAAATTAATTGTTTTTCCATTCTATTAGTTTAATTTTGTTAATTGTTACTTTTACATTATTATACCAAAAATACTTTTTCAGATTCTTTTCCTTTTCGTTTCATTACAAACTATTCACTATAATACTGGGAAACACCTCGACTTAACAGTGATAATCCTTGAGGAGACGATACATCTTTGGAATTATTTTTAACACTTGACAAGACCCATGCACTTGCGGAAATTTACTTCCTTCGTAGGTGTTGATTTTTTTTCACACTCAAGGAGAACAACAATATGTATGTATACATATACATACATATATATATATATATATATATATATATTTATATATTTATATATTTAGATATTCATATATTTAAATATTTATATATTTATATATTTATATATTTATATATATGTATATGTATATGTATATGTATATGTATATATAACATCTACATGACACAAAGTGTAAAGAGTTTGCAAGTTTCTATACTTCAAAAACCATAGTTTCATAAACAAGTAGAAAAAATAATATACAAGTGTACTTGCACTGTTTCCAATAATGAAAGTTTACTCCTCTTTAATGCCATGAATATTTAATATTAGAGGATCAAAACGATGAATTTAAACATATTCAATACTTTTAGTGATTACAAACATAAAGTAGGGAACATATATTAATAAAGAAATATATGATATAATTGATCCATCTAAGTAATAACACATACAACCTAGTTTTCCGTCAATAGCTTAGTATGTTTATGGTGAGGTAAAATTGGTTAAATCCTTTTGAAGCTAAAGATCATTTGAGAAATAAATATTTAGTCAAGAGAAATATGATTGTATAGTATCAAACTAGCTTTTAAAGGAAAAAATGATTTGTTTGGCTTTCTTTTGTACAATTAGTAGTGATGTTTATGATAATATATAAATAGTAGTGATGATTGTAATAATATTATGCATTGCTTTGATAATGAAGATTGTAACTGGTGAATATTATCGTACTTTTATCATTACTTGGTTTTTATTTTAAAGAGACAAAAAGATACAGAAAGAAACAAAAAAGATAATAGGTTATAATCTACACAATAAATTTATATAAATTTTGGTGCTCAATGCTAATCGCTGAATAATTTAAGCCCTTACCAACATTTCTTAAATAAATCACGTTGAATACTTGAACTATATATTTTTTATACTTTTTATTCAATAAATATCATTCAAATTGTTTTGCTCGTGTGTTATATCAAATCCTTGGATAAGAACCATGTAATTATTAGTATCTTTCTATTTATAGGAAAATTTCTATTATTTATGCCATATTTCCATGACTAGAAAGATGATTTATGTTAAGTTGACTATAAGATATACTAAGTCTATTTTAAAGGTTCACGTATGTTTGTTATTTTAAAAATTAATTATCTTTATGAAGATGAGAGGCTTCTTTGCAAGTAAAGTGTTCTATCGGTTATTCATCGTTCTCTTTTCTTGATGCGGCTTTATATCCATGAATTATAGTGGAATCGAACTGGTATTTACCCAAACTCATTTATAAAGCACGATGCAACAAGAACCCAGGGGTTGAAGAAGAGGACGTGACATAAGGAGAAGCCGGCTTTATGTTGGGGAAAGGATCCAATCCAATAAGATATGATCTACTGCTAGGTCGTCACTAACTTAGAAAAATTATTATCCATATTTCAGTCAATATATTCAGAACTAAACTAAGTTTTTAATTTGCTGGTAGTTCATCCCTCTACTTCGTCTACCTCTATTCGAGTTTTGTCTACTCAAGGGATATCACCACCACTTTAAGGTGGAATACGATATGAACATAACAACCAAGGGTTTGATATTGGTATTCAAATAATCTACAAGATTAAAGAGATTTATAATACATGCCCAGTGTCCGAGTGAGGCCTCAAAAATTTGCATCAGAAAAAATCCTAATTAGCAGAATTGTAGAGAAGAATAATCAGTCCCCATATTTTTTTACAAAGATGATTGTTCCAATTGGGTATTCCCTATCTACTGTGTTGTACTAGATGTGGCCTTATGTTGGAGCTTCAAGCTAAGGTTGGGAAAAAACACGCAAAAACCTTGTCCCACCTACCAACCTGATTAACCGACATAAATTTTGTATTAGCCAAGATATTTTAAATTAAGCATGTAAAACAAACAAATAGGTGGGTGGGTTTGTATATACCAATACCAATCTCACCCCGATCATACTACCATATATAGTATAAATCTATTTATTTTGCCATATAAGCCTATGATGGTTACAATTGGTGCCTACTTGTACGATAATATTACGATTTATTTATAAAACTATATTTTAGTATGGTAGAGTCTTTTGGTTGCCGCATAATTTTGGGCGCTCTGGCTTCCTATTTGTTTCTCCAAGTAACCCTAACGTAGCTTAGTTCTTTTTCTTTATTACCATGATATATACTTGATATAAAGTGGAATTTTTAAGGGTGTTTTGTTGTTCATTCTTACTTAGTCCTTTTCTCTTTTTGTTAAGGAGTTGGGTTTGTTTGGTTGTGTTAGACAAAAGTGGTATAAGGTTGGTGTGCTTGACAAAAGTGATATAAGGTTGGTGCAAATATTTTGATTGCACAACGTATGCTTGTTGTTGATATTAGGACTTCGAGGTCCTTTTCTATTAGTATATTGTTATATGCATTTCCTTTGTAGCATGGTATTTGGTTCGAAATCCCTTAAATTATTAATGTTTCAATAGTTTAATATATTGTAATTCCCAAAATAATGACAAAATAAATACCATTTATTTAGCATTGGACGTTTAGATATCACCGTAGTTTTTAAATAAACACTCTACTTATATTTTTCTGCTAAGTCTCATCCATCTCTAATTTGTCAACTGACAGATCTGTAATAGTCGGTTTTGATCTGACCACTGTGATGGCTTCTCTTGTACATGTATTCCCTTTTCTATTTCTAATTCCTTCTGTTGTCTTAAAAACTATTAAATCTAGATTAATTTTATTTGAATGATAATTTTAATTTAAATTTACATTGGCTTGATTATCTTTTGCAATTAAGTTTCAATTGTATCATCCATCTGTAATTATGTAAAACGTTGCTAGGAATTTTGATTTATGTTTGTATTGGATGTTGTTTGCTATAATGCGATATTTAAGTTGTAAACATTAGCAATATATAGGGTTCTTAATTATGTAAAATTTGCACCACATGTCCTTATATTATGTACAAAATTATTATATATCTCTATATTATTCCAGGTTTATGGTATATGTTAATGATAAATAGTCAATACTTAAATGTTATTTGATGCAAGTGATTTTGTGTCTTACAATAAATTAAAGTGTGATTAATTTATATTTGCAAACACACACACACATATATATATATATGTGTGTGTGTTAGATTTTAGTTATAAATTTAAAATTATCATTGGTAAACTATTGTTTTTAATTATATGAATTCATTACTTATTATGACAGAATTTATATAATAAATGAATTGTGAAAATTTTATATATTTGTATATAATATATTTGTAACCAAGGTATGTTTCACATAAGTATATAATAACATTTTTTTTCAATTTTTTTAGATGGAGTTTAATATACAGTAAATAAAATGATTGTTTACCATCATATTTCAGGATTTCCAAATTTAATTTAAAAATAGGAATTATGAATGACCATCTATCTTTTCCTTTAAAAATTTAGGGATGATCTTACTAGAGAAAGTATTGTGTACTGAAATGAATGTCAAAGGAGCAGAAGAGGTGATAAGAGATGGAGGCGGCCAATGAGATATATTTATATTAGTTGGTATATTTTAGGTTAAAATATTTGTATATTATATTTCAATTATTGTTAATATTATACTAGTATTATATAAATTTAGATATCCCGAATAGTGTCTTTTATTTTTCATAAGTTAAATTTTTTTCCGTATAGTTGTAAATGAACCTCTAATATTATATCATCAATGGATGCACAATGTTATCTATTTTAATATGTTTTATTAGATTGATCGTTAGTCAAGAAACATTAATATTAATAAATAATAACTCTCCAACAGTGGACTTCAAAAATTCTCTTGGGATTTGCTCGAGGTGAAGCAATCTCCTTCATGGTTGAGAGATCTGAACTCAGAAAGGGTCATATGATTGATGGTTGCCTTCCGAACTGATGGAACTTTAAGGCCAGGTTAGTACTGGAGCTACATACAGTAGAGAATAATAGTTGACTAATCTACTATAAATATGAACATTGTAGTTATAAAAGTGACTACGTTTTAGGCAAATTCATGGGTATTATAAAATAACTATAACCCAATATACTTGAATGACATTTTTTCTTATTCACAAGAGGAATTGTTAGGTTTTAATGTCTCCTTGAGGAGGGTAGTCGAGAAAATCTTGTCGGCATAGACACGGCAGAGACCTATTATCTCAATGGTCCTCAAATAAAGTTTACGCATGATCCTCGAGGACAAGGTCAAAATTGAGACTATTCTATTTAACTAATATAAAATACAAAATCATTATATTTTATAAGATAAATGATTATTTATAAGAATATACTAATTAGTTGATATAAGTACAAATAATAAATACAAATATCAACTCTTACTTTACAATATATGATGGCGTCATGAGAAAGTAAATAATGACCATGAAGACTAAAACCGAAGGAAAGTATTATATTTAATACGTTGTCACTGAAATTATATAAGTTAGAAAAAAATAAAACATTTACAAAGTTATAGATAATCAAATAAGTGTATATCAGAAATTAGGCAGCATATACAACCATCAAGCTTTATACACTAGAAAATAATAAGCACGCTATAAGGATTGTATTTTCTTGCCCTTATAACTTCCTCCATAACCTATCACACGCTGTTAATATCATGGATACACTGAACCTACAACCCACTTTGCTAAGAAACTCTCCATCACATGCGCTTGGTAGGATTAGATCATGATACTTTAGTCTACTCTGTAAATAGTTTCCACACAGTGTAATACAATAATATTATATCGAATGACCAATCGTTAGAAATATAAAGTATAAAATCTGAAGACGACAAAAGAGTTCGTTTCAAATAACGATAACAATTTACAATACTTAGATAGACGACAAAGTAGGTTGTATTGTCCTACTATATAATTAAGCATACGTAATGAGATTATATAATTTTAATAATTAATATTACAAATGTACAAAATCGTTTAATTAAATATATAATTATATAATTTAAAATAGAGTTATTAATTTACATATTAGACATTATTTAATCTCTCGGCTGATTATGAGACTAAACGTGGTTGCATTCCTAATTAGTGTTGTCATGATTTTCCATCTCAGTAGGAAACCCATTAATTTATAATAAAAAACTCTTTATTTGTATTTAATTTATTTAATATCTGATATATTTACTATTAATAATATTATATTTTATTCTAACTCGTGTTTTTATTCTATATTATAAACATAAACACCACATACACATAATTACGCGCGCACACACACATATGTGTATATATATATATATAAAGGGAGGGGGAGGCGTATAGTCATGGTGGGGATTTGTGAATAGACCAATGTGTCCACTTGAATAGTAATAAAATTATAATGATCAAATATATGGGTCATTTGTATGGATAATACAATAGACAAGATTTAGTTGATAAAATGACTATTCAATAATAAAATGTAGGTGGTTATGATGAACAAAAGAGAAAAGAAAGAAGAAAGACTTCAAGAAGGTTTATTATTTCCTATAAAAATGATAATAAATTTGAAATGTTGCAAAGATAAACACTATATAAAAATATTAAGCATATAGTTTCAGCTTGGAGAAAACCTATAAAGTTTTTATTTTTATATATAATATTCAGTATATCATTAATGATATAATTCTTATTTATTACTCAACTTTAATTTTATCATAATACTAATATTGTATAAAACTTAGCATATAAAATAAATAATAGAACATAATAATTTGTTTTAAAATATTATTTATTTATAAAAATATAAATTTTATATAGGATCTCACACCTTGAGCTTATGCAGTCGATACCGACTCCTTGAGTAGGGTTGGTTGGATTGATAATTTGTCTTCAGGTGTCATCACGGGTAGCTAATTAACCACCCTTTATAATATGCTATTGAGAGACACATGTACAGCTTTTGTAAGTCAGGTAGCCAATCGTTTACTAGGTAGTTGCGAAGGGGCATGTAGGCTATCAAATATCTTCCCGAGTACCCTTGTTTAATTTGTTGTTTGAACTAATGTTTTAAGCATCATCAAGAGGTCAACACCAAACATCAAGTATTCGTCTTGACTCTTTTGCCTTTTGGGTGTCATGTAAACTCTTTTCCCTTACCAATTTTGTTGAAGATATGTGTAAAGACCACGATGCATATTATGAACAATTGGGTGAGATGAGATCTCCTTGGCTAAGCCTTCTTGCTCCTTTAAAAAAATCTCATATATCCTCCATTAAAAGAAATAGAGTAACATATACATATATTAATCCATTTAATGTATAGGGGGTATCCCAATTCTTGTAATATAGATATATGCTTTAATAATATATAGCTTCAGTGCAAATCTTTGTGACTTGGAAACTCTATTGTAGCTTTTCAAAGTCTTTTATGCAATTGGTATATGTTGTCTTATAATTCTTCTAGGCATAAAGGTGGTTTATTTTTCTTGATCATTGTTATATATCAATAATTTTTGCTTCACCCTTATATTACCTCCAGTGTCACCCTATGTGGCATGAAATAGAGACAGTGATAGACAAAGAGAAAGAAATAATTTTATTGGTTTTTAAAGCCTCCACAAAAGAAGTGATATAAGGGTTATGCAAAAGGGGGGTGATATATATCTTTACTTATTTTTCAATAAGAGGTTCTCTAGTGTTCCTTTGAGTCCTTCATCTAGTATGTTTGAAATGCACTTGTACAATACATTTTAACCTACAAGAGGTCTATAGTAGATAACTATCTCTTGTACAATAGTTGAGTTTTGCACCATTTGGATCAGTGATATTGATGTTTTAACTATCTCTTTTAGTAACTGTCCATCATGAAACGCACTCTTAATTTCTTTATACACATCTTCACCCACTACGTGACATGTCTTCTTAAAAAAATCTTGATGAAAATCCATCATGTTATAGTTATTTGTTTTCATAATATCAATTTTTTAATTTTCTAACTTCCTCGTTTGTTACCATTGGCATATCTTGAGGATTAACTCAGAATCATAGAATTTAGTGGATTCCCTAGGTGTACAAAGCAGTTGAGTGTAGTATTTTATATATTTATTTACAATTTTGTTTTCATCTTGAACTCCACTCTCATTAGAGAGTTGTTTAATGGTGTTGACAAAATTCCTACTTGCATTATTTTGTAAAAATAAACAATATTTTCTTTCTACTTGTCCTACCAATTAGCTTTAAACCTTTGCTTTGTCATTAATTCTTCTATTAATAGTACTTATGATACATGATGAAGTAAATAATTTATTGTAACATTAGTACATTGTTATTTTCGCCTTCCATTATCTACATTTGAACTAATATGCATCTCCCCTTTTAAATGTATAATACTTTCTAAAGAATTTTAGAAATATTTATGATTAATTACTTTAAGCTTGACCTTAAGTAGATTGAGCTTGCATACATATTTGAAAATAGGAGATTTATAAATATATGTAATCCAAGCATCAATAAGTATTTATTCAAACTCGCGATGAGAGGCCCAAGTTTCATAAAATTTGAAAGGGGCTAGTTTCTTCCTTGATTTATATAAAATATTCATAATAACACATCAATTATCAAATATGTCTAGTGGTTGGATACGAGGCTGCGCAATGAAAATTGTTGTAGCCACGGTTCATTCACTAGTTCTCTATCCAACCTTACGATTAATATCTAATCACCAGATGCATTGTTTGTCAATGTACAACGTGAACTTTTATAAGGCTTATATGTCAACTCCAAATAATTTACACAATTAATCATATCTCTAGACCCTTAATCATTCAAACTCTCCATATAACACTTAATTATTTACCTTGAAATCTTGGTCCCCACTCCCTTATTTTATTCCTATGTAGTCTCTTGACGTTAGGATAAATTCTGACATAAATTGGGGAGAAGTAGAACTCTTGCTTGAACTAGATATGATTCACTTTGTAGAAAATATATTGGTCATTACTATCTAGCAACTGAAGTTCAACTTTATTTGAGTACCAAAGGATCCAAACACATATATCTTTATTCTAGTTATATTACACATTACATCTTTTATAATTAAGTTACCAAAGAAAACCAACTTTATTCTTAGTCATTTTGGTTTCAACAAAGCATATGATCTAATATAACTGTTTATTAGCTTGTCTTAAGCATTCATATTTCTTAATACTTGTATTTAACCCCCTCATGTTCCATGTACAGATCATAAACACTTTTGGTCTAGGCGCTTGGACCCATGTAGTTTCTCATGAAGTAATTTATTGACCATCTCTTATATTGTTTCTTGTTGTTAAATTGAAGACTAAAATCTATTATTTGTAGGACTTGTGAGACTCTAATGAGGCTTGTTGCTCCTTGTTCCTTGTATATGTTGAGCCCATCCTTCCTTGTATAGAATTTTCTCGTGAGTCCCGTGATAAATTACTTGGCCTTTGTTGGTTTTTTTGTTATTGGGTTTTGTGCCTTGAGTAGCCAAACATCTTTCATGTTTATTGTATTTCATCTAGGTAACATGTGCTCGAGCATTTTTCAATGTGAACAAATTATAGGTCTCCCTGTGTATCCAACCTCAACTTCATCAACACTACCATGTCACATATCTAGGTCGAACTTCTATGACTTCTCTATGCATAACTATTCCCGCATATACTCTTTCATACCTTAACCTTGTATGTGTTGGTGTGACCTCATCCTTCTAGATTGGTTTTCCTGTTGCACTTTCTACTACATTTAATCCAATATGTGGCGATAATTCTCTAGGATATTTTGAGTTTCACCTTTACAGGGACCTTTTTTACTCTAAACTTCTCAAATTATATTTTTTGGGTCAATTTCCTTAGTATAAGTAGTCAATTATTGCAATTTCAAAGTTCTCAGAGGACCTTGAAACTTGCATCTTCACTCTTCAATTTTAAAACATGAAGTCCTTGTTATGATGTGATTATATTTAATTTACCAAAAGAATTCCATAGTGTGTCTAAAATGTTATTAACCATGTTATATGGTTATGGTTTGTCCAAAAAAATTCCCACTATGCAATTTTCCTAGGCTTTAAAACTTTTTTCTTGTATTTCTTTTGAGGACATCACTGTGATTTTACCAATTAACATGATAAATTCAATATACTTAAGCTTGATATCTCCTCTAATAATTACATAAAAAGGGGTTGTCCATTCCTTTGCGCGTGACTTAATAGATGTAATTACCTAAGGCGACAGGGGCCCTTCCTACAATGATTTGACAGAACATTCCGCAAGTCATTCAAAGGGGTTTTTAGTTTGGGAAAATTGTTTGAGTAGGTTCCATTGAACATCACTGCTTTCACACTTGTGTTTTCGCGCATTCTACCATTTTGATTAGATTCAGGTGACTCAATCTCCATATG
Source organism: Nemophila menziesii (assembly GCA_029959085.1). Lineage (NCBI taxonomy): Eukaryota > Viridiplantae > Streptophyta > Magnoliopsida > Boraginales > Hydrophyllaceae > Nemophila > Nemophila menziesii. Next base: position 2,255,937 of record JARWIR010000075.1, on the reverse strand, counting down.
AATATGGTTCATAATCCTCAACAACATGGTAACCCATCTTTTTGTCATCTTGGTCACTGTTGGATAAGGTACATGTTTCTTAACATTCTTATTTGCAGTATCATACGTGCTATTCTAATTAAAATAGTTTGTATTTCCTCCTTTCAGAGCCATTGGAAGGATAAGTATATATCGGAACCTATCTCAAGCTTTTTGAATAAATAGAGAATAAAAGAAGCAAAGGTTTAAAAGCTTAAATAAAAGAGATAAAGAAAGGGAATAAGGAAAAGGATGGGATAAGATCTCCACCAACTATCTATACATGTTAGTCTTACTATCATGATTTCGATTTTCCATTGTTACATAGGGTAGATGGTATTTAGGTTCTTTTACAAGATTTTAGTTGTTAGCAAGTATCAAATATATACGAGTCAGAAGTACGATTTGAGATAATTTATGTGTTAAGTGTTTAGCTCCGATATACCTGGATGGTAGGAGATCCCTAGATGAAGATATGAAGTCAATAAGTCAAGATAAAATCCAAGTCAAGTTTCAATAGGAGCCAAAAGTACATTAGAAGCTCAACAAAGAATAATGAACGTAAGGCTTCCATCAACATGAAAATATCACGACAAATAATTGGAGAAGATTCTGATCAATAACATACACACAAGAAATATCTTGAATTTTAGATCATATGATAAGAGCTTTTTCATAAATTGAAGTTGGATTCAAGAAGTTATGGATATTTTACTATGAAGCACCTATATGCCCAAAATTAACAAAGAGTCAATTGGGTCCTTTTTAACTCGGTTAAGTCTGAAAAACTGATGGAAAATGTTTTTTGGATCTATACATACTAAGGTTTAGCCTCTAAACATATAATTAATCATATATGAGAGCTTAGGTTCGATGGTAGGAAGTTAAAGTTAGTGTTCTGCACCCATGTCATCAATTCTTTCATAATTTATTTATGTCAAACTTAATTTCTTTCATTCTGGTTAATCATGTTACTTTTATCCTTTGTTTTCCTCTATTGCACCATGAACATAATTCATTAGTAGCTTGATATTCTTGGATCTGACCTCTAATTTATGATTTGGACTTGATTGTAAATGTTTCGTATTTTATATGTTAATAGACTGTAGTTTGTTGCGTATTTTATATGTTAATAGACTGTAGTTTGTTGTTGTTCTTTTTATCCCTGCAATTTATTCTTATTTTCATGCATGGTGGCCATATATTTTAGAGTGTTTTTATAACTACGATAAGTAACCTCGTCCCATTTCTTCCTTAATCTTCGAGTAAATACAAGTTGTTCTTAGTGGTGATTACAAGTATATTGAGATACAGATTCTCTCCATTTTTCAAAACTTTCTAGTTTAATTGTTTTAGTTTATCATTAGGTTCAGTATATATGTTAGTAGTTCTTTTATCGAAAATCCATAAAAATATATTTTACTTTTTACTTTATATTCCAATGAGTGTCTAGAATTAGATTAAAATTATGTTTTAACTCTTTATTCTATACTGAGACTAACTTAATTATCTCTTTAATTACTTGTGGCAACTCGTACACTTTTTAGAAGTCTTCCCCGAGTGTTGATTTTTTATCATACCTCGGTGATAAACAAGTTTTTGATGTATTTTTTTAGTAATATATAGCTAATTGTAGTTTTAGTTTTGTTTTTGATTTTTCTATTAGATTCTACGCTTGTTATTGGCTTTGTTCTTATTCTCTTTAGGAACAAGACAACAAGGGAAATTGATCAAGGACACTAATTTCTTTGAATACGAATGGAGAACATTATTCGAGTTCCGATCTATACAACTATGTGGAAGACTATCATAGTTATAAAAAATGGGGTAGTAACTACTACGAAACACCGTCAATGCCCGCAAGTGAAAGGATGGTAAAAACATTGGGTCAATAATTTTGAAAAACATCCAATGATACCTTAATTTTCCCAATTTGAAGAAACATTGGAAAACTTCATACAAGTCAATCGCTTACCATATACAATACCAACAAAACATGTAGCCAATCAATCAATAAAATGGTTGAACATGTCATACAAAGATGTGGAGAATCAAATGAAAAGGCGTAAACGTAAAAATTTGCCGACATGTTTAAATGCCCAAAATCAAGCTTCTAGCATCACTCTCTATCATAAACCCTGTATTTTTAGGGATGACTTTCTTCCTCATCCTATACATGAAACAGAATAAATCTGGAATTATCTACTATGAAAAGTAATTGAGGACGAGTTAGTGATAGATAACATGTGCATAGGTGATATGAAGATTTTTTTTGTTGTGGTTGAAAACCAGTATATGGTTGGGCCTCTTATTTTAATGGTTGAGAAATCGGTAGGACAACATATCCTAGAAGTCAAAAAAGTGAAGAAATCGCAATACATGTTATATGAGATATACGCTGCGGAAAAATAATATTGCAATCCTATAACCAACCTAGTGCGATTAGCATGTAAAAAATATTTCGATTGCGTACCTTTTTGGGTTTATATGAGAATCAAAACACTAACTAAGCTTCCAAATTCTTGAAGTCTCCAGGCTTTGCACACCAAGCCGTCAATCTTTCTTTCAGAAACTTTTTCTAAATTGGAGACCTTTAGCCTTCTATGGTTGTTTTGTTTTTCTTTTCAAGAGGAGAGTGAAAAAAATTCACCCATATAATGAAAACATTATACTTATAAAAACATTAGAGGAAAATGAAAATACATAAAATAAAAGGTCATTAGGTAAAATGAAAACTGATTATCCTAATAATTTGGATAGTTATTTACTTAGAAAGTGGACTTGAACCCTTTTACATCATAAATATGAATTAAACTAGCCCAGCGGTTAGTGATTGATGTCTCCTCATTTGTGATAGATTTATATTAGGATGAGACATCATTTTTAGTGATTTAGAAGTCATAATAGTCGATTTTCTTGAGAAATAGTGCACTTTCCTATTTTGAGTATTGATTTAGTAAAATAACATTTTTAGAGCATATTGGGTTTACTTATTTATTTAGTGTGAAGTTTTAAAGATTATTATGGAGATTAATTAGAGTTCAAGTCAAAGACTACAAGATATGGAAAGAGATAAACATGGTAATTGGAGATAAAGGAAAGAAAAGCTAAAAACATGGAAAAGGAAAACCTGCCTTAATCTTGAATTTCTACACCTACGACCACAAATCAGCTTTTATCTCAAGAACGGTGTGGAATTTGGAGAAACGGTCAGGAGCAAAGTTGAAGATCTTTCCGAGATGATAAATTTAGTATATTCATACGCATCAAACGGATAAAAATTGAAGCTGGTAGGAGAAAAACAAAAACGAGCCTGATTGCATGTTTTTAGGGTTACGAATTTGAGTTGGGCTTGGAGTCCATTACTTAACCTCTCCTTCAAAAAAACGAAATAGGAATTCTAAACACGTATAAATACACCGTTATATCACTTGTAAATCATCCTTGCCTCATAGTAATTAGTTCTTAAGGTTTTACTCTTCCAAGGTATTGTACAGAGCTAGATGATGTCTTTCATTATTTCTTTTAGTTTATTTCCTTCAGGTATGAACTAAACCACCCATAGCTTGGGTTTTGCATCATGTATAAACTATGAATTCTAATTTCTTTCTATCTGAGTTTCTTTGGGAATTACTTGTTTTAATCTGATATTAGCTTCTTACCTTTAAATTTGTTTATGTGTTTTGATTTATTGTCTGTCCTAAACCTGATCACTTTAGGTTTTATTAATAGTAGTTAGATGATCACCTTAGATGGGTGTCCACATAACATCTAGTGTCAATATTAGTCCTGACAACACTGATTCTAACTAGATAGTCAATAGGGTAAGATTTAATCACTATCACCATGTATGGAAATTGATTGATTAGGGCCTTGGTAGTGCTTGATAACCCTATTTGAACCAGCCTCGTGGTGTGTCTGTAGCCCCCTTAGTCGCTCTCAAGGTCTAAAGAATGGGAATTTAGAATCCTGACTAAGTATACAAGAAATAATATTCTCCCTTATGAACTAGATCTATTAGAAAGAATTAGAAGGATTAGTGCATACTAGCAAAACCTAAGCTATACTTCTCATCTCGTATTCTTCGTATTTTATTTTATCGTCTTTATTTTTCTAGTTTTAATTAGTTATTTTCGAAAGCTATTCCTTTAAATTTCTGTCTTTTAATTATTTACTCCTTACTCGTTATTGCTACCCATTCGACTAGCACACTAAGTCCCTGAGAACGGATTCAACTTATCAACTAAAGCTTGCATACGTCATGTAATACTTGCAGTACTGTGCATGTCTAGGGTGAGAGTGCGTAGTTTTCTAGACTTAATTTTATCTTATTTTTATCACACCCTAGGCGACACCAAGTTTTTTACGCCGCTGTCGGGGACTTGTGTCTCGTTAGCGTGTGGGTTATCTATTTCGAGTAGTAGTTTTTAATTAATTTTTATTTTCAGTTTTTAGTTTTTATTTTTCCAGATTTACGCTTGTGGTTTGCTTTAGTCTTTTTCAGGTTTCACAGTGTTTAATTCTTGGCCTCTGTTATCGGAGCCTGAGAGGAGCTTCAGCCCTTATAACAATCGTGTTCGTGAGGAAAGAGCCTTGAGAAGAATTATGGCAGGCGTACAAGATCCGTTAAATCCACCACTTGGAGTCCCACCTGGAGGATTACCATGAGGACCACCACCACCACCTATCCCACCTGATGGAGAACAACAAGGACAACAACAAGGAGGAGGTAATGGGCAGAATAATGTTAAGCAAAACCGAGTTGAACAAGACCTTCCTGGCCTCCATGTGCCGTTTCATGTTCAACCAATAGGTTACCGTCCTCCAGAGATCCAAAATATCAAATTTCGACCCGATCCGGGTATGCTCAGTCAATTTCAAAGTTTTGGACTCTACGGTGGTACAACAATTCAAGATCCGGTGAGAGCAATTCAGACGTTTATGCAGATTTGTGATGCTTATGTTACTCCAAGCATTACACACGAGCAAATGTATTGTCATATGTTTTTGTTCTTCTTGACTGGTAGAGCTAGTGAGCGGCTAGATAGGCAGCCACTAGGGACAATTAATACATGGGTAGAACTTCAAGCCGCTTTCTTTAACCGTTTTTATCCGAAGAGCATGAGACTCAAAGATCAAAGCGAGCTTGCAAGATTTTGTCAAGAAGATGGAGAAACAGTAGGAGAATCATGGACAAGGTTTCAACATAAATTAGCTAGATGTCCGCTCCATGGTTATACCCCCTCTTTACAACTTGCTATATTCTATGAAGGTCTTAATAATAAAGGTAGAGAGAAGGTAGATAACATCGCAAAGGGTAATTTTGTGTCCATGAATCATAATGAAGCATCCGAGGTTTTGGAAAATATTATTGAACAAGAAAGGAGTTGGCTTTCTACGCGAGCTCCTATGGCAAAGATCCGAGGTACGCTTCGTTTAGATGCAGAAACTGCAAACTCAGCTCAAATATCCGCATTAGAGAATCAAATCAAAGAGCTTAAGTTAGAGATGCAGAAGAATTTAGCCGCAACAGACGTAGTACAAGAAGCACAAGGTTTTCAACAATGTGGGGTTAATAATCATACTTGGGAAGAGTGCGAAGTTAATCCACAATCTGTTTACTTTATATCCAACCGTAGAGGCTATCAATTTGGTAACCGAAACCATCCGGGTATGCAGTATTCAAATCCTCAGGGGGCCACTAATCCTGGTCATTATCAACCACGCCCCCAGAACAACTTTTTCCAACCAAGAGGTCAGTATCAAAATCAATATCAGAATAGACCTGCTCCCCCTTAACAGCCTGGTCAAGATGCCTATACCGAATCGTTAGAGCAGAAAGCTTTACCACAGTTCCCTCAAGAGGGATCTATAGATAATCAACAGTTAATAAAAACCTTGGACCGTTTGACCACGAATATGAACGCTCAGGACGGGAAGTTACGAGGACAAGATGCCGCAATTCAGATTTTAGGTACTCAAGTTGAACAATTGAACAAAGTTATTACGAATTTAATGGAAAAAAAAGAATTGAAGGCTATTGAAGGAGGTGATGACAATGTTGGGTTCGAAGCTTGTAAGGCTATTTGCCTTGAAATTTAAGAGAGAGAGAAGGAAGTATCACATGTTGCCATGAGTGTCGTGGAAGTTCCGAGTACCGAAGAAGAACCAACCAAGTCTAGCCCCGTGGAATCTGACTGTTCTGAGGTTGATGTGGAGGACGATTCAGAAAAAGCCGAATTTATACAGCTTCTGAAGGATATGCAAGAAGATATTAGATCGGTTATGGATTATCAGGCTGAGATGGCTAAAGATAAAGAGAAAGAAGCCTCAAAGGAGGAATCAAGAGTTGAAGTTGCACCTGCTGTGCAAGAAGAGAAAGAGGAAGAGAAGGTGGAACCGCCACCTGTTGTTTAAACAGTGTCACCAACTATTCCTGATACGAATCCTAAGGATGACACTGAACTCAAGACATTTGTAGAGGCGTATGCACCTGAAAATATCAACGCCCAAATGCTTGAGATTGCAAAGAAAGGACTTACACCGCAACAAGTTTTTATGCAAGTTATTCCTAAGAAAGAAGTGAGTGTAGAGATCCCAAGGGAGAACCTGAGAGTTTCAAGAAGAAGTGAACGAGAGTTACCAACGAAGCTCAAGGATCCGGGAAGTTTCAACCTTCCTATTCAAATTAATGGTATGCTCAAGGTGAAAGCTATGTACGATGTGGGTTCTGGTGTGAATCTTATGCCTAAGTCCGTGTTCGAGAGACTTGGACATCAAAAATCAGAGAAAACTCCAGTGAAGTTGCAGTTCGCTAACAACTCAGTTACCAGGACATGGGGAACAGTGGAGGACGTCTTAGTCCGAGCAGGTAGTATCGTTATCCCTACTGACTTTGTTATACTTGAGTTTGATGTAGATAAGCAGGTTCCAATCATACTTGGACGGTCTTTCATGGCCACAAGTCAAAGTGTCATCAACTTCCTAGAAGAGACCATTACCCTTCAAGCAAAGAATGTATCCGAGACCTTCTATGTCTTGGGTAAGAAACCGAGGAAGTTAGATACCACAGTTCCTGTCATCCACAACCTTTCACATCACAAATTCCCTCTTGAGAAGATCCACTTAAAGCCTTTGGATACTGAGCCAAACATTGAGTTTGGGGTTGGCCATGAAGTACTATGGAAAGCTCACAAACGCGAGAATAGGCCACGTAGTTTCAAAGACTCGTGGATGGGACCATTCATTGTCACTAAGGTTGTTTCAACCAAGGTGATAGAAATTCGACCCAAGAAGGGGATCAAGCGCAGATTAGTTGACGTTCATAGCCTAACTCGTTGTTGGAGAGGCTATATTCGCAAATCTTGATAGAGGTAACGCGTCTAACTTTGAAAGACGTTAAATAAAAGTGTTGTACGGGAGACAACCCAAAATTTTTTAAGTTTTTATGTCTTTTTAGTTTTTAGCTTATGTTTAGTCAAGTTTTATTTAGGTTATACTGCATATTTGAGAAAGGTATTAGTGTTTTTGATGCTTAGGTATTGGAGAAATCGAGTTCGGGAGGAGAAAACAAAATTTTTCGGGAAAAATTGAACCATCGGTCCGGTATACCGGAAGATATACCCGGTATACCGCAGAGGAAGAAACCCATGTCACGGGTAGGTCACTCGAGTTTTATGCCGAGAAGAAAAAAAATCACACTGATTGGTCCTGTATACCGGAAGATATCCTCGGTATACCGCAGGGCAAAAAAACCCATGCCACGGGTATTTTGGATCAAGAGTAGTTCCGGTATACCGCGGCGCGCCGCTGGAGAGAGAAAAGTGCGAATTGGAGCTTATAAAAGAAGGGTAATGTTTATTATTCCGAATTTACAAAACCTCAAGCCTCTCTTTCTTCTCCAAAACACTCCCAACTCCATTAAAGCTCATAAAAACCTTCACCAATCATCAAAACACTACCCAAACATCAAGAAAAACACATCAAATCTTCTCTCCACCTCATTACAAAGGATATTCAAGCACCAACTTTTCACCAAACAAAATCAATTGAAGAATCAAGAGCTCAAGTTTTCAAAAATTCATCCCACAATTTTTTAAATCCAAGCCAATCCATCGAAAATCCACCTTACCCACATAGATATTCATCATCAATTCATCTTTCCTAAGCCAAATCAAGCTTGTTCATCCAAAAATTCAAAAGTTCAAATTTAAAGAGTTGTTAAAGCTTTGAGTTGGTGGTCAAGTGAAGATTAATAAAAGAACAGAAATATTATCTAACAAGGCAGAGGTGAAGAAAAGAAAGGTATTGGATTCAATTAAGAAGAAATCAAATAACAAAGGTTCTAGTTCTAAAGCAAAGGGTAAAAACGATATTGACAATAGAGGTAAGCTAGCTTTGTTTGATCGTAATGGTAAAAGGCAATACTTTTATTCAAAGGAGAAAACACAACTTCCACCCTTCAAAGGTCCTACACCCAAGGAAATAGAGGAAGCTTTAACGGCCTTAAAAGCTTCTGCAGGATAACAATTAAAAGAACTACCTTTTGCCTATGAGAAAGTATTCAAGGAAGAAGTTGGTACAGGAGAATACAAGAGATTATTAGAACTTGGTGAATAATTGGGTTAGTCTACGTTCATGGTAAGACGTTCTGAATTATGTCATGAGTTAGTTTTGGAATTCTATTTAGGCCTTTTAAGCCGAGATAGTAAAGGTTGAAAGTTAGTTTCTTTCACAGTTAATGAGATTAGAAACCACTTCAAGTTTAAGAAATTGATTGGATATTGCAAGTATGATGAAGCGGTTGCGAAACAAAAAATATTTGATGAGGAATTACTTTTTGAGTAAGTTTTCGACAAGGAGAAAGTGCAATCACATAAGGGAGAATTGAAGGCACCTTGGCCTTAAAAATATCTTCAACCGGATGCTAGAATTTGGCACAATTTCCTTATTCCTAATGTCTTCGGAAACACACGAACTTTGGATGTGAATAAAAAGAACGCTCTACTGTTGGATTGTATTTTGAGAGGAGAAGAAGTGGATGTGGCACAGTTGATCTATGAGGAGGTTATGTGATTTTTGGTCTCTCCTAAATCTGTTTTTAATGTTAAATTTCCTACTATGATCAAGTGTCTTGTGCGAAAAGTGAATGTAACGTTGGGTGAAGAAGAGAAACTCAAGTTTAAGACGAGTTATATTGATAATGCTTGGATCAAAGATGTCTTTCGAAAAGCGGGTGTTACGCAAGTCTCAAAAGAAGAAAAGGAGCAAAGTTGGCAAGAGAAGATGGAGGAGCGTTTAAACAAATTCGAAGCAGCTCAAACTTCTTTAGTCAATGATGTGGCACAAATCAACGCGAATCAAGTTCACATCATGAAAATCCTCGAGCAATTAACGAAAGATTCAGCAAATCCAACCTTGGATGTCAATAATGCGAGTCAATAGCCTCAAGAGTATGTTCTCTTTCTTCCTTACCATTTCTGTAAATGCTTTTATCTGCTAATTTTAATTTCTGTTTCGAGTCTTTGTCGAGTCGTGGGGACACGGCTCATTTTTGAGTTGGGGGTGTGGGGATTCGTTGTTCCTCATCTCCATTTTTTTCTGTTTTTAGGTAGAAATTAAAAATTTTGATACATGGGAATTAGATGTAGAGTGTGTTTAATAGCTTGAAAGCATAAGCTCAGTGAATTAATGATAGAAAGTAGTATGTTTATGAGCTATTTTATTTGTATGATTTGAGTATTTGCAGGAAAACACACGTTGATAGTAAAGAAAGGATTAGTGAGCAATGCGATAGAAAGTATGTTCGATCTCAGGGAACCATAAGAAGTGTGTAGGCCGTGAGATCCAAGCTAGACGACTAACCCATTTGATGAAAGTGCTAAAGGTAAGAAAATAACGACATTACATAGTGTAGAAAGTGATTAAGGCGGTTATTTCATGTTTGAAGCCACTTGAGCCTTTTTATATCTTCTCACCTTTTTATTCTGATTTTATATGCTATGTCCTTCTCAGCCCCTTCCAGCCTTTCTAAAGCCTTTTTATTGAAACACATTATAAGCCATATCCCTTTAGATTATAGGACTTTTCCATATGACCCGCACTCGAATCGCGATGCATAGACAGTTGTTTTAGAGCTTGAGTTTGGGGTGGTGGGTCCACCATTATGGGAATTGTTATTGGGATGGGATTTTTGAGCTTATTAATTGTGGTCTGTGCTTTATATAGATGATGATTCACAGATTTTTTTGTAACTCTTTGCCGGGGTAATAGTGAATGAAGAAGAAGCTACGAGCTAATTTTGACAACAAGGGCATTAAAATAAAAAATATATATATGAAAAAAATTAGCGTGATATCTCAACATTAAAAGAGAGTCATAGCTTAAGAATGTGATTTGAAAAGAAAATACATATATATTTGGACCGGCAAAGTTGATTTTTTATGTGAACATCTTATGCTTTAATTGGGTTATTGAGGATGCTAAATTGTGCATCAAGGAATTCATTGGGTTGAGTGAGAAACGTTTATGAGAGTAACTCAAGCTCTAGGGCGATTCGTTGATGGCTAGTGAGGAGAGAGCCAAAAGCTCACTCTAAATTATCCAAATATACTATCATACCGTCCCTAAGCCTAAATTACAACCTTAAAGACCTTTTTATTCTTTGCTATGTAATTAAGAAGTGATTGAGCCATTAGAGAGTAGTTAAGTTGATCTTTGGATACTAGTGAAGTTCGAGGAACAATCTATAGCTTTCTTGGAGAACTGAGTAAAGTCCCAATCCTTCTTACATTGCGAAACTAATCTGGTCTTGAATTCAAGCCGTGATGACTGTAGATATGAGAAGTGTACAGGTATGTAGTTTATAAATATTATTGCGTGAAATTTTATTAGTTGTTGCTTTAGGGTTATTCTATATATTCTGCTATGTTCTTCCCATTGTATTGAACGTTCCATAAGTGTGTATTTATAGACTTCCCTTTATTTTTATCTTTATTGTATCGAGACGATACAACTTTGAGTTGGGGGTCTTGATGTCTCCTCATTTGTGATAGATTTATATTAGGATGAGACATCATTTTTAGTGATTTAGAAGTCATAATAGTCGGATTTCTTGTGAAATAGTGCAATTTCCTATTTTGAGTCTTGATTTAGTAAAATAATATTTTTAGAGCATATTGGGTTTAATTATTTATTTAGTGTGAAGCTTTAAAGATAATTATGGAGATTAATTAGAGTCCAAGTCAAATACTACAAGATATGGAAAGAGATAAACATGGTAATTGGAGATAAAGGAAAGAAAAGCTAAAAACATGGAAAAGGAAAACCTGCCTTAATCCCGAGTTTCTGCACCTACGACCATAAATCAGCTTATATCTCAAGAACGGTGTGGAATTTGGAGAAACGGTCAAGAGCAAAGTTGAAGATCTTTCCGAGACGATGAATTTGGTATATTCATACGCATCAAACGGATGATAAAATTGAAGCTGATAGGACCAAAAAAAAACGGGTCTGATTGCATGTTTTTAGGGTTACGAATTTGAGTTGGGCTTGGAGTCCATTACTTAACCTCTCCTTCAAGTAATCGAAATAGGTCTTCTAAACACCTATAAATACATCCTTATATCACTTGTAAATCATCCTTGCCTTAAAGTAATTAGTTCTTAAGGTTTTATTCTTCCAAGTTATTGTAGAGAGCAAGATGATGTCTTTCATTATTTCTTATAGTTTATTTCCTTAAGGTATGAACTAAACCACCCATAGCTTGGGTTTTGCATCATGTATAAAGTATGAATTCTAATTTCTTTCTATCTAAGTTTCGTTGGGAATTACATGTTTTAATCTTATATTAGCTTCTTACCTTTATATTTGTTTATGTGTTTTGATTTATTGCCTGTCCTAAACCTGATCAATTTAGGCTTTATTAATAGTAGTTAAATGATCACTTTAGATAAATGTCGAATTATTGAAACACCACATAACGTCTAGTGTCGATATTAGTCCTGACAACAATGATTCTAACTAGATATTCATTAGGGTAAGATTTAATCACTATCACCATGTATGGAAATTGATCTCTTAGGGCCTTGGTAATGCTTGATAACCCTATTTGAACCAGCCTCGTGGTGTGTCCGTAGTCCCCTTAGTCGCTCTCAAGGTCTAAGGAATGGGAATTTAGAATCCTGACTAAGTATACAAGATATAATATTCTCCCTTATGAACTAGATCTATTAGAAAGAATTAGAAGGATTAGTGCATACTAGCAAAACCTAAGCTATACTTCTCATCTCGTATTCTTCGTATTTTATTTTATTGTCTTTATTTTTATAGTTTTAATTAGATATTTTCGAAAGCTATTCCTTTAAATTTCTGTCTTTTAATTATTTACTCCCAACTCGTTATTGCTACCCATTCGACTAGCACACTAAGTCCCTGAGAACGAACTCAACTTATCAACTAAAACTTGCATACGTCCTGTAATACTTGCAGTAATGTGCCTGTCTAGGGTGAGAGTGCGTAGTTTTCTAGACTTAATTTTATCTTATTTTTATCACACCCTAGGCGACACTAGTGATACATTTTCCATTATTCGACGTACGTAGTTCGATCCACAACCTCGTCATTTTCCTTTTTTCTCTATTTTTTCAGTTTGGTCTTATATTAGAATATTAATTTTTGCTAGCAAAATAAATGCTAATGTTCCAAGTATATAATTAATATTTATTATTCGATAATAAAAAATAATTAACAACATGAAGCAAGATCAATGCACTCATTAGTGTGCGACTACATGACTTTTTTGTTAAACCGGTAATAGTTAACTCCGTTAACTATTAATAGAGGTTGACGTCTAACAACACTCCCCAACGACTGGATAACGTGAAGTAACTCTGTACAAAGAATCCGAAAAAGGATCATACACGTAATCCCTCTATCTTTACAGCTTTAGTTTATCTGGGATATGGTATAACTGTCAAATCCCATTAAAAATTCAACTACGTTAGGCGTCGAATTTTCAACGATTGATGAATGACCTAAGAAAGTCCTTTCTTCATTCATTCAATCACATTAGCCAAGGATTGGATACAATCATTATTATCTTATGACATCGTAGAGCTAAAAGTATTTACCTTGTGTTGATAGATTCCATCATGAGTTATCCCTAAGAGCATATATACTTAGCTATATATAATATCCTTTTGACTAGGAGTCTGACACACTAGTAGTCCAGTATCTAGACTCAACAAACACATACACAACTATGGTGATGATCTCAGGTTAAATAATTACAAGTTTAAAATTCCTTATAGAGATTATCTCACTTGACAGTTCAAGGTAATTAACCATTAGGAATCACTAGATTTAGTTAGTTCGATAATCACTTCTCTATGTGAATTATCTATGCACCTAACTCGATAAACAAGAACTACCTATATTTATCCAATAAATACTCGTTAGCTACATATTGATCTAGCCGGATCGTCGAGGTCCTAGCTTGATGATCCTACGATTAAGAACAAGTTTAGATTAAATCCTATGAGTTAGATTCGAGTTTTTCTCTATTTTTATATTAGGTGTTGGTCTGTTTCGAGTCGATAAGTCACTACTAAAATTTGAGTTGAGGGTGGGGATCCGAAGTCCCCATTCCCAGTTTTATGTGTGTAATTTCTTTTTGTAGTGAAGATATAGGAGCAAGATGTAGTGAAGGTAGATGGTAAGAAAAATTATAATTAGTAAAGGATAGTAAAGGAGAATTTTATGAACTTGTAAGTTTGTATGCTTACAAGATAAATATGAAACACGCATTAAAAGTATAGAAAGATTAGTAAGTAATGTGGTGTAAGTAAATTTGATCTTACGGAGCATGAGTAGTGTGTAGGACGTGAGATCCAAACTAGATGATAAACCATTTAATGAATGTTCTAGAGGTGAGAAATTAACTAAAGTGTATAGGGTTGAAAGGGATTAAGGTTGTTCTTTGATTAGCCCTTTTGCCTTTTATCTTTTTGTCCATTTATAATGTTATATTATTTGTCTTAACCCCTTCTTACCTTTCTAATACTTTTTATTAGCCACATTACAATTCATAACCCTTATATTTTAGGACCTTTCCATATGACCCGCACTCGAATCACAACACTCGGCTAGAGCTTGAGTTTGGGTCGGTGGTTTTTATTTATGGAAAATATCATTGGGTGGATTTTTTCACTATGTAGTTGTGTTCGTGATCACTTAAATAGAATAAGTGAGAAATATATATATATTGAAAATAAAAGAAAAGAAACATATATACATATGGACCGGCAAATTGAGTTTTTAGGTGCTCATAAATAGGTTATATTTGGATTATTAGGTATACAAAATAAGTGCATCAGAATTTTAGTTGAGTGAGAACATATCTGAGAGTAACTCAAGTTCTAGGGTGATTCAATTATGGCTAGTGAGAAGAGAGTGAACAACTCAATCCAAATTGTCCAAAATATACAATCACACCTACCTTAAGTCTAAATTACAACCTTAAAGACCTTCTAATTTTTAACTATATAATTTAGGAGTAATAAAGTCAATACAGAGTATTTATATGGATCTTAAATACTATTTAAGGATCGATTACAATCCTATATCCACCATAGAAAACTAAGAGAGAACCCATCCTTCGTTGAAAAGCTAATCTAATCAGCAATTTACTTGTGCTGATTGTTTGTTTGATAAGTGTATCTTTGATTTAGTTTGCAAAAATTACTATATGAGACTGTTAGGGTTATTTCTATACTGTAATGCACTATTTTTCTGTCTCTCTTCTTCGATTTATTGGACTTAGGCCCTTTCTATACCATATTTTTCTTTTTATTTTGTCGGATGACAAAATTTTGAGTTAGGGGTCTTGAATTTTCTCTTTTTGTGATTAATTAATCCATTCATGGGAAATCTTTATGGATTTTACTAGCCCTGAGTGAAGTAATTTTCCCTATTATTTAACGTATTATACTTTTCTCTCTTCTTTTGGGACTTATTGCTATTTATAGACTTTTTACGCTTTAATAATGTGTTAAGTGTGTAACTTATATATACTTGGTTGATTCAAGGTGACACGTTATATAGAAGAAGTAAAAAAGTCAAGTCAAACCCCAAGTAAAGGTACAAGACGAGCTTAAAGTCACTTTAGGAAGTTAGAATTTTTATTGGAAAAGTCTTGATGTTATATTATATTAGTCACCAGGGGAAATTGGTTAGAAATTTTTAATAAATTTCCTTTGATTCAGAAAGATCTTGAAGTTAGTGTTGCATGGAATTTGATGTAAGTCAATTCGGAGTTCAGACGAGAAAGGGTTTGGCCATATCTAACCTAATTAAGCGTGAGGCTTCAAACATTTATAGTTCGTATTTTTCAGCTCTATAAGAAAAAGAACACACTCCACACTTTATTTTACATATTTTTCAATAGGATTAAGAGGTGTGCAGCAACATAAGAGAGGGAAGAAAGGGTTTTTTCCCAAAAATCACCATTCTTCCTCATTGGAACTCCGAATCTATTCATTCCAAAAATGACTTTTTTATTGTAGGTATTTAATTACGATTCCAATATTAGTTTTCATTATTTTTAATAATTTGATTATGAACTAAACCCTCATTGTTTGAAGATTACGATTACTTAAGAACCTTAATTGATTCTATATGATGTTTGAGATTAAATATATAATTAAATTGGTGTATACAACTTGTGTTAAATACTGATCTTTTCTTGGGTTAATAGTGATTAGCCTAAGTAATTAATCTTGCATCCGGAAGGGGGGTTCCAATTTTGGATAGTTTATACACGCTTGGTGCTCGTTAATGAGCCAACAGGTCTTTGACTAGTCAATTAGCCGCTAGGGTTTAAACTTTAATCTCTCAGAGTTGGAGTACATGAGATTCCTATGTTGATCCTTACGGAAGTTAAGAAGACTGTAGAATCTATTTAATATGAATAAACCAACTTACCTTTATATCTAGAACATCATAACTATAATTTTTTGGTGTACTAGCATTCCTTAAGTATAACTCACATATTTGAAAACTTCGCTTTAATTAATCGTATTTCCATTCTATTAGTTTAACTTCGTTTATTGCTATTTGTCTTTAACATTATTATTAAAAAAATACTTCTTTATTTGCTTTTCCTTTTTGTTTCTTTACAAACTATTCATTACTATACAAGGAGACGATACATTCTCGTACTTTTTTTAATCTTTGACCAGAAAACTGGTACACTTGCGGAAAGTTACTTCCTTCCCATGTATTGATATTATCACATACGAGGGAGCAACAATATGTATATGTATATGTGTGTGTCTCTCTGTATGACATTTACATGACACACAGTGTAAGAAGTTTGCATAATTCAATACTTCATAAATCATAGGTTCAGAATCAAGTAAAAAAATAATTTACAAGTGTACTTACATTGTTTCCAATAATGAAAGTCTACTCCTCTTTAATTTCATGCATATTTCATATTAGATTATCTAAATGGTAAATTTAAACATATTCAATAATTTTAGTGATTACTAACATAAATTAAGGAACATATATTAGTAACAAAATATATAATATAATTGAATCCATCTAGGTAATAACAAATACAACATAGTTTAATGTCAATAGCTTCGCGTGTTTAATGTCAATATATAATATAATTGAATCCATCTAGGTAAAATTTGTTAAAACCTTTTGAAGTTAAAGACCATTTTAGAAATAAATATTTAGTCAAGACAAATATGATTGTATAGTCTTGAACGAGCTTCTCAAGAAAAAATGGTTTGCTTGGCTTTCTTTTGTAGAATTAGTAGTGATGTTTGTGATGATACATAAATAGTAGTGATGTTTATAATAATATTATGCTTTGCTTTGTTAATTAAGATTGTAATTGGTGAATATTATCACACATTTGAAGAGACAAAAAGAAACAAAAAAAGTAATAGGGTATCATCTACACAATAAATTTATTTATACTTGGGTTCTGAATCCTTATCGCTAAATAATTTAAGCCCTTACCATCAATTCATAAATGGATCACATTAAATAGTTGAACTATAGATTTTGTATTCTTTTGTGTTTTTCTCGTGTGTTAAATAATTTTTTGGATAAGAACAATGTAATTATTAGTATCTTTCTTTATATAGATAAAGATCTATTTTCTATGACATATTTCCTTGACTAGAAGATGATCCATGTTAAGTTGACTAAAATGGTTCACATATGTCTTTTTTATTTTAAATTTTAAGGATGTTTATGAAGGTGAGAGGCTTCTTTCCAAGTAAAGTGTTTTATATATAATTCACTGTTCTCATTTCTTGGCGTGGATTTAAGTCCATAATTTTTTGTGGAATCAAATTGGTATTACCCAAACTAATTTATAAAGCACGATGGAACAAGAACCTAGGGGTAGAAGAAGAGGACTTGGGGAACAGATCCAATTCAATAAGATGTGATCTAATACTAGATCGTCACTAATTCAAAGAAATTATCATTCATATTTCAGTCAATAGATTCAGAACCCAACCAAGTGGTTAATTTGCGGGTGGTTCATCCGTCTCTTTCCTCTACCTCTATTCGAGTTTTCTCTACTAAACACTTGCAAGGAATATTGCAGAATACTTTTTGTTATTACAATTAAAGAAATCATACATCCAGAGATATAACCACCACTTTAAGGTGGAATAAGATATGAACATAACAACCAAGGGTTTGAAATAGGTATTCAAAGGATCTCCAAGATTAAAGCGATGTATAATACATGGCTTGTGTCCGACTGATGCCTCAAATTTTAGCATCGGAACAACCCTAATTAGCATAATTGTAGAGAAGAAGAATTAGTCCACCGATTTTTTTTTACAAAGATGATCGTTCCAATTAGGTATTCCCTTTCTACGATATAATAATGTGGTCTTATGTTGGAGCTTCAAGCTAGGGTTGGGAAAAAACACGCAAAGACCCTGTCCCGCTTGCCAACCTGATCAACCAACATAAAATTTGGAGTAATATAGATATTTTAAATTAAGCACGCGAAACAAAAAAATTAGGAGGGTGGGTTTATATATACCAATCCAAATCCCACTTCGACCACACTACCATGTATAGCATAAACCTATATATTTGGCCGTCTGAGCCTAAGATACAATTGGTGCACAGTTGTAAGATAATATTAATATTTCCCAATAAAACTATATCTTAGTATGGTAGAGTCTCGATTTGGTTGTCGCAAAATTTTGGGATCTCTGGCTTCCTAGTTGTTTCTTTAAGTGACCTTAACGTGGCTCAGTTATTTGTCTTTATTACCACGATAGTTGATATACAGTGGAATATTTATGGGTGTTTGTCGCTCACTCTTATTTGGTACTCTTCTATTTTAGTTAAGGAGTTGAGTTTGGTTGGTTGTGTTAGACAAAGTGGTATGAGGTTGGTGCAAAGATTTTGATTACACAACATGTGCTTGTTGCTGATATTCTAAGGAATTCCGGGTCCCTTTCCTTCAGTATATGGTTATATACGTTTCCTTTGTAGCATGGTATTTGGTTTGAAATACCCTAAATATCACAATAACAATGACGAAAGAATTACTACGTATTTAGCATTGGACCTTAAATATCACCCTAGTTTTTTAATAAACTCTCTTCTTATATCTCTTATTTAGTATATTATATAAATGTTCCCTAAAATATTAAAATATACCAATTGCATAAGAGATTGCGAGAAGATACGATTGAGTTTCTAGGTCACAAATATTTGCACTTAAGCTAGATGTTATTAAAACATATAATTCTTTTACAAGCATTGGGATACCTCCCCTATCCATTCAATGGATTAATATATGTAAATGTACAACTAGTTACTCTATTTCTAATGTAGGAACAATGAGATTTTTTAAAGGATCAAGAAGGCTTAGACAAGGTGATCCCATCTCACCCAATTTTTTCATAATATGTACTGAGGTCCTTACACATATCGTCAACAAAGTTGGTAAGAGAAAAGAGTTTACCTGACACCTAAAATGAAAAAGTGTCAAGCTAAATCACTTTATATTTGTTGTCGACCACTTGATGATGTTTAAACAACAAATCAAACAAGGAAAGGAATCTAGTTGTTATATTAACTCTTAGACATGCAAGTAAGTGATGTTAAAACTAATATATTATATAAAAGTTTTAACATATGGTTCAAGACAAATATGATGAAGTTGATGTTCTCCTCTCCAAAGTTATAATGACATGGGGTACTCGAGAATATGTGTGATAGCCTACGTGCCCCTTCATGATTACCTAGTAAACGGTGGGCAACCTGACCAACAGAAGGAGTTGATGTGTCCCGCAGTAGCGTATTATAGAGGCTGGTTAATCATCTACCCATGACGACACCTAAAGACAAATAATCTATCCAACAGACTCTACTCAAGGAGTCTATATAAGCTGCACCAGCTAAAGGTGTGAGATCCCATATAAAATTTATGTTTTTATAAATTAATAATATTATAAATGAAATAATTATGTTCTTTTATTTATTCATATATTAAGTTTTATATAATATTAGTAATATAATAAAATTAAAGTTGACTAAAAAAATAAAATTACATCACGAATTATATATTAAGTATAGTATATACAAATAATATTTTTAGGTTTTCTACAAGTGGAAAACATATTCTTAACAACTCTATCCAAATTTATATTTGCAACACTTTAACTTTTTACCATTTTTAAAGGAAATAATAGATCTTCTTGAAGTCAATCCTGTTTCTTTTCCCTTTTTTTAGCATATCCATCTACATTTTATTTTTTATTAGTCATTTTATCACATAAATATTAGCCACTGTATTATCCATATGAATGACCCCTATATTTGATCATTACCTTTATAATACTATTTAAGTGGATACTTGGTCTATTATTTAATATCCAACATGATAATCCCCCTCCCCCTCCCTATATATATGTGTATGTTCATATGTGTGTGTGTGTTTATGTTTATAGTAGCTATGCCATGTCTATGCCAACAAGATTTTCTCAACTATCCTCCTCGAGGAGACATTAAAACCAAACCATTCTTCTAGTGAATAAGACAAAATCTCATTCAAGTATATTAGGCTATAGTTATTTTATGATACCCATGATTTTTCCTAAAGACTAGTCACTTTTAAAACTACAATATTCATATTTATAGTAGAACTTATCCACTATTATTCTTCTCGGTCTGTAACTCCAACACTATTTTGGCCTTAAAGTGACATCAGTTCGAAAGGAAACCATAAGTCATAGTCATATGACACTTGTCTGAGTTCAAATCTCTCAACCGTGTAGAAGATTTCTTCACCTCAAGCAAATCCCAAGAGAATTTTCAATGTCCACTATTAGAGATTTCGTATTGATTGGGATTAAAGTGTTTTGACCAACTACCAATCTAATAAAAAGTATTAAAGGGATAACATTGTGCCTCTATTGAAGATATCATATTAGAGGTTCATTTACAATTATAAAGAAAAAACTTGTCACTTAAGAAAAATATAAGAGACTACTTGGGATATCTATATTTAAATAATGCTAGTATAATATTAATAATACAAATAAAATATAATATACATATATCTTAACTTAGCATATATCCATTAACATAAATATATCTCACTCGCCTCCAACTCATATCACCTCTTTTACTCCTTTCACATTCATTTCAATACTCAATCCTTTCTCTCTGTATGATCATACCTAATTTGTTCTAGGAAAAGATCATTGTCCATGCATAATTTTTATTTTGAAATGGAACTCAAAAATGCTTAAATGTGATGTTCAATGATCATTTATTTACTGTATATAAACTCCATTTAAAAAATTTGAGAAAAACAATATTATTATATATGTATGAGAAACATACATTGATTACATATATATATTATATACAAATATATTAGGTTTACGAAATTCGTTTATTATTTAAGTTACATCATAATGAGTAATGAATCCATATAATTAAATATTAAAACAATAGTATAATACTGATTATTTAAATTAGTTACAGAAAAACCAAACAATAATATATATATATATATATATATATATATATATATAAATATATATAAGCAAAACTTAATCACACTTCAATTATTGTTTGACACAAAATTACTTGCAGAACATAACAATCAAGTATTGACTATTTATCATGAAAATACACCATTAATGTGGACTAATATATAATATTATTTACGTATATAAGCCTGTGGTGCAAATTTTATATAATTAAAACACTAAAGTGTAATTAACTTGTTAAAAAATTTAGACGTGAATTTATTTCTAATGTTTATAACTTAAAAGTAACATTATGACACATAACATCCAATATGTAAAATAAATCAAAATTCTTAACAAGATAAAAGAACCTATATCATATATATGTTAACTTTACATCATTGCAGTGGATGATACAATTGAAACATATTTACAAAAGATAATCAAGACATTGTAAGTCTAAATTAATGTTATCATTCCTAATGAAGCAACAAAAAGAATTAAAAATAGAAAGGGGAGTACATGTAAAGAGAGAAGCCACTGTAGCTGTAAGTTGACAAATTAGGTATGGAGGAAACTTAACATAATAGATCTAAAAAGACTTTTGCAAAGGATATCTGAGCAAAAGATATGGAGAAAAATAGTTTCTTATTATTCTTTCAGGCCCAAAGGTAATATATATTTCAAGAGCATTGTTATATATCATTAATTTTTGCTTCACCCTTATATCACCTAGAATGTGTCACCCTATGTGGCATGAGATTGAGTGAGAATTTTATTGATTTTTAAAGCCACCAAAAAAGAAGTTATATAAGGGTTATGCAAAAAGAAGTGACATATATTTTTACTCATTTTTCAGTATAAGATTCTCCAGTGTTCCTTTGAGTCCTTCATCTAGTATCTTTGCAAATGTACTTGTACAATACATTAGTCGTTAATAATAGTTGAGTTCTGCACCATTGGAACCAGTGATATTGATGTTTTACTTATCTCTTTTATGAACTGTCCATCACCCAAGGCACATTTAATTTCTTCATACATATTTTCACCCACTATATGAAATGTCTTCTTAAAAAATCTTGATCAAAACCCATCATGTAATGGTGCTTTAATATTATCAAAATAAAATATTTAATTTTCTAACTTCCTCGTTTGTGACAGGAGTTGTGAGTTTACGTGCTTCCTCATGACTCATCTACTTCTGGCATATCTTGAGGATTAACTCAGTGTCATAGAATTTAGGGGATTCCCTAGGTGTACCAGGCAGTTGAGTGTAGTATTTACAAATTCACTGACAATTTTGTTTTCATCTACTACTTGAACTCCACTCTCATTAGACATTTGTTTAATGGTGTTGACAAAATTCTTATTTGCATTATTTTGTTGAAATAAACTATATTTGCTTTCCCCTTGTCCAACCAAGTAGCTCTGCACCTTTGCTTTGTCATTGATTCTTCTATTAATATTACTTATGGTACATGATGAAGTAAATAATTATTTTTTAACATTAGAACGTGATTATTTTTGTCTTCCATTATCTTTATTTGAACTGATACGTATAACACCTTTTAAATGTATAATACTTTCTAGATAATTCTAGCAATATTTGTGGTTAAGTGTTTTGATTTAACCTTAAGTAGATTCAGCTAGCATACAATTTGAAAATAGAAGATCCATAAATATATGTATTCCAAGCATCAATAAGTATTTATTCAAACTCACGACGACATGTCCAAGTTTCATAAAATTTGAAAGGGCTAGTTTCTTATTTTATTTATTTAACATCATCATAATAATACATCAATGATCAAATATGTCTAGTGGTTGGATTATGAGGCTGCAAAATGGAAATTGTTTTAGGCGCTATAAATTTAATAGTTCTCTATCGAACCTTAAAACCAACATTTTGATCACCTGATGTAATAGTTGTCGATGTAGAATGTGAACCATGGTAAGGCTTATATGTCAACTCCAAATCAATTTCACACTTAATCATATCTCTAGACCCTTGATCTAGTGTTGTAGATCTTAATCTTCGTGGATGTGCATTTATCTCACAAAAATCACCTTGTATACACCATTATTTATCTTGAATTCTTGTTCCCCACTCATTTATTTTATTCGTAAGTAGTCTCTTGAGGTTAGGTTAACTTCTGACAGAAATTTGGGAGATGTAGAAATCATTCTTGGACTTGATATAATTCACTTTGTAAAACATATACTGGTCATTACTATCGAACATATGAAGTTGAACTTTATTTAGGTCCCAAAGGATCCATATTCTACCACATATATCTTTATTGTAGTTATGATACACGTTACAACTTTTATAATTATGTTTCCAAGGAAAACCAACTTTATCCTTAGTCATTTTGGTTTCAACAAAGCATATGATCTAATATCCATATTTATTAGTTTGTCTTAAGCATTCATATTTCTTAATCCTTTTATTTAACCCCCTCATGTTCCATGTAAATATCATAAACACTTTTGGTCTAGGAGCTTGCACCCTTGTAGTTCCTCATGAAGTAAGTAATTGACCATCTCTTATATTGTTTCTTGTTGTTAGATTGAAGACTGAAATCTTTTTTCTGTAGGACTGATGAGACTATGATAAGGCTTAGTGTTCCTTGTCCCGTTGCTATCTTGAACCCATCCTTCCTTCATTAGAGTTTTCTCATGAGTCCCAAGAGTTATTACTTGGTCTTTGTTGGATTCTTTTATTGTTGGGTGTTGTGCCTGTGATGCCAAACTTCCTTCATGTTTAATATATTACATCTAACTAACATGTGGCCCGTCATCTTGCAATATGATCAAATTATAGGTTTCCATGTTTATTAAACCTCAACTTCATCTACTCTTCCATCTCACATATCCAGGTCAAAACTTTATATGACTTCTCTATGCATAACTATTCCCGCACGTACTCTTGCATACCTTAACCTTGTATGTGTTGTTGTGACCTCATCTGTCTACATTGGATTGTATGTGGGACTTTCTACTAGACTTAATCCTTTATGTGCTATAACTTTCCTATGATATTTACCTTTACTGTCACCTTTTTTATGCTAAACTTCTCAAACTTTATTTTTTTGGTCCATTACCCTAGTATAAGTAGTCTATTATTACCATTCCAAAGTTTTCAAAGGACCTTAAAAATTGCATCTTCACTCTCCAATTTTAAAACATAAAATCCTTGTCATGATGTGCTCTTTTTTACTTTACCAAAATACTTTCATAGTGTGTCTAAAATGTTCTTAACCATGTAAAATGGTTGTGGTTTGTCCATCATTTTCCCCACAATGCAATTTTACTAGGCTTTACAACCTTTCTTTTGTATTTCTTTTGAGAATGTCCCTGTGATCATACCATTTTACACGATAAGTTTAATATACTCATGCTTGATATCTACTCTATTATTTCCATCAAAAGTCGTTGGTCATGCCTTTGTGGATGATTTAATAGATATAGTTATCTTAGGCGATATGATTCCTTTCTTTAATGGTTTGACTAAACATTCCACAACTCCTTCAAATGGATTTTGAGTTTGGAAAATTGTTTGAGCATGTTTTATCAAAACTCACTACTTTCACACTTGTATTTTCAACCATGCTAACCTTTTGATTAGATTCAGGTGAATCAATCTCCATATGAATAGGGCTCACAATCATCAACAACATGATAACCCCAGTTTTTGTTATGCTGGTCAATGGTGGATGAGGTACATGTTTGTTTACATTCATATTTGCAGTATCATATGTGATATTTTAACTAAATTGTTTGTATTTCTTCCTTTGAGAGCCATTGGAAGGATACGTATATATTGGAACCTATCACAATATTTTTGAATAAATAGAAAATTAAAGAAGCAAATGATTTATAAGCTTAAACCAAAGAGATAAAGAAAGCGAGTAAGGAGGAGTATGGTCGAAGAACTCCACCAACTGTATATGCATGTTAGTCTTAATAACATGATGTTAGGTTCACAATTGTCACCTAGGGTAGATAGTATTTAGGTTTTTTTACATGGTTTTAGTTGTTAGCAAGTATCAGATATATACGAGTCGGTAATACAATTCAAGATATCTTGAGTTAAGTGTTTAGATCCTATATACCTATACGATAACCCCAGATGAAGCTATGAATACAACATGTCAAGATAAAACCCGAGTAAAGTAGCAAAAGGAGCCAAAGGTACATTTGCAGCTCAACAAAGAATTATATGCATAACACTTCCATCAACATGGAAATTTCACTACAAATAATTGGAGAAGATTCTGATCAATAACTTACACACAAGATATCTCTTGAATTGTACATCACATGAGAAGAAACATTCCTAAATCAAAGTAGAAGTTATGGGTATTTTACTATGAAGACCCAATATGCTCAAAATTTACAATAATTGAGTCTATTTAAACTTGCCTAAGTCTGACCAACTAAAGTAAAAAATAGAAAAGTCAAAAAGTCAAGTCAAAAAGTAAAGTCAAACACCATTTCAAGATACAATATGAGCTTAAAGTCACTTTGGGAAGTTATAATCTGTATTAGAAAAGTCTTGATGTTACATTGTGTCAGTCACCACGCGAAATTGGTTAGAAATTTTAAATAAAATCCTATTGATTCGAAAAGATCTTGAAGTTAGTGTTGTGTGGGAAGTTAGTGGTGTCTCCTAGGGTGTGATAAAAATAAGATAAAAATAAGCCAGAAAATGATGCACTAATCACCCTAGACATGAACAGTACTGCAAGTATTACATGACGTATGCATGTTTTAATGATAAGTTAGATTCATTCTCAGGGACTTAGTGTGTTACACGAATGAGCAAATAATCAAGAGTAGTAATAATTAATTCAAAGACAGAAAGTAATGATGATTGATAGTGATATTATTAATTAAACTAAATAAAATAAAAGACAAATAAATAAATATGAGAAGATATGAGATGAGAGAGTATAGATTAGGTTTTGCTAGTATGCACTAATCCATCTAATTCTTTCTATCAATTTCAGTTAATGAGGGAGATAATAGCTCTTAGATACATAGTCAGGATTCTAAATTCTCATACATTATACCTTGAGAGCGACTAAGGTAGCTACGGCACAACCACGAGGCAGTTTCAAATAGGGTTTCAAGCGCTACCAAGGTCCTAAGCAAACAATTCCTTCAATTGGTGATATGGTAAATAAAACAAACCCTAATGACTATCAGTTAGGATCAATGTTGTCAGGACAAATACCAGACACTAGACGTTATGTGGTGTTTCAATAATTAGACACCCCTTCCGAGCGACCATCTAACTACTATTCAGAAAGCCTAAAGTGATCAGGTTTAGGACAGGCAATAATTCAAAACACATAAACATATATGTGTAAGCAGCTAATATCAGATTGAAACATATAATTGCCAAAGAAACTTAGATAGAAAGAAAAATAGAATTCATAGATTATACATAATCAAAACCTAATCTATGGGAACATTAGTTCTTACCTGAACTAAATAAACTAAAAGATTGAATAAAAGACTTCATCTTGCTCTCTACAATAACTCTAATGATATAAAACCTAAGGACTAATTTATGTGAGACAAGGATTGTTTTACAAATGTTTAAGTGTGTATTTATAGGTGTTTAGACGATCTATTTTGTTTTCTTAGAGTAGAAGACAGGTATCTTGGACTCCAAGCCCAACTCAAATTCGTAACCCTAAAATATAGAAAAAGTAATAATTTGCCACTGTTTTGTTTTGGTCAGAATTGCTTCAATACTTATTTGTTTGACGCGTTCCAATAGTCGAACCCGATCGTCTCGGAAAGCTCTTTAACTTTTCTTTAGACCATTCTTCCAAATTCCTAGTAAATCTTGAGTTACGATCACTTCTATGGTCGTGGGTGCTAGAATTCAGATTTATTTGGCAACTTTATCTTTGCATATCTTAGCTTTTCCTTTCTTTTCTCCAATTTCCATGTACACCTTCTTTCCTTTATCACTTAGAATTTATTTGGCATCTAATTAATTTTCATATATATCTTTAAAGCTTTACACTAAATAAATAATTAAACCCAATATGCTCTAAAAATAATAATAGAAAATTACCAGTTACATCCTCAAAATAAGAATAATAGCCCTCTCCCATCCTTATCTATTACATTGTCTATAAAAGTCCTTAAAAAATTATACCAACCATACCCTTATTTTAATTAATCTGGGAAATCTCTAAACCCAAACCAGACTTCTTCTTCTTTGTGGCAAACAACACAAGACGCCGCTTCTCTCTATGAGGAACCACCCTGCCCCGACGCCCCGCCCTGATGCTGCGTCCTGACCCCAACGCTTCCACCCCTTCCAACTCGAATGATTCGGTCAATAGAAAGTAATCTTCAAACCGTGAGAAAGGTTTGCAGCCATAGGTCCGTGATTTTATTCAAACACCGATTGATGCTAAGGATGCCTTACCACGATTCTGCAATTTAAAGGGTTTGATGTTGGAGATGTTAATGACACCTCATTATTTTAGCTTCAAAGTTCTAGCGTGAGAAATAAAGGTCCCTGATTTTATTCCAAAACTGATCCATGCTAAGGATGCGGCTAACTTCATGCTTTTGCAAATAGAAGGGTTTGATGCTGGTGTTTCCAGTGGTACCACAAATTTACAGCTTAATAGTTCAAACCGTGAATCTGCAATTTAAGCCCCAAACTTTATCAATGAAGGTACTTATGTCTTAAACTCTGATTTTTTACCATAATTGCTCTGTCTCATTTATGAACACATATTTAGCTGATTTTTTGGTGTTTATTATGTATTGTGTAGTTATCTGGTAATTCAGTGATGGTAAATCGTATAATGTTGTTGGAAATCCAGGTTATACTAACAATGCAATTGGGAACCAAAATGTTGTTCCAGGAATTGTTGATCATGCCTCGAGTCTTAAATCACTTGATGATGTTCCAAGAGGGCTGAACATGAACTTGAACTTATAGCCTATTTAGAATTTGCAAAATTTACGTCTTTTTCCTGAATATTCTATT
This sequence comes from Nemophila menziesii, assembly GCA_029959085.1. NCBI lineage: Eukaryota > Viridiplantae > Streptophyta > Magnoliopsida > Boraginales > Hydrophyllaceae > Nemophila > Nemophila menziesii. Next base: position 2,227,857 of record JARWIR010000075.1, on the reverse strand, counting down.
GCTATTGATTTCCGACACTTGAATTTATGCAATCCTTATTTATAAGTTTCTCAATTCGTAATTTCCTCATCTTGTCTAGATTGAAAGGTCTAGTTGTCAACAATGTTGCTTGGAACAGAACTCATAACAAATGTTAAATATAATTTCATCTAATTTTTAATTGTGTCATTTTGTCCTTTTATTTTTTAGATTCTTTAATTTTATGATATTAGTCTTATTTCGTTATTTGTGTATGTTACCTATGTTAGCAACAAACATCTGAAAGGAAAGGTGTAAATGAACCATGGAATCCACAATAACCATTCGTAAATTTGCAAACCTTTAATTTAATAATAGAAGAAATGAATTTGGCATTTTACTTTAGGTCCTTTATCTGGTTAATTTCTTGGTAACCAAGAGATGAAAATTAGGTCTCATGTTTTGTTTTGAGTGTAATTCATGTCGACATATAAAGGTCTAACGTATAATTTGGTGGGAAAAAAATTTGGCCGAGATAATTTGGTGGGAAAAAAATCTGACCGGAAAATTTAGTGGGAAAAAAATCTGCTCGGAAAAATTTGGCGGGAAAATATTTTGCCGGAAATTTTTTGGTGGGAAAATTTTGTCAGAAATTATTTGGTGGAAAAATTTAATGAGGGTATTATTGTCTATCATGCCATTTATATTAGACATGACTTTTAAGATCAATATCAATACCTCTTAGGGTGGTATTGGTAATTGCCTCAAATAATAATTCATCAAATCAAGACTATAAATAGGAAAGTACACTAATGCATAGGAAAATCGAGTGTTTAGACTTCTAAAACACTAAAAATGATGTCTCCACATAATATTAAATTATCGATAATGGGGAGATATCAAGACCCTCAACTCAAAGTTATATCGTCCCGATACAATAAAGATAAAAACAAAGGGAAATCTCTAAATACACACCTAGGGCAATTAAGCACAATTGGAAAGGAGATAGTAGAATAGATAGAATAGACCTAAAGCAACTACTCAGAAAATTTCATCTAATAGTATTTGAAAACTACATACATGTACACTTCTCATATCCACAATCAACACGTCTTGAATTGAAGATTAGATTAGCTTCGCAATGTAAGAAGGAGAAGAACTTTACTCAGTTCACCAAGGAGGCTATAGATTGTTCATCAAAGTTCACTAGTATCCAAAGATCCACTTAACTACTCTCTATTGGCTCAATCACTTCTAGATTACATAGCAAAGAATCAAAAGGTCTTTAAGGTTTAATGTTTGATTAGGTACGGTATGATAAGTATATTTTGATTATTTAGAGTGAGCTTTTTTCTCTCTCCTCACTAGCCATCAACGACCCGCCCTAGAGTTTGAGTTACTTTCATAAAACGTTTCTCACTCAACCCAATGAATTTCTTGATACACAAAGTAGCATCCCCAAGAACCCAATTAAAGTATAACGATGTTCACATAAAAATCCCACTTTGCGGTCCAAATATATATATTCTTTTCAAATCAATTTTTTTCTTTTGTATAGATGTGACTCTCTTTTTGATGTTGAGATATCACGCTATTTTTCTCATAAATATTTTCTTTTCTTTTCATGCTTTTTATCTTTTTTTTAATTAACTCTTACCCCGGCAAAGGGTGAAATGTAAACCTATGAATCGTCATCTAAATAATAACAAATCATAATTAATAAGCTAAAAAATCCCAACCCAAAAACTATTCCATGATGGTGGACCCACCACTCCAAACTCAAGCTCTAAAACCACTGTCTATGCATCGCGGTTCGAGTACGTGTCATATGGAAAAGTCCTAAAATCTAAAGGGATATGACTTATAATGTGGTTAAATAAAAGGATTTTAGAAAGGCTAGAAGGGGCTGAGAAGAATATAAAATATTAAATGGGCAGCAAGCTAAAGGAACCACCTTAATCACTTTCTAAATCATGCAATTTTGTTATTCTATTACCTTTAGCACGTTCATCAAATAGTTTTGTCAACTAGCTTGGATCTCGCGGCCTACAAACCACTCATGGCTCTCTAAGATCGAACGTACTTTCTATTGCATAGCTAACTAATCTTTTCTTTACTATCTAAGTGTGTTTTCTTGCAAATACTCAAAGCATACAAAATAAAATAGCTCATATACATACTACTTTCTATCATTAACTTACTGAGCTTATGCTTTCAAGTTATTAAACATACTCAAAATCTAATTCCCATGTATCAAAAATTTAAATTTCTAACTAAAAACATAAAACTGGAGATGAGAGACAACGAATCCCTACACCCCAACTCAAAAATGAGCCGTGTTTCCAAGACTCTAAAAAGAAATTAAAATTAGCAGATAAAACATTTAAAGAAATGGTAAGGAAGAAAGGAAACATACTCTCGAGGCTATTTCCTCGCATTATCGACATCCAAGATAGGATTTACTGGATCTTTCTTTAATTGCTCGAGGAGTATCATGATGTGCACTTGATTGTATTTGATTTGTGCCACATCATTGGCTAAGGATGTTTGAGCTGCTTCGAAACGCTCCTCCATCTTCTCTTGCCAACTATGCTTCTTTTCTTCTTTTGATACTTGCGTAAATGCTACTCCTTTCAAGACTTTCGTGATCCAAGCATCGTCAAAATTGTTACTCGTTTTAAAATCCAGTTTCTCTTCTTCACCCAAAATTACATTCTCTTTCCGCACAAGACACGTGATCATAGTAGGATATTTCACATTAAATAACAAGATAGGAGAGACCGAAAATCGCATCACTTCCTCAAAGATCAGCTGTGCCACATCTACTTCTTCTCCTCACAAAATACAATTCAACAAGATAGCGTTCTTTTTACTTACGCCAGAATTATTATGTTTCCAAAGACGTTCAAGATAAGGAAATTGTGTCAAATTCTAGCATCTGGTTGAAGATATTTGTATGGCCAAGGTTCCTTTAATTCTCCTTTATGTGATTGCACTTTCTCCTTGTCTAAAAATTGCTCAAATAGTAAATTCCAATCGAATATTCTTTTTCCATCCACCGCTTTTCTATACTTGCATGGTCCGACCAATTTCTTAAACTAGAAGTGGTTTCTAATCTCTTCAACTGTGAAAGGAGCTAAGTTTTCTCTAACTTGAACACAACCTTCACTATCTCGGCTAAATAGGCCTAAATAGAATTCTGAAACTAACTCATGACATAAGAAGAACGTCTTACCATGAACGTAGACCAACCCAATCGTTCACCAAGCTCCAAGAATCTCTTGTACTCTTCTTTACCAACTTCTTCATCAAATACTCTCTCATAAGCAAAAGGTAGTTCCTTTAATTGTTTCTCTGCAAAAGTGGTGGGGGAAAATGTGTGATAAAATAATAGATAAATAAAGATAATAATAAAGAGCACACACCATTGAGAACCACGGAACTCACTGCAAGTATCACAGATCGTTTGCAAGTTTTAATGATAAGTCAAGTTCCTTTGCAGGGATTTGATCCGTTAGATCTATTTATATTTAACAAGCGTAGATGAATTTATATGTTTTAAAATAAAATAAAATACTATGAATAATTATCTGATATGAAATAAACAAATACGAATGCAGATAAATAAATATGAATGTAAGTCTAATAGATTAGGATTACTAATATGAGTCTATTTTACTAAGTTTTTATTCTAACCTGTCACAGATTAAGCATTATATATTAACCAGGATTCTAAATTCTACCTAGCCTCTATTAGGCTTAGGAGCAACCTCTCCACTACCAAGGATTCCTGAGTAATGATTGGTGGTTAAATCAAACCTTTACGATTAATTCGTTAGGCAAGGGATCAAAACTAGATGATTATGTGGTGTTGTCAATAATTAAGAGTAATCCTAAGATTGGCCGAATCTAGGGATGTAACAATAAGTCAAAACACATAATAACAATATACGCCAAGCTCAATCGATTAAAATAACAAATAGTATTAATGAATGTAAAGACAAAATAATAACCCAACAATTAAAAGTAAAACTTACATAATAAAAGCTTAGAAATATGGTTTAGCATAATCTATTGCTAATTACCCTAAATATAGAGAAGGTGAGATGTAGAAGAGGAGTTTGTCACTCTCCAACTTCTTCTTCTTGTCTTCCTCTATAGGTCAGCTTGCTTCTTGGATGAATAACTTGATTCTAAGGATGAATAATTAATTAAAGGGTTAAGCTATTATTTAAAAGTGAGAAAATACAAGTAAGGACTAAGCCTAAGCTTGAAACTGAGCAAGGTAATGTTTACAATGGTATAAGGGTGTATTTATAGGTGTTTAGGAACCCTAATTCGTTTTCTTGAAGGAGAAGTAAGTGGTGGACTCCAAGCCCAACTCTAATTCGTATGGAAATAAAGATAATTACTGCTGACTTGTTTTAATCATACCTTCTTCGTTATTGGTCAGTTTTTAGCCCATAAGATACCAAAATAATCCTCACGGAATTATCTACGTCTCTATGAAAGGAATCTTCTAAAATCAGCTCGGTTTTGAAGTTATCACCACTTCTTTAGACGTAGATGCAGAAATTCAGATTTAAGACAGTTTTTCCTTTTCCATGATTTTAGCTTTTCTTTCCTTATCTCCAATTACCATGCTTATCTCTTTCCATATCTTGTCGTCTTTGACTTGGACTCTAATTAATCTCCATACTTATCTTTAAAACTTCACACTAAATAAATAATTAAACCCAATATGCTCTAAAATAATAATTTACGAAATCAAGACTCAAAAAAATGATGTCTCATCCTAATATAAATCTATCAGAAATGAGGAGACATCAAGACCCCCAACTCAAAGTTGTATCGTCCCGATACAATAAAGATAAAAATAAAGGGAAGTCTCTAAATACACACCTAGGTAAACTAAGCACAGACGGAAGAAGATAGCAGAATATGGAGAACAGACTCAAAGCAACTACTCGGAAAATTTCATGTAATAATATTGAAAACTACATACCTGTACCCTTTTCATATCTACAGTCAACAAGGCTTGAATTCAAGATTAGATTAGATTCGAAATGTAAGAAGGAGAGGAACTTTACTCAATTCACCAAGGAAGCTATAGATTGTTCATCGAACCTTACTAATATCCAAAGATCCATTTAATTATTCTCTATTGGCTCAATCACTTCTCAATACCATAGCAAAGAATCAAAAGGTCTTTAAGGTTGTAATGAAGGCTTAGGGACGGTATGATAAGTATATTTGGATAATTTAGAGTGAGCTTTTGGCTCTCTCCTCACTAGCCATCAACGAATCGCACTAGAGCTTGAGTTACTCTCATAAAATGTTTCTCACTCAACCCAATGATTTCCTTGATGCACAATTTTAGCATCCCCAATAACCCAATTAAAGCATAAGACGTTCACATAAAAATTCCACTTTGCTGGTCCGAATATATATATATATATATATATATATATATATATATATATATATATATATATATATATATATATATTTTCTTTTCTTTTCAAATCAATTTCGTTAGCTATGACTCTCTTTTTAATGATGAGATAGCACGCTATTTTCTCATATATATATATATATATATATATATTTTTTCTTTTAATGCCCTTGTTGGCAAATTTAGCTCGTAACTTCTTTTCCATTCACTATTACCCCGTCAAAGGGTTACAATAAAAATCTGTAAATCATCATCAATACAAAGAATAGAGCACATTAATAAGCTCAAAAATCCTATCCCAAGAATAATTCCCATAATGGTGGATCCACCACCCCAAACTCAAGCTCTAAAACAACTGTCTATGCATCGCGATTCGAGTGCGGGTCATATGGAAAAGTCCTACAATCTAAAGGGATATGGCTTATAATGTGTTTCAATAAAAATCTTTCGAAAGGCCAGAAGGGGCTGAGAAGGATATAGCGTATAAAATCAAAATAACAAGGTGAAAAGGTATAAGAAGGCTTCAAGTGGCTTCAATTATGAAAGAACTGCCTTAATCACTTTCTACACTATGCAATTTCGTTATTTTCTTACCTTTAGCACTTTCATCAAATGGGTTTGTCAAATAGCTTGGATCTCACGGCCTACACACTTTTCAAGGTTCCTTGAGATCGAACATAGTTTCTATCGCATTGTTAACTAATCTTTTCTTTACTATCAATGTGTCTTTTCTTGCAAATACTCAAAGCATACAAAATAAAATAGCTCATAAACATACTACTTTCTATCATTAACTTATGGAGCTTATGCTTTCAAGCTATTAAACACACTCTAAATACATCTAAACCTTCTCATAAAATTTTTAATTTTACCTAAAAAACAATAAAACATAGAAAAATGAAGATGAGAGACAACGAATCCCCACACCCCCAACTCAAAAATGAGTCGTGTCCCCACGACTCGAAAAGACTCAAAAATAATAAAAGAAAATTAAAATTTTATAGATATTGCACATAAAGAAAAGGTAAGGAAGAAAGAGAACATACTCTTCGAGGCTATTTACCTCTCCTGATCAATACCTGGAATAGGGTGCAGTGCTTTCAAGTATGTAAATTTCTAGTATCACCAATTTCGCTTTCCCTTACATCTTCTTATGTTCCATCCCATTCAATCACACTCTAGAAATCTCTTGTTTATCTTCTTCCAATCTTTGCTCTTGAATAATCTCTCATGAGCTCAAGGTAAGTCCAGTAATTATATTTTTGCAGAAGCTAACAAGGCCTTTGAAACTTCATTAATCTCGGGTAAAGGATTATTGATTGTAGAGGTTGTGGTGCCTTCCTTATGAAAGTTTAAACCTTTTTGCTTCTTGAATTCACCACAGCTAGCTTTCCTCTATTCTCTTGATCCGATGCACCTTGTAGTTATTCCTGAACTAGTACCCATCTCAATTGAAACCTTCTTGATCTAACCGAATACCTTGCTTTGATTCTTCAACTCCCTTACTAATATCTTCGTTCATTTCATCATCTCTTTTGACCCCCAACTCAAAGCTTTGACAATTCTTGCAAATTGAAACTCTTGATTATAGGTTGAACAAGCTTGATTTGGTTTAGGAAAGGTGTAAGGAGGACAAATCTCCATGTGGGTATGATTGAATCAAGCTTTAATTATGTGGGTTTAAGGATTTTGAGAAGAAGATTTTGAAATTCATGGTTTTGGTTCTTGGTTTCTAGGTGTTTTGGTATGATTTGGGTGATCGAATCTTCTTTGTAATGATGTAGGGAAGGATTTGGATGTGAATTCATGGTGAATTAGTGGTGTTTTGATGTTAGGTGAAGGTTTGAATGAGCTTTAATGGAGTTGGGAGAGGTTTGGAGAAGAAAGAAAGGCTTGAGGTTTATTAAATTTGGAATAATGGCATTACCTCTCTTTTATAAACCTTAAATTCACACTTTTCTCTCTCCAGCGGCGCGCTGCGGTATACCGCGCATATGGTCCGGTATACCGCACCTATCAGCGTTCCGAAATTTTTCGTCTCGTCAAAAATCACGCGCCTCATACCCTTGGCACGGGTTTTGTGCCCGGCGGTATACGCGCATGTGGTCAGGTATACCGCACCCATCAGTGTGATTTTTTTCGCCTCGGTATAAAAACCGAGCTACGTACCCGTGGTACGGGGTTTCCTCCCCAGCGGTATACCGCGTATGAGGTCCGGTATACCGCACCGATGGTTCAACATTTCCGAAATTTTTTGTTTTCCTTCCCTAACTCGATTTCTCCAATACCTAAGCATCAAAAACACTAATACCTTTCTCAAATATGCATTATCCACTAAAAACAACTAAACTAAACATAAACTAAAAACGTAAAAGATATAAAAACTTAAAAAATTGAGGGTTGTCTCCCGTACAACACTTTTATTTACCGTCTTTCAAAGTTAGACGCGTTACCTCGGTTATTTATTTTTATAGCCTCCCCAGCAGTGAGTGAGATGATTAACGCTTACCAACTCGAGCTTGCAACCTTCGATAGCTTTTATTTCGACCACTTCTTCTGAGATAATTTGTGTGATAATGTATGGTCCCTTCCAAGAACTGTTATGTTTGGGATTGGGAGGTCTCCATGCTACCTCCTCTCCTACCCCAAACTCAATCTTTTTCTCCATGGTTTCTTGGAGACTTTCAGGTTCTGGCTTCTTGGTTACCGCTCTGATTATATATAGTTCTTTTGACTTCTTTTTCCTCTTCTTTCCCGAAACATAGAATGTTTCAGAATCATCTTCAATACTAAGAGTCACGGTTCCTTCATTCACATTCACTATGGTATCGCTGGTGGCTAGGAATGGACGCCCAAGAATGAATGTGACGTTCTTATCTGCTTTACAGTCAAGAATGATAAAGTCTGTTGGAATAACAAGGTTACCTATTTGGACGAGTACATCCTCTATTACTCCCCATGGCTTAACTGTAGATTGATCCGCAAGTTGTAAGATTACGGATGTCGGTTCGCTTCTCTAATACCAATCTTCTTGAATATACTTTTGGGCATGATATTTACACTAGCCCCTAAATCACACATGGATTTTCCATGAAATATTCCACCTATTTTGATTGGGAGGTTAAACTCTCCAGGATCTTTATGCTTTGGTGGTAATCTTCTTTGACCTGGTGCTGATACCCCTTCATTGATTGCTACAGACTTGGCTCTTGTGAATATTTTCTTATTAGAGAGTGCCTCCATAAAGAATCGATCATAGTTTCTCCTTCCTTCCATAGCTTCGAGTAAAGGGACATTAATTTTCACTTGTTTTAACGCCTCTATACACTTCTGATGTCGCTCCGCGGGATAGTGGCAATGTATGGGTGTTTGTCTTGCTCTACTTCTCTCTTCAATTCTTTGTTCATCAACCACTCTTGGCTTCTTAATCTCACCTTTTTCAACTTCTTCAACCCAATCTTCAACAATTATCTCATCTAAGTTCGTCCTATCTACGGTTGATGTGTTTGGAAGGACATCCCTTTTTTATGGAGATGGTAGTGTTTCCTTCATCTTTTCAGCTTGAAGACTAATAGTCTTAACCTTGTCGTCAACGTATTGGATCTTCTTCATGTTAGATGTTGTATCTTGGGTTAATTATAGGAGTTGACTTTGCATTTGTTCTATGATTGTAGTGAGCCACATTACATTCTTCTCTAAAAGTTGATTATGTTGTCTTAAATCTTGATTCTGTTGTTGCAGGCTTTGCACTACTGATGCATCGATCTTTGATACAAGTCTGCTCATATTTTCCTTCGAGAAGTTGATGAATTGACTAATAGTCTCTTTTAACTCAGTGATCTCTTCTTGAGGACGTGATTGAGCTTGACTTACATTATGCACATTGCAGCCTAGTGGTTGTTGAGCTTGATTTTCATATGCTTGTTCTTGTAGGTATAACTGTTGAGGTGGCTTTGGGATGCTTTCCTTAACAGTTATAGCAAGTTGTTGTATTTGATCTTGCAAGATTGTAATCCTCGCTTCTTCTTCTTCGTTAGCGGTAGGAGTTTGATCTTGTGGCCAACTTATGTTGTTCTCAATGATTGTTTCCATACCACTCTTTGCTTCTTTCGGATCCATAGAGACAAAATTAACACGACCCATATTATCTGCTCTTAGCCTTGACTCTCTATCGAGTCCATTATAGAACATGGATAATTGTAATTGTGGCGTGTATTCATGTAGTGGAGATCTTGCTAACATCTTTTGAAATCTCGTCGATGCTTCGTCAACACTCTCTCCGGCTTCTTGTAAGAAATTCATAGGCTCCAATAGTTACTTCACTCGCATACTTGTAGGATAAAATTTATCGAGGAATCTTTCTTGAAACTTGTCCAAATTGGTTATTAGCTCGTGAGGTTGATCATCGAACCAATCGCTTTCTTTCCCGGTCACTCGCATACATTAAATAATACATCTGTTCTTGCGTAACACCTTCATTAATGTAGGCATCACAAAATTGCATGAATTTCTGAACAGATTTGACCAGATCTTGATTTGAATCACCATTAAATTTCCCATAGCTCGCGAATTGATTAATTAAATCAGGATCAGGCTTGAATCTAAGGGTTTGTTTGGATATAGAGCGGATTAAGTATTAAAGGATAGGAAAGGATAGTATATTAAAGGAAATGAGAGGAGAGTATTAATCTTGTTTGGATTGAGTAGAAAAAGAAAGGAAAGTGTTAGTAAAGTATTGGTTGAAGTTTGTGTTTGGATAGTATATATAAAGGAAAAGAAAGGATTATTTTATAACTAAATTACTTTTATACCCCTAATATAATATATTTTAAATAGAATATAAGGGTAACAAAGACATTTTACTATTAAAGTTAATCCCTTCTTTCTAATGACTCCAAATTGGAGGGATAAGATATAAAGGATTAGAAGATATAATCTTAATCCTTTAATAACTTATCCCTTCAAAAATTTATAAAACAAACAAAGGAAGGATAACTATTATTCTTTATAATACCTTCCCTCCCCTTCTAATCCCTCAATCCAAACATACCCTAACGGCTTGGATAGTTGGGACGCGAATCCCAATGCGTTGAACTCGGAATTGGATAGGAAAACCTAGCTCTAACCGTTGATTATCCATCTAAAATCCTGAGAAAGACTAAAACAAAAAGAAAGCGTAAAACTGAAAACAAATAAAAACTTTTACACTAAATAAACACAAAATAGATTAACTTAAAGATAAATCCCCGGCAGCGGCGCCAAAAACTTGGTGTGGGCAAAGGTGTGATAAAATAATAGATAAATAAAGATAATAATAAAGAACACACCCTCTTGAGAACCACAGAACTCACTACAAGTATCATAGATCGTTTGCAAGTTTTAATGATAAGTGAAGTTCGTTCGCAGGGATTTGATCCGTTAGATCTATTTTTATTTAACAAGCGAAGATGAATTTATATGTTTTAAAATAAAATATAATAATATGAATAATTATCTGATATGAAGTAAACAAATACGAATGCAGATAAATAAATATGAATGTAAGTCTAATAGATTAGGATTACTAATATGAGTCTATTTAACTATGTTGTTATTCTAACCTTTCACAAATTAAGCATTATATATTAACTAGGATTCTAAATTCTACCTAGCCTCTATTAGGCTTAGGAGCAACCGCTCCACTACCAAGGATTCCTGAGTAATTATTGGTGGTTAAATTAAACCTTTACGACTATCTAGTTAGGCAAGGGATCAAAACTAGATGATTATGTGGTGTTGTCAATAACTAAGAATAATCCTAAGATTGGCCAAATCTAGGGATGTAACAATTAGTCAAAACACATAATAACAATATACACCAAGCTCAATCGATTAAAATACAAATAGTATTATTGAATGTAAAGACAAAATAATAACCCAACAATTAAAAGTAAAACTTACAGAATAAAAGCTTAGAAATATGGTTTAGCATAATCTATAGCTAATTACCCTAAATATAGAGAAGGTGAGATGTAGAAGAGGAGTTTGTCATTCTCCAACTTCTTCTTCTTGTCTTCCTCTATAGGTCAGCTTGCTTTTTGGATGAATAACTTGATTCCAAGGATGAATAATTAATTAAAGGGCTAAGCTAAAAGTGAGAAAATACAAATAAGGACTAAGCCTAAGCTTGAAACTGAGCAAGGACATGTTTACAATGGTATAAGGGTATATTTATAGGTGTTTAGGAACCCTAATTCTTTTTCTTGAAGGAGAAGTAAGTGGTGGACTCCAAGCCCAACTCTAATTCGTATGGAAATAAAGATAATTATTGTTGACTTGTTTTAATCATATCATCTTCGTTATTGGTCGGTTTTTAGCCCATAAGATACCAAAAGAATACTCACGGAATTATCTACGTCTTTATGAAAGGAATCTTCCAAAATCGGCTCGGTTTTGGAGTTATCACCACTTCTTTAGACGTAGCTGCAGAAATTCAGATTTAAGGCAGCTTTTCCTTTTCCATGATTTTAGCTTTTCTTTCCTTATCTCCAGTTACGATGCTTATCTCTTTCCATATCTTGTACTCTTTGACTTGGACTCTAATTAATCTTCATAATTATCTTTAAATCTTCACACTAAATAAATAATTAAACCCAATATGCTCTAAAATAATAATTTACTAAATCAAGACTCAAAATAGGAAAGTGCACTATTTCTTAAGAAAATCGACTATAAGACTTCCTAAATCACTGAAAATGATGTCTCATCCTAATATAAATCTATCACGAATGAGGAGACATGAAGAAGCTATCAGGGCCCTTGAAGCTTTCTCTTTTTCTTTGGGTGTAGGACCTTTGGATTGGAGAGTCTGTGTTGTCTTCTTTACAAAAAGTGGAACCTTTTTGCCCATTGAATTAAACACAACTAGCTCACCTCTCTTTACAATATCTATTCTACCCTTTGTGTTGGGACTAGATCTTTTCTCACTTGATTTCTTCTCAATAGAACCCAATACCTTGCTTTTTGTTCATCTCCCTCTTAGTAGATAATGTTTCTATTCTCTTAGTCATCTCAATTAACCTCCAACACAAAGCTGTAATGGAGTTGGGAGAGGTTTAGAAAAGAAAGAGAGGCTTAAGAATTGTAAAATTCGTAACAGACTAACCTTCCTCTTCTTTATAACCTAAAAAATTCAAATTTTTTCTCTCTCCAGCGGCGCGGACTAGCATACCGGTGCTTCTCTTCGAAAAAAAATCTTACTTCGGCAAAAAACATGATTCGCGAACCCGTGGGCACTTGTTTTTGTCGTACCGGCATATCGGTGCGGTAATTTTCGAAAATCCATCCCTCGATAAAGAACCCGACGCATGAACCCGTGGACACCCTTTTTGGACCCACCGGCTTACCGGTCATATGGTCGGCATACCGGTGGGCAGGTAGAATATGCCTAAAAATTTCATTTTTCCTCCCTAACTCGATTTCTTTAATTCCTGAACATCAAAAACACTAATACCTATCTCAAATATGCAATATCAACTAAAAAAAACTAAACTAAACATGAATTAAAAACGTTAAAACATAAAAAATTGCGGGTTGTCTCCCGAACAACACTTTTATTTAACGTCTTTTGAAGTTAGACGCGTTACCTCTATCAAGATTTGCAAATATAGCCGCCCCAACAACGAGCAAGGCTATAAAGGTCTACTAATCTCCGCTTAATGACCTTCTTGGGCCTGATCTCTATCACCTTAGCTGAAACAACTTTAGTGACTACGAATGGTCCCATCCATGAGTCTTGATAACCTCGTGGCCTATTCTCTGGTTTGTGGGCTTTCCATAGAACTTCATGGCTGATCCCAAACTCAATGTTTGGCTCAGTATCCACATGTTCTTCGTGGATCTTTTCTTTAGGGAATTTGAGATGTGAAAGACAGTAGTTGATAGGAACGGTGGGATTTGACTTCCTTGGTTTTTACCCTAGACATAGAATGTCTCGGATACATTTTTAGCATGAAAGGTAATCGTCCCTTCTTGGATGTTGATTATGCTTTGGCTAGTGGTCATGAAAGGCCTTTCAAGTATGATTGGTGATCAGTAGGGATGGTGATATTACCTGATCGGACATGAACGTCCTCCACTGTTTCCTTATGTCTTGGTAACTGAGTTGTCAGCAAACTGCAACTTCACTGGATCTTTCTCTGATTTCAGAAATCCAAGTCTCTCGAACACCGACTTTGGCATAAATTCACACCTGAACCCACATCACACATAGCTTTCATCTTGAGTGTACCATTTTTTGGATAGGAGGATTAAATCTTCCAGGTTCATTGAGCTTCAATGGTAACTCTTTTTCTACTCTTCTTGAGACTCTCACGATCTCTTTCTTGGCTTCTTCACTCGCTTCTTTCTCATGAATAACTTGCGTAAAAACTTGTTGTGGTGTAAGCCATTTCTTCACAATCTCAAGCATTTGGGCGTTAATATTCTCAGATGTATACGCCTCTACAAATGTCTTGAGTTTAATGTCACCCTTCAGATTTGTATCAGGAATGATTTGTAACTCTGTTTGAACAATTGGTGGCGATTCCACCTTTTCTTCTTCTTTATTTTCTTGCACAACAGGTGCAATTTCAACTTTCTCTTTCGAGACTCCTTCCTCTTTCTCTTTTGAGACTTCTTCCTCTTTCTCTTTATTTCTCTTAGCTTGTAACTCCATAACCGATCTAATATCGTCTTGCATATCTCTCAGAAGCTGTATAAATTAGGATTTTTTGAATCTTTACCATCATTTTCAGAACAGTTAGAGTCCACGAGGCTAGACTTGGTTGGTTCTTCTTCGGTACTAGGAACTTCCACGGCACTTTCGGCAGCATATGAGGTACTTCCTTAATTTGTTCAATATCAAGGCAAATAGCCTTGCAAGCTTCGAACCCAACATTGGCATCATCTCCTTCAATAGCCTTCAATTCTTTTGCTTCCATAATATTAGTAAGAACTTTATTAATTTGTTCTACTTGTGTACCTAAAATTTTAATTGAAGCTTCTTGTTCTCTTAACTTCTCGTTCTATGAATGCATATTAGTGGTCATAAGATCCATACAATTCTTCAAATTGTTGATCACCCACAACTCCTTCTTGAGGATACTGTGGTAAAGAATTCTGAGCTAAAGCATCGGTATATGTGTCATTAACAGGTTGTTGTGAAGGAGTAAGTCGATTGTAATTCTGATTTCCTTGATATGGAACTTGACCTCTTGGTTGGAAAGAGTTATTATGGGGACGAGGTTGATAATGACCAGGATCAGCGGCCCCTTGTGGATTTGAATACTACATACCCAGATGATTCCTATTACCAAATTAATAATTTCTTCGGTTGGATATGAAATAAACACACGATAAATTTCCTTTGCACTCTTCCCATGTATTATTTGTGACCCTACACTGTTGACAACCTTGTGTTTCTTGCACTACATTCGTTGCACCTAAATTCCTCTGTATCTCAAGCTTAATCTCTTTGATTTGATTTTCTAATGCGGACAATTGAGCTGAGTTTGCAGTTTCTGCATCTAATCAAAGCGTACCTTTGGCATTTGTAATAGAAGCTTGCGAAAGTGGCCAAATCCTTTCTGTTTCTATAATGTTTTCCGTACCTTCGGCAGCTTCTATAGGATTCATGGACACAAAATTTCCCATTCCAAGATTATCTACCCTCAGTCTACTTTCTCTATTGATACCTTGATAAAATATAGCTAACTGTAAAGACGGGGTGTAACCATGGAGTGGACATCTTGCTAACTTATGTTGAAACCTTGTCCATGCGTCTCCTACTTCTTCTCCATTCTCTTAACAAAACTTTGCAAGCTCGCTTTGGTCTTTGAGTCTCATACACTTTGGATAAAAACGGTTAAAGAATGTGGCTTGAAGTTCTGCCCATGTATTAATAGTTCTTGGTGGTTAGCAATCTAGCACTCACCATCTTTACCGGTCAGGACGAACGAAAACATGTTATAATACAGTTGCTCACGTGTAATGCCTGGAGTAACATAGGTATAACAAATCTGCATGAACTACTGAATCGTTCTTACCGGATCTTGAACTACTGCTCCACTATAGAGTCTGAAATTCTGAAATTGACTGAGCATGCCTGGATCGGGCCTAAATTTGATATTCTGGATCTCTAGAGGATGATAACCTAATGGTTGAACATGAAACGGTGCTCCCAAGCCTGGGAGGTGTAGTTCAACTCTATTCTGATTATTGTTGTTTCCGTTACCTCCTGGTGGTATTTGTTGTTGGCCTATATCTCCAAGTGGTGGATCTATAGGATTAAATTGTAGATCTACTCCATGTTGATTTTCTGCCATAACTCTTCTTAAGGCTCTTTCTTCCCGGATACGTCTGTTATAAGCTGTAAAACTCCTTGCGGGCTCCGGAAGAGGAGGCCAAAGGTTCACTCTAAAGTACTGAAAAAGACTAGAGCAAACCAACAAGCGTAAATCTGGAAAAATAAAAATAAAAACTGAAAAATAAAAATTAACTAACAACCACTACTCGAAATAGATAAAGCACACGCTAACGAGACTCAAGTCCCTGGCAGCGGCGTCAAAAACTTGGTGTCGCCTAGGGTGTGATAAAAATAAGATAAAAATAGGCCAGAAAACGATGCACTAATCAACCTAGACAGGCACAGTACTGCAAGTACTACAGGACGTATGTAAGTTTTAATGATAAGTTAGATTCGTTCTCAGGGACTTAGTGTGTTACACGAATGAGCAAATAATCAGAGTAGTAATAATTAACTAAAAGACATAAAGTAAAGATGATTGATTGGGAGATTATTAATTACACTAAATAAAATAAAAGACAAATAAATAAATATGAGAAAATATGAGATGAGAGAGTATAGCTTAGGTTTTACTAGTATGCACTAATTCTTCTAATTCTTTCTATCAATTTCAGTTAATAAGGGAGATAATATCTCTTAGATACTTAGTCAGGATTCTAAATTCTCATACCTTAGGCCTTGAGAGCGACTAAGGGGGTTACGATACAACCACGTGGCAGTTTCAAATAGGGTTTTCAAGTGCTACCAAGGCCCTAAGCAAACAATTCCTTGAGTTAGTGATATGGTGATTAAAATAAACCCTAATGACTATCTAGTTAGGATCGATGTTGTCAGGACCAATACCGGACACTAGATGTTATGTGGTGTTTCAATAATTAGACACCCCTTCCAGACAACCATCTAACTACTATTAAGAAAACCTAAAGTGATGTGGTTTAGGACAACCAATAATTCAAAACACATAAACAAATATATGGGTAAGCAGCTAATATCAGATTAAAACATATAATTCTCAAAGAAACTTAGATAGAAAAAAAATAGAATTCATAGATTATACATAATGCAAAACCCAAGCGATGGGAAAATTAGTTCATACTTGAAGTAAATAAACTAAAAAGATTGAATAAAAGACTTAATCTTGCTCTCTACAATAACTCTAATGTTATAAAACCTAAGGACTAATTTATGTGAGGCAAGTATTGTTTTACAAAGGTTTAAGAGTGTATTTATAGGTGTTTAGAAGATCTAATTCGTTTTCTTGGAGTGGAAGACAAGTAACTTGGACTCCAAGCCCAACTCAAATTCGTAACCCTAAAATATAGAAAAGGTAATAATCTGCCACTGTTTTGTTTTGGTCATAACTGCTTCAATACTTATCAGTTTGACGCGTTCCAATAGTTGAAACTAACCGTCTCGGTAATCTCTTTAACTTTACTTCAGACCATTCTTCCAAATTCCAAGCCAATATTGAGTTAATATTACTTTTATGGCCATGGGTGATGGAATTCAATATTATTTGGCAACTTTATCTTTTCATATCTTAGCTTTTCCTTTCTTTTCTCCAATTTCCTTTTATATCTTCTTTCCTTTATCTCTTAAAATTGAATTGGCATCCAATTAATCTCTATATATATCTTTAAATTTTCGCACTAAATAAATAATTAAACCCAATATGCTCTAAGAATAATAATTCATTATATAATGACTAGAAATAGGAAAATGCACTAATGCATATGAAAATCGAGTATTTAGACTTCGAAAACAGTAAAAATGATGTTTCCACTTAATCACTTGAAGGTGGACTATAATCACCCTGACGGGGTTTGTAGCACCTAAGAGTAACTCCTTAGTCCACCCTGACGGGGGTAAGGAGAATTCTGAATCCCGACCATTACATATTTACCGATTTGTCCCTTAAACATTACATGAAATGAATGATAATTAGGTGAAATCCTTGCGTCTCTCAAGTACCGTCCTCCATACCTTGCGTAAACTCGCGTCCAGTTTAATATTTGCATTAATTTAGTATTTTAATTTATTGTCTTAGTTATAGAAAACCAAAACAAACATTCTTAAAACAATTTACTTGCTTTTACGTGCAATTAATCACTATCTGATAAGCATTAGAGTCAACCAATCCGTCCCTGAGAACGAATCTGTTTATCACATATATTACTTGGGACAACTGTACACTTGCAGTTGTGGTTCTCTTATCCTTATTTGCATTTTATTTTAGAACACGCAAAGGACCACCAAGTTTTTGGCGCCGCTGCCGGGGACGGTAGCGTGTGACCCTGGTGTTTATTCTTTAGTGTTAGTTGCATTTTTATTTTCCAGTTTTACGCTTTGTTTGTTCATCTTTTTCAGGTTTTTAGGTTTGGTGTATGCGAAGGAAGCTATTTAAGGATATAGAGACATTACCTCCGATCCTTGATCCTGAATCATTAGTCAGACTTGCTAACAAGAAAAGGAGAGAAGAAAAAGAAGCACAAGAGTTAGAAGAGAGATTAGCTAGAGAGATGGCTAACCCTCCGATTGATAAAAATGGTCAGAATGGCCGGGTCCCACCTCTTAATCCTCCTAATCATCCAGTTCAAGCCCAAGTAGCTGATCCATGGTTCATTAATGATATTCTAAAAGATTAATAACACACTCCACACTTAATTTTACATATTTTTCAATAGGATTAAATGTTTAACAAGAGCACAAGAAAGGGAATGAAAGAGTCTTTCATCAAAAATCACCATTCTTCTTGATAAGAGCTTCAAATCCTTTCATTCCAAAGAGTAACATTATTTTAGTTTTGTTTTTAAACATGACTCTAGTATTACTCTTCATTGTTTTTAATTATTTGAGTATGAGCTAAATCCTCATTTCTTGAAGATTGTGATTATGTAAGAACCTTAATTGATTCTATTTGATGTTCTTTTGATGTTTGTGATTGGATATTTAATTAAATAAAGTTTTTCATTTATTGGGTATACAACATGTCTTAAATACCAATCTTATCTTGACAGAATAGTGATTAGCCTAAGTAATTGGCTTGCATTTGGAAGAGGGTTCCAATTATGGATTAGTGTATACCCGCTTAGTTCGCTTAGTGAGCCAGCAGGTCTTGAATAGCCAAGTAGCCGCTAGGGTTTAAAATTTAATCTATCAAAATCTAAGTACGTGAGACTCCTAAGTCGATCCTTACTGGAGTTAGGAAGACTTTAGAATCTGGTTAATATGAACAACTAATTTACCCTTATATCTAGTACATCATAACTATAACGTTTTTGGAGTACTATCCTTCCTTAAGTTCACATATTTAAAATTATGTTTTAATTAATTGTTTTTCAATTCTATTAGTTTAATTTCATGAATTGATATTTGTCTTTTACATTATTATACCAAAAATACTTCTTCGTTTTCTTTTCCTTTTCGTTTCTCTACAAACTATTCACTGTAATACTAGGAAACACCTCGACTTAATAGTGATAATCCTTGAGGAGACGCTACATCTCTAGACTTCTTTTTATTACTTAACAAGAACCCGTGCACTTTTGGTAATTTACTTCCTATGTATGTGTTGGATTTTATCACACCCAAGGGGAACACCAATATATCTAGATTATATTTTAGAGTTTATTCTAAGGTCGAGATTTACCCGCATAAGTGGTGGCCAGGATTTAATTTGGCTACACATAAGTGATGGTCAAGATTTATTCTGGCCCCACCTATCATTAATACCATTAACTAATCTTTATTTACTTAATAAAAAAAATTATATTTTGAAACAAAAACCTTAAATCACTCCGTTATTTCTCTCATTGTTTTTTATTCTTCTCATAAATCTCTTAAAATTTTCACTTTTTTTATTTTCTCATTTGTTATATCTATATAAAAACCACATTGATCTTTTAAAAAAAAATTAGATTGGGAATATGGGAGCAATGTATTACCCTACACAATTTTTTGAAAAGCTAATGAAGGAAAATAATATTGAAATATATGGTGAAGATAAAAATAACAATAATATCTTGAAACACTTATAACCAATTGGACAAATCCGATTTTGACCTTTACAACCAAATTACAACAAATTGATATTTTGTTTAATAATACTTTAATAGTGGAAATGAAGTATATTTTATTGTAAAAATATATAAATAAAAGTTACATTATTAATTATAAAAATTATAAGACTATCATGCATTTAATTTTCTCTATTAATATTAAAAAATTCTTTACTTCTCTCATCCTTATTTTTCTCATTATTATTTTATTCTTCTCATAAATCTCTCAAAATTTTTAATTTTTCTTAATTTTCTCATTTATTGTATCGATATAAAAACCACATTGATCTTTTAAAAGATATTTTTTTCATACTGGGAATTTGGGAGTAGTGTATTACCCTACACGATTTTTCGACGCCTTATCCATAACCTTGGACCCTTAACTATCAACCTTAACGTTAACCTTAACCTTAACTTTACCGTTAAGCTTAACCTTAACCTTAACCCAAACCCAAACCAAAACCCAAACCTTAACCTAAATCTTAACCTAAATCCAAACCTTAACCTTAACCTTAACCTTAACCTTAACATTAACCTTAACCTTAAACTTAACCTTAACCTTTAATTTTAATTTCAACTTTACCTTTACCTTTACCTTTACCTTTACCTTGACCTTAACTTGAACCTTAACCTTGACCTTAACCTTGATCTTAACCTTAACCTTAACCTTAACCTTAACTTTAACCTTAACCTTAACCTTGACCTTAAGATTAACCTTAAACTTAAACAATAACTCAAACTTAACCCTCAACCTATTATCCATAACCTTAACACCTTAGCTATTAACCTTATTGTTAACCTTATCCTTAGCCTTAGCCTTAACCTAACCTTGACCTTAAACTTAACCTTAATCTAAACCTTAACCTTATCCTTAACATTAACCTTAATCCTAAACTTAACATTAAACTTAACCTTAAACTTAAACCTTAAACCTTACATCTTAAACCTTAAACCCTAATCTTTATCATCACCTTAATCTTAACTTTATCTTAACCCTCAATCTTTAACCTTAAACCTTAAACCTTAAACCTTAAAACTTGCCTTGACCTTGAACCTTAAACCTTACAACCTTATCTTCATCTTCACTTTAACATTAAGCCTTAAACCTTAAACCTCAACCCTTGAATCTCAAGCCTTAACCTTTACATTCACCTTCATCTTAAGTTCAACCTAAACATTAACCATAACCTTAACCTTGAAGTTAAAACTTAACCTTAATCTTGAACCTTGAACCTTGAACCTTTAACCTTAAACATTAAACCTTAAACCTTAACCTTAAACTTAACCTTAACTTTGAACCTTAACCTTAACTTTAATATTAAATGTAACCTTAACCTTAAACAGATAAAGAATCAACGCGCTAATATTCGACCATAAATCTAGAAGTTTGTTAAACCTTAAACGTTTAATCTTAAACCTTAACTATAACTTAACCTTAATCTTAAAGTTAAATTTAACCTTAACCTTGACTTAAAAAAATTTAACCTTAACCCTCAACTTTAACCTTAACTTTAAACTTAAAATTAACCTTATCCTTAACCTTGACTTAGACCTTAACCCTAACCTTAACCTAATCTTCTTCTTGATGAGAAACAAAAGAAAAACCTAAATCCTAACTTTAACCTTGACCTTCACCCTTAGAACCTGTTCCAATTTCTGTTAAAAAAACAAATTTTTTCTTTAGTGTCTTCAGACACAGGTTTTACCTAGTATATATATATATATATATATATATATATGTATGTATGTGTGTGTGTGTGTGTTTATGTATATATGTGGTGTGTATGTAAATGTATATATAACATCTACATGACACAAAATGTAAAAAGTTTGCATGTTTCAATACATCAAAAATCTTAGGTTTATAAACAAGTAGAAAAACTAATATACAATTGTACTTTCATTGTTTCCAAAAATGAAAGTTTACTCCTCTTTAATATCATTTATATTTCATATTAGAGGGTATAAACAATAAATTTAAACATATTCAAAAATTTTAGTGATTAGAGATATAATGTAGGGAACTTATATTAATAACCAAATATATGATATAATTGAATCCATCAAGATAATAACGAATACAACCTAGTTTGTCTTCATTAGCTTGGTATGTTTATGGTGAGGTCAAATTGGTTAAAACCTTTTGACGTTAAATACAATTTCAGAAATAAATATATAGTCAAGTGAAATATGATCGAATAGTCTCAAACTAGTTTCTCGATGAAAAAATGATTTATTTGGCTTTCTTTTGTACAATTATTATTTAAGTTTGTGATAATATAAATAGTATTTATGTTTGTAATAATATTATGCTGTGTTTTGTTAATTATGATTGTATCTGATGCATATTATCATACTTTTATCATTTCTTGGTTCTTATTTTAATGAGACGAAAAGAGACAGAAAACGTAATAGGTTATCATCTACACAATAAATTTCTATATATTTTGGTGCTCAATCCTTATCGCTATATGATTTAAGCCCTAGCCAAAAAATCATAAATAAATCTCATTTAATATTTGAATTGTAGATTTTGTATACTTCTTATTCAATAAGTATCATTTAAATTGTTTTGCTCGTGTGTTATATCACATCCTTGGATAAGAACCATGTAATTATTAGTATCTTTCTTTTTATAGATAAATATCTATTTTCTATGACATTTCCATGACTAGAAAGATGATTCATAAGTTGACTATAAGATATTCTAAATCTAATATAAAGGTTCACATATATATTTTTTATTTTAAAAATCAATGATATTCATGAAGGTGAGAGGCTTCTTTGCAAGTAAAGTGTTCTATTTGTTATTCTTTGTTCTATTTTCCTGATGTGGATTTATATCCATGAATTATTAAAGAATAAAATTGGTATTTACCCAAACTCATTTATAAAGCACGATTGAACAAGAACCAGGGGTTGAAGAAGATGATGTGACATAAGGTGAAGCTGGATTTAGGTTTGGGAAAGGATCCAATTCAATAAGACATGATCTACTAGGTCGTCACTAATTCAGAAAAATTATCACCCATATTTCAATTAGTAGAATTGAAACCAAACCAAGTGGTTAATTTGTGGGTGGTTCATCCCTCTGCATCATCTAATTCTATTCAAGTCTTGTCTACTCAACTCTTGCAAGACATATTGTATAATAATTTTTTTGTTATTAAAATAAAAAAGCATACCTCAAGGGATATCACCACCACTTTAAGGTGTAATACGATACGAACATAACAAACAAACGTCTGAAATAGGTATTCAAAGAATCTACAAGATTAAAGAAATTTATAACACATGGCATGTCTATGTGTGAGGCCTCAAAATTAGCATCTAAACAATCCTAATTAGCAAAATTGTAGATAAGAATAATCAGCCCACCGATTATTTTACAAAGATGATTGTTCCAATTGGGTATTCCCTTTCTACTATGTTATACTAGATGTGGTCTTATCTTGGAGCTTCAAGCTAGGGTTGGGAAAAACACGCAAAGACCGCGTCCCACCTACCAATCTGATTAACTAACATAAATTTTGGATCAACAAAGATCTTTAAAATTAAGCATGTAAAACAAAAAATTAGGATGGTGGATTTATTTATACCAATCCCAAGCTCACCCGACCACACTACAATATATAGTATAAATCTATATATTTGGCCGTGTAAGTCTATGATGATTAAAATTGGTGCTCTCTTGTAAGATAATATCATTTATCTTAAAATTATATGTTAGTATGGTAGAGTCACATTTTGGTTGTCGCACAGTTTTGGGCTCTTTAGCTTCCTATATGTTTCTCTAAGCAACCCTGGCTCAGTTATATGTCTTTATTACCATGATAGTTGATATAAAGTTGAATTTTTATGGGTGTTTTTTGTTCATTTTTAGTTGATCATCTTCTATTTTTCGTTAAGGAGATGAGTTTGTTTGGATGTGTTGGACAAAAATTGTATGAGGTTGGTGCAAAGATTTTGATTGCACAACGTATGCTTGTTGTTGATATTCGGAGGACTTCCAGGCCCGTACCTTCAGTATATATTTATAAGCATTTAGTCTTTAGCATGGTATTTCGTTTAAAATCTCTTAAATTTATAATGTTTCAATCGTTTTAATATAATATATTTCCCAAATTAATGACAAAACAAATACCATTTATTTAGCATTGGACGTTAAGTATCACCTTAGTTTAAATAAATTCTCTACTAATATCTTTTTTTTAGTATATTATATTATTTTGCCAGCAAATATTACAAAAGTATTTTCTTTCTATTAGAACTTTTTTTTCTCCATCTCTTTTGCAAAAATATTTTTCTATCTATTCTACTAAGTTTCATCCATATCGAATTTGTCAAATTACTGATCTTAGTACTCAGTTTTGATATTACCACTGCTAAGGTAGCTTCTCTTACATTTACTCCCCTTTCTATTTCTAATTCCTTTTCTTGTTTCATAAATCATGAATGATAAACGTTAATTTAGACTTACAATGGCTTGATTACCTTTTATAATTATGTTTCAATTGTATCATACTCTGCAATGATGTAAAGTTTACAGATCTATGATCAAGGATCTTTTACCTTGTTAGGAATTTTTATTTATGTTACGTATTGGATGTTGTGTGTTATAATGTTATATTTAAGTTGATAACATTATCAATAAATTCATTTCTGAAATTTTTTACAAGTTAATTACACCTTAGTGTTCTAAATAATGTAAAATTTGCACCACAAGTACTTATATATGTAACAAATCATTATATATCTATGTATTAGTCCAGGTTAATGGTATATTTTAATGATAAATTATCAAATACTTGAATATTATTTTGTGCAAGTAATTTTTTGTCAAACTATAAATTGAAGTGTGATTAAGTTATATTTGAGCATAAATAAAATATTATTTTAATTTTTCAGATGGAGTTTAATATGCATTAAACAAAATGATCGGTGACCATCACATTTTAATATTTTTGTTATATGTATATAATATTTTATTTGATATGAGATGGAGGTAGCGAGTAAGATATATTTATGTTAATGTTATATTTTAGGTTAAGATATATGTATATTATATATTTATTTGTATTATTAATTTTATGCTAGCATTATTTAAAGATAGATATCCCGATTTGTCTCTTATATTTTTCTTTAGTGAAAAGTTTTTCTTTTATAATTGTAAATGAACCTCTAATATTATATCTTCAATAGATGCACAACGTTATCCCTTTTAATACTTATTATTAGATTGATCTGAGTCAAGACACTTTAATTTCAATCAATACTAACTCTTGAATATTGGACTTCAAAATTTCTCTTAATATTTGCTTGAGGTGAAGCACTCTTCTTCATGGGTGAGAGATCTGAAACTCAGACAAGGCTTATATGACTTATGGGCATTTTAAGGCCAAGTTAGAATTTGATCTACAGACCGAAAGAATAATAATGGACTAAGTTCTACTATAAATATTAACATTGTAGTTATAAATGTAACTACTCTTTAGTAAATATCACGGGTATTATAAAATAACTATAGCCTAATATACTTGAATGAATATTTGCCTTATTCAGTAGAGGAATGGTAAGGTTTTAATGTATCCTCGAGGAGAATAGTCAGGAAAATCTTGTTGGCATAGACACGGCGTAGCTATTATAACTATAAACACACACACAAATATGTGCACAAACACACACACATATATATACATATAAAGGGAGGGGGTCGGATTACCATGGTGGGTATTGGAAAAATAGACCAAGTGTCCACATGAATAGTAATAAAAAGGTAATAATCAAATATAGGGGTCATTGTATGGATAATACAATGTCCAAGATTTAAGTGATACAATGACTAATCAAAAATAAAATGTAGTTAGATGTGCTAAAAAAGCGAAAAGAAACTGGAATGACTTCAAGAAGAATTATTATTTCCTTCAAAAATGGGAAAATGTTAAATTTTACAAAGATAAGTTTAGGATAGAGTTGTTAAGCCTATGGTCTCCACTTGGAGAAAACCTACAAATTATTATTTGTATATATTATACTTAATATATCATTAATGATGCATTTCTTATTTATTAGTCAACTTTAATTTTATCATATTACTAATCTTATATAAAACTTAAGATAATGAATAAATAAAGAACATAATCATTTTATTTATAATATTATCAATTTATAAAAGTATAAATTTTATATAGGATCTCACACCTTGAGCTTGTGTAGCTGATACCAACTCCTTGAGTAGAGTTGGTTGGATAGACAATTTGTCTTCAGGTTTCAACAGGGGTAGCTGATTAACCATCTTCTATAATACGGTACTACGGGACACATGTACTCCTTATGTTAGTCAGGTTGCCCATCATTTACTATGTAATCGTGAAGGGTAATGTAGGAAATCACAAATCTTCCTGAGAACCCCATGTCATAATGACATCAAGGAGGAGAACTATCAACTTCATACATATTTTTCTTAAACCCCATGTTACAATATCTACAGAATATATTATTTTTAGCATCACTTACGTGCATGTCTAAGAGTTTATATTACAACTAGATTCATTTCCTTGTTTGATTTGTTGTTTAAACTGGTGTTTTAAACATCATCAAGAGGTAGACAATAAACATCAAGTGATTAGGTTGACTCTTTTTCATTTTAGGTGTCATGTAAACTCTTTTCTCTTACCAACATTGTTGAGGACATGTGTAAGGACCTCAATGCATATAATGAACGAATTCTGTGATAATGGATCTCCTTGACTAAGTCTCCTTGCTCCTTTAAAAAATTCATAATTCCTACATTTATATAAATAGAGTAACTACTTATACATATACATATAATAATCAATTGAATGGATATGGGAGGTATCCCAATGCTTGTGATAGAATTATATTCTTTAATAACATCTAACTTCAGTGCAAATCTTTTTGACCTTGAAACTCTATTGTAGGCTCTCACAATCTCTTATGCAATTGGTATATTCTATCTTATAATTTATTCAGGCGTAAAGGTGATTTATATTTCAAGAGCATTGTTATATATCACTGATTTTTTGGCTTCACCCTTATATCACCTACAATGTGTCACCCTATGTGGCATGAGAGATAAAGAGAGTGAGAGAGAAGTTTATTGGTTTTTTAAACCTCCAATGTCTTAATGGAAAATATGAACCATGGTAAGGCTTATATGTCAACTCCAAATAATTTACACACTTAATCATATATCTAGACCCTTGATCCAGTGTTCTAGATCTTAATCTTCACGGATGTGTCTTATCTCACATAAATCACCTTGTATAAACCATTATTTATCTTGAGTTCTTGGTCCCCACTCCCTTATTTTATCCCTAAGTAGTCTCCTGAGGTTAACATAATTTCTGACAGAAATTGGGGAGAAGTAGAACTCTTGCTTGGATTTTATATGATTCACTTTGTAGAACATATATTGGTCATTATTATCTAAAATATGAAGTTGAACTTTATTTAGGTCCCAAAGGATCTATATTATACCACATACATCTTTATTGTAGTTATGATACACGTTACATCTTTTATAATTAAGTTTCCAATGAAAAAAAGTTTTATCCTTAGTCATTTTGGTTTCAACAAAGCATATGATCTAATATACATATTTATTAGCTTGTCTTAACCATTCATATCTCTTAATACTTTTTTTAACCCCCTCATGTTCCATGCGTATATCATATACACTTTTGGTCTAGGCGCATGGACCATTGTAGTTCCTCATGAAGCAAGTAAATGACCATCTTTTATATTGTTTGTTTTTGTTAAAGTGAAGACTGAGATCTATTTTTTGTAGGACTTTTGAGACTATGATGAGGATTGGTGGTCCTTGTTACCTGGCTATCTTGAACCCATCCTTCCTTGTATAGAGTTTTCTCATGAGTCCCATGAGTTATTACTTATCCTTTTTTTCTATTTGTTGTTGTTTGGTGTTTTGACTTTGGTAGCCAAACTTCCTTCATGTTTACTATATTTCATCTAGATACTATATAGCCCAACATCTTATGATTTGATCAAGTTATGGGTTTCCATGTGTAGTAAACCTGAACTTCATCTACGTACTCTACCATCTAACATATCTAGGTCAAAAATTTCTATAAATTCTCAATGCATAGCCATTCCCACACATACTCTTGCATACCTTAACCTTGTTTGTGTTGTTGTGACCTCATCTGTCTATACTGGTTGATTTGTAGGACTTTTTACTACACTAGATCCATTATGTACCCATAATTTCCCAGAGATATTTTTGATTTTGACCTTTACATGAACCTTTTTTACTCTAAACTTCTCAATCGGTATTTTTTCGGTCCATTTACTTAGTATAAGTAATCTATTACCATTCAGAAGTTCTCAAAGGACCTTGAAAATTGCATCTTCATTCTCCAATTTTGAAGATATGGAGAAAATTATGATCAATAACTTACACACAAGAGTCTCTTCAATTGTATATCACATGAAAAGAAACATTTCGTAAATCAAAGTTGAATTGAAAAAGATATGGATATTTTACTATGAAGACCCAATATGCCCACAATTTACAAATGTTTAGTCACTTTTAACTCTCGTAAGTTTGACCAATTGAAATCAAAAATAGAAAAAGTAAAAAAAATTCATGTCAAACCCCAAGTCAAGGTACAAGGTGAGCTTAAAGTCACTTTGGGAAGTTAAAATATTTATTAGAAAAGTCTTGATGTTATCTTGTTTTCGTCACCACGGGAAATTGGTTAAATTTTTTTTAATAAGTTCCTTTTGATATGGATATATCTTGAAGTTAGTGTTGCGTGGGAAGTTATGTAAGTCAATTCGGAGTTGAGACGAGAAAGATAGCCAATTTCTTCCACCGTGGTTCAATCTAGTCCATCACAAACTAAAAACAGGGTGGGCCATATCTAACCTAATTTACTAATCCCATGGGGGCTCAGAACGTTTTTAGTTAGTATATTAGTCATATATAAATTCTAAAAGAAAAAGAACATACTCCACACTTGATTTTATATATTTTTCAATAGGATTAAGAGTTGAGAAGGAGCATAAGAGAGGGAAGGAAGGATTTTTTCACCAAAAATTACCATTCTTCCTCATTACATCTCTGGATCCATTCATTCGAAATAGTAACATTATTCTATTTTAGTTTTTAAACATGATTCAAGTATTACTGTTCATTGTCTTTAATTATTTGAGTATGAACCACAAACTCATTTTTTGAAGATTGTGATTATGTAAGAACCTTACTTGATTCTGTTTAATGTTCTTTCGATGTTTGGGATTGAATATTGAATTATATTGGGGGTTTTTTCTATTGGGTATACAACTTGTGTTAAATACTAATGTTATCTTGGCTGAATAATGATTAACCTAAGTAATTTATCTTGCATCCAGAAGGGGGTTCCAATTATGTATTAGTGTATACATGCTTAGTGTGCATTAGTGAGCCAACATGTCTTGACTAGCCAAGTATCAGCTAGGGTTTTAAATTTAATCTATCAAAATATAAGTACGTGAGGTTCCTAAGTCGATCCTTAGGGGAGCTATGAAGCATTTAGAATATGGTTAATATGTACAACCAATTTACCCTTATATCTAGAACATCATAACTATAACATTTTTGGAGTACTATCATTCCTTAAGTATAACTCTCATATTTGAAAACTTCGGTTAAATTAATTGTTTTTCCATTCTATTAGTTTAATATTGTTAATTGTTATTTTTCTTTTACATTATTATACTAAAAATACTTTTTTCAATTTCTTTTCCTTTTCGTTTTTGTACAAACTATTCACTATAATACTAGGAAACACCTCGAATGACCAATCGATATAAATATCAAGTATAAAATATAAAGACGACAAAAGAGTTCGTTTCAAATAACGATAATAATTTACAATACTAAGGTAGACGATAAAATAGGTTGTATTATCCTAATATACAGCTAACCATACGATAACGAGATTATATAATTTGAATACTTAATAATACAAAGGTACAAAATCATTTAATTAAATATATAATTATATAATTTAAAATAGGGCTATTAATTTACGTATTAGACATTATTTAATCTCTCGCTGATTATGAGACTTAAAGTGGTTGCCCTCTTAACTAGTGTTGTCATGATTTTCCATCTCAATACGAAACTCATTAATTTATAATGCAAATCTCTTATTTATATTTAATTTATTTAATATCTATTTGATTTACTATTAATAATATTATATTTTATAATAACTCGTATTTTTTTTATATATTATAAACATAAACACCACATACACACAAATAAGCGCACATACATACATATATATGTATATATATATATATATATATATATATATATATATATATATATATATATATATATATATATAAAGGGATGGGGAGGCATATTACCATGGTGGGGATTTGTGAATAGACCAATGTGTCCACTTGAATAGTAATAAAATTGTAATGATCAAATATATGGGACATTTTTATGGATAATACAATGGACAATATTTAGTTGATAAAATGACTAATCAAAAATAAAATGTAGGTGCTTATGATAATCAAAAGAAAAGAGAAAGCGGAAAGACTCCAATAAGGTTTATTATTTCCTTAAAAATGGGAATAAAGTTGAAATGTTGCAAAGATAAACACTGGATAAAAATCTTAAGCATATAGTTTCCACTTGGGGAAAACCGACAAAATTTTATTTTTATATATTATATTCAGTATATCATTAATGATGTAATTCTTATTTATTAGTCAACTTTAATTTTATAATATTACTAATATTGTATAAAACTTAGTATATAAGTAAATAAAAGAACATAATAATTTGATTTAAAATATTATTTATTTATAAAAATATAAATTTTATATGGGATCTCACATCTTGAGCTTGTGCAGTCGATACCGACTCCTTGAGTAGGATTGGTTGAATTGATTATTTGTCTACATGTTTCATCATGGGTAGCTAATTAACCATCCTCTATAATATGCTACTGCGGGACACATGGACTCCTTTCGTTGGTCAGGTTTCCCATCGTTTACTAGTTAATCGCGAAGGGCCATGTAGGCTATCGAATATCTTTCGAGTACCCTTGTTTGATTTGTTGTTTGAACTGATGTTTTAAGCATCATCAAGAGATCAACAACAAATATCAAGTATTTGTCTTGACTCTTTTGTCTTTTGGGTGTCATGTAAACACTTTTCTCTTACCAACTTTGTTGAGGATATGTGTATGGACCTCGATACATATTATGAACAATTGGGTGAGATGGGATCTCCTTGTCCAAGCCTTCTTGTTCCTTTACAAAAATCTCATAGTTCCTCCATTAAAAGAGATAGAGTAACTTATACATATATTAATCCATTTAATAGACTGAAGTATCCCAATTTTTATAATATAAATATATGCTTTAATAATATATAGCTTCAGTGCAAATCTTTGTGACCTGGAAACTCTATTGTGGCTTTTCACAAAATCTTATGCAGTTGGTATATTTTATCTTATAATTCATCCAGGCACAAAGGTGGTTTATTTTTTATGATCATTGTTATATATCAATAAACTTTGCTTCATCCTTATATCACCTCAGTGTCACCCTATGTGGCATGAAAGAGAGACATTGATAGAGAAAGAGAGAAAGAATTTTATTGGTTTTTAAAGCCTCGACAAAAGAAGTGATATACGGGTTATGCAAAAGGGGGGTGATATATATCTTTACTCATTTTTAAATTTGAGGTTCTCTAGTGTTCTATTAAGTCCTTCATCTAATATGTTTGAAATGCACTTGTACAATACATTTTAACCTACAAGAGGTCTATAGTTTTTAATAATAGTTGGGTTTTGCACCATTTGGATCATTGATATCGATGGTTTAACTATCTCTTTTAGTAACTGTCCATCACGAAAGGCACTCTTAATTTCTTTATACACATCTTCACCCACTACGTGACATGTCTTCTTATAAAAATCTTGATGAAAATCCATCATGTTATAGTTCTTTGTTTTATCAATATCAAATGTTTAATTTTCTAACTTCCTCGTCTGTTACAGAAGTTGTGAGTTCATGTGCTTCCTCATGACTTATCTACCATTGGCATATCTTGAGGATTAACTCAGAGTCATAGAATTTAGTGGATTTCCTAGGTGTTCAAAGCAGTTGAGTATAGTATTTTATAAATTCATTTACAATTTTATTTTCATCTTCAACTCCACTCTTATTAGAGATTGGTTTAATGGTTTTGACAAAATTCCTACTTGCATTATTTTGTGGAAATAAACTATATTTGCTTTCTACTTGTCCAACCAAGTAGCTTTACACGTTTGCTTTGTCATTAATTCTTCTATTAATAGTAATTATGATACATGATGAAGTAAGTAATTTTCTTGTAACATTAGTACATTGTTATTTTTGCCTTCCATTATCTACGTTTGAACTAATATGTATCTCCCCTTTTAAATGTATAATACTTTCTAAAGAATTTTAGAAATATTTTTGATTAAGTACATTGAGCTTGACCTTAAGTAGATTGAGCTTGCATACATATTTAAAAGTAGGAGATCTATCAAGATATGTATTCCAAGTATCAATAAGTATTTACAAACTCACGATGAGAGGTCCAAGTTTCATAAAATTTGAAAGGGGCTAGTTTCTTCCTTGATTTATATAAAATCTTCATAATAACACATCAATGATCAAATATGTCTAGTGGTTGGATATGAGCCTGCACATTTGAAATTGTTGTAGCCACTGTTCATTCAGTAGTTCTCTATCCAACCTTACGACCAATATCTAATC
The DNA here is from genome assembly GCA_029959085.1 of Nemophila menziesii. Lineage (NCBI taxonomy): Eukaryota > Viridiplantae > Streptophyta > Magnoliopsida > Boraginales > Hydrophyllaceae > Nemophila > Nemophila menziesii. The sequence goes on along the minus strand of JARWIR010000075.1, from coordinate 2,195,264 downwards.
ACCTGATGCATTGTTTGTCATACAATCTGAACCATTATAAGGCTTATATTTCAAATCCAAATAATTTACACACTTAATCATATCTCTAGACCCTTAATCATTTACACTCTCCAAAAACACTTAATTATTTACCATGAATTCATGGTCCCCACTCCCTTATTTTATTCCTAAGTAGTCTCTTGTGGTTAGGATAAATTCTAACAGAAATAGGGGAGAAGTAGAACTCTTGCTTGAACTAGATATGATTCACTTTGTAGAAAATATATTAGTCATTACTATTTAGCGACTAAAGTTGAACTTTATTTAAGTACCAAAGGATCCATATTCTACCACATATATCTTTATTGTAGTTAAAGTAACATGACATCTTTTATAAGTAAGTTTCCAAAGAAAACCCGCATTATTCTTAGTCATTTCGGTTCAACAAACCATATGATCTAATACAACTGTTTATTAGCTTGTCTTAAGCATTCATATTTCTTAATACTTTTATTTAACCCCCACATGTTCCATGTACAGATCATAAACACTTTTGGTCTAGGCGCTTGGACCTATGTAGTTCCTCATGAAGTAATTTATTGACCATCTCTTATATTGTTTCTTGTTGTTAAATTAAAGACTGAAATCTATTATTTGTAGGACTTGTGAGCCTCTAATGAGGCTTGGTGCTCCTTGTTCCTTATCCATCTTGAACCCATTCTTCCTTGTATAGAGATTTCTCGTGAGTCCCATGAGTAATTACTTGGCCTTTGTTTGTACTTTTTGTTATTGGGTTTTGTTCCTTCAGTAGCCATACCTCTTTCATGTTTATTGTATTTCATCTAGGTAACATGTGGCTGAGCATCTTGCAATGTGATCAAATTATAGGTCTCCATGTGTATTCAACCTCAACTTCATCAACTCTACCATTTCACATATCCAGGTCGAAACTTTCTAGGACTTCTCTATGCATAACTATTCCTGCACATACTCTTTCATACCTTAACCTTGTATGTGTTGGTGTGACCTCATCCTTCTAGTTTGAAACTTGAAACTTGCATCTTCACTCTCCAATTTTATAACATGAGGTCCTTGTTATGATGTGCTTATTTTTAATTTACCAAAATAATTCCATAGTGTGTCTAAAATTTTCTTAACCATGTAATATTGTTATGGTTTGTCAAAAAAATTTCCCACTATGCAAAGTTCAAAATTTCCTAGGCTTTACAACTTTTCTCTTGTATTTTTTTTCAGGACGTCACTGTGATTTTACCATTTAACATGATAAGTTCAATATACTTAAGCTTGATATCTCCTCTAATATTTACATAAAAATGGGTTGTCCATTCCTTTGCGTGTGACTTAATAGGTAGTTACCTAAGGCGACAGGCCCCTTCCTACAATGATTTGACAGAACATTCTGCAACTCCTTCAAAGGGGTTTTTAGTTTGGGAAAATTGTCTGAGCAGGTTCCATTGAACCTCATTGCTTTCACACTTGTATTTTCAGGAATTTTACCCTTTTGATTAGATTTAGGTGACTCAGTCTCCATATGAATATGGCTTATAATCCTCAACAACATGGTAACCCAGCTTTTTGTCATGTTGGTCACTGGTGGATAAGGGACATGTTTGTTAACATTCTTATTTGCAGTATCATATGTGCTATTCTAATTAAAATATATTGTATTTCTTCCTTTTAGAGCCATTGGAAGGATAAGTATATATTGGAACCTATCTCAAGCTATTTGAATAAATAGAGAATAAAAGAAGCAAAGGATTAAAAGCTTAAACAAAAGAGATAAAGAAAGCGAATAAGGAGAAGGATGGGATAAGATCTCCACCAACTATCTATACATGTTTGTCTCGATATCATGATTTAGATTTCTCATTGTTGCCTAGGGTAGATGGTATTTAGGTTCTTTTCAAAATTTTAGTTGTTAGCAAGTATCAGATATATACGAATCGGAAGTACAATTTGAGATAATTTATGTGTTAAGTGTTTAGCTCCTATACCTGGATGGTAGAAGATCCCTATGTTAAGCTATGAAGTCAATAAGTCAAGATATAACCCAAATCAAGTTGAAATAGGAGCCAAAAGTACATTAGAAGCTCAACAAAGAATAATGGGCATAACGCTTCCATCAACATAAAAAATTCATGACAAAGAATTGGAAAAGATTATGATCAATAACTTACACACAAGAAATATCTTGAATATTAGATCATATGAGAAGAAATGTTTCATAAATTAAAGTTGGATTGAAGAAGTTATGGATATTTTACTATGAAGTCCCTATATGCCAAAAAGTTACAAAGAGTCGATTGGGTCATTTATAACTCGGTTAAGTCGGACAAACTAATGAAAAATGTTTTTGGGATCTATATATACTAGGGTTTAGCCTTTAAACATAAAACATATCATAGAGGAGAGCTCAGGGTCGATGTTAGGAAGTTAAAGTTAGTGTTCTACACCCATGTCATCAGTTCTTTCATAATTTATTTATGTAAAACTTAATTTTTTTCTTTCTAGTTAATTATTTTAGTTTATCATTAGTTTAAGTATATATGTTAGTATTTCTTTTATCAAAAATCCAGAAAAATATATATTTAACTTTTTAGTTTATATTCCAAGGAGTGTCTAGAATTAGATTAAAAAATTATGTTTTAACTCTTTATTCTATATGGAGACTAACTTAATTATCTCTTTAATTACTTGTGGCAACACGTACACTTTATAGAAGTCTTCACCGATTGTTGATTTTATACCATACCTCAAAGATAAACACGTTTTTGATATCGTTGTTCAGTAATATATAGCTAATTGTAGTTTTAGTTTTGTTTTTGATTTTTCTATTAGATTCTACGCTTGGTATTGGCTTTTTTCTTATTCTCTTTAGGAACAACACAACAAGGTAAATTGATCAAGGCCACTGATTTCTTTGAATAAATGGAGAACATTATTCCAGTTCCGATCTGTACAACTATGTGGAAGAGTATCCTAGTTATCAAAAATTGGGTAGTAACTACTACGAAACACCCTCAATTCCCGGAAGTGCAAGGATGGTAAAAAAATTGGGTCAATAATTTTAAAAATACATCCAATGATACCTCAAGTTTCCCAATTTAAAGAAACATTGGAAAAATTCATACAAGTCAATGGCTTACCATACACAATACCAAAAAAACATGTAGCCAATAAGTCAATAAAATGGTTGAACATGTCATACAAAGATGTGGAGAATCAAATAAAAAGGCATAAATGTAAAAAATTTGGCGCCATGTTTAAATGCGCAAAATCAAGCTTCTAGAATCACTCTCTATCATAAATCTTGTATTTTTAGGGATGACTTTATTCATCATCATATACATGAAATAGAAGAAATTTGGAATTATCTACCATGAAAAGTAATTTAGGAAGTGATAGATGACACGTGCATAGGTGAAATGAAGATTTTTTTGTTGTTGTTGCAAACCAATATATGGTTGGGCCTCTTAATTTAATGGCTGATAAATGGGTAGGAAAACATATCCTAGAAGCCAAAAAAGTGAATGAATGGCAATACCTGTTATATGAAATATACGCGGAAAAAAAATATTTCAATCCTATAACCAACCTAGTGCGATTAGCATTTGAAATGGAATTTGATTACGTACCTTTTCGGGATTATATGACAATCAAAAGACTAGTTGAGCTTCAAAATTCTTGAACCCTCCACGCTTTGCACAACAAGCCATCAATCATTCTTTCAGAAACCTATTCTGACTTGGAGACCTTAAGCCTTCTATGGCTGTTTTGTTTTTGGTTTCAAGAGGGGAAGTGAAAAAAGTTCATCCGTATAATGAAAACATTATACTTATAAAAACTTTAGAGGAAAATGAAAAGACATAAAATGAAAAGTCATCAGGTATAATGAAAATTGACTATTCTAATAATTTGGATCGTTATCCACTTGGGATGTGGACTTGAATCTTTTACATCATAAATATGAATACATTTCCCATTATTAGAAGTACGTAGTTCGATCCACAACCTCGTCATTTTTCTTTTTTCTCTATTTTTTCAGTTTGGTCTTATATTAGAATATTAATTTTTGCAAGCAAAATAATATACTAATATTACAAGTATATAGTTAATATTTATTATTCGATAAAAATAATAATTAACAAGATGAAGCAAGATCAATGCACTCGTTAGTGTGCGACTACATGGGTTTATTGTTAAACCGGTATTTGTTAACTCTATTAACTATTAATAAAAGTTGGCGTCTAACAACAATGCCCAACGACTGGATAACGAGAAGTAACTCTGTCCAAAGAACCCGGTAAAGGACCATACACATAATCCCTCTATCTTTACAGCTCCGGATTATCTGGGATATGGTATAACTGTCATATCCCATTAAAAATTCAAGTACATTAGGCGTCGATTATCAACGATTGACGAATGACATAAGAAACTCCTTTCTTCATTCATTCAATCACATTAGCCAAGGATTGGATACAATCATTATAATGTTATGGCATCGTAGAGCTCAAACTCTTTACCTAGTGTTGATAGATTCTATCATGACTCATCCCTAATGGCATATATACTTCACTATATTCAATATCCTTTTGACTAATATTATGACACACTAGTAGTCCAGTATCTAGATAGAACAAGCACATACACAATTATAGTCATGATCTCAGGTCAAATATTTACAAGCGTAAAATTCTTTATAGAGATTATCTCACTTGACAGTTCAAGGTAATTAACCATTAGGAATCACTAGCTTTAGTCGGTTCGATAATTACTTTTCTATGTGCATTATCTATGCACCTAACTCGATAAACAAAAACTACCGATATTTATCCAACAAATACTCGTTAGCTACATATTAATCTAGCCAGGTCATCGATGTCCTAGTTTGATGATCCTACGATTAAGAACAAGTTAAGATTAAGTCATATAAGCTAGATTAGAGTCATTCTCTATTTTTATATTAGGTCTTGGTCTTTACATTTATTGAGTCTGTTTCGAGTCGAGAAGTCACTACTAAAATTTGAGTTGAGGGTGGGGATCCGAAGTCCCCATTCCCAGTTTTATGTGCGTAATTTCTTTTTGTAGTGAACATATAGGAGCAAGATGTAGTGAAGGTAGATGGAAAGCAAAATTATAATGAGTCAAGGATAGTAAAGGGTGATTTTATGAACTTGTAACTTTGTATGCTTATAAGATAAATATGAATAACGCATTAAAAGTATAGAAAGATCAGTAAGTAATGTGGTGTAAGTAAGTTTGATCTTACGGAGCATGAGTAGTGTCTAAGACGTGAGATCCAAACTAGATGTGAGAAAGTAACTAAAGTGTATAGGGTTGAAAGAGAGCAAGGTTGTTCTTTGTTTAGCCCTTATTCCTTTTAGCTTTTTGTCCATTTATAATGTTATATTAATTGTCTCAACCCCCTCTTACTTATGTAATCATTTTTATTAGCCACATTACAAGCCATAACCCTTAGATTTTAGGAACTTTCTATATAACCCACACTCGAATCGCGACACTCGTCTAGAGCTTGAGTTTGGGGTTGTTGTTTTTATTTATGGAAAATATCATTGGGTGGATTTTTTCACTATGTAGTTATGTTCGTGATCACTTGTGTACACTACTGGATTCGCCTGATTTCGCGACGACACGCGTCGTCGCGAATCCCGGGATAATCGTCGCTATTTTCGTTTAGCGACGAAATTTCGTCGCTAAACTATCGTCTCTATCCTGGCGTCGCTAATTTGAGATTAGCGGCGAATAATTGTGATTTCGTCCCTAATTACTCAGAGTTTTAACCACGAGGACAAGGTGTCGCGAAACTTAAAGATAGCGACGACGTATTAGCGACGACCTCCCGTCGCTAATCTATTAATTAGTTTTTCTTTATTTTTAATCGAAATTTTATTAATTGAATTTTCTTTTTTTTTTATTCATTAACAACAACATATTAGCGACAGTATTCTCGTCGCTAATATGTTTTTCATTTTTTTTTTGTCGAAAATCATTCATAATTTTTATTTTTTTTATATGATTTTTATTTAAATTTTTATTTAAATTTTATTGTTTATTATTTAAATTTTATTTTTTATTATTTAAATTGTAGTCTTGATTATTATTTTGATTTTAAATATAATGCAAAATTATAAATAAATAAAAATCCAAAAATACATATAAAATACGATAATTCGATTCAAATACTAAACGTGAAATAAAGTCAAACGTAGTCAAAGTCAAAAAGAAAGTAAAACAAAGGGAATAAACTTAAAAGTCTTAAATTACAAACCAAACCAACCAAATAAATAAATAAAAATCTCAATCGTCACCACGATCTTCTTCATCTTCTCCTCTCTCTTCATCTCGTCTCTCTTCCCTAGTGGGCCCGGGTTTGCTGATTGGCTGCATTCCATGGGCGATTCTTATCTCGTTTAATGCCTCGAAGAGAGTGTCTGCCATGCTCGGGGGTTGACTCGGCCGACTAGAAGAAGCTGTGGGCCCGGGTGATGCGGAGGATGGATCCGGTATAGGTGGAAGATTTTGAGCCGCGCGAAGCGCGTTCATCCCATCCAGAATCTCCTTAAGCAGCTCCTCGTTCTCCCTGTCTGGCTGTGTAGGGGCCCTGGATCGTTTCCGGACCGGACCAATGGTAGGCACCCAGTATTTAGTCTTGGGTGGGTGTAGGACCTCCATGATTGTCTCGAGCATGGCATCCATCTGCTCTTGGATGCTAACTTCAGTACCCTCCGCTCTGCCCTGCACAACCTTCTTCTCATCTTCTCCCGAAGAACACCCTGTAATTAGATTTCAATTTAAAAATAAATTAGATTAATAAAAAAATTAATTTAAAATAAAAAAATAATTTAAATCAATTTTAAAAAAAACTTACACTAGCTTTCTCCAAACGCTGGTCACGCCAGCTATCTGTAGCTGCATCATACGTAAGGTGGTCGAAATAGCCGCTTAAAGGAGGAAGCTCCATCTCCTCCTGGGTCTCGTCATCTGTAAAAGTCAACGGCTCTTTCGTCACCGTCTTCAGCTTCCCCTGGACAGTATACAATAACAAATTTTAATTAGTTAACAATTAAATAAAATAAAATACTAAATTAAATTTTAATTTTTAAAACTTATACCTCAATAATCACCTCCCGAGTCTGTGACCAGTTCCTTGACCCCGCCATGCTTGGAACTGTCTGCTGCTCTCGACTCTTCTTGTTTATATCAGCCTGACTCTGTTACAAATAAAAAAGAAGTAGTTATAAAATTAATTAAAAAAAATGTATAAAATATTTAATAAATTATTTTTTTCTACCTGTTTCGCCAAGTCATCAAACATCTTCTTCACCACCGGGTCAACATCTGGTGGATTTTCACCCGTGTAGTAGTAGTCGTTCTTCAAATCCGACTTGTATCGCCTGTAGGCTCCAGATGTCATCGTATTCAATCTCTTAATGATCTCTTCCCAATCGCCTCGCCTCCTCCAGTCCTCCAAATCAAAAAATTGTTGCAGTCGCTGCATAATTACCCCTTTGTTATGGTCGGGGACATCTGACCATTGTTTGTAGCACGGGGAACAGGCTCTCGAACAGCATTACCAGCCACCTGACCCACGTGTTTGCTATGCTCGCCCACGAAGTTCCAAGTGCCGTCTATGACAGAAAAGTCAACTGGAATGGGCCAGCCGACTCTCTTCAGGGTCTCCTGAGCTGTCCGGATAGAGGTGGCAGCTTTCGGTCTCCTTCTTTTACGTTCACCTGTTTTAATGAAAAATACTTAGTAATTATATATTTACTCAATTAATAAATAAACAGTAATTGAATTTTTTATTACCCGATGGTTGGGCACAATCAGCATTCGAACGTGGTGGACCCCTCGGGGGATCGTTACCCCTCCCGTCTCCTCCGTGACTCCTACCCATTACAGCAGCCATCTATAAAAAAATCATAAAATTGCAAATAATTCCAAATTTTTTTAAAATTTGCAAATAAGTCCAATTTTTTTATAAAATTGCATTTTAGTCCAAATTTTTTTAAAATTGCAAATAAGTCCAAATTTTCTAAAAAACGCATTTTTGTCCCTTTTTTTTAAAATTTGCAATTAACTCCTATATTTTGAGAAAATTGCATTTTAGTCATCTATCTTTCTAAAATTGCATTTTAGTCCTATTTTTTATAAAATAGCATTTTAGTCCTATTTTTTTATAAAATTGCATTTTAGTCCTTAAACATACAAAATTGCATTTTAGTCCTTAAACATACAAATCAAACATATTGCAAATAGGTCCCTATATCTTAAAACACAATCAAAGATCAATAACACACCAACTATTACATTAAAATTACAAAAATCATACCAAAACCCTAATTTTTATCAAATTCCAATTACATGTTGTTATTTAACACCAAAAAATTACCAAACAACCCACAAACATACACATAATTCTCGGATTTCATCAAATAACTAAAAACATTCATGAATTTTTACAACCAAAAAAAAATTGCAAGTTTGATCCGGAAATTGGAACCTGTTACGTAGAAATGGTGTAGATTTCGTCCATGAATCCATGCCAAGAAGAAGGAATCATACAAAAAAAACACAAGACAAAATATTAGAAATTAAAAAAGAAAAAATCAAAAAAGTTAAGATTAGAATGTGTATTTGGACTAGAATCATTACCTTAGCGTTGGATTTGGTGTTGTTTCTCCTCGGAATAGCTTGGCTATGGCGGAAATGGAGCTTTTGGGAGTGTTTTGGGTGTTTGTGTATGGCAGAAATGAGCTCGGTTAGGGCATTGTAAAATAAAAGATTAGCGACGACACGCAGGTCGTCGCGAATCTTAGGATTTCGTCGCGAATTTGGAACACGTGTCGCCCCACGTACACACGCCCCTTGCGTGTCATGGTTTAGCGACGACTACTCGTCGCGAAATTTTGATTTGTCGTCGCTAATTTTCATGGGCGGGAAAGTTGACCGCCCACGATGACCAATCAATTTTTTTATTATTTATTAGCGACGACAAAACCTTTGAATATCGTCGCGAATAATTAGCGACGACATTCAAAGGTTGAATGTCGTCGCGAAACCATTGAATGTCGTCGCTATTATTATTTTTTATTTTTTATTTTTATTTAAGGGTTTAAGAAGCTTATCATTTCTTGCATGTTTTTTTTTGTTCCTTTACATATTCTTAATTTGGGGTGTTTAGCTAACGTTTAGAGTCAAAGTTGAGTGTTCGGGGTGTTTAGTCAACAGATAGAGTCAAACTTGGGTGTTCGGGGTGTGTAGAGTCAAAGTTGAGTGTTTATGGTCAAAGTTGAGTGTTTATGGTCAAAGTTTAGTGTTTAGAGTCAAAGTTGAGTGTTTATGGTCAAAGTTAAGTGTTTATGGTCAAAGTTGAGTGTTTAGAGTCAAAGTTTAGTGTTTAGAGTCAAAGTTGAGTGTTTAGAGTCAAAGTTGAGTGTTTAGAGTCAAAGTTGAGTGTTTATGGTCAAAGTTGAGTGTTTATGGTCAAAGTTGAGTGTTTAGAGTCATAGTTTAGTTTTTAGAGTCAAAGTTGAGTGTTTAGAGTCAAAGTTGAGTGTTTATGGTCAAAGTTGAGTGTTTATGGTCAAAGTTGAGTGTTTAGAGTCAAAGTTGAGTGTGTAGAGTCAAAGTTGAGTGTTTAGAGTCAAAGTTGAGTGTGTAGAGTCAAAGTTGAGTGTTTATGGTAAAAGTTGAGTGTTTATGGTCAAAGTTGAGTGTTTATGGTCAAAGTTGAGTGTTTAGAGTCAAAATTGAGTGTTTAGAGTCAAAGTTGAGTGTGTAGAGTCAAAGTTGAGTGTTTAGAGTCAAAGTTGAGTGTGTAGAGTCAAAGTTGAGTGTTTATGGTCAAAGTTGAGAGTTTATGGTCAAAGTTGAGTGTTTATGGTCAAAGTTGAGTGTTTAGAGTCAAAGTTTAGTGTTTATAGTCAAAGTTGAGTGTTTAGAGTCAAAGTTGAGTGTTTAGAGTCAAAGTTGAGTGTTTATGGTCAAAGTTGAATGTTTATGATCAAAGTTGAGTGTTTAGAGTCAAAGTTGAGTGTTTATGGTCAAAGTTGAGTGTTTATGGTCAAAGTTGAGTGTTTAGAGTCAAAGTTGAGTGTTTAGAGTCAAAGTTGAGTGTGTAGAGTCAAAGTTGAATGTTTATGGTCAAAGTTGAGTGTTTATGGTCAAAGTTGAGTGTTTAGAGTCAAAGTTGAGTGTTTAGAGTCAAAGTTGAGTGTGTAGAGTCAAAGTTGAGTGTTTATGGTCAAAGTTGAGTGTTTATGGTCAAAGTTGAATGTTTATGGTCAAAGTTGAGTGTTTAGAGTCAAAGTTTAGTGTTTATAGTCAAAGTTGAGTGTTTAGAGTCAAAGTTGAGTGTTTAGAGTCAAAGTTGAGTGTTTAGAGTCAAAGTTGAGTGTTTAGAGTCTAATTTGAGTGTTTAGAGTCAAAGTTGAGTGTTTAGAGTCAAAGTTGAGTGTTTATGGTCAAAGTTGAGTGTTTATGATCAAAGTTGAGTGTTTAGAGTCAAAGTTGAGTTTTAGAGTCAAAGTTGAGTGTTTAGAGTCAAAGTTGAGTGTTTATGGTCAAAGATGAGTGTTTATGGTCAAAGTTGAGTGGTTCTGGTCAAATTGAGTGTGTAAGGTCAAAGTTGAGTGTTTATGGTCAAAGTTGAGTGTTTAGAGTCAAAGTTGAGTGTTTAGAGTCAAAGTTGAGTGTGTAGAGTCAAAGTTGAGTGTTTATGGTCAAAGTTGAGTGTTTATGGTCAAAGTTGAGTGTTTAGAGTCAAAGTTGAGTGTTTATGGTCAAAGTTGAGTGTTTATGGTCAAAGTTGAGTGTTTAGAGTCAAAGTTTAGCTTTTAGAGTCAAAGTTGAGTGTTTAGAGTCAAAGTTGAGTGTTTAGAGTCAAAGTTGAGTGTTTATGGTCAAAGTTGAGTGTTTAGAGTCAAAGTTGAGTGTTAATACAAATAAACCAAAATAAAAAAACCAACAAAATGTTTTAATACAAATAAACAAAAATAAAATAAAACTAATCAGTATCATATCCACTAATAACTATGGGTTCATCATCGCTATCAACCTTTATAGGTTCTTCTTCATCACCGTATTCATCCAAGGTGTCATCATGAATTTCCTCATTTTCATCAATAACCGTATTAAAAGACAAATCAATAAAAAAATGAGCAGGATCAATCTCGATCTCCTCGGTGGATGCCAATGGTATGCTGATGTTCTCATTTCCGGTGCCATCCAATGGTATGCTGATGCTCTCGTTCCCCATAGGCAGTGATTCCGAACCCCATAACTCAGGACTCTATCCGTGTCGATCGCTTATTTCCCAAACGGCTTTCCACCCTTTCATTGATTTCTTTGAACTAATCTCGTCGATGTAAAACACTTTCTTGGCCTGTGATGCTAAAATGTACGGTTCATCGACCCACTCAAATTTTGTTCTGTTGATAAAGGTTACCCCATGTTCTGGCCTCGATTCAGAATTTTTATACCACTTACAGACAAATAACACAACCGAGCACCCTTCAATGTACATAACCTCCAAGATGTTGATTAACTCCCCGTAATAAGATTTATCATCGTAAATGGTACACACTCCGTAATCCTGCGTCACTCTTTTCTCTCCTTTGGACTTAGTTACCCACTTGACACCGTTCACAACACATGAATCCTATGTTATTAAGGCTTCGATGTTTGTTCTGTTCATTCATAAATAAAAACTTAGTTTTCAATGTGAGCATTAATATACGCGACCAAATGAAAAAAGGACAAAAAATAGGGCCCAAAAAATTAAGAAACTAAAAACATAGGAAAACTTGCAAGCAACATCTGAAAACAAACCCTTACATGTACGATTATCTCACCACTATCATGAAACCCATGATTGGGTGATTAATAAAAAAGTACTCTATCTTATGAAGTTTTAGTTATTAAGTGAATACCTCCATCATATCATGCTTCTCTTCCTTGTATAATCTTCCTTATACATTCATTCAAAAACCATAATTCATTCAAATAAATTATTAGAAGTCACATAAATACATTACTTAAACTTTATATCATATATTACAAATAATTTTATCTTATTTAGGAAATTATACTAGTTTAACTTAAATCTTTAGAAACCTCTCTTGTCAAGTTCTTTATGATTTATTTAGTTAAATTATGTTTTCATACCATAGTTCTCAACCCTTAATATATATTCAGATACAAAAACATAATCCAAATTTTTTTGTGCTACAGAAAATGTAATATTCACAAGTGGCAAATGTACATATGTAACACATTTTGTAAATCTATCATTCCTGAGTATATTTTTTATTCATTATTTTTAAAATACCACACACAAAAATGAATAATTTAAAAATTACAAATAGTAAAACTAACCTTAAACATATGTATTATTAATTGAAATGAAATTGCTACCGATCTAAGAAGATAGTAGGTAATGAAAAAAGCTTGACCCTGAAGTGAAGTCCAGAGGTCTAGATGGAAAAGACAACATTATACAGAAGTTAGAGGAAGACAAAGAGTATGAAAAAAAAGGGACAATGTGTAATCTAGTAGGAAGAATTATATTTGGCACATGTTAAGTATTTAAATACATGACCAAGTACAACTACATGATATATGTATGATTACAAATTATTATTACTTGCTGCTACATATGGTGTTTATAGTTGAAGAGAGGCGGGTAGGGTTTGGTTTGGTGATATGAAAGAAGGTGATTTATAAATAGGGGCGGCTGGTAGGGTTTGGTTTGGTGATATAAAAGAAGACGATTTATAAATATTGACGACATGTAGGGTTTGGTTTGGTGATATGAAGGAAGATGATTTATAAATAGGAGCAGTTAGGGTTTGGTTTGGTGATATAAGCAAACGAATAAGATTTATATATAAAACAAACTTTTTAGGAAAATTCTTCCATCCAATATTGGATGATCCTACCCCAATTAGATTCATACACATACCCCATGTTTTAAAAATGCAAAAGTAACTATCAGATTAATCTAATGACATGTGTTTTGTTTTAATAATCCATGGCCGTGATTTAAATATTGGACCATCCAATATTGGATGGAAGTATTACCCCTTTTAAGGTTAAATTTTGTCTCAAAAGGATCGTCAAGTGATTACAAATCAGAAACAACTCTTTTTGTATTATTTTTATGTGACTTTTTGACTTTTTGTTTTTAAAATAAATTGTATTTGGTTTTAGTAAAATATATTATTTACTATTATTCATGTTTAGATTTTTAAATTCTCATATAATTATATGTTGTTGTTGTTTTATTAATTTTTGTACAAGGAGGCGTTTCCCATTCTCAACAATCAAGTTTTATAAATATTCAAATTTTGTTTGATGGGTGTCAATTTATATTTTTTTACTTTCGCTTCTTAGGGTATTGTGCTCGATCTCGAGCATAGTCAGTTTTTCCTAGAATGACACATGCCCTCTCGATAGTATGGCTCACAAGCCTCTGCCTTACCTTTACACACAAGACATTCGCTCAACGTTCCTAACAACATCAACCTATCGTATAAAGTTATCATCTCTATGATCCAAGGTGAAGTGACACGAATCTACCAGTATACCATCCTATCCAACTTCCTTGCATGCCCGCAATAATCCACAACACCCTCTCGATTATGTCCGGCTCCATGCTCCCTTTTATAGTTAGCTTCCAACCCATTACTAGTTAAGTTTTGACACTTTAATTAACTTCAAATATTTAACTATTAATTACTTTTGTGATCTACTAATGAAATTTTTATCTTATTTAGATATTTTAGATATTAGGTGTTCAATAAAATTCTTATCATTATTTAAATATGTTTATAACTTATAATGAAATAATAATCATGCGACAAATTTTTTCCATTTTTTAGTAAATTACTAATGGATCAAATTGTTTATACACTTATTATAAGATATTATAAGATACATGAACTCAAGTTGCAACAATATTATAAGATACCATATTTATTGCTAGATGGCCCAAAGTAAACTATAATAATGTTGTGTCATTATCGTTACTAGTTAGTCATAGTATATTTGTTTTCAAAGTTAATAATAATGATTTCAAATTTAGTTTTACAGCCTCTGTTGCTATTTCATCTGTTACAAGAATGACACGCAAGTTTTCAACCCTATCTAATATATTAAACAAAAAAATACCTACATAGAATTTATTTCACACATATAGATTATGAAGTTTTCTGGAGCCTCTTTGTGCTAGTAGTGTCCTACACAAGTAGAAACCCACGAGACTATAGTTTACATGTTCCAAGCCAAGATTTATTGTTTGGGGCGAGGAATGTGGGGGCAACAACTCAACTTTTTTTTGTTTTCTTTGGAGAAATTATAATAGTTGTTTTTGTAGAAACAAAACAGGGGAGTATGCGAGTGAAGGATTGCAAACAACAGTTTATCTAACCATTTTCCAGTTCGGGAAAACTAAGTGATCTCCCTACTATGAGCCCAACATCGATAGATTCTTGTAATGGAGAGTCTTGTTCCTGTATACATTCTCTTATGGTAGAAACTAGCACATTTTTAGGTTTTTTGGTGTAGAATAGTTTGATCCCCTTGCTCAATTAGTCTGGTAGGAACACCAATTTTATTTATAGTTTCATATAGAAATATTCCCTACAAGTATCCATAGGAAACCCATAACCAATATCCAAACCATCACTAAGTTCATCCAATACTTTTATCTCTTCATAAGTTGAGCAATAGTCTTGACAATGGATTGTTCGTTGATTATTAGTTCAAAATTATATATATCTACCATAAGTGCTGACACAGTTTTATGATTAATTTGTGCATCCCCATATATAATGTAATTATTCCCAAAAGCTCGGTGGTCTCAACAACAATCGTTAGCAGCCATGATAGCTCCCAAGCATTTCCGTTCTCAATTTTTTAACGTGATGTAGAAAGAAATTTCAGGTTTACGTTAGATCTCTGCAACCATATTGTAGGAGTGAGACTTTTTTCCACCATTTCCTTGAATTTATCTGAGGCCATCAGATCAGGTTGCATCATGTTAGTTTACTCTTCTTGGACGTTCTTACCATGCTCTTTCACTATTAAAGTTAATTCTCAAAACTTCAATACCCTGCAACAATTTTCCAACTTTAAACAAATTTGCAATTGTTACTCACTACACATACAACTAAGGATTAATGAAGTATATAAGACAAATAAAAAATTAATTAACTAAGTAGTACTTACAAATGAATATCATAGGGCCAGGAAGAACTTGATGATGGCCCAGCCGCAAACATGTCATTATTGTTCACTACATTTGCATTATGCGAGCTTGATCCAAATTCAAACTGTTCATCCACGGGATACAAAGCCGCCAAGTGGAAGCTTGATCAAAATCAGCATTGTTCACCATAAAAGACACACGATCAATCTAGAAACATTCGTAATGAAATATAGGTTAATATATAATAATAATCTTTAAGTAAAATTTTCTAACAAAATTTAGTAAGTAGTAAGGATACCTCTTTTTTCTTAACTTGTACAATTTTGGCCCATAGTTGGTTGTTATCAAGGTTTCAAAGTTTGTTCTGTGCATTGATAAAGAAAAATGTAGTTTAGTAATTTGAGCATTAATATACGTGATCAAATGAAAAAAGGGCAAACAATAGGGCCCAAAAAAAGTAAGAAACTAAAATCCATAATAAAACTTGCAAGCAACATATAAAAACCACTTAGGATTAGCTCTCCACTATCATGAAAACATGGATTGGGTAATTAAAAAAAATACAATAGCTTATGAAGTTTCAGTTATTAAGAGAATACCTCCTTCAGACCAGGCTTCTCTTCCTTGTATAATCTTGTTTATACATTAATTCGAAAATCAAAATTCATTCAAATAAATTATTAAAAGCTACATAAATACATTAATTAAACTTAATATTATATATTACAAATATAGTTATCTTATTCATGAAATTATATCTGTTTAATCTTTAAAAACCTCTCTTGTCAAGTTCTTTATGATTTATTTGGTTAAATTATATTTTCATACCATAGTTCTTAACCCTAAATAGATATTGAGATTTCCAATATTTTTTTTACTACAAAAAATATAATATTCATATGTGGAAAATGTAAATATTTAACACATTTTGTATATCTATCTTTCCAAGTATATTTTTTGTTATTTTTTTTGAAATAATACACACAACAATGAATAATTTAGAAATTACAAATAGTATAACTAACCTTTAACATACTATTCTTAATTGAAATGAAATGACTATCGGTAACAAGCTAGGAAATAATGAACAAAACATGACCCAGATGGAGAAGACACCATTATACAGAAGTTAGAGGAAGGAAAAAAGTATGGAGAAAAAGGGACAAGGTGGAATAGAGTAGGAAGAATTATATTTGGAAGATATTAAGTATTGAAAAACATGATCAAGTACAACTACTTGATATATGTATGATTAAAAATTATGATTACTTGCTGGCTAGGTAATGTATGTATAGTTGAAGGGGCAGTGGATAGAGTTTGGTTTGGTGATACGAAAGAAGTTGAATTAAAAATAGGGGGCCACAGGTAGGGTTTGGTTGAGTTATATAAGCTGCGGGTTGGGTTTGGTCAGTAAGCTGATTAAGAAGATTTATCAGTAGAGTAATCTTTTTTGTGTTAAATTTTGTCTAAAAAGGATATTGTCAAGTGATTACAAATCAAAAACAACTCTTTTTGCATTATTATTATTTTTATGTGACTTTTTTATTTTAAAATAATTTTATGTAATTTAAGTAAATATATTATATACTATTGTTCATGTTTAAATTTTTAATTTTTTATATAATTATAGTTTGCACATACATTAGTTTCTTAGGGTATTGTGCTTGATCGATATCGTACAAAGTCTTTTTTTCCTATTATGACCCTTATCTCCTTGATCAATATGGCTCACAATCCTACCTCTTGTCGATTGTCCGACGCGTCAAGGAACTATTTGGAATCCACCTTTACACATAATACATTCGCTTCACGTTCCTGTCACCTAATGTATAAAGATATCAACTCTATGATCCAAGGTTAAGTGCACACGAATCTCACCGTAAACCATCCTATCCAACTTCCTTACGTGTCCCGCAATAATCCACCTCGTCGATCGTGTCTGGGTCCACGTTTTCGTATGTAGTTGACTTCCACCCCTGAGTGGCTTACACCATCCAATAGCTCAATACATTACTAGTTGATTTTTCACACTATAACTAACTTAAAATTTTTTATCTATTAATTACTTTTGTGATCTACTAATAAAATTGGTGTCTCATTTAACTGTTTTAGTTATTAGTTACATTAAAATTCTTATCATTATTTTAATATGTTTATAACTCATAATAAACTAATAATCATTCGACGGTTTTTTCTGTATTATTAGTAAACTACTAATTGATCAAATTGTTTATACACTTACGTCCATATAAAATTAGTTTTATAGATAGATGAACTCAAGTTGCAACAATATTATAAGATATCCCATTTGTTAGATGGCACAAAGTAAACTATAATGATTTTGTGTCATTATCAATACTAGTTAGTCATAATATATTTGTTTCCAAAGTTAATAATAACGATTTCCAATTTAATTTTACAACCTCTGTTGCTATTTCATTCGTTACAAGAATGACCCGTAAGTTTCCAACCCTTTGTCATTGATCAAACGAAAAAATATCCACGTAGATTCTATTGCACACTTATAGCTTATGAAATCTTTTGAAGCCTTTTTGTGCTAGTAGTATCTTACACAAGTAGAAATTCACAAGGCTATAGTTGACAAGTTCGAAGACAAGTTTTATTCTTTGGGGCGAGGAATGTGGGGGCAAAAACTCTATTTTATTTTGTTTTCTTTTGATAAATTGAAATAGTTGTTAGTTGTACAAACAAAACATGGGAGTATGTGAGTGATTGATTGCCACCAATAGTTTATCATGACCATTCTTTATTTAGGAGAAACTAACCAAGTGACCTCCCACTATGATCTCAACACCGATAGATTCTTGTAATCGAGAGGCTTGTTCCTATATATTCCTCTATGGTAACATCCTACACATTATTAGGTTTTTGGAATAGTTTGATCCATGTGGTCAATTATTCTGGTAGGAACACCCATTTTCTCTGTAGTACTCATATAGAAAGATGCCCTAAAAATATCCTTAGGAAGCCCATAACCAATATCAAAACCGTCACTAAGTTCATCTTATACTATTTATCTCTTGATAAGATGACTAATACTCTTGAAAATGGATTATTCTTTGATCATTGGTTCAAAATTATTGATTTATACAATAAGTACTGACACAATTCTATGATTAGTTTGTGCATCCCCATATAGAATGTAATTATCCCCATAAGCTCGGTCTCAACAACAATTTTCGTTTGTAACCATTTTCGTTCTCCATCTTTTAACGTGAGAGAGAAAGAAATCCCAGCTTTAAATAATGCTCCTAGCAACAACTCTTTTTAAGAAAGATATTGTGTGTATTTTTGTGATTAAGATTAGAATTCGATATATACATATATATATTTATATATATATATATATATATATAATATTGGAAAAGGGACAACAGCCCGAAATGTCTCTTATTTCCCTATACATTTTTTAGCATTTGGATCAAAAATTTATTATTTTATAGCCATTAGATCTAATTTAATTAATGGTTAAGATTGCATAAATTAGATCAAAATTCTAAAATGTCTTGATTTCCGTCTATAAATACTTATATTTTTTTAATTAGTTAAATATCATGTATGATTAATTCATCTTAGTCTAATTTCATATAGCAATTTTAGCATAAGCAATACATAAAAATTGGACTGATACTGGCATACACCATTCATATATAGAAGGCAAAATAGGATCACCATGTCGTTTAATAAATATTGAAACCATAAGGAAAACTCACTTTACATATACATCAAAGAAATTAATAGAAGCCAAAATATTGGTCAGTGTCGTTTAACAAAGAAGAAAAATATAAGAAAACTCAGTTTACATATTCTTTAAAGACATAATACTGACTCAAAAAAAAAATTGATGAATACCAAAAACATAAACACCAGATCAATGTCTAATTTTCCTTCATAAGGAACATTGAAATCAAAAGTTGGAGTGAGACATTTTTCCACCCTTTCCTTGAATTTTTTCAAGACCACCAGATCAGGTTGTATTACGTTAGTCTGCTATTCTTGGAGGTTCTTACAATGCTCTTTCACTAGGAAAGTTAATTCTCAAACCTTCAGTGTAGATACAACTAAGGATTAATGAAGAATTTTAGACAAATAAAAAATTAATTAACTCACTAAGTAGTACTTACAATGATGTCCCGACTGCAAACAGGTCATTACTGCTCCCTACATTTTTTCCATGCAAGTTTGATCCAAATTTAAACCGTGCATCCACGGGATACGGAGCCTACTGAGAGCTTGATCCAAATCGATCACCGTATGAGACATACGATCAATCTAGAAGCATTCGTAATGAAACATACGTCAATATATAATAATAATCTTTAAGTATACTTTGTTACCAAAATTTAGTTAGTAGTACAGGTACCTCTTTTTTTTAATTGCTTATTTTCTAGTATGAGTTGATCTTTCTTGAAAAATTTATCCACTGTTCTTTTTCCAAACTCTATACATTTGCCAATGTTAAAAGTTTCACAAACCCTTTTTTTATCCTAACTTGTAAATCTTTTGAGTAAGTTTTTTGCGGCTCATGGTACATCAGAACCATAATCCTACCAGTTAAGAAAACCCAACAAAACAGAGTTCCTCAAAGTAAGGGATTTATATCCCGGAAACGGTTGATACAGTTCAAAACCCTTAATTCGGATGAAACTGGAACACGTCGGAAGAAATCGACGTGGTGTACGTCAGACCATTACCTCCGGTCGAATCATTTCTTGTGAAGTTCAAAGCCAACGAGGATGTCGATGTTTACTTTAACGATGGATGGTGGGAAGGGATTGTTTCGAAGGAGTTGGGGAACAAAATTTTGTCCCTCTTTTAAGAACAAATGGAATTCGGTGCTCATCAGTTAAGGATCCATCGTGAATGGAATCGCACGTGGGACCTCTTGGAATAATGTTGTTGTGAACAAGGCAGAATATTATGTGCATTAATAACGAAAATTTTGTTTGCAATGTGAGCATTAATATACGCGACCATATGGAAAAGGGCAAACAATAGGGTCCAAAAAAATCAAGAAACTAATAAACATAGAAAAACTTGCAAGCAACATCTAAAAAAAACCCTTACACGTAGGATTATCTCACAACCCACGATTGGGTGATTAATAAAAAAATTACCCTAGGTTATGAGGTTTTAGTTATTAAGTTATGACCTCCATCATATCATGCTTCTCTTCCTTGTATAATCTTTCTTTTACATTCATTCAAAAATCAGAATTCATTCAAATAAATTATTACAAGACATATAAATACATTACTTAAACTTAATATCATATATTACAAATAATTTAATCTTATTCAGAAAATTATACATGTCTAACTCAAATCTTTGGAAATCTCTCTTGTCAAGTTCTTTATGATTTATTTAGTTAAATTATATTTTCATACCATAGTTCTCAACCCTAAATAGATATTCAGATGCAAAAACATAATCCCAATTTTTTGTGCTACAGAAAATATAATATTCATAAGTGGCAAATGTACATATGTAACACATGTTGTAAATCTATATTTCCTGAGTGTATTTTTTTATTAATTATTTTCAAAATAACTCACACAACAATGAATAATCTAAAAATTACAAATAGTTAAACTAACCTTAAACATATGTACTCTTAGTTGAAATAAAATGGCTACCGATCTAAGAAGATAGTAGGTAATGAACAAAACTTGACCCTGTAGTCCAGAGGTGTTTAGAGTTGAAGGGGAGACGGGTACGGTTTGGTTTGGTGACATGAAAGAAGGTGATTTATAAATAGGAGGGGGATAGGGTTTGGTTTGGTGATATGAAAGAAGATGATTTATAAATATGGGCTGGTAGGGTTTGGTCTGGTGATATGAAAGAAGATGATTTATAAATAGGGGTGGCGGCTAGGTTTTGGTTTGGTGATATTAAAGAAGATGATTTATAAATAGAGGCGGCGGGTAGGGTCTGGTTTGGTGATATGAAAGAAGATGATTTATAAATATGGGTTGCAGTGCTTGATTTGGTTATATGAGTTGCGGGTAGGGTTTGGTTTGGTGATATAAGTGGCCAAAGAAGATTTATATAAAAAACAATAATTTTTAGGTTAAATTTTGTCTCAAAAAGACATCGTCAAGTGATTACAAATCATAAATAACTCTATGTGTATTTTATCTATGTGACTTTTATTTTTAAAATAAATTGTATTTGGTTTAGTAAAATATATTATACACTATTGTTCATGCATAAATTTTTTATTTTTCATATAATTATATGTTGATGTTGTTTTATTAATTTTTATACAAGGAGGCGTTTCCCATTCTCAAAAATCAGGGGTTATAAATTTTCAAATTTTGTTTGATGGGTCTCTATACCTCACCTTTACACACAAAACATTCGCTCCACGTTCCTGTCAACATCAACCTATCGTATAAAGTTATCAACTATATGATCCAAGGTGAAGTGCACACGAATCTACCCGTAAACCATCCTATTCAACTTCCTTGCGTGCTTGCAATAATCTACAACACCCTCTCAATTATGTCTGGGTCCATGCTCCCATTTATAGTTAGCTTCTACCCATGAGTGACTTCCATCATCCACTAGATCAATACATTACTAGTTAATTTTTGACACTTTAACTAACTTCAGATAATTTAACTATTAATTTCTTTTGTGATCTACTAATGAAATTTGTGTCTTATTTAGATGTTTTAGATATTAGGCGTTCAATAAAATTCTTATCATTATTTAAATATTTTTATAACTTATAATGATAATCATGCGACAAATGTTTTTCATTTTTTAGTAAATTACTAATTGATCAAATAGTTTCTGCACTTATTTCCATATAAAATTAGTTAAATTTATAGATGAACTCAAGTTGCAACAATATTATAAGATACCCTATTTATTGTTAGATGACACAAATAAACTATAATAATGTTGTGTCATTATCAATACTAGTTAGTCATAATATATTTGTTTCCAAAGTTAATAATAATGATTTCAAATATAGTTTTACAAACACCATTTCTATTTCACCTGTTACAAGAATGACACATGATTTTCCAACCCTTTGTAATTGATCAAAAAAAAAATATCCACGTAGATTTTATTGCACACATATAGCTTATGAAGTTTTCTGGAGCCTTTTTTTGTTAGTAGTGTCCTACACATGTAGAAATTTACGAGACTATAGTTGACATGTTTCAAGCAATGATTTATTGTTTGGGCGAGGAATGTGGGGGCACGAACTCAATTTTTTTTTGTTTTCTTTGGAGAAATTCAAATAGTTGTTGTTGAAAAACAAAACAGGGAAGTATGCAAGTGAAGGATTGCCAACAATAGTTTATCTAACCATTATTCATTTCGGGAAAACTAACCAAGTGACCTCCCTACTATAAGCCCAACATCGATAGATTCTTGAAATCGAGAGTCTTGTTCCTATATACATCCTCTTATGGTAGAAACTAGCACATTGTTATGTTTTTGGGTGTAGAATAGTTTGATCCCCTTTCTCAATTAGTTTGGTAGGAACACCCATTTTATTTATAGTTTCATATAAAAATATTCTCCAAAAATACCCATAGGTAACCCATAACCAATATCCAAACCATCATTAAGTTCATCCAATACTTTTGATCTCTTGATAAGTTGAGCAATACTCTTAAAAATGGATTGTTCTTTGACTATTAGTTCAAAATTATAGATATCTACCATAAGTGCCGACAAAGTTTTATGATTAGTTTGTGCATCCCCATATAGAATGTAATTATCCCCATAAACTCGATATCAACAACAATTATTTTTAGCAACCATGACAACTCCCAAGCATTTCTGTTCTCCAGCTTTTAACGTGAGAGAGAGAGAGAAATTTCAGCTTTGACGTTAGATCTCTGCAACCACCTCTATAAAATTGATCCAACCTACAAATATGTTATCAAATAACATTAGTTCGACTGAAGGGTCACCTTACTACAACCTTGATCCAACCTCCAAAGAGCTTATCGATTAATCTCTTGAAACTTCATTCCTTCATTCCACACTTCCGGGACCTTGCGATTGTGGCAAAATTTTCTGTAAGACTTCTCCTAAGCAGACAAACCACGAGGATATTGGGCCCTTCGAGCTAGTTCAACAATATTCACAAGATCATATTTGATTTCCTTAGACAACCACAATTACTCCAGGTATCAAGAATTCCACTTTGAGGTGGTATGCTAAAACTAGAGCTCATATCTTGTTGGGGATTGATCGGCCTAGGATAGTGTGATACGTTAATTCACACAGTTTTATGACAAATCTTATGTGTAAGTTTCCAGATCACTAACCCATTCCCCCGATCATTGGTAGTACAATGTACCCCGATGGCTAGAAACATTTGCCGGAAGACTCCTTGATCGACTCTTGATAAAGGTTTTATATCAATAGAATCAACTTTAGCTGGTCAAAGGTCGTCAAGTACAACAGGTCCACCGAGGGTCATATATCAATTAACACTCGTTATATCAATCAATTTCCTATCATGTCTGGTATTACAAGTGAGTCATCATGGATAAATATTAGCATGCTCGATTTTGGTCAGTTAACAGATTTTGATTTAGGCTGTAGTATATTCTACCACTTTTTGACTTTAGACGTGTCGAACAAGGCCTTTTCTTTCATTTCTTGATCTTCCACTTTCTAGTTCGCCTGCTATAGTTTTCACTTCGAACTCGTATTCTCGGGCCAGGGGATTAAGGTATCATCTGGCCGGTTTATAACATGTTTGATTGTGTTTCAGGGGTAATGTTCTCCCCATGGGCGGTTTGAGTGGACGTTGTTCTTTTCCTTGAACTACCTATGTATTCATGGATAAATTTTCACCCACATCAGGCTTTGATAATTTTACTAGGGCTCTTAACCAGAATATTTCTTTCCTCAATTTCTTACACTCAAGACTATCTCGATCTGGAATATGATGCCAACTTTGTTGGATAATGTCGTTGTCAACGTTGAAGGTCTCCTATTCCCCATGACTTGTCATTTCCCGATTGACCATTTTAATTTGTTCCCCATCATAACTGATATTTTATTACTTCCCTTAAGATGGGTTTTAGTCGAAGAGGTATCCCCTTTAACCAAATCTCTTAGGTACTTCTCTTCGAATTTCTTCAGCACTCAAAAAGGTTCGTGAATATGTAATTATGTCAAAAAGATTATGTATTAGTCTAAAGGCATAATGGACGTTAGAACCATAGCTAATCAATCCTTGAATAAAAGTGTGATAAACTATTGATCAATCTAAAACATCTACATTCTAATCAACATGATATATTTGAAACATGAGAGATTATAATATTCTTCACTTTTTTATGGAATGTAGAGTTAACTTTGAAAAAATACCATGTTAAAGGTACACTCACATTTCCATTTTTCCTATTCTTCACGCTTTTTCCATACCTTCACCCTCACTGATTTCATATTATTAGGCCTTACCTATATGTTTGTATTATTAACTTGATTGTTAGTGAGAGAGCACATTCTTTTAGCCCATAATCATGTATTTTTTCAGTATCATAAGTAAACGACAAGACCGACTAAAAGTAGTTAGACAGTTCAATCACATACTCAAATTAACTACAAAGTATAAGTCCAATAAGTATAATATTAGTATTGAAATATTAGTATAATATTTTAGATTAACTACTTTAGGAAACAGAAATGACACAAATTATTTTTTTCCAAATTTGTAATTAATATTAATAATACAGGTGATTCGATGGGCTGACATAACCTAATCAACAACAATATTGCACTATAAATCTATCTTATCAACCCCACCAAAATAATGATACAAGCTTAAAGTACAACTGATATAATTTTTATTACAACACAAAAAAATTCTATCATAACATCATATCCATAATAACTAGTTTGACTCAACTTAACATTCATTCATTTGAAAAAAAATCCATTCCTTTTTTAATAAATTTGTAACAATTCAAATTCAAAATAAAATAAATTTCTTATTTGGGAGATAAAAACCTTCTATAATGTTATGTAAATCTAGTTTTTGCAGCCGAACTACCATACTAAAAATATTAAAAGTTAAAACCTCAAACTTGCGAGAAAGGCCTCTTTTCTTCTTTTGGATTTTAAATATTATTGATATTTTTCATAGTTTGCTCCATATACATAGAGAGGATATAGTTGAATCCTATAAAATGTTCTATTTTATATAATTACATGTCAGCACATATAATTTTCTTACAATCCGACCAACTCAGCACAAAAAAATTTCCATCACAAACTAAAACAATCTTCCAGTAAAGGTAATGACCGACTAAATAATAAATATAGACAATCCCCTGAACAACAATCTTCATCCGTGATCCTAGCCAAATCTTATAATTTACTCAGGGACACCTATTTTATTTACTAACGAGATGCTAACTTTCTCATTTTTGGTAAATTGGCCTTCGAGGTTGAAGAGATCTTTATACACTCCTAGTAATGGTTAAAAATATAATTGGACATTATTCTTTACACAAAGGTAATGGTTAAAAAAAGGAATAAACTCCTAGTAACTAAGGGAAATTTTTTGGAATTTAAAATATATATAGTAGAAACTGAGTCACATATATAAAACCAATACCCTCTTTCTCATCCTATGCAACCTTAAGAACTATATTTAGAAAAATAAAGGTATTGTAATACTCAATTTAGGATTAAAATTATTAAAAGTGAAACTAATGAGCGTATAGATCTACAAAATAAAGTGTTATAACTTACATTGATAATTTTGTTCGAAATCCGCCAAAGAAATTATAGAGATTGTTGATGCGCGATAGAACCATCCACACCGAGATCTACCAAATAAGTATATATCTTCTAAAATTTAAACCACAACCAATCCAATAAGAAACCTAACCATATACTAATATGATCGTGTTATGCTGGTCATGGAATAGGCTTTTATTCTAATCTTGCTATGAAAAAAGTTTAAAATCTTAGCAAGAGAAAAAAATTAAAATATCACCATGAAAAAGAGTTAAAACCTCATCATGAAAAAATGTTTAAATCTATGCACGAAAATTGTCTGAAAATGTTACATTTGACCACACGCATTTATGGGTTGAAAATTTTAACTAGATTTCATTGTGAAATAATATTATTGTTATATAAGATTTTATATCAATTTTTCTCATCATTTGATTTTCAAAAATAGTAATTTATCTTCCAATAATTTGATTATTTTGTAATTTGGTAATAAATTTGTATACACCAATTATCATCTAGACTTCCCTTTTACAATAAGTGCCCTTTTATAGTTTCTTTGAACTATTATTGTTGTATTAGTGTTAATTTTTTCAAAAGAGTTTTCTAAAAATTGGAAGAGATGATTATGATCTTTATAGTTTCGAACATACTTAGTTTTGAGGGAGATTGTTGAAATTCTATTTTATTTTATTTTACAAATTTATTTTATTAGATCATATTGATCAATATAGTAACTTTTAATCGCGGATAGAATCAGTTTTTTCCTAAAATATTGAAACATATATCTTAATTATATCTTTATTGTAGCATATATTCATAATATAATTTATAATATTTTGTTTGATTTCGAAAAATAATGTTTGTTTTCGCCTTTAAAATATGTTTTTAGAAAATAAATTCTTTTTCAAAATTTGAAAAAAATGTTTAAATAGGAGAAATATTATGTTTGGCAATACTCCTTCTTGTGTTCTTGTCTTCGTATTAATCACTTCCTTTAAACTAAAAATAATATTTAGATCATGGAAAAAGAATTAAATATTTTTTAAATTACACAAATTATTTCGGCGTACTATTAAGTAATTACATAAAATTTATGTAAATCTCTTTTGTTAAAAGTCTTAATCTTACTAGTCTAAAAGTTATTGTCATAGCTCCTCCTCAAGACTTATTTGAATTTGTTGTAAAAACGTTTAAGTATGAGATTGAGTTTCAATCAAGATTCTAAACAAGAAAAATATAAAGAACAAAAAGTAAAGAACACCGGATATATCGTGGTTAGAGACAACAGTTATCTACGTCACCGTTGGGATACGATTTGAGAGCCCTTTCCACTATTACAACTGTTATCACCGATTACACTTACCACGATTACAGATTAACCAAGTATTCACCAAACCCATATATAGAAACCGCTAATCTAACCCAATACTAATCTGCGCTAAATATTAATGCTTGAATTAGCAAGATTCAAGGAATATACAAGATTTAGCTAACTATTACAGAAGATTTCAAGCTGGAAATACTAATACTGAGTGAACCCTAAGTTTGACTCTATTTGAGAAGAGATAGTATTCTAAAGAAGGTGAAGAAGAGAATGAAAGGAAGTGTAAAGAGATTTCGCCTTTTATTTGGGATCTCTAGGTCTTTAATCTCAGCCGTCCAAATGGAACGAGATCAACGGCTTAAAACCTTTCCGCCTTTACTTAAACAAACAACTTCACAATGTTGAGTTGGTAAAGGTCAAGGTGTCAAATCGAGAAAGAGAATAAGATAGTTGAATTGGTCAAATTCCACATTAGCTTAATTACACTTCACATATTACTACATCTCTACCTTGAAATGTACATCATCAAGCTACAAGAACATCATCACCATTGTGATGATAGCAGAGGCACATTTTAAATCATCATAGCCCAAAGTACCTGCACAAAATTCAACCAATACACAACAAATCGAAACACAGTTTAAATTTGCAGTTAATAACTAATTTAGTGCCAAAATCCGAAGGATTGAGTTCAGAGGAAATATTTTCCAATTTCACTTCATTATTTGAAAGAATATCTCTAATAAAATGATATTTCACATCTATATGCTTGAATCTCAAATAATATATAGGATTATTGCTTAAGTGTATAACACTCTGACTATCAGAATAAATAACAGAAATGCCTTTAACCAACTTTACTACCTTGAGAAAAATTTGTAACTAAATATCTTCTTTGACACAGTCTATAATAGCAACATATTCAGACTAAGTAGTGGACAGAGCAACTAAAGGTTGAAGTTAGAATTTTCAGGATATGCAATTCTTCCCCTGTGTGAAACAGTATGCAGTAGTAGACTTTCCAGAGTCTATACAACCTGCAAAATCATAATCAATATAGCCAACAAGCTCAAAAGGACAATTATGATCACCATATACAAAAAAAACATTCAAAGTAGAATTTAAATAAGCCAACACATGTTTTATAGCTAACTAGTGATCATAACAAGGGTTGGACATAAAAATACTAAGCACAGACATAGAAAAAGACAAATCAGGCCTAGTGCTAATCATAGCATATATAAGAGATCCCAGAACATTAGTGTAAGGAAAATTCTCCATTTTCAAAATATAATATTGTGATCTGGGACAAAGTTAATTAGACAAAACAAAATGCCCATCAAATGAAATATGTACATGTTCGCAATTCAAGTTACTATAATTAGAAATAATTTTTCTTAAAATATCGTTCCTGATTTAACCTTAACATGCAATTGTTTTTATCTCAATCAATAATCATACTTAGAATTTTTCTAGCATGTCCTAAATCTGTCATATTAAAATCAAATTTCAATGAACATTTTAACTTATCAATTAAAGACAAAGAATTGCATATAATCAACATATCATCCACATAGAAAAGAATATAAATCCTATAATTTTCTTTCCAAGTGAAGGAAAAAAAGTATCATACCTTGATCTCAAGAAACCAAGGGACAAAACAAACGAATCAAACCTTTTATAACATTGTCTTGTAGACTGTTTTAGGCCTTATAATGATTTTTTAAGTAGGTAGACATGATAAGGTAGTTTTGGATCATGATAGCTGTCTTAACATCTAACTTCTCAATTTCAAGGTTAAAACAAGCTGCATATGCTTACATAACTCTAATTGTTTTAAATTTAATAACAGGTGAGAACATCTCAGTGAAATCAAATCCTTTTCTCCGAGTACAACCTTTAGCTACCAATCTAGCTTTAAATCTAGGTGGATCCTTCTCAGAACATCCTTCTTTAAGTTTATACAATCATCTGCATTCAAATAGTTTTGCCTCACTAGGTAGTGTCGCCTAGGGTGTGATAAAAATAAGATAAATATAAGTCTAGAAAACTACGCACTCTCACCATAGACAGGCACAGTATTGCAAGTATTACAGGACGTATGCAAGTTTTAGTTACTAAGTTGAGTTCGTTCTCAGGGACTTAAGTGTGTTATACGAATAGGTAACAATAACGAGTAAGCAATAATTAATTAAAAGACAGAAAATTAAAGGAATAGATTTTCGAAATTGAGAATTAAACTAAGAAAATAAAGACAATAAAATAAAATACGAAGAATATGAGATGAGAGATATAGCTTAGGTTTTGCTAGTATGCAATAATCCTTCTAATTCTTTCTATTAGATCTAGTTAATAAGGGAGAATATTAGCTCTTGTATACTTAGTCAGGATTCTAAATTCCCATACCTTAGACCTTGAGAGCGACTAAGAGGGCTACGGACACACCACGAGGCTGGTTCGAATAGGGTTATCCTACGCCACTAGGGCCCTAAGAAATCAATTTCCATACATGGTGATAGTGATTAACTTATACCCTAATGACTATCTAGTTAGAATCAGTTTTGTCAAGACTAATATCGACACTAGACGTTATGTGGTGTTTCAATAATTAGACACCCAGTTAAGGTGACCATCTAACTACTATTAAGACAATCCTAAAGTGATCAGTTCTAGGACTGGCAATAAATCAAAACACATAAACAAATATAAAGGTAAGCAGCTAATATCAGATTAAAACATGTAATTCCCAAAGAAACTTAGATAAAAAGAAATTAGAATTCATAGATTATACATGATGCGAAACCCAAGCTATGGGTGGTTTAGTTCATACCTGAAGGAGATAAACTAAAAGAAATAACAAAAGACATCATCTTGCTCTCTACAATAAACTAGAAGAATAAAACCTTAAGAACTAATTACTATGAGGCAAGGATGATTTACAAGTGATATAAGGGTGTATTTATAGGTGTTTAGAAGACCTACTTCGTTTTCTTGAAGGAGAGGTTAAGTAATGGACTCTAAGCCCAACTCAAATTCGTATTGAATAAAGATAATTACTGCTGACTTGTTTTGATCATATCTTCTTCGTTATTGGTCGGTTTTTAGCCCATAAGATACCAAAAGAATCCTCACAGAATTATCTACGTCTCTGTGAAAGGAATCTTCCAAAATCGGCTCGGTTTTGGAGTTATCACCACTTCTTTAGACGTATCTGCAGAAATTCGGATTTAAGGCAGCTTTTCCTTTTCCATGATCTTAGCTTTTCATTCCTTTATCTCCAATTACCTTGCTTATCTCTTTCCATATCTTGTAGTCTTTAACTTGGACTCTAATTAATCTCCATAATTATCTTTAAAGCTTCACACTAAATAAATAATTAAACCCAATATGCTCTAAAAATATTATTTTACTAAATCAAAACTCAAAATAGGAAAGTGCACTACTTCTCAAGAAAATCGACTTTTATGACTTCTGAATCACTAAAAATGATGTCTCATCCTAATATAAATCTATCACAAATGAAGAGACATCAAAACCCCCAACTCAAAGTTGTATCGTCCCGATACAATAAAAATAAAACAAAGGGAAATCTATAAATACACACTTATGGAAATTTCAATACAATGGGAAGAACATAGCAGAATATATAGAATAAAACTAAAGCAACAACTCAGAAAATTTCATGCAATAATATTTATAAACTACATACCTGTACGCTTCTCATATCCATAGTCAACACGGCTTGAATTCAAGATCAGATTAGTTTCGCAATGTAAGAAGGATTGGGACTTTACTCAGTTCCCCAAGAAAGCTATAGATTGTTCATCGAACTTCACTAGTATCCAGAGATCCACTTAACTACTCTCTAATGGCTCAATCACTTCTCAATTACATAGAAAAGAATCAAAAGATCTTTAAGGTAGTAATTTAGGCTTAGGGACGGCATGACCGTATATTTAGATAATTTAGAGTGAGCTTTTGGCTCTCTCCTCACTAGCCATCAACGAATCATTAATGCACTGAGCTTATGCTTTCAAGCTATTAAACACACTCTACATCTAATTCCCATGTATCAAAAATTTTAATTTCTACCTAAAAACAAAAAAATGGAGATGAGAGACAACGAATCCCCACACCCCCAACTCAAAAATGAGCCGTGTCCCCACGACTCGAAAAAGACTCGAAACAAAAATTAAAATTAGCAGATAAACATATTTACAGAAATGCTAAGGAAGAAAGAGAACATACTCTCGAGGCTATTGCCTCGCATTATTGACATCCAAGGTTGGATTTGCTTGATCTTTCGTTAATTGCTCAAGGAGTTTCATGATGTGCACTTGATTAGCGTTGATTTGTGCCACATCATTGACTAAGGAAGTTTGAGCTGCTTCGAATTTTGTTAAACGCTCCTCTATCTTCTCTTGCCAACTTTGCTCCTTTTCTTCTACTTTCGATACTTGCGGAGAACCCGCTCTTCGAAAGATATCCTTGATCCAAGCATTATCAATATAAATCGTCTTAAACTCGAGTTTCTCCTCTTCACCCAATGTAACATCAGCTTTTCGCACAAGACACGTGCCTTTAATTCTCCCTTATGTGATTGCACTTTCTCCTTGTCAAAAACATGCTCAAAAAGTAATTCCTCATCAAATATTTTTCGATTATCAACCGCTTCATCATATTTGCAATAACCTTTCAATTTCTTAAACTTGAAGTGGTTTCTAATCTCCTCAACTGTGAAAGGAACTAACTTTCCTCTAATCGGAACACAACCTTTACTATCTCGACTAAAGAGGCCTAAATAGAATTCCAAAACTAACTCATGACATAATTCAGAACGTCTTACCATGAACGTAGACCAACCCAATTTCGCAGCAAGCTCTAAGAACCTCTTGTATTCTCCTGTAACAATTTCTTCCTTGAATACTTTCTCATAAGCAAAAGGTAGCTCTTTTAATTGTTTTTATGCAGAAGCTTTTAAGGCCTTTAAAGCTTCCTCTTTTTCCTTGGGTGTAGGACCTTTGAAGGGTGGAAGTTGTGTTTTCTCCTTTGCATAAAAGTATTGCCTTTTACCATTACGATCAAACAACGCTAGCGTACCTCCATCTTCAACATCGTTTTTACCCTTTGATTTAGAACTAGAACCCTTGTTAATTGATTTCTTCTTAATTGAATCCTATACCTTGCTTTTCTTCACCTCCCTCTTGTTAGCTAATATTGTTGTTCTATTAGTCATCCTCAATTAACCCCCAACTCAAAGCTTTAACAACTCTTGAAATTTGAACTTGTGAATTTTTGGTTGAACAAGCTTGATTTGGCTTAGGAAAGACGAATGGATGATGAATCTCTATCTGGGTAAGGTGGATTCTTGATGGATTGGCTTGGATTTAAGAAATTGTAGGATGAATTTTGAAAATTTGAGCTCTTGATTCTTCAATTGAATGTGTTTGGTGAGAATTGGTTGCTTGAATATTCTTTGTAATGAGTTGGAAAGAAGATTTGATGTGTTTTTCTTGATGATTGGGTAGTGTTTTGATGATTGGCGAAGGTTTTAATGAGCTTCAATGGAGTTGGAAGAGTTTTGGAGAAGGGTAAGAGGCTTGAGGTTTATTAAATTCGGAATAATGGCATTATACCTCTTTTATAAGCTTAATCCCGCAACTTTCTCTCTCCAGCGGCGCGGCGCGGTGCATGGCGCGGTACATGGGTACACCGCATGGGTATGCCGCAGCTTCTCTAGCTCGAAAAATTTTTGCTTCGGCAAAATACGCGTGGTAGCACCCCGTGGCACGGGTTTTGGACGCGCGGTGCAGGGCACGGTATATGGTCCGGTGTACCGGACCCATCAGCTCCAATTTTTTTCGTCTCGGTATAAAACCCGTGGTACGGGTTTTTGTCTCCTGCGGTACACCGCGGCTGAGGTGCGGTATACCGCACCGATGGTGAATCCCTTCCGAAATTTTTTGTTTCTTCCCTAACTCGATTTCTCCAATACTTAAGCATCAAAAACACTAGTACCTTTCTCAAATATGCAATATCAACTAAAAATAACTGAACTAAACATAAACTAAAAAACGTAAAAGACATAAAAACATAAAAAAATTGCGGGTTGTCTCCCGTACAACACTTTTATTTGACGTCTTTCAAAGTTAGACGCGTTACCTCTATCATGATTTGCGAATATAGCCTCCCCAACAACGAGTTAGGCTATGAACGTCAACTAATCTGCGCTTGATCCCTGTTTTGGGTCGAATTTCTATCACCTTGGCTGAAACAACCTTAGTGACAATGAATGGTCCCATCCACGAGTCTTTGAAACTACGTGGCCTATTCTCGCGTTTGTGAGCTTTCCATAGAACTTCATGGCCAACCCCAAACTCAATGTTGGGCTCAGTATCCACAGGGTTTAAGTAAATCTTCTCAAGAGGGA
Organism: Nemophila menziesii; assembly: GCA_029959085.1. NCBI lineage: Eukaryota > Viridiplantae > Streptophyta > Magnoliopsida > Boraginales > Hydrophyllaceae > Nemophila > Nemophila menziesii. The sequence continues at coordinate 2,161,526 of JARWIR010000075.1, read as the reverse complement.
CTTTGTGATGTGAAAGGCTGTGGATGACAGGAACGGTGGGATCTAACTTCCTTTGTTTCTTACCCAAGACATAGAAGGTCTCAGATACATTCTTTGCATGAAGGGTGATGGTCCCTTCTTGGAAGTTGATGACACTTTGACTTGTGGCCATGAAAGGCCGTCCAAGTATGATTGGAAGCTGCTTATATGCATCAAACTCAAGTATAACAAAGTCAGTAGGGATGGCGATACTACCTGCACTAGCTAATACTTCCTCCACTGTTCCCCATGTCCTCGTAACTGAGTTGTCAGCGAACGGCAACTTCACTGGAGTTTTCTCTGATTTCCGAAGTCCAAGTCTCTCGAACACAGACTTAGGAATAAGATTCACACCAGAACCCACATCATACATAGCTTTCACCTTGAGCATACCATTTATTTGAATAGGAAGGTTGAAACTTCCCAGATCTTTAAACTTTGTTGGTAGCTCTCATTAACTTCTTCTTGAGACTCTCAGGTTCTCTCTTGGGATCTCTACACTCGCTTCTTTCTCAGGAATAACTTGCGTAAAAACTTGTTGCAGTGTAAGTACTTTCTTTGCGATCTCAAGCATTTGGGCGTTGATATTTTCATGTGTATACGCCTCTACAAATGTCTTGAGTTCAGTGTCATCCTTTGGATTTGTATCAGGAATAGTTGGTGACACTGGTTGAACAACAGGTGGCGGTTCCACGTTCTCTTCTTCTCTCTCTTCTTGCACAGCAAGTGCAACTTCATCTTCAACTCTTGATTCCTCCTTGAAGGCTTCTTTCTCTTTCTCTTTAGCCAGCTCAGCTTGATAATCCATCACCGATCGAATATCTTCTTGCATATCCTTCAGAAGCTGTATAAATCCGGCTCTTTCTAAATCGTCCTCCACATAAACCTCAGAACAGTCAGATTCCACGGGGCTAGACTTGGTTGGTTCGTCTTCGGTACTCGGGACTTCCACGGCACTAACGGCAGCATGCGGTACTTCCTTCTCTTTTTCTTCAATTTCAAGGCAAATAGCCTTACAAGCTTCGAACCCAACATTGTTATCACCTCCTTCGATAGCTTTCAATTCTTTATGTTCCATTAAATTTGTAAGGACTTTGTTCAATTGTTCAACTTGAGTACCTAAAATCTGAATTGCGGCATCTTGTCCTCGTAACTTCTCTTCCTGGGTGTTCATATTCGTGGTCAAACGGTCCAAGATTTTTATCACTTGTTGATTGTCTGTAGATCCTTCTTGAGGATACTGTGGTAAAGCTTTCTGATCTAGCACATCGGTATATGCATCTTGTACAGGTTGTTGAGGGGGAGCAGGTCTATTTTGATGTTGATTTTGATACTGACCTCTTGGTTGGAAAAAGTTGTCCCGGGGGCGCGGTTGATAATGACCAGGATTAGCGGCCCCCTGTGGATTTGAATACTGCATACCCGGATGATTTCGGTTACCAAATTGATAACCTCCTCGGTTGGATATAAAGTAGACAGATTGTAGATTTCCTTCGCACTCTTCCCATGTATGATTATTAACCCCACATTGAGGACAACCTTGTGCTTCTTATACTACGTTTGCTGCGGCTAAATTTTTCAGCATCTCTAATTTCAGCTCTTTGATTTGATTTTCTAATGCGGATATTTGAGCCGAGTTCGCAGTTTCTGCATCTAAACGAAGCGTACCTCGGGTCTTTGCTACAGGAGCTCGTGTAGAAGGCCAACTCCTTTCTTGTAAAATAATATTTTCCAAGACCTCGGATGTTTCATTATGATTCATGGACACAAAAGTACCCTTTCCGATGTTACCCACCTTCTCTCTACCTTTATCATTAAGACCTTCATAGAATATAGCAAGTTGTAGAGCGGGGGTATAACCATGGAGCGGACATCTAGCTAATTTATGTTGAAACCTTGTCCATGATTCTCCTACTGTTTCACCATCTTCTTGACAAAACCTTGCAAGCTCGCTTTGATCTTTGAGTCTCATGCTCTTAGAATAAAAACGGTTAAAGAATGCGGCTTGAAGTTCTGTCCATGAATTGATTGTTCCAGGTGGTTGTCTATCTAGCCATTCACTAGCTCTACCGGTTAAGAAGAATGAGAACATGTGACAATATAGTTGCTCGCGTGTAATGCCTGGAGTAACATAAGCATCACAAATCTACATAAACTTCTGAATCGATCTTATCGGATCTTGAATTACTGTACCACTGTAGAGTCCATGACTTTGAAATTGACTGAGCATACCCGGATCGGGTCTAAATTTAATATTCTGGATCTCCGGAGGACGGTAACCTATTGGTTGAACATGAAACGACACATGGAGGCCAGGAAGGTCTTGTTCAACTCGGTTTTGATTAAGATTATTCTGCCCATTACCTCCTCCTTGTTGTTTTCCTTGTTGTTGCCCACCAGGTGGAATAGGTGGTGGTGGTGGTCCTCTTGGTAATCCTCCAGGTGGGACTCCAAGCGGTGGATTTAACGGATTTAACTGATCTTGTACGCCTGGCATAGCTCTTCTTATGGCTCTGTCCTCACGAACACGTTTGTTATAAGGTCTGAAGCTCCTCTCAGGCTCCGATAACGGAGGCCATGAATTAAACACTGTGAAACCTGAAAAAGACTAAAGCAAACCAAAAGCGTAAATCTGGAAAAATAAAAACTAATTAAAAACTACTACTCGAAATAGATAGCCCACACGCTAACGAGACACAGGTCCCCGGCAGCGGCGCCAAAAACTTGGTGTCGCCTAGGGTGTGATAAAAATAAGATAAATATAAGTCTAGAAAACTACGCACTCTTACCCTAGGCAGGCATAGTAATGCAAGTATTACAGGACGTATGCAAGTTTTAGTTAGTTAGTTGAGTTCGTTCTCAGGGACTTAAGTGTGTTATATGAGTAGGTAACAATAACGAGTAAGCAATAATTAATTAAAAGACATAAAATTACAGGAATAGATTTTCGAAATTGAGAATTAAACTAAGAAAATGAAGACAATAAAATAAAATACGAAGAATATGAGATGAGAGATATATCTTAGGTTTTGCTAGTATGCACTAATCCTTCTAATTCTTTCTATTAGATCTTGTTAATAAGGGAGAATATTAGCTCTTATATACTAAGTCAGGATTCTAAATTTCCATACCTTAGACCTTGAGAGCGACTAAGGGGGCTACGGACACACCACGAGGCTGGTTCAAATAGGGTTATCCTACGCCACTAGGGCCCTAAGCAATCAATTTCCATACATGGTGATAGTGATTAAATTATACCCTAATGACTATCTAGTTAGAATCAGTTTTGTCAGGACTAATATCGACACGAGACGTTATGTGGTGTTTCAATAATTAGACACCCAGTTAAGGTGACCATCTAACTACTATTAAGACAATCCTAAAGTGATCAGTTCTAGGACAGACAATAAATCAAAAGACATAAACAAATATAAAGGTAAGCAGCTAATATCAGATTAAAACATGTAATTCCCAAAGAAACTTAGATAGAAAGAAATTAAAATTCATAGATTATACATGATGCAAAACCCAAGCTATGAGTGGTTTAGTTCATACCTGAAGGAAATAAACTAAAAGAAATAACAAAAGACATCATCTTGCTCTCTACAATAAACTGGAAGAATAAAACCTTAAGAACTAATTACTATGAGGCAAGGATGATTTACAAGTGATATAAGGGTGTATTTATAGGTGTTTGGAAGACCTAATTCGTTTTCTTGAAGGAGAGGTTAAGTAATGGACTCCAAGCCCATCTCAAATTCGTATGGAAATAAAGATAAATACTGCTGACTTGTTTTGATCATATCTTCTTCGTTATTGGTCGGATTTTAACCCATAAGATACCAAAAGAATCCTCACGGAATAATCTACGTCTCTATGAAAGGAATCTTCCAAAATCGCTCGGTTTTGGAGTTATCACCACTTCTTTAGACGTATCTGCAGAAATTCAGATTTAAGGCAACTTTTCCCTTTCCATGATTTTAGATTTTCTTTCCTTTATCTCCAATTACCATGCTTATCTCTTTCCATATCTTGTAGTCTTTGACTTGGACTCTAATTAATCTCCATAATTATCTTTAAAACTTCACACTAAATAAATAATTAAACCCAATATGCTCTGAAAATATTATTTTACTAAATCAAGACTCAAAATAGGAAAGTGCACTATTTCTCAAGAAAATCGACTATTATTACTTCTAAATCACTAAAAATGATGTATCATCCTAATAAAAATCTATCACAAATGAGGAGACATCACTAGGCTTAGTAACCAAAATACAGGTTTTATTGAGTAGTAATGTGTTAAACTCGTCATTAATGGCATTGATCCACTAGGTTTTCTTATTACAACTAATAGCGTCAAGGTAAGTGTAGGTTTAGATTTTCTGATCCCAACTGCAGCTGTAATAGCAGTATAAACCAAATCAGCGTAGGAATACTTAGTAGGAGCTCTTGTTTCTCTCCTAGCCCTATCTCTTGCCAGCTAGTAGCCTTCATGTCCTCCAACAGTTGATTCAGCCAAATGGTCGTTCTTCTGATTCATGGGTTGCTCCAGTTGGTGGTCTTCAGTTGAAGGCTGAATAGGCTGCACAGGGCAAAGTGGCTCCACCTCAAACTCTACATCCAAGGTATTCATATTAGGTTCAGCTGCAACATTACTACCTGTTACTTTCACAATCTTACAAGTAAAAGTAAGTTCATCAAATATAAAATATCTACTTATAATAATTTTGAATCCACCAAACCCCATGTTTAGTATGTACATAAACAGCACAACCAAAGATTCTTAAGTGTGATAAGTCAGGTTTGGATCATGTCCAAACCTCCATAGGAGATTTAAAACCACATAATTAAATAAGTAGCAGTGTATAAAGCTTCCACGAAAAACATTTAGGTAAGCCAGAGGTAAGTAAAAGACATCTAACTTTTTCCAAAAGAGTTCTATTCATCCTCTCAGCAACACCATTCTGCTGAGGGGTTTTTCTAACAGTTCTATGCCTCAGAATGCCATTTTCTTTGCAAAATACAAGACCAATGTTAGTTCTAAAAACTTTAACTGTTTACCAGTTTTATTATTTTCTAAAACTTTATAATCCTTTATTTTAGAAAATGTTTCATCCTTTGTTTTCAAAAGAAAAGTCCAAACCCTTCTACTATAGTCATCCAATATAGACCAAAAATACATGTAAAGACAATAGAATGGCCACCAAACCATAAAGACAAGATAAAAGTCATAGAACTAATTTGATAAAATGCAAATATTTTTTGTATTACTAAAATATCATGTATGAGTAATTCATTTTAGTCGAATTTTACATAGCAATATTAGCGGAAGCAATACAAAAAAATTTGACCGAGATAACTGCATACACCATTCATACATAGAAGGAAAAATAGGATCACTGTTTAACAAAGATGGAAAAAATAAGGAAAACTCACTTTAAATTTACATCATAGACATAAATAGAAGCCAAAATATTGATCACTATGTCGTTTTACAAAGATAAAAAATATAAGAAAAACTCAATTTAAATATTCTCTAAAGACATAATACTGACTCAAAAGAAACAGCAGATGAATACAAAATACATAAACACCAGATTAAGGTATAATTTTCCTCTATAAGGAATATTGAAATCAAAAGTTGAAGTGAGAAGTTTTTCGTATGATGTTAGTGCGCTCTTCTTGTAGGTTCTTACCATTCTCTTTCACTAGGGAAGTTAATTCTCAAACCTTCAATACCCAGCAACAATTTTGCAATTCTAAACAGGAGGGTCAGTTCTTTACTCCTTGCGACTTTTTCTCACTGTAGATACAACTAAGGATTAATGACACATTTTAGACAAATAAAAAATTAATTAACTTACTAAGTAGTACATACAACTGAATATCATAGGGGTAGGAAGAACTTAATGATGTCCCGGTAGCAAACAGGTCATTACTACTCCCTACATTTGTTCCATGGGTTTGAATTACGGGATACCGAACCAAGTGAGAGCCTGGTCCAAATCGATCAAAATTGTTCACCGTACGAGACATACGATAAATCTAGAAACATTCGTAATGAAACATACGTTAATATATAATAATAATCTTTAAGTATAATTTTTTACAAAAACTTAGTAAGTAGTACAGACACCTCTTTTTTTAATCGAGTATTTTCTATTATTAATTGATCTTTCTTGAAAAATTTATCCACTGTTCTTTTTCATCACTTTGTACATTTGTCAATGCTTTCACAAACCCTTTTGTTTTCGGTCCTAACTCGTACAATTTTTACCTATAGTTGGCTGTTATTAAGGCTTCGATGTGATGTTTCTTCTGTGCATTGATAAAAAAAACTTAGTTTACAATGTGAACATTAATATAGGCGACCAAATGAAAAAGGGCAAACAATAGGGCCCAAAAAAATTAAGAAACTAAAAAACATAGGAAAACTTGCAAGCAACATTTAAAAACAAACCCTTACATGTAGGAATATCTCTCCACTATCATGAAACCCACAATTGGGTGATTAATAAAAAAAAATCCCTAGCTTATGAAGTTTTAGTTATTAAGTGAATACCTCCATCATATCATGCTTCTCTTCCTTGTATAATCTTTCTTATACATTCATTCAAAAACCATAATTTATTCAAATCAATTATTACAAGTCACATAAATACATTACTTAAACTGAATATTATATATTACAATAATTTTATCCTATTTAGGAAATTATACGGGTTTAACTCAAATCTTTAGAAACCTCTCTTGTCAAGTTCTTTATGCTTTATTTAGTTAAATTCTGTTTTCATACCATAGTTCTCAACCCTAAATAGATATTCAGATGAAAAAATATAATCCCAATTTTTTTGTGCTACAGAAAATATAATATTCATAAGTGGCAAATGTACATATGTAATACATTTTGTAAATCTATCTTTCCTGAGTATATTTTTTATTAATTATTTTTAAAATAACACACACAACAATGAATAATTAAAAAATAAAAATAGTAAAACTAACCTTAAACATATGTATTCTTAATTGAAATGAAATGCCTACCGATCTATGAAGTTAGTAGGTAATGAACAAAGCTTGACCCTGTTGTCCAGAGGTCCCGATGGAAAAGACAACATTATACAGAAGTTAGAGGAAGACAAAGAGTATGAAGAAAAAGGGAAAATATGGAATCGAGTAGGAATAATTATACTTGGCAGATGTTAAGTATTGAAATACATGATATATGTATGATTAAAAATTATGATTACTTGTTTCTTGTGTTTATAGTTGAAGGGGCAGCGGGTAGGGTTTTGTTTGGTGATACGAAAAGAAAGGTGATGTATAAATTGGGGCGGCAGGTAGGGTTTGGTTTGGTGATATGAAAAAAGATGATTTATTAATAGAGACTGTGGGTAGGGTTTGGTTTGGTTTGGTGATATGAAAGAAGATGATTTATAAATAGGGACCGGTAGAGTTTGGTTTGGTGATATAAGCAGACCAAGAAACTTTGTCTCAAAAGGACATGTCAAGTTATTACAAATCAGAAACAACTCTTTTGTATTATTTTTATGTGACTTTTTGACTTTTTGTTTTTAAAATAAATTGTATTGGATTTTAGTAAAATATATTATACGGTATTGTTTATGTTTAGATTTTTAAATTTTCATATAATTATATGTTGTTGTTGTATTATTAATTTTTGTACAAGGATGCGTTTCCCCTTCTCAACAATCAGGTATGTTAAATTTTCAAATTTTGTTTGATTGGTCTCTATATGTCAATTTATAGTTTTTACTTTAGCTTATTAGGGTATTGTGCCCGATCTCGAGCATAGTCATTTTTTTCTAGAATGACACTTGTCGTCTCGATTGTATGGTTCACAACCCTCTGCCTCACCTTTACACACAAGACATTCGCTCCACGTTCCTGACAACATCAACCTATCGTATAAAGTTATCATCTCTATGATCCAAGGTGAAGTGCACACGAATCTACCAGTACACCATCCTGTCCAACTTCCTTGTGTGCCCGCAATAATCCACAACACCCTCTCGATTATGTCTGGCTCCATGCTCTTTATAGTTAGCTTCCACCCCATTACTAGTTAATTTTTGTCACTTTAACTAACTTCATTTATTTAACTATTAATTACTTTTGTGATCTACTAATGAAATTTGTGTCTTATTTAGATTGTTTAGATATTAGGTGTTCAATAAAATTCCTATCATTATTTGAATATGTTTATAACTTATAATGAAGTAATAATCATGCGACAAATATTTTCCATTTTTTAGTAAATTACTAATGGATCAAATTGTTTATACACTTATTTCCATATAAAATTAGTTACATAGATACATGAACTCAAGTTGCAACAATATTATAAATACCCTATATATTGTTAGATGGCACAAAGTAAACTATAATAAAGTTGTGTCATTATTGTTACTAGTTAGTCATAATATATTTGTTTTCAAAGTTAATAATAATGATTTCAAAATTTAGTTTTACAACCTATGTTTCTATTTCATCTGTTACAAGAATGACACGCGAGTTTCCAACCCTATGTAATTGATTAAACAAAAAATATCCAGATAGATTTTATTGCACACATATATATTATGATGTTTTCTTGATCCTCTTTGTGCTAGTAGTGTCCTACACAAGTAGAAACCCACGAGACTACAGTTGACATGTTCCAAGCCAAGATTTATTGTTTGGGGCGAGGAATGTAGGGGGCAACAACTCAAGTTTTTTTTGTTTTCTTTGGATAAATTCAAATAGTTGTTATTTTGTACAAACAAAACCGGGGAGTATGCGAGTGAAAGATTTCCAACAACAGTTTATCTAACCATTACCCATTTCGGGAAAACTAACCAAGTGACCTCCCTATTCTTGTAATCGAGAGTCTCATTCCTATATACATTCTCTTATGGATGAAACTAGCACATTGTTAGGTTTTTGGGTGTAGAATAGTTTGATCCCCTTGCTTAATTAGTCTAGTAGGAACACCCATTTGCTTTATAGTTTTATATAGAAATATTCCCTAAAAGTACCCATAGGAAACCAATAACCAATATCCAAACCATCACTGAGTTCAACCAATACTTTTGAGCTCTTGATAAGTTGAGAAATACTCTTGAAAAAGGATTGTTCTTTGATTATTAGTTCAAAATTATATATATCTAACATAAGTGCCGACACAGTTTTGTGATTAATTTGTGCATCCCCATATATAATGTAATTATTCCAAAAAGCTCGGTCTCAACAACAATTTTTGTTAGCAACCATGATAGCTCCCAATCATTTCTTTTCTCCAGCTTTTAGATCTTGCATCCATATTGTTGGAGTGAGACGTTTTTCCAAGATTTCCTCGAATATCTCCAAGGCCATCAGATCAGGTCGTATCATGTTAGTTTGCTCTTCTTGGAGGTTCTTACCATGCTCTTTCACTATGAAAGTTAATTTCAAACGTTCAATACCCAACAACAATTCTATAACTCTAAACAATTTTGCGATTGTTACTCACTACAGATACAACTAAGGATTAATGAAGTATATCAGACAAATTAAAAATTAATTAACTAAGTAGTACTTACAACTTAATATCATAGGACCAGGAAGAACTTGATGATGGCCCAACCGCAAACATGTCATTACTGTTCACTACATTTGTTTCATGCGAGCTTGATCCAAATTCAAACCCTGCATCCACGGGATACAAAGCCGCCAAGTGGGAGCTTGATCAGAATAAACATTGTTCACAATAAGAGACACACGATCAATCTAGAGAAATTCGTAATGAAATATATGTTAATATATAATAATAATAATCATTGAGTATAATTTTTTAACAAAATTTAGTAAGTAGTAAGGATACCTCTTTTTTTTTAGTCGAGTATTTTCTAGAATGAGTTGATCTTTCTTAAATGATTTAGCCACCTTACTTTTTCCACTCTTTACATTTGCCAATGCTAAGAGTTTCGCGAACCCTTCAGTTAACTTGTACAATTTTGGCTCATAGATAGATGTTATCAAGGCTTCGATGTTTGTTCTTTGCATTGATATAGAAAAATTTAGTTAGTAATTTGAGCATGAATATACGTGACGAAATGAAAAAAGGGCAAACAATAGGTCCCAAAAAAGTAAGAAACTAAAAACCATAAGAAAACTTGCAATCAACATCTAAAAACCACATAGGATTAGCTCACCACTATCATAAAAACCAAGATTGGGTAATTAAAAAAAAATACTCTAGCTTATGAAGTTTTGGTTATTAAGAGAATACCTCCTTCAGACCAGGCTTCTTTTCCTTGTATAAATTATTAAGTGACCTCCCTACATTCATTCGAAAATAAAAATTCATTTAAAATAAATTATTAAAAGCCACATAATTAAATTAATTAAACTTAATATTATATATTACAAATATAATTATCTTATTCATGAAATTATATCTGTTTAACTCTAATCTTTAAAAACCTCCCATGTCAAGTTCTTTATGATTTATTTAGTTAAATAATATTTTCATACCATAATTCTTAACCCTAAATAGATATTCAGATGTAAAAGCATAATCCAAATATTTTTTGTATTAAAATATAATATTCATATGTGGAAAATGTAAATATTTAACACATTTTGTATATCTATCTTTCCAAGTATATTTTATGTTGATTTTTTTAGAAATAACACACACAACAATGAATAATTTAAAAATTACAAATAGTATAACTAACCTTTAACATACTATTTTTAATTGAAATGAAATGACTATCGATCTAAAAAGCTAGTAGATAATGAACAAAACTTGACCTGGCATTCCAGAAGTCGAGATGGAGAAGACAACATTATAAAAAAGTTAAAGGAAGGAAAAAAGTATGGAGAAAAAGGGACAAGGTGGAATAGAGGTATTGAAAAACATGATCAAGTACAACTACTTGATATATGTATGATTAAAAATTATGATTACTTGCTTGCTAGGTAATGTATGTGTAGTTAAAGGGGCGGCGGATAGGGTTTGGTTTGGTGATACTAAAGAAGATGAATTATAAATAGGAGGCGGCCGGTAGGGTTTGGTTTAGTTATATAAGCTGTGGGTAGGGTTTGGTTTGGTGATGTAAGCGGATTAAGAAGATTTATAAATAGAGTAGTCTTTTTATGTTAAATTTTGTCTAAAAAGGATATTGTCATGTGATTACAAATCAAAAACAACTATTTCTGCATTATTATTATTTTATGTGACTTTTTGATTTTAAAATCATTTTTATGTAATTTTAGTAAATATATTATATATTATTGTTCATGTTTAAAATTTTAATTTCATATAATTATATGGTGTCGTTAGTAACCATGGAAGCTCCCACGCATTTCCGTTCTTCAGCGTTTAACGTGAGAGAAAAAAAAATTTCCGCTTTAAATAAAGCTCCTAGCAACAACTCTTTTTAAGAAAGGTAGTGTGTATTTTTGTGATAACGATTAGAATTTGATATATATAAACATATATATATATATTTATATATAATTGGAGAAGGGGCAACGACGCGAAATGTCTCATATTTCCCTCTACATTTCTTAGCCTTTGGATCAAAAATTTATTATTTCTAGCCATTAGATCTAATTTAATTAATGGTCATGATTGCATAAATTAGATCACCCGTCTCCGAAATATCTTGATTTCCGTCTATATTTTTCAACCGTTAGATTATATGTGGGCCATTTTATTATAATTTATTCATTATTCTAACAAAAAAATAAATAATAAGATTTTAGTTTTTTTATAATTTTTTTTATCTAAAAAAATATTTGTTAATTTGGTGTATAATTTATTTTTTTAAATTAAATTTTTTCAAAATCCTTTCTGGCACGGTTTATACCTAGTATATATATATGAACAATGAAAAGAAACATGAACAACCTTTCCTCCCCATAGTGGAACAGATGAGTAAGAAGACTTCTCAACTACTTGAGTTCTTGTCTATCCAACTTTAGCAATATAAACTCGGATTCCATAGTTGATCATGCTATACAAGTCTGTTTGGAAGACTTCCATGATAAAACTCCTCCACTTAAGAAAAACACATATCCACTAGTGAATCTCACTTCATCATTATCTAATATTCAATTTGAATCATCGTATACCTCTAGAATAGTTGGGAACTTGTTAAAATAAAGACCAAGATGCTTTTCTTCGATGTGTGATATAAAAATTACACTCGAATAATTTCTTCACGCAAGTATATGAGTCATTCAAATAATAAAAATAAGTATTGTTTTATCGTTCTCCATAGTGATTAGATACTTTAGCTCAAAACTCGAAATTTATTGTTAAACAGAAGACTGATATATATTTATTATTTATTTTATATTTATATGAGACTACTAATACTAGGAAATAACTAATAATTAAGTACAAAACAGTTTAACAAAAAGAACGGGGAGAGAAATGTAGCCAAGACACTTGTAATCTCCACTAACTATAGCTTAAAATTACTTGCAATTACTAAGGAAAAAATGACTTGAAAATAATCATAAAAAATTATTAGGCTTCATATTAGACATATTATGTCTGTTTTTTCATATTCTCTAGAGTTAGATAAATGACAACAAAGTAGAATAAGAGATGTTGAGATATGATAAGTTATGCGGAGCAGAAATGAGAGGTTAGGGTTACGGTAGCTTTTGGTAGGCAATTTAATATATGTATAATTTAAGATCTCTAGTAGAATGATTTAAAGATGCTAGAACGATCAAGATAATCTTTTCTCTAACGAATCCAGACCGTTGAAAAAAAGGTAGATATCTAATACTAATATATTATAATAAAGATTGAATTTACAACACTTTGTAGGGACCTCCTTTTATAGAATGTCCAAAAGTCTCCAGACCTGCCAACATAACTATTTGCTCAACAATAACAATGGAACAAAATGACCATTAATAAATAAAGTATGTAAAGGAAATTTTAAAAAGGAGTTGCAAATATAACTAGGCATTTCCGATAGAGGACATAACAACAAAATTTGGGGGCCATTCTTGCACAAATGGAAAATAAAATATTAGTGATTAGCATCCAGTGACATACCAACACCCCCACTCTTAGTATGTATGAATCAGCAGACTCTTAGAAATATTCGAGACGCTAAAGACAATAGAATGGCCAGCAAACTATAAAGACAAGATAAAAGTCATAGAATTAAATCAATAAATACTTATATTTTTTTGATTAGTAAAATATCATGTATGAGTAATTCATCTTGGTTGAATTTCACATAGCAATTTTAGCAGAAGCAATACATAAATATTGGACTGATACTGGCATACACCATTAATATATAGAAGGCAAAATAGGATCACTGTGTCGTTTAACAAAGATGGAAAACATAAGGAATACTCACTTTACATATACATCAAAGAAATAAATAGAAGCCAAAACATTGATGAAACAAAGATGAAAAATATAAGAAAACTCAGTTTACATATTCTTTAAAGACATAATACTGACTCAAAAGAAAAAACTGATGAATACCAAAAATATAAATACCAGATCAATGTCTAATTTTCCTCCATAAGGAACATTGAAATCAAAAGTTGGAGTGAGACGTTTTTCCACCCTTTCCTTTAATTTCTCCAAGACCACCAGATCAGGTTGTATAATGTTAGTCTGATTCTTGGAGGTTCTTACCATGCTCTTTCACTAGGAAAGTTAATTCTTAAACTTTCAATACTCAACAAAAATTTTGCAACTCTAAACCGGAGTGTCAGGTCTTGACTCCTTGCAACTTTTACTGACTATAGATACAACTAAAGATTAATGAAGCATTTTAGACAAATAAAAAATTAATTAACTTACTAAGTTGTACTTACAATGATGTCCCGGCTGCAAACAAGTCATTACTACTCCCTACATTTGTTCCATGCGAGTTCGATCCAAATTCAAATCGTGCATCCACGTGATACGGAGCCAAGTGAGAACTCGATCCAAATCGATCAAAATTGTTCACCGTACGAGACATACGATCAATCTACAAACAATCGTAATGAAACATACGTTAATATAGAATAATGATCTTAAAGTATACTTTGTTACCAAAATTTTTAAAGTATACTTTGTTACCAAAATTTAGTTAGTAGTACAGGTACCTTTTTTTTAATCGAGTATTTTCTAGTATGAGTTGATCTTTCTTGAAAAATTTGTCCACTGTTCTTTTTCCGCACTTTGTACATTTGCCAATGCTAAGAGTTTCAAAAACCCTTTTTTACCTGTCCTAACTTGTAAATCTTTTGCGGCTCATGGTACATCAGAACCTTAACCCGACCAGTTAAGAAAACCCAACAAAACAGAGTTCCTCAAAGTAAGGGATTTATATCCCAGAAACTCTTGGTACAGTTCAAAACCCTTACACTACAAGATATTGTATCTTTAGCGGCAAAATATTTAATACTAAAAATCTTAATTTTGCCGCTAATAGTCGTTATTTGTTGCCCCTATAAGTTCGCTAATGATACCTATAGTAGCAAATTATTTGTTTTTGCCTCTATTAACTTTATCTTTAGCGGCAAAAATATAATTAGAGGCCATTTTGGTTTTTAAAAATATCATTAGAGGCCATTTTAGTTGTTGCCACAATAGTTTCGTTACTAATGCTACTATTTCTTGTAGTGTAAGTCGGATAAAACTGGAACACAATTGGAACACACCGTTCACGGAAGAAATCGATGAAATCGATGCGGTATACGTCAGACCATTACCTCCGGTCGAATCATTTCTTGTGAAGTTCAAAGTCCACGTGGATTTCGATGTTTACTTTAACGATGGGTGGTAAGAAGGGATTGTTTTGAAGGAGTTGGGGAGCGACAGAGTTTCCGTCTTTTTTAAAAGTAGTAAAGAACAAATGGAATTCGGTGCTCATCAGTTAAGGGATCCATCATGAAGCGAATCGCACGTGGGACCTCTTGGAATAATGTTGTTGTGAGCAAGGCAGAATTTTCTGTGCATTGATAAACAAAAATTTTGTTTGCAATGTGAGCATTAATATACGCGACCATATGAAAAAAGGGCAAATAATAGGGTCCAAAAAAATCAAGAAACTAAAAAACATAGAAAAACTTCCAAGCAACATCTAAAAACAAACCCTTACACATAGGATTTTCTCACCACCCACCACTGGGTGATTAATAAAAACATTACCCTAGCTTATGAAGATGTATTTATTAAGTGAATACCTCCATCATATCATGCTTCTCTTCCTTGTATAATCTTGCTTATACATTCATTCAAAAATCAGAATTCATTCACATAAATACATCACTTACACTTAATATCATATATTAAAAATAATTTTATCTTATTCAGGAAATTATATATGTTTAACTCAAATCTTTGGAAACCTCTCTTGTCAAGATCTTTATGATTTATTTAGTTAAAATATGTTTTCATACAGTAGTTCTCAACCCTAAATAGATATTCATATGCAAAAACAAAATCCTAATTTTTTTGTGCTACAGAAAATATAATATTCATACGTGGCAAATGTAGATATGTAACAAATTTTGTAAATCTATCTTTCCTGAGTATATTTTTTGTTAATTATTTTTAAAATAACACACACAACAATGAATAATTTAAAAATTACAAATAGTAATACTAACCTTAAACATATGTATTCTTAATTGAAATGAAATGGCTACCGATCTAAGAAGATAGTAGGTAATGAACAAAACTTGACCCTGCAGTCTAGAGGTCCATATGGAAAATACAACATTATACAGAAGTTAAAGGAAGAAAAATTGTGTGAATAAAAAGGGACAATATGTAATATAGTAGGAAGAATTATATTTTTCAGATGTTAAATATTGAAATACATGATCAAGTACAACTACATGATATATGTATGATTAAAAATTATGATTACTTGCTGCTACATAAGGTGTTTATAGTTGAAGGCGATATGAAAGAAGATGATTTATAAATAGGAGAGGGGGTAGGGTTTGGTTTGGTGATATGAAAGAAGATGATTTATAAATAGGGGCGGGCCGTAGGGTTTGGTTTGGTGATATGTAAGAAGATGATTTATAAATAGGTGTGGCGGGTAGGGTTTGGTTTGGTGATTGAAAGAAGGTGATTTATAAATAGGGGCGGCCGATAGGGTTTGGTTTGGTGATATGAAAGAAGATGATTTATAAATAGGGGCTGCCGGTAGGGTTTGGTTTAGTGATATAAAAGAAGATGATTTATAAATAGGGGTGGCGGATAGGTTTTGGTTTGTTGATATTAAAGAAGATGATTTATAAATAGGGGCGGCGTGTAGGTTTGGCCGGTAGGTTTTGGTTTGGTGATATGAAAGAAGAAGATTTATAAATATGGGCTGCATTGTTTGGTTTGGTGATATGAGTTGCGGGTAGGGTTTGGTTTGGTGATATAAGCAGCCGTAAAAGATTTATATATAAAACAATCTTTTTTGAGTTAAATTTTGTATCAAAAGGACATCGTCAAGTGATTACAAATCAGAAATAACTCTTTGTGTATTATCTTTATGTGACTTTTTGTTTTTATAGTAAATTGTATTTGGTTTTAGTAAAATATATTATACACTATTGTTCATGTTTAGATTATTAATGTTTCATATAATTATATGTTGTTGTTGTTTTATTATTTTTTGTACGAGGATATAAATTTTAAAATTGTGTTTGATGGGTCTTTATAGGTCACTTTATATTATATACTTTAGCTTCTTAGGGTATTGTGCTTGATCTCGAACAAAGTTATTTTTTCCTAGAATGAAACTTGTCATCTCGATCAGTATGGCTCACAACCCTCTACCTCACCTTTACACACAAGACATTCGCTCCACGTTCTTGTCAGCATCAACATGTCGTATAAAGTTATCAACTCTTTGATCCAAGGTGAAGTGCACACGAATCTACCTGTCAACGATCCTATCCAACTTCCTTGCGTGCCCGCAATAATCCACAACACCCTCTCGATTACATTGGGTCCTCGCTCCCGTTTATAGTTAGCTTCCACCCATGAGTGACTTACACCATCCACTAGATCAATACATTACTAGTTAATTTTTGACACTTTAACTAACTTCAAATATTTTAACTATTAATTACTTTTGTGATCTACTAATGAAATTTGTGTCTTATTCAGATGTTTTAGATATTAGTTGTTCAATAAAATTCATATCATTATTTAAATATGTTTATAACTTATAATGATAATCATGCGACAAATGGTTTCCGTTTTTTAGTAAATTACTACTGATCAAATAGTTTATACACATATTTCATATAAAATTAGTTAGATAGATAGATAAACTCAAGTTGCAACAATATTATAAGATACCCTATATATTGTTAGATTACACAAAGTAAACTGTAATAATGTTGTGTCATTATCAATATTAGTTAGTCATAATATATTTGTTTCCAAAGTAAATAATAATGATTTCAAATTTATTTTTACAACCTTTGTTGCTATTTCATCCGTTACAAGAATGACACTCGAGTTTCTAACCCTTTGTAATTGATCAAACAAAAAAATATCCACATAGATTTTATTGCACACATATAGCTTATGATGTTTTCTAGAGCCTTTTTGTGCTAGTAGTTTCCTACACAAGTAGAAATCCACGAGACTACCGTTAATATGTGCCAAGCCAAGATTTATTGTTTCGGGCAAGGAATGTTGGGGAAACAACTAAAGTTTTTTTTTATTTTCTTTGGAGAATTTCAAACAATTGTTTTTTGTACAAAAAAAAACAGGGGAGTATGCGAGTGAAGGATTGCCAACAACATTTTTTCTAACCATTATTCATTTCGGGAAAACTAACCAAGTGACCTCCCTACTATGAGCCCAACATCAATAGATTCTTCTAATCGAGAGTCTCGTTCCTATATACATTTTCTTATAGTAGAAACCAGCACATTGTTAGGTTTTTGGGTGTAGAATAGTTTGATCCCCTTGCTCAATTAGTCTGGTAGGAACACCAATTTTCTTTATAGTTTCATATATAAATATTCCCCAAAAATAACCATAGGAAACCCATAACCAATATCCAAACCATCTCTCAGTTCATCCAATACTTTTGATTTCTTGATAAGTTGAACAATACTTTTGAAAATGGATTGTTCTTTGATTATTAGTTCAAAATTATAGATATCTACCATAAATGCCGACACGGTTTTATGATTAGTTTGTGCTTCCCCATATAGAATGTAATTATCCCCATAAGCTCGATCTTAACAACAATTTTTGTTAGCAACCATGATAGCTCCCAAGCATTTCCGTTCTCCAGCTTTAAACGTGAGAGAGAAAGAAATATCAGCTTTGACGTTAGATCTCTGCAACCACCTCTACAAAATTGATCCAACCTACAAATATGTTATCAAATAATATTAGTTAGACTGAAGGGTCACCTTACTATAACCTTGATCCAACTTCCAAAGAGCTTATAGATTAATCTCTTGAAACTTCATTCCTTCATTCCACACTTCCAGGAACCTTGCGATTGTGGCAAACTTTACTGTAAGCCTTCTCCTAAGCTGATAAAACACGAGGATATCGGTCCCTTCGAGCTAGTTCAAACAATATTCACAAGATCGTATTTGATTTCCTTATACAACCACAATCACTCTATGTATCAAGAATTCCACTTTGAGGTGGTATGATGAAACTAGATCTCATATCTTGTTGGGGATTGATCGGCCTAGGATAATGTGATACATTAATTCACACAGTTTTAAAAAACTTATGTGTAAGTTTCCATATCACTAACCCTTTCCCCCGATCATTGGTGGTACAATGTACCCTGATGGATAGAAACATTTGACGGAAGACTCTTTGATCGACTCTTGATAAAGGTTTTATAGCACTAGAATTAACTTTAGCTGGTCAAAGGTCATCAAGTACAACAGGTCCACCGAGGGTCATATATCGATTAACACTCTTTGAATCAATCAATTTCCTATCATGTCTGATATTACAAGTAGGTCATCATGGATAAATATTAGCATGCTCGATTCTGGTCAGTTAACAGATTTCGATTTAGGCTGTAGTATATTCTACCAGTTTTTGACTTTTGACGTATCTAACAAGGCCTTCTCTTTCATTTCTTGGTCTTCCACTTTCTAGCTCGCCTGCTATAGTTTTCACTTCGAACACGTATTCTCGGGTCAGGGGATTAAGGTATCATCTGGTCGGTTGATAACATGTTTGATTGTGTTTCAAGGGTAATGTTCTCCCCATAGGCGGTTTGAGTGGATGTTGTTCTTTTCCTTGAACTACCTATGGCTCTTAACCGTAATATTTCTTTCCTAAATTTCTTACAATAATTGGCCTCATAAACATGATATTTAAGAGAGTGGCAATACTTAGATGTATCCCTTATTTTTGCGCCAGGAAACATCTTTGATGGCCATATTACACCCAAGACTATCTCGATATGGCATATAATGCCATTAAGTTGGATAATGTCATTGTCAACGTTGAAGGTCTCCTATTCCCCATGACTTGTCATTTCCTGATTAACCATTTTGTTCCCCAGCATAACTGATATTTTATTACTTCCCTTAAGATGGTTTTTCGTCGAAGAGGGATCCCCTTTAACCAAATCTCTTTGGTACTTCTCTTCTAATTTCTTCACTGCACAAAAAGGTTCGTGAATATGCAATTATGTCAATAATATTATGTATTAGCCTAAATGCATAATGAACTTTAGAATAATAGCTAACCAATCCTTGAATAAAAGTGTGATAAACTATTGATCAATCTAAAACATCAACATTATAAACAACATGATATATTTGAAACATGAGAGATTATAAGATTTATCCCTTTTGATGAAATGTAGAGTTAACTTTGAAAAAAATACAATGTTAAAGGTACACTCACATTTCCATTTTTACTATTCTTCACGCTTTTTCCATACTTTCACCCTCACTGATTTAATTTTATTAGGCCTTACCTACATGTTTGTATTACTAACTTAATTGTTAGTGAGAGAGCACATCCTTTTAGCCCATACTCGTGTATTTTTTAGGTATCATAAGTAGACGACAAGACCGACTAAAAGTTGTTGGACAGTTGAATCACATACTCAAATCAACTACGAAGTATAAGTCTAATAAGTATCTAAATTACCTATAAAGTTTTCCTCTATCGGTATTCAAATACCACATCGGAGTTATACAAAGATTTTCTAAAAACTTATATAAGGTATTGAAATATTAGTATAATATTTTGGATTAACTACTTTAGGAAACAGAAACAACCCAAATTATTTTTTTCCAAATTTGAAATATTGTCATTGAGAACGTAACATAAACAAATAGATATGTGTAGATTAACTTGCAAACTTCAACTTAACTTAAAAGATTAATTTTGAATGTGATCAAACTATCAATTGTACTACATATCCAAATAATATCAATAATAAAGCTGATTCGATAGGCTGACATAACCTAATCAGCAACAATATTGCACCATAAATCTATCTTATCAACCCCACCAAAATAATGATAAAAGCTTAAAGTACAACTGATATAATTTTCATTACAACACAAAAAAATTCTATCACAACATCAAATCCATAATAACTAGTTTACCTCAAATTAACATTCATTCATTTGAAAAAAATCCATCCCGTTTTGAATAAATTTGTAACAATTTAAATTCAAAATAAAATAAATTTTTTATTTGGGAGACAAAAAATCATCTATAATTTTATGTAAAACTAGTTTTTGCAGCCGAACTACCATACTAAAAATGTTAAAAGTTACAACCTCAAACTTGCGAGAAAGGCCTCTTTTCTTCTTTTGGATTTTAATTATTACTGGACTTTTTCATAGTTTGCTCCATATACATAGAGAGGCTATAGTTGAATCTATTTCATATAATTACATGTCAGCACATATAATTTTCTTACAGTCCGGCCAACTCAGCACAAAAAAAAATTCCATCACAGACTAAAACAATCTTCCACTAAAGGTAATGTCCGACTAAATAATAAATATAGACAATCCCCTGAACAACAATATTCATCCGCAATCCTAGCCAAATCTTATAATTTACTCAGGGACACCTGTTTCATTCACTAACGAGATGCTAACTTCCTCATTTATGGTAAATTGGCCTTCGAGGTTGAAGAGATCTCCATACACTCTAGGGTTGTGTTACTTGATGAGACCTAAAACTATAATTGGACAATATTCTTTACCCAAAGGTAATGGTTAAAAAAAAGGAATAAACTCCTACTAATTGAGGGAATTTTTTTTGGATTTAAAAAAATATATATAGTAGAAACTGAGTCACATATATAAAACCATTACACTCTTTTTATCCTATACAACCTTAAAAACTATATTCAGAAAAATAGAGGTATTGTAATACTCAATTTATGATTAAGATTATTTAAAGAGAAACTATTGAGCGTATAGATCTACAAGATAAAGTGTTATAACTTACATTGATAATCTTGTTCGAAATCCGCCAAAGAAACTATAGAGATTGTTGATGCGCGATTGAACCATCCACACCGAGATCTACCAAAGAAATATATATCTTCTAAAATTTAAACCCCAACCAATCCATTAAGAAACCTAACTATATACTAATCTGATCGTGTTATGCTGGTCATGGAATAGGCTTTAATTCCAATCTTGCTATGAAAAAGGTTTAAAATCCTAGCAAGAGAAAAAAAATTAAAATCTCACCATGAAAAAGAGTTAAAACCTCATCATGAAAAAATGATTAAATCTATGCATGGAAATAGTTTGAAAATGTTACATTTGACCACACACATTTATGGGTTGAAAATTTCAACTAGATTTCATTGTGAAATAATATTATTGTTATATAAGATTTTATATCAAAATTTCTCATCATTTGATTTTCTATAATAGTAAGTTATCTTCCAATAATTTGATTATTTTGTAGTTTGGTAATAAATTTGTATACACCAATTATCAACTAGACTCCCCTTTTACAATAAGTGCCGTTTTATAGTTTATATTATTGTTATATTAGTGTTAATTTTTTTTAAAAGATTTTTCTAATAATTGGAAGAGATGATTATGATCTTTAACCGTTCAACAATTTATAATTAAAACATAACTTGGTTTCGGACATACTTAGTTTCGAGGGAGATTGTTGAAATTCTATATTAGTTTATTTTACCAATTTATTTTATTAGATCATATTGATCAATATAGTAACTTTTTATCTCGGATAGAATCAGTTTTTTCCTAAAATATTGAGACATATATCTAATTATATCTTTATTGTAGCATATATTCATAATATAATATATAATATTCTGTTTGAATTGGAAAAATAATTTTGGTTTTCGTCTTTAAAATATGTTTTTAGAAAAAAAAAATTGAAAATTTGAAAAACGTGTTTAAATTTGAAAAAAATTATGTTTTGCAATACTCTTTCTCGTGTTATCGTCTTTGTATTTTTCACTTCCTTTATACTTAAAATAACATTCAGATCATGGAAAAAGAATAAATTTTTTTTTTTAAATTACACAAATTATTTCGGTAATTACATAAAATTTATGTAAACCTCTTTAGTTAAAGGCCTTAATCTTACCATTCTAACAGTTATTGTCATAGCTCCTCCTCAAGACTTATTTGAACTTGTTGTAAAAACGTTTGAGTATGAAACTGAGTTTCAATCAAATTTTAAACAAGAAAAATATAGAGAACATAAAGTAAAGAACACAGTATATATGGTGGTTAGAGACAAAAGTTATCTACGTCCACGTTGGGATACGATTTGAGAGTCCTTTCCACTATTACCACTGCTATCACCGATTACACTTATCACGATTACAGAACAACCAAGTATTCACCAAACCCATATATAGAAACCGCTAATCTAACTCAATACTCAACTACGCTGAATATTAATGCTTGAATCAGCAAGATTCAAGAAATAGACAAGATTTAGCGAACTATTATAGAAGATTTCAAGCTGGAAATACTAATATTGAGGAACCCCTAAGTTCGACTCTATTTGAGACGAGATAGTATTCTAAAGAAGGTGAAGAAGAGAATGAATGGAAGTTTTAAGAGATTTTGCCTTTTATTTGGGATCTCTAGGTCTTTAATCTCAGCTGTCCAAATGGAACGAGTTCAACGACTTAAAAACTTTCTGCCTTTACTTAAACAAACGACGTCACAATGCTGAGTTGGTAATGGTCAAGTAGTCAAACCGAGAAAGAGAATAAGATAGTTGAATTGGTCAAATTCCACATCATCTTAATTACACTTCACATATTACTACATATACACCTTGAAATGTACATCATTAATCTACAAGAACATCATCACAAGTCGTGATGATAGCAGAGGCACATTTCAAATCATCATAACCCAAAGTACCTGCACACAATTCAACCAATACAAACACAGTTTGAATTTGCAGTTAATAACTAATTTAGTGCCAAAATCAGAAGGATTGATTCAGAGGAAATCTTTTCCGAATTCCCTTCTGGAAAGTATATCTCTAATAAAATGATATTTCACATCAATATGCTTGAATCTCTCATAATATATAGGACTTTTGCTTAAGTGTATAGCACTTTGACTATCCGAATAAATGACAGAATTGCCTTTAACCAACTTTACTTCCTTGAGAAAATTTTGTAACCAAATACTCCCTCTGTTTCACAATGTTTGTCCACTTACTAAAAATGTAGTTCCAAAAAGTTTGTCCACTTAGAATATCAAGACACTTTCTACCTCTTTTTTTAACTATTACCCCCATTAAAAAATTAAAATTTATGTTTCCAATACACATTTAAGATATTAAGAAACTTTATGAAGGGTACTTTTGTAATATATAGAGTGTAACAATTTCATTTCTTAATTTGTACTTTTGAAACGGAGGGAGTAGCTTCTTTGACATAGTCTATAATAGCAACATACAACTAAAGGTTGAAGTTGGGATTTTCAGGATATGCAATTCTTCCCCTATGTGAAACAGTGTGCAGTAGTAGACTTTCGAGAGTCTATACAACCTGCAAAATCAAAATCTATATAGCCAACAAGCTCAAAAGGATAATTATGATCACCATATACCAAGCCAATATTCAAAGTAGAATTTACATAAGCCAACACATGTTTTATAGCTAACAAGTGATAATAACAAGGGTTAGACATAAAAATACTAAGCAGAGAGATAGAAAAAGAAAAATTAGGCCTAGTGCTAATAATAACATATATAAGTGATCCCAGAACATTAGTGTAAGGAAAATTCTCCATTTTCAAAATATCATATTGTGATTTGGGACAAAGTTATTTAGAAAAACAAAATGTCCAGCCAATGGCATCTGAACATGTTCGCAATTCAAGTTACCATATTTAGAAATAATCCTTTTAACATATGGTTCATGATGTAACCTTAACATGCAATTGTTTCTATATGTATCAATAATCATACCTAGAATTTTTCTATCATGTCCTAAATTTTTCATATAAAACTCAGATTTCAATAAACATTTTAACTTATCAATTAAAGACATAGAATTGAATATAATCAACATATCATCCACGTACAAAATAATATAAATCCTATAATTTTCTTTCCAAGTGAAGGAAAAATAAATATCATACCTTGATCTCAAGAAACCAAGGGACAAAACAAAAGAATCAAACCTTTTATAACATTGTCTTGGTGACTATTTTAGGCCATATAGTGATTTTTTAAGTAGGCAGACATGATAAGGTAGTTTTGGATCATGATAGCTTTCAGGCTACCTCATGTAAATAGTTTCATCCAACTCCCCATGTAAGAAAGCTGTCTTAACATCTAACTTCTCAATTTCAAGGTTAAAACAAGCTACATATGCTTAAATAACTCTAATTGTTTTAAATTTAATAACAGTTGAGAACATCTTAGTGAAATCAAATCCTTTTCTCCGAGTATAACCTTTAGCTACCAATATAGCTTTAAATCTAGGTGGATCCTTCTCAGAACTTCCTTCTTTAAGTTTATACAACAATATGCACTCAACTAAAAACTTAAGGCTGTTATTAAGGCTTCGATGTTTGTTCTGTGCATCGATAAACAAAAACTTAGTTTACAATGTGGGCATTAATATACTGGACCAAATGAAAAAAGAGCAAACAATAGGGCCCAAAAAAATTAAAAAACTAAAAAATATAGGAGTACTTGCAATCAACATCTAAAAACAAACCCTTACATGTAGGATTATCTCACCACTATCATGAAACCCACGATTGGGTGATTAATTAAAAATACTCTAGCTTATGAAGTTTTAGTTATTAAGTGAATACCTCCAGCATATCATGCTTCTCTTCCTTGTATAATCTTGCTTACACATTCATTCAAAAACCAGAATTCATTCAAATGAATTATTACAAGTCACATAAATACATTACTTAATCTTAATATCATATATTACAAATAAATTTATTTTATTCAGGAAATTAAACTGTTTTAATTCAAATCTTTAGAAACCTCACTTGTCAAGTTCTTTATGATTTCTTTAGTTAAATTATGTTTTCATACCATAGTTCTCAACCCTAAATAGATATTCAGATGAAAAAACATAATCCCAATTTTTTGTGCTATAGAAAATATAATATTCATAAGTGGAAAATGTACATATGTAACACATTTTGTAAATCTATCTTTCCTGAGTATATTTTTTTATTAATTATTTTTAAAATAACACACACAACAATGCATAATTTAAAAATTACAAATAGTAAAACTAACCTTAAATATATGTATTCTTAATTAAAATGAAATGGCTACCGATCTAAGAAGATAGTAGGTAATGAACAAAGCTTGACCCTGCAGTCCAGAGGTCCAGATGGAAAAGACAACATTATACAGAATTTAGAGAAAGACAAAGAGTATAAAGAAAAAGAGACAATGTGGAATCGAGTAGGGAGAATTATATTTGGCAGATGTTAAGTATTTAAATACATGATAAGTACAACTACATAATATATGTATGACTACACATTATGATTACTTGCTGCTACCTAAGGTGTTTATAGTTGAAGGGGCAGCGGGAGGGTTTGCTTTAGTGATATGAAAGAAGATGATTTATAAATAGGGGCTGCGGGTAAGGTTTGGTTTGGTGATATGAAAGAAGATGATTTATTAATAGGGGGCGGTAGGGTTTCCTTTGGTGATATAAGCAGACGAAGAAGATTTATATATAAAACAATCTTTTTTACGTTAAATTTTATCTCAAAAGGACATGTCAAGTGATTACAAATCAGAAACAACTCTTTCTGTATAATTTTTATGTGACTTTTTGACTTTTAAAAAAAAAATTTGTATTTGGTTTTAGTATAATATATTATAAGCTATTGTTCATGTTTAGATTTTTAAATATTCATATAATTATATGTTGTTGTTGTCTTATTAATTTTTGTATAAGGAGTCGTTTCCCATTCTCAACTCTAGGTATTATAAATTTTCAAATTTTGTTTGATGGGTATCTATATGTCAATTTATATTTTTTACTATAGCTTCTTAGGGTATTGTGCTCGATCTCGAACATAGTCATTTTTGCCTAAAATGACACTTGTCGTCTCAATCAATATGGCTCACAACCCTCTGCCTCACCTTTACACACAAGACATTCGCTTCACGTTCTTGTCAACATCAACCTATCATATAAAGTTATCAACTCTATGATCCAAGGTGAAGTGCACACGAATCTACCCGTAAACCATCCTATCCAACTCTCTTGCGTACCTGCAATAATTCACAACGCCCTCTCGATTATGTATGGTCTACGCTCCCGTTTATAGATAGCTTCCACCCCTGATTGACTTACACCATCCACTAGATCAATACATTACTAGTTAATTTTTGACCCTTTAACTAACTTAAAATATTTAACTATTGATTACTTTTGTGATCTACTAATGAAATTTGTGTCTTATTTAGATGTTTAGATATTAGGTGTTCAATAAAATTCTTATCATTATTTAAATATGTTTATAGGTTATAATGAAGTAATAATCATGCGACAATTTTTTTCAATTTTGTAGTAAATTACTAATTGATCAAATTGTTTATACACTTATTTCCATATAAAATTAGATAGATAGATACATTAAATCAAGTTGCAACAATATTATAAAATACCCTATTTATTGTTAGATGGCACAAAGTAAACTATTATAATGTTGTGTCATTATCGTTACTAGTTACTCATAATATATTTGTTTTCAAAGTTAATAATAATGATTTCAAATTTAGTTTTACAACCTCTGTTGCTATTTCATCAGTTACAAGAATGACATGCGAGTTTCAAACCCTATGGAGCCTCTTTGTGCAAGTAGTGTCCTACACAAGTAGAAACCCATGAGACTACATTTAATATGTTCCCTGCCAAGATTTATTGTTTGGGACGACGAAAGTGGGGAGCACCAACTCAACTTTTTTTTGTTTTCTTTGGAGAAATTCAAATAGTTGTTTTTTGTACAAACAAAACAGGGGATTATGCGAGTGAAGGATTGCCAACAACAGTTTATCTAATCATTATCCATTTTGGGAAAACTAGCCAAGTGACCTTCCTACTATGAGCTCAACATCGATAGATTCTTGTAATCGAAAGTCTCATTCCTATATACATTCACTTATTGTACAAACTAGCACATTTTTAGGTTTTTGGGTGTAGAATAGTTTGATTCCCTTGCTCAATTAGTCTGGTAGGAACACCTATTTTCTTTGTAGTTTACTATAGAAATATTCCCTAAAAATACGCATAGGAAACCCATAACAATTATTCAAACCATCACTAAGTTCATCCAATACTTTTGATCCCTTGATAAGTTGAGCAATACTCTTGAAAATGGATTGTTCTTTGATTATTAGTTAAAAATTATAGATATCTACCATAAGTGCCGAAATTTTTGCATCCCCATATATAATGTAATTATTCCCAAAAGCTCGGTCTCAACAACAATTTTTGTTAGCAACCATGATAGCTCCCAAGCATTTTCGTTCTCCGGCTTTAATGTGATGGAAAGAGAAATTTGAGCTTTGACGTTAGATCTCTGCAACCATATTGTTGGAGTGAGACGTTTTTCCACGATTTCCTGGTATTTCTCCAAGGCCATCAGATCAGGTTGCGTCATGTTAGTGTGCTCTTTTGGAGGTTTTTGCCATGCTCTTTTAGTATGAAAGTTAAATCTCAAACCTTCAATACCCAGAAACAATTTTACAACTCTAAACAATTTTGCTATTGTTACTCACTACCGATACAACTAACGAGTAATGAAGCATATCACACAAATAAAAAATTAATTAACTAAGTAGTACTTACAACTGAAACATGTCATTACTGTTCACTACATTTGTTTTAATGCGGGATTAATCCAAATTCAAACCGTGTATCCACGGGATATAAAGCCGCCAAGTGGGAGCTTGATCGGAATCAACATTGTTCACCATAGGAGACACACAATCCATCTAGGAACATTCGTAATGAAATATAGGTTAATAAATAATAATAATCTTTAAGTATAATTCTTTAACAAAATTTAGTAAGTAGTAAGGGTACCTTTTTTTTAATCGAGTATTTTCTAGTATAACTTGATCTTTCTTGAAAGATTTAGCCATCTTACATTTTCCACACTTTACATTTATCAATGCTAAAAGTTTCTCGAACCCTTCTGTTAACTTGCACAATTTTGGCCCATTGTTGGCGGTCATCAATGCTTCGATGTTTGTTTATGTGCATTGATAAAGAAAAATTTAGTTTAGTAATTTGACCTTAATATATGTGACCAAATGAAAAAAGGCCAAACAATAGGGCCCATAAAAAGTAAGAAACTTAAAACCATAAGAAAACTTGCAAGCAACAACTAAAAACCATGTAGGATTAGCTCACCACTATCATGAAAACCAAGATTGGGTAGTTAAAAAAATACTCTAGCTTATGAAGTTTCAGTTATTAAGAGAATACCTCCTTCAGACCAGGCTTCTCTTCCTTGTATAATCTTGCTTATACATTCATTCGAAAATCAAAATATATTCAAATAAATTATTACATGCCACACAAATACATTAATTAAACTTAACATTATATATTACAAATATAGTTATCTTATTCATGAAATTATATTTGTTTAACTGGAATCTTTAAAAACCTCTCTTGTCAAGTTCTTTATTTTTTATTTAATTAAATTATGTTTTATTACCATAGTTCTTAACCCTATATAGATATTCAAATGAAAAAGCATAATCCCAATTTTTTTTGTACTACAAAAAATATAATATTCATAAGTGGCAAATGTAAATGTTTAACATATTTTGTATATTTATCTTTCCGATTATATTTTATGTTAATTTTTTTTTGAAATAACACACACAACAATGAATAATTTAAAAATTACAAATAGTATAACTAACTTTTAACATATTATTCTTAATTGAAATTAAATGACTATCGATCTAAGAAGCTTGTAGATAATGAACAAAACTTGACTCGGCATTCCAGAAGTCGAGATGGAGAAGACAACATTATACATAAGTTAGAGGAAGGAAAAAAGTATGGAGAAAAGGGGACAAGGTGAAATAGAGTAGGAAAAATTATATTTGGAAGATATTAATTATTGAAAAACATGATCAAGTACAACTACTTGATATATGTATGATTAAAAATTATGATTACTTGCTGGCTAGGTAATGTATGTATAGTTGAAGGGGCGGGGATAGGGTTTGGTTTGGTGATACAAAGAAGATGAATTATAAATAGGGCGCGTCAGGTAGGGTTTGGTTGAGTTATATAAGCAGCTGGTAGTGTTTGGTTTGGTGACGTAAGTGTATTAAGAATATTTATAAATAGAGTAATCTTTTTTATGTTTAATTTTGTCTAAAAAGGATATTGTCAAGTGATTACAAATCAAAATCAACTCTTTCTGCATTATTATTATTATGTGACTTTTTGATTTTAAAATAATTTTTATGTAATTCTAGTAAATATATTATATACTATTGTTCATGTTTAAATTTTTAATTTTTCATATAATTATATGGTGTCGTTGTTTTATTAATTTTTGTACAAGAAGGCGTTTCTCATTTTCAACGATCAGGTGTTATAAATTTTCAAATTTTGTTTGATGAGTCTCTATATGTAGTTTGAACACGCGTTAGTTTCTTAGGGGGTTGTGCTCGATCGATATCGTACAAAGTATTTTTTTCCTAAAATGATTCTTATCTCCTTGATCAATATGGCTCACAATCCTACCTCTTGTTGATTGTCCGACGCGTCAAGGAACTACATGGAATCCACCTTTACACATAATACGTTTGTTTCACGTTCTTGTCCACATCAACCTATCGTATAAATATATCAACTCTATGATCCAAGGTTAAGTGCAGACGAATGTCACCGTAAACCATCCTATTCAACTTCCTTGCATGTCCCACAATAATCCACCACACCCTCGTCGATTTTGTCTGGGACCACATTTTCATATGTAGTTGACTTCCACCCATGAGTGGCTTACACCATCCACTAGCTCAATACATTAGTAGTTGATTTTTCACACTATTACTAACTTCAAAAATTTTATCTATTAATTACTTTTGTGATTTACTAATAAAATTTGTGTCTCATTTAAATGTTTTAGTTATTAGTTGCATTAAAATTCTTATCATTATTTTAATATGTTTATAACTTATAATGAAGTAATAATCATGCGACAATGTTTTCTGTATTATTAGTAAACTATTAATTGATCAAATTGTTTATACACTTATTTCCATATAAAATTAGTTAGATAGATAGATGAACTCAAGTTGCAACAGTATTATAAGATACTCAGTTTATTGTTAGATGGCACAAAGTAAACTATAATGATTTTGTGTCATTATCAATACTAGTTAGTCATAATATATTTGTTTCGAAAGTTAATAATAATGATTTCCAATTTAATTTTATAACCTCTGTTCCTATTTCATTCGTTACAAGAACGACACGTAAGTTTCCAACCCTTTGTCATTGATCAAACAAAAAAGTATCCACGTAGTTTCTGTTGCACACTTATAGCTTATGAAGTCTTCTGAAGCCTTTTTCTGCTTGTAGTGTCTTATACAAGTAGAAATTCATAAGACTATAGTTGACAAGTTCCAAGCCAAGTTTTATTGTTTGGGGCGAGGAATGTCGGGGCAAACAACTCTATTTTAGTTTTTTCTTTCGAGAAATTCAAATAGTTGTTAGTTGTACAAATAAAACAGAGGAGTGTGTGAGTGAAGGATTGCCAACAACAGTTTATCTTGACCATTCTTTATTTAGGGTAAACTAACCAAGTGACCACCTACTATGATCCCAACACCGATAGATTCTTGTAATCGAGTGGCTCGTTTGTATATATATTCCTCTATGGTAGCATCCTACACATTATTAGGTTTTTGGAATAGTATGATCCCCATATTCAATTATTCTGGTAGGAACACCCATTTTCTTTGTAGTACTCATATAGAAAGATGCCCTACAAATATCCTTAGGAAGCCCATAACTAATATCCAAATCGTCACTAAGTTCATCTTATACTATTTATCTCTTAATAAGCTGACTAATACTCTTGAAAATGGATTGTTCTTTGATCATTAGTTCAAAATTATTGATATCTACCATAAGTACTGACACAATTCTATGATTAGTTTGTTCATCCCCATATAGAATGTAATTATCCCCATAAGCTCGGACTCAACAACAATTTTCGTGAGTAACCATGGAAGCTCCCAAGCATTTTCATTCTATAGCTTTTAACGTGAGAGAGAAAAAAATTTCAGCTTTAAATGAAGCTCCTAGCAACAACTCTTTTTAAGAAAGATATTGTTTGTATTTTTGTGATAACGATTAGAATTTGATATATATATATAATATTGGAGAAGGGCCAAAGGCCCGAAATGTCTCATATTTCCCTCTACATTTGTTAGCCTTTGGATAAAAAATTTATTATTTCTAGCCATTAGATCTAATTTAATTAAATGTCAAGATTGCATAAATTAGATAACAGTCTCTGAAATGTCTTGATTTCCGTCTATATTTTTGAGCCGTTAGATTATATGTGGCTAATTTTATTATAATTTATTTATTATTCTAAAAAAAAATTAATAATAAAATTTTATTTATTTTTTTGTTTGTTTTTATCTAAAATAATATTTATTTATTTGGTATTTAATTTATTTTATAAATTAGAATTTTTCAAAGTGCCTTCAGGCGGGTTTATACCTAGTATATATATATGAACAATGAAGATAAACATGAACAACCTTTCCTTCCCATAGTGGCACACATCAGCAAGAAGACTTCTCAACTACTTGAGTTCTTGTCCATCCAACTTTAGCAATATAAAATCGGATTCCATAGTTGATCATGCTATACAAGCCTGTTTGGAAGACTTCCATGATACAACTCCTCCACTTAAGAAAAACACATATCCACTAGTGCATCTCACTTCATCATTATCTAATATCCAATCCCAATCATCGTATACCTCTAGAATAGCTGGCAACTTGTTAAACTAAAAGACCAAGATGCTTTTCTCCGATGTGTGATATAAAAATTACACTCGAATATTTTTTCACACAAGTGTATGAGTCATTTAAATAATAAAAATAAGTATTGTTTAATCCTTCTCCATAGTGATTAGATACTTTAGCTAAACTCGAAATTTATTGTTAAACAGAAGACTAATACATAAATATTTTTTATTTTATTTTTACATGAGACAATTAATACTAGGAATTTAACTAATAATTAATTACAAAACAGTTTAACTGAAAAACAGGGAGAGAAACGTAGCCAAGACACTTGTAATCTCTACTAACTATAGCTACATGCAATTACTAAGGAAAAAATAACTTGAAAATCATCATAAAAAATTATTAGGCTTTATTTTAGACATATTATGTATGTTTTTTCATAGTTAGATAAATGACAGCGAAGAAGAATTAGAGATGTTGAGATATGATAAGTGACGTGGAGCAGAAATGAGAGATTAGGGTTACGGTAGCTTTTGGTAGGTAATGTAATATATGTATAAATAATATTATATATAAAATGAAATGGGGTTGGGCTATACCTGTTGCACTGGCTTTTTTTTCTCGACAGATTGACACGAGTTCCTTTTCTTTGATCGGGTTGACTCGATCATTGATCACCCTTAATTTGAACACATATTTAAGATCTCTAGTGGAATGATTTAAAGATGCTAGAACGATCAAGATAATCTTTTCTCTAATGAAAAAAGGTAAATATCTAATATAAATATATTACAATAACCATTGAATTTACAACACTTTATAGGGATCTCCTTTTTATAGAATTTCCGAAAGTCTCCGGACTGGCTTGCTCAACAATACCAATGGAACAAAATGACCATTAACAAATAAAGTATGTAAAGGAAATTTTTAAAAAAAAGAAGCTGCAAATATAACTAGGCATTTCCGATAAGAGGACAAAACAACAAAATTTGAGGGCCATTCTTGCACAAATGGAGAATAAAATATTAGTGAGTAGGGTCTAGTGATGCTGTTTTTATAGACATACCAACACCCATACTGTTAGTATGTATGAATCAGTAGACTCTTGTAAATATTCAAGACCCTAAAGACAATAGAATGGCCACCAAACCATAAAGACAAGATAAAAGTCATAGAATTAATTCAATACAATACTTATATTTTTTTTGATTAGTAGAATATCATGTACGAGTAATTCATCTTAGTCGAATTTTACATATCAATTTTAGTAGAAGCAAATACATGAAAATTGGACTGATACTGGTAACTGCATACACCATTCAAATAGAAGGAAAAATATGAAGGAAAAATAGGATCACTGTGTCGTTTAACAAAGATGGAAAACATAAGGAAAACTCACTTTACATATACATCAAAGACATAAATGGAAGCCGAAATATTGATCGTTGAGTCGTTTATCAAAGATGAAAATATAAGAAAAACTCAGTTTACATATTCTTTAAAGACATAATACTGACTCAAAAGAAAAAACGATTGGAAGTGGATGTCGATATTTACTTTAACGATGGGGTGGGAAGGGATTGTTTTGAAGGAGTTGGGGAACAACAGACTTTCCGTCTTTTTTAAAAGCAGTAAAGAACAAATGGAATTTGGTGCTCATCAGTTAAGGATCCATCGTGAATGGAATAATGGAATCGCACATGGGACCTCTTGGAATAATGTTGTTGTGAGAAAGGCTGAATATTCTGTGCATTTATATACAAAAATTTAGTTTGCAATGTGAGCATTAATATAGACGACCATATAAAAAAGGGCAAACAATAGGGTAAAAAAAATAAGAAACTAAAAACCATAGAAAAATTTGCAAGCAACATCTAAAAACAAACCATTACACGTAGGATTATCTGAACACCCACCATTGGGTGATCAATGAAAAAATTACCCCAGATTAGAAAGTTTTTGTTATTAAGTGAATACCTCCATCATATCATGCTTCTCTTTCTTGTATAATCTTGCTTATACATTCAGTAAAAAATTAGAATTCATTCAAATAAATTATTACAAGCCACATAAATACATTACTTAAACGTAATATCATATAATACAAATAATTTCATCTTATTCAGGAAATTATACATGTTTAACACAAATCTTTGGAAACCTCTCTTGTCAAGTTCTTTATGATTTATTTAGTTAAATTATGTTTTCATACCATAGTTCTCAACCCTAAAGAGATATTCAGATACAAAAACATAATCCCAAATAGTACATATGTACATAAAATATTCATAAGTGGCAAATGTACATAATAACAAATTTTGTAAATCTATCTTTCCTGAGTATATGTTTTGTTAGTTATTTTTAAAATAACACACACAACAATGAATAATTTAAAAAACACAAATAGTAAACTAAGCTTAAACATATGTATTCTTAATTGAAATGAAATGGCTACCGATCTCTGAAGATAGTAGGTAATGACACAAAACTTGACCATGCAGTCTAGAGGTCGAAATGGAAAAGACAACATTATACATAAGTTAGAGGAAGACAAAGAGTGTGAAGAAAAAGGGACAATATGGAATATAGTAGGAAGAATTATTTTTTTCAGATCTTACGTATTGAAATACATGATCAAGTACAACTACATGATATATGTATGATTAAAAATTATGATTACTTGCTGATACATAAGGTGTTTATAGTTGAAGGTGATATGAAAGAAGGTGATTTATAAATAGCGGCTGGGTAAGGTTTGGTTTGGTAATTTGAAAGAAGAAGATTTATAAATAGGTGCGGCCTGTAGGGTTTGGTTTGGTGATATAAAAGATAATGATTTTTAAATAGGGGTGGTGGGTAGGGTTTGGTTTTGTGATATGAAAGAAGGTGATTTATAAATAGGGGTTGGTAGGGTTTGGTTAGGTGATATGAAAGAAGATGATTTATAAATAGAGGCGGCCGATAGGATTTGGTTTGGTGATATGAAAGTAGATGATTTATAAATAGGGGTGGCGGAGGTATGGGTTTGGTGATATGAAAGAAGATGATTTATAAATACGGGGATATCACAATCATTGATTATTTTAACAAAACACATGTCACAAGATTAATATGTTAGTTAATTTTGCAAGTTTAAAACATGGGGTATGTGTATTAATATCATTGGTGTAGGATCATCCAATATTGGATGGAAGAATTTTCCATATATAAAACATTCTTTTTTATGTTAAATTTTATCTCAAAAGGACATCGTCAAGTGATTACAAATCAGAAATAATTCTTTGTGTATTATCTTTATGTGACTTTTTGTTTTTTAAATAAATTGTATTTGATTTTAGTAAAATATATTATACACTATTGTTCATGT
Source organism: Nemophila menziesii (assembly GCA_029959085.1). NCBI lineage: Eukaryota > Viridiplantae > Streptophyta > Magnoliopsida > Boraginales > Hydrophyllaceae > Nemophila > Nemophila menziesii. The sequence goes on along the minus strand of JARWIR010000075.1, from coordinate 2,125,656 downwards.
TTAATTTGTTTATTTTTCATATAATTATATGTTGTTGTTTTTTATTAATTTTTGTACAAGGAGTCGTTTCCCATTATCAACAATTAGGTGTTATAAATTTTCAAATTTTGTTTGATGGGTCTCTATTAGGTCACTTTATATTATTTACTTTAGCTTCTTAGGGTCTGTTTGGATTGAGAGAACTGGAAAGAAAGGAAAAGAATAGAAATAATTTTTTATTTTTTACGTTGTTTGTATTAGAAACTTTTAAAAAAGAAAAGAAAGAGAATCATTCCAAAAATCACTCCCGTAACCTTATATATAATCACTCCAAATTGGAGTCAAATGAAGAGAAAGGAATTTTATTAAAGATTAGAGACTAAAATTAATCTTTTATTTTCTTTCCTTTCGTATTTTTTTCAATCCAAACAATAAATATCCAAAATCATTTACGAAATCTTCTTTTATAAAAATTTCTAATCCAAACAAAAAAATTCCTTTCTTTTCTTTTCTTTTATAATTTTTCTTTTCTTTTCCTTTATTACTTTTTTTCCTCCCAAATACAAACAGACCCTTAGGGTATTCTGCTCGATCTCGAACGAATTCATTTTTTCCTAGAATGAAACTTGTAGTCTCGATCCGTATGGCTCACAACCTTCTATCTCACCTTTAAACACAAGACATTCGCTCCACGTTCCTGTCAACATCAACCTATCGTATAAAGTTATCAACTCTATGATCCAAGGTGAAGTGCACACTAATCTACCTGTCAACCATTCTATCCAACTTCCTTGTGTGCCCGCGATAATCCACAACACCCTATCGATTACATTTGGGTCCACGCTCCCTTTTATAGTTAGCTTCCACCCATGAGTGACTTACACCATCCACTAGATCAATATAATACTAGTTAATTTTTGACACTTTAACTAACTGCAAATATTTTAACTATTAAATACTTTTGTGATCTACTAATGAAATTTGTGTCTTATTTAGATGTTTTAGATATTAGGTGTTCAATAAAATTCTTATCATTATTAAAATATGTTTATAATAAATAATGATAATCACGCGACAAATGTTTTCCGTTTTTTAGTAAATTACAAATTGATCAAATAGTTTATACACTTATTTACATATAAAATTAGTTAGATAGATAAATAAACTCAAGTTGCAACAATATAATAAGATACCCTATTTATTGTTAGATGACACAAAGTAAACCACAATAATGTTGTGTCATTATCAATACTAGTTAGTCAGAATATATTTGTTTCCAAAGTTAATAATAATTATTTCAAATTTAGTTCCGTTACAAGAATGATACGTGAGTTTCCAACCCTTTGTAATTGATCAAACAAAACTATATCAACATAGATTTTATTGCACACATATAGACTATGATGTTTTCTGGAGTCTTTTTGTGCTAGTAGTGTCCTACACAAGTAGAAATCCACGAGACTACAGTTGACATGTGCTAAGCCAAGATTTATTGTTTGAGGCGAGGAATGTGGGGGCAACAACTCAACTTTATTTTTTGTTTTCTTTTGAGAAATTCAAGTAGTTTTTTTACAGACAAAATAGGGGAGTATGCGAGTGAAGGTTTGCCACCAGCAGTTTATCTAACCATTATTCATTTCGGGAAAACTAACCAAGTGACCTCCCTACTATGAGTCCAACATCGATACATTCATGTAATCGATAGTCTCGTTCCTATATACATTCTCTTATGGTAGAAACCAACACATTGTTAGGTTTTTGGGTGTAGAATAGTTTGATCCCCTTGCTCAATTAGTCTGGTAGGAACACCCATTTTCTTTATAGTTTCATATAGAAATATTCCATAAAAATACCCATAGGAAACCCATAACCAATATCCAAATCATATCTAAGTTCATCCAATACTTTTGATCTCTTGATAAGTTGAGCAATACTCTTCAAAATGGATTGTTCTTTGATTATTAGTTCAAAATTATAGATATCTACCATAAGTGCTGACACAGTTTAATTATTAGTTTGTGCATCCCCATATAGAATGTAATTATCCCCATAAGCTCGATCTCAATAACAATTTTTGTTAGCAACCATGATAGCTCCCAAGCATTTCCGTTCTCCAACTTTTAATGAGAGAAGAAATTTCAGCTTTGACGTTAGATCTCTGCAACCACCTCTTCAAAATTGATCAAACCTACATATATGTTATCAAATAACATTAGTTAGACTGAAGGGTCACCTTACTACAACCTTGATCCAACCTCCAAAGAGCTTATCAATTAATCTATTGAAACTTCATTCCTTCATTCCACACTTCTGGGAACCTTGCGATTGCGGCAAACTTTTCTGTAAGCCTTCTCTTAAGCTGATAAAACACGAGGATATCAGGCACTTTGAACTAGTTCAAACAATATTCACAAGATCGTATTTGATTTCATTAGACAACCACAATTACTCCATATACCAATAATTCCACTTTGAGGTGGTATGTTGAAACTAGAGCTCATATCTTGTTGGGAATTGATCGGCCTAGGATAGTGTGGTACGTTAATTTACATAGTTTTATGAAAAATCTTACATGTAAGTTTCCAGATCACTAACCCATTCCCCCTTCATTGGTAGTACAATGTACCCCGATGGCTAAAAACACTTGCTGGAAGACTCATTGATCGACTCTTGATAAAGGTTTTATAGCACTAGAATCAACTTTAGCTGGTCAAAGGTCATCAAGTACAACAGGTCCACCGAGGGTCACATATCGATTAACACTCGTTGAATCAATCCATTTCTTATCATGTCTGGTATTACAAGTGGGTCATCATGGATAAATATTAACATGCTCGATTCTGGTCAGTTAACAAATTTCAATTTAGGTTGTAGTATATTCTACCATTTTTTGACTTTTGACGTGTCGAACAAGGCCTTTTATTTCATTTCTTGATCTTCCACTTTCTAGCTCACCTGCTATAGTTTTCACTTCGAACTCGTATTCTCGGGCAAGGGGATTAAGGTAACATCTGGCTTTGATAATATTACTAGGGCTCTTAACCAGAATATTTCTTTCCTCAATTTCTTACAATCATTGGCCTCATAAACATGATATTTAAGAAAGTGGCAATACTTAGATGTATCCCTTATTTTTGCGCCAGGATACATCTTCGATGGCCATATTACACCCAAGACTATCTCGATCTGGCATATGATGCCAACTAAGTTGGATAATGTCGATGTCAACGTTGAAGGTCTCCTATTCCCCATGACTTGTCATTTTCCGATTGACCATTTTGTTCCCCAACATAATTGATATTTTATTACTTCCCTTAAGATGGGTTTTCGTCGAAGAGGGATCCCCTTTAACCAAATCTCTTAGGTACATCTCTTAGAATTTCTTCAGCACTCACAAAGATTCGTGAATATGCAATAATGTCAAAAATACTATGTATCTAAAGGCATAATGGACTTTAGAATCATAGTTAATCAATCCTTGAATAAAAATGTGATAAACTATTGATCAATCTTAAATATCAACATTATAATCAACATGATATATTTGATACATGAGAGATCATAATATTTATCCCTTTTAATGGAATGTAGGGTTAACTTTGAAAAAAATACCATGTTTAAGGTACACTCATATTTCTATTTTTCCTATTCTTCACGCATTTTCCATACCTTCACCCTTACTGATTTCATATTATTAGGCCTTACCTATATGTTTATATTATTAATTTAATTGTTAGCGAAAGAAAACATCCTTTTAGCCCATAATCGTGTATTTTTTAGGTATCATTATTAGACGACAAGACCGACTAATAGTAGTTAGAAAGTTCAATCACATACTCAAATCAACTACGAAGTATAAGTCCAATAAGTATCTAAATTACCCATAGAGTTTTCCTCTATCGGTATCTAAATCCCACATTTGAGTTATACAAAGATTTTCTACAATTTGATATAAGGTATTGAAATATTAGTATAATATTTTGGATTAACTACTTTAGAAAATAAAAATGACCCAATTTTTTTTCCAAATTTGTAATATTGTCATTGAGACGTAACATAAATAGATAGATATGTATAAATTAACTTGTAAACTTCAACTTAACTTAAAAGATTGATTTTGAATGTGATCAATCTTTCAATTGTACTACAGATACAAATAATATTGATAATAAAGGTGATTTAATGGGCAGACATAACCTAATCAGCAAAAATATTGCACCATAAATCTATCTTATCAACCCCACCAAAATAATGATATAAGCTTAAACGACAACTGATATAATTTTCATTAAACACAAAAAAATTCTATCACAACATCAAATCCATAATAACTAGTTTGACTCAACTTAGCATTCATTCATTTGAAAAATAAATCCATCTCTGTTTGAATAAATTTGTAACATTTCAAATTCTAAATAAAATAAATTTCTTGTTTGGGAAATAAAAAACCTTGTAAATTGTTATGTAAATCTAGTTTTTGCAGCCGAACTACCGTACTAAAAATGTTAAAAGTTACAACCTCAAACTTGCGAGAAATGCATCTTTTCTTCTTTCGGGTTTTAACTATTGCAGATTTTTTCCATAGTTTGCTCCATATGCAGAGAAATTCTATAGTTGAATCCCATAGAATGTTCTATTTCATATAATTACATGTTAGCACATTTAATTTTCTTACAATCTGACCAACTCAGGAAAATAGAAACTTTGCATCACAGACTAAAACAATCTTCCAAAAGGTAATGACCGACTAAATAATAAATATAGACAATCCCCTGAACAACAATCTTCATCTGCTATCATAGCCAAATCTTAGAATTTACTCATGGACACGTGTTTTATTCACTAACGAGATGATAACTTCCTCATTTCTGATAATTCAGCCTTCGAGGATGAAGAGATCTCTATTCACTCGAGGGATGAGGCCTAAAAATATATTTGGAAAATTATCCCTTAACCAAAGGTAATGGTTAAAAAAAGGAATAAAACTCCTACTAATTGGAGGAAATTTTTTGCATTTAAAATATATATATACATATATATAGTAGAAATTGGGTTAAATATATAAAACCAATATCCTCTTTCTCATTCTATGCAAGCTTAAGAACTATATTCAGAAAAATAAAGGTATTGTGATACTCAATTTATGATTAAAAATATTTTAAGAAAAACTAATGAGCGTATAGATCTACAAGATAAAGTTTTATAACTTATATTGATAATCTTGAAACCTGCCAGAGAAGTTATAGAGATTGTTGATGCGCGATAGAACCATCCACGCCGAGATCTACCAAAGAAGTAGTTCACACTGAGATGGATGATCGGGTAGGCGGGTGTGCCACTTTCAAATTGAAAATACACAACCCGTAAAAAATGTATATATCTTCTAAAATTCAAACCACAACTAATCCAATAAGAAACCTAAACATATACTAATCTGTTTTATACTGGTCATGGAATAGGCTTTAATTCCAATCTTGCTATGAAGAAGGCTTAAAATCTCAACAAAACAAAACAAAAAAAAAATCTCACCATAAAAAAGAGTTAAAACCTCATCATAAAAAGATAGTTTAAAATCTATGCATAAAAATCGGTTGAAAATGATACATTGGACCACACGCATTTATGGGTTGAAAATTTCAACTATATCTCATTGTAAAATAATATTATTGTTATATAGGATTTTGCATCAAAATTTCTTAGGATTTGATTTTCTATAATAGAAATTTATCTTCCAATAATTTGATTATTTTACAGTTTGGTAATAAATTTATATACACCAATTATCAACTAGATTCCCCTTTTACAATAAGTGCCCTTTTATAGTTTCTTTGAACTATTATTGTTGTATTAGTGTTAATTTTTTTAAAAGATCTTTCTAATAATTGAAATAGATGATTATTTTCTTTAACCGTTCAACAATTTATAACTCAAACATAGCTTAAAATGGTTTAGAACATACTTAGTTTTGAGGGAGATTTTTGAAATTCTATATTAGTTTATTTTACCAATTTATTTTATTAGGTCATATTGATCAATATAGTAATTTTTAATCTAGTTTTCTTATAGAATTAGTTTTTTCCTCGAATATTGAGACATATATCTAAATTATATCTTTATCGTAGCATATATTCATGATATAATTTTTGTTTGATTTGGAAAAATAATTTTTTCGTCTTCAAAATATGTTTATAGAAATATTTTTTTTCAAAATTTAAGAAATGTTTTTAAATATGAAAAAAATTATGTTTGTCAATACTCTTTCTTGTGTTATAGTCTTCATATTTTTCACTTCTTTTATACTAAAAAGAAGATTCAGGTCATTGAAAAAAAATACAAGATTTATTATAATTACACAAATTATTTTGACGTACTACTGATTAATTACATTAAATTTATGTAAACCTCTTTAGTTAAAGGTCTCTTACCATTCTAAAAGTTATTGTCATATCTCCTCCTCAAGACATATTTGAATTTGTTGTAAAAACGTTTGAGTATGAGATTGAGTTTCAATAAAGATTTTAAACAAGAAAAATATAGAGAACATAAAGTAAAGCACACAGGATATATCGTGGTTCGACAAAAGTTGTCTACATCTACGTTGGGATACGATTTGAGAGCGCATTTTCACTATTACCACAGTTTCACCGATTATACTTATCACGATTACAGAACAACCAAGTATTCACCAAACTCATATATAGAAATCGCTAATCTAACCCAATACTCAACTACGCTGAATATCAATGCTTGAATCGGCAAGATTAAAGGAATATACAAGATTTAGCTAACTATTACAAAAATTTTAAAGCTAGAAATACTAATACTGAGCAAACCCTAAGTTTGACTCTATTTGAGACGAGATAGTATTCTGAAGAAGGTGAAGAAGAGAATGAATGGAAGTGTGAAGAAATTTCGCCTTTTATTTAGGATCTCTAGGTCTTTAATCTCAGGCATCCAAATGGAACGAGATCAACGCCTTAAAACTTTTTTGCATTTACTTAAACAAACGATGTCGCAATGCTGAGTTGGTAAAGGTCAAGGAGTCAAATCGAGAATGAGAATAAGATAGTTGAATTGGTCAAATTCCACATCAGCTTAATTACACTTCACATATTACTACATCTCCACCTTGAAGTGTACATCATCAAGGATCATCTACAAGAACATCATCTCCAGTAGTGATGATAGCAGAGGCACATTTCAAATCATCATAGCCCAAAGTACCTGCACAAAATTCACCCAATACACAACAAATCAAAACACAGTTTGAATTTACAGTTAGTAATTAATTTAGTGCCAAAATCAGAAGGATTGAGTTCAAAGGAAATCTTTTCCAATCTAACTTCATTATTGGAAAGTATATCTCTAATAAAATGGTATTTTACATCAATATGCTTGGTCCTCTCATAATATATAGGATTTTCGCCTAAGAGTATAGCACTTTGACTATCAGAATGACTGACAGATTTGCCTTTAACCAACTTTACTTCCTTGAGAAAATTTTGTAACCAAATAGCTTCTTTGACATAGTATATGATAGAAACATATTCAGATTCAGTAGTGGAAAGAGCAACTAAAGGTTGAAGTTGGGATTTCAGGATATGCAATTCTTCCCACTGTCAAACAATATGCAATAGTAGACGTTCTAGAGTCTATACAAACTGCAAAATCAGAATCTATATAGCCAAAAATATCAAAAGGACAATAATGATTACCATATACAAAACTAATATTCAAAGTAGAATTTACATAAGCCAACACATGATTTATAGCTAACCAGCGATCATAACAAGGGTTAGACATGAATCTACTAAGCAGGGAGATAGAAAAAGACAAATCAGGCCTAGTGCTAATCATAGCTTACATAAGTGATCCGAGAACACTAGTGTAAGGAAAATTCTCCATTTTTAAAATATCAAATTGTGATTTGAGGCAAAGTTGTTTAGACAAAACAAAATGTCTAGCCAATGGCATCTGTACATGTTTGCTATTCCAGTTACCATATTTAGAAATAATCTTGTTTAAATATGGTTCTCGATGTAACCTTAACATGCAATTGTTTCTATCTCTATCAATAATCATACCTAGAATTTTTCAAGCATGACCTAAATTTTTCATATCAAACTTAGATTTCAATGCACATTTTAACTTATCAATTAAAGACAGAGAATTTCATATAATCAACATATCATCCACATACATAAGAATATAAATCACACAATTTTATTTTCAAGTGAATGAAAAATAGGTATCATACTTTGATCTGAAGAAACCAAGGGACAAAACAAAAGAATAAAATCTTTTATAACATTGTCTTGGTGACTGTTTTAGGCCATATAGTGTTTTTTAAGTAGGCAGACATGATCAGGTAGTTTTGGATCATGATAGCCTTCAGGCTTCCTCACGTAAATAGGTTCATCCAAGTCCACATGTAAGAAAGTTGTCTTTACATCTAACTGCTTAATTTCAAGGTTAAAACAAGCTTCACATGCTAACAAAACTCTAATTGTTTTAAAGTTAATAACAGGTGAGAAAATCTCAGTGAAATCAATGCCTTCTCTCTGAGGATAACCTTCAACTACCAATCTAGCTTCATATCTAGGTGGATCCTTCTTAGAACTTCCTTCTTTAAGTTTATACAACCATCTACACTCAACTAGTTTTGCCTCATTAGGCTTAGTAACCAAAATCCAGGTTTTATTGAGTAGTAATGAGTTATACTCATATTCATGGCATTGATACACTGGGTTTTCTTCTTATAGCTAATAGCGTCAAGGTAAGTGTAGGTTCAAAATCTTTGATCTCAACTGCAGCTGTATGAGCAATATAAACCGAATCAGCATAGGAATACTTACTAGGAGCTCTTGTTTCTCTCCTAGGCCTATCAGCTGGTAACCTTCAAGTCCTCCAACAGTTGACTCGGCCAATTGGTCAGCCTCTTCATGATTAGTTGTGTCAGGTTCTTCTTCATCATTCTCCTGATCCATGTGTTGCTCCACTTGGTGGTCTTCAGTTGAAGGCTTAATAGGCTGCAGAGGGCTGAGCGGCTCCACCTCAAACTCTAGATCCAAGGTATTCCCATAAGGTTCAGCTGCAACATAACTTCATGTTACCTTCATAATCTTACAAGGAAAAGTAAGTTCATCAAATATAACATCTCTACTTATAATAATTTTGAATCCACCAACTGACTTGTCCCACAATCTTCTTTAACCCCATGTTGTTGTTGGTAACCAATCATAACACATTTCAAAGATCTGGGGTCAAGTTTACCCTCTTTGGTATGTGCATAAGCAACACACCCAAAGATTCTTAAGTTTGATAAGTCAGGTTTGGATCATGTCCAAACCTCCATAGGAGATTTAAAATAAATAGACCTGTTGGGGCTCCCGTTGATTAAATAAGTAGTAGTGTATAAAGCTTACCCCCAAAATCATTTAGGTAAGCCAGAGGTAAGTAAAAGACATCTAACTTTTTCCAAAGGAGTTCTATTCATCCTCTCAGCAACAACATTCTGCTCAGGGGTTTTTCTAACAGTTTTATGCCCCATAATACCATTTACTTTGCAAATATTATCAAAATATTCATTGCAAAACTCAAGACCATTGTCAATTCTAAAAACTTTAACTGTTTTACCAGTTTGATTTCCTTCCAAAACTTTCCAATCCTTTATTTTAGAAAAAGTTTCATCATTTGTTTTTGAAATAAAAGTCAAAACCTTCTACTATAGTCATCCAATATAGACAAAAATACATGTATAACCAAGAGCATCATACCTTTCAGGACCCATAAGTCTGCATAAACATATTCTATAAAGTTAGAGGCTAGATGTACACCAGCCTTAAACTTTTGTCTATGTTGTTTAGCTAATAGACAGTCCTCACAGAAAGGCAAGTCACATAGTGTATCTTTACCAAAACTGCCATTTTTACCAAGTAAGGTAAGCCCATGTTGACTCATATGCCCAAGTCTAATGTGCCATTTATGAGTAGCTGCAGGCTTAGGAAAGGAAATTATATTAGTCAAACAAGAAATATGAGTACCATTTAATACATATAGACCAGCACCTTTAGTCCTAGAGAAAGGAAGTTTGGAATTTTTATACACATCTATACTGCCCTTAGACACTTCAGAAACACAACTAAGGTCATTAAGGGCACCTAAAGAAATCAAATTTCTTTTTAAATAAGGGTTATATCTCACAATGGTCAAAGTGATAAGATTTATGTCATACATTTTTAGTTTAATTTCCCAGTACCCTTCACACCACAAGTTTTATCATTTACCATATACATAGTTTCATTACAAGTCTCAACTAGATATTGGAACAAATCAAATAAGGGGCTCTTGTGAAAAGTACAACCATAATCAAGAATCTAACTAACATGACTCGGCTATACAACCAGAATCAAGAATCCAACTAACATGACTAGACTTATCAATGACATTCAGTACCTCATATACATCATCATCAATCTTATGCATTCTAACCACATTGGACTCATTCATATTAACAGATTGTTTGTTTTTCAACTTAAAACATATTTTCTTTAAATGACCAATTTTCCCACAGGGATAGAACTTTCTAGTTTCTTTGCCCTTATTCTTATTGTTAGGGAAAGATTTTTTCTGTTTATTCACCTCAGGGGCATGTGTATCACATGTTCTAGGTTTTATAATCAACTTTGAGCCTATTCTTCTGCTAATTTTAATCTCATTTTCTTGGTATTTTAAAGCGCGCAGTAATAACTTGTTGAAAAGTAGGGTCAATACTAGCATATTGAAACAAATATTTCACAACTTGATAAGATTCAAGAATAGAATTTAAGATAATCCTGCATTTACTAGTGTCATCTAAAGTCTGTGGGGTACCATTTAGCACAAAGGTCATTTTCAAGAACTCATCAAGGTTATCCTCTAAATATTTATGAGGTTCAATCTTATAGTTAAACAGAGAACCTCTCAAAAAAGATAAATTAGGCAAAGACTTAGATTATATTTACTCTACCAAATGAACGAGACCAACGGTTTAAAACCTTTGCGCCTTTATTTAAATAAACGACATCGCAATGCTGAGTTGGTAAAGGTAAATGAGTCAAATAGATAAAGAGAATAAGATAGTTAACTTGGTCAAATTCCACATCATCTTAATTACACTCACATATTACTACATAATTGAATATGGTGAATAACAAAATTTGAATTTGTAGTTACCATGAAAATTTTATGTCTCCTTTGAACTAGAAACTCAGCTCTTCATTCTTTTTATGCCAGTGAGAGATTTGAAGAAGGCTAGATGGACATAAGAGAAAAGGAAAATCCATCACCATTATACCACACGAGAACCATGCCACTATTCTTCATTGACCGTCTGGTGGAAAATCTTGATAAAGTGATTAAAATGAAGGATGGTTTAATTGGCCCTCTAAGATACTTAATTTAACTTCATTAATATATGTTATGTCTGAATAAGTATCTTTCTGTAGTGATCATCAAAGCCTTCAAAAATTGCGAACCATAACTGAGGCAATTACTGTACAAAATATAACAAAGAAAGAATATACTCTATTTTGTATAATCACGGTGTAAAATAGTTTTATCTTTTGACAAAAATAGATCAAAGATCTATGGTTTAAACTTTGTTTCACAAACTCATACAACACAAGTAAAATAAATTGCAGATAAGTAAAGAACAAGAAGATTTATCATGGTTCAGCACTAAAGGGCTACATCCACGTTCAAGCCATCCAAGAGAGATGTTTCATACACTATCATGCACGGTTACAACTTCAGATCATATGTTCAACAATATAAGAATAGAAACCGAGAGCTTCAATCAGAAACCCTAACCCTCTGTTGAGAAATACTACTCAATAATCAGGATATAACCTTGATCTAACTATTCTAATCAAGTTTCTTTATAACTCAAAAACTTGATGTTACAAGAACCCTAATAATCTACTAAAGAAGATGAGATAGTGGAAGATACGAAGTCAAAGTAGAGAAGAAGAAGTCTGACCGAAGGTGTGAGAGAAGGCTATATATACCGAGCAGTGGAGAAATTTAATCACAGTCTTCCATCTCTTATATTCAATCAAGATTTTAAACAAGAAAATATAGAGAACAGAAAGTAAAGAACACATGATATATCGTGGTTGACAAAAGTTTTCAACATCTACGTTGGGCTCCGATTTGGGAGCGCCTTTCCACTATTACCATTATTATTACTGATTATATTTATCACGATTACAGAACAACCAAGTATTCATCAAACCCTAAGAATAGAAACCGCTAATCTAACCCAATACTCAACTACGCCGAATATCAATGCTTGAATCCGCATGATTCAAGGAATATACAAGATTTAGCTAACTATTACAGAGGATTTCAGGCTGCAAATACTAATATTGAGCAAACCCTAAGTTTGACTCTATTTGAGACGAGAGAGTATTCTGAAGAAGGTGAAGAATAGAATGAATGGAAGTGTGAAGAGATTTTGCCTGTTATATGGGTTCTCTAGGTCTTTAATCTCAGCCTTTTGCGCCTTTACTTAAACAAACGACATCGCAATGCTGAGTTGGTAAAGGTAAATGAGTCAAATAGATAAAGAGAATAAGATAGTTAACTTGGTCAACATCCATATCAGCTTAATTACACTTCACATATTACTACAGAATTCAAAACGGTGAATAACAAAATTTGAATTTGTAGCTACCATAAAAAATCTATGTCTCATTTGAACTGGAAACTCAGCTCTTCATTCTTTTTATGACCGTGAGAGATTTGAAGAAGGCTAGGTGGACATAAGAGAAAAGGACAAATCCATCACCATTATACCACACGAGAACCATGCCACTTTTATTTATTGACCGTCTGGTGGAAAATCTTAATAAAGTGATTAAAATGAAGGATTGTTTACTTGGCCCTCTAAGATACTTAATTTAACTTCATTAATATATGCTATGTCTGAATAAGTATCTTGCTGACTGAAGCCAAACAAGCAATTACTGTACACAATATACCCAAGAAAGAATATACTCTATGTTGTACAATCACGACTAAAATAGTTTTATCTTTGGCAGAAATAGATCAAAGATCTATGGTTTAAACTTTGTTTTACAAACCCAGAAAACACAAGTAAAAGAAATTGCAGATAAGTATAGAACAAGAAGATTTATCGTTGTTCAGCACTAAAGGCCTACATCCACGTTGAAGCCATCCAAGGGAGATACTTCATACACTATCAAGCACGGTTACAACTTCAGATCAGATGTTCAACAATACAAGAATAGAAACGAGAGCTTCAATTAGAAACCATAACACTCAATTGAGAAATACTACTCAATAATCAAGAGAAAACATTGATGTAACTTTTCTAATCAAGTTTCTTTATAACTCAAAAACTTGATGTCAAAAGAACCCTAAAAATTTGCTGAAGAAGATGAGAGAGCGGAAGAGACGAAGTCAAAGAAGAGAAAAAGAAGTCTGACCAAAGGTGAGAGAGAAGGATATATGTACAGAGTAGTGGAGGGATTCAATCACAGCCCTCCATCTCTTATATCCATCAAAGGTCCAGAGGTAGCCACGTGTCTAGTATATCAACCAAGTTATTCCCGTAAACCCACTTAAGTAATATATTGACTCAAGTCAATATAATAGACACATAAGAGTCCAACTCATTTGCCACAACACAATTTTCACAAAATGGTTGACTTTAAATTCAACACTCTATTTTGAGAAGATCTCATTAATTACATGACAACCTTAAATGATATCTATTTTATAAAATTGTTAATAATCTCATATTTCTATAAAAGGTGAAATAAAGAATACCACAAACATATCATTAATAAATGGGTGATGATGAAGTTGAGTTCGGATGAGATCTCACTTGACAAGGAAGAGATGCACACATAACAATTAAAAAAGGAATACTCTGTCTTAAACACAAACACTATTTCTTAAGACAATATTGTGAAAATATGATATAAGCTTGTATTTTATTGATCTTTAATTATAAAAATTGTAAATTAAGGTAACAACAAGCCATGTATTAATCGAAATTAATCCTAAACTTAGCACTAATTTCACTACCAACGTGTCCAAGGTCACCACAATGTGTTTGATGTACACTGTCTCAGCGTGGTGTTTTTTACAGTGAGTGTGTATGTTTGGAAACTGAACGGGTTCATTCTTTTATAGCCTAGTTCTTTATTACCTACCATTGATATGTTATACCTTAATCGTCCAGTCTAGCATCTTGTAGTTTATTTTAACTGATAAGCTATAAAATAATAAAGATATGACTTTTCTCTCTTTATGATCGTATGTTTGAGTCATTGTTAGTCTTTGTGCCATGAGTGCTTCATATTCTGAATTTAGATATGGGTTGGGAAATGAGAAAATATTGAGTGGTGGTGTTGGAAAATAATATGTAGTAATTTAGGTAATGAAAAAGAGAGATGAATTTGTATAAGGCTACTTCTAGTTTGAGTTGACACTTATATTTTCTTGTTAGAATGAAGAATAAAGTTCTTTACATGATGGATCTATATAGGCCATTTTAGATACTTGAAGATACACTTACATAACAATGACTGTAAACTCTTTAGAGATGAAATGTATAGACTCTAAGAGATACTTATAAGTTCATTGGATATAGACTAAGAGATTCAAATAATGGACTCAAAGAGTCTTATCTAGATTCAATGTATCAAATATATTAATATAACAATCCCACTTAGTGTCTTTGGTAACTCCAATTAGTTCACGGAAAAACTCGAATTCGTCTCTTGGAAGTGCTTTGGTAAAAAAAATCAGCTACATGTTCTTCAGTCTTGCAATACTTGAGCTGAATTTCTCCTTCTTCTACATCTTCTCTTATAAAGTGATGCTTGATTGCAATATGCTTTTGTGACTATGGTAGACGGGATTCTTTGTCATTTCCATAGCAGACTTGTAGACACATAAGAGAATAGTAGTTTCTTCTTGCTTCAAACAAATATCTTCTAAAATTCTCCTTAGCCATATAGCTTGAGAAGTTGTTAAAATGTCGAAATATATTCGGCTTCCGTTGATGTTTGTGCCATCATTTTTTGTTTTTTGGATGCCCACGAAAATATACCAGAACCAAACGAAAAAGCATAGCCCGATGTGCTTTTCATATCATCAACACATCCGACCCAATCACTATCACAAAATCCGAGCAAGTTTGCTTCAACATTTCTTTCATATGATATACAAAATGCAAGAGTATCTTGAATGTATCACAACACTCTTTTTGTAGCTCCAAAGTGATTTTGACTTAGCTTGTGCATGTATCTTGACAACATGCTTGTTGCATACATGATGTGTGGTCTTTTTGCGGTTAAATACAACAAGCTTCCAACCAAACTTCGATAAACCGAATTGTCTACTTCTTTACTTCCATCTTCTTCCTTCATCTTTTCGTTCACAATCAAAGGTGTAGCCACGAGTTTGCAATCTCTCATTCTAAATTTCTCTAGAAGAGTTTTGGTGTACTTCTTTTAGCTAATTAAAATATTATCTTTGTTTTGACAAATCTCAATACTCAAGAACTAATGCAAGAAACCCATATCACTCATTTTATATTTTTTCAACATGTCTCTTTTAAAACTTTCAATCATTATTTGTTATTCCCGGTGAATACCAAATCATCAACATAAAGTGAAGCGATAAGAATCCCAGTAGTACCTTGTGTCTTCACATATAATGTTGCCTCACTTTTAATCTTTTGAAAATATGTTTTGAGGAAATATGAATCAATCTTGCTATAACATGCTCGGGGTGCTTGTTTCAACCCGTATAATGCCTTTTTCAGTTTGTACACTTTGTTTTCTTCTCCTTTGATAATGAATCCTTGTGGTTTCTCAACATAAACATCTTCTTCCAATGTACTATTCAAAAATGATGATTTTACGTCAACTTGATATAAGAACCAACCATTTGAGAAGCCAATGCAATGAGTACCCGAATCGTATCCAATCGAGCTACCAGTGCGAAAGTTTCCTAAAAATATCCGGGTTGTTGTGAACACACTCCACACTTTATTTTACATATTTTTCAATAGGATTAAGAGCTGAGCAGCAGCATAAGAGAGGGAAGAAAGGGGTTTTTCCCAAAAATCACCATTCTTCCTCATTGGAGCTCTGAATCTATTCATTCCAAAAAGTACTTTTTTATTTTAGTTTTTAAATATGACTCCAATAGCATTTTTCATTATTTTTAATTATTTGAGTATGAACTAAACCCTTATTTCTTGAAGATTATGATTATTTAAGAACCTTAATTGATTCTATATGATGTTTGAGATTAAATATTTAATTAAATTGGTGCATAAAAATTGTGTTAAATACTGATCTCTTCTTGTATGAATAGTGATTAGCCTAAGTAATTGATCTTGCATCAGGTAGGTAGGGGGGTTCCAATTGTTGATAGTCTATACACTCTTGGTGCTCTTTAATGAGGCAACATGTCTTGACTAGTCAATTACCCGCTAGGGTTTAAACTTTCATCTCTCAGAGTTTGACTACGTGACATTCCTTACATAAGTTAAGAAGACTGTAGAATCTGGTTAATATGAATAAACAACTTACATTTATTTCTTGAACATCATAACTAGAATTTTTCTGTGTACTAGCATTCCTTAAGCATAACTCACATATTTGAAAACTTCGCTTTAATTAATCGTATTTCCATTATATTAGTTTAATTTCATTTTTTGCTTATATCTTTTACATAGGCTCCACATAGGAGGTGAAGGGGTGAAGGGGTGATATATATCATTACTCTTTTAGTGATTACTAACATAAATTAGGGAACATATATTAGTAACAAAATATATGATATAATTGAATCCATCTAGGTAATAACAAATACAACATAGTTTAACGTCAATAGCTTGGCATGTTTATTGTGACTTAAAATTGTTTAAAACCTTTTGAAGTTAAATACCATTTGAGAAATAAATATTTAGTCAAGTTAAATATAATTGTATAGCCTTGAACGAGCTTCTCAAGGAAAAAATGGTTTGTTTGGCTTTCTTTAGTAGAATTAGTAGTGATGTTTGTGATGATACATGAATAGTAGTGATGTTTGTAATAATATTATTCTTTCGAAGAGACAAAAAGAAACAAAAAAAGTAATAGG
Organism: Nemophila menziesii; assembly: GCA_029959085.1. Classification (NCBI taxonomy): domain Eukaryota; kingdom Viridiplantae; phylum Streptophyta; class Magnoliopsida; order Boraginales; family Hydrophyllaceae; genus Nemophila; species Nemophila menziesii. Next base: position 2,108,508 of record JARWIR010000075.1, on the reverse strand, counting down.
TTATTATCTACACAAAAAATTTATATATATTTTGGTTCTGAATCCTTATCGCTAAATGATTTAAGCCTATCAACTCATAAATGGATCACATTAAATACTTGAGCTTTAGATTTTGTATTCTTTTTTGTTTTTCTCGTGTGTTATATCAAATTCTTGGATAAGAATAATGTAATTATTAGTATCTTTCTTCATATAGATAAAGATATATCTTTTATGACATATTTCCATGACTAGAAGATGATCCATGTTAAGTTGACTATAAGATATTCTAAAGAAAAAGGTTCACACATGTCTTTGTTATTTTAAAATTTAAGGATTTTTATGAAGGTGAGAGGCTTCTTTTCAAGTAAAGTGTCTTATATGTTATTCATTGTTCTCATTTCTTGACGTGGATTTAAGTCCATGAATTTTTGTGGAATCAAATTGGTATTTACCCAAAGTCATTTATAAAGCACGATGGAACAAGAACCCAGGGGTAGAAGAAGAGGACGTGACATAAGGCGAATCCAGATATAGGTTGGGGAAAGGATCCAATTAAATAAGATGTGATCTAATAGTAGGTCGTCACTTATTTCAGTCAGTAGATTCAGAACCCAACCAAGTGGTTAATTTGCGGGTGGTTCGTCCCTTTGCTTCCTCTACCTCTATTCGACTTTTCTCTACTCAACACTTGCAAGAAATATTGTAGAATACTTTTTGTTATTAAAATTAGAGAAATCATACATCAAGATATATCACCAACACTTTAAGGTGGAATAAGATATGAACATAACAACCAAGGGTCTAAAATAGGTATTCACAGGATCTCGAAGATTAAAGAGATTTATAATACATGACATGTGTCTGACTGATTTCTACTATATTATACTAAATGTTGTCCTATGTTGGAGCTTCAAGCTAGGGTTGTGAAAAAACACGCAAAGACCCTATCCCGCCTGCCAACCTGATCAACCCACATAAAATTTGGATTAACACAGATTATTTAAGTTAAGCATGTGAAACAAAAAAATTAGGAGGGTGGTTTTATATATACCAATCCCAATCTCACTTCGACCACACTAACATGTATAATATAAATCTATATATTTGGCCGTCTAAGCCTGTCATACAATTTGTGCTCACTTGTAAGATAATATTACTATTTATCGATAAAACTATATCTTAGTATGGTAGAGTCTTGTTTTGATTGTCGTAAAATTTTGGGATCTCTGGCTTCCTAGTTGTTTCTCTAAGTGACCCGAACATGGCTCATTTATTTGTCTTTATTACCATGATAGTTGATATAAAGTGGAATTTGTATAGGTGTTTGTCGCTCACTCTTATTTGGTATTCTTCTATTTTCGTTAAGGAGTGGAGTTTGTTTGGTTGTGTTAGACAAAAGTGGTATGAGGTTGGTACAAAGATTTTGATTACATGAAATGTGCTTGTTGGTTATATTCTAAGGACTTCTGGGTCTCTTATTTTCAGTATATGGCTATATATGTTTCCTTTGTAGCCTGGTATTTTGTTTGAAATACCCAAAATATCACAAAAACAATGACAAAATAAATATTACTTATTTAGCATTGGACCTTAAATATCACCCTAGTTTTTTAATAAACTCTCTGCTCATATCTATTATTTAGTATATTATACAATGTTCCATCAAATATTAAAATATACCAATTGCATAAGAGATTGCGAAAGGATACGATAGAGTTTCTAGGTCACAATGGTTTGCACTGAAGCTAGATGTTATTAAAACATATAATTCTGTTACAAGCATTGGGATACCTCCCCTATCGATTCAATGGATTAATATATGTAAATGTACAACTAGTTACTCTATTTCTATTAATGTAGGAACAATGAGATTTTTTAAAGGTGAAAGAAGGCTTAGACAAGGAGATCTCATCTCCCCCAATTTTTTCATAATATGTATTGAGGTCCTTACACATATCGTCAACAAAGTTGGTAAGAGAAAAGAGTTTCCCTGACACCTAAATGCAAAAGTTTCAAGCTAAATCACATGATATTTGTTCTCGTCCTCTTGATGATTTTAAAAACACTAGTTCGAACAACAAATCAAACAAAGAAAGGAATCTAGTTGTTATACAAACTCTTAGACATGAAAGTGAGTGATTTTAAAAATAATATATTCTATAGAAGTTGTAACATATGGTTCAAGACAAATATGTATGAAGTTGATGTTCTGCTCTCCAAAGTCATTATGTTATGGGGTACTCGGCAATATGTTTGATAGACTACGTGCCCCTTCATGATTACCTAGTAAACGGTGGGCAACCTGACCAACAGAAGGAGTACATGTGTCCCGCAGTAGCGTATTATAGAGGATGGTTAATCATCTCCCCATGACGACACCTGAAGATAAATAATCTATCCAACCGCCTCTACTCAAGGAGTCTATATAAGCTGCACAAGCTCAAGGTGTGAGATCCCATATAAAATTTATATTTTTATAAATCAATAATACTATAAATCAAATGTTTAAGTTATCTTATTTAATTATATATAAAGTTTTATATAATATTAGTAATACGATAAAATTAAAGTTGACTAATAAATAAGAATTACATCATTAATGATATATTAAGTATAGTATATACAAATAATATTTTGTAGGTTTTCTCCAAGTGGAAACCATATTCTTAACAACTCTATCCAAATTTAACTTTGCAACATTTTAACTTTTTACCATTTTTAAAGGAAGTAATAGATCTTCTTGAAGTCATTCCTGTTTCTTTTCCCCTTTTTTAGCATAGCCATCTACATTTTATTTTTGATTAGTCATTTTATCACATAAATCTTGGCCATTGTATTATCCATACGAATGACCCCTATATTTGATCATCACCTTTATATTACTATTCTAGTGGACACTTGGTCTATTCTAAAATATCAACCATGATAATCTGCGTCCCCCTCCCTATATATATGTGTGTGTTCATATTTCTCGACTATCCTCGTCGAGGAGACATTAAAACCTTACCATTCTTCTAGTGAATAAGACAAAATCCCATTCAAGTATATTAGGCTATAGTTATTTTATAATACCCATGAATTTTCCGTAAGAGTAGTCACTATTGTAACTACAATGTTCATATTTATAGTAGAACTTATTCCACTATTATTCTTCTCGGTCCGTAACTCCAATACTAAGTTCTATCAGTTCGGAAGGCAACCATAAGTCATAGTCATATGACCCTTGTCTGAGTTCAAATCTCTCAACCATTTAGAAGATTGCTTTACCTCAAGCAAATCCCAAGAGAATTTTCGAAGTCCACTGTTAGAGAGTTAGTATTGATTGGGATTAAAGTGTTTTGACTAACTATCAATCTAATAAAAAATAATAAAAGGGATAACATTGTGCCTCTATTGAAGATATGATATTAGAGGTTCATTTACAATTATAAAGGAAAAAAGTTGTCACTTAAGAAAAATATAAGAGACTATTTGGGCTATCAATCTCTAAATAATGCTAGTATAATATTAATAATACAAAATAAAATATAATATACATATATATTAACCTAAAATATAACCATTACGAAAAATATATCTCACTCCTAGCCTCCATCTCATATCACCTCTTATACTCCTTTCACATTCATTTCAATACTCAATACTTTCTGTCATAAGATCATACCTAATTTGTTTTAGGAAAATATCTTTGGCCATTCATAATTTCTATTTTGAAATGGAACTCGAAAATGCTGAAAGATAATGTTTAATGATTAGTTTACTTACTGTACATAAACTCCATCTGAAAAAATTGAAGAAAACAATGTTATTATATATGTATGAGAAACATACATTGATATATATTTACATATATATATATTTATATATATATATATATACTAGGTATGAACCCGTGCCTGAAGGCACTCTGAAAATTTAATTTAAAATAATTAAAATAAACATCGAATATAAATACTTTTTGAGATAAAAACAAACTGAAAAAAGTTAAAATTTTATTGTTAATTCTTTTTTGATTAGGCTCTTTTGTTAGGATTTGATTGATTAATTACCTGTAAATATTGATAAATTGTAATTACTATTCAAAACATTTGGATTACACAAAAAAAACATTGTTTTGGTTTAATTTTATTATTAATTAAGTAAAATAAAATATTAAATTAAATTATTTATATATATATATATATGTAAATCTCATAATAGAGACAATATTATTTTTAAAACATCCTAAAACAGTCTGTGTTCTTTCCTATAAACATACATACATATACATTATTAGATTATATAACCAACAAAAGTCTCAATCTTTAATTTTCTCTATACAAAGGAGTAAAAATTAAACCTTAAATTTAGCCACTGCTTCTAGATTTCTTATTTCTTTGAACATTAGGTATAATGTTTTATAAAAAATGCAATGGAAATAGAGTAAATGAGAAAGTGAGAAAGGAAATGGTACAGGTAATTTGAAGGTCTGCTAATATTTTGAATTTTATAGTGTAGAAATGAATATAGCGTATCTACAAATAAATCAGGAAAATTGTAAGAGAAATCTAAAAAGTTAAATTCTAGAGAAATAATTTTGAAGGTAAAATTTTAGATTCATATAAATGAGAAATACATAGGCAGCCAAAGGCTTATTCAACTCCAAATTTTCTTGAGTTTCTCTTATCCCATATCTCTTAACTGCTTCTGCTTCCATTAAAACATGAGTTGGATAATATAACATGTCATAGACTACAGTATAGGTCCCTATAACCACACAACTCTTTTATACTCTATATTGCACCCCTGTATTGTGCATAAATTGCACTATAAGTCACCATATATAGACCACTGCAAAAATCATGCAAAAATCAAGTATAGGTTTCTGTAACAACACGACAAAAATTGCACTATTGGTCCCGTGCATAAATTGCATAAGTCACTGTAAAATCAATCAAATAATTAAACAAAATAGATAAATTAATTTAAAAAATAGTAGTAAAAAAAGGAAAAAAAGAACTTACACATCATCTATCATCACTTCTCATACGATAAAAAAGCCTTCTAATGATCATGGCCATTGTAAAAGATAATAAACAAAATAAAATAGAAAAATTGATTAAAAAATAATAACGGTGAAAAAGAAAGAGAACTCACGTAGCAAATCATATGCCCTTTCATGCGTAGCTTCACTTCTCATATAGATAAAGACGTCCCATGGCCTTAAAATGGCTGATTTGTATTAAAAGATAATAAAATAAATAAGATAGATAATCTAATTAAATAAAATAATAGAAAAAAATTGAGAACTCACAAACTTCTCATCACTGCAAATCATTTATCCCAAGTAAATTTCACTATAAACCCCTAATAAATGACTAAACGATCTGAAGGCCAAGCAAGGTTACACGCACGCAGCACCAATTGAGACCTTTTATATCTGTGAAAAAATTAATTTTAACATTATACAGAAAATTGGATAAACTTACATTTAGGAAGGATGACCTCAATTTTGATCATCTTACATTTCCCTGAAGTGCAGCAGCAGCAACCCTATTATTACTTACTTCTTTCACTAAGTGGACCTGCTTCATTTTTTAGTTGCAAAAATTATAACTTTGTAGCAGAGATGTACATTTAGCTAAGAAAATGGTTCTGGGTTGTGCTTTGGTGCTGCTTTTGCAACTTCTGGAGTTCCAAATACATTCCAAAATCTTAGTGTTTCATCTGCTGCTGCTGATGCTACTGTACATCCATCTGGACTCTACAAACCAACCAACCATTTAATATATATGGACATGAGAGAGTATTATTCATTTGATATACATAAAAAAAATTCGAGAGAAGGAACACCGTGGAATTTGACAAAGATAAAATAAATTTCATAATGTGGGATGAAAAAAACTTTGAGCCACTTTACTAATTATTATTAATCACAATGAGAGGTTTAATTACAACATTGAGTGAGTGAGTCTATTGACTATTATTTTACATTTTGGTTTCCTACAACCAACAGCTCCCTAATTAAAACAGCTTCTTCATATCTTCTATACAGAGTGGAGTCAAGACTGCCTTTGAACCCATTTTGATTCAGTTGCAAAATAGCTCAGCGGATAAAAGCCATCTTAAGTTGCAAAAGTATTGCTTGCACTCTAGAATATAATAATAAAAATCAATATTAGAGAGATCACATCCTTATAGAATACTCGATTCTATTTATATAATATTACTTACTTGCTTCTTTTACTAAGTAAGAAGTAGAACGGCTTCATTTTTTGAGTTGCAAAAAGGACATCTTTACATGAGTAGTAGTAGGTGAGTTATACATTTATCTGATACGATTTACGTGAGCAAAAGGTTCTGGATTGGCCTTTGGTGGTGCTTTTGCTACTTCTGGAGTTCCAAATACATTCCAAAATCTTAATGTTTCATCTGCTGCTGCTGATGCTACTGTACATCCATCTGGACTCTGCAACCCCAACCATTTTAAAAACACCACATTAATATTTATCACTAACATAATAATAGTCTAGTCAAATAAACTCTCATAAATACCAGAGTCATGAATAGAACCCTGGATGTGTGACCATTTAATTCCGCTACCTTAGCCATGGAAGGATACTTCCATAAAGTCAACTGATTCTGAGAAAATCCATGAGAGCTTAAAAGTTCCCTTTCATTCTTATTCCATAGCAAAGCACAAACTTGTGATCCAGTATGCATCTCTAGCTCTAATTTTCCCTACATATTACAAACCATAACACTATTAACTAAGTCCTCATACACAAAAAAACAAACACAATAACTACATTATTAAATAAATAAAAAATCACCTATAGCAGTTCCAATACCCATTAGCGATGAACCAGCATTCGCCATAATAGCACGTACATCGGCAAAATCAACATTTACCATTCTCGGAATCTAAAAATCAACGTAATTAATTAATTAATTATATTATTTTTAACAAATTAAAACTTTATTACCATAACTTTGATATTTCCGCTATTACAGGAGCCCCTATTCCAGCCTGTATATAAACTAAACTTCAGGGACTGTTTTGTAAAGTAAAGAAAGTTAAATACTTACGGTAACAAACACCATATCTGATCCAGCTTCTTCAATACGCATTTGATTTGATTCCAATTTGAAATGGGTTTTTGGGTCATACCCATGGGTATGTTCTTTTCCTCGTGGGGTTTTAACTTTTAAGGGTCCGATTTTTCCAAATGGATGTGAAATAAATATACTCTGGTGCTAATCTGTAGAATTAGTATAAAAATATAATTGTAAAACAATGAGATTAGGTTAAAAAATAATTGAATTTTTAGAGTTTCAGTGACAAAATTAATTCTTTTTTTACCTTAATTTGGATTCTTTGCCGAGCCGATTGATGATGGTAGAGAATGGTTGCCGAGTGGCGAGTGGCGGCGGTTTTCTTGTGAAGAATGAGCGGCTTGGTGGGAAGAGATGAGCGGCTTGAGTGGTATATAACCGATCGTATGGTAGGCCACAAATTGGGAGAACGGCTTAATGGGAAGAGATGATCGGCTTGAGTGGCGAACGACGGCCGTTTTCTTGTGGGAATGAGCGGCTTGGTTGGAAGAGATGAACGACTGACGTGAAGAGATTAGTTTTAGGTTTTAGGTAGAATGATATTTAAGTGGCATTATTTAGATAAGAAAGTAGGATCCAATGGCTGAAAAATATAGAGGAGACATCAAGACATTTTAAAGCGTGGAGTGAATTTAGACAATCTGGACCATTAATTGAAATTGATCTAGTGGCCGAAAATGGTTGAAATTTGATCTGAAAGCTATAAATTGTGGAGAAAAAAATGAGACATTTCGGGCCGTTGGCCCTTCTCCAATATTATATAGATATATATATATTATATAAAAATATATTAGGTTTACACAATTCGTTTATTATTTAAGTTACATCATAATAAGTAATGAATCCATATAATTAAAAATTAAAACAATAGTATAATACTGATTTTTTAAATTAGTTACAGAGAAAACGAACACTAATATATATATGTATAATATATATAAATATATATAATCAAAACTTAATCACACTTTAATTTATTGTTTGACACAAAATTGCTTGCAAAAAATAACATTCAAGTATTAAATATTTATCATCAAAATATACCATTAACCAGGACTAAAATATATAATAAAATTTTAGTATAAAAGCCTGAGGTGGAAATTTTATATAATTTAGAGCAATAAAGTGTTATTAACTTGGAAAAAATTTTAGACATGAATTTATTGCTAACGTTTACAACTTAAATGTAACATTATAACACACAACATCCAATATGTAACATAGATCAAAATTCTTCACAAGATAAAAGAACCTAGATCATAGATATGTTAATTTTACATAATTGCAGTGGTGATACAATTGAAACATATTTACAAAAGATAATTTAGACATTGTAAGTCTAAATTAATGTTATCATTCATAATTTATGAAGCAACAAAAGGAATAAAAAATAGAAAGGAAAGTACATGTATGTAACGAGAGAAGCCACTGTAGCATATGTAAGTTGACAAATTAGGTATGGAGGAGACTCAACATAATAGATCAAACAAGACATTTGCAAAAGAGATCGGAGCAAAAGAGATGGAGAAAAAATAGTTTCTTATAATTATTTTAGGCTCAAAGGTGATTTATATTTCAAGAGCATTGTTATGTATCACTAATTTTTGCTTCACCCTTATATCACGTAGAATGTATCACCCTATGTGGCATGAGATTTAGTGAGATTTTATTGATTTTTAAAGCCACCACAAAAGAAGTTATATAAGTGTTATGCAAAATAAGTGACATATATTTTTACTCATTTTTCAGTATGAGATTCTCCAGTGTTCCTTTGAGTCCTTCATCTAGTATGTTAGCAAATGCACTTGTACAGTACATTTAAACCGACAATAGGTCTATAGTCGTTAATAATAGTTGGGTTCTGCACCATTGGGACAAGTGATATTGATGTTTTACTTATCTCTTGTAGTAATTGTCCATCACCCAAGGCACTTTTAATTTCTTCATACACATCTTCATCCACTATATGACATGTCTTCTTAGATAATCTTGATTAAAACCCATCATGTAATGGTGCTTTAATATTATCAAAATCAAATGTTTAATTTTCTAACTTCCTTATTTGTGACCGGAGTAATAAGTTCACGTGCTTCCTCATGACTCATCTACTTCTGGCATATCTTCAGGATTAACTCGGTGTCATAGAATTTAGTAGATTCCCTAGGTGTACCAAGCAGTTGAGTGTATGGTGGTCCTTTGTGTGTTTTAAATAAATGCAATAAGTAAAGAGAACCACAACCGCAAGTGTACGGTTGTCCAAAGTAATATAGTTGATAAAACAGATTCGTTCCAAGGACGGGATGGTTGACTACAATGCTTATCCACTTATGATTGATTGCACTTATGAAAACAAGTAAAAGATATATTGATTGATTGGTTGGTTTGTATTAATCCTAAGTATGAAAGACTAATGCGAAAATGTAAATAACGAACTAAGACGTAAGTAAATGAAAGTAAGACGCAAGTATGAGCAGGCAGTACTTGAGAGACGCAAGGGCTTTCCTAACTATCATTCATTTCATACATCGTTTAAGGGACAAATTGGTAAATTTGTATTGGTCAGGATTCTATATTCTCCTTACCCCCGTCAGGGTGGACTAAGGAGCAACTCTCAAATGCTACAAACCCCGTCAGGGTAATTATAGTCCACTCTCAAGTGTTTAAATGTAAATTACCCAATAGACCAAGGGTTGAATTAAGCTCGTCAGAGTCAAATAATTTCTAACCTACATTCGTTCACTAGTTCGGTACCTAAACCCCCCGTCAAGGTGATCCAATCGCCACTAATTGGAATAGCTTAGATACTAAGTCCTATTATTGATTGATCAGGTCAACAATAGTAATTAAACACAAATTAAAGAAAAATACGAATTACCCAATTTGATTTAAATAATAATTATCCCAAATTCAAATGTATAAAACGAAATCAAATTGGGATTAACCCATTATGCGTTCTCAAGCACTTATTGAGTTTAGCTCATAATGATTAAAAAGACAAAAACTAAAGGAATAAATAAGTTCATCATGTTTTACAGAATAAAATAGAGGAACCTAATTACGGAAATGAATTGGCTGAGAATTGGAGATATAGACAGTCTCCAGCTCTTGCTTCTTCTCTTCCTGCCTCTAGCTTCTTCCCTGGTGTCCGACTCTTAAGCGTATGCTGTATTCTCCAAAAGTTCTGTGAAAATAGAAGTCTTAAGCCCTTTTATAATATTAAAAAAGGATTCGGACTTGGACTTGAGAATAAATCAATAATTAAGTGTCCAAGCCAAATTTCTAAGCCCAAAATCCCGTAACTGCTAATACACCTTCACTAAAACGGATTTTCCCGCTTCGTTATGACTCCGATTGACCTAATTCCAGTTGCTAAAGTTCCGTAACTCGATAAGGAGTGTTTTCTCTTCAAAGGTTAGCGGCTAAATCATCTCTTAAGAACCTTGAAATCAGCAATATTTGGCCTGGAAAACAGATTTGCAGCTCTAAAAACAATTCTTTCGGGATTTTATCTTCAAGTCTTGACTCCATATCATGATCTTTGACTCTCTTCTCGGATTCCATTCCTAGGTAATAATTAAAACCTACAAACTTTTCACTAAAATACACAATATTACGCAAAAAGTTTAATAAATCAAAATTACTAGAAATAAAATGGAAAAATTATTGCATATTAGCACCAAAAGTTTATCTAAACAGTCAAATAAACACAAAAAATGATGTCTCCTAAAGGTATAAAATTAGAACATTTAGGGAGACATCAGTGTAGTATTTATAAATTCACTAACAATTTTGTTTTCATCTACTACTTGAACTCCACTCTCATTAGAGATTGGTTTAATGATGTTGACAAAATTCCTATTTGCATTATTTTGTTGAAATAAACTATATTGTCTTTCCCCTTGTCCAACCAACTAGCTCTACACCTTTGCTTTGTCATTGATTCTTCTATTAATATTAATTATGATACATGATGAAGTAAATAATTTTCTTGTAACATTTGAACATGATTATTTTCTCCTTCCATTATCTACATCTGAACTAATACGTATAACCCCTTTTAAATATATAATAATTTCTAGATAATTCTAGTAATATTTGTGATTAAATGTTTTGATTTGACCTTATGTAGATTCAGCTAGCATACAAATTTGAAAAATAAATGATCCATCAATATATGTATTCCAAGCATCGGTAAGTATTTATTCAAACTCACGACGACAGGTCCAAGTTTCATAAAATTTGAAAGGGATAGTTTCTTTTTTTATTTATTTAACATCATCATAATAATACATCAATGATCAAATATTTCTAGTGGTCGGATAATGAGGCTGTACAATGGAAACTGCTTTAAGCACTATAAATTTAATCGTTCTTTATCGAACATTACAACCAACATTTAATCACCTGATGCAATAGTTGTCGATGTAGAATGTGAACCATGGTAAGGCTTATATGTCAACTCCAAATCATTTTTACACTTAATCATATCTCTAGACCCTTGATCCAGTGTTGTGAATCTTAATCTTCGTGGATGTGCATTATCTCACAAAAATCACCTTGTATAAACCATTATTTATCTTGAATTCGTGGTCCGCACTCATTTATTTTATACATAAGTAGTTTCTTGAGGTTAGGATAATTTCTGACAGAAATTGGGGAGAAGTAGAAATCTTGCTTGGACTTGATATGATTCACAACATATATTTATCATCAATATCTAACATATGAAGTTGAACTTTATTTAGGTCCCAAAGGATCCATATTGTACCACATATATCTTTATTATAGTTATGATATATGTTACATCTTTTATAATTATGTTTCCAAGGAAAACCACCTTTATCCTTTATTGTAGTTATGATCCATATTGTACCACATATATCTTTATTGTAGTCATTTTGGTTTCAACAAAGCATATGATCTAATATCCATAATATTAGTTTATCTTAAGAAGTCATATTTCTTAATCATTTTATTTAACCCCCTCATGTTCCATGTAAATATCATAAACACTTTTGGTGTATGCGCTTGGACCCTTGTAATTCCTCATGAAGTAAGTAATTGACCATATTTTATATTGTTTTTTGTTATTAAATTGAAGACTGAAATCTATTTTTGGTAGGAATAATGAGACTATTATGAGGCTTGGTGGTCCTTGTCCCTTAGCTATCTTGAACCCATCCTTCCTTGTATAGAGTTTTCTCATGAGTCCCAAGAGTTATCACTTGACCTTTATTGGATTTTGTTGTCGTTGGGTGTTGTGCCTGTGATAGCCAATCTTTCTTCATGTTTAATATATTTCATCTAGCTAACATGTGGCCTGTGATCTTGCAATATGATCAAATTATAGTATTCCATGTGTATTAATCCTAAAGTTCATATACTCTTCCATCTCACATATCCAGGTCAAAAGTTTATATGACTTCTCTATGCATAACTATTCCCACACATACTATTACATACCTTAACCTTATATGTGTTACGTGAACTCATTTTTCTAGATTGGATTGTTTGTGGGACTTTCTACTACACTTAATCCTTTATGTGGCCATAACTTTCCTATGATATTTACCTTTATTGTAACCTTATTTACGCTAAACTTCTCAAACTATATTTTTTGGGTCTATTACCCTAGTATAAGTAGTCTATTATTACCATTCCAAAGTTTTCAAAGGACTTTGAAAATTGCATCTTAAATCTCCAATTTTAAAACATAAAATCCTTGTCATGATGTGCTTATTTTTACTTTTTATCAAAATAATTCCATAGTGTGTCTAAAATGTTCTTAACCATGTAAGATAGTTGTGGTTTGTCCATCATTTTCCCCAAAATGCAATTTAACTAGGCTTTACCACCTTTCTTTTGTATTTCTTTTGAGAATGTCACTGTGATTCTACCATTTTACACGATAAGTTTAATATACTCATGCTTGATATCTACTCTATTATTTCCATCAAAAGGCGTTGGCCATGCCTTTGCGGATGACTTAATAGATGTAGTTATCTTAGGCGATAGGATCCCTTTCTTTCATGGTTTGACTGAACATTCCATAACTCCTTCAAATAGATTTCGAGTTTGGAAAATTGTTTGAGCATGTTTCATCGAACCTCACTACTTTCACACTTGTATTTTCAATAATGCTAACCTTTTGATTAGATTCAGGTTACTCAATCTCCATATGAATAAGGCTCACAATCATCAACAACATGATAACCCTAGTTTTTGTCATGCTGGTCATTGGTGGATGAGGTACATGTTTGTTTACATTCTTATTTGCAGTATCATATGTGATATTTTAATTAAATTGTTTGTATTTCTTCCTTTGAGAGCCATTGGAAGGATACGTATATATTGGAACCTATCACAGGCCTTTTGAATAAATAGAAAATTAAAGAAGCAATGGATTAAAAAGCTTAAACCAAAGAGATAAAGAAAGCGAGTAAGGAGAAATATGGTCGAAGAACTCCACCAACTGTATATGCATGTTAATCTTAATAACATGATGTTAGGTTCACAATTGTCACATAGGGTAGATAGTATTTAGGTTCTTTTACATGGTTTTAGTTGTTAGCAAGTATCAGATATATGCGAGTCGGTAGTACAATTTGAGATAATTTGAGTTAAGTGTTTAGATCCTATATACCTGGATGATACGAGATCCCTATATAAATCTATGAATACAACAAGTCAAAATAAAATCCAAGTCAAGTTGCAAAGGGAGCCAAAGGTACATTAGAAGCTAAACAAAGAATTATGGGCATAACACTTCCATCAACATGGAAATTTCACGACAAATAATTGGAGAAGATTCTGATCGATAACTTACACACAAGAAATCTATTGAATTGTACATCACATGAGAAGAAACATTTTGGTGGGTCCTAGGGTGTTATAAAATAAAGTGCAAAATAGAGGAACCACTTAACCGCAAGTGTACGGTTGTCCCAAGTAATATATGATAATCAAGTTCGTTCTCAGGGACGGATTAGGTATAACTCTAGTATTAATCAGATAGCAAGAATAATTGTTTAACAGAAAAATAAAAGATAAGAATTTTTGTTTGGTTTTTAATAATTAAAAGAAAGCAAATAAAGTAAAGCCTAAATTAAATAAACAGAAAGGAAATAAAGCAAACAAAAGACTAACTTCAGACAAGAGAGATACTTGAGTCTCGCAAAGGAATCCACTTAATCAATCTAATCTATGCTATGTCTAAGGGAAGAATTGAAATTAGTATATTAGTCGGGACTCTAATATCTCCTAGCCCCCTGTCGGGTGGACCTAGAAGCTATCCTAAAGTATTATAAACACCTGTATGGTCGAATATGGCTTTTCGGATGATAATATTTTACCTCTTTGGTTATGTAACTAGTTAAGCCTGTCGGTCAATAACGGACATTACACGGGTATTACCTGGATCTGTATTGAAACCCCCCTGTCGGATGATCACTTCGCCACTAAAGTGAATAGCCCAAATACTAACAGCTAATTCTAGTTGCGCGGAAAAGAATTAGTAATGAAAACAAAGTAATATCCAATATATAAAACTCAATCCTATTTAAATCTAAACAATCCCAAATTCAAAACATAGATCAATTAATTAAGGTTCATCCCTTTAATGCGATTCTCAAGTATAAATAAATTTAGCTCATGAAATTAAAAAGTAACATAAAAGAAAAGGAATTCATGTTTCAATTACAAAAGATAGATAAAAATCTAAAGGGTTGAATGAACATTGTTGGAAGAACAGGATGCCTCCAGCTTCTAAATTCTTCTCTCCTTCGTGCTCTGACTTGAAAACCTTAAGCCTCTTCTTAAATTCTCTGAAGTGTGTGAAAGTAGGAGGTTAAGGGGTGTATTTATAGGTGTTGGAGGACCCTAGGTCGAATTTGCTTGGAGTGGAAGACAAGTCAAGGACTCTCAAATTCGTAGCTCTAAATTCTAGGAAAGGTAAGATTTTGCTGCTGATTTGATTTGGTCATATCTTTTTCAATACTTATCCGTTTGAGATGTTCCAATATATGAAACCACTTGTCTTGGAAAGAGCTTTCTATTGGTCCAGACCACTCGTCCAGACTCCATGCCAATCTTTAATTATGATTTAATCTTTAAAACGTGGCTGGAATTTCAGATTTCAAAAGGCAGCTTTATCTTTTCCTTCTTTGAATAAATCTTTCCTAAATCTTCTTATTTCCATGTAAATCTTCTTTCCATTCATCTTTATCTTAACTTGGTCTCTAAGTAATTACCATTTATCTCTTAAAGCTTCACATTAAATAAATAATTAAACCGCATATGCTTAAAAAGAATAAATCAATAAATCAAGAAAACGAAATAGGAAAGTGTACTCTAAAAATAGAAACTCGACTAAAAATTATTTCCTAACACTCTAAAATACACTAAGACTTTATTCTCACTTTTTCTCCTTGGATTGGTCTTTCATGAATTTCAAGAACCAGTTAACTTTGCATTAAAAATAGTCAAATTTAGGCACAAAAGCTCAGATTCTGTAATTAGTTAATTTCCAAGGGAAGAAAGTGTAATATGATCAATTAAGCCTAAAAGTCTATCAAACAAGTCATTTATTCATCTAAAAGGATGTCTCCAAGGGGCTAATAATTAGAACAAATCGGGAGACATCAAGACCCCAAACTCAAACCTTTGTCGTCCCGACAAAGTAAAATAAAAACAAAGGATCTTTTAGGTGAACGCAGAAGGTAGAATCTAGAAAATAACCCCAAAGCAAAGCTTAAAACATATTTCATATAGTCTAACCTAGGAATTAATATACACCTACACTTATCATGCAAAATTAAATACAAAACAATATCAATCCAAAATTAATTTCACAATGCTAGAAGGTTACGCTTAATACTTATCTCAAAATGGTGGCTATAGGGTGTTCCTCGATATTTACTTGCTTTGAACGCTCCACTTAGCATATTCCCTATTAACTCACTGTGCATCTAGAAATCACGAGGTCTTTACGGTTTTAGCATAGGCTGAAGGACGGTATGGTATGTATATATGGTAAATTTGAAGTGAGGTTTTGGCTCTCTCCTCGCTTACCATCAACAAACTGTCCAAGAGCTTGAGTTTACACTCGAATTACGTTCTCACTCAACCTAATTGACGCGCTTAATTAGCGTCCCCAAATTAACCCAATAAGCACTAAGGATGATTCACCTAAAAAATTTCCACTTTGCCGGTCCGAATGTGTATATTCTTTTCAAATCATTCGTTTTTTTCTTTTCTCTTGTATAGCTATGACTCTCTTTATGATGTTGAGATATCATGCTATTTTTCATAGTTATGCCTATTCATAACTGGAGCTCGAAGCTTCTTTTCCATTCACTCTTACCCCGACAAAGGGTTACAATATAATGAACATGTGAATCATCATCATATAAAGCACAGAGCATCATTGATAAGCTCAAAAATCCCACCCCAATGATAAATTCCCATATGGTGGACCCACCACCCCAAACTCAAGCTCAAGACAGGAAGTATCAGGATCGTGATTCAAGTGCGGGTCATATGGTCATGCCTAACAATCTAAAGGGATATTGGCTTATAATGTGGCGACAAAATAAGGGCTTAAAGGCTAAAAATTTGTATAAGAAGGATAAAATTAATTCAGGGATAGAAGACCAAAAAGGATTCAAAGGGCTAACAAAGAACTGTCTCTATCATCTTCCTATTTACACATCTTGCCTCTAGTTCACACCTAAGTGGGTTCTCTACTCATTTAGATCTCACGTTCTACAAACCACCTATTATCCTTAAGCACAAGTTTACTTCTTTTGCATTGTTCATTAATTTTTCCTATCAATTATCTCATATTTGCATGCAATTAAAGTTCAGCTTCATACTAACTCCTAAAGTCAACTATTTTCTATCATTAATTCATAAAAAGCATGCTTGATGGGGGCATTTAAAATTCTATATAGTCAACGCAACCCTAAGATGAAAGCATGTAAATCACAAAAAATTGGGATGAGGCAACGAACCCCACCCGAAACTCAAAAGTGAGTCGTGTCCCCAGGACTCGAAAAAGACTCAATACAGCAATAAAATTAAACTAAACTACCTAACTAGTGCCTACCATCAACTAAGAAGAAGAATTAGAACGGGGTACATGGCCATGAAGATCCATCGTGTCCTCCTCCGAAGGGGAAGAATAATTATCAATATCCATGTACAAAGTTACCTCTTCCAATGTTGACTTAATCTGTGTGATTTCCTTCCAAAGTGCTCCGATGTCTAGCCGTAAAAGTTCGAATTCTTGTTGCAAATTGTGAGCCCATGGAGGAATACCAGAATTAGTTTGAGAAGGAGAAGAACTTTGAACTTTAATTTGTATCTTGTCTTTAGGCTTTGATGATACCCTCATCCTTGCTGTTAATTTCCCGTGTTGTGGTGGTGCAGGTGCCTTTTCTTCTTGTGTTTCTTCAATAGGCTCATCAAGATTGATGGCCTTTTCAATTGTGGAACCAAGAAAATTCTTGTTCTTCCCTAGGATACAACACCTCCTCTTATAATCCAAAGCATCTGTTCTGTTTGTCATGGTTGATTTGACCCCAAACTCAAGTTTATACCAAGGATAGAATAAAGTTAAGAAAACTTGGTATAGCTTGAGTTTCTTGCTTGTATTAGATGAAGGAAGTTGGTTTCTCGACGAATCTTGGAAGAACTCTTGAAAGCTTGATGATCTTGATTGTGTTTAATGGTGTTTTGTGATGAATTTGATGAAGAGGATGTGTTTATGGAGGATGGAGGAGAGAGTTATTGGTGTTAATGTGTTTATTGTGTAGGTTTAATCAAGCTTCAAGGTGTTTTTATAGGGTTGGGAGCTGGAAAATTCGTTTGGAAGAGGCTAGGGTTTGCTTGTGATAGGGTAAGAGTTGTATTAGGTAACAACCTCTTCAAAACCGACATACCGCGGTATACCGGAGGAAGTGTTATACCGGACGCAGCAGGTCTTCATTTTTTTTCGTCTCTGCCAAGACCCCGTGATATATAACCCGTGGCACGGGTTTTTGCTACTGTTCAATATCTCTTCTCCGTCCAAAAACCCGCGGTACCTAACCCGTGGTACGGGTTTTTCCCTCCTGCGGTATACCGGACATATCACGCGGTATACCGGACCGCGCATCGACAATTTTTTTCTCCTTTCTGTATAAAACCCGCGTGAGTAACACGTGACACGGGTTTTCTTCCTGCGGTATACCGGGGTTCTGGGGCGGTATACCGGACCTCGCGCCGAATTTTTCCCTTGAATTTCTTCTTTCATTTCCTAGCACCCCAAACTCGATTCATGCACCATTAGCACACTACCTTTCTCATTTCTTTAAAAGTAGACACTAAAACTCGACACTAACTTAGAATTATACACTAGGAATTGAAAAACTGAAAGCAATAAACTAATATACAATGAAATGGCTTTTGTTTAACGTCGTTAAGCTCGACGGGTTACCTCATGAATCATTTTTTCACATAACCTCCCCAGCAGTGAGTGAGGTTATCAATGTTTGCTACACGGAATTTGCATCCCTTAGCTTTTATGACCACCAGTTGATTTGAAATAACCTTTGTGACCATGAACGGTCCTTTCCAAGAACTCTTGGCTTCGCGCGTTTTCGGAGGAGGATCAGGCTTCTTCAATGCAACCTCTTCGCCTACTCTGAACCCCCCTTTCTTTCTCTCTTTCTTAGGTTCTTTTGGAACCTTCACGTTACGCCCTTTTTCTTTCTTCTTTGCATGGTCAAGGTGTGGATTTTTCTTAGGATATGGAGGATTTTTATAAGGTGGTTTCTTTTTGAGCTCTCTTTCCTCCATTCCTAAGGTTTCCACAACCTTAGTTGGCTCCTGTTCAATCACATCAATCCGGAAGCAATCCTCCTTGGGATCCGGAAACTTCATTGGCTTAAACACGTTAAACTTCACCTCCTCGTCTTGGATACGCATAATCATTTCACCGTTCTCTACATCAATCAAAGTACGCCCCGTGGCTAGGAATGGTCTTCCCAAAATGATGGGGACATTCCTATCCACGTCGTAATCAAGTATAACAAAGTCAACCGGAAAGATTAACGTACCAGCCTTGACGAGGACATCTTCTAGTCTTCCCTCTGGATGTACGAGGGATCTGTCAGCCATTTGCAAAACCATAGAGGTGGGTTTTGTGTTTCCTATCTTCAACTTTTCAAACACGGATTTGGGAATTAGATTAATACTTGGTCCCAAATCACACAAAGCTTTCCCTTGCCACTTAGCACCGATGGAAATCGGGATCGTAAAACTTCCAGGATCAAGTAATTTGGGTGGCAACTTACCTTGGCAGATGGCACTACACTCTTCTGGTAAACCCACCATTTCATTCTCAAGATACTGACGCTTGCTGGTGATAGCTCTTTTCAAGAATTTCATGTATTTCGGTACACCTTTGATAGCTTCTAAGAAAGGTATATTAATGTTAAGCTTACCCACCATGGTCATGAATCTGTGATATTCCGCAGTATCTCCTTTCTTCTGAACTCTTGAAGGGAATGGTGGAGGAGGACGTACTTCTATAACATCTTTCTTTCTCGGATTTTCCGGAATCTTCTCCACTTCAATTATTTCAGGTTCATCTTCTTTCTCTTCCACCTCTTTTACCGGTTTCTCTTTCACAGTTGTTTCTTTTTCTTTTATTACGGGAAAAGGTGGGGGTGGAAGATTCTTACCACTTCTAAGAGAGATCGCGTTACATTCTTCATATGGTTTAGGTTCTTCGGTATCGCTTGGTAATTGTCCTTGTGGACGCTGATTTAACTGCTTTGCCATCTGAGCTATCTGAGTTTCCATCAATTTAAGTGTTGTGGCTGTAGATTGTTGAATGTTGATTAGTGTTGTCAAGGTTTGCTGAACATCTAATGCCCCTTCTTAAGGTTGAGCAGGTAGAGCTTTCTGATTCATGGTGTCGGCATAAGCATCTTGAGGAGGTTGTCTTTGAGCTTGATTTCCGTAAGCTTGTCCACCTTGGTAGTTGTTCTGAGGTCTTGTTTGAAAATTATTGCCTTGGGGGCGTTGTTGATATGCATGTTGCGGATTAGCGGCCCCATTTGGATTTGAATATTGGAAACCCGGATGGTTTCTATTCAGTTGATAACCTTGACCACTTGCGTTATAATTTCCTCGGTTGGATACAAACATTACAGATTCTGGATTGTTTTGACAGGTCTCCCAATCATGATCTTCTGTACCGCAGTTAGAACATCCATAAACTTCTTGTGTAACATTAACATCTGCTCTTCTACCATTAACACTTTTTGTAATAGCTAGAGTAAGCTGTTTCAGTTGTTGTTCGAGCTTGTTTTCCATGGCGCTGACTTTTTCTTCAATTGACGCAGTGTTTCCAGCTCGAACAGGTGTTCGTACAGTGTTCCAACCAAGCTCATTTGTTACAGTTCTATTCAAAATAATCTTCGCATGAACTGGTTGTACCTGTAGAAATCCACCACCACAAAGTAAATCTAGATCCTTTCTTGAAGAGCCATCAAGTCCTCGGTAAAATATCTTCATCTGTTGAACTTCTGTGAGGCCATGATCAGGGACTCTTCTTAAGCAAATCTGAAATCTCTTCCAACTTCTACCCAAAGTCCCGTCTTGATCTTGTTTCAATGAAGTTAGTTCAACTTCCGCATCCAATCTCATATTCGATGGGTAGTATCTATCGAAGAACGCGGTTTGTAATGCGTCCCATGCTGTAATTGTTCCGGGTTCTTGAGAATCATGCCAATCGCTTGCTCCATCAATAACGAAGTATCTAAGATTAGCAAAATACATTTGCTCTTTAGTTACTCCTTGCGTAATATAAGAATCTCAAATTTGCATGAACTTCTGTAGAACACGGATCGGATCTTCGCTAGGTGCTGCTCGGTAATTGTCGTAACTTTGAAACTGAGATAACATACCAGGATCGGGTCTGTATTTCGCGACATTAATATCTGCAGGGCCAATTCCGAGGGCAGGAGCTCGAAACGGAGCTTCTTCAAGGCCATTGATGAACCACGGATCATTGTTTTGAGCTTGGGGAGCAGCAGGAACAACAGGGTTGAGTTTTTGATCTTCAACTTGGTCTTCAGCCATTGTTTCTTTTGCTAATTGCTCCTCTAACTCTTTTGCTTTAGCGACTCTCTTTCTTTTGTTTGCTTCACGAACTAGGTTTTCGGGATTTGCAAGAATCATGATATCTTCACGCATAAACCAAAACCTGTAAACCTGAGAAAGAAAAACAACCCAAAGCGTAAAACTGAAAAGTAAAACTAAAACTAAACTACCAATTAAACTACTAAAAGATTAACACCGGGGTCACACGCTACCGTTCCCGGCAGCGGCGCCAAAAACTTGGTGGGTCCTAGGGTGTTATAAAATAAAGTGCAAAATAGAGGAACCACTTAACCGCAAGTGTACGGTTGTCCCAAGTAATATATGATAATCAAGTTCGTTCTCAGGGACGGATTAGGTATAACTCTAGTATTAATCAGATAGCAAGAATAATTGTTTAACAGAAAAATAAAAGATAAGAATTTTTGTTTGGTTTTTAATAATTAAAAGAAAGGACATAAAGTAAAGCCTAAATTAAATAAACAGAGAGGAAATAAAGCAAACAAAAGACTAACTTTAGACAAGAGAGATACTTGAGTCTCGCAAAGGAATCCACTTAATCAATCTAATCTATGCTATGTCTAAGGGCAGAATTGGAATTAGTATATTAGTCGGGACTCTAATATCTCCTAGCCCCCTGTCGGGTGGACCTAGAAGCTATCCTAAAGTATCATAAACACCTGTATGGTCGAATATGGCTTTTCGGATGATAAGATTTTACCTCTTTGGCTATGTAACTAGTTAAGCCTATCGGTCAATAACAGACATTACACGGGTATTACCTAGATCTGTATTGAAACCCCCTTGTCGGATAATCACTTAGCCACTAAAGTGAATAGCCCAAATACTAACAGCTAATTCTAGTTGCGCGGAAAAGAATTAGTAATGAAAACAAAGTAATATCAAATATATAAAACTCAATCCTATTTAAATCTAAACAATCCCAAATTCAAAACATAGATCAATTAATTAAGGTTCATCCCTTTAATGCGATTCTCAAGTATAAATAAATTTAGCTCATGAAATTAAAAACTAACATAAAAGAAAAGGAATTCCTGTTTCAATTACAAAAGATAGATAAAAACCTAAAGGGTTGAATGACTATTGTTGGAAGAACAGGATTCCTCCAGCTTCTAGCTTCTTTTCTCCTTCGTGCTCTGACTTGAAAACCTTAAGCCTCTTCTGTAATTCTCTGATGTGTGTGGAAGTAGGAGGTTAAGGGGTGTATTTATAGGTGTTGGAGGACCCTAGGTCGAATTTGCTTGGAGTGGAAGACAAGTCAAGGACTCTCAAATTCGTAGCTCTAAATTCTAGGAAAGGTAAGATTTTTCTGCTGATTTGATTTGGTCATATCTTTTTCAATACTTATCCGTTTGAGAAGTTCCAATATATGAAACCACTTGTCTTGGAAAGAGCTTTCTATTGGTGCAGACTCCATGCCAATATTTAATTATGATTTAATCTTTAAAACGTGGCTGGAATTTCAGATTTCAAAAGGCAGCTTTATCTTTTCCTTCTTTGCATAAATCTTTCCTAAATCTTCTTATTTCCATGTAAAACTTCTTTCCTTTCATCTTTATCTTGACTTGGTCTCTAAGTAATTACCATTTATCTCTTAAATCTTCACATTAAATAAATAATTAAACCACATATGCTAAAAAAGAATAAATCAATAAATCAAGAAAACGAAATAGGAAAGTGTACTCTAAAAATAGAAACTCGGCTAAAAATCATTTCCTAACACTCTAAAATACACTAAGACTTTGTTCTGACTTTTTCTCCTTGGATTGGTCTTTCATGAATTTCAGGAACCAGTTAACTTTGCATTAAAAATAGTCAAATTTAGGCACAAAAGCTCAGATTCTGCAATTAGTTAATTTCCAAGGGGAGAAAGTGTAATATGATCAATTAAGCCTAAAAGTCTATCAAATAAGTAATTTATTCATCTAAAAGGATGTCTCCAAGGGGCTAATAATTAGAACAAATCGGGAGACATCACATTTCTATATCAAAGTTGAATTGAAGAAGGTATGGGTATTTTACTATGAAGACCCAATATGCCCAAAATATACAATAACTGAGTCAATTTAAACTCACCTAAGTCTGACCAACAGAAGTAAAAAATAGAAAAAGTCAAAAAGTCAAGTCAAAAAGTAAAGTCAAACAGCAATTCAAGGTACAAGATGATCTTAAAGTCACTTTGAGAAGTGGAAGCTTTATTAGAAAAGTCTTGATGATACATTGTGTTAGTCAACATGGGAAATTGGTTAGAAATATTGAATAAAATCCTACTGATTCAAAAATATCTTGAAGTTAGTGTTGCGTGGGAAGTTACGTAAGTCAATTCGGAGTTGAGACGAAAACGTTATGCCATTTTCTTCAACTGTGGTTTAAACGAGTACATCACTAACTAAAAATGTGGTGGGCCATATATAACCTTATTATGCAAGCCCATGGAGGCTTCGTACGTTTTTAGTTAGTATATAAGTCATATATAAATTCTAAAAGAAAAATAACACACCCCACATTTAATTTTACATATTTTTCAATAGGATTAAATACATAAAAAATCACCATTCTTCCTCATAAGAGCTTCGAATCCATACATTCTAATGAGTAACATTATTTTAGTTTTGTTTTTAAACACGATTCTAGTATTACTCTTTATTGTTTTTAGTTTTTGAGTATGAACTAAATCCTCATTTCTTGAAGATTGTGATTATGTAAGAACCTTAATTGATTCTATTTGATGTTCTTTTGATGTTTGTGATTCAATATTTAATTAAATAAGGTTTTTCATCTACTGGGTATACAACTTGTGTTAAATACTAATCTTATCTTGAAAGAATAGTGATTAGCCTGAGTAATTAGGCTTGCATCCACAAGAGGGTTCCAATTATGGATTAGTGTATACAAGCTTAGTCCGCTTAGTGAGCCAGTAGGTCTTGAATAACCAAGTAGCCACTAGGGTTTAAAATTTAATCTATCAAAATCGAAGTACGTGAGATTCCTAAGTAGATACTTACGTGAGTTAGGAAGACTTTAGATTCTGGTTAATATGAACAACTAATTTACTCTTATATCCAGTACATCATAACTATATTGTTGTTGGAGTACTATCATTCCTTAAATTCACATATCTGAATACTTTTTTTTTAATAAATTGTTTTTCAATTTTATTAGTTTAATTTCATGAATTAATATTTGTCTTTTACATTACTATACCAAAAATACTTCTTCATTTTCTTTTCCTTTCCGTTTCTCTACAGACTATTCACTATAATACTAGGAAAAACCTCGAATTAATAGTGATAATACTTGAGGAGACGCTACATCTCTAGACTTATTTTTATTACACAACAAGAACCCGTGCACTTTCGAAAATTTACTTCCTTCGTATGTGTTGATTTTTATCACACCCAAGGGGAATAACAATACATATATACATATATATATATATATATATATATATATATATATATATATATATATATATATATATATATATATATGTGTGTGTGTGTGTGTATATGTGTATGTATATATAACATCTACATCACACACAATGTAAATTTTTTGCATGTTTCAATACTTCAAAAATCATAGGTTCATAAACAAGTAGAAAAAATAATATACAAGTGTACTTACATTGTTTCCAATAATGAAAGTTTACTCCTCTTTAATAGCATGAATATTTTATATTAGAGGATATAAATGATAAATTTAAACATATTCAAAACTTTTAGTGATTAGAGATATAATGTAGGGAACATATATTAATAACCAAATATATGATTTAATTGAATCCATCAAGATAATAACAATTACAACCTAGTTTGCCTTCAATAACTTGGTATGGTTATGGTGAGTTAAAATTGGTTAAAACCTTTTGAACTTAAATACCATTTAAGAAATAAATATATAGTCAAGTGAAATATGATTGTATAGTCTCATACTAGTTTGTCAAGGAAAAAATGTTTTACTTGGCTCTCTTTTGTACAATTAGTATTGATGTTTGTGATGATATATAAATTGTAGTGATGTTTGTAATAATATTATTCATTGTTTTGTTGATTAAGATTGTACCATGTTATCATACTTTTATCATTTCTTGGTTCTTATTTTAATGAGACAAAAAGAGACATAAAACGTAATAGGTTATCATCTACACAATAAATTTCTATATATTTCGGTGCTCAATCCTTATTGCTATATGATTTAAGCCCTTACCAGAATTTAAAAAATAAATCACATTGAATACTTGAATTTTATATTTAGTATACTTTTTATTCAATAAGTATCATTTAAATTATTTTGCTCGTGTGTTATATCACATCCTTGGATAAGAACCATGTAATTATTAGTATATTTCTTTTTATAGATATAGATATATTTTCTATGACATATTTCCATGACTAGAATGATGATCCACAAGTTGACTATAAGATATTCCGAAGCTAATAAAAAGATTCACATATATCTTTGTTATTTTAAAAATTAATGATGTTCATGAAGGTGAGAGGCTTCTTTGCAAGTAAAATGTTGTATATGTTATTCTTCGTTCTCTTTTCTTGTTGTGGCTTTATATCCATGAATTACTGTGTAATCAAACTGGTATTTAACCAAAGTCATTTATAAAGCACGATTGAACAAGAACCAAGGGGTTGAAGAAGATGATGTGACATAAGGCAAAGCTAAATTTAGGTTGGGGATATGATCGAATTCAATAAGACATTATCTACTTCTAGGTCGTTATTAATTCAAAAAAATTATCACCCATATTTCAATTAGTAGATTTGAAACCAAACCAAGTGGTTAATTTGTGGGTGGTTAATCCCTCTGCATCATCTAATTCTATTTGAGTTTTGTCAACTCAACACTTGCAAGACATATTATGTAATTTTTTTTATTGCAATAAAAAAAGCATTCCTCGAGGGATATCACCACCACTCTAAGGTGGAATACGATATGAACATATCAACCAACAGACTGAAATAGGTATTCAAAGAATCTCCAAGATTAAAGATATTTATAATATATGGCATGTGTCCGAGTGAGACCTCAAAAATTAGCATCTAAACAATCCTAATTAGCAGAATTGTAGAGAAGAACAATCAGTCCACAGATTTTTTTACAAAGACAATTGTTCCAATTGGGTATTCCCTTTCTACTATGTTATACTAGATATGGTCTTATCTTGGAGCTTCAGGCTAGGGTTTAGAAAAAACACGCAAAGACCCGTCCCACCTACAAACCTGATTAACTAACATAAATTTTGGATCAACAAAGATCTTTTAAATTAAACATTTAAAACAAAAAATTAGGATGGTGAATTTATTTATACCAATCCCAAGCTCACCCCGACCACACTACAATATATATAGTATAAATCTATATTTTTGGCCGTGTAAGCCTATGATGATTAAAATTGGTGCTCACGTGTGAGTTAATATTACCATTTATCTATAAAACTGTATGTTAGTATGGTAGAGTCACATTTTGGGTGTCGCTTTGGGCTCTTTAGTTTCCTATATATTTCTCCAAACAACCCTAAAGTGGCTCAGTTATTTGTCTTTATGACCATGATAGTTGATATAAAGTGGAATTTTTATGGGTGTTTGTTGATAATTCTTAGTTGGTCATCTTCTATTTTCGTTAAGGAGTTGAGTTTGTTTGGATGTGTTGGACAAAAATGGTATGAGGTTGGTGCAAAGATTTTGATTATTGTTGATATTCCAAGGGCTTCCAGGCCCTATCCTTCTGTATATAGTTATATGCATTTCTTCTTTAGCATGGTATTTGGTTCAATATCTCTTAAATTTGTATTGTTTCATTAGTTTCAATATAATACATTTCCCAAAATAATGACAAAACAAATACCATTTATTTAAAAGTGAACATAAAATATCACCTTAATTTTTATACAAAATCTCTACTAATATCGTTTTTTGGTATATTATATTATTTTGCCCACAAATATTATAAACATATTTTCTTTCTATTAAAAAAACTTTTTTTCTCCATCTCTTTTGCTCTGATCTCTTTTGAATAAATATTTTTCTATCTATTCTATGAAGTTTCATCCATATCGAATTTGTCAACTTACAGATCTTAGTAGTCGGTTTTGATCATACCACTGCTAAGGTAGCTTCTCTTATATTAACTCCCATTTCTATTTCTAGTTCCTTTTGTTGTTTTATAAATTATGAAGGATAGTGTTAATTTAGACTTACAATGGCTTGATTACTTTTTATAATTATGTTTCAATTGTATCATACACTGCAATGATGTAAAGTTTATAGATCTATGATCAAGGATCTTTTACCTTGTTAGAAATTTTTATTTATGTTATGTATTGGATGTTGTGTGTTATAATGTTATATTTAAGTTGAAAACATTATCAATAAATTCATGTTTGAAATTTTTTACAAGTTAATTACACCTTAGTGTTCTAAATAATGTAAAATTTGCACCACATGTTATATATGTAAGAAATCATTATATATTTTAATGATAAATAGTCAATACTTGAATATCATTTTCTGCAAGTAATTTTGTGTCAAAAAATAAATTGAACTGTGGTTAAGTTATATTTGTGCATAAATAAAATATTTTCTTAATTTTTTCAGATAGAGTTTAATATACATTAAATAAAATGATCGGAGACCTTCACATTTCAATATTTTTGATATCTGTATATAATATTTTATTTGATATGAGATGGAGGCGGCGAGTGAGATATATGCATGTTAATGTTGTAGTTTAGGTTAAGATATATGTTATTATATTTTATTTGTATTATTAATATTATGCTAGCATTATTTAAATATAGATATCCCGAATTGTCTCTTATATTTTAGCATATAAAAGACAATTTCTATATAATATATTACTTTTAGCATCACTTACTTGCATGTCTAAGAGTTTATATAAAACTAGATTCATTTTCTTGTTTGACTTTTTGTTTGAAGAGGTCGACAACAAACATCAAGTGATTAGGTTGACTCTTTTGCATTTTAGGTGTCAGGTAAACACTTTTGTCTTACCAACTTTGTTGAGGACATGTGTACGGACATCAATACATATAACGAACAAATTGTGTGAGGTGGGATCTCCTTGACTAAGCCTCCTTGTTTCTTTAAAAATGTCATAGTTCCTACATTAATAGAAATAGAGTAACTAATTATACATATAATAATCAATTGAATAGATAGGGGAGGTATCCCAATTCTTGTAATAGAATTATATTCTTTAATAACATCTAACTTCAGTGCAAATCTTTGTGACCTTGAAATTCTATCGTAGGCTCTCACAATCTCTTATGCAATTGGTGTATTTTATTTTATAATTTATTCAGGCATAAAGGTGATTTATATTTCAAGAGCATTGTTATATATACTAATTTTTTATTCACTCGTATATCACCTCCAATGTGTAACCCTATATGGCATGAGAGAGAGAGAGAGAGAGTGAGAGAGAGAATTTAATTGGTTTTTTAAACCGCCAATGTGTCAATGGACAATATGAACCATGATAAGGCTTATATGTCAACTCCAAATAATTTACACACTTAATCATATCTTTAGACCCTTGATCTAGTGTTGTAATCTTAATCTTTGCGGATGTGTCTTCTCTCACATAAATCACCTTGTATACACCATTGTTTATCTTGAATTTTTGGTCCTCACTCCCTTATTTTATTCCTAAGTAGTCTACTAAGGTTAGGATAATTTCTAACAGAAATTGGGGAGAAGTAGAACTCTTGCTTGGACTTGATATGATTCACTTTGTAGAACATATATTGCTCATTACTATCTATCATCTGAAGTTGAACTTTATTTATGTCCCAAAGGATCCATATTCTACGACATACATCTTTAATGTAGTTATGATATACGTTACATCTTTTCTAATTAAGTTTCCAAAGAAAAAAAGTTGTATCCTTAGTCATTTTGGTTTCAACAAAGCATATGATCTAATATCCATATCTATTAGGTTGTATTAAACATTTATATCTCTTAATAATTTTATTTAACCCCCTCATGTTCCATTCGTATATCATACACACTTTTGACCTAGGCACATGGACCCTTGTAGTTCCTCATGAAGTAAGTAAATGACCATCTCTTATATTGTTTCTTTTTGTTAAAGTGAAGATTGAAATCTATTTTTTGTAGGACTGTTGAGACTAAGATGAGGCTTAGTGTTCCTTGTTACCTGAATACCTTGAACCCATCCTTTATTGTATAGAGTTTTCTCATGAGTCCCAAGAGTTATTACTTGTCCTTAGTTGGTATCTGTTGTTGTTGTGTATTGTGCCTTTGGTAGCCAAACTTCCTTCATGTTTACTTTATTTAAACCAGATATTATATACCCCAACATCTTGTGATTTGATCAAATTATAGGTTTCCATGTGTACTAAGCCTCAACTTTAACTACTGTACCATCTAACATATCTAGGTCAAAACTTTCTATGAATTCTCAATGCATAACCATTCCTACACATACTCTTGCATACCTTAACCTTGTTTGTGTTGTTGTGACCTCATCTCTTTCTATACTAGTTTGTTTGTAGGACTTTCTACTACACTTGATCCATTATGTGGCCATAATTTCCCGGAGATATTTTTGATTTTGACCTTTACTGGAACCTTTTTTACTCTAAACTTCTCAATCTGTATTTTTTGGGTCCATTTTCTTAGTATAAGTAATCTATTACCATTCTGAAGTTCTCAAATGACCTTGAAAATTGCATCTTCATTCTCCAATTTTGAAACATAAAGTCCTTGCCATAATGTGCTTATTTTTACTTTAAGAGAATTCCATAGTGTGTCTATAATGTTCTTAACCATGTAAAATGGTTGTGGTTTATCCTGAATTTTCCTCACAATGCAATTTTACTAGGCTTTACAACCTTTCTCTTGTATTCATTTGAGGACGTCACTGTGATTCCACAATTTAACATGATAAGTTCAATATATTCAAGCTTTATATCTACTATACTATTTCCATCAAAAGGTGTTGGCCATGCCTTTGCGGTTAACTTAATAGATGTAGTTACCTTAGGAGATAGTGCCTCTTTTGGCAATGATTTAACTTAACATTTCACAACTCCTTCAAATGGTGTTGAGTTTGGGAAAATTGGTTGAGTATGTTTCAACGAACCACATGGATCTCGCACTTGTGTTTTCAAGCATGCTAACCTTTTGATTCAATTCGGGTGACTCAATATCAATTTTAATAGGGCTCACCATCCTCAACAACATGGTAACCCTACTTTTTGTCATGCTGGTCAATGGTGGATGAGGTACATGTTTGTTTAAATTCTTATTTGCAGCATTTTATGTGATATTTGAATTAAAATTGTTTGAGAGCCATTGGAAAGATATGTATATATTGGAACCTATCAAAGGCTCTTTAAATACATAAAGATTTAAAGAAGCAAAGGATTTTAAAGCTTAAACGAAAGAGATAAAGAAAGCGGGTAAGGAGAACATAAAGTAAAGAACACAGGATATATAGTGGTTAGAGACAAAAGTTATCTACGTCCATGTTGGGAAACGATTTGAGAGCCTTTCCACTATTACCACTGTTATCACCGATAATGCTTATCACGATTTCAGAACAACCAAGTATTCACCAAACCCATATATAGAAACCGCTAATCTAACCCAATACTCAACTACGCTGAATATTAATGCTTGAATTAGCAAGATTCATGGAATATACAAGATTTAGCTAACTATTAGAGAAGATTTCAAGCTGGGAAATACTAATAATGAGCAATACCTAAGTTTGACTCTATTTGAGAGGAGATAGTATTCTAAAGAAGGTGAAGAAGAGAATGAATGGAAGTGTGAAGAGATTTCGCCTTTTATTTGGGATCTCTAGGTCTTTAATCCCAGCCGTCCAAATGGAACGAGTTCAACGGCTTAAAACCTTTCTGCCTTTACTTAAACAAATGACGTCGCAATGCTGAGTTGGTAAAGGTCAAGGAGTCAAACCGAGAAAGAGAATAAGATAGTTGAATTGGTCAAATTCCACATCAGCTTAATTACACTTCACATATTACTACATGTCCACCTTGAAATGTTCATCATTAAGCTACAAGAACATCATCTCAAGTAGTGATGATAGCAGAGGCACATTTCAAATCATCGTAACCCAAAGTACCTGCACAAAATTCAACCAATACACAACAAATCGAAACACTATTTGAATTTGTAGTTAATAACTAATTTAGTGCCAAAATCAGAAGGATTGAGTTCAGAGGAAATCTTTTCCAATTTCACTTCATTATTGGAAAGTATATCTCTAATAAAATAATATTTCACATCAATATGCTTGAATCTCTCATAATATATAGGATTTTTTCTTAACTGTATAGCACTTTGACTATCCTAATAAATGACATAAATGCATTTAACCAACTTTACTTCCTTGAGAAAATTTTGTAACCAAATACTCCCTCCGTTTCACAATGTTTGTCCACTTACTAAAAATGTAGTTTCAAAAAGTTTATCCACATAGAATATCAAGACACTTTTTACCTCTTTTTTCAACTATTACCCCTATTAAAAAATTAAAATTTATGTTTCCAATAGACATTTAAGATATCAAGACACTTTATGAAGGGTAAATTTGTAATATATAGAGTGTAATAATTACATTTCTTAATTTGTGTGAAAAGCAAAATGGACAAACATTTTGAAACGGAGGGAGTAGCTTCTTTGACACAGTCTATAATAGCAACATATTCAGACTCAGTAGTGGAAAGAGCAACTCAAGGTTGAAGTTGGGATTTCCAGGATATGCAATTCTTTCCCTGTGTGAAACAGTGTGCAGTAGTAGACTTTCGAGAGTCTATACAACGTGCAAAATCAGAATTTATATAGCCAACAAGCTCAAAAGGACAATTATGATCACCATATACCAAGCCAATATTCAAAGTAGAATTTACATAAGCCAACACATATTTTATAGCTAACCAGTGATCATAACAAGGGTTAGACATAAAACTACTAAGCAGAGAGATAGAAAAAGAAAAATAAGGCCTAGTGCTAATCATAACATATATAAGTGATCCCAGAACATTAGTGTAAGGAAAATTATCTATTTTCAAAATATCATATTTTGATTTGGGACAAAATTATTTAGACAAAACAAAATATCCAGCCAATGGCACCTGTACATGTTCGCAATTCAAGTTACCATATTTAGAAATAATCCTTTTCAAAGAGGGTTCCTGATGTAACCTTAACATGCAATTGTTTCTATATCTATCAATAATCATACCTAGAATTTTTCTATCATGTCCTAAATCTGTCATATCAAACTCATATTTCAATGAACATTTTAACTTATCAATTAAAGAAAGAGAATTGAATATAATCAACATATCATCCACATACAAAAGAATATAAATCCTATAATTTTCTTTCCAAGTGAAGGAAAAACAAGAATGATACCTTGATCTCAAGAAACCAAGGGAAAAAACAAAAGAAACAAACCTTTTATAACATTGTCTTGGAGACTATTTTAGGCCATATAATGATTTTTTAAGTAGGCAAACATGATCAGATAGTTTTGGATCATGATAGCTTTTAGGCTACCTCATGTAAATAGTTTTATCCAAGTCCCCATGTAAGAAATATGTCTTAACATCTACCGTCTCAATTTCAAGGTTAAAACAAGCTGCATATGCTTACATAACTCTAATTGTTTTAAATTTAATAACATGTGAGAACATCTCAATGAAATCAATTCCTTTTCTCCAAGTATAACCTTTAGCTACCAATCTAGCTATAAATCTAGGTGGATCCGTCTCAGAACTTACTTCCTTAAGTTTATACAACCATATGCACTCAACTAGGTTTGCCTCACTAGGCTTAGTAACCAAAATCCAGGTTTTATTGAGTAGTAATGAGTTATACTCATCATTCATGGCATTGATCCACTGGGTTTTCTTCTTACAGCTAATAGCGTCAAGGTAAGTGTAGGTTCAGAATCTCTGATCTCAACTGCAGCTGTAAGAGAAGTATAAACCAAATAAGCATAGGCATACTTACTAGGAGCTCTTGTTTCTCTCCTAGGCCCATATCTTGCCAGCTAGTAGCCTTCAAGTCCTCTAACAGTTGACTCAGCCAAGTGGTCTTTCAGTTGTGTCAGGTTGTTCTTCATCATTCTTCTGATCCATGGGTTGCTCCACTTGGTGGTCTTCAGTTGAAGGCTCAATAGGCTGAACAGGGCTAATTGGCTCCACCTCAAACTCTACATCCAAGGTATTCCTATTAGCTTCAGTTGCAACATCACTACCTACGTGTTACTTTCACAATCTTACAATGAAAAATAAGTTCATCAAATATAAAATCTCTACTTATAATAACTTTGAATCCACCAACAGACTTATCCCAAAATCTGTAACCTTTAACCCGATGTTATTGTTGGTAACTTATCATAACACATTTCAAAGATTAGGAGTCAAGTTTACCTTCTTTAGTATGTGCATAAGAAGCACACCCAATGATTCTTAAGTGTGATATGTCAGTTTGGATCATGTCAAAACCTCCATAGGAGATTTAAAATCGGTTAATTAAATAAGTAGCAGTTTATAAAGCATTTACTAAAAACATTTAGGTAAGCCAGAGGTAAGTAAAAGACATCTAAATTTTTCCAAAAGAGTTCTATTCATCCTCTCAGCAACACCATTCTGCTGAGGGGTTTTTCTTAGAGTTCTATGCCTCAAAATGCCATTTTCTTTGCAAAACGTATTAAATTGTATGTTACAAAACTCAAGACCATTGTCAGTTCTAAATACTTTAACTGTTTTACCAGTTTGAGTTTCTTCCAAAACTTTCTAATACTTTATTTTAGAAAAAGTTTCTTTCTTTGTTTTCAACAGAAAAGTCTAAAACCTTCTACTATAGTCATCCACTATAGACCAAAAAATACCTGTAAAGACAATAGAATGGCCACCAAACCATAAAGACAAGATAAAAGTCATAGAACTAATTTGATAAAATGCTAATATTTTTTTATTATTAAAATATCATGTATGAGTAAATTATCTTAGTCAAATTTTACATAGCAATTTTAGCGGAAGTAATACAAAAAAATTGGACCGATAACTGCATACACCATTCATACATAGAAGGAAAAATAGGATCACTGTATCGTTTAACAATGATGGAAAACATAAGGAAAACTCACTTTACATATACATCAAAGACATAAAAAGAAGCTAAAATATTGATCACTGTGTCGTTTAACAAAGATGAAAAATATATGAAAATCTCAGTTAAATATTCTCTAATGACATAATACTGACTCAAAAGAAAAAACAGATGAATACCAAAAATGTAAACACCAGATCAAGGTCTAATCTTCCTTTATAAGGAACATTGAAATCAAAATTGAAGTGAGACATTTTTCCACCCTTTTCTTGAATTTCTCCAAGACCATCAGGTCGTATCATGTTAGTGCGCTCTTCTTGTAGGTTCTTACAATGCTCTTTCACTAGGGAAGTAAATTCTCAAACCTTCAATACCCAGCAACTTCTTTCAATACTACTTATTTAGCATTGGACCTTAAATATCACCCTAGTTTTTTAATAAACTCTCTGCTTATATCTCTTATTTAGTATATTATACAATTTTCCATTAAAATATACCAATTGCATAAGAGATTGCGAAAGGATACGATAGAGTTTCTAGGTCACAAAGATTTGCATTGAAGCTAGATGTTATAATTCTGTTACAAGCATTGGGATACCTCCCCTATCCATTCAATGGATTAATATATGTAAATGTACAAGTAGTTACTCTATTTCTATTAATGTAGGAACAATGAGATTTTTTAAAGGTGAAAGAAGGCTTAGACAAGGAGATCTCGTCTCCCCCAATTTTTTCGTAATATGTATTGAGGTCCTTACACATATAGTCAACAAAGTTGGTAAGAGAAAAGAGTTTCTCTGACACCTAAATGAAAAAGTTTCAAGCTAAATCACATGATATTTGTTCTCGTCTTATTGATGATTTTAAAAAAACTAGTTCGAACAACAAATCAAACAAAGAATGGAATCTAGTTGTTATATAAACTCTTAGACATGCATGTGAGTGATGTTAAAAATAATATATTCTATAGAAGTTGTAACATATGGTTCAAAACAAATATGTATGAAGTTGATGTTCTGCTCTCCAAAGTTATTATGTTATGGGGTACTCGGGAATATGTTTGATAGCCTACGTGCCCCATCATGATTACCTAGTAAACGGTGGGCAACCTGACCAACAGAAGGAGTACATGTGTCCCGCAGTAGCATATTATAGAGGATGGTTAATCATCTCCCCATGACGACACGTAAAGATAAATAATCTATCCAATTGCTAGCAGTGATTGGGTTAGTCCAGTGCAATGTGTTCCAAAGAAAGGAGGTATCACTACCATCCTTAATGATCAAGGCAGAGCCATACCATCAAGAACAGTTGGGGGGTGGCGAGTGTGCATGGATTACCGAAGACTGAACAAAGCTACAAAGAAAGAACACTTCCCGCTACCATTCATTGATCAGATGTTAGACAAACTTGCAGGGAGAGAGTATTATTGTTTCCTTGATGGATATTCGGGTTATAATCAGATTTGTGTAGATCCCCTTGATCAACACAAAACAACTTTTACTTGTCCGTTTGGTACTTTTGCTTATAGAAGAATGCCGTTTGGATTATGCAATGCACCTGCCACGTTCCAGAGGTGCATGATGGCGATATTTTGGGACATGATTGATAAATATTTGGAGGTTTTTATGGATGATTTTTCGGTGTTTGGAGATAGTTTTGATGATTGTTTGAATAATCTTGAGAGAGTCCTTGTGAGATGTAAAGAAAAAGATCTTTTGCTTAATTGGGAAAAATGCTACTTCATGGTTCAAGAGGGAATTGTGTTGAGACATAAAGTTTCGAAGGCCGGAATGGAGGTTGATCGTGCTAAAATTGAAGTTATCAAAACATTGACACCTACAGTTTCTGTTAAAGGAGTGAGAAGTTTCTTGGGTCACGCAGGATTTTATCGAAGATTTATTAAAGATTTCTCCAAGATCGCCAAAACGCTGTGTTCTTTACTTGAAAAGGATATCCTTTTAATTTTACTGACGAATGTCTTCAAGCGTTTTTTACGATTAAGGAAAAACTTATCTCTATACCTATTGTTATACCTCCTGATTGGAAAGCTCCGTTTGAACTTATGTGCGATGCTAGTGATCATGCTATGGGTGTTGTGTTGGGACAGAGGAAAGACAAGATTTTCCACATGATTTATTATGCAAGTAAGACTTTCAATGCTGCCCAAATGAATTATACAGTGACGGAGAAAGAGATGTTGGTCGTGGTTTATGCTTTTGATAAATTTCGTTCCTATCTGATTGGGAAGAAAACTGTTGTATACACGGACCATTCAGCTATCAGGTACCTTATGGAGAAAAAGGACGATAAGCCGCGTCTTATTAGATGGGTACTGTTGCTTCAAGAATTCGACATAGATATTCGAGACCGCAAAGGATGCGAGAATCAAGTTGATGATCATTTATCAAGGCTCGAAGTATCTGATGCGAACAAAGAACCATTGTTGGTTAAAGAGGTATTCCCTGATGAACAACTTTTTGCTATTAAACATGCGTTTGTGCCATGTTATGCAGATCTAGTCAACCTCATTGTGAGTGGTGTATTCCCCAAAGATATCCACCCACAACAAAGACAAAGATTAAATCACCAGGCCAAAGAGTATTATTGGGATCAACCATACCTCTGGAAGATTTGTAGTGACCAAGTTGTTAGAAGATGTGTGCATGAAGGTGAATTGGAGAAAATCATTGAAAGTTGTCATAGTTCACCTTACGGAGGTCACTTTAAAGGCGATAGAACCGCAGCCAAAATTCTTCAATCCGGGTTCTATTGGCCTACCATACACAAAGATTGTCATCGTTTTGTCCAGTCATGTCAAAGATGCCAGTTCACTGGCAATATATCAAAAAGAGATGCGATGCCGCTCAACAATATCCTAGAAGTTGAAATCTTTGATGTATGGGGAATAGATTTCATGGGACTTTTCATCAATTCCCATGGAAATCTTTATATTTTGCTTGCAGTAGATTATGTATCGAAATGGGTAGAAGTAGTGGAAACACCAAAGAACGATGCTCAAACAGTGATTAAATTCTTAAAAACAAACATCTTTACAAGACATGGTACGCCACGTGTTCTCATCAGTGATAAAGGTACCCATTTTATTAATGCTCCTCTGAGAAACTATCTTCGTAAGTTTGGAGTGAGACACCGTTCTTCAACCGGTTATCACCCACAAACTAACGGTCAAGCTGAATTTTCCAACCGGGAAATCAAATCTATTCTTGAGAAGACCGTGAATAAATCGAGGAAAGATTGGTCTTTAAAGCTAGATGATGCTCTCTGGGCTTACAAAACAGCATTTAAAACACCAGTTGGGGCATCTTCATATCGCATGGTCTACGAAAAAGCGTGTCATCTACCGATTGAACATGAAGCTCGAGCCTACTGGGCTATTAAAACTCTGAATCTAGACCCAGAATTGGCCGGGAAACAAAGGATGATGCAATTGAACGAGTTGGAGGAGTTTCATTATCTTGCCTATGAAAATTCACGCCTCTACAAAGAGAAAACAAAGCGATGGCATAATAAACGACTCCGTCCAGAGCATTTCGAGAGAGGGCAAAAGGTTTTACTATACAACTCTCGATTTTCGAACTACCCAGGAAAGCTTAAATCCCGTTGGGGAGGACCTTACATTGTTACGAAAGTCACACCTCATGGAGCGATTGAGATTGAACATCCAACCGAGCAAAGGACATTCATGGTGAATGGCCAGCGCTTGAAGAGATACCATGACAGCGAGGACTTTGGGCGAGAGGAGACAATCCATCTCGTCAAATGCGCTTAGCCTGAGGTACACGTCTAAGTCAAAGACGTTAAAAAAAGTGCTCTTGGGAGACACCCCTTGTTTTAATTGCTTTTTAGATTAGTTTATTGCTTTGTAGTGTATAATTTTAAGTTAGTGTATATTTTTAATTATGTTTACAAGCTAATAGGAGAGAAAGGTAGTGT
Organism: Nemophila menziesii; assembly: GCA_029959085.1. Classification (NCBI taxonomy): domain Eukaryota; kingdom Viridiplantae; phylum Streptophyta; class Magnoliopsida; order Boraginales; family Hydrophyllaceae; genus Nemophila; species Nemophila menziesii. The sequence continues at coordinate 2,070,154 of JARWIR010000075.1, read as the reverse complement.
GCTATTGTGCAGGAATTGAGTTTGGGGTCAAAGGAAATTGCTTGGAAAAATTCGCAAGTAGGTGTGGTGCACCCATATACCGCACCTATGTACCGCGCGTGAAAAACCCGTACCACGGGTCGGGCACCACGGGTTTTATACTGAGACGAAAAAATGGATGGCTTATAGGCGCGGTGCACCGCACCCCTGTACCGCACGCCCAAAACGCGTGCCACAGGGGATGTACCGCGGGTTTTTTCACGGAGCTGCTGCGGTGTACCCATGCACCGCACCCCTATACCGCGCACCCAAAACGCGTGCCACGGGGTGCTACTACGGGTATATTTCCGAGGCTAAAATTTTTGGAGCTACAGCGCTGCGGTGTACCCTCGCGGTACACCCATATACCGCAGGGATGTACCGCGCCATTGCGGTTTGTGAAGAATTTGAGGCCCATTCTACTTCTTACCTTAACAGGATTAACCCTAGCCTCTCTCATACGAATTTTTTAGACCCAAACCCTATATAAACACTTTAAAGCTTGTACAAACCTTCACAATTAACACAACAACTCCTCAAATCCTCTCCTCCATCCTCCATAAACACAATTTCTCCATCAAATTCATCACACTACACCATTAAACACCATCAAATTCAACAAGCTTTAAAGATTTCTTCCAAGATTCAAGAAACTTTTCTCTTTCATCAATTCCAAGCAACAACATCAAGTTAAACCAAATTCTCTTAAACTTTTTATCCATCCTTGGTATAACTTGAGTTGTGGGTAAATCAAGCATGACTAACAGATCTGAAGCTATAGAATACAAGAGAAAATGCTCTATCCTTGGGAAGAATAAGAAATTGCCTGGAGCCACCATTGAAAAGCCTATCACCATTGATGAGGCTACTGAAGAATCTAACGAAAAGGCTCCAGCACAACCACTACCAAAGAAGTTAACAGCTAGAATGTCCATACCATCAAGAAGGCCTTTGAAGAAGATAAAAATCCATAACCAAGGTTCTTCTACCTCTTCCACTGAAATTGTTCATGATCTTCCTCCGTGGCTCTCAAGTTACAGAACGAAATAGAAAGATTACGAGAAGATAACAAAGAACTTTGGACAGAAGTCATACAGATGCAATCACAGATAGAGGATTTCACCTTGGAAAGGGATATCGATAGTTATACCGATCCCTCAGCTTCAGATGAGGAGGATGATATAATGGATCTCTATGGCCAGCCAGGTAGGTCATTCTAATCTTTCTTAATAGCTTGTATGAATTAGGTAGTCTAGTTAGTTTTAATTTTAAATTTTATTTCATTCTTGAGTCTTTTTCGAGTCGTGGGGACACGGCTCACTTTTGAGTTGGAGGTGGGGATTCGTTGTCCTCATCTTCTTTTCGTTTTTGCATAAAATTTAAATTTTTTAGGTTGAATTAAGGCATAGAATATTTTGAATGTACCTATTTGAGCATGATTTTATTAGGTCAATGATAGTAAGTAGTATGTTTTTGAAAGATGCAACAAAATTGTTTAGGATGCATGTATGAAAACAGGAAATAAAAGATAGGAAAGTTAATGAGAAATGCTAAGAAGTCACGTTGAAACTTAGGGATAGTTATTTGGTGTGTAGAACGTGAGGTTTGAAATTAGTTGAAAACCCGCTTGTCTATGAACTAATAATGAAAACGTAACGAAATCCGGTAGTTAGACAAATGACTAAGGCAGTTTTTTCATGATAAAACACTTGAAGACTTTAGACTTTCTCACCCTTTTATTTGATTATTGTTATTATTTATCCGTCTTAGCCCCTCTGTCCCTTTCTTAAGTTCTTTTCTTGAAACACATTATAATTCATACCCTTAGTTGTAGGACTTATCTATATGGCCCGCACTCGAATTGCAAAACCTGAGACAACTCGTTTTAGAGCTTGAGTTTGGGGTGGAAGGTTTCATTAGGGAACATTGGGTTTTGGGAATTATATTTGTGATTTTATTGATGATGAAATTGTATTATTGTAACCCTTTGCCGAGGTAATAGTGAATGGAAAAGAAGCTACGAGCTAAATTTGCCAACAAGGGCATAAAAAGAATATATACATGAAAAAAAATAGTGTGATATCTCAACATCAAAAAACGAATCATAGCTATACAAAAAGAAAAAAATTTATATGAAAAAAATATATATATTCGGACCGTCAAAGTGGAATGTGTACATCATCACTAAAGGTTTTAATTGGGATTTATTGGGGATGCAAGTCAAAAGCATCAATAAATTGGGTTGAGTGAGAACATCTTCGAGTGAAACTCAAGCTCTACGGCGATTCGTTGATGGCTAGTGAGGAGAGAGCCAAAAGCTCACTTTTCGTTATCCAAACCACACCCTGTCCTTAAGCCAAGTTATAACCAAGACCTTAAGATTTCTAACTATTAGATAGAGAAACAATTGAGCTATTAGGTAGTAGGTGAGTGGACCATTGGATGCTGTATTTAGGACCTATGAACAACCTATAGCCATTAACCTGAACTAAGTTATCATCCTCTCCTTCTGGCATTGCAAAATTAATCTTGACTTGAATTTATGGATTGTTGATTACATGTATATTAAGCATATTTGTGCATTATTTCTTGAGCATTACTACATGAGACTTTTTAGATATTTTGCTCTAGGATCATTCATTATGTTCTGTTCTTATTCTCCTCCGACTTCTTCTTCTTGTTTATTTGACTACCCTTCAGTTCTTTACTTTTATTGTATCGGGACGATACAACTTTTAGTTAGGGGTCTTGATGTCTCCTCATTTGTGATAATAAAATATACTTCTGAGACATCATTTTAGGCTTATTTATTAGTTTATAGGTTGATTTTAGCTTAGTTTAGTGCACTTTCCTATTTTGAGTCTTGATTTAGTAACATAATATTTTTAGAGCATATTGGGTTTAATTGTTTATTTAGTGTGAAGCTTTAAAGATAATTATGGAGATTAATTAGATTCCAAGTCAAAGACTACAAGATATGGAAAGAGATTTATATGGAAATTGGAGATAAAGGTAACAAAGGGCTAAAAACAAGGAAAAGGAAAAGCTACCTAAATCTGAAATTCTGCAGCACACGCCTAAAGAAGTGGTGATAACTACAAGAAATTAGCCTATTTTGGAAGATTCCTTCCATAGGGACGTAGATAATTCGCTGAGGATTCTTTTGGTATATTATGGAGCAAAAACCGACCAATAACGAATAAGATATGCTCAAAACAGTTCAGCAGAATTTATCTTTATTTCCTTAAGAATTTGAGTTGGGCTTGGAGTCCATTACTTAACCTCATCTCCAAGAAACGAATTAGGTCAACCTATACACTATAAATCCAACCTCTTAAGACTCTTAAATCATCCTGGGTGAAACTTTAAACCAAGAGGAAGCTTACAACACAAGAGAGAAGTCTGGAAGGAGCAGTCATCAATAATGTCTTCTTCTACCTTTGAATTTGTAATTTCTTTCTTTTCTTGCATGAACTAAATTTCTTTAGCTTGAGTTTTAGCATATATGTATGAACCCTAGTTGTGTTTGACATCTATCTAATTTGGGAATTTAATGTTTTAAATTGAATTATAGTTTCTATTCTCTGTTTATGTGTTTGGGTTTATATTCTGTGTTCTTGTGGACTGCAGCCATATAAAATTACCATCTAGTAGTTAGGTCACCATTGAAAATGGTGTTTAATTAAATGTTTAGCACATAACGTCTAGTATTCGGTTTAGATCTGACAAATCAACCTAAGCAGATGATAACTATGGTTTAGTTCTTGTGACTATTTACCAATTACAGGAATAGTTTGCTTAGGAAGCCTTATTGACACAGGTAAATCCTATTTTAATCTACCGATAGCGAATTGGAACCGATTATTGAAATACTACATAATTCACCCTTACATGTTTAGAACGGCAAAAACTAGTGGGGATTACATGCTAGTGACTCAAGCTATATTCTCATATTACTCTCTTTCGTATTTACTTTTCTGTCTTTAAAATCTTAGTTTTAATTTAGTTAATTAGAAAATCAAATAAATATCCATTTATCTTTACTTTTATTTGCGTTTAGTTGTTCTAGCTTTAATTATTTGCACCTGATTACTGCATAAGATTCCTCTAACCTTCGTAGTCTCTGCGGAATAAATCTTAATCATTTAACTAAAACTTGCAAACGATCTGTATACTTGCAGAACCGTGTACCTTTAGGGTGTTATTTGCACTTTATTTATATCTTATTTTATCACACCCTAGGCCCCTCCATCCAGTCTAGCATCTTGTAGTTTATTTTAACTGATAAGCTGTAAAATATTAAAGATATGACTTTTCTCTCTTTATGAGCGTATGTTTGAGTCATTGTTAGTCTTTGTGCCATGAGTGCTTCATATTCTGAATTTAGATATGGGTTGGGAAATGAGAAAATATTGAGTGGTGGTGTTGGAAAATAATATGTAGTAATTTAGGTAATGAAAAAGAGAGATGAATATGTATAAGGCTACTTCTAGTTTGAGTAGACACTTATATTTTCTTGTTAGAATGATGAATAAAGTTCTTTACATGATAGATCTATATAGACCATTTTAGATACTTGAAGAGACACTTACATAAACAATGACTGTAAACTCCAATTAGTTCACTGGAAAAACTCGAATTTGTCTCTTGGAAGTGCTTTGGTAAAAATATCAGCTATATGTTCTTCAGTCTTGCAATACTTGAGCTGAATTTCTCCTTCTTCTACATCTTCTCTTATAAAGTGATGCTTGATTGCAATATGCTTTGTGTGACTATGGTAGATGGGATTCTTTGTCATTTCAATAGCAGACTTGTAGACACATAAGAGAATAGTAGCTTCTTCTTGCTTCAAACAAATATCTTCTAAAATTCTCTTTAGCCATATAGCTTGAGAGGTTGTTAAAAATGTCGAAATATATTTGGCTTCCGCTGATGATTGTGCCACTATTTTCTGCTTTTTGGATGCCCACGAAAATATACCAGAACCAAAGGAAAATGCATAACCCGATGTGCTTTTCATATCATCAACACATCCGACCCATTCACTATCACAAAATCCGAGCAAGTTTGCTTCAACATTTCTTTCATATGATATACAAAATGCAAGATTACCTTGAATGTATCACAACACTCTTTTTGTAGCTCCAAAGTGATTTTGACTTAGCTTGTGCATGTATCTTGACAACATGCTTGTTGCATACATGATGTCCGGTCTTGTTGCGGTTAAATACAACAAGCTTCCAACCAAACTTCGGTAAACCGAATTGTCTACTTCTTTACTTCCATCTTCTTCCTTCAACTTTTCGTTCACAATCAAAGGTGTAGCCATGAGTTTGCAATCTCTCATTCTAAATTTCTCTAGAAGAGTTTTGGTGTACTTCTTTTGGCTAATTAAAATATTATCTTTGTTTTGACAAATCTCAATACTCAAGATATAATGCAAGAAACCCATATCACTCATTTCATATTTTTTCAACATGTCTCCTTTAAAACTTTCAATCATTATTTGTTATTCCCGGTGAATACCAAATCATCAACATAAAGTGAAGTGATAAGAATCCCAGTAGTACCTTGTGTCTTCACATATAATGTTGCCTCACTTTTAATCCTTTGATAATATGTTTTGAGGAAATATAACTCAATCTTGCGATAACATGCTCGGGGTGCTTGTTTCAACCCGTATAATGCCTTTTTTAATTTGTACACTTTGTTTTCTTCTCCTTTGATAATGAATCCTTGAGGTTTCTCAACATAAACATCTTCTTCCAATTTACTATTCAAAAATGATGATTTTACGTCAACTTGATATAAGAACCTACCGTTTGAGAAGCCAATGCAATGAGTACCCGAATCGTATCCAATCGAGCTACCAGTGCGAAAGTTTCCTAAAAATTTCCGGGTTCTTGTGAACACACTCCACACTTTATTTTACATATTTTTTCAATAGAATTAAGAGCTGAGCAGCAGCATAAGAGAGGGAAGAAAGGGTTTTTTCCCAAAAATCACCATTCTTCCTCATGGGAGCTCTGAATCTATTCGTTCCAAAAAGTACTTTTTTATTTTAGTTTTTAAATATGACTCCAATAGCATTTTTCATTATTTTTAATTATTTGAGTATGAACTAAACCCTCATTTCTTGAAGATTATGATTATTTAAGAACCTTAATTGATTCTATATGATGTTTGAGATTAAATATTTAATAAAATTGGTGCATAAAACTTGTGTTAAATACTGAACACTTCTTGTATGAATAGTGATTAGCCTAAGTGATTGATCTTGCATCAGGTAGGGGGGTTACAATTGTTGATAGTGTATACACTCTTGGTGCTCTTTAATGAGGCAACAAGTCTTGACTATTCAATTACCCGCTAGGGTTTAAACTTTCATCTCTCTAAGTTTGACTACGTGAGATTCCTAAGTCGATCCTTACATAAGTTAAGAAGACTGTAGAATCTGGTTAATATGAATAAACAACTTACATTTATATCTTGAACATCATAACTAGAATTTTTTTGTGTACTAGCATTCCTTAAGCATAACTCACATATTTGAAAACATCGCTTTAATTAATCTTATTTCCATTATATTAGTTTAATTTCATTTTTTGCTATTTGTCTTTTACATTATTATAAAAAAAATACTTCTTCATTTTATATTCATATTTGTTTCTTTACAAACTATTCATTATCATACTAGGAAACACCTCGACTTAACAATTATGATCCTTGAGGAGATGATACATTCACTTTTTCTAATATTTGACCAGAAAACCCGTACACCTGCAGAAAGTTACTTCCTTCCTATGTATTGATTTTATCACGTCTGAGGGAGTAACAATATGTATATATATAATATATATAATATATATATATATAAATAGATATGTATGTGTGTGTGTGTCTCTGTGTATAACATTTACACGACACACAGTGTAAAAAGTTTTCATAACTCAATACTTCAAAACTCATAGGTTCAAAAACTATAGGTTCAAAATCAATTTAAAAGTGTACTTACATTGTTTCCGATAATGAAAGTCTACTCCTCCTTAATTTTATGCATATTTCATATTAGATTACCTAAATAGTTAATTTAAACATATTCAAAAATTTTAGTGATTACTAACATAAATTAGGGAACATATATTAGTAACAAAATATATGATATAATTGAATCCATCTAGGTAATAACAAATACAACATAGTTTAACGTCAATAGCTTGGCATGTTTATTGTGACTTAAAATTGGTAAAAACCTTTTGAAGTTAAATACCATTTGAGAAATAAATATTTAGTCAAGTTACATATAATTGTATAGCCTTGAACGAGCTTCTCAAGGAAAAAATGGTTTGTTTGGCTTTCATTAGTAGAATTAGTAGTGATGTTTGTGATGATACATGAATAGTAGTGATGTTTGTAATAATATTATGCTTTTGAAGAGATAAAAAGAAACAAAAATAGTAATAGGTTATCATCTACACAAAAAATTTATATATATTTTGGTTCTGAATCCTTATCGCTAAATGATTTAAGCCTATCAATTCATAAATGGATCACATTAAATAGTTGAGCTTTATATTTTGTATTCTTTTTTGTTTTTCTCGTGTTTTATATCAAATTATTGGATAAGAACAATGTAATTATTAGTATCTTTCTTCATATAGATAAAGATATATCTTTTATGACATATTTCCATGACTAGAAGATGATCCATGTTAAGTTGACTATAAGATATTCTAAATAAAAAGGTTCACACATGTCTTTGTTATTTTAAAATTTAAGGATTTTTATGAAGGTGAGAGGCTTCTTTGCAAGTAAAGTGTCTTATATGTTATTCATTGTTCTCATTTCTTGACGTGGATTTCAGTCCATGAATTTTTGTGGAATCAAATTGGTATTTACCCAAAGTCATTTATAAAGCACGATGGAACAAGAACCCAGGGGTAGAAGAAGAGGACGTGACATAAGGCGAAGCCGGATATAGGTTGGGGAAAGGATCCAATTAAATAAGATGTGATCTAATACTAGGTCGTCACTTATTTCAGTCAGTAGATTCAGAACCCAACTATGTGGTTAATTTGCGGGTGGTTCGTCCCTTTTCTTCCTCTACCTCTATTCGAGTTTTCTCTACTCAACACTTGCAAGAAATATTGTAGAATACTTTTTGTTATTAAAATTAAAGAAATTTTACATCAAGAGATATCACCACCACTTTAAGGTGGAATAAGATATGAACATAACAACCAAGGGTCTGAAATAGGTATTCAAAGGATCTCGAATTATTTACAAAGATGATTGTTCCAATTAGGTATTCCCTTTCTACTATATTATACTAAATGTGGTCCTATGTTGGAGCTTCAAGCTAGGGTTGGGAAAAAACACGCAAAGACACTATCCCGCCTGCCAACCTGATCAACCCACATAAAATTTGGATTAACACATATTATTTAAGTTAAGCATGTGAAACAAAAAAATTAGGAGGGTGGTTTTATATATACCAATCCCAATCTCACTTCGACCACACTAACATGTATAATATAAATCTATATATTTGGCCGTCTAAGCCTATGATACAATTTGTGCTCACTTGTAAAATAATATTACTATTTATCGATAAACTATATCTTAGTTGGTAGAGTCTTGTTTTGATTGTCGTAAAATTTTGGGATCTATGGCTCTCTAGTTGTTTCTCTAAGTGACCCGAACATGGCTCATTCATTTGTCTTTATTACCATGATAGTTGATATAAAGTGGAATTTGTATAGGTGTTTGTTGCTCAAACTTATTTGGTATTCTTTTATTTTCGTTAAGGAGTGGAGTTTGTTTGGTCGTGTTAGACAAAAGTGGTATGAGGTTGGTACAAAGATTTAGATTACATGAAATGTGCTTGTTGGTTATATTCTAAGGACTTCTGGGACTCTTTCCTTCAGTATATGGTTATATATGTTTTCTTTGTAGCCTGGTATTTTGTTTGAAATACCCAAAATATCACAAAAACAATGACAAAATAAATACTACTTATTTAGCATTGGACCTTAAATATCACCCTAGTTTTTTAATAAACTCTCTGCTTATATCTCTTATTTAGTATATTATACAATGTTCCATCAAATATTAAAATATACCAATTGCATAAGAGATTGCGAAAGGATAGGATAGAGTTTCTAGGTCACAAAGATTTACACTGAAGCTAGATGTTATTAAAACATATAATTCTGTTACAAGCATTGGGATACCTCCGCTATCCATTCAATGGATTAATATATGTAAATGTACAACTAGTTACTCTATTTCTATTAATATAGGAACAATGAGATTTTTTAAAGGTGAAAGAAGGCTTAGACAAGGAGATCTCATCTCCCCCAATTTTTTCATAATATGTATTGAGGTCCTTACACATATCGTCAACAAAGTTGGTAAGAGAAAAGAGTTTCCCTGACACCTAAATGCAAAAGTTTCAAGCTAAATCACATGATATTTGTTCTCGTCCTCTTGATGATTTTAAAAACACTAGTTCGAACAACAAATCAAACAAAGAAAGGAATCTAGTTGTTATATAAACTCTTAGACATGCAAGTGAGTGATGTTAAAAATAATATATTCTATAGAAGTTGTAATATATGGTTCAAGACAAATATGTATGAAGTTGATATTCTGCTCTCCAAAGTCATTATGTTATGGGTTACTCGGCAATATGTTTGATAGCCTACGTGCCCCTTCATGATTACCTAGTAAACGGTGGGCAACCTGACCAACAGAAGGAGTACATGTGTCCCGCAGTAGCATATTATAGAGGATGGTTAATCATCTCCCCATGACGACACTTGAAGATAAATAATCTATCCAACCAACTCTACTTAAGGAGTCTATATAAGCTGCACAAGCTCAAGGTGTGAGATCCCATATAAAATTTATATTTTTATAAATCAATAATACTATTAATCAAATGTTTAAGTTATCTTATTTATTTATATATTAAGTTTTATGTAATATTAGTAATACGATAAAATTAAAGTAGACTAATAAATAAGAATTACATCACTAATGATATATTAAGTATAGTATATACAAATAATATTTTGTAGGTTTTCTCCAAGTGGAAACCATATTCTTAACAACTCTATCCAAATTTAACTTTGCAACATTTTAACTTTTTACCATTTTTAAAGGAAGTAATAGATCTTCTTGAAGTCATTCCTGTTTCTTTTCCCCTTTTTTAGCATAGCCATCTACATTTTATTTTTGATTAGTCATTTTATCACATAAATCTTGGCCATTGTATTATCCATACGAATGACCCCTATATTTGATCATCACCTTTATATTACTATTCAAGTGGACACTTGGTCTATTCTCCAATATCAACCATGATAATCTGCCTCCCCCTCCCTATATATATGTGTGTGTTCATATTTCTCGACTATCCTCGTCGAGGAGACATTAAAACCTTACCATTCCTCTAGTGAATAAGACAAAATCCCATTCAAGTATATTAGGCTATAGTTATTTTATAATACCCATGAATTTTTCTTAAGAGTAGTCACTTTTGTAACTACAATGTTCATATTTATAGTAGAACTTTGTCCACTATCATTCTTCTCGGCCCGTAACTCCAATACTATTTTGGACTTAAAGTTCTATCAGTTCGGAAGGCAACCATAAGTCATAGTCATATGACCCTTGTCTGAGCTCAGATCTCTCAACCATTTAGAAGATTGCTTTACCTCAAGCAAATCCCAAGAGAATTTTCGAAGTCCACTGTTAGAGAGTTAGTATTGATTGGGATTAAAGTGTTTTGACTAACTATCAATCTAATAAAAAATAATAAAAGGGATAACATTGTTCCTCTATTGAAGATATGTTATTAGAGGTTCATTTACAATTATAAAGGAAAAAAGTTGTCACTTAAGAAATATATAAGAGACTATTTAGGCTATCAATCTCTAAATAATGCTAGTATAATATTAATAATACAAAATAAAATATAATATACATATATATTAACCTAAAATATAACCATTAACAAAAATATATCTCACTCGTACCCTCCATCTCATATAACCTCTTATACTCCTTTCACATTCATTTCAATACTCAATACTTTCTATCATAAGATCATACCTAATTTGTTTTAGGAAAATATCTTTGGCCATTCATAATTTCTATTTTGAAATGGAACTCGAAAATGCTGAAAGATAATGTTTAATGATTAGTTTACTTACTGTACATAAACTCCATCTGAAAAAATTGAGGAAAACAATGTTATTATATATGTATGAGAAACATTCATTGATTACACACATATATATATATATATATTTATATATATATTATATACGAATATATTAGGTTTACACAATTTGTTTATTATTTAAGTTACATCATAATGAGTAATGAATCCATATAATTAAAAATTAAAACAATAGTATAATACTGATTTTTTAAATTAGTTACAAGGAAAACGAACACTAATATATATATATATGTATAATATATATAAATATATATAATCAAAACTTAATCACACTTTAATTTATTGTTTGACACAAAATTACCTGCAAAAAATAACATTCAAGTATTAAATATTTATCATTAAAATATACCATTAACCTGGACTATTATATATAATATTATTTTAGTATAAAAGCCTGAGGTGGAAATTTTATATAATTTAGAACAATAAAGTGTTATGAACTTGGAAAAATTTTTAGACATGAATTTATTGCTAACGTTTACAACTTAAATGTAACATTATAACACACAACATTTAATATGTAACATAAATCAAAATTCTTCACAAGATAAAAGAACCTAGATCATAGATATGTTAATTTTACATAATTGCAGTGGTGATACAATTGAAACATATTTACAAAAGATAATTTAGACATTGTAAGTCTAAATTAATGTTATCATTCATAATTTATGAAGCAACAAAAGGAATTAAAAATAGAAAGGGGGGTACATGTAACGAGAGAAGCCACGGTAGCATATGTAAGTTGACAAATTAGGTATGGAGGAGACTCAACATAATATATCGAAAAAGACTTTTGCAAAAGAGATCGGAGCAAAAGAGATGGAGCAAAAATAGTTTCTTATAATTAGATCAAGCTCAAAGGTGATATATATTTCAAGAGCATTGTTATATATCACTAATTTTTGCTTCACCCTTATATCACGTAGAATGTATCATCCTATGTGGCATGAGATTTAGTGAGATTTTATTGTTTTTTAAAGCCACCACAAAAGAAGTTATATAAGTGTTATGCAAAAATAAGTGACATATATTTTTACTCATTTTTCAGTATGAGATTCTCCAGTGTTCCTTTGAGTCCTTCATCTAGTATGTTAGAAAATGAACTTGTACAATACATTTAAACTGACAATAGGTCTATAGTTGTTAATAATAGTTGGGTTCTGCACCATTGGGACAAGTGATATTGATGTTTTACTTATCTCTTTTAGTAATTGTCCATCACCCAAGGCACTTTTAATTTCTTCATACACATCTTCATCCACTATATGACATGTCTTCTAAAATAATCTTGATTAAAACCCATCATGTAATGGTGCTTTAATATTATCAAAATCAAATATTTAATTTTCTAACTTCCTTATTTATGACCGGAGTAATAAGTTCACGTGCCTCATGACTCATCTACTTCTGGCATATCTTCAGGATTAACTCGGTGTCATAGAATTTAGTAGATTCCCTATATGTACCAAGCAGTTGAGTGTAGTATTTATAAATTCACTGGCAATTTTGTTTTCATCTACTACCACTCTAATTAGAGATTGGTTTAATGGTGTTGACAAAATTCCTATTTGCATTATTTTGTTGAAATAAACTATATTTTCTTTCCCCTTGTCGAACCAACTAGCTCTACACCTTTGCTTTGTCATTGATTCTTCTATTAATATTAATTATGATACATGATGAAGTAAATAATTTTCTTGTAACATTAGAACATGATTATTTTCTCCTTCCATTATCTACATTTGAACTGATACGTATAACCCCTTTTAAATGTATAATGATTTCTAGATAATTCTAGTAATATTTGTGATTAAATGTTTTGATTTGACCTTATGTAGATTCAGCTAGCATACAAATTTGAAAAATAAATTATCCATCAATATATGTATTCCAAGCATCCGTAAGTATTTATTCAAACTCACGACGACAGGTCCAAGTTTCATAAAATTTGAAAGGGATAGTTTCTTTTTTTATTTATTTAACATCATCATAATAATACATCAATGATCAAATATGTCTAGTGGCCGGATAATGAGGCTGCACAATGGAAACTGTTTTAGGCACTATAAATTTAATCGTTCTTTATTGAACATTACAACCAACATTTAATCCCCTGATGCAATAGTTGTCGATGTAGAATGTGAACCATGGTAAGGCTTATATGTCAACTCCAAATCATTTTCACACGTAATCATATCTCTAGACCCTTGATCCAGTGTTGTGCATTATCTCATGGATGTGAATTATCTCACAAAAATCACCTTATATAAACCATTATTTATCTTGAATTCTTAGTCCTCACTCATTTATTTTATTCGTAAGTAGTTTCTTGAGGTTAGGATAATTTCTGATAGAAATTGGGGAGAAGTAGAAATCTTGCTTGGACTTGATATGATTCACAACATATATTTGTCATCAGTATCTAACATATGAAGTTGAACTTTATTTAGGTCCCAAAGGATCCATATTGTACCACATATATCTTTATTGTAGTTATGATATATGTTACATCTTTTATAATTATGTTTCCAAGGAAAACCACCTTTATCCTTTATTGTAGTTATGATCCATATTGTACCACATATATATTATTTTAGTCATTTTGGTTTCAACAAAGCATATGATCTAATATCCATATTTATTAGTTTATCTTAAGAAGTCATATTTCTTAATCCTTTTATTTAACCCCCTCATGTTCCATGTAAATATCATAAACACTTTTGGTCTAGGCGCTTGGACCCTTGTAGTTCCTCATGAAGTAAGTAATTGACCATCTTTTATATTGTTTTTTGTTATTAAATTGAAGACTGAAATCTATTTTTTGTAGGACTAATGAGACTATAATGAGGCTTGGTGGTCCTTGTCCCTTAGCTATCTTGAACCCATCCTTCCTTGTATAGTGTTTTCTCATGAGTTCCAAGAGTTATCACTTAGCCTTTATTGGATTTTGTTGTCGTTGGGTGTTGTGCCTGTGATAGCCAATCTTCCTTCATGTTTAATATATTTCATATAGCTAACATGTGGCCCGTGATCTTGCAATATGATCAAATTATAGGTTTCCATGTGTATTAAACCTCAAGTTCATATACTCTTCCATCTCACATATCCAGGTCAAAAGTTTATATGACTTCTCTATGCATAACTATTCCCACACATACTCTTACATACCTTAACCTTATATGTGTTACGTGAACTCATTTTTCTAGATTGGATTGTCTGTGGGACTTTCTACTACACTTAATCCTTTATGTGGCCATAACTTTCCTATGATATTTACCTTTATTGTAACCTTATTTGCGCTAAACTTCTCAAACTGTATTTTTTGGGTCTATTACCCTAGTATAAGTAGTCTATTATTACCATTCCAAAGTTTTCAAAGGACCTTGAAAATTGCATCTTAAATCTCCAATTTTAAAACATAAAATCCTTTTCATGATGTGCTTATTATTACTTTTTATCAAAATAATTCCATAGTGTGTCTAAAATGTTCTTAACCATGTAAGATAGTTGTGGTTTGTCCATCATTTTCCCCAAAATGCAATTTAACTGGGCTTTACAACCATTCTTTTGTATTTCTTTTGAGAATTTCACTGTGATTCTACCATTTTACACGATAAGTTTAATATACTCATGCTTGATATCTACTCTATTATTTACATCAAAAGGGATTGGCCATGCCTTTGTGGATGAATTAATAGATGTAGTTATCTTAGGCGATAGGATCCCTTTCTTTTATGGTTTGACTGAACATTCCATAACTCCTTCAAATAGATTTCGAGTTTGGAAAATTGTTTGAGCATTTTTCATCGAACCTCACTACTTTCACACTTGTATTTTCAACAATGCTAACCTTTTGATTAGATTTAGGTTACTCAATCTCCATATGAATAAGGCTCACAATCATCAACAACATGATAACCCTAGTTTTTGTCATGCTGGTCATTGGTGGATGAGGTACATGTTTGTTTACATTCTTATTTGCAGTATCATATGTGATATTTTAATTAAATTGTTTGTATTTCTTCCATTGAGAGCCATTGGAAGGATACGTATATATTGAAACCTATGACAGGCCTTTTGAATAAATAGAGAATTAAAGAAGCAATGGATTAAAAAGCTTAAACCAAAGAGATAAATAAAGCGAGTAAGGAGAAATATGGTCGAAGAACTCCACTAACTGTATATGCATGTTAATCTTAATAACATGATGTTAGGTTCACAATTGTCACATAGGGTAGATAGTATTTAGGTTCTTTTACATGGTTTTAGTTGTTATCAAGTATCAGATATATGCGAGTCGGTAGTACAATTTGAGATAATTTGAGTTAAGTGTTTAGATCCTATATACCTAGATGATACGAGATCCCTATATAAATCTATGAATACAACAAGTCAAAATAAAATCCAAGTCAAGTTGCAAAGGGAGCCAAAGGTACATTAGAAGCTAAACAAAGAATTATTGCATAACACTTCCATCAACATGGAAATTTCACGACAAATAATTGTAGAAGAATCTGATCAATAACTTACACACAAGAAATCTATTGAATTGTACATCACATGAGAAGAAACATTTCTATATCAAAGTTGAATTGAAGAAGGTATGGGTATTTTACTATGAAGACCCAATATGCCCAAAATATACAATAAATGAGTCAATTTAAACTCACCTAAGTCTGACCAACAGAAGTAAAAAATAGAAAAAGTCAAAAAGTCAAGTCAAAAAGTAAAGTCTAAAAGTAAAGTCAAACACCAATTCAAGGTACAAGATGATCTTAAAGTCACTTTGAGAAGTTGAAATCTTTATTAGAAAAGTCTTGATGATACATTGTGTTAGTAAACATGGGAAATTGGTTAGAAATTTTGAATAAAATCCTATTGATTCAAAAATATATTGAAGTTAGTGTTGTGTGGGAAGTTACGTATGTCAATTCGGAGTTGAGACGAAAAAGTTATGCCATTTTCTTCAACTGTGGTTTAAACGAGTACATCACTAACTAAAAATGTGGTGGGCCATATATAACCTTATTATGCAAGCCCATGGAGGCTTCGTACGTTTTTGGTTAGTATATAAGTCATATATAAATTCTAAAATAAAAATAACACACCCCACATTTAATTTTACATATTTTTCAATAGGATTAAATGTTGAACAGGAGCATAAGAAAGGGAATGAAAGGGTTTTTCATCAATAATCACCATTCTTCCTCATAAGAGCTTCGAATCCATACATTCCAAAGAGTAACATTATTTTAGTTTTGTTTTTAAACACGATTCTAGTATTACTCTTTTTTGTTTTTAGTTTTTGAGTATGAACTAAATCCTCATTTCTTGAAGATTGTGATTATGTAAGAACCTTAATTGATTCTATTTGATGTTCTTTTGATGTTTGTGATTGAATATTAATTAAATAATGTTTTTCATCTATTGGGTATACAACTTGTGCTAAATACTAATCTTATCTTGAAAGAATAGTGATTAGCCTAAGTAATTGGGCTTGCATCCACAAGAGGGTTCCAATTATGGATTAGTGTATACAAGCTTAGTCCGCTTAGTGAGCCAGTAGGTCTTGAATAGCCAAGTAGCCACTAGGGTTTAAAATTTAATCTATCAAAATCTAAGTACGTGAGATTCCTAAGTAGATCCTTACGTGAGTTAGGAAGACTTTAGAATCTAGTTAATATGAACAACTAATTTACTCTTATATCTAGTACATCATAACTATAACGTTGTTGGAGTACTATCATTCCTTAAATTCACATATTTGAATAATTAGTTTATAATAAATTGTTTTTCAATTCTATTAGTTTAATTTCATGAATTAATATTTGTCTTTTACATTACTATACCAAAAATACTTCTTCATTTTCTTTTCCTTTCCGTTTCTCTACAGACTATTCACTATAATACTAGGAAAAACCTCGAATTAATAGTGATAATACTTGAGGAGACGCTACATCTCTAGACTTATTTTTATTACACAACAAGAACCCGTGCACTTTCGAAAATTTACTTCCTTCGTATGTGTTGATTTTTATCACACCCAAGGGGAATAACAATACATATATACATATATATATATATATATATGTGTGTGTGTGTGTATATATGTGTATGTATATATAACATCTACATCACACACAATGTAAAAATTTTGCATGTTTCAATACTTCAAAAATCTTAGGTTCATAAACAAGTAGAAAAAATAATATACAAGTGTACTTACATTGTTTCCAATAATGAAAGTTTACTCCTCTTTAATAGCATGAATATTTTATATTAGAGGATATAAATGATAAATTTAAACATATCCAAAACTTTTAGTGATTAGAGATATAATATAGGGAACATATATTAATAACCAAATATATGATTTAATTGAATCCATCAAGATAATAACAATTACAACCTAGTTTGCCTTCAATAACTTGGTATGGTTATGGTGAGTTAAAATTGGTTAATACCTTTTGAAGTTAAATACCATTTAAGAAATAAATATATAGTCAAGTGAAATATGATTGTATAGTCTCAAACTAGTTTGTCAAGGAAAAAATGATTTATTTGGCTTTATTTTGTACAATTAGTATCGATGTTTGTGATGATATATAAATAGTAGTGATGTTTGTAATAATATTATTCATTGTTTTGTTAATTAAGATTGTACCTGGTGCATTTTATCATACTTTTATCATTTCTTAGTTCTTATTTTAATGAGACAAAAAGAGACATAAAACGTAATAGGTTATCATCTACACAATAAATTTCTATATATTTCGGTGCTCAATCCTTATTGCTATATGATTTAAGCCCTTACTAGAATTAAAAAAATAAATCACATGGAATACTTGAATTGTATATTTTGTATACTTTTTATTCAATAAGTATCATTTAAATTATTTTGCTCGTGTGTTATACCACATCCTTGGATAAGAACCATGTATTTATTAGTATATTTCTTTTTATAGATAAAGATTTATTTTCTATGACATATTTCCATGACTAGAAAGATGATCCACAAGTTGACTATAAGATATTCCGAATCTAATAAAAAGATTCACATATATCTTTGTTATTTTAAAAATTAATGATGTTCATGAAGGTGAGAGGCTTCTTTGCAAGTAAAGTGTTGTATATGTTATTCTTTGTTCTCTTTTCTTGTTGTGGCTTTATATCCATGAATTACTGTGTAATCAAACTGGTATTTACCCAAACTCATTTATAAAGCACGATTGAACAAGAACCAAGGGGTTGAAGAAGATGATGTGACATAAGGCAAAGCTAAATTTAGGTTGGGGATATGATCGAATTCAATAAGACATGATCTACTACTAGGTCGTTACTAATTCAAAAAAATTATCACCCATATTTCAATTAGTAGATTCGAAACCAAACCAAGTGGTTAATTTGTGGGTGGTTAATCCCTCTGCATCATCTAATTCTATTTGAGTTTTGTCAACTCAACACTTGCAAGACATATTATATAATTATATTTTTGTTATTGTAATAAAAAAAGCATACCTCGAGGGATATCACCACCACTCTAAGGTGGAATACGATATGAACATATCAACCAACAGACTGAAATAGGTATTCAAAGAATCTCCAAGATTAAAGATATTTATAATATATGGCATGTGTCCAAGTGAGACCTCAAAAATTAGCATCTAAACAATCCTAATTAGCAGAATTGTAGAGAAGAACAATCAGTTCACAGATTTTTTTACAAAGACAATTGTTCCAATTGGGTATTCCCTTTCTACTATGTTATACTAGATATGGTCTTATCTTGGAGCTTCAGGCTAGGGTTTAGAAAAAACACGCAAAGACCCGTCCCACCTACAAACCTGATTAACTAACATAAATTTTGGATCAACAAAGATCTTTTAAATTAAACATTTAAAACAAAAAATTAGGATGGTGAATTTATTTATACCAATCCCAAGCTCACCCCGACCACACTACAATATATATAGTATAAATCTATATTTTTGGCCGTGTAAGCCTATGATGATTAAAATTGGTGCTCACGTGTGAGTTAATATTACCATTTATCTATAAAACTGTATGTTAGTATGGTAGAGTCACATTTTGGGTGTCGCTTTGGGCTCTTTAGTTTCCTATATATTTCTCCAAACAACCCTAAAGTGGCTCAGTTATTTGTCTTTATGACCATGATAGTTGATATAAAGTGGAATTTTTATGGGTGTTTGTTGATAATTCTTAGTTGGTCATCTTCTATTTTCGTTAAGGAGTTGAGTTTGTTTGGATGTGTTGGACAAAAATGGTATGAGGTTGGTGCAAAGATTTTGATTATTGTTGATATTCCAAGGGCTTCCAGGCACTATCCTTCTGTATATAGTTATATGCATTTCTTCTTTAGCATGGTTTTTGGTTCAATATCTCTTAAATTTGTATTGTTTCAATAGTTTCAATATAATACATTTCCCAAAATAATGACAAAACAAATACCATTTATTTAAAAGTGAACATAAAATATCACCTTAATTTTTATATAAAATCTCTACTAATATCTTTTTTTGGTATATTATATTATTTTGCCCACAAATATTATAAACATATTTTCTTTCTATTAAAAAAGCTTTTTTACTCCATCTCTTTTGCTCTGATCTCTTTTGAATAAATATTTTTCTATCTATTCTATGAAGTTTCATCCATATCGAATTTGTCAACTTACAGATCTTAGTAGTCGGTTTTGATCTTACCACTGCTAAGGTAGCTTCTCTTATATTAACTCCCATTTCTATTTCTAGTTCATTTTGTTGTTTTATAAATTATGAAGGATAGTGTTAATTTAGACTTACAATGGCTTGATTACTTTTTATAATTATGTTTCAATTGTATCATACACTTTAATGATGTAAAGTTTATAGATCTATGATCAAAGATCTTTTACGTTGTTAGAAATTTTTATTTATGTTGTGTTTTGGATGTTGTGTGTTATAATGTTATATTTAAGTTTAAAACATTATCATTAAATTCATGTTTGAAATTTTTTACAAGTTAATTACACCTTAGTGTTCTAAATAATGTAAAATTTGCACCACATGTTATATATGTAAGAAATCATTATATATTTTAATGATAAATAGTCAATACTTGAATATCATTTTCTGCAAGTAATTTTGTGTCAAAAAATAAATTGAAGTGTGGTTAAGTTATATTTGTGCATAAATAAAATATTTTCTTAATTTTTTTCAGATGGAGTTTAATATACATTAAATAAAATGATCGGTGACCTTCACATTTCAATATTTTTGATATCTGTATATAATACGTTATTTGATATGAGATGGAGACGACGAGTGAGATATATGCATGTTAATGTTGTAGTTTAGGTTAAGATATATGTTATTATATTTTATTTGTATTATTAATATTATGCTAGCATTATTTAAATATAGATATCCCGAATTGTCTCTTATATTTTAGCATATAAAAGACAATTTCTATAGAATATATTACTTTTAGCATCACTTACTTGCATGTCTAAGAGTTTATATAAAACTAGATTCATTTCCTTGTTTGTCTTTTTGTTTGAAGAGGTCGACAACAAACATCAAGTGATTAGGTTGACTCTTTTGCATTTTAGGTGTCAGGTAAACACTTTTGTCTTACCAACTTTGTTGAGGACATGTGTACGGACATCAATACATATAACGACCAAATTGTGTGAGGTGGGATCTCCTTGACTAAGCCTCCTTGCTCCTTTAAAAATGTCATAGTTCCTACATTAATAGAAATAGAGTAACTAATTATACATATAATAATAAATTGAATAGATAGGGGAGGTATCCCAATTCTTGTAATAGAATTATATTCTTTAAAAACATCTAACTTCAGTGCAAATCTTTGTGACCTTGAAATTCTATCGTAGGCTCTCACAGTCTCTTATGCAATTGGTGTATTTTATTTTATAATTTATTCAGGCATAAAGTTGATTTATATTTCAAGAGCATTGTTATATATACTAATTTTTTATTCACTCTTATATCACCTCCAATGTGTCACCCTATATGGAATGAGAGAGAGAGAGAGAGTGAGAGAGAATTTAATTGGTTTTTTAAACCTCCAATGTGTCAATGGACAATATAAACCATGGTAAGGCTTATATGTCAACTCCAAATAATTTACACACTTAATCATATCTCTAGACCCTTGATCTAGTGTTGTAATCTTAATCTTTGCGGATGTATCTTCTCTCACATAAATCACCTTGTATACACCATTGTTTATCTTAAATTTTTGGTCCTCACTCCCTTATTTTATTCCTTAGTAGTCTACTAAGGTTAGGATAATTTCTGACAGAAATTGGGGAGAAGTAGAACTCTTGCTTGGACTTGATATGATTCACTTTGTAGAACATATATTGCTCATTACTATCTATCATCTGAAGTTGAACTTTATTTATGTCCCAAAGGATCCATATTCTACGACATACATCTTTATTGTAGTTATGATATACGTTACATCTTTTTTAATTAAGTTTCCAAAGAAAAAAAGTTGTATCCTTAGTCATTTTGGTTTCAACAAAGCATATGATCTAATATCCATTTATATTAGCTTGTATTAAACATTTATATCTCTTAATAATTTTATTTAACCCCCTCATGTTATATTCCTATATCATACACACTTTTGACCTAGGCACATGGACCCTTGTAGTTCCTCATGAAGTAAGTAAATGACCATCTCTTATATTGTTTCTTTTTTTAAAGTGAAGATTGAAATCTATTTTTTGTACGACTGTTGAGACTAAGATGAGGCTTGGTGTTCCTTGTTACCTGGCTATCTTGAACCCATCCTTTCTTGTATAGAGTTTTTTCATGAGTCCCAAGAGTTATTACTTGTCCTTAGTTGGTATCTGTTGTTGTTGGGTATTGTGCCTTTGGTAGCCAAACTTCCTTCATGTTTACTATATTTAAAACAGATTTTATATAACCCAACATCTTGTGATTTGATCAAATTATAGGTTTCCATGTGTACTAAACCTCAACTTCAACTACTGTACCATCTAACATATCTAGGTCAAAACTTTCTATGAATTCTCAATGCATAACCATTCCTACAAATACTCTTGCATACCTTAACCTTGTTTGTGTTGTTGTGACCTCATCTCTGTCTAGTTTGTTTGTAGGACTTTCTACTACACTTGATCAATTATGGGTCCATAATTTCCCGGAGATATTTTTGATTTTGACCTTTACAGGAACCTTTTTTACTCTAAACTTCTCAATCTGTATTTTTTGGGTCCATTTTCTTAGTATAAGTAATCTATTACCATTCAGAAGTTCTCAAAGGACCTTGAAAATTGCATCTTCATTCTCCAATTTTGAAACATAAAGTCCTTTTCATAATGTGCTTATTTTTACTTTAAGAGAATTCCATTGTGTGTCTATAATGTTCTTAACCATGTAAAATGGTTGTGGTTTGTCCTGAAATTTCCTCACAATGCAATTTTACTAGGCTTTACAACCTTTCTCTTGTATTCTTTTGAGGACGTCACTGTGATTCCACAATTTAACATGATAAGTTCAATATACTCAAGCTTTATATCTACTATACTATTTCCATCAAAAGGGGTTGGCCATGCCTTTGCGGTTAACTTAATAGATGTAGTTACCTTAGGAGATAGTGCCCCTTTTGGCAATGATTTAACTTAACATTTCACAACTCCTTCAAAGGGTGTTGAGTTTGGGAAAATTGGTTGAGCATGTTTCAACGAACCACATGGATTTCGCACTTGTGTTTTCAAGCATGCTAACCTTTTGATTCAATTCGGGTGACTCAATATCAATTTTAATAGGGCTCACCATCCTCAACAACATGGTAACCCTACCTTTTGTCATGCTGGTCAATGGTGGATGAGGTACATGTTTGTTTAAATTCTTATTTGCATAATTTTATGTGATATTTGTATTAAAATTGTTTGTATTTCTTCCTTTGAGAGCCATTGGAAAGATACGTATATATTGGAACCTAACAAAGGCTCTTAAAAAACATAAAGAATTAAATAAGCTAAGGATTTTAAAGCTTGAAAGCGGGTAAGGAGAACATAAAGCAAAGAACACATGATATATGGTGGTTAGAGACAAAAGTTATCTACGTCCATGTTGGGAAACGATTTGAGAGTCTTTCCACTATTACCACTGTTATCACTATTACTGAACAACCAAGTATTCACCAAACCCATATATAGAAACCGCTAATCTAACCCAATACTCAACTACGCTGAATATTAATGCTTGAATTAGCAAGATTCATGGAATATACAAGATTTAGCTAACTAGAAGATTTCAAGGTGGAAATACTAATAATGAGCAAAACCAAAGTTTGACTCTATTTGAGAGGAGATAGTATTCTAAAGAAGGTGAAGAAGAGAATGAATGGAAGTGTGAAGAGATTTCACCTTTTATTTGGGATCTCTAGGTCCTTAATCCCAGCCGTCCAAATGGAACGAGTTCAACGGCTTAAAACCTTTATGCCTTTACTTAAACAAATGACGTCTCAATGCTGAGTTGGTAAAGGTCAAGGAGTCAAACCGAGAAAGAGAATAAGATAGTTGAATTGGTCAAATTCCACATCAGCTTAATTACACTTCACATATTACTACATATCCACCTTGAAATATACATCATTAAGCTACAAGAACATCATCACAAGTAGTGATGATAGCAGAGGCACATTTCAAATCATCGTAACCCAAAGTACCTGCACAAAATTCAACCAATACACAACAAATCGAAACACTGTTTGAATTTGCACTTAATAACTAATTTAGTGCCAAAATCAGATGAATTGAGTTCAGAGGAAATCTTCCAATTTCACTTCATTATTGGAAAGTATATCTCTAATAAAATTATATTTCACATCAATATGCTTGAATCTCTCATAATATATAGGATTTTTTCTTAAGTGTATAGCACTTTGACTATCCTAATAAATGACATAAATGCATTTAACCAACTTTACTTCCTTGAGAAAATTTTGTAACCAAATACTCCCTCCGTTTCACAATGTTTGTCCACTTACTAATAATGTAGTTTCAAAACGTTTGTCTACATAGAATATCAAGACACTTTTTACCTCTTTTTTCAACTATTACCCCTATTAAAAAATTAAAATTTATGTTTTCAATACACATTTAAGATATCAAGACACTTTATGAGGGGTAATTTTGTAATATATAGAGTGTAATAATTACATTTCTTAATTTGTGTGAAAAGCAAAGTGGACAAACATTTTGAAACGGAGGGAGTAGCTTCTTTGACATAGTCTATAATAGCAACATATTCAGACTCAATAGTGGAAAGAGGAACTAAAGGTTGAAGTTGTGATTTCCAGGATATGCAATTCTTTCCCTGTGTGAAACAGTGTGCAGTAGTAGACTTTCGAGAGTCTATACAACCTGCAAAATCAGAATCTATATAGCCAACAAGCTCAAAAGGACAATTATGATCACCATATACCAAGCCAATATTCAAAGTAGAATTTACATAAGCCAACACATATTTTATAGCTAACCAGTGATCATAAAAAGGGTTAGACATAAAACTACTAAGCAGAGAGATAGAAAAAGAAAAATAAGGCCTAGTGCTAATCATAACATATATAAGTGATCCCAGAACAATAGTGTAAGGAAAATTCTCCATTTTCAAAATATCATATTTTGATTTGGGACAAAATTATTTAGACAAAATAAAATGTCCAGCCAATGGCATCTGTACATGTTCGCAATTCAAGTTACCATATTTAGAAATAATCCTTTTCAAATATGGTTCCTGATGTAACCTTAACATGCAATTGTTTCTATATCTATCAATAATCATACCTAGAATTTTTCTATCATGTCCTAAATTTGTCATATCAAACTCATATTTCAGTGAACATTTTAACTTATCAATTAAAGAAAGAGAATTGAATATAATCAACATATCATCCACATACAAAAGAATATAAATCCTATAATTTTCTTTCCAAGTGAAGGAAAAACAAGAATGATACCTTGATCTCAAGAAACCAAGGGAAAAAACAAAAGAAACAAACCTTTTATAACATTGTCTTGGAGACTGTTTTAGGCCATATAATGATTTTTTAAGTAGGCAAACATGATCAGATAGTTTTGGATCATTATAGCTTTTAGGCTACCTCATGTAAATAGTTTTATCCAAGTCCCCATGTAAGAAATCTGTCTTAACATCTACCGTCTCAATTTCAAGGTTAAAACAAGCTGCATATGCTTACATAACTCTAATTGTTTTAAATTTAATAACATGTGAGAACATCTCAATGAAATAAATTCCTTTTCTCCAAGTATAACCTTTAGCTACCAATCTCGCTTTAAATCTAGGTGGATCCTTCTCAGAACTTCCTTCTTTAAGTTTATACAACCATATGAGTCAACTAGTTTTGCCTCACTAGGCTTAGTAACCAAAATCTAAGTTTTATTGAGTAGTAATGAGTTATACTCATCATTCATGGCATTGATCCACTGGGTTTTCTTCTTACAACTAATAGCGTCAAGGTAAGTGTAGGTTCAGAATCTCTGATCTCAACTGCAGCTGTAAGAGCAGTATTAGCCAAATAAGCATAGGAATACTTACTAGGAGCTCTTGTTTCTCTCCTAGGCCTATATCTTGCCAGCTAGTAGCCTTCAAGTCCTCTAACAGTTGACTCAGCCAAGTGGTCTGACAGTTGTGTCAGGTTGTTCTTCATCATTCTTCTGATCCATGGGTTGCTCCACTTGGTGGTCTTCAGTTGAAGGCTCAATAGGCTGAACAGGGCTGATTGGCTCCACCTCAAACTCTACATCCAAGGTATTCCTATTAGCTTCAGTTGCAACATCACTACCTACCTGTTACTTTCACAATCTTACAAGGAAAAGTAAGTTCATCAAATATAAAATCTCTACTTATAATAACTTTGAATCCACCAACGGACTTATCCCAAAATATGTAACCTTTAACCCCATGTTATTGTTGGTAACTTATCATAATACATTTCAAAGATCTGGAGTCAAGTTTACCTTCTTTAGTATGTGCATAAGAAGCACACCCAATGATTCTTAAGTGTGATAGGTCAGTTTGGATCATGTCAAAACCTCCATAGGAGATTTAAAATCGGTTAATTAAATAAGTAGCAGTTTATAAAGCATTCACTAAAAACATTTAGGTAAGCCAGAGGTAAGTAAAAGACATCTAAATTTGTCCAAAAGAGTTCTATTCATCCTCTCAGCAACACCATTCTGCTGAGGGGTTTTTCTTAGAGTTCTATTCCTCAAAATGCCATTTTCTTTGCAAAACTTATTAAATTGTATGTTACAAGACTCAAGACCATTGTCAGTTCTAAATACTTTAACTGTTTCACCAGTTTGAGTTTCTTCCAAAACTTTCTAATACTTTATTTTTGAAAAAGTTTCTTCCTTTGTTTTCAACAGACAAGTCCAAAACCTTCTACTATAGTCATCCACTATAGACCAAAAAATACATGTAAAGACAATAGAATGGCCACCAAACCATAATGACAAGATAAAAGTCATAGAAATAATTTGATAATATGCTAAGGAAATTTTAGCGGAAGCAATACAAAAAAATTTTAGCGGATTTTCTAGTATGAGTTGATCTTTCTTGAAAAATTTATCCAAGGTTCTTTTTCCACACTTTGTACATCTGCCAATGCTAAGAGTTTCACAAACCCTTTTTTTTCGGTCATAACTTGTAATGTTTTGGCGGCTCATGGTACATCAGAACCATAATCCGACCAGTTAAGAAAACCTAACAAAACAAAGTTCCTCAAAGTAAGGGATTTATATCCCAGAAACTCTTGGTACAATTCAAAACCGTTAAGTCGGGTGAAAATGGAACACACCGGAAGAAATAGATGCGGTATACGTCAAACCAGTACCTCCGGTCGAATCATTTCCTGTGAAGTTCAAAGTCGACGTGGTTGTCGATATTTACTTTAATGATGGGCGGTGGGAAGGGATTGTTTTGAAGGAGTTGGGGAACAATAGATTTTCCGTCTTTTTTAAAAGCAGTAAAGAACACATGGAATTTGGTGCTCATCAGTTAAGGATCCATCGTGAATGGAATCGCACGTTGGACCTCTTGAATAATGTTGTTGTGAGCAAGGCAGAATATTCTGTTCATTTATAAACAAAAATTTAGTTTGCAATGTGAGCATTAATATACGCGACCATATGAAAAAAGGGCAAACAATAGGGTGAAAAAAACAAGAAACTAAAAAACATAGAAAAACTTGCAAGCAACATCTAAAAACAAACTCTTACACTTAGGATTATTTCACCACCCACCATTGGGTGATTAATAAAAAATTACCCTAGCTTATGATGTTTTAGTTATTAAGTGAATACCTCCATCATATCATGCTTCTCTTTCTTGTATAATCTTGCTTATACATTCATTCAAAAATCAGAATTCATTCAAATAAATTATTACAAGCCACATAAATACATTACTTAACTTTATATCATATATTACAAATAAATTTATCTTATTTAGGAAATTATACATGTTTAACTCAAATCTTTGGAAACGTCTCTTGTCAAGTTCTTTATGATTTATTTAGTTAAATTATGTTTGCTTACCATAGTTCTCAACCCTAAATATATATTCAGATGCAAAAACACAATCCCAAATTTTTACTTGCTACAGAAAATATAATATTCATATGTGGCAAATATACATATATAACATATTTTGTAAATCTATCTTTCCTGAGTATATTTTTTGTTAATTATTTTTAAAATAACACACACACAACAATGAATAATTTAAAAATTACAAATAGTAAAACTAAACTTAAACATATGTATTCTTAATTGAAATGAAATGGCTACAGATCTAAGAAGATAGTAGGTAATAAGATATAAAAGAAGGTGATTCATAAATAGGGGCTGGGGTAGGGTTTGATTTGTTGATATGAAAGAAGATGATTTATAAATAGGGGTGGGCCTGTAGGATTTGGTTTAGTGATATGAAAGAAGATGATTAATAAATAGGGGTGGCGGGTAGGGTTTGGTTTGGTTATATTAAAGAACATGATTTATAAATAGGGGGCGGCGGGTAGGGTCTTGTTTGGTGATATGAAAGAAGATGATTTATATATAGGGGTTGTAGTGTTTGGTTTGGTGATATAAGCTGCAGGTAGGGTTTGGTTTGGTGATATAAGCGGCCAAAGAAAATTTATATATAAAACAACAATTTTTATATTAAATTTTGTCTCAAAAGGACATCGTCAAGTGATTACAAATCGAAAACAACTCTTTCTGTATTATTTTTATGTGACTTTTTATTTTTTAAATAAATTGTATTTGCTTTTAGTAGAATATATTATACACTATTGTTCATGTTTAGATTTTTAAATTTTCATATAACCAGTAAACCATCCTATTCAACTTCCTTGCGTGCCCGCAATAATCCACAACACCCTCTCGATTATGTCGGGGTCCATGCTCCCGTTTATTGTTAGCTTCTACCCCTTAGTGACTTACACCATCCACTAGATCAATACATTACTAGTTAATTTGTGACACTTTAACTAACTTCAAATATTTTAACTATTAGTTACTTTTTTGATCTACTAATGAAATTTGTGTCTTATTTAGATGGTTTATATATTAGGTGTTCAATAAAATTCTTATCATTATTTAAATATGTTTATAACTTATAATGATGTAATAATCATGCGACAACTGTTTTCCATTTTTAGTAAATTACTAATTGATCAAATAGTTTATACACCTATTTCTATATAAAATTAGTTAGATATATAAATGAACTCAAGTTGCAACAATATTATAAGATACCCTATTTATTGTTAGATGACACAAAGTAAACTATAATAATGTTGTGTCATTATCAATACTAGTTAGCCATAATATATTTGTTTCCAAAGTTTATAATAATGATATCAAATTTAGTTTTACAACCTCTGTTGCTATATCATCTGTTACAAGAATGACACCCGAGTTTCTGACCCTTTGTAATTGATCAAAAAAAAATTCAAATAGTTTTTTTTTGTACAAATAAAATAAGGAAGTATGCGAGTGAAGGATTTCCAAGACCAGTTTATCTAACGATTATTCATTTCGGGAAAACTAACCAAATGACCTCCCTACTATGAGCCTAACATCGATAGATTCTTGTAATCGAGAGTCTCGTTCCTATATACATTCTCTTATGGTAGAAACTAGCACATTGTTAGGTTTTTGGGTATAGAATAGTTTGATCCCCTTGCCCAATTAGTCCGGTAGGAACACCCATTTTATTTATAGTTTCATATAGATATATTCCCTAAAAATACCCATAGAAAACCCATAACCAATATCCAAACCATCACTAAGTTCATCCAATACTTTTGATCTCTTGATAAGTTGAGTAATACTCTTGAAAATGGATTGTTCTTTGATTATTAATTCAAAATTATACATATCTACCATAAGTGCCAACACAATTTTATGATTAATTTTTGCATCCCCATATATAATGTAATTATTCCCATAAGCTCGATCTCAACAACAATTTTCGTTAGCAACCATGATAGCTCCCAAGCATTTCCGTTCTCCAGCTTTTAACGCGAGAGAGAAAGAAATTTCAGCTTTGACGTTAGATCTCTCCAACCACCTCCACAGAATTGATCCAACCTACAAATATGTTATCGAATAACATTATTTAGACTGAAGGGTCACATTACTACAACTTCGTTCCAACCTCCAAAGAGCTTATCGATTAATCACTTAAACTTTTTTCGTTCATTCCATACTTCCGGGAACCTTGCGATTGTGGCAAACTTTTCTAGTAAGCCTTCTCCTAACAGATAAACCACGAGGATATCGGGCCCTTCGAGCTAGTTCAAACAATATTCACAAGATCGTATTTGATTTCCTTAGACAACCAAAATTAATCCCAGTATAAGGAATTTCTCTTTGAGGTGGTATGTTGAAACTAGAGCTCATATCTTGTTGGGGATTGATCGTCCTTGGACAGTGTGATACGTCAATTCACACAGTTCTATGACAAATCTTACGTGTAAGTTTCTAGATCACTAACCACTTCCCCCGATCATTGGTAGTACAATCTACCTCGATGGCTAAAAACACTTTCCAGAAGACTCCTTGATCGACTCTTGATAAAGGTTTAATAGCACTAGAATCAACTTTAGCTGGTTAAAGGTCATCAAGTACAACAGGTCCACCGAGGGTCATATATCGATTAACACTCGTTTAATCAATCC
The DNA here is from genome assembly GCA_029959085.1 of Nemophila menziesii. Taxonomy (NCBI): domain Eukaryota; kingdom Viridiplantae; phylum Streptophyta; class Magnoliopsida; order Boraginales; family Hydrophyllaceae; genus Nemophila; species Nemophila menziesii. The sequence continues at coordinate 2,039,610 of JARWIR010000075.1, read as the reverse complement.
ATTTCCTATCATGTCTGGTATTACAAGTGGGTCATCATGGATAAATATTAACATGCTCGATTATGGTCGGTTAACAGATTTCAATTTTGGTTGTAGTATATTCTACCAGTTTTTGACTTTTGACATGTTGAAGAAGGCCTTTTCTTTCATTTCTTGATCTTCCACTTTCTAGCTCGCCTGCAATAGTTTTCACTTCGAACTCGTATTCTTGGGCCAGGGCAATTAAGGTATCATCTGGCCAGTTGAAAACATGTTTAATTCTATTTCTGGGGTAATGTTCTCCCTATGGGTTGTTTCAATGGACGTTGTTTTTTTTCTTGAGCTACCTATGTATTCATGGATAAATTTTTACCCACATCGGTATTTGATAATTTTACTAGGGCTCTTAACCAGACTATTTCTTTCGTCAATTTCTTACAATCATTGGCCTCATAAACATGATATTTAAGAAAGTTTCAATACTTAGAGGTATCCCTTATTTTTGCGCCAGGAAACATCTTCGATGGCCATATTACACCCAAGACTATCTCGATCTGGCATATGATGCCAACTAAGTTGGATAATGTCATTGTTAACATTGAAGGTCTCCTATTCCCCATGACTTGTCATTTTCCGATTGACCATTTTGTTCCCCAGCATAACTAATCTTTTATTACTTCCATTAAGATGGGTTTTCCTCGAAGAGGGATCCCCTTTGACCAAATATCTTAGGTACTTCTCTTAGAATTTCTTCAGTGCTCACAAAGATTCGTGAATATGCAATTATGTCAAGAACACTATGTATCTAAAGGCATAATGGACTTTAGAATCATAGTTAATCAATCCTTGAATAAATATGTGATAAACTATTGATCAATCTTAAATATCAACATTATAATCAACATGATATATTTGATACATGAGAGATCATAATATTTATCCCTTTTAATGGAATGTAGGGTTAACTTTGAAAAAATACCATGTTTAAGGTACACTCAGATTTCTATTTTTCCTATTCTTTACGCATTTTCCATACCTTCACCCTCACTGATTTCATATTATTAGGCATTACCTATATGTTTATATTATTAATTTAATTGTTAGCGAAAGAAAACATCCTTTTAGCCCATAATCGTGTATTTTTTAGGTATCATTAGTAGACGACAAGACCGACTAATAGTAGTCAGAAATGTCAATCACATACTCAAATCAACTACGAAGTATAAGTCCAATAAGTATCTAAATTACCCATAGAGTTTTCCTCTATCGGTATCTAAATCCCACATCTGAGTTATACAAAAAATTTCTACAAATTGATATAAGGTATTGAAATATTAGTATAATATTTTGGGTTAACTACTTTAGGAAACAAAAATGACCCAATTTTTTTTCAAAATTTGTAATATTGTCATTGAGACGTAACATGAATAGATAGATATGTATAAATTAACTCGTAAACTTCAACTTAACTTAAAAGATTGATTTTGAATGTGATCAAACTTTCAATTGTACTACAGATACAAATAATATTGATAATAAAGGTGATTTGATGGGCTGACATAACCTAATCAGAAACAATATTGCACCATAATTCTATCTTATCAACCCCACCAAAATAATGATATAAGCTTAAACGACAACTGATATAATTTTCATTACAACACAAAAAAAATTCTATCAAAACATCGAATCCATAATAACTAGTTTGACTCAACTTAGCATTCATTCATTTGAAAAAATAAATCCATCTCTTTTTGAATAAATTTGTAACATTTCAAATTCTAAATAAAATAAATTTCTTGTTTGGGAGATAAAAAACCTTGTAAATTGTTATGTAAATCTAGATTTTGCAGCCGAACTACCGTACTAAAAATGTTAAAAGTTACAACCTCAAACTTGCGAGAAATGCCTCTTTTCTTCTTTTGGGTTTTAAGTATTGCAGATTTTTTCCATAGTTTGCTCCATATGCAGAGAAAGGCTATAGTTGAATCGTATAGAATGTTCTATTTCATATAATTACATGTCAGCACATTTAATTTTCTTACAATCTGACCAACTCAGGAAAATAAAAACTTTGCATCACAGACTAAAACAATCTTCCAAAAGGTAATGACCGACTAAATAATAAATATAGACAATCCCCTGAACAACAATCTTCATCTGCTATCATAGCCAAATCTTAGAATTTACTCATGGACACCTGTTTTATTGACTAACGAGATGATAACTTCATCATTTCTGATAATTCGGCCTTCGAGGTTGAAGAGATATCTATTAACTCGAGGAATGAGGCCTAAAAATATATTTGGAAAATATCCCTTAACCAAAGGTAATGGTTAAAAAAAGGAATAAAACTCCTACTAATTGGAGGAAATTTTTTGCATTTAAAAAAAAAAATAATATATATATATATATATAGAGTAGAAATTGAGTCACATATATAAATCTAATACCCTCTTTCTCATCCTATGCAAGCTTAAGAACTATATTCAGAAAAATAAATTTATTGTAATACTCAATTTAGGATTAAAAATATTTAAAGAAAAACTAATGAGCGTATAGATCTACAAGATAAAGTTTTATAACTTATATTGATAATCTTGAAACCTGCCAGAGAAGTTATAGAGATTGTTGATGCACGATAGAACCATCCACACCGAGATCTACCAAAGAAGTAGTTCACACTGAGATGGATAATCGGGTAGGCGGGTGTGCGACTTTCAAATTGAAAATATACAACCCGTAAAAAATGTATATATCTTCTAAAATTCAAACCACAACTAATCCAATAAGAAACCTAAACATATACTAATCTGTTTTATGCTGGTCATGGAATAGGCTTTAATTCCAATCTTGCTATGAAGAAGGCTTAAAATCTCAACAAAACAAAACAAAAAAAAAATCTCACCATGAAAAAGAGTTAAAATATCATCATGAAAAAATGTTTAAAATCTATACATGAAAATCGGCTGAAAATGATACATTGGACTACACGCATTTATGGGTTGAAAATTTCAACTATATCTCATTGTAAAATAATATCATTGTTATATAGGATTTTGCATCAAAATTTCTTAGCATTTGATTTTCTATAATAGAAATTTATCTTCCAATAATTTGATTATTTTACAGTTTAGTAATAAATTTGTATACACCAATTATCAACTAGATTCCCCTTTTACAATAACTGACCTTTTATAGTTTCTTTGAACTATTATTGTTGTATTACTGTTAATTTTTTTAAAAGATCTTTCTAATAATTGAAATAGATGATTATTTTCTTTAACCGTTCAACAATTTATAACTCAAACTTAACTTAAAATGGTTTAGAACATACTTAGTTTTGAGGGAGATTTTTGAAATTCTATATTAGTTTATTTTACCAATTTATTTTATTAGGTCATATTGATCAATATAGTAACTTTTAATCTAGTTTTCTTATAGAATAAGTTTTTTCCTCGAATATTGAGACATATATCTAAATTATATCTTTATCGTAGCATATATTCATAATATAATTTTTGTATGATTTGGAAAAATAATTTTTTCGTCTTTAAAATATGTTTATAGAAAATTTTTTTTCAAAATTTAAGAAACGTTTTTAAATATGAAAAAAATTATGTTTGTCAATACTCTTTCTTGTGTTATAGTCTTCATATTTTTCACTTCTTTTATACTAAAAAGAAGATTCAGGTCATTGAAAAAAATACAAGATTTATTATAATTACACAAATTATTTTGACGTACTATTAATTAATTACATTAAATTTATGTAAACCTCTTTAGTTAAAGGCCTCTTACCATTCTAAAAGTTATTGTCATAGCTCCTCCTCAAGACATATTTGAATTTGTTGTAAAAACGTTTGAGTATGAGATTGAGTTTCAATAAAGATTTTAAACAAGAAAAATATAGAGAACATAAAGTAAAGAACACAGGATATATCGTGGTTCGACAAAAGTTGTCAACATCCACGTTGGGATACGATTTGAGAGCGCATTTCCACTATTACCACAGTTTCACTGATTATACTTATCACGATTACATACAACCAAGTATTAACCAAACTCATATATAGAAATCGCTAATCTAACCCAATACTCAACTACGCTGAATATAAATGCTTGAATCGACAAGATTAAAGGAATATACAAGATTTAGCTAACTATTACAAAAAATTTAAAGCTAGAAATACTAATACTGAGCAAAGCCTAAGTTTGACTCTATTTGAGACGAGATAGTATTTTGAAGAAGGTGAAGAAGAGAATGAATGGAAGTGTGAAGAGATTTCGCCTTTTATTTAGGATCTCTAGGTCTTTAATCTCAGGCGTCCAAATGGAACGAGATCAACGCCTTAAAACTTTTGCATTTACTTAAACAAACGATGTCTCAATGCTGAGTTGGTAAAGGTCAAGGAGTCAAATCGAGAAAGAGAATAAGATAGTTGAATTGGTCAAATTCCACATCAGCTTAATTACACTTCACATATTACTATAACTCCACCTTGAAGTGTACATCATCAAGGATCATCTACAAGAACATCATCTCCAGTAGTGATGATAGCAGAGGTACATTTCAAATCATCTAGCCCAAAGTACCTACACAAAATTCAACCAATACACAACAAATCGAAACATAGTTTGAATTTACAGTTAGTAATTAATTTAGTGCCCAAATCAGAAGGATTGAATTCAGAGGAAATCTTTTCCAATCTAACTTCATTATTGGAAAGTATATCTCTAATAAAATGATATTTCACATCAATATGCTTGGTCCTCTCATAATATATATGATTTTTTCTTAAGAGTATAGCACTTTGACTATCAGAATGACTGACAGATTTGCCTTTAACCAACTTTACTTCCTTGAGAAAATTTTGTAACCAAATAGCTTCTTTGAAATAGTCTATAATAGAAACATATTCAGATTCAGTATTGGAAAGAGCAACTAAAGGTTGAAGTTGGGATTTCAGGATATGCAATTCTTCCCCAGTGTCAAACAATATGCAATAGTAGACGTTCTAGAGTCTATACGACCTGCAAAATCAGAATCTATATAGCCAAAAATCTCAAAAGGACAATAATGATTACCATATACAAAACTAATATTCAAAGTAGAATTTACATAATCCAACACATGTTTTATAACTAACCAGCAATCAGAACAAGGGTTAGATATGAATCTACAAAGCAGAGAGATAGAAAAAGACAAATCAGGACTAGTTCTAATCATAGCTTACATAAGTGATCCGAGAACATTAGTGTAAGGAAAATTCTCCATTTTTAAAATATTAGATTGTGATTTGAGGCAAAGTTGTTTAGACAAAACAAAATGTCTAGCCAATGGCATCTGTACATGTTTGCTATTCCAGTTACCATATTTAGAAATAATCTTTTCTAAATATGGTTCTCGATGTAACCTTAACATGCAATTGTTTCTATCTCTATCAATAATCATACCTAGAATTTTTTCAAGCATGACCTAAATTTTTCATTTCAAACTCAGATTTCAATGCACATTTTAACTTATCAATTAAAGACAGAGAATTTCATATAATCAACATATCATCCACATACATAAGAATATAAATCACACAATTTTACTTCCAAGTGAATGAAAAACAGGTATCATACTTTGATCTCAAGAAACCAAAGTACAAAACAAAAGAATCAAACCTTTATAACATTATCTTGATGACTGTTTTAGGCCATATAGTGATTTTTTAAGTAGGCAAACATGATCATGTAGTTTTGGATCATGATAGCCTTCAGGCTTCCTCATGTAAATAGGTTCATCCAAGTCCACATGTAAGAAACCCGTCTTAACATCTAACTGCTTAATCTCAAGGTTAAAACAAACTTCATATGCTAACAAAACTCTAATTGTTTTAAAGTTAATAACAGGTGAGAAAATCTCAGTGAAATCAATGCCTTCTCTCTGAGGATAACCTTCAACTACCCATCTAGCTTCATATTTAGGTGGATCCTTCTTAGAACTTCCTTCTTTAAGTTTATACAACCATCTACACTCAACTAGTTTTGCCTCGCTAGGCTTAGTAACCAAAATCCAGGTTTTATTGAGTAGTAATGAGTTATACTCATATTCTTGGAATTGATCCACTGGGTTTTCTTCTTACAGCTAATAGCGTCAAGGTAAGTGTAGGTTCAGAATCTTTGATCTCAACTGCAGCTGTATGAGCAATATAAACCGAATCAGCGTAGGAATACTTACTAGGAGCTCTTGTTTCTCTCTAGGCCTATCTCTTGCCAGCTGGTAACCTTCCAGTCCTCCAACAGTTGACTCGGCCAAGTGGTCAGCCTCTTCATGATTAGTTATGTCAGGTTGTTCTTCATCATTCTCTTGATCCACGTGTTACTCCACTTGGTGGTCTTCAGTTGAAGGCTTAATAGGCTGCACAGGGCTGAGCGGCTCCACCTCAAAATCTAGATACAAGGTATTCCCATAAGGTTCAGCTACAACATAACTTCATGTTACCTTCATAATATTACAAGGAAAAGTAATTTCATCAAATATAACATCTCTACTTATAATAATTTTTAATCCACCAACTAACTTATCCCATAATCTGCTTTAACCCCATGTTGTTGTTGGTAACCAATCATAACACATTTCAAAGATCTGGGGTCAAGTTTACCTTCTTTGGTATGTGCATAAGCAACACACCCAAAGATTGTTAAGTTTGATAAGTCAGGTTTGGATCATGTCCAAACCTCCATAAGAGATTTAAAATCAATAGACCTGTTGGGGCTCCTGTTGATTAAATAAGTAGCAGTATATAAAGCTTCCCCCCAAAAACATTTAGGTAAGCCAGAGGTAAGTAAAAGACATCTAACTTTTTTCAAAAGAGTTATATTCATCCTCTCAGCAACACCATTCTGCTGAGGGGTTTTCCTAACAGTTTTATGCCTCAAAATACCATTTACTTTGCAAATATTATCAAAATATTCATTGCAAAACTCAAGACCATTGTCAATTCTAAAAACTTTAACTGTTTTACCAGTTTGATTTCCTTCCAAAACTTTCCAATCCTTTATTTTAGAAAAGTTTCATCATTTGTTTTTAAAATAAAAGTCCAAACCTTCTACTATAGTCATCCAATATAGACAAAAATACATGTATAACCAAGAGCATCAAACCTTTCAGGACCCATAAGTCTGCATAAACATATTCTATAAAGTTACAGGCTAGATGTACACCAGCCTTAAACTTTTGTCTATGTTGTTTAGCTAATAGACAGTCCTCAAGAAAGGCAAGTCACATAGAGTATCTTTACCAAAACTGCCATTTTTACCAAGTAATGTAAGCCCTTGTTGACTCATATGCCCAAGTATAAGGTGCCATTTATGAGTAGCTGCAGGCTTAGGAAAGGAAATTATATTAGTCAAACAAGAAATATGAGTTCCATTTAATACATATAGAACAGCACCTTTAGTCCCAGAGAAAGGAAGTTTGGAATTTTTATACACATGTATACTGTCCTTAGACACTTCAGAAACACAATCAAGGTCATCAAGGGCACCTAAAGAAATCAAATTTCTTTTTAAATAAGGGATATATCTCACAATGGTCAAAGTGATAAGATTTCTGTCATACATTTTTAGTTTAATTTCCCAATACCCTTCACACCACAAGTTTTATCATTTACCATATACACAGTTTTATTACAAGTCTCAACTAGATATTGGAACAAATCAAATAAGGGGCTCATATGAAAAGCACAGCCATAATCAAGAATCTAACTAACATGACTCGACTGTATAGCCAGAATCAAGAATCCAACTAACATGACTAGACTTATCAATGACATTCAGTACCTCATATATATCATCATCAATCTTATGCATTCTAACCACATTGGACTCATTCATATTAACAGATTGTTTGTTTTTCAACTTAAAACATATTTTCTTTAAATGACCAATTTTCCCACAGTGAAAGAACTTTCTAGTTTCTTTGCCCTTATTCTTATTGTTAGGGAAAGATTTTTTCTGTTTATTCACCTTAGGGGCATGTGTATCACATGTTCTAGGTTTTATAATCAACTTTGAGCCTGTTCTTCTAATAATTTTAATCTCATTTTCTTGGGAGTTTAAAGCGCGCAGTAATAACTTGTTGAAAAGTAGGGCCAATACTAGCATATTGAAACACATCTTTCACAACTTGATAAGATTGAAGAATAGAATTTAAGATAATCATGCATATACTAGAGTCATCTAAAGTCTGTGGGGTACCATTTAGCACAAGGGTCATTTTCAAGAACTCATCAAGGTTATCCTCTAAATATATTAGGGTCCATCTTATAGTTAAACAGAGAACCTCTCAAAAAAGATAAATTAGGCAAAGACTTAGATTCTATTTACTCTACTAAATGAACGAGACCAACGGTTCAAAACCTTTGCGCCTTTACTTAAACAAACGACATTGCAATGCTGAGTTGGTAAAGGTAAATGAGTCAAACAGAGAAAGAGAATAAGATAGTTAACTTGGTCAAATTCCACATCATCTTAATTACACTCACATATTACTACATAATTGAATATGGTGAATAACAAAATTTGAATTTGTAGCTACCGTGAAAAATCTATGTCTCCTTTGAACTAGAAACTCAGCTCTTCATTCTTTTTATGGCAGTGAGAGATTTGAAGAAGGCTAAATGGACATAAGAGAAAATGAAAATCCATCACCATTACACCACACGATAACCATGCCACTATTCTTCATTGACCGTCTGGTGGAAAATCTTGATAAATTGATTAAAATGAAGGATGGTTTACTTGTCCCTTTAAGACACTTTAATTTAACTTCATTAATATATGTTATGTCTGAATAAGTATCTTGCTGTAGTGATCATCAAAGCCTTCAAAAATTGCGAACCATAACTAAAGCAAAAGAAGCAATTACTGTACAAAATATAACAAAGAAAGAATATACTCTATGTTGTACAATCACGGTGTAAAATAGTTTTATCTTTGGAAAAAATAGATCAAAGATCTATGGTTTAAACTTTGTTTTACAAACTCATACAACACAAGTAAAAGAAATTGCAGATAAGTAAAGAACAAGAAGATTTATCATGGTTCAGCACTAAAGGCCTACATCCACGTTGAAGCCATCCAAGGGAGATGCTTCATACACTATCAAGCACGGTTACAACTTCAGATCAGATGTTCAACAATATAAGAATAGAAACCGAGAGCTTCAATCAGAAACCCTAACCCTCTGTTGAGAAATACTACTCAATGATCAAGAGAAAACCTTGATCTAACCATCCTAATCAAGTTTCTTTATAACTCAAAAACTTGATGTTACAAGAACCCTAATAATCTGCTAAAGAAGATGAGATAGCGGAAGATACGAAGTCAAAGAAGAGAAGAAGAAGTCTGACCGAAGGTGTGAAAGAAGGCTATATATACCGAGCAGTGGAGGAATTCAATCACAGCCCTCCATCTTTTATATCCATCAAAGGTCCAGATGTAGCCACATGTATAATATATCAACCAAGTTATTCCCGTAAAACCACTTAAGTAATATATTGACTCAAGTCAATATAATAGCCACACAAGAGTCCAACTCATTTGCCACATAATAATTTTGACCAAATGGTTGACTTTAATTTCAAAAATCTCCACCTTAAAGTAAACACTTCTTATTCTTGAAATCTCTCTTCAACATCAGCTGTCATCCACTACTTAGTGCAAAAACCATCTCCCTTGGTTGCTTCAAAAACATGCAACAACGAAAACCACGACATAATTAATAATCTAATTAAGTAAAAGAGGATACATCAACCAACATTCAACAAGCTCAAGCAATGCTTGAATTTGCTTACGGTTAAAAATTTAGTTCCTATATCTACATGACTATCCTCATTGTGAATTTTTATCAGTTTAATTTCTTTAGAGCAATGCCAGTTTATGATAAAACAAAATTTAACATCCATATGTTTAGTTCATTCATGATATACTGGATTCTTACTCAAGTGTATAGCACTTTGACTTTCACTAAAAATAGTAACAGTTGACTTAGTCAACTTTAATTCACTTGTTAAATCTTGTAACCAAATTGCTTCCTTAAAACAATCATTGATTGCAACATACTAAGATTCAGTGGTTGATACCGCCACTAAGGGTTGTAATTGTGATTTCCATGTTATACAGTATTTACCAAGGGTGAAATATTATGAAGTTGTTGATTTTCTACTGTCTCTAACACCAGCAAAATATGCATCCATATAGCCTATTGACTCAAAAGGAGCATTCCAGTTACCATAACACCATCCCACAATCAAAGTAGTATTTCTATAAGAAACAACCCATTTGAAAGTTGTTCAGTGTTCAGGATGTGGATTTGACATATATCTGTTGAGTAGTGAGATAGCATATGATAGATCAGGTCTTGTATTGATCGTAGCATACATAAGTGATCCAATCACATTGGAGTAAGGAATATAGCTCATTTTGACCTTTTCAGAACTGTTATTGGGACATTGATTCTCGCTCAAGATAAAATGCCCAGCTAGAGGCATACCCACTTTCTTACCATTCAAGTTACAATATTTCTCAACCAATTTTACCATATAGGGTTTTTGATGCCGATTTAGGCTACATTCTGTCTTATACCTCTCTATAACCATTCCTAGGATCTTTTTGGCTTCGCCTAGATCCTTCATATCAAACTCAAAGTTTAAATCAACTTTAAGTTTATTAATGCTCTACACTAAAATACTGATTAGTAGCATATCATCAACATCTAAAAAAAATTATCATGCTTTTAGCTAACACACTTTAATACAAACAACTATCATAATCACATCTCTTAAAACATAAACTCAAAACAAATGTATCAAATCTTATATGCTATTGCCTAGGAGACTGCGTAAGACCATACAAAGATTTTTTGATTAAACATACATAATCAGGATGTTTAGGATCTACAAATCCCTTAAGCTGTATCATGTAAATATTTTCATCAAGTTCACCATGCAGAAAAGCTGTTTTAACACCAAGTTGTTCGTTCATGTTCCAGATTAAAACATGTAACATTAGATAACATCATTCTAATTGTCTTAAGCTTAACAACATGAGCAAATATTTCATGAAAATCTATGTCTTCTCTTTGGGTATAACCCTTAGCTACAAGTCTTGCCTTATATCTAGGTTGATCAGTGTCAATTAGACCTTATTTAATCTTATACAACCATCTCCACTCTATCAACTTATGGTTAGTAGGGAGTTTTACTAAACTCTAAGTCTTGTTAACATGTAAGGAATGCATTTCCTCTTTCTTAGAAGCTAACCAACAAGTTTTGTTCTTAGATTTCAACACCTTAGTATAAGATTCAGGTTCAAAATTTGTTACCTTAGTAGCTGCAATTAATGCAATATATACTAGTTCATCATAGGAATGCCTATTATAAGGTTTAGGATCCCTTTTTCCTCTATCTCTAATTAACTGGTAATTTTCCAGGCTGTCTTTGAGTGACTCCTGAGGTGTCTCAATGTTAGTGTTGTGCTCAGAGTCAACTAGTTGCTATGTGTATTGGGCTCCATCAGGGTCTTTCTCAGATCAGGTTAACTTTGTTCTATTGCATCATCTCTAGTGTTTGAAATTGGCTCTACCTCAATTGCAGTACCCTCAGGGACAGTTTCAGGCTTAGATGGATCATTACCTAAAATCACAACACTTTTGTTGCAAGAAAAGTTAGTTTCATAAAATATAACATCCCTACTAATGATAATTTTAATACCATTTGCACTTTTATCCCAGAACCTGTAACCTTTAGTGCCATGCATAGATTGGTAACCAAGAAATACACATTTCAAATACCTAGGGTCTAATTTACCTTCTCTATTATGAGCATATGCAGCACAACCAAATATTCTCAACTCAGACAAATCAAGCTTTTTGTTATTCCATAATACCATAGGACACTTCGTGTTAAGGGAACTATTTGGGCTCCTATTTATCAAATAAGTAGTAGCATATAGCGCTTCATCCAAAAGGACTTAGACAAACATGAGGTCAAAAGTAAACATCTAATTTTTTCAAGTAAAGTTCTATTCATCCTCTCAGCCACCCCATTTTGCTGTGGGGTTTTTCTTACAGTCCTGTGTCTCATAATTCCATGGGATTTATAGAAGTTATCAAATTCTTCATTACGAAACTCAAGGACATTATCAGTCCTAAGTGTTTTAACACATTTTCCAGTTTGTTCCTGTAAAACTACCCACTCTTTTATTGTGTTGAAAGTGTCACTTTTATTCTTTAATAGAAAGGTACACACCCTCCTAGAATAATCATCAACTAAGGACAGAAAAAACCTTTTCTCCCCATGTGTTTCATGTTTCTCAGGCCCCCATAAATCATCATGAATATATTAAAGTTTTCACTTAGACAAATGAACCTAAACAGTAAACTTCATCCAATGTTGTTTAGCTAAAACACAAGGTTCACAGAAGTTTAGCGAAGTAATAAAGTCCTTACCAAACATGCCATCCTTGCTTAGCACATTGAGTCCTAACTGACTCATATGCTCTAATCTTAAGTGCCACGTAACTGTAGCTGCACTTTCAACACTAGTTTCAAAATTGTTAATATCATGTATAATGCAAATTCCATCAAGAACATATAAACCAAATTTTTTCTTTCCACACAGGACAAGTTTATCATTCTTATGCACATTAATAACACCATTGCATACATCATACACACAACCAAGGTCATCTAACACACCTAATGATATCAAATTTCTCTTCAGGTAAAGTATCCATCTCACATTATTGAGGGTTACCACATTACCATTATTAAGCCTCAAATCAATATTACCAATCCCAGCAACTTGACAAGTATTTTATTCCCTATATAGACAGTATCAGAATTCATATCTTTTAAGTCATAAAACCATTCTTTCTTCGGGCTCATGTAAAAATTACAACCAAAATCTAAAATCCACCTAGCTTTACAAGTAATATCAGATACATATAGAACTTCACAATTATCATCATGTTTTAGGGGCATACAAGCAAGATTGGTCTCATGATTATTCATAGTTTTATTCTAAAGAGCATAAGAGTTCTTTTAAATATGTCCAGGCTTACCACAATGATAACATTATCTCTTTTCAGACTTATTTTTATTTCCACTTATTAGGTTTAGCATGCTCAGGGCACTCAGGTTTATGTTTTACAAACAAATTATTTCCTACACGTTTCATATTTTTCAATTCAAGCTCCCTAGTTTTCAAAGAAGCAACCATCTGATCAAAGGTAGGTATAAAAGTAGAGTATTGAAAAGCATCTTTATTAACTTGGTAATAATCAGATATAGCATTCAAGAGGATCATAAATTTAGTGGTCTCATCTAAAGCCATATCATAACCTTTCAAAACCAAGTTAAGTTTCAAGAATTCATCTACATTCTCATCTATAGTTTTAGAGGAATCCATTTTATAAGAAAACAAAATTCCTTTCAGAAAAGCCAAGTTAGGAGCCAATTGTACAGAATATAGAGATTCGAGTTTACCCCAAAGTTCAATTTTTGTTTCAACACTATCTACCTTTCGTATGACATTGTCAGAAAGATTCAAGAATAGAATATTATAAGCCTCTTCCCTTATTTCATTAACTCGCTTTCGAGATTCCTCTAAATATTAGGTTAAGGAGCAGCTAACACTTTATTATGTAATAGTAATACACACATTTACTTTTTCCAAACTCCAAAATCATTCTTTCCATCAAGCATAGACACTTCTAGCCTTGTTGTAGCCATTTTTATACCTATATATCATGAATAGATACACAACACAAGGCAACAATTATTAGGTAGATTTTGGAAAACCCTAAAAGTTTTAGATCTGTGATTTTCAATAAAAGATAATGAACTTCTATTGTAGAAAATATTTTCAAAAGAATTAAAACCGCCAAAACACAGATCTGTAAGATAGACAACAAATATTTTCTGAAAAACGTTTTTAGACAAAATCAAACTAGGCTGTGATACCACCGTTGTACAATCATGGTGTAAAATAGTTTTATCTTTGGCAAAAATAGATCAAAGATTTATGGTTTAAACTTTGTTTCACAAACCCAGAACACACAAGTAAAATAAATTGTAGAAAAGTAAAGAACATGAAAATTTATCGTGGATCAACACTAAAGGCCTACATCCACGTTGAAGCCATCCAAGGGAGATGCTTCAGACACTATTGATATCTCCTCATTTGTGATAGATTTATATTAGGATGAGACATCATTTTAATGATTTAGGAAGTCTTGGAGTCGATTTTCTTGAGAAATATTGCACTTTCCTATTTTGAGTCTTGATTTAGTGAAATAATATTTTTAGAGCATATTGGGTTTAATTATTTATTTAGTGTGAAACTTTAAAGATAATTATGGAGATTAATTAAATTTCAAGTCAAAGACTACAAGATATGGAAAGAGATAGACATGGTAATTGGAGATAAGGAAACAAAAGCTAAAAACATGGAAAAGGAAAAGCTGCCTTAATCCTGAATTTCTGCACCTACGACTACAAATCAGCTTATATCTCCAGAAAGGTGTGGAATCTGGAGAAACGGTCAAGAGTAAAGTTGAAGATCTTTCCGAGACGTTGAATTTGGTATACTCATACGCGTCAAACGGATGAGTATTGAAGCTGCTAGGACCAAAATAAAAACGGGCCTGATTGCATGTTTTTAGGGTTATGAATTTGAGTTGGGCTTGGAGTCCACTACTTACTTCTCCTTCAAGAAAACGAATTAGGTCTTCCTAAACACCTATAAATACACCCTTAAACCATTGTAAACATGTCCTTGCTCAGTTTCAAGCTTAGGCTTAGTCCTTACTTGTATTTTCTCACTTTTAAATAATAGCTTAGTCCTTTATATTTATTATTCATCCTTAGAATCAAGCTATTCATCCAAGAAGCAAGCTGACCTATAGAGGAAGACAAGAAGAAGAAGTTGGAGAGTGACAAACTCCTCTTCTACATCTCACCTTCTCTATATTTAGGGTATTTAGCTATAGATTTATGCTCAACCATATTTCTAAGCTTTTATTCGGTAAGTTTTACTTTTAATTGTTGGGTTATTATTTTGTCTAAATTCATAAACACTATTTGTTATTTTAATTGATTGAGCTTGGCGTATATTTTTATTATGTGTTTGACTTATTGTTACATCCTTAGATTTGGTCAATCTTAGGATTATTCTTAGTTATTGACAACACCACATAATCGTCTAGTTTTGATCCTTTGCCTAACTAGATAGCCATAAAGGTTTGATTTAATCACCAATCATTACCCAAGACCTTGGTAGTGGAGAGGTTTCTCCTAAGCCTAGAAAAGGCTAGGTAGAATTTAGAATCCTGGTTAATATATAATACTTAATATGTGACAAGTTAGAATAACAAGTTAGTAAAATAGACTCATAATATTAATCCTAATTTATTTAACTTACATTAATATTTATTTATTTGCGTTAGGTTATTATTTATCTTATTATATTCTATTCGAAACATATAAATCCATCTACGCTTGTTAAATATATGTAGATCTAACGGATTAAATCCCTGCGACCGAACTTAACTTATCATTAAAACTTGCAAACGATCTGTGATACTTGCAGTGAGTTCTGTGGTTCTCAAGGGTGTGTGCTCTTTATTATTATCTTTATTTATCTATTAATTTATCACACCTTTACACCCACCAAGTTTTTGGCGCCGCTGCCGGGGATTTATCTTTAAATTAAATCTATTTTGTGTTTATTTAGTGTAGAAGTTTTTATTTGTTTTCAGTTTTTACGCTTTCTTTTTGTTTTAGTCTTTCTCAGGATTTTAGATAAGAACGTCCCATTCATTCTTGGGCGTCCATTCCTAGCCACCAGCGATACTATAGTGCATTTGAATGAAGGAACCGTGACTCTCCGTATTGAAAATAACTGTGAAACGTTCTATATTTCGGGGAAGAAGAAAAAGAAAAATGGGTCGAAAGAACTATATCCAATCAGAGTTGTAACCAAGAAGCTGGAACCTGTAAGCCCCCAAGAAACTATGGAGAAAAAGATTGAGTTTGGGGTAGGAGACGAGGTGGCATGGAAACATCCCAATCCCAAACATAACAGTTCTTGGAAGGGGCCCTATGTTATCATGCAAATATTCTCAGAAGGAGTGGTCGAAACATAGGCTATCGAAGGTTGCAAGCTCGAGTTGGTGAGTGTTAATCATCTCACTCACTACTGAGGAGGCTATAAAAAGAAATAACCGAGGTAACGCGTCTAACTTTAAAAGACGTTAAACAAAAGTGCTATACGGGAGACAACCCGTTTATGTTTTCGTGTTTTTACGTTTTTAGTTTATGTTTAGTTTAGTTATTTTTAGTTGATATTGCATTCTTGAGGAAGGTAGTAGTGTTTTTGATGTTCAGGTACTAAGAAAATCGAGTTAGGGAGAAAAAGAAAAAAATTCGGATAAAATCTGACCCTCTCACCGGTATACCGGCGCGGCTACGAAAAAAACATGTGCCACGGGTTCACGTCACGGGTTTTATGCAGAGAAAAAAATCAGACCCTTAGGTCCGGTATACCGGGCCCCATGGCCGGTATACCGCCCGACTCCGCTGGAGAGAGAGAGAAAAATTGCGTTTTTCAGGTTATAAGGGTGAGGAGGTTGCTCTATTCCGAATTTTTTAATCCTTAAACTTCTCCTTCTTCCCCAAACCTCTCCCAACTCCATTAAAGCTTCAACAAACCTACAACCAATATCAAAACACCACCAAATCACCATGAATTCTCATCCAAATCCTTCCCCACATCATTACAAAGAAAATTCAAGCACCCAATTCATATCAAAACACCTAGAAACCAAGAATCAAAACCATGAACTTCAAAATCTTCTTCTCAAATTCCTTAAACCCACATCATTAAAGCTTGATTCCATGATACCCACATAGAGATTCATCATCAATTCACCTTTCCTAAACCAAATGAAGCTTGTTCAACCTATAATTAAAAGTTTCAAATTTCAAGAGTGCTCAAAGCTTTGAGTTGGGGGTAAAAAGAGATGATGAAGAGAATAGAGATATTATCAAGTGTTATGGGATATGAAGAATCAAAGCAAGGTGTTGGGTAAGATCAAGAATAAATCAATTGAGATGGGTATTAGTTCGGGAATAAATTACAAGGTAAATCGGATCAAGAGAGTAAAGGAAAGCATGCAGTGGTGAATTCAAAGAGAAAAAAGGTTTCAACTTTCATAGAGAAGACACCATAACCTCTTCCTATCAAGATCCATCTACCCAAGATGAACAAAAGCTTCTGTGACGCTAGTAGATGTGTTCAAAACATATTCCTGGATGAACAACTGTCACATGAGAGATTATTCAAAGAGCAAAGTTGGAAGAAGATAAACAAGAGATTTCTAGAGGGTTATTGATTGGGATGGAGCATAAGAAGATGTAAGGGAAAGCGAAATTGGTGTAATAGAAATTTACATACATGAAAGCACTGCACCCTATTTCGGGTATTGATCAGGCGAGGTAAATAGCCTCGAAGAGTATGTTTTCTTTCTTCCTTACCTTTTCTTTATGTGCAATATCTGTGAAATTTTAATTTTCTTTTATTTTATTTTTGAGCCGTGGGGGCACGGCTCATTTTTGAGTTTGGGGTGTGGGGATTCGTTGTCTCTCATCTCCATTTTTCTAATTTTAGGTAAAATTAAATTTTTTGAAGGTTTAGATGTATGTAGAGTGTGTTTAATAGCTTAAAACCATAAGCTCACTGAGTTAATGATAGTAAGTAGTATGTTTATGAGCTATTTTATTTTGTATGCTTTGAGTATTTGCAGGAAAACACACGTTGATAGTAAAGAAAAGATTAGTGAGCAATGCGATAGAAAGTATGTTCGATCTCAGGGAACCTTGAGAAGTGTGTAGGCCGTGAGATCCAAGCTAGTTGACAAAACCATTTGATGAAAGTGATAAAGGTAAGAGAATAACGAAATTACATAGTGTAGAAAGTGATTAAGGCGGTTCTTTCATATTTGAAGCCTTTGAAGCTTTTTTATACCTTCTCACCATGTTATTTTTTATTTTATGCTATATCCTTCTCAGCCCCTTCTAGCCTTTCTAAAGCTTTTTATTGAAACACATTATAAGCCATATCTCTTTAGATTATAGGACTTTTCCATATGACCCGCACTCGAATCGCGATGCATAGAAAATTGTTTTAGAGCTTGAGTTTGGGGTGGTGGGTCCACCATTATGGGAATTGATATTGGGATGGGATTTTTGAGCTTATTTATTAATTGTGATTTGTGCTTTATATTGATGATGATTCACAAGATTATATTGTAACCCTTTGTCGGGGTAATAGTGAATGAAAAAGAAGCTACGAGCTAAATTTTCCAATAAGGGCATAAAAAGAAAAAATATATATATGAAAAAATAGCGTGATATCTCAACATTAAAAAGAGAGTCATGGCTGTAATGATTTAAAAAGAAAATATATATATTCGGACCGGCAAAGTGGAATTTTTATGTGAACATATTATGCTTTAATTGGGTTATTGGGGATGCTAAATTGTGCATCAAGAAATCATTGGGTTAAGTGAGAAACGTTTTATGAGAGTAACTCAAGCTCTAGGGCGATTCGTTGATGGCTAGTGAGGAGAGAGCCAAAAGCTCACTCTAAATTATCCAAATATACTCATCATACCGTCCCTAAGCCTAAATTACAACCTTAAAGATTTTTTGATTCTTTGCTATGTAATTGAGAAGTGATTGAGCCAATAGAGAGTAGTTAAATGGATCTTACTAGTGAAGGTCGATGAACAATCTATAGCTTCCTTGGTGAACTGAGTAAAGTTCCTCTCCTTCTTACATTGCGAAGCTAATTTAATCTTGAATTCAAACCGTGTTGACTATGAATATGAGAAGTGTACAGGTATGTAGTTTTTAAATATTATTACATGATATTTTCTGAGTAGTTGCTTTGAGTCTATTCTCCATATTCTGCTATCTTCTTCCCTCTGTGCTTAATTGACCTAGGTGTGTATTTAGAGACTTCCCTTTGTTTTTATCTTTATTGTATCAGGACGATACAACTTTGAGTTGGGGGTCTTGATGTCTCCTCATTTGTGATAGATTTATATTAGGATGAGACATCATTTTAGTGATTTAGGAAGTCTTGGAGTCGATTTTCTTGAGAAATATTGCACTTTCCTATTTTGAGTCTTGATTTAGTGAAATAATATTTTTAGAGCATATTGGGTTTAATTATTTATTTAGTGTGAAGCTTTAAAGATAATTATGGAGATTAATTAGATCCCCAGTCAAAGACTACAAGATATGGAAATAGATAGCCATGGTAATTGGAGATAAGGAAATAAAAGCTAAAAACATGGAAAAGGAATTTGGAGAAACGGTGAAGAGCAAAGTTGAAGATCTTTCCGAGACGATAAATTTGGTATACTGATACGCGTCAAACGGATGAGTATTGAAGCTGCTAGGACCAAAAGAAAAACGGGCCTGATTGCATGTTTTTATGTTACGAATTTGAGTTGGGCTTGGAGTCCACTACTTACTTCTCCTTCAAGAAAACGAATTAGGTCTTCCTAAACACCTATAAATACACCCTTAAACCATTGTCAACATGTCCTTGCTCAGTTTTAAGCTTAGGCTTAGTCCTTACTTGTATTTTCTCACTTTTAAATAATAGCTTAGTCCTTTATATTTATTATTCATCCTTAGAATCAAGCTATTCATCCAAGAAGCAAGCTGACCTATAGAGGAAGATAGGAAGAAGAAGTTGGAGAGTGACAAACTCCTCTTCTACATCTCACCTTCTCTATATTTATGGTATTTAGCTATAGATTTATGTTCAACCATATTTCTAATCTTTTATTCTGTAAGTTTTACTTTTAATTGTTGGGTTATTATTTTGTCTAAATTCATAAACACTATTTGTTATTTTAATTGATTGAACTTGGCGTATATTGTTATTATGTGTTTGACTTATTGTTACATCCTTAGATTTGGTCAATCTTAGGATTATTCTTAGTTATTGACAACACCACATAATCGTCTAGTTTTGATCCTTTCCTAACTAGATAGCCATAAAGGTTTGATTTAATCACCAATCATTACCCAAGACCTTGGTAGTGGAGAGGTTGCTCCTAAGCCTAGAAAAGGCTAGGTAGAATTTAGAATCCTGGTTAATATATAATGCTTAATCTGTGACAAGTTAGAATAACAAGTTAGTAAAATAGACTCATAATATTAATCCTAATTTATTTAACTTACATTCATATTTATTTATTTGCATTATTTATTTATTTGCGTTAGGTTATTATTTATCTTATTATATTCTATTCGAAATATATAAATCCATCTACGCTTGTTAAATATAAGTAGATCTAACGGATTAAATCCCTGCGAACGAACTTAACTTATCATTAAAACTTGC
This sequence comes from Nemophila menziesii, assembly GCA_029959085.1. NCBI lineage: Eukaryota > Viridiplantae > Streptophyta > Magnoliopsida > Boraginales > Hydrophyllaceae > Nemophila > Nemophila menziesii. The sequence continues at coordinate 2,019,154 of JARWIR010000075.1, read as the reverse complement.
AAATGATCTGTGATACTTGCAGTGAGTTCCGTGGTTCTCAAGGGTGTGTGCTCTTTATTATTATCTTTATTTATCTATTTATTTATCACACCTTTGCCCCCACCAACTATCAATCACAGTTACAACTTCAGATCATATGTTCAACAATACAAGAATAGAAACCAAGAGCTTCAATCAGAACCCTAACACTCTATTGAGAAATACTACACAATAATCAGGATATAACATTGATCTAACTATTATAATCAAGTTTCTTTATAACTCATAAACTTGATGTTACAAGAAACCTAATAATCTGCTGAAGATGATGAGAGAGCGGAAGAGACAAAGTCAAGAAGAGAAGAAGAAGTCTGACCAAAGGTGAGAGAGGAGGCTATATATACCCAGTAGTGGAGGGATTCAATCATAGCCTTCCATCTCTTATATTCAATCAAGATTTTAAACAAGAAAATATAGAGAACAGAAAGTAAAGAACACATGCTATATCGTGGTTGACAAAAGTTGTCAACATCTACGTTGGGCTCAATTTGGGAGCGCCTTTCCACTATTACCATTATTATCACCGATTACATTTATCACGATTACTGAACAACCAAGTATTCATCAAACTCTAAGAATAGAAACCGCTAATCTAACACAATACTCAACTACGCTGAATATCAATTCTTGAATCCGCACGATTCAAGGAATTTACAAGATTTACCTAACTATTACAGAGGATTTCAGGCTGCAAATACTAATACTGAGCAAACCCTAAGTTTGACTCTATTTGAGACGAGAGAGTATTCTGAAGAAGGTGAATAATAGAATGAATGGAAGTGTGAAGAGATTTCGCCTTTTATATGGGTTCTCTAGGTCTTTAATCTCAGCCGTCCAAATGAACGAGACCAACAGTTTAAAAACTTTTGCGCCTTTACTTAAACAAACGACATCGCAATGCTGAGTTGGTAAAGGTAAAGGAGTCAAATAGATAAAGAGAATAAGATAGTTAACTTGGTCAACATCCATATCAGCTTAATTACACTTCACATATTACTATAGAATTAAAGATGGTGAATAACAAAAATTTAATTTGTAGCTACCATAAAAAATCTATGTTTCCTTTGAACTGGAAACTCAGATCTTCATTATTTTTATGACAGTGAGAGATTTGAAGAAGGCTAGGTGGACACAAGAGAAAAGGACAAATCCATAACCATTATACCACATGAGAACCATGCCACTTTTCTTCATTGACCGTCTGGTGGAAAATCTTAATAAAGTGATTAAAATGAAGGATGGTTTACTTGGCCCTCTAAGATACTTAATTTAACTTCATTAATATATGCTATGTCTGAATAAGTATCTTAATGTAGTGATCATTCAAAGCCTTCAACAATTGCGTACCATAACTGAAGCCAAACAAGCAATTACTGTACACAATATACCCAAGAAAGAATATACTCTATGTTGTACAATAACGGTGTAAAATAGTTTTATTTTTGAAAAAATAGATCAAAGATCTATGGTTTAAACTTTGTTTTACAAACCCAGAAAACACAAGTAAAAGAAATTGCAGATAAGTATAGAACAAGAAGATTTATCGTTGTTCAGCACTAAAGGCCTACATCCACGTTGAAGCCATCCAAGGGAGATACTTCATACACTATCAAGTACGGTTACAACTTCAGAGCAAATGTTCAACAATACAAGAATAGAAACGAGAGCTTCAATCAGAAACACTAACACTCAATTGAGAAATACTACTCAATAATCAAGAGAAAATCTTGATGTAACTTTTCTAATCATGTTTCTTTATAACTCAAAAACTTGATGTCACAAGAACCCTAATAATTTGCTGAAGAAGATGAGAGAGCGGAAGAGACGAAGTCAAAGAAGAGAAGAAGAAGTCTGACCAAAGGTGAGAGAGAAGGATATATGTACCGAGCAGTGGAGGGATTCAATCACAACCCTCCATCTCTTATATCCATCAAAGGTCGAGATGTAGCCACGTGTCTAGTATATCAACCAAGTTATTCCCGTAAACCCACTTAAGTAATATATTGACGCAAGTAAATATAATAGACACATAAGAGTCCAACTCATTTGCCACAACACAATTTTCACCAAATGGTTGACTTTAAATTCAACACTCTATTTTGAGAAGATCTCATTAATTACATGACAACCTTAAATGATATCTAATTTATAAAATTGTTAATTATCTCATATTTCTATAACAGGTGAAATAAAGAATACCACAAACATATCATTAATAAATGGGTGATGATGAAGTTGAGTTCGGATGAGATCTCACTTGACAAGGAAGAGATGCACACATAACAATTAAAAAAGGAGTACTCTGTCTTAAACACAAACACTATTTCTTAAGACCATATGGTGAAATTATGATATAAGCTTGTGTTTTATTTATCTTTAATTATAAAAATTGTAAATTAAGGTAACAACAAGCCGTGTATTAATCGAAATTAATCCTAAACTTAGCCCTAATTGCACTACCAACGTGTCCAAGGTCACCACAATGTGTTTGATGTACACTGTCTCAGCGTGGTGTTTTTTACAGTGAGTGTGTATGTTTGGAAGCTGAACGGGTTCATTCTTTTATAGCCTAGTTCTTTATTACATACCATTGATATGTTATACCTTAATCGTCTAGTCTAGCATCTTGTAGTTTATTTTAACTGATAAGCTGTAAAATAATAAAGATATGAATTTTCTCTCTTTATGAGCGTATGTTTGAGTCATTGTTAGTCTGTGTGCCATGAGTGCTTCATATTCTGAATTTAGATATGGGTTGGGAAATGAGAAAATATTGAGTGGTGGTGTTGGAAAATAATATGTAGTAATTTAGGTAATGAAAAAGAGAGATGAATATGTATAAGGCTACTTCTAGTTTGAGTAGACACTTATATTTTCTTGTTAGAATGATGAGTAAAGTTCTTTACATGATGGATCTATATAGGCCATTTTAGATACTTGAAGAGACACTTACATAAACAATGACTGTAAACTCTTTAGAGATGCAATGTATAGACTCTAAGAGATACTTATAAGTTCATTGGATATAGACTAAGAGATTCAAATAATGGACTCAAAGTGTCTTATCTAGATTCAATGTATCAAATATATTAATATAACACTCCCCCTTAGTGTCTTTGGTAACTCCAATTAGTTCACGGAAAAACCCGAATTTGTCTCTTGGAAGTGCTTTGGTAAAAATATCAGCTACATGTTCTTCAGTCTTGCAATACTTGAGCTGAATTTCTTCTTCTTCTACATCTTCTCTTATAAGTGATGCTTGATTGCAATATGCTTTGTGTGACTATGGTAGACGGGATTTTTTGTCATTTCAATAGCAGAATTGTAGTCACATAAGAGAATAGTAGCTTCTTCTTGCTTCAAACAAATATCTTCTAAAATTTTCCTTAGCCATATAGCTTGAGAGGTTGTTAAAAATGTCGAAATATATTCAGCTTCCGCTGATGATTGTGCCACTGTTTTCTGCTTTTTGGATGCCCACGAAAATATACCAGAACCAAAGGAAAAAGCATAACCCGATGTGCTTTTCATATCATCAACACATCCGGCCCAATCACTATCACAAAATCCGAGCAAGTTTGCTTCAACATTTCTTTCATATGATATACAAAATGCTAGAGTACCTTGAATGTATCACAACACTCTTTTTGCAGTTCCAAAGTGATTTTGACTTAGCTTGTGCATGTATCTCGACAACATGCTTGTTGCATACATGATGTCCGGTCTTGTTGCGGTTAAATACAACAAGCTTCCATCCAAAATTCGATAAACCGAATTGTCTACTTCTTTACTTCCATCTTCTTCGTTCAACTTTTCGTTCACAATCAAAGGTGTAGCCACGAGTTTGCAATCTCTCATTCTAAATTTCTCTAGAAGAGTTTTGGTGTACTTCTTTTGTCTAATTAAAATATTATCTTTGTTTTGACAAATCTCAATACTCAAGAAGTAATGCAAGAGACTCATATCACTCATTTCATAGTTTTTCAACATGTCTCTTTTAAAACTTTTAATCATTATTTGTTATTCCCGGTGAATACTAAATCATCAACATAAAGTAAAGCGATAAGAATCCCAGTATTACCTTGTATCTTCACATATAATGTTGCCTCACTTTTAATCCTTTGAAAATATGCTTTGAGGAAATATGAATCAATCTTGCTATAACATTCTCGGGGTGCTTGTTTCAACCCGTATAATGCCTTTTTCAATTTGTACACTTTGTTTTCTCCTCCTTTGATAAGGAATCCTTGTGGTTTCTCAACATAAACATCTTCTTCCAATTTACTATTCAAAAATGATGATTTTACGTCAACTTGATATAAGAACCAACCGTTTGAGAAGCCAATACAATGAGTACCCGAATCGTATCCAATCGAGCTACCGGTGCGAAAGTTTCCTAAAAATTTCCGGGTTGTTGTGAACACACTCCTCACTTTATTTTACATATTTTTCAATAAGATTAAGAGCTGAGCAGCAGCATCATAAGAGAGGGAAGAAATGGGTTTTTCCCAAAAATCACCATTCTTTCTCATTGGAGCTCTGAATCTATTCGTTCCAAAATGTACTTTTTTATTTTAGTTTTTAAATATGACTCCAATAGCATTTTTCATTATTTTTAATTATTTGAGTATGAACTAAACCCTCATTTCTTGAAGATTATGATTATTTAAGAACCTTAATTGATTCTATATGATGTTTGAGATTAAATATTTAATTAAATTGGTGCATAAAACTTGTGTAAAATACTGATCTCTTCTTGTAGGAATAGTGATTAGCCTAAGTAATTGATCTTGCATCAGGTAGGGGGTTCCAATTGTTGATAGTGTATACACTCTTGGTGCTCTTTAATGAGGCAACATGTCTTGACTAGTCAATTACCCGCTAGGGTTTAAACTTTCATATCTCAGAGTTTGACTACGTGAGATTCCTAAGTCGATCCTTACATAAGTTAAGAAGACTGTAGAATCTGGTTAATATGAATAAACAACTTACATTTATATCTTGAACATCATAACTAGAATTTTTTGGTGTACTAGAATTCCTTAAGCATAACTCACATATTTGAAAACTTCGCTTTAATTAATCGTATTTCCATTATATTAGTTTAATTTCATTTTTTGCTATTTGTCTTCTACATTATTATAAAAAAAATACTTCTTCATTTTATTTTCATATTTGTTTCTTTACAAACTATTCATTATTATAATAGGAAACACCTCGACTTAACAATTATGATCCTTGAGGAGATGATACATTCTCAAACTTTTTCTAATATTTGACCAGAAAACCCGTACACCTGCAGAAAGTTGCTTCCTTCCTATGAATTGATTTTATTACGTCTGAGGGAGTAACAATATGTGTATATATATATATATACATATATATATATATATATATATATATATATATATATATAAATAGATATGTATGTGTGTGTGTCTCTGTGTATAACATTTACATGACACACAGTGTAAAAAGTTTGCATAACTCAATACTTCAAAAATCATAGGTTCAAAATCAATTTACAAGTGTACTTACATTGTTTCCAATAATGAAAGTCTACTCCTCCTTAATTTTATGCATATTTCATATTAGATGACCTAAATGGTAAATTTAAACATATTGAATAATTTTAGTGATTACTAACATAAATTAGGGAACATATATTAGTAACAAAATATATGATATAATTGAATCCATCTAGGTAATAACAAATACAACATAGTTTAACGTCAATATATTGGCTTGTTTATTGTGACTTAAAATTGGTTAAAACCTTTTGAAGTTAAATACCATTTGAGAAATAAATATTTAGTCAAGTTAAATATAATTGTATAGCCTTGAACGAGCTTCTCAAGGAAAAAATGGTTTGTTTGGCTTTCTTTAGTAGAATTAGTAGTGATGTTTATGATGATACATGAATAGTAGTGATGTTTGTAATAAAATTAGGTTTTTGAAGAGACAAAAAGAAACAAAAAAAAGTAACAGGTTATCATCTAGAGAAAAAATTTATATATATATATTTTGGTTCTGAATCCTTATCGCTAAATGATTTAAGCCTATCAATTCATAAATGGATCACATTAAATAGTTGAGCTTTAGATTTTGTATTCTTTTTTGTTTTTCGCGTGTGTTATATCAAATTCTTGGATAAGAACAATGTAATTATTAGTATCTTTCTTCATATAGATAAAGATATATCTTTTATGGCATATTACCATGAGTAGAAGATGATCCATGTTAAGTTGACTATAAGATATTCTAAATAAAAAGGTTCACACATGTCTTTGTTATTTTAAAATTTAAGGATTTTTATGAAGGTGAGAGGCTTCTTTGCAAGTAAAGTGTCTTATATGTTATTCATTGTTCTCATTTCTTGACGTGGATTTAAGTCCATGAATTTTTGTGGAATCAAATTGGTATTTACCCAAAGTCATTTATAAAGCATGATGGAACAAGAACCCAGGGGTAGAAGAAGAGAACGTGACATAAGGCGAAGCCGGATATAGGTTAGGGAATGGATCCAATTAAATAAGATGTGATCTAATACTAGGTCGTCACTTATTTCAGTCAGTAGATTCAGAACCCAACCAAGTGGTTAATTTGCGGGTGCTTCGTCCCTTTGCTTCCTCTACCTCTATTCAAGTTTTCTCTACGCAACACTTGCAAGAAATATTGTAGAATACTTTTTGTTATTAAAATTAAAGAAATCATACATCAAGAGATATCAACACCACTTTAAGGTGGAATAAGATATGAACATAACAACCAAGGCTCTGAAATAGGTATTCAAAGGATCTCGAAGATTAAAGAGATTTATAATACATGACATGTGTCTGACTGATGCCTCAAAATTTAGCATCAGAACAATCCTAATTAGCATAATTATAGAGAAGAACGATCAACCCTCCGATTTTATTTACAAAGATGATTGTTCCAGTTAGGTATTCTCTTTCTACTATATTATACTAAATGTGGTCCTATGTTGGAGCTTCAAGCTAGGGTTGGGAAAAAACACGCAAAGACCCTATCCCGCCTGCCAACCTGATCAACCCACATAAAATTCGGATTAACACAGATTATTTAAGTTAAGCATGTGAAACAAAAAAATTAGGAGGGTGGTTTTATATATACCAATCCCAATCTCACTTCGACCACACTAACATGTATAATATAAATCTATATATTTGGCCGTCTAAGCCTATGATACAATTTGTGCTCACTTGTAAGATAATATTACTATTTATTGATAAAACTATATCTTAGTATGGTAGAGTCTTGTTTTGATTGTCGTAAAATTTTGGGATCTTTGGCTTCCTAGTTGTTTCTCTAAGTGACCCGAACATGGCTCATTTATTTGTCTTTATTACCATGATAGTTGATATAAAGTGGAATTTGTATAGGTGTTTGTCGCTCACTCTTATTTGGTATTCTTCTATTTTCGTTAAGGAGTGGAGTTTGTTTGGTTGTGTTAGACAAAAGTGGTATGAGGTTGGTACAAAGATTTTGATTACATGAAATGTGCTTGTTGGTTATATTCTAAGGACTTCTGGGTCTCTTTCCTTCAGTATATGGTTATATACGTTTCCTTTGTAGCCTGGTATTTTGTTTGAAATACCCAAAATATCACAAAAACAATGACAAAATAAATACTACTTATTTAGCATTGGACCTTAAATATCACCCTAGTTTTTTAATAAACTCTCTGGTTATATCTCTTATTTAGTATATTATACAATGTTCCATCAAATATTAAAATATACCAATTGCATAAGAGATTGCGAAAGGATACGATAGAGTTTCTAGGTCACAAAGATTTGCACTGAAGCTAGATGTTATTAAAACATATAATTCTGTTACAAGCATTGGGATACCTCCCCTATACATTCAATGGATTAATATATGTAAATGTACAACTAGTTACTCTATTTCTATTAATGTAGGAACAATGAAATTTTTTAAAGGTAAAAGAAGGCTTAGACAAGGAGATCTCATCTCCCTGAATTTTTTCATAATATGTATTGAGGTCCTTACACATATCGTCAACAAAGTTGGTAAGAGAAAAGAGTTTCCCTGACACCTAAATGCAAAAGTTTCAAGCTATATCACATGATATTTTTTCTTGTCCTCTTGATGATTTTAAAAACACTAGTTCGAACAACAAATCAAACAAAGAAAGGAATCTAGCTGTTATATAAACTCTTAGACATGCAAGTGAGTGATGTTAAAAATAATATATTCTATAGAAGTTGTAACATATGGTTCAAGACAAATATGTATGAAGTTGATGTTCTGCTCTCCAAAGTCATTATGTTATGGGGTACTCGGCAATATGTTTGATAGCCTACGTGCCCCTTCATGATAACCTAGTAAACGGTGGGAAACCTGACCAACAGAAGGAGTACATGTGTCCCGCAGTAGCGTATTACAGAGGATGGTTAATCATCTCCCCATGACGACACTTGAAGATAAATAATCTATCCAACCGACTCTACTCAAGGAGTCTATATAAGCTGCACAAGCTCGAGGTGTGAGATCCCATATAAAATTTATATTTTTATAAATCAATAATACTATTAATCAAATGTTTAAGTTATCTTATTTATTTATATATTAAGTTTTATGTAATATTAGTAATACGATAAAATTAAAGTTGACTACTAAATAAGAATTACATCACTAATGATATATTAAGTATAGTATATGCAAATAATATTTTGTAGGTTTTCTCCAAGTGAAAACCATATTCTTAACAACTCTATCCAAATTTAACTTTGCAACATTTTAACTTTTTACCATTTTTAAAGGAAGTAATAGATCTTCTTGAAGTCATTCCTGTTTCTTTTCCCCTTTTTTAGCATAGCCATCTACATTTTATTTTTGATTAGTCATTTTATCACATAAATCTTGGCCATTGTATTATCCATACGAATGACCCCTATATTTGATCATCACCTTTATATTACTATTCAACTGGATACTTGGTCTATTCTCCAATATCAACCATGATAATCTGCCTCCCCCTCCCTATATATATGTGTGTGTTCATATTTCTCGACTATCCTCGTCGAGGAGACATTAAAACCTTACCATTCCTCTAGTGAACAAGACAAAATCCCAATCAAGTATATTAGGCTATAGTTATTTTATAATACCCATGAATTTTCCTTAAGAGTAGTCACTTTTGTAACTACAATGTTCATATTTATAGTAGAACATAGTCCACTATTATTCTTCCCGGTCCGAAACTCCAATACTATTTTGGACTTAATGTTCTATTAGTTCGGAAGGCAACCATAAGTCATAGTCATATGACCCTTGTCTGAGTTCAGATCTCTCAACCATTTAGAAGATTGCTTCACCTCAAGCAAATCCCAAGAAATTTTTTGAAGTCCACTGTTAGAGAGTTAGTATTGATTGGGATTAAAGTGTTTTGACTAACTATCAATTTAATAAAAAATAATAAAAGGGATAACATTGTGCATCTATTGAAGATATAATATTAGAGGTTCATTTACAATTATAAAGGAAAAAAGTTGTCACTTAAGAAAAATATAAGAGACTATTTGGGCTATCAATCTCTAAATAATGCTAGTATAATATTAATAATACAAAATAAAATATAATATACATATATATTAACCTAAAATATAACCATTACCAAAAATATATCTCACTCGCAGCCTCCATCTCATATCATCTCTTATACTCCTTTCACATTCATTTCAATACTCAATACTTTTTGTCATAAGATCATACCTAATTTGTTCTAGGAAAATACCTTTGGCCATTGATAATTTCTATTTTGAAATGGAACTCGAAAATGCTAAAAGATGATGTTTAATGATTAGTTTACTTACTGTACATAAACTCCATCTGAAATAATTGAGGAAAACAATGTTATTATATATGTATGAGAAACAAACATTGATTACATATATATATATATATATTATATACAAATATATTAGGTTTACACAATTAGTTTATTATTTATGTTACATCATAATGAGTAATGAATCCATATAATTAAAAATTAAAACAATAGTATAATACTGATTTTTTAAATTAGTTACAGAGAAAACGAATACTAATAATTATATATATATGTATAATATATATAAATATATATAATCAAAACTTAATCACACTTTAATTTATTTTTTGACACAAAATTACTTGCAAAAAATAACATTCAAGTATTAAATATTTATCATTAAAATATACCATTAACCTGGACTAATATATATAATATTATTTTAGTAAAAAAGCCTGAGGTGGAAATTTTATATAATTTAGAACAATAAAGTGTTATTAACTTGGAAATTTTTTTAGACATGAATTTATTGCTAACGTTTACAACTTATATGTAACATCATAACACACAACATCCAATATGTAACATAAATCAAAATTCTCCACAAGATAAAAGAACCTAGATCATAGATATGTTAATTTTACATAATTGCAGTTGTGATACAATTGAAACACCAAAAGAACCTAGATCTAAATTATTTACAAAAGATAATTTAGACATTGTATGTCTAAATTAATGTTATCATTCATAATTTATGAAGCACCAAAAGGAATTAAAAATAGAAAGGGGAGTACATGTAAAGAGAGAAGCCACTGTAGCATATGTAAGTTGACTAATTAGGTATGGAGGAGACTCAACATAATAGATCGAAAAAGACTTTTTCAAAAGAGATCGGAGCAAAAGAGATGGAGAAAAAATAGTTTCTTATAATTATTACAGGCGCAAAGGTGATTTATATTTCAATAGCATTGTTATATATCACTAATTTTTGCTTCACCCTTATATCACGTAGAATGTACCACCCTATGTAGCATGAGATTTAGTGAGATTTTATTGTTTTTAAAGCCACCACAAAAGAAGTTATATATGTGTTATGCAAAAATAAGTGACATATATTTTTACTCATTTTTCAGTATGAGATTCTCCAGTGTTCCTTTGAGTCCTTCATCTAGTATGTTAGCGAATGAACTTGTACAATACATTTAAACTGACAATAGGTCTATAGTCGTTAATGATAGTTGGGTTCTGCACCATTGGGACAAGTGATATTGATGTTTTACTTATCTCTTTTAGTAATTATCCATCACCCAAGGCACTTTTAATTTCTTCATACACATCTTCATCCACTATATGACATGTCTTCTTAAATAATCTTGATTAAAACCCATCATGTAACGGTGCTTTAATATTATCAAAATCAAATATTTAATTTTCTAACTTCCTTATTTGTGACCGGAGTAATAAGTTCACGTGCTTCCTCATGAGTCATCTACTTCTGGCATATCTTCAGGATTAACTCGGTGGCATAGAATTTAGTAGATTCCCTAGGTGTACCAAACAGTTGAGTGTAGTATTTATAAATTCACTGACAATTTTGTTTTCTTCTACTACTTGAACTCCACTCTCATTAGAGATTGGTTTAATGGTGTTGACAAAATTCCTATTTGCATTATTTTGTTGAAATAAACTATATTTTCTTTCCCCTTGTCCAACCAACTAGCTCTACACCTTTGCTTTGTCATTGATTCTTCTATTAATATTAATTATGATACATGATGAAGTAAATAATTTTCTTGTAACATTAGAACATGATTATTTTCTCCTTCCATTATCTACATTTGAACTGATACGTATAAGCCCTTTTAAATGTATAAATATTTCTAGATAATTCTAGTAATATTTGTGATTAAATGTTTTGATTTGACCTTATGTAGATTCAACTAGCATACAAACTTGAAAAATAAATGATCCATCAATATATGTATTCCAAGCATCAGTAAGTATTTATTCAAACTCACGACGACATGTCCAAGTTTCATAAAATTTGAAAGGGATAGTTTCTTTTTTTATTTATTTAACATCATCATAATAATACATCAATGATCAAATATGTCTAGTGGTCGGATCATGAGGCTGCACAATGGAAACTGTTTTAGGCACTATAAATTTAATCGTTCTTTATCGAACATTACAACCAACATTTAATCACCTGATGCAATAGTTGTCGATGTAGAATGTGAACCATGGTAAGGCTTATATGTCAACTCCAAATCATATCACACTTAATCATATCTCTAGACCCTTGATCCAGTGTTGTAAATCTTAATCTTCATGGATGTGCATTATCTTACAAAAATCATCTTGTATACACCATTATTTATCTTGAAATCTTGGTCCCCACTCATTTATTTTATTCGTTAGTAGTTTCTTGAGGTTAGGATAATTTCTGACAGAAATTGAGGAGAAGTAGAAATCTTGCTTGGACTTGATATGATTCACAACATATATTTGTCATCAATATCTAACATATGAAGTTGAACTTTATTTAGGTCCCAAAGGATCCATATTGTACCACATATATCTTCATTGTAGTTATGATATATGTTACATCTTTTATAATTATGTTTCCAAGGAAAACCACCTTTATCCTTTATTGTAGTTATGATCCATATTGTACCACATATATCTTTATTGTAGTCATTTTGGTTTCAACAAAGCATATGATCTAATATCCATATTTATTAGTTTATCTTAAGAAGTCATATTTCTTAATCCTTTTATTTAACCCTCTCATGTTCCATGTAAATATCATAAACACTTTTGGTCTAGGCGCTTAGACCCTTGCAGCTCCTCATGAAGTAAGTAATTGACCATCTTTTACATTCTTTTTTGTTCTTAAATTGAAGAATAAAATCTATTTTTTGTAGGACTAACGAGACTATAATGAGGTTTGGTGTTCCTTGTCCCTTAGCTATCTTGAACCCATCCTTCCTTGTATAGAGTTTTCTCATGAGTCCCAAGAGTTATCACTTGGCCTTTGTTGGATTTTGTTTTCGTTGGGTGTTGTGCCTGTGATAGCCAATCTTCCTTCATGTTTAATATATTTCATCTAGCTAACATGTGGCCCGTGATCTTGCAATATGATCAAATTATAGGTTTCCATGTGTATTAAACCTCAAGTTCATATACTCTTCCATCTCACATATCCAGGTCAAAAGTTTATATGACTTCTCTATGCATAACTATTCCCACACATACTCTTGCATACCTTAACCTTATATGTGTTACGTGAACTCATTTTTCTAGATTGAATTGTCTGTGGGACTTTCTTCTACACTTAATCCTTTATGTGGCCATAACTTTCCTATGATATTTACCTTTATTGTAACCTTATTTACGCTAAACTTCTCAAACTGTATTTTTTGGGTCTATTGCCCTAATATAAGTAGTCTATTATTACCATTCCAAAGTTTTCAAAGGTCCTTGAAAATTGCATCTTAAATCTCCAATTTTAAAACATAAAATCCTTGTCATGATGTGCTTATTTTTACTTTTTATCAAAGTAATTCCATAGTGTGTCTAAAATGTTCTTAACCATGTAAGATAGTTGTGGTTTGTCCATCATTTTTCCCAAAATGCAATTTAACTAGGCTTTACAACCTTTCTTTTGTATTTCTTTTGAGAATGTCACTGTGATTCTACCATTTTACACGATAAGTTTAATATACTCATGCTTGATATCTACTCTATTATTTCCATCAAAAGGCGTTGGCCATGCCTTTGCGGATGACTTAATAGATGTAGTTATCTTAGGCGATAGGATACCTTTCTTTCATGGTTTGACAGAACATTCCATAACTCCTTCAAATAGATTTCGAGTTTGGAAAATTGTTTGAGCATGTTTCATCGAACCTCACTACTTTCACACTTGTATTTTCAATAGTGCTAACCTTTTGATTAGATTCAGGTTACTCAATCTCCATATGAATAAGGCTCACAATCATCAACAACATGATAACCCTAGTTTTTGTCATGCTGGTCATTGGTGGATGAGGTACATATTTTATTTACATTCTTATTTGCAGTATCATATGCGATATTTTAATTAAATTGTTTGTATTTCTTCCTTTGAGAGGAATTGGAAGGATACGTATATATTGGAACCTATCACAGGCCTTTTGAATAAATAGAGAATTAAAGAAGCAATGGATTAAAAAGCTTAAACCAAAGAGATAAAGAAAACGAGTAAGGCAAAATATGGTCGAAGAACTCCACCAAGTGTATATGCATGTTAATCTTAATAACATGATGTTAGGTTCACAATTGTCACATAGGGTAGATAGTATTTAGGTTCTTTTACATGGTTTTAGTTGTTAGCAAGTATCAGATATATACGAGTCGGTAGTACAATTTGAGATAATTTGAGTTAAGTGTTTAGATCCTATATACCTGGATGATACGAGATCCCTATATAAATCTATGAATACAACAAGTCAAAATAAAATCCAAGTCAAGTTGCAAAGGGAGCCAAAGGTACATTAGAAGCTAAACAAAGAATTATGGGCATAACACTTCCATCAACATGGAAATTTCACGACAAATAATTGGAGAAGATTCTGATCAATAACTTACACACAAGAAATATATTGAATTGTACATCACATGAGAAGAAACATTTCTATATCAATGTTGAATTGAAGAAGATATGGGTATTTTACTATGAAGACCCAATATGGCCAAAATATACAATAACTGAGTCAATTTAAACTCACCTAAGTCTGACCAACAGAAGTAAAAAATAGAAAAAGTCTAAAAGTAAAGTCAAACACCAATTTAAGGTACAAGATGATCTTAAAGTCACTTTGAGAAGTTAAAATCTTTATTAGAAAAGTCTTGATGATACATTGTGTTAGTCACCATGGGAAATTGGTTAGAAATTTTGAATAAAATCCTATTGATTCAAAAATATCTTGAAGTTAGTGTTGCGTGGGAAGTTACGTAAGTCAATTCGGAGCTGAGACGAAAAAGTTATGCCATTTTCTTCGACCGCGGTTTAAACGAGTACATCACTAACTAAAAATGTGGTGGTCCATATATAACCTTATTATGCAAGCCCATGGAGGCTTCATACTTTTTTAGTTAGTATATAAGTCATATATAAATTCTAAAAGAAAAATAACACACCCCACATTTAATTTTACATATTTTTCAATAGGATTAAATGTTGAACAGGAGCATAAGAAAGGGAATGAAAGGGTTTTTCATCAAAAATCATTATTCTTCCTCATAAGAGCTTTGAATCCATACATTCCAAAGAGTAACATTATTTTAGTTTTGTTTTTAAACACAATTCTAGTATTACTCTTTATTGTTTTTAGTTTTTGAGTATGAACTAAATCCTCATTTCTTGAAGATTGTGATTATGTAAGAACCTTAATTGATTCTATTTTATGTTCTTTTGATGTTTGTGATTGAATATTTAATTAAATAGGGTTTTTCATCTATTGGTATACAACTTGTGTTAAATACTAATCTTATCTTGAAAGAATAGTGATTAGCCTAAGTAATTGGGCTTGCATCCACAAGAGGGTTCCAATTTTGGATTAGTGTATACAAGCTTAGTCCGCTTAGTGAGCCAGTAGGTCTTGAATAGCCAAGTAGCCACTAGGATTTAAAATTTAATCTATCTAAATCGAAGTACGTGAGATTCCTAAGTAGATCCTTACGTGAGTTAGGAAGACTCTAGAATCTGGTTAATATGAACAACTAATTTACTCTTATATCTAGTAAATCATAACTATAACGTTTTTGGAGTACTATCATTCCTTAAATTCACATATTTGAATACTTTTTTTTAATAAATTTTTTTTCAATTCTATTAGTTTAATATCATGAATTAATATTTGTCTTTTACATTACTATACCAAAAATACATCTTCATTTTCTTTTCCTTTCCGTTTCTCTACAAACTATTCACTATAATACTAGGAAATACCTCGAATTAATAGTGATAATACTTGAGGAGACGCTACATCTCTAGACTTATTTTTATTACATAACAAGAACCCATGCACTT
Source organism: Nemophila menziesii (assembly GCA_029959085.1). NCBI lineage: Eukaryota > Viridiplantae > Streptophyta > Magnoliopsida > Boraginales > Hydrophyllaceae > Nemophila > Nemophila menziesii. The sequence goes on along the minus strand of JARWIR010000075.1, from coordinate 2,003,222 downwards.
TCGAAAATTTACTTCCTTCGTATGTGTTGATTTTCATCACACCCAAGAGGAACAACAATACATATATACATATAAATATACATATATATATATATATGTGTGTGTGTGTATATATTTATATGTATATATAACATCTACATCACACACAATGTAAAGTTTTTGCATGTTTCAATACTTCAAAAATCTTAGGTTCATAAACAAGTAGAAAAAATTATATACAAGTGTACTTACATTGTTTCCAATAATGAAAGTTTACTCCTCTTTAATAGCATGAATATTTTATATTAGATGATATAAATGATAAATTTAAACATATTCAAAACTTTTAGTGATTAGAGATATAATGTAGGGAACATATGTTAATAACCAAATATATGATTTAATTGAATCCATCAAGATAATAACAAATACAACCTAGTTTGCCTTCAATAACTTTGTATGGTTATGGTGAGTTAAAATTGGTTAAAACCTTTTGAAGTTAAATACCATTTAAGAAATAAATATATAGTCTAGTGAAGTATGATTGTATAGTCTCAAACTAGTTTGTCAAGGAAAAAATGATTTATTTGGCTTTCTTTTGTACAATTAGTATTGATGATTGTAAATATATAAATAGTAGTGATGTTTGTAATAATATTATTCATTGTTTTGTTAATTAAGATTGTACCTGGTGCATGTAATCATACTTTTATCATTTCTTGGTTCTTATTTTAATGGGACAAAAAGAGACATAAAACGTAATAGGTTATCATCTACACAATAAATTTCTATATATTTCGGTGCTCAATCCTTATTTCTATATGATTTAAGCCCTTACCAGAATTTAAAAAGTAAATCACATTGAATACTTGAATTGTATATTTTGTATACTTTTTATTCAATAAGTATCATTTAAATTATTTTGCTCGTGTGTTATATCACATCCTTGGATAAGAACCATGTAATTATTAGTATATTTATTTTTATAGATAAAGATATATTTTCTATGACATATTTCCATGACTAGAAAGATGATCCACAAGTTGACTATAAGATATTCCGAATCTAATATAAAGATTCACATATATCTTTGTTATTTTAAAAATTAATGATGTTCATGAAGGTGAGAGGCTTCTTTGCAAGTAAAGTGTTGTGTATGTTATTCTTTGTTCTCTTTTCTTGTTGTGGCTTTATATCCATGAATTACCGTGTAATCAAGTTGGTATTTACCCAAACTCATTTATAAAGCACGATTGAACAAGAACCAAAGGGTTGAAGAAGATGATGTGACATAAGGCAAAGCTAAATTTAGGTTGGGGATATGATCCAATTCAATAAGACATGATCTACTACTAGGTCGTTACTAATTCAAAAAAATTATCACCCATATTTCAATGAGTAGATTCGAAACCAAACCAAGTGGTTAATTTGTGGGTGGTTAATCCCTCTGCATCATCTAATTCTATTTGAGTTTTGTCAACTCAACACTTGCAAGACATATTATATAATTATTTTTTTGTTATTGCAATAAAAAAAGCATACCACGAGGGATATCACCACCACTCTAAGGTGGAATACGATATGAACATATCAACCAACAGACTGAAATAGGTATTCAAAGAATCTCCAAGATTAAAGATATTTATAATATATGGCATGTGTCCGAGTGAGGTCTCAGAAATTAATATCTAAACAATCCTAATTAGCAGAATTGTAGAGAAGAACAATCAGTCCACGGATTTTTTTACAAAGATGATTGTTCTAATTGGGTATTCCCTTTCTACTATGTTATACTAGATATGGTCTTATCTAGGAGCTTCAGGGTAGGGTTGGGAAAAAACAGGCAAAGACCCGTCCCACCTACAAACCTGATTAACTAACATAAATTTTGGAGCAACAAAGATCTTTTAAATTAAACATTTAAAACAAAAAAATTAGGATGGTGAATTTATTTATACCAATCCCAAGCTCACCCCGACCACACTACAATATATATAGTATATATCTATATTTTTGGCCGTGTAAGTCTATAATGATTAAAATTGGTGCTTACTTGTGAGTTAATATTACCATTTATCTATAGAACTGTATGTTAGTATGGTAGAGTCACATTTTGGGTGTCGCTTTGGGCTCTTTAGCTTCCTATATGTTTCTCCAAGCAAACCTAAAGTGGCTCAGTTATTTGTCTTTATGACCATGATAGTTGATATAAAGTGGAATTTTTATGGGTGTTTGTTGATAACTTTTAATTGGTCATCTTCTATTTTCGTTAAGAAGTTGAGTTTGTTTGGATGTGTTGGACAAAAATGGTATGAGGTTGGTGCAAAGATTTTGATCATTGTTGATATTTCGAGGGCTTCCAGGCCCTTTCCTTCTGTATATAGTTATATGCATTTCCTCTGTAGCATGGTATTTGGTTCAATATCTCTTAAATTTGTAATGTTTCAATAGTTTTAATATAATATATTTCCCAAAATAATGACAAAACAAATACCATTTATTTAAAACTGGACATAAAATATCACCTTAATTTTTATATAAAATCTCTACTAATATCTTTTTTTGGTATATTATATTATTTTGCCCACAAATATTATAAACATATTTTCTTTCTATTAAAAAAACTTTTTTTCTCCATCTCTTTTGCTCTGATCTCTTTTGAATAAATATTTTTCTATCTATTCTATGAAGTTTCATCCATATCGAATTTATCAACTTACAGATCTTAGTAGTCGGTTTTGATCTTACCACTACTAAGGTAGTTTCTCTTATATTAACTCCCATTTCTATTTCTAGTTCCTTTTGTTGTTTTATAAATTATGAAGGATAGTGTTAATTTAGACTTACAATAGCTTGATTACTTTTTATATTTCAATTGTATCATACACTGCAATGATGTAAAGTTTATAGATCTATGATCAAGGATCTTTTACCTTGTTAGGAATTTTTATTTATGTTATGTATTGGATGTTGTGTGTTATAATGTTATATTTAAGTTGAAAACATTATCAATAAATTCATGTTTGAATTTTTTTACAAGTTAATTACACCTTAGTGTTCTAAATAATGTAAAATTTGCACCACACATGTTATATATGTAAGAAATCATTATATATCTATATATTAGTCCAGGTTAATGGTATATTTTAACGATAAATAGTCAATACTTGAATATCCTTTTCTGCAAGTAATTTTGTGTCAAAAAATAAATTGAAGTGTGGTTAAGTTATATTTGTGCATAAATAAAATATTTTCTTAATTTTCTCAGATGGAGTTTAATATACATTAAATTAAATGATCCATGACCTTCACATTTCAATATTTTTGATATCTGTATATAATATTTTATTTGATATGAGATGGAGGCGGCGAGTGAGATATATTCATGTTAATGTTGTAGTTTAGGTTAAGATATATGTATATTATATTTTATTTGTATTATTAATATTATGCTAGCATTATTTAAATATAGATATCCCGAATTGTCTCTTATATTTTAACATATAAAAGACAATTTCTATAGAATATATTACTTTTAGCATCACTTACTTGCATGTCTAAGAGTTTATATAAAACTAGATTCATTTCCTTGTTTGATTTTTTGTTTGAAGAGGTCGACAACAAACATCAAGTGATTAGGTTGACTCTTTTGCATTTTAGGTGTCAGGTAAACACTTTTTTCTTACCAACTTTGTTGAGGACATATGTACGGACATCAATACATATAATGAACAAATTGTGTGATATGGGATCTCCTTGACTAAGCTTCCTTTCTCCTTTAAAAATGTCATAGTTCCTACATTAATAGAAATAGAGTAACTAATTATACATAAATAATCAATTGAATAGATAGGGGAGGTATCCCAATTCTTGTAATAGAATTATATTCTTTAATAACATCTAACTTCAAGTGCAAATCTTTGTGACCTTGAAATTCTATCGTAGGCTCTCACAATCTCTTATGCAATTGGTGTATTTAATTTTATAATTTATTCAGGCATAAAGGTGATTTATATTTCAAGAGCATTGTTATATATACTAATTTTTTATTCACCCTTATATCACCTCCAATGTGTCACCCTATATGGCATGAGAGAGAGAGAGAGAGTGAGAGAGAATTTAATTGGTTTTTTAAACCTCCAATGTGTCAATGGACAATATGAACCATGGTAAGGCTTATATGTCAACTCCAAATAATTTACACACTTACTCATATCTCTAGACCCTTGATCCAGTGTTGTAATCTTAATCTTTGCGGATGTGTCTTCTCTCACATAAATAACCTTGTATACACATACATCTTTGCGGAACACCTAGCCTTGTTACCTGGCTATCTTGAACCCATCCTTTCTTGTATAGAGTTTTCTCATGAGTCCTAAGAGTTATTACTTGTCCTTAGTTGGTATCTGTTGTTGTTGGGTATTGTGCCTTTGGTAGCTAAACTTCCTTCATGTTTACTATATTTAAACCAGATATTATATAACCCAACATCTTGTGATTTGATCAAATTATAGGTTTCCATGTGTACTAAACCTCAACTTCAACTACTGTACCATCTAACATATCTATGTCAAAACTTTATATGGATTCTCAATGCATAACCATTCCTACACATACTCTTGCATACCTTAACCTTGTTTGTGTTGTTCTGACCTCATCTCTGTCTATACTAGTTTGTTTGTATGACTTTCTACTACACTTGATCCATTATGTGGCCATAATTTCCCGGAGATATTTTTGATTTTGACCTTTACAGGAACCTTTTATAATCTAAACTTCTCAATCTGTATTTTTTGGGTCCATTTTCTTAGTATAAGTAATCTATTACCATTCAGAAGTTCTCAAAGGACCTTGAAAATTGCATCTTCATTCACCAATTTTGAAACATAAAGTCCTTGTCATAATGTGCTTATTTTTACTTTAAGAGAATTCCATAGTGTGTCTATAATGTTCTCAACCATGTAAAATGGTTGTGGTTTGTCCTGAATTTTCCTCACAATGCAAATTTACTAGGCTTTACAACCTTTCTCTTGTATTCTTTTGAGGACGTCACTGTGATTCCACAATTTAACATGATAAGATCAATATACTCAAGCTTTATATCTACTATACTAATTTCATCAAAAGGGGTTGGCTATGCCTTCGCGGTTAAATTAATAGATGTAGTTACCTTAGGAGATAGTGCCCCTTTTGGCAATGATGTAACTTAACATTTCACAACTCCTTCAAAGGGTGTTGAGTTTGGGAAAATTGGTTGAGCATGTTTCAACGAACCACATGGATTTCGCACTTGTGTTTTCAAGCATGCTAACCTTTTGATTCAATTCGGGTGACTCAATATCAATTTTAATAGGGCTCACCATCCTCAACAACATGGTAACCCTACTTTTTGTCATGTTGGTCAATGGTGGATGAGGTACATGTTTGTTTAAATTCTTATTTGCAGCATTTTATGTGATATTTGAATTAAAATTGTTTGTATTTCTTCCTTTGAGAGCCATTAGAAAGATACGTATATATTGGAACCTAACAAAGGCTCTTTAAATACATAAAGAATTAAAGAAGCAAAGGATTTTAAAGCTTAAACGAAAGCGATAAAGAAAGCGGGTAAGGAGAACATAAAGTAAAGAACACATGATATATGGTGGTTAGAGACAAAATTTATCTACGTCCACGATGGTAAACGATTTGAGAGCCTTTCCATTATTACCACTGTTATCACCGATTATGCTTATCACGATTACAGAACAACCAAGTATTCACCAAACCCATATATAGAAACCGCTAATCTTACCCAATACTCAACTACGCTGAATATTAATGCTTGAATTAGCAAGATTCATGGAATATACAAGATTTAGCTAACTATTATAGAAGATTTCAAGCTGGAAATACTAATAATGAGCAAAACCTAAGTTTGACTCTATTTGAGAGAAGATAGTATTCTAAAGAAGATGAAGAGGAGAATGAATGGAAGTGTGCAGAGATTTCGCCTTTTATTTGGGATCTCTAGGCCTTTAATCCCAACCGTCCAAATGGAACGAGTTCAACGGCTTAAAACCTTTCTTCCTTTACTTAAACAAATGATGTCGCAATGCTGAGTTGGTAAAGGTCAAGGAGTCAAACCGAGAAAGAGAATAAGATAGTTGAATTGGTCAAATTCCACATCAGCTTAATTACACTTCACATATTACTACATATCCACCTTAAAATGTACATCATTAAGCTACAAGAACATGATCACAAGTAGTGATGATAGCAGAGGCACATTTCAAATAATCGTAACCCAAAGTACCTGCACAAAATTCAACCAATACACAACAAATCGAAACACTGTTTGAATTTGCAGTTAATAACTAATTTAGTGCCAAAATCAGAAGGATTGAGTTCAGAGGAAATCTTTTCCAACTTCACTTCATTATTGGAAAGTATATCTATAATAAAATATTATTTCACATCAATATGCTTGAATCTCTCATTATATATAAGATTTTTTCTTAAGTGTATAGCACTTTGACTATCCTAATAAATGACATAAATGCATTAAACCAACTCTACTTCCTTGAGAAAATTTTGTAACCAAATACTCCCTCCGTTTCACAATGTTTGTCCACTTACTAAAAATGTAGTTTCAAAAAGTTTGTCCACATAGAATATCAAGACACTTTTTACCACTTTTTTCAACTATCACCCCTATTAAAAAATTAAAATTTATGTTTCCAATATACATTTAAGATATCAAGACACTTTATGAAGGGTAATTTTGTAATATATAGAGTGTAATAATTACATTTCTTAATTTGTGTGAAAAGCAAAGTGAACAAACATTTTGAAACAGAGGGAGTAGCTTCTTCGACACAATCTATAATAGCAACATATTCAGACTCAGTAGTGGAAAGAGCAACTAAAGGTTGAAGTTGGGATTTCCAGGATATGCAATTCTTCCCCTGTGTGAAACAGTGTGCAGTAGTAGACTTTCGAGAGTCTATACAACCTGTAAAATCAGAATCTATATAGCCAACAAGCTCAAAAGGACAATTATGATCACCATATACCAAGCCAATATTCAAAGTAGAATTTACATAAGCCAACACATATTTTATAGCTAACCAGTGATCATAACAAGGGTTAGACATAAAACTACTAAGCAGAGAGATAGAAAAAGAAAAATAAGGCCTAGATCTAATGATAACATATATAAGTTATCCCAGAACATTAGTGTAAGGAAAATTCTCCATTTTCAAAATATCATATTTTGATTTGGGACAAAATTATTTAGACAAAACAAAATGTCCAGCCAATAGCATCTGTACATGTTCGCAATTCATGTTACCATATTTAGAAATAATCCTTTTCAAATATGGTTCCTGATGTAACCTTAACATGCAATTGTTTCTATATCTATCAATAATCATACCTAGAATTTTTCTATCATGTCCTAAATCTGTCATATCAAACTCATATTTCAATGAACATTTTAACTTATCAATTAGAGACAGAGAATTAAATATAATCAACATATCATCCACATACAAAAGAATATAAATTCTATAATTTTCTTTCCAAGTGAAGGAAAAACAAGAATGATACCTTGATCTCAAGAAACCAAGGGAAAAAACAAAAGAAATAAACCTTTTATAACATTGTCTTGGAGACTGTTTTAGGCCATATAATGATTACATAGCTCTAATTGTTTTAAATTTAATAACATGTGAGAACATCTCAATGAAATCAATTCCTTTTCTCCAAGTATAACCTTTAGCTACCAATCTAGCTTTAAATCTAGGTGGATCCTTCTCAAAACTTCCTTCTTTAAGTTTATACAACCATATGCACTCAACTAGTTTTCCCTCACTAGGCTTAGTAACCAAAATCCATGTTTTATTGAGTAGTAATGAGTTATACTCATCATTCATGGCATTGATCCACTGGGTTTTCTTCTTACAGCTAATAGCGTCAAGGTAAGTGTAGGTTCAGAATCTCTGATCTCAACTGCAACTGTAAGAGCAGTATAAACCAAATAAGCATAGGAATACATACTAGGAGCTCTTGTTTCTCTCCTAGGCCTATATCTTGCCAGCTAGTAGCCTTCAAGTCCTCTAACAGTTGACTCAGCCAAGTGGTCTGACAGTTGTGTCAGGTTGTTCTTCATCATCTTCTAATCCACGGGTTGCTCCACTTGGTGGTCTTCAGAAGGCTCAATAGGCTGAACAGGGCTAATTGGCTCCACCTCAAACTCTACATCCAAGGTATTCCTATTAGCTTCAGTTGCAACATCACTACCTACCTGTTACTTTCACAATCTTACAAGGAAAAGTAAATTCATCAAATATAAAATCTCTACTTATAATAACTTTGAATCCACCAACAGACTTATTCCAAAATCTGTAACCTTTAACCCCATGTTATTGTTGGTAACTTATCATAACACATTTCAAAGATCTGGAGTCAAGTATACCTTCTTTAGTATGTGCACAAGAAGCACACCCAATGATTCTTAAGTGTGATAGGTCAGTTTGGATCATGTCAAAACCTCCATAGGAGATTTAAAATCGGTTAATTAAATAAGTAGCAGTTTATAAAGCATTCACTAAAAACATTTAGGTAAGCCAAAGGTAAGTGAAAGACATCTAAATTTTTCCAAAAGAGTTCTATTCATCCTATCATCAACACCATTCTGCTGAGAGGGTATGCTGCAAAACTCAAGACCATTGTCAGTTCTAAATACTTTAACAGTTTTACCAGTTTGAGTTTCTTCCAAAACTTTCTAATACTTTATTTTAGAAAAAGTTTCTTTCTTTGTTTTCAACAGAAAAGTCCAAAACCTTCTACTATAGTCATCCACTATAGACCAAAAAATACCTGTAAAGACAATAGAATGGCCACCAAACCATAAAGACAAGATAGAAGTCATAGAACTAATTTGATAAAATGCTAATATTTTTTTATTACTAAAATATCATGTATGAGTAAATTATCTTAGTCGAATTTTACATAGCAATTTTAGCGGAAGCAATACAAAAAAATTGGACCGATAACTGAATACACCATTCATACATAGAAGGAAAAATAGGATCACTGTGTCGTTTAACAATGATGAAAAACATAAGGAAAACTCACTTTACATATACATCAAAGACATAAAAAGAAGCTAAAATATTGATCACTCTGTCGTTTAACAAAGATGAAAAATATATATGAAAATCTCAGTTTAAATATTCTCTAATGACATAATACTGACTCAAAAGAAAAAACAGATGAATACCAAAAATTTAAACACCATATCAAGGTATAATCTTTCTTTATAAGGAACATTGAAATCAAAAGTTGAAGTGAGACATTTTTCCACCCTTTTCTTGAATTTCTCCAAGACCATCAGGTCGTATCATGTTAGTGCGCTCTTCTTGTAGGTTCTTACAATGCTCTTTCACTAGGGAAGTAAATTTGCAAACCTTCAATACCAGCAACAATTTTGCAACTCTAAACAAGAGGGTTAGTTCTTGACTCTTTGCGACTTTTTCTCACAATAGGTACAACTAAGGATTAATGAAGCATTTTAGATAAACAAAAAATTAATTAACTTACTAAATAGTACTTACAACTGAATATCATAGGGCTAGGAAGCACTTAAGGATGTCCCGGCCACAAACAGGTCATGAGCAATCTAAAAACATACATAATGAAACATACGTTAATATATAATAATAATCTTTAAGTATAATTTTTTACAAAAAATTTAGTAAGTAGTACAGACACTCTTTTTTTAATCTGAGTATTTTCTAGTATGAATTGATCTTCCTTGAAAAATTTATCCACTCTTCTTTTTCCACACTTTGGACATTTGCCAATGCTAAGAGTTTCAAAAACCCTTTTGTTTTAGGTCTTAACTTGTACATTTTTTTCCCTGTAATTGGTTGTAAGGCTTCCTATTCTTATGGCTTCGATGTTTAATCTGTGCATCGATAAACAAAAACTTAGTTTACAATGTGAGCATTAATATACTGGACCAAATGAAACAAGGGCAAAGAATAGGGCACAAAAAAATTAAGAAACTAAAAAACATAGGAAAACTTGCAAACAACATCTAAAACAAACCCTTACATGTAGGATTATCTCACCACTATCATGAAACCCATGATTGGGTGATTAATAAAAAATACCCTAGCTCATGATGTTTTAGTTATTAAGTGATTACCTCCATCATATCATGCTTTTCTTCCTTGTATAATCTTGCTTATACGTTCATTCAAAAACCAGAATTCATTCAAATAAATTATTACAAGTAACATAAATACATTACTTAAACTTAATATCATATATTACAAATAATTTTATCTTATTCAGGAAATTATACGGGTTTAACTCAAATAGTTAGAAACCTCATTGGTCAAGTTTTTTATGATTTATTTAGTTAAATTATGTTTTCATACCATAATTCTTAAGATGAAAAAACATAATCCCAATTTTTTGTGCTACCGAAAATATAATATGCATAAGTGGCAAATGTACATATGTAACACATTTTTTAAATCTATCTTTCCTGAGTAAATTTTTTTATTAATTATTTTTAAAATAACACACACAACAATGAATAATTTAAATATTACAAATAGTAAAACTAACCTTAAATATATGTATTCTTAATTGAAATGAAATGGCTACAGATCTAAGAAGATAGTAGGTAATGAACAAAGCTTGACCCGGCAGTTGAGAGGTGCAGATGGAAAAGACAACATTATACAGAAGTTAGAGGAAGACAAAGAGTATAAAGAAAAAGAGACAATGTTGAATTGAGTAGGAAGAATTATATTTAGCAGATGTTAAGTATTGAAATACATGATCAAGTACAACTACATGATATATGTATGATTACAAATTATGAAAATAGATGATTTATAAATAGGGGTGGCGGGTTTTGTTTGGTTTGGTTTTGTGATATGAAAGAAGATGATTTATTAATAGGGCCTGTAGGGTTTGGTTTGGTGGTATGAGCTGCGGGTAGGGTTTGGTTCGGTGATATAAGCAGACTGAAGAAAAATTATATATAAATCAATCTTTTTTACTTTAAATTTTGTTTCAAAAGGACATGCCAAGTGATTAAAAATCATAAACAACTCTTTCTGTAATATTTTTATGTGACTTTTTGACTTTTTGTTTTTAAAATAAATTGTATTTGGTTTTAGTAAAATATATTATACGTTATTGTCATGTTTAGATTTTTTTAATTTTCATATAATTATATGTTGTTGTTCTTATATTAATTTTTGTACAAGGAGGCCTTTCCCATTCTCAACATTCAGGTATTATAAATTTTCAAATTTTGTTTGATTGGTATCTATATGTCAATTTATATTTTTTACTTTAGCTTCTTAGGGTAATGTGCTCGATCTCGAACATAGTCATTTTTGCGTATAATGACACTTGTCGTCTCAATCAGTATGACTCACAACCCTCTGCCTCACCTTTACACACAAGACATTCGCTTCACGTTCTTGTCAACATCAACCTATCGTATAAAGTTATCAACTCTATGATCCAAGGTGAAGTACACACGAATCTACCCGTAGACCATCCTATCCAACTTCCTTGCGTACCTACAATAATCCACAACACCCTCTCGATTATGTGTCGGTCTACGCCCCCGTTTATAGATAGCTTCCACCCCTGATTGACTTACACCACCCACTAGATCAATACATTACTAGATAATTTTTGACACTTTAACTAACATCAAATATTTAACTATTGATTACTTTTGTGATATACTAATGAAATTTGTGTCTTATTTAGATGTTTTAGATATTAGGTTTTTAATAAAATTCTTATCATTATTTAAATATGTTTATAAGTTATAATGAAGTAATAATCATGTGACAATTTTTTTCCATTTTTAGTAAATTACTTATTGATCAAATTGTTTATACACTTAGATAGATATTTACATGAACTCAAGTTGCAAAAATATTATAAGATACTCTATTTATTGTTAGATAGCACAAAGTAAACTATTATAATGTTGTGTCAGTATCGTTACTAGTTAGTCATAAAATATTTGTTTTCAAAGTTAATAATAATGATTTCACATTTAGTTTTACAACCTCGGTTGCTATTTCATTAGTTACAAGAATGACACGCGAGTTTCCAACCCTATGTAATTGATTAAACAAAAAAATATCCACATAGATTTTATTGCACACATATAGCTTATGAAGTTTTCTGGAGCCTCTTTGTGCTAGTAGTGTCCTACACAAGTAGAAACCCACGAGACTACATTTGATATGTTCCCGGCCAAGATTTATTGTTTGGGGCGAGGAATGTGGGGGGAAACAACTCAACCTTTTTTTTTGTTTTCTTTGGAGAAATTCAAATAGTTGTTTTTTGTACAAACAAAACAGGGGAGCATGCGAGTGAAGGATTGCCAACAGCTTTTTATTTACCCATTATCCATTTTGGGAAAACTAACCAAGTGACCTTCTTACTATGAGCCCAACATCGATAGATTCTTGTAATCGAGAGTCTCATTCCTATATACATTCACTTATGGTAGAAACTAGCACGTTGTTAGGTTTTTTGGTGTAGTATAGTTTATTCCCTTGCTCAATTAGTCTGGTAGGAACACCTATTTTCTTTATAGTCTCATATAGAAATATTCCCTAAAAATACCCATAGGAAACCCATAACAATTATCCAAACCATCACTACGTTCATCCAATACTTTTGATCTCTTGATAAGTTGAGCAATACTCTTGAAAATGGATTGTTCTTTGATTATTAGTTCAAAATTTTAGATATCTACCATAAGTGCCGACATAGTTTTATGATTAATTTGTGCATCCTCATATATAATGTAATTATTCCCAAAAGCTCGGTCTCAACAACAATTTTCGTTAGCAACCATGATAGCTCCCAAGCATTTCCGTTCTCCAGCTTTTAATGTGATGGATAGAGAAATTTCAGCTTTGACGTTAGATCTCTGCAACCATATTGTTGGAGTGAGACGTTTTTCCACAATTTCCTTGAATTTCTCCAAGGCCATCAGATCAGGTTGCGTCATGTTAGTGTGCTCTTCTTGGAGGTTCTTACCATGCTCTTTTTCGAAATTATATCTGTTTAACTGGAATCTTAAAAAACCACGCTTGTCAAGTTATTTATAATTTATTTAGTTAAATTATGTTTTCATACCATAGTTCTTAACCCTAAATAGGTATTCATATGCAAAATCATAATCCCAATTTTTTTTATACTACAAAAAATATAACATTCATAAGTGGCAAATGTAAATATTTAACACGTTTTGTATATCTATCATTCCTATTATAATTCCTGTTAATTTTTTTTTAAATAACACACACATAAATGAATAATTTAAAAATTACGAATAGTATAACTAACCTTTAACATACTATTCTTAATTGAAATGAAATGACTATCGATCTAAGAAGCTAGTAGATTATGAACAAAACTTGGCTCGCCATTCCAGAAGTCGAGATGGAGAAGACAACATTATACAGAAGTTAGAGGAGGAATAAGTATGGAAAAAAAGGGACAAGGTGGAATAGAGTAGGAATAATTATATTTGGAAGATATTAATAATTAAAAAACATGATGAAGTACAACTACTTAATATATGTATGATTAAAAATTATGATTACTTGCTGGCTAGGCAATGTATGTATAGTTGAAGGGGCGGCGGATAGGGTCTGGTTTGGTGATACGAAAGAAGATGAATTATAAATAGGGGCGGCAGGTAGGGTTTGGTTGAGTTATATAAGCTGCTAGTAGGGTTTGGTTTTGTGATGTAAGCGGATTAAGAAGATTTATAAATAGAGTAATCTTTTTTATGTTTAAGTGATTAGAAATCAAAAACAACTCTTTATGTATTATTATTATGTGACTTTTTTATTTTAAAATAATTTTTATGTATTTTTAGTAAATATATTATATACTATTGTTCATGTTTAAATTTTTAATTTTTCAAATAATTATATGGTGTTGTTGTTTTATTAATTTTTGTACAAGGAGGCGTTTCTCATTTACAACGTGTTATAAATTTTTAAATTTTGTTTGATGAATCTTTATAGGTAGTTTGCACACATGTTAGTTTCTTAGGGTATTGTGCTCGATCGATATTGTACAAAGTCTTTTTTTCCTAAAATAACCCTTATCTCCTTGATCAATATGGCTCACAATCCTACCTCTTGTTGATTGTCCGACGCGTCAAGGAACTTTTTGTAATCCACCTTTATAAATATATCAACTCTATGATTTTAGGTTAAGTGCACACGTATATCAGCGTAAGCCATCCTATCCAACTTCCTTGCATGTCCCGGAATAATCCACCACACCCTCGTCGATTGTGTCTGGTCCATGTTTTCGTATGTAGTTGACTTCCACCCCTGAGTGGCTTACACCATCCACTAGCTCAATACATTACTAGATGATTTTTCACACTATAACTAACTTCAAATTTTTTATTTATTAATTAGTTTTGTGATTTACTAATAAAATTTGTGTCTCATTTAAATGTTTTAGTTATTAGTTGCATTAAAATTCTTATAATTATTTTAAATGTTTATAACTTATAACGAAGTAATAATCATGCGACAATTTTTTCTCTATTATTAGTAAACTACTAATTGATCAAATTGTTTATACACTTATTTCCATATAAAATTAGTTAGATAGATAGATGAACTCAAGTTGCAACAATATTATAAGATACCCAGTTTATTGTTAGATGGCACAAAGTAAACTATACTGATTTTGTGTCATTATCAATACTAGTTAGTAATAATATATTTGTTTCCAAAGTTAATAATAACGATTTCAAATTTAATTTTACAAACTCTGTTGATATTTCATTCGTTACAAAAACGACATGTAAGTTTCCAACCCTTTTTCATTGATCAAACAAAAAAATATCCACGTAGATTATGTTGCACACTTATAGCTTATGAAGTCTTCTGAAGCCTTTATTTGATAGTAGTGTCTTACGCAAGTAGAATTCATAAGACTATAGTTGACAAGTTCCAAGCCAAGTTTTATTTTTTGGGGCGAGGAATGTGGGGGCAACAACTCTATTTTATTTTGTTTTCTTTTGAGAAATTCAAATAGTTGTTAGTTGTACAAACAAAACAGGGGAGTATGTGAGTGACGGATTGTCAACAACAGTTTATCTTGACCATTCTTTATTTAAGGGAAACTAACCAAGTGACCACCCACTATGATCCCAACACCGATAGATTCTTGTAATCGAGTGGCTCGTTCGTATATATATTCCACTATGGTAGCATCCTACACATTATTAGGTTTTTGGAATAGTATGATCCCCATGTTCAATTATTAAGGTAGGAACACCCATTTTCTTTGTAGTACTCATATAGAAAGATGTCCTACAAATGTCCTTAGGAAGCCCATAACCAATATCTAAACCATCACTAAGTTCATCTTATACTATTTATCTCTTGATAAGCCGACTAATATTCTTGAAAATGGATTGTTCTTTGATCATTAGTTCAAAATTGTTGATATCTACCATTAGTGCTGACACAATTCTATTATTAGTTTGTGCATCCCTATATGGAATGTAATTATCCCCATAAGCTCGGTCTCAACAACAATTTTCATAAGTAACCATGGAAGCTCCCACGCATTTCCATTCTCTAGCTTTTAACGTGAGAGAGAAAGAAATTCCAGCTTTAAATGAAGCTCCTAGCAACAACTCTTTTTAAGAGAGATATTGTGTGTATTTTTGTGATAACTATTAGAATTTGATATATATATATATAATATTGGAGAAAGGCCAAAGGCCCGAAATGTCTCATATTTCCCTCTACATTTGTTAGCCTTTGGATCAAAAATTTATTATTTCTAGCCATTAGATCTAATTTAATTAAATGTCAAGATTGCATAAATTAGATAACAGTTTCGGAAATGTATTGATTTCCATCTATATTTTTCAGTCGTTAGATTATATGTGGGCCATTTTATTATAATTTATTTATTATTCTAACAAAAAAAATTAATAATAAGATTTTAGTTTTTTTTTATCTCGAAAAATATTTATTTATTTGGTGTTTAATTTATTTTTTAAATTAGAATTTTTCAAAGTTCCTTCAGGCGGGTTTATACCTAGTATATATATATATATATGAACAATGAAGAGAAACATGATCAACCTTTCCTTCCTATAGTGGCACACATCAGCAAGAAGACTTCTCAACTACTTGAGTTCTTGTCATCCAACTTTAGCAATATAAAATCGGATTCCATAGTTGATCATTTTATACAAGCATGTTTGGAAGACTTCCATGATACAACTCTTCCACTTAAGAAAAACACATAACCACTTGTGCATCTCACTTCATCATTATCTAATATCCAATTTGAATCAACGTATACCTCTAGAATAGCAAGATGCTTTTCTCCGACGAGTGATATAAAAATTACACTCGAAGAATTTCTTCACGCAAGTGTATAAGTCATTTAATTAATAAAAATAAGTGATACATATATATTTTTTATTTTATTTTTATATGAGACTATTAATATTAGGAATTTAACTAATAATTAAGTACAAAACAGTTTAACTAAAAGAACGGGGAGAGAAACGTAGCCAAGACACTTGTAATCTCCACTAACTATAACTTAAAATTACTTGCAATTACTAAGGAAAAAATGACTTGAAAATCATCATAAAAAATGATTAGGCTTCATTTTAGACATATTATGTCTGTTTTTTCATATTTTCTAGAGTTAGATAAATGACAGCGAAGAAGAATTAGAGATGTTGAGATATGATAAGTGACGCGGAGAGAAATGAGAGGTTAGGGTTACGGTAGCTTTTGGTAGGTAATGTAATATATGTATAAATAATATTATATATAAAATGAAATGGAGTTTTGATGTACCTGTTGTGTTGGCTTTTTTTCTCGACTCCAAATAGATTGACACGAGTTCCTTTTCTTAGATCGGGTTGACTCGATCATTGATCACCTATAATTTGAAGACATAATTTAAGATCTCTAGTGGAATGATTTAAAGATGCTAGAACGATCTAGATAATATTTTCTCTAACGAATCCAGACGGTTGAAAAAAAGGTAGATATTTGATATAAATATATTACAATAACGATTGAATTTACAACACTTTGTAGGGATCTCCTTTTTATAGGATTTCCAAAAGTTTCCCGACCGGCTTGCTCAACAATACCAATGGAACAAAATGACCATTAATAAATAAATTATGTAAAGGAAATTTTAAAAAAAGAAGCTGCAAATATAACTAGGCATTTCCGATAGAGGACAAAACAACACAATTTGGGGGTCATTCTTGCACAAATGGAGAATAAAATATTAGCGAGTAGGGTCTAGTGATACTGTTTTTATAGACATACCAACACCCCTATTGTTAGTATGTATGAATCAGTAGACTCTTGTAAATATACAAGACCCTAAAGACAATAGAATGACCACCAAACCATAAAGACAAGATAAAAGTCATAGAATTAATTCAATAAAATATTTTTATGATTAGTAAAATATAATGTACGAGTAATTCGTCGTAGTCGAATTTCACATATCAATTTTAGCATAAGCAAATACATAAAACTTGGCATACTGGTAACTGCAAACACCATTCATAAATAGAAGGAAAAATAGGATCACTATGTCGTTTAACAAAGACGGAAAACATAAGGAAAACTCACTTTATATAGACATCAATAGAAGCCAAAATATTGATCATTGTGTCGTTTAACAAAGATGAAAAATATAAGAAAAACTCAGTTTACATATTCTTTAAAGACATAATACTGACTCGAAAGAAAAAACGATTGAATACCAAAAACATAAACACCCGATCAAGGTCTAATTTTTCTCCATAAGGAACATTGAAATCAAAAGTTGGAGTGAGACCCTTTCCTTGAATTTCTCCAAGACCATCAGATCAGGTTGTATCATGTTAGTGTTCTATTATTGGAGGTTCTTACCATGCCCTTTCACTAGGAAAGTTAATTCTAAAACCTTCAATACTCAACAACAATTTTACAACTCTAAACAGGAGGGTCAGTTCTTGACTCCATTCCAAATTTTACTCACTGTAGATACAACTAAGGATTAATGAAGCATTTTAGACAAATAAAAAATTAATTAACTTACTAAGT
Source organism: Nemophila menziesii (assembly GCA_029959085.1). Taxonomy (NCBI): domain Eukaryota; kingdom Viridiplantae; phylum Streptophyta; class Magnoliopsida; order Boraginales; family Hydrophyllaceae; genus Nemophila; species Nemophila menziesii. The sequence goes on along the minus strand of JARWIR010000075.1, from coordinate 1,985,079 downwards.
AGTACTTACAATGATGTCCCGGCTACAAACAGGTCATTACTGCTCCCTACATGTCGTGCATCCACGTGATACAGAGCCAAGTGAGAGCTCGATCCAAATCGATCAAAATTGTTCACCATACGAGACATACGATCAATCTACAAACATTCATAATGAAACATACGTTAATATATAATAATAATCTTTAAGTATACTTTGTTACCAAAATCTAGTTAGTAGTACAGGTACCTCTTTTTTTAATCGAGTATTTTCTAGAATAAGTTGATCTTTCTTGAAAACTTTATCCACGGTTCTTTTTCCACACTTTGTACATCTGCCAATGCTAAGAGTTTCACAAACCCTTTTTTTTCGGTCCTAACTTGTAATGTTTTCGCTGCTCATGGTCCATCGGAACCATAATCCGGCCAGTTAAGAAAACCTAAAAAAACAGATTTCCTCAAAGTAAGGGATTTATATCCCAGAAACTCTTGGTACAATTCAAAACTGTTAAGTCGGGTGAAAATGGAACACACCGGAAGAAATAGATGCGGTATACGTCAGACCAGTACCTCCGGTTGAATCATTTCCTATGAAGTTCAAAGTCGACGTGGTTGTCGATATTTACTTTAACGACGGGTGGTGGGAAAGGATTGTTTTGAAGGAGTTGGGGAACAACAGATTTTCCATCTTTATTAAAAGCAGTAAAGAACAAATGGAATTTGGTGCTCATTAGTTAAGGATCCATCGTGAATGGAATCGCACATTGGACCTCTTAGAATAATGTTGTTGTGAGCAAGGCAGAATATTCTGTGCATTTATAAACAATAATTTAGTTTGCAATGTGAGCATTAATATACGCGACCATATGAAAAAATGGCAAACAATAGGGTGAAAAAAACAACAAACTAAAAAACATAGAAAAACTTGCAAGAAACATCTAAAAACAAACCCTTACACGTAGGATTATTTCACCACCCACCATTGGGTGATTAATAAAAAAATTACCCTAGCTTATGAAGTTTTAGTTATTAAGTGAATACCTCCATCATATCATGCTTCTCTTTCTTGTATAATCTTGCTTATACATTCATCCAAAATTAGAATTCATTCAAATAAATTATTACAAGCCACATAAATACATTACTTAAACTTAAACGTAATATCATATATTACAAATCAATTCATCTTATTTAGCAAATTATACATGTTTAACTCAAATCTTTGGAAACCTCTCTTGTCAAGTTCTATATGAATTATTTAGTTAAATTATGTTTTCATCCCATAGTTCTCAACCCTAAATAGATATTTAGATTCAAAAACATAATCCCAATTTTTTTGTGCTACAAAAACTAAAATATTCATAAGTGGCAAATGTACATAAGTAACACATTTTGTAAATCTATCTTTCCTGGGTATATTTTTTTGTTAATTATTTTTAAAATAACACACATAACAATGAATAATTTAAAAATTACAAATAGTAAAACTAACCTTAAACATATGTATTCTTAATTGAAATGAAATGGCTACAGATCTAAGAAGATAGTAGGTAATGAACAAAACTTGACCCTGCAGTCTAGAGGTCCAGATGGAAAAGACAACATTATACTTAAGTTAGAGGAAGACAAATAGTGTTAAGAAAAAGGGACAATATGGAATATAGTAGGAAGAATTATATTTTTTAAATCTTAATTATTGAAATACATGATCAAGTACAATTACATGATATATGTATGATTAAAAATTATGATTACTTGTTGCTACATAAGGTGTTTATAGTTGAAGGTGATATGAAAGATGGTGATTTACAAATAGGGGCTGGGTAAGGTTTGGTTTGGTGATATGAAAGAAAATGATTTATAAATAGGGGCGGCCGGTAGGGTTTGGTTTGGTGATATGAAAGATAATAATTTATAAATAGGGGTGGTGGGTAGGGTTTGGTTTAGTGATATGAAAGAAGGTGATTTATAAATAGGGGCGGGGTAGGGTTTGGTTTGGTGATATGAAAGAAGATGATTTATAAATAGGGGCGGCCGGTAGGGTTTAGTTTGAAGATAGGAAATAAGATTATTTATAAATAGTGGTGGCGGGTAGGTTTTGGTTTGGTGATATGAAAGAAGATGATTTATAAATAGGGGGCGGGTAGGGTTTGGTATGGTGATATAAAAGAAGATGATTTATAAATATGGGTTGCAGTGTTTGGTTTGGTGATATGAGCTGCGGGTAGGGTTGTTTGGTGATATAAGCGGCAGAAGAAGATTTATATATAAAACAATTTTTTTTATGTTAAAGTTTTGTCTCAAAAGGACATGGTCAAGTGATTACAAATCAGAAATAACTCTTTGTGTATTATCTTTATGTGACTTTTTGTTTTTAAAATAAATTTATTTGATTTTAGTAAAATATATTATACACTATTGTTCATGTTTAATTTTTTTATGTTTCATATAATTATATGTTGTTGTTGTTTATTAATTATTTTACAAGGAGGCGTTTCCCATTCACAACAATTAGGTGTTATAAATTTTCAAATTTTTTTTGGTGGGTCTCTATAGCTCACTTTATATTATGTACTTTATCTTCATAGGGTATTGTGCTCGATCTCGAACAAAGTCATATTTCCTAGAATGAAACTTGTAGTCTCGATCAGTATGGCTCACAACCCTTTACCTCACCTTTAAACACAAGTCATTCGCTCCACGTTCTTGTCAACATCAACCTATCGTATAAAGTTACCAACTCTATGATCCAAGGTGATGCGCACACTAATCTACATGTCAACCATTCTTTCCAACTTCCGTGTGTGCCTGCAACAATCCACAACACCCTCTCGATTACGTTTGGGCCCAGGCTCCCATTTATAGTTAGTTTTCACCCATGAGTGACTTACACCATCCACTAGATCAATACATTACTAGTTAATATTTGACACTTTAACTAACTGCATGTATTTTAATTATTAAATACTATTGTGATCTACTAATGAAATTTGTGTCTCATTTAGATGTTTTAGATATTAGGTGTTCAATAAAATTCTTATCATTATTTAAATATGTTTATAACAAATAATGATAATCATGCGACCAATGTTTTCCATTTTTTAGTAAATTACTAATTGATCAAATAGTTTATACACTTATTTCCATATAAAATTAGTTAGATAGATAGATAGATAAACTCAAGCTGCAACAATATTATAAGATACCATATTTATTGTTAGATGACACAAATAAACAATAATAATGTTGTGTCATTATCAATACTAGTTAGTCATAATATATTTGTTTACAAAGTTAATAATAATGATTTCAAATTTAGTTTTACAACCTCTGTTGCTATTTCATCCGTTACAAGAATGACACGCGAGTTTCCAACCCTTTGTAATTGATCAAACAAAAAAATATCCACATAGATTTTATTGCACAGATATAGCTTATGAGGTCTTCTGGAGTCTTTTTGTGCTAGTAGTGTCCTACAAAAGTAGAAATCCACGAGACTACAGTTGACATGTGCCAAGCCAAGATTTATTTTTTGGGGCGAGGAATGTGGGGGCAACAACTCAACTTTTTTTTGTTTTCTTTCGAGAAATTCAAATAGTTGTTTTTTTATAAACAAAACAGGGGAGTATGCGAGTGAAGGATTGCCAACAGCAGTTTATCTAACCATTATTCATTTCGGGAAAACTAACCAAGTGACCTCCCTACTATGAGCTCAACATCGATAGATTCTTGTAATCGAGAGTCTCGTTCCTATATACATTCTCTCAGTGTAGAAACAAACACATTGTTAGGTGTTTGGGTGTAGAATAGTTTTATCCCCTTGCTCAATTGGTTTGGTAGGAACACCCATTTTCTTTATAGTTTCATATAGAAATATTCCCTAAAAATACCCATAGAAAACCCATAACCAATATCCAAACGATCTCTAAGTTCATCCAATAATTTTGATCTCTTGATAAGTTTAGCAATACTCTTGAAAATAGATCGTTCTTTGATTATTAGTTCAAAATTATAGATATCTACCTTAAGTGCCGACACAATTTTATTATTAGTTTGTGCATCCCTATATAGAATGTAATAATCCCCATAAGCTCGATCTCAACAACAATTTTTGTTAGCAACCATGATATCTCCCAAGCATTTCCGTTCTCCAGCTTTTAACGTGAGAGAGAATGAAATATCAGCTTTGACGTTAGATCTCCGCAACCACCTCTACAGAATTGATCCAACCTACATATATGTTATCAAATAACATTAGTTAGACTGAAGGGTCACCTTACTACAACCTTGATCCAACCTCCAAAGAGCTTATCGATTAATCTCTTGAAACTTCATTCCTTCATTCCACACTTCCGGGAACCTTGCGATTGTGGCAAACTTTTCTGTAAGCTTTATCCTAAGCTGATAAAACACGAGGATATCAGGCCCTTTGAACTAGTTCAAACAATATTCACAAGATCGTATTTGATTTTATTAGACAACCACAATTACTCCAGGTACCAAGAATTCCACTTTGAGGTGGTATGTTTAAACTAGAGCTCATATCTTGTTGGAAATTGATCGGCCTATGATAGTGTGGTGCGTTAATTTACATAGTTTTATGACAAATCATACGTGTAAGTTTCCAGATCACTAACCCATTCCCCCTTCATTGGTAGTACAATTTACCCTGATGGCTAAAAACACTTGATGGAAGACTCCTTGATCGACTCTTGATAAAGGTTTTATAGCAATAGAATCAACTTTAGCTAGTCAAAGGTCATCAAGTACAGCAGGTCCACCAAGGGTCATATATCGATTAACACTCATTGAATCAATCCATTTCCTATCATGTCCGGTATTACAAGTGGGTCATCATGGATAAATATTAACATGCTCGATTCTGGTAAGTTAACAGATTTCGATTTAGGTTGTAGTATATTATACCATTTTTTGACTTTTGACGTATCGAATAAGGCCTTTTCTTTCATTTCTTGATCTTCGACTTTCTAGCTCGCCTGCTATAGTTTTAACTTCAAACTCGTATTCTCGGGCCAGGGGATTAAGGTATCATCTGGCTTTGATAATTTTACTAGGGCTCTTAACCAGAATATTTCTCTCCTCAATTTCTTACAATCATTGGCCTCATAAACATGATATTTAAGTAAGTGGCAATACTTAGATGTATCCCTTATTTTTGCGCCAGGAAACAACTTCGATGGCCATATTACACCCAAGACTATCTCGATCTGGCATATGATGCCAACTAAGTTGGATATTGTCGATGTCAACGTTGAAGGTCTCTTATTCCCCATGACTTGTCATTTCCCGATCAACCATTTTGATCCCCAGCATAACTGATATTTTATTACTTCCTTTAAGATGGGTTTTCGTCGAAGAGGGATCCCCTTTAACCAAATCTCTTACGTACTTCTCTTCGAATTTCTTCAGCACTCACCAAGAGTCGTGAATATGCAATTATGCCAAAAAGACTATGTATTAGCCTAAAGGCATAATGGACTTTAAAATCATAGCTAATTAATCCTTGAATAAAAGTGTATAAACTATTGATCAATCTAAAACATCAACATTATAATCAACATGATATATTTCTACATGAGAGATTATAATATTTCTCCCTTTTGATGGAATGTAGGGTTAATTTTGAAAAAATACCATGTTAAAGGTACACACATATTTCCATTTTTCTTATTTTTCACGCTTTTTCCATACCTTCCCCCTCACTAATTTCATATTATCAGGCCTTACCTACATGTTTGTATTATTAACTTGATTGTTAGGGAGATAGCACATCCTTTTAGCCGATAATCGTGTATTTTTTAGGTATCATAAGTAGACGACAAGACCGACTAAAAGTGGTTAGACAGTTCAATCACATACTCAAATCAACTATGAAGTATAAGTCCAATAAGTATCTAAATTACCCATAGAGTTATACAACGATTTCTACAAACTGATATAAGGTATTGAAATATTAGTATAATATTTTGGATTAACTACTTTAGGAAACAAAAATGACCCAATTTTTTCCAAATTTGTAATATTGTCATTGAGACGTAACATAAACAGATAGATATGTATAGATTAACTTGTAAACTTCAACCTAACTTAAAAGATTGATTTTGAATGTGATCAAACTTTCAATTGTACTACATATACAAATAATATTGATAATAAAGGTGATTCGATGGGCTGACATAACCTAATCAGCAACAATATTGCACCATAAATCTATCTTATCAACCCCACCAAAATAATGATAGAAACTTAAAGTACAACTGATATAATTTTCATTACAACACAAAAAAGTTCTATCACAACATCAAATCCATAATAACTAGTTTGACTCAACTTAGCATTCATTCATTTGAAAAATAAATCCATCCCTTTTTGAATAAATTTGTAACACTTAAAATTTAAAATAAAATAATTTTCTGGGAGGCAAAAAAGCTTCTATAATTGTATGTAAATCTAGTTTTTGCAGCTGAACTACCATACAGAAAGTGTTAAAAGTTACAACCTCAAACTTGCGAGAAATGCCTCTTTTCTTCTTTCGGGTTTTAACTATTGCAGACTTTTTCCATAGTTTTCTCCATATGCAGAGAGAGGCTATAGTTGAATCCTATAGAATGTTCTATTTCATATAATTACATGTCAGCACATATAGTTTTCTTACAATCCGACTAACTCAGAATAAAAAAAAACTTTCCATCACAGACAAAAACATGATTGTTGAGAATGGGAAACGCCTCCTTGTACAAAAATTAATAAAACAACAACAACATATAATTATATGAAAATTTAAAAAGCTTTATATGAACAATAGTGTATAATATATTTTAATAAAACCAAACACAATTTATTTTGAAAACAAAAAGTCACATAAAAATAATACATAAAGAGTTGTTTCTAATTTGTAATCACTTGATGATGTCCTTTTAAGACAAAATTTAACATAAAAAAGATTGTTTTATATATAAATCTTCTTCCGCTGCTTATATCACAAAACCAAACCCTACCTGCAGCTCATATCACCAAACCAAACCCTACCTGCCACTATTTATAAATCATATTCTTTCATATCATCAAACCAAACCTTACCCGCCACCCTATTTATAAATCATCTTCTTTCATATCACCAAACCAAACTCTATCCCCTGTTTATAATTCACCTTCTTTCATATCACCAAACCAAACCCTACCCCCACCCTTTCAACTATAAACACCTTATGTAGCAGAAAGTAATCATAATTTTTAATCATACATTATCATGGAGTTGTACTTGAATAAGTATTTAATTCTTCTTACTGGATTCCACATTGTCCCTTTTTATTCATACTCTTTGTCTTCCTCTAACTTGTGTATAATGTTGTCTTTCCATCTGGACCTCTAGACTGCATGGGTCAAGCCTTGTTCATTACCTACTATCTTCTTAGATAGGTAGCCATTTCATTTCAATTAAGAATACATATGTTTAAGGTTAGTTTTACTATTTGTAATTTTTAAATTATTCATTGTTGTGTGTGTTATTTTAAAAATAATTAATAATAAATATACTCAGGAAAGATAGATTTACAAATGTGTTACATATGTACATTTTCCACTTATGAATATTATATTTTGTGTAGCACAAAAAAGTTAGGATTGTGTTTTTGCATCTGAATATCTATTTAGGTTTGAGAACTATGGTATGAAAACATAATTTAACTATATAAATCATAATGAACTTAACAAGAGAGGTTTCTAAAGATTTGAGGTAAACCGGTATAATTTCCTGAATAAGATAAAATTATTTTTAATATATGACATTAAATTAAAGTAACGTATTTATGTGACTTGTAATAATTTATTTGAATGAATTCTGGTTTTTGAATGAATGTATAAGCACGATTATAAAAGGAAGAGAAGCATGATATTATTGAGGTATTCACTTAATAACTAAAACTTCATAAGCTAGGGTATTTTTCTTATTAATCACCCAATCGTTGGTTTCATGATAATGGTGAGATAATCCTACATGTAAGGGTTTGTTTTTAGTTGTTGCTTGCAAGTTTTCCTAAATTTTTTAGTTTTTTAATTTTTTTTGGGCCCTATTGTTAGCCCTTTTTCCATTTGGTTGCATATATTAATGCTCACACTGCAAACTAAGTTTTTGTTTATTAATGCATAGAACAAACATCGAAGCCTTAATAACAGCTAACTATAAGCAAAAATTGTACAAGTTAGGACCGAAAATAAAAGTGTTTGTGAAACTCTTAGCATTGGCAAATGTAAAAAGTGTGGAAAAAGAACAGTGGATAAATTTTTCAAGAAAGATCAACTCATACTAGAAAATACTCGATTAAAAAAAGAGGTGTCTGTACTACTTACTAAATTTTTGTAAAAAAGTATACTTAAAGATTATTGTTGTATATTAACGCATGTTTCATTACAAATGTTTCTAGATTGATCGTATGTCTCGTACAGTGAATAATTTTGATCGATTTGGATCAGGCTCTCACTTGGCTCTGTATCCCGTAATTCAAACCGTGGAACAAATGTAGGGAGCAGTAATGACCTGTTGGCTGCTGGGACATCACTAAGTGCTTCCTAGCCCTATGATATTTTTTTGTAAGTACTACTTTGTAAGTTGATTAACGAGATGCTAACTTCCTCATTTCTGATAATTCGGTCTTCGAGGTTGAAGAGATCTTTATACACTCCAGTGCTGTGTTACTTGATGAGGCCTAAAAATATAATTGGACAATATCCATTAACCAAAGGTAATGGTTAAAAAAGGAATAAAGGAATAAACTCGTACTAATTGAGGGAAATTTTTTGAATTAAAAAAAATATATACATTGGAAATTGAGTCACATATATAAGACCAATACCCTCTTTCTCATCCAATGCAACCTTAAGAACTATATTCAGAAAAATAAAGGTATTGTAATACTCAAATTAGGATTAAAAATATTTAAAGAGAAACTATTTGAGCGTATAGATCTACAAGATAAAGTTTTATAACTTACATTGATAATCTTGTTCGAAATCTTCCAGAGAATTTATACAGATTGTTGATGCGCGATAGAACCACCCACACCGAGATCTACCAAAGAAGTAGTTCACACTGAGATGGATAATCAGGTAGGCGGGTGTGCGACTTTCAAATTTAAACTACACAACCCGTAAAAAATTATATATCTTCTAAAATTTAAACCACAACTAATCCAATAAGAAACCTAACCATATACTAATCTGATCGTGTTATGTTGGTCATGGAATAGGCTTTAATTTCAATCTTGCTATAAAAAAGGCTTTAAATTTGACCAAAAGAAAAAAATTAAAATCTCACCATGAAAAAGAGTTAAAACCTCATCATGAAAAAATGTTTAAAATCTATGCATGAAAATCGTCTGAAAATGTTACATTTGACCACACGCATTTATGGGTTGAAAATTTCGATTAGATTTCATTGTGAAGTAATATTATTTTTATATAGGATTTTGAATCAAAATTTCTCAGTATTTGAATTTCTATAATAGAAATTTATCTTCCAATAATTTGATTATTTTGCAGTTTGGTAATGAATTTGTATACACCAAATATCATGTAGACTCCCCTTTTACAATAAGTTTCCTTTTATACTTTTGAACTATTATTGTTGTATTAGTGTTAATTTTTTTAAAGGATTATTTTAATAATTGAAATAGATGATTATTGTCCTTAACCGTTCAACAATTTATAATTCAAACTTAAAATGGTTTAGAACATACTTAGTTTTGAGGGAGATTGTTGAAATTCTATATTAGTTTATTTTACTAATTTATTTTATTAAGTCATAATGATCAATATAGTAATTTTTAATCTAGTTTTTTAATAGAATTAGTTTTTTTCCTCAAATATTGAGACATATATCTAAATTATATCTTTATTGTAGCATATATTCATAATATAATTTCTAATATTTTGTTTGATTTGGAAAAATAATTTTTTCTTCTTTAAAATATGTTTTTAAATATTATTTTTTCAAAATTTGAAAACCGTGTTTAAATATAAAAAAAATTTATGTTTGTGAATACTCTTTCTTGTGTTCTCCTTTTCATTTTTTTTACATCTTTTGTACTAAAAATAACATTCAGATCATGGAAAAAGAATACAAAATTTTTTATTATTACACAAATTATTTCAGCGTACCATTGATTAATTAAATATAATTTATGTAAAACTCTTTAGTTAAAGGCCTCTTACCATTCGAAAATTATTGTCATAGCTCCTCCTCAAGACTTATTTGAATTTGTTGTAAAAACGTTTGAGTATGAGATTGAGTTTCAATCAAGATTTTAAACAAGAAAAATATAGAGAACATAAAGTAAAGAACACAGAATATATCGTGAAACCACAAAAGTTGTCAACATCCACGTTAGGATACGATTTGAGAGAACATTTCCACTATTACCACAATTATCATCGATTACACTTATCACGATTACAGAACAACCAAGTATTCACCAAACCCATATATAGAAACCGCTAATCTAACCCAATACTCAACTACGCTGAATATTAATGCTTGAATCAGCAAGATTCAAGGAATATCCACGATTTAACTAACTATTACAGAAGAGTAAACCCTAAATTTGACTCTATTTGAGACGAGATAGTATTCTGAAGAATGTGAAGAAGAGAATGAATGGAAGTGTGAAGAGATTTCGCCTTTTATTTGGGATCTCTAGGTCTTCAATCTCAGTCGTCCAAATAGAACGAGATCAACAACATAAAACCATTCCGCCTTTACTTAAACAAACGACGATGCAATGCTGAGGTTTTAAAGGTCAAGGAGTCAAACCGAGAAAGAGAATAAGATAGTTAAATTGGTCAAATTCTACATAGCTTAATTACATTTCACATATTACTACTCTATTTTGAAGTGTACATCATCAAGGATCATCTACAAGAACATCAACTCCAGTAGTTATGATATTAGAGGCACATATCAAATCATCATAGCCCAAAGTACCTGCACAAAATTCAACCACTACACAACAAATCGAAACACAGTTTGAATTTGCAGTTAGTAACTAATTTAGTTCCAAAATAAAAAGAATTGAGTTCAGAGGAAATCTTTTCCAATTTCACTTCATTATTGAAAAGTAAATCTCTAATAAAATGATATTTCACATCAATATGCTTGGTCCTCTCATAATATATAGGATTTTTGCTTAAGTGTATAGCACTTTGACTATCAGAATAAATTACAGAAATGCCTTTAACCAACTTTACTTCCTTAAGAAAATTTTGTAACAACAGTTTATCTTAACCATTTTTCAGTTTGGGGAAACTAACCAAGTGACCTCCCACTATGATCCTAACACCGATAGATTCTTGTAATCGAGAGGCCCGTTCCTATATACATTCCCCTATGGTAGCATCCTACGCATTATTAGGTTTTTGGGTGTGGAATAGTTTGATCTCCGTGTTCAATTAGTCTGGTAGGAACACCCATTTTCTTTGTAGTACTCATATAGAAAGATGCCCTAAAAATACCCTGACGAAGCCGATAACCAATATCCAAATTGTTACTAAGTTCATCTTATACTATTTATCTCTTGATAAGCTGACTAACACTCTTGAAAATGGATTGTTCTTTGATCTTTAGTTCAAAATTGTTGATATCTACCATAAGTACTGACACAATTCTATGATTAGTTTGTTGTATCCCCATATAAAATGAAATTATCCCCATAGGCTCGGTCTCAACAACAATTTACGTTAGTAACCATGGAAGCTCCCACACATTTCCGTTCTCTAGCTTTTAATGTGAGAGAGAAAAAAATTTAGCTTTAAATGAAGCTCCTAGCAATAACTCTTTTTAAGAAAGATATTGTGTGTGTTTTTTGTGATAAATATTAGAATTTGATATATATATATATATATAAAAATATATATATATATGAACAATAAAAAGAAACATGAAAAACCTTTCCTTCCCATAAATGCACACATCAGCAAGAAGACTTCTCAACTACTTGAGTTCTTGACCAATATCTAACTCTGGCGATATAAATTCGGATTCCATAGTCCATCATGCTATAGAAGTCTGTTGGGAAGACTTCCATGATACAACTCCTCCACTTAAGAAAAACACATATCCACTACTGCATCTCACTTCATCGTTGTCTAGTATCGAATTTGAATCATTATATTCCTCTAGAACAGTCGGGAACTTGTTAAAATAAAGACATAGATGCTTTCCTCCGATTTGTAATTCAAACATGACACTCAAATAATTTCTTCTCGCAAGTGTATGACTCATTCAAATAAAAAAAATAAGTATTTTTTTATCATTCTCCATAAGGATTAGATAGTTCATATGTACTTTAGCTCTAAATTCGAAATTTATTGTTAAACAAAAGACAGAGAAGTAAATATTTTTTATTTTATTTTTATATGAAACTACTAATACTAGGTACAAAACAATTTAACTAAAAAGATTGTAAGAATAGGGATAGAAATGTAGCCCATGACACTTGTAATCTCTACTAACTATAGTTTGTACTTACTTGCAATTACTAAGAAAAAAATGACTTGAAAATCATCATTAAAATAAAATGATTAGGCTTCATATTAGACATATTATGTATGTTTTTTCAGATATTGTAGAGTTAGATAAATGACAGAGAAGAGGAACTAGAGATGTTGAGATATGATAAGTGACATGGAGCAGAAATTAGGTGTTAGGGTTACGGTAGATTTTGGTAGGTAATGTAATATATGTATAAATAATATCACATACACACATATATATATATATATATATATATATGAAAGATGGGCTTGGGCTGTACTAGCTATGTTTCTCGATTCGAAACGGATTGACATGAGTTCCTTTTCTTTGATCGGGTTAACATGGTCAATGCTCACCTTTAATTTGAACACATAATATAAGATCTCTAGTGGAATTATTTAATGATGTTAGAACAATCTAGATAATATTTTATCTAACGAATCCAGACCGTTGAAATAAAGGTAGATATCTAATATGAATATATTACTATAACGATTGAATTGACAATACTTTGTAGGTATATTTTTTTTTTATAGAATGTCCCAACGTCTCCGGACCAGGCAACATCACTCCTTGCTCAAATGGGGGCCATTCTTGCACAAATAGAGAACAAAATATTAGTGAGTAGTGTCCAGTGATATTGTTTTTATAAACATACCAACACCCCACTGTTACTATATTCGAATAAGTAGACTCTTGGAAATATTGAAGACCTCAAAGACAATAGTATGGCCACCAAACAATAAATACAAGATAAAGTTATAGAACTACTTTAATAAATAGTAATAATTTTTGTAACTAATAAAATCTCATATATGAGTAATTCAACTTAGTCGAATTTCACATAGCAATTTTAGCAGAAGCAATACATAAAAATTGGACCGATGCTGGTAACTGCATACACCAATCATAAATATAAGCCAAAATACGATCACTATATCGTTTAACAAAAATTGAAAATATAAGGATAACTCACTTTACATATACCTCAAAGACATAAATAGAAGCCATAATATTGATCACTATATTGTTTAACAAATATAGAAAATAAAAATAAAACTCACTTTACATATTCTCTAAAGACATAAACTGATTCAAAAGGAAAACCGAAAAATACAAAAGACATAAACACCAGATCAAGGTATAATTTTCTTCCATAGGGAACATTCAAATCAAAAGTTGGAGTGAGACATTTTTCCACCCTTTCCTTGATATTCTCCAAGGACATCATATCAGGTTGCATCATGTTAGTGCGCTCTTCTTAAAGGTTCTTACCATGCTCTTTCACTATGAAAGTTAATTCTCAAACCTTCAATACAATTTTAAAACTCTAAACATGAGGGTTAGTTCTTGACTCCTTGTGACTTTTACTCACTAAAGATACGACTAAGGATTAATGAATAATATTATACAAATAAATTAATTAACTAAGTAGTACTTACAACTGAATATCAAGGAAGAACTTGATGATGGCCCAACTGCAAACAAGTCATTGCTGTTCCATACATTTGTTCCATGCGAGCTTGATCAAAATTCAAACCGTGCATCCACGGGATACGCAGCCAAGTGGGAGCTTGATCCAAATTGATAACCATAGTTCACAATACGAGACATACGATCAATCTAGAAACATTTGTAGTGAAACATACGAATATATAATAATAATCTTTTAGTATATTTTTAACAAAATTTAGTAAGTAGTAAGGGCACCTCTTTTTTTAATCAGAGTATTTTCTAGTATGAGTTGATCTTTCTTGAAAGATTTAGCCACCTTTCTTTTTCCACACTTTGTACATTTGACAATGCTAAGAGTTCCCAAAAAAATTAAGAAACTAAAAAACATAGGAAATGTTGCAAGCAACATCTAATAACAAACACTTACACGTAGAATTAGCTCACCACTATCATGAAAACAAAGATTGGGTAATTAATAAAAAAATACCCTAGCTTATGAAGTTACTGTTATTATATTAAGAGAATACATCCATCAAATCCATCATATCAGGCTTCTCTCTTCCTTCTGTAATCTTGCTTATACATTAATTAAAAAATAATTCATTCAAATAAATTATTACAACCAACATAAATACATAAATTAAACTTAATAATATATATTACAAATATATTTATCTTATTCATGAAAGTATACTTGTTTAACTCAAATCTTTGAAAACCTCTCTTGTCAAGTTCTTTATGATTTATTTAGTTCAATTATGTTTTCATACCATAGTTCTCAACACCAAATAGATATTCAGATGAAAAAAATAATTTTATTTTTTTGTGCTACAGAAAATATAATATTCATAAGTGGCAAATGTACATATGTAACACATTTTGTATATCTATCTTTCCAAGTATATTTTCTGTTAATTCTTTTTGAAATAACACACACAACAATGAATAATTTGAAAATTAAAAATAGTATAACTAACCTTAAATATAATATTCTTAATTGAAATGAAATAACTATCAATCTAAGAAACTAGTAGATAATGAACAAAACTTGACCTAGCAGTCGGGATAGAGAAGATAACATTTGGAAGATGTTAAGTATTTAAAAACATGATTAAGTATAACTACTTAATATATGTATGATTAAAAATTATGATTACTTGCTAGCTAGGTAATGTATGTATAGTTGAAGGGGCTACGGATAGGATTTCGTTTGGTAATACAAAAGAAGATGAGTTACAAATAGGGGGCTCCCGGGTAGGGTTTGGTTGAGTTATATAAGAGGGCAGGTAGGGTTTGGTTTGGTGATGTAAGCGGAGTAAGAAGATTCATAGATAGAGCAATCTTTTTTATGTTAAATTTTGTCTAAAAAGGATATTGTCAAGTGATTACAAATTAGAAACAACTGTTTATGCATTATTATTATTTTTATGTGACTTTTTTATTTTAAAATAAATTTTATTTGGATTTAGTAAATATATTATATACTATTGTTCATGTTTAAAATTTTGATTTTTCATATAATTATATGGTGTCGTTGCTTTATAAATTTTTGTAGAAGTAGGCATTTCTCATTTTCAACGATAAGGTGTTATAAATTTTCAAATTTTTTTTGATGAGTCTTTATAGGTAGTTTGCAAACACATTAGTTTCTTAGGGTATTGTGCTCGATCGATATCTTACAAAGTCTTTTTTCCTAAAATGACCCTTATCTCCTCGATCAATATGGCTCAGAATCCTACCTCATGTCGATTGGTTCAACGCGTCAAGGAACTATTTGGAATCCACCTATACTCATAATACATTCGTTTCACGTTCCTGTCAATATCAACCTATCGTATAAAGTTATTAGCTCTATGCGTAAACCATCATATCTAACTTCCTTGCATGTCCCAAAATAATCCACCACACCTTCTTCAATTTTGTTTGTGTCCACGTTCTCGTATCACTACTAAAAATCAAAGTATTCACGGCAATTTTTACGGTCAACGGCGGGAGTTTATAAGTGATGTGTATTCATAGGCGGGAGTTAGTTTATTGCCGCGAAAAGTGCCGTCTATAAAGCTGACGCCTATGCAAAGATGGCACAAAAAAGACTGCCGCCAATTCAACCTCACATTGACGGCAATATCTCAAAACTGCCGCCTATATATATTTATAGGATTTATATTTTATACATTTATTAAATTAAAAATACTAACGTTTGATATAGATGGCAATTTTAGACTACTGTCTATAGAAAAAATTTATATTTCAATATATGTTATATATATTTATTAAAAATAATATTTAATATAAACCAAAAATTAAATCAGTATAACAAGATGTCAACTGAAAGTGTATTTCATTCAGATAAAAAATAGAAAAATCCATTTCTACGTTTAACCAAACTAAAAGTCATTAATAAAAAATACAAAATCCTACAAATGATCTAGTTATCATCTACAACAATCACCAAAACTATATACATTTCTTTGTAAGTTTGGTTCCATTTCAACTACGCAATGTGTCTGATTCAAGAAGGCAAAATCTGATACTCTTGCTGTGTAATTTTTGGTTAAATACATGGCTGATGATGAATTTAATTTCGATGGATTACGAGGTGTTAATTGATGCATGTGTTCAAGGCAATATTCCATCCCATAGCTATCCTCATTCTCATTTCCCAATCTAAATGCTCTGCTTCTTTAACTCTGTCATAAAAATATGGGTAAATAAACCTTTTTAATAGTTCCTTCAATGTAACTGTGTCATAAAAAATATAGATAAATATACATTTTTAATAGTTTCTTATATTGTACATAGAAGTAAAAAGTAATTTAAACACTTATTGTGAAGTTCCTCAAAGAGCTTGGGTAATCCTGTAGATAAGACTTTGTTCACGCAAAACTGGAAACAGCTCTTTTGAGTCAGGCTTATGCCAGCTGTCAATGGAAATACTATGACAGACCAAGTTACTCGTTCTATAATTTTAAGCAAATCTAAGTAAAGCAAAAGCAAATATAATTATTTAAGAGTATAGAGAACCCCAATCAATACATATTCTTCCTTTTACACATTTATCTTTATACACTTATTTCAGAAAAAAAATCATACACTTATCTGTAGACTCATTATCTTTAGTTAGTGAAGCCACCACCCAATACCAAATTTACTTTCCCTTCTCTTATTCGAATTGATTTGATGTACACCTACTATCACTTCACTTCTCACAGTTATTTTCATTTCATTCCAAAATCTAAATTCATTAGTATTCTTATATTTATAATTCACACGGCCGTGTCACATGATAGTTAACTAAATTGTGAAATAAAGTTAACTAATAGGCTTTACACTTTTAAATATGTATCCGTTTATTTTCTTCGAAATGCAGACCAAGTTTAAGACTAACAAAAAATCAAGAGAACAATTTTTCAACAAACAACCTACTGGAACCATTTGCAATCACAAGATGCATCCTATATATAAAAATTGGTGTATTGAATAAAATGCATTGGAGAATTAAAGCTATTATGTTCCAAAACAGCAAAATCTCTATTCTGCCTCTGCAAATACAAATCCTAATTGCTCTCAGGGGGTTTAAACCGATATTTATTACCACCATAAGCAACTGCAACATCCCTTAATTTTTACCAACAATTGATTGTAATATATGTAGTTGATCAAGCTTGAATATTTCGGGTAACAAAGAGGAGTCTGGCGCACTTTAGAAATAAGCGTTTCTAAGATTTTTTAACAGAAAATTTAGAGAACGGCTTCAAAGGGAGGTACCAGAGAAGGCAATCTAATTGTTTAAGCGGCACAACTACAAACACTTTAATTACATTATACAATTCAGTCACATACCACAAATTCAATAGTTATATATCATGCATTTTATAATTGAGTATTCAAAAAGTATTATATTTACCAATTAAGTTAACATCAGCAACAAACAAAACCCAAAATTCAATAATTCCAAATTTATTAAAAAGAATAAACTATTCTTTGAAAGTGGAGAAGCACTTTAACATACCTTAAAAGAATAGTGATAAGATATGTAAAAGATTTGACAAGACCTTGTCTTCGTCTCTGTCTACCAGATCGGATCCAACCTTTGCAACAGAAGTAAGCCAAGAAGACGAGTGACGTATCCTCACAATATATGTTAAAGGATGGGACGATGTGTAGATCGATCGTCCTAGACCGAAAAAATGAATTCAACCTGATAGAATACTTTTTCAGATTCAAGCGTTTGCACTGAATCAATCAATGGGAAAAGGTATAAGGCGTGAGAAACAATTCAAGGCAAATGGTTTTTGATTCAGAGAAGTAGACGGGTCAGCTTTTATTTCTTTTTTGCTTTTTTTTTTGGTTTAGGAAGGTTTTGGGTTAAGAATAATATTTATTTAGGCGGGAAATAAAAAGTGAAGTGAAAAATATGGTGGGAAGAATATTAAAAAAAATTAAATTTTTATAGAACTTTTTTTTATACGTGAAATATATTAGGTAAATTTTAATAATGATGTATGTATAAATTATTGTGGTTATATATATAATAGAGATATTAAATTTTATTTATTATATATAAATTACTTATATATATATGTTTAATCTGGACTTTATCATACAAAATTTATCTAATTATTTTAATAATTTATTATTTTATTTATTATAGTCTAATTTATTGAATAAAACACTTTACTATTTAATAAATAAAGTTAAAAAAGAAGGCCTGCATTTTATGAAGCAATTTTTGGCTTCATAAAAAATATTTGTAAATTGGTGTAATCTTTTATATAAAAGACAGTTCTAGCTAAATAAGATAAAAAAATTATATTAAGTTGAAGATAAAAAAATTTAAAGAAAAAAATAAGATTTTCTAGCTAAATATTGGATACTCACAAAAAACACAACTGTCACTTGATGTTTATTTCTTTTTTTTCAAACCATAAAAAATAGTTAAATATTTTTTTTTAATTTTGATGAATATAGACGGAGGTTTGATAAAAATAGCCGTCTTTACTCTGTCTAATTAACATCAATTGGATGAGACTGCCATCTATATAAAGTACCTTCATATAATAGGTTAGAGTTATTTAAAACTGCCGGCAATTAAATGACGCCAATAAGTGAATTTTTAGTAGTGTATGTAGTTGACTTCCACCCCAGTGTCTTACACCATCAATAGGCTCAATACATTGCTAGTTGATTTTTCACACTATACCTAACTTAAAATATTTTATCTATTAATTACTTTTGTGATCTACTAATGAAATTTGTGTCTCATTTAGATGTTTTAGATATTAGTTGCATTAAAATTCTTATCATTATTTTAATATGTTTATAACTTTTAATGAAGTAATAATCATGCGACGGTTTTTTATGTATTTTTAGTAAATTACTATTTTATCAAATAGTTTATACACTTATTTCCATATAAAATTAGTTAGATAGACTGATAAACTCAAGTTCCAACAATATTATAAGATACCCAATTATTGTTAGATGGAACAAAGTAAACTATAATGATGTTGTGTCATTATCAATACTAGTTAGTTATAATATATTTGTTGCTAAAGTTAATAATAACGATTTCCAATTCAATTTTACAACCTTTGTTGCTATTTCATTCGTTACAAGAATGACGTGTGAGTTTCAACTTGTATTTGATCAAACAAAAATATATACACGTAGATTTTATTGCACACATATAGCTTATGAAGCCTTCTGGAACCTTTTTGTGCTAGTAGTGTCCTACACAAGTAGAAATCCACAAGACTATAGTTGACTTGTGCCAAGCCAAGATTTATTGTTTGGGGCAAAGAATGTGGGGCATCAACACAATTTTTTTTTTGAGAAATTCAAATAGTTGTTTGTTGTACAAATAAAACAGGGTAGTATGTGAGTGAAGGATTGACAACGACAGATTATCTTAACCATTCATTGTTTTGGGGAAACTAACCAAGTGACCTCCCACTATGAGCCCAACACTGATAGATTCTTGTAATCTAGAGGCTCATTCCTATATACATTCCATTATGGTAGCATCCTACACATTATTAGGTTTTTGGGTCTAGAATAGTTTGATCCTATAAAATAGATTGTTCTTTGATAATTAGTTCAAAATTAGAGATATTTACCATAAGTACTGACACAGTTTTACGATTAGTTTGTGCATCCTCGTATAGAATATAATTATCCCCACAAGCTCGGTCTCAACAACTATTTTAGTTAGCAACCATGGAAGCTCCCACGCATTTCTGTTCTCCAACTTTTAACGAGAGGAAGAAATTTCATCTTTAAATGAAGGTCCTAGCAACAACTCTTTTTAAGAATGATATTGTGTGTATTTTTGTGATTAAAATTAAATTTTGGTATATATATATATATGGACAATGAAAAGAAACATTAACAACATTTCCTTCCCATCATGGCACACATCAACAAGAATACTTCTCAACTACTTGAGTTCTTGTTCATCCAACTCTAGCGACATAAATCCGGATTCCATAGTCGATCATGCTATACAAGTCTGTTTGGAAGACTTCTATGATACAACTCCTCCACTTAAGAAAAACACATATCCAATAGTGCATCTCACTTCATCATTATCTAATATCAAATTTGAATCATCATATAAGCTATCGTAGAATCCACCTTTACACAAAATACATTCACTCTATGTCCTGTCAACATTAAGTTATTATATAAAGTTATCAACTCCAAGGTGAAGTGAACACTAATCTCACCGCAAACCATCCTATGAAACTTCCTTGCGTGTCCCGGAATAATCTACGCAATAATCTACCGCACCATCCTGATTGTGTCTGGGTCCACGTTCTCGTTACACCGTCCACTAGCTCAATACATTACTAGTTGATTTTTACCACTATAACTAACTTCAAATATTTTAACTATTAATTACTTTTGTGATCTACTAATAAAATTTGTGTCTCATTTAGATGTTTTAGATATTAGTTGCATTAAAATTCTTATAATTATTTTAATATGTTTAACTTATAATGAAGTAATAATCATGTGATAATTTTTTCTATATTCTTAGTAAATTACTAATGGATCAAATTGTTTATACACTTATTTCCATATAAAATTAGTTAGATAGATTGATAACCTCAAGTTGTAGCAATATTATAAGATACCATATTTATTGCTAGATGGCACAAAGTAAATTATAATGATGCTGTGTCTTTATCAATACTAGTTAGTCATAATAATCTTGTTTCCAAAGTTAATAGTAACAATTTCCAATTCAAATTTACAACCTCTGTTTCTGTTTCATTTGATACAAGAATGACATGTGAGTTTCCAACCCTTTGTCATTGATAAAACTAAAAAATATATGTGTAGATTATGTTGCACACATATAGCTTATGAAGGTTTCTGGAGCCTTTTTGTGCTAGTAGTGTCCTACACAAGTAAACATGCACAAGACTATAGTTGACAAGTGCCAATCCAAGATTTATTTTTTGGGGAGAGGAATGTGGGCTCAACAACTCACTTTTTTTTGTTTTCTTTTGAGAAATTAAAATAGTGGTGTGTTGTACAAACAAAACAGGGGAGTATGTGATGAAGGATTGCTAACAACATTTTATCTTAACCATTCTTCATTTTGGGTAAACTAACCAAGTGACCTCCCAAGCCCAACACCGGTAGATTCTTGTAATCGAGAGGCTCGTTCCTATACACATCCCCCTTTGGTAGAATCCTATACATTATTAGGTAGCTGGGTGTAGAATAGTTTGATCCCCGTGTTCAATTAGTCTGGTAGGAACACCCGTCCGTTGTCTTTGTAGTCCTCATATAGGAAAATTCCCTAAAAATACCCTTAGGAAACCCATAACCAATATAAAAACCATCACTAAGTTCATCCTATACTATTTATCTCTCGATAACCTAACGAAAACTATTGAAAATGGAATGTTCTTTGATTATGAGTAAAAAATTATAGATATCTACACTAAAAGAAAACTGTTCCCTACTCCCTATCATTTAGTTGTTAAAAAAACATCAATTTTGCATTTGACCACTTTCCTCTAATGAGAGTCGTCTATTATTTCATACATTTCCCACCACTACTTAAAAAGAGTGGGCTATTAACATATTAAATGGTTATTAATTAAATATTCGTAATTTTTTTTTTAAATATAACTTATAAAATATTAAAAATAAAAAATCATGATTAATATTTGAAAATTCATACAAATACTTAAAAATCACAAAAATATTTAAAAATCATATTGGTTTTCAAAAATATTTTTAAAATACAAAAAATAAATAAAATAAGTCATAAATATTTTAAGAAATAATCTATTCACAACAAAATTAGAAAATCACAAAAATTTAAAAATTTTAATTCACAACAATATTTATAAAACACAAATAAGTTTAAATTTTTTTAATTAATCATAAAATAATTAAAACTAAATTTAATTTATAAATATAAGAATAATAATGATTAATATTTTAAAAATTCATATAAATATTTAAAATTCAAATCTATTAAAAAATAAAATAAAATCACAAAATTGTTTAGAAAAACAAAAAATATAAAGTAAAATTTCATTTTTGGATAAAAAATCAATTTCAAAATTACATATTATTATATTTTATTCATTGTCTTAATTAAATATATAATTCTAAAATCATAATTATTACCAAAAACTTTTGAAAAAAAATTAGAGAATAATTTAATAATCAATCACACGTTTTTTTAAGAATCCGTTTTTCATTTTTTTTAAATCCACTAATATTTTTATATAACTTAAATTTCGATTTTTTCTTTCACAGTAAGAACCCTAATTTCTCTCTCTCTCTCTCTCGGACCTTTCTTCCCCACCATCACGCCATTGTCAATGCAACCATCACTTTCACCGTCAACGCCTCCTCCATTTGATACTAAGGCTTCCTAAGTGGAGATCATATGGTGATGACTGTCTCAATGATAGACATGGCTTACTCGGGAGAATAGAAACCTTCACCCTTCAATTTCACCTCTTTATATCGATCTCAAACCCTAGCTTTTTTTCTCAAATTATTGTAATAATGATGATAATCCTTAAAATTGGGGTATGCAGGTTCAATGTCAAGTGATGGATGCTCTTCATCCAAGGTTGTCCGATGAGTAAAGTAAATTTTTGACGCGACAGATGTATATACGATGTCCTTCGAACTCATGATCACCATTTCATTCTTTTTTCTGATCAAATTTTCACAAGCTTCTGAAGAGGCAAGAAAGTCGTTTCCAGTGAACGGTGGATGTGGGGAAGAGAGTGGAGCGGCGTATCAGATTAGGGAGCAGCATGTGAAGAAGAGTATGAGAGGTCATAGGTGTCGCATCTTACATTACCAATTACAAGTGCCTCCACAAAAAGAAAGTTCAGATAGTTGACAATCAGATTCCTTTCTTCCTCTACAATTCAGGTCAGAATTCTCATACCATTTGATTTACTTGCTATCTTTTTGGGAATGTAAATTAGTGTTGTTAGTATATTAAAATAAGCATTTTTACAAGCATCTGAATGTGTTCAGATTAAAATTCACGTGTTTCAGTTTCAGTTGCTTTCAAGTAGGCCTTCTACTGCATTTGGTACATTTTGAATTTCTTTTGTATTTGATATGGAATATGGAGTGCCTGTATTGAATTTAATGTATATAGATTTAAGAAGAGCTGTAAATTATTAAAACTTTGTGGGAAGTCCATTTAGTGGGAATGAAGAAAATGAAGAATATTATAGAACATTTGAAATGTCCATGTGCTAAGTTTAAATTGAATATTATATGCACCTCAGGGGGCTTGTTGATGTACAATCTCTAAATAAGTATCTCTAATAGCTTATTAGATGATTCTGTTACTTAATAAGATAAGTGAGACAATTTCATTTGACACTAAGTTACTTTGGTAAGGTTTATCAAGTAAGTAATGTACTTGATAGATATTTATATGTGTTTGAATTAATGACAGAAAGATGGTGTATCTTGTACGTGAGCATTTATTCATTGGAAAAATAAGTGGTGCAGCTGAGTTTTTTGAAAAATGGAAGTGATCAAATTACACATATACTCTCAGTTCTTAGTTCAATTTCCATTTCATTATTCTTGAAATGGTGAAAAGACATTTCAATATCTACCAAGTCTATTCGCAAGGGATATATTGGAATATGTTAGAAAAAATTTGAAGTTTTTGAGAATGGTTGTTTCATTAAGAGATATAGAGAGTGAGAATTTACTCGATTATTTGGATACTTGTTTGGAAACATGGCTCGGTTTTGGTTCATTGCTTTGCTGGTGTATCAAGAAGGTAAGTTTGTATGATCGTATCTTACGTATGAACTGCCCGTATCACTTTAGTGCTGTTTAGTACTTGTCCTTTTCGATTATGCATTAAATTTAAGTCTAACTCACTATAGAAGGTGTATATTGTAATAACTTTTAGCTGTCTTACGACTTACTTGATGAGAAGTGATGTTTATCATGGGAAGGTATGATCAGTTTCGAGTATTGGATATTCAAATAGGACTAAACTTAGGACTTTTCTTTCTTTGTGTTACAGATGCTATTGAATCGTTAAAGACATAGCTGTGAAAATGTTTGAAGAAATGGGTTTCAAAGTTGATCATGGTAGCTCTATATACGAGCTTTTTCACTTACAACTGGAGTTTACTCAAGAAATAAGGACTTAAGCTGCAGTATCATGGAAGTGCTCATGTAAACTCATCCGAGGTAAATTTGTGTTCAAAATTTCCATACTTAGCATTCTTTGCAAATATACTATAAAAAGTTCAATACATTTTACACGATTTATTTATAAGCTATAAATATTTATACCAATTTCAAGATGAACGTTCAATATTTATAAAGTTCAATATTTATGCTTCCTCTTTAATATCGTACCAGTAATTATGGCTAATAGAGAGAATATTAAAATAATTGCCAGTGAATTACCGTTTAATTTACAGTTTAATTGGGCATGGTGTTATATATATACTTTCATCCCAAATAAGATATATCTTATCAGGCAGAGTTTAAATAGACAATCAGTGAGCTTAGAGTCATTGTTATATTATAGGATTCATACATGTGGTCGAAAGCCTTATGCTCAAATACGAGAAGATTTGGTAAGAATGATACTTTGATTAGCATGAGAATGATAATAAATAATTAACATTGAAATATATCTTTACAGGGACATGATGCGGGAGATATTGAGTTTTTTCAACGAACACACACTCATGCTAAAGATGGACGCGTAGACCCGAGTGTTGATGAAATTTTGGTATTTAATTACTACCTTAGTTCCTAATGGCTTTCAACATTTAGTGCTTTACTAATGGTTTAAATATTGTTTGAGGAACAATGTAAGAATATAATGTTGGGTTTGATTATGTATATGAACCGTTAATTAAATGTTTTCCCTTTTTTTACTCTCAGGGATATATTTGTCCAAGGTTTATGGATCGTAATTTGCGTGGGTATGATTATCTTATAGTTTGTTATTATTTATTTTGGTCAACCTAATAGCTGATGTGGAAAAAATCAATTTTTTTCTTTTCTATTAACAAAATTAACTTGTGTGACAGGTATGCTATTGGTGGTCTTTCGGGAGGGGAAGATAAAGATTTATTTTGGCACATAGTTGCACAATCTACTTCTAAATTACCCAATGATAAACCACGATATGTTATGGTATAAATTCTTATTCAATTAAATTTTCTCTAAACTCCATGACTTTTAACTATCTTATTATTTTGGTGGTCTTTTAATCTTTCTGCTACTTTTTCTTCCACTAGATATATTTAGCAGTGCATTACAGTCACTTCACAAATATACTTACAAATACACAAGGATATTCTTTAGGATGAATGAAACACATAAGGGTATATTTGGTATGTACTACTTGATATATTCTTTGAAGCTCTCATATGATATTCCTTCCTTTTGGCTTAATACAGGGTTACTGCAAATGCATTTTTAGAATAGATGAGGAGAGTGGCAAAGAAGTCATCCTCATATGCTTCTTTCTTGAATTGTAAGTTTCTTCGATGTCCATGGTCTAGTCTCATGTTTTTATATGATATTTTAAATTATTTATGTGTGGGTCCCCAATGTTTATATTCTTTTACCGACAAAACAATTTCAAAATACTTCTCATTTTCTCTAGAGGCATGCAGACCTCATAAGGTACACTACACTACACTATAGGCTAGTTATCCATTAAGTCCTTGTGCTTTTAAATTTTCTTAAATGGTCCTCGAACTATAGAAACTTGGTGCAGTATGTATATGCACGGTTTAAGGATTTTGCATTATATAGGGACTTATAATGCAATTAACTCAAAAGAAGCACCTTTTATTGTTCCATTTCTGATTTCCAGATTTAAATTACATTACAGGTTGATCCAAGATTTTATATGGAATAGAAATGTATTGGAGGATCTTATTGAAAATAAGGTACGAAAGATTGCAAGTATTTAATTTTACCATAACATTGTTTAACAATGTATTTAATTTTATAGGAGTTGTAAATGCAATTGACTTAGCAGATAAATTTCTTCCAAAACTCAAGTCCTTGAATTGTAAGTTTCAGTCTTTCTCCTATCTTTTAGTAGATCCAACTACTTATTACTATTTTGTCCTTCATTTACTAGGCAAGCCTATGGTTATTAATTTTCGTGCATAATCCAAGGATCAAATAATCAAGATTCTACAGCAAAGGATAATGGTAATAATTTCTTTACTTTAATCTTAGTAACCATAATTTTAATAGGAAAGTACTTATTTTTTCTCAATTTATACATTAAACAGGGGCTCCCTTATAAAGTATTCCAACCACAAGCATTAGAACTATGTGCAAGAGTAAGTTTTTTTTTTCTAAATCATTTTATTTAAATATTAATCTATAAGATGCTCATATTTTGTTATTTAATGCAGAAAGTTTCCGCTGCATCTGGTGATATGAGAAAGGCATTATGGGTTTGCAGGTTAGTAGTAATTTTGTGTTTGCAAAGTTAAATAATTACGGTGACTAATAACTATTTATTTTTAAGCTGAAATAAAAGAATGTATTAATGATTTAAGCTTACCTTTTGGTGAAGAACCTCAAAATATTATAGCAAAGCAAGAAAATTATATAGTAAGAGTTGATCACGTAGGGATTGCTTTGTCTAAAGCATATAAATCTCATGTAGTAGATATTATAAAATCTCTTCCACAACATCAACAGGTAAATAAATAAATAAAATAATGTTTATTTAATTGTTGAAATCTTATATACCTTTTAACCTTGTCTTGTTTTTTTACTAAAGTTTATTCTTTGTTCTGCTGTAAAACTTTTCTGTTGGGGTAAAAAGGATAGCACTGTTGGTGAGGTAAATTCTTTTTTCTTTGAGAAGTTTAATGAAATTAAATATTAATATTTACTGATTTGTTGTAACTTTTGTGATGTAACAGTTGAATAAGTGTTATACTGATGTTTGTAAGTCAACTTCAATTCCACCTGTTGGGTTTTCTGAACTTTGTAGTATGTGTAAAGTGTTGGCTGGTCAGGTAAATAACTAATTGTCTAGATATTTACTTTTTTGTTAATGTATTCTTCTGTAGGCTGCTTTGATGTTACCTGGTGCAAGCAGACCTATTGCAAGTATCAATAGCCGACTCTATCTTAGAAATGAGCTGGGAAAGGGGGTCTCAATAGCCGACTCTAATTTGGAAGAAAGCTGGGAAAGGAGGTCTCAAATCCGACTCTTTTGTAGGGGAGCTGGGAAAGGAGGTCTCAATAGCCGACTCTTTTGGAGCAGAGCTAGGAAAGGATGTCTCAATAGCTGACTCTTTTGGAGGGGAGCTGGGAAAGGAGGTCGCAAAAGCCGACTCTAATTTGGAAGAAAGTTGGGAAAGGAGGTCTCAATAGCCGACTCTTTTGGAGGGGAGCTGGGAAAGGAGGTCGTAATAGCCGACTCTTTTGAAGGGGAGCTGGGAAAGGAGGTCGCAATAGCCGACTCTTTTTGGATGGCAGCTGGGAAACGGAGTCTCAATAGCCGACTATCCTATCAAGATGTAGTCATAACATTGGCAACACGAGTATAGGCCACTATGGGATAAAGTGCAGGCAAAGATAAGCCAGCCCTTTAAAAAGGTCGTCTAAAGGTCAAAACGAAGTTGGGAAAAAAGGATTTTCTTTTTGTGCTACCATAAATACGAACACAGTTTTATGATTAGTTTGTGCATCCCCATATAGAATGTAATTATCCCCTTAAGCTCGGTATCAACATCAATTTTCATTTGCAACCATGGAAGCTCCCACGCATTTCTGTTATCCATCTTTTAACATGAGAGAGAAATAAATTTTAGCTTTAAATGGAGCTCCTAGCAACAACTCTCTTTAAGAAAGATATTGTGTGTATTTTTGTGATAAATATTAGAATTTGATATATATATATATATATATATATATATATATATATATATATATATATATATATATATATATGAACAATAAAGAGAAAAATGAACAATCATTCCTTCCCATAGTGGCACACATCAACAAGATGACTTCTCAACTATTTAAGTTCTTGTCCTTCCAACTTTAGCAATATAAACTCGGATTCCATAGTCGATCATGCTATACAAGTCTGTTTGAAAGACTTCCATGATACAACTCCTCCACTTAAGAAAAACACATATCCACTAGTGCATCTCACTTCATCATTATCTAATATCCAATTTAAATCATCGTATCCCTCTAGAGTAGCTGGGAACTTGTTAAAATAAAGAACAAGATGCTTTTCTCCGATGTGTGATATAAAATTTACACTCAAAGAATTTCTTCACTCAAGTGTATGAGTCATTCAAATAATAAAAATAAGTATTGTTTTATCGTTCTACATAGTGATTAGATACTTTAGCTCTAAAATTGAAATTTATTGTTAAACAGAAGACATATACATAAATATTTTTTTTATTATATTTTTATATGAGACTAATAATACTAGGAATTTAACTAATAATTAAGTACGAAACAGTTTAACTAAAAGAATAGGGAGATAAACGTAGCCAAGACACTTGTAATCTCCACTAATTATAACTTAAAATTACTTGCAATTACTAAGGAAAAAATGACTTGAAAATAATCAGGAAAAAATGATTAGGCTTCATATTAGACATATTATGTTTGTTTTTTCATATTTTCTAAAGTTAGATAAATGACATCGAAGAAGAATTAGAGATGTTGAGATATGATAAGTGTCGCGGAGTAGAAATGAGAGGTTAGGGTTATGTAGCTTTTGTTAGGTAATGTAATATATGTATAAATAATATTATATATAAAATGAAATGGGGTTGGGCTGTACCTGGTGTACAGGTTGCGTTGGCTTTTTTTCTCGACTCAGAACAGATTGACACGTGTTCCTTTTCTTTGATCGGGTTGACTCGGTGATTGATCACCCTTAATTTGAACACATAATTTAAGATCTCTAGTGGAATGATTTAAAGATGCTAGAACAATCTAGATCATCTTTTCTCTAACGAATCTAGACCATTGAAAAAAAAGGTAGATATCTAATATAAATATATTACTATAACGATTGAATTTACAACACTTTGTAGGGATCTCCTTTTTATAGAATTTCCAAAAGTCTCCGGACCTGCCAACATCACTCCTTGCTCAACAATACCAATGGAACAAAATGACCATTAATAAATAAAGTATGTAAAGGAAATTTTAAAAAAGGAGTTGCAAATATAACTAGACATTTCCGATAGAGGACAAAACAACAAAAATTGGGGGCCATTCTTGCACAAATGGAGAATAAAATATTAGTGAGTAGGGTCCAGTGATACTGTTTTTATAGACATACCAACACCCCACTATTAGTATGTATGAATCAGTAGACTCTTGGAAATATTCAAGACCCTAAAGACAATTGAATGGCCACAAAACCATAAAGACAAGATAAAAGTCATAGAATTAATTTAATAAAATACTTAAATTTTTTTGATTACTAAAATATCATGTGTGAGTAATTCATCTTTGTCGAATTTCACATAGCAATTTTAGCATAAGCAATACATAAAAATTGGATTGCTACTGGTAACTGCATACACCATTCATAAATAGAAGACAAAATATGATCACTGTCTCGTTTAACAAAGATTGAAAACATAAGGAAAGCTCACTTTACATATACATCAATGACATAAATAGAAGCCAAAATATTGATCACTGTGACGTTTAACAAAGATGAAAAATATAAGAAAACAAGGATGAAAAATATAAGAAAAACTCAATTTACATATTTTTTAAAGACATAATACTGACTCAATAGAAAAAATGGATGAATACCAAAAACATAAACACCAGATCAAGGTCTAATTTTCCTCCATATGGAACATTGAAATCAAAAGTTGGAGTGAGACGTTTTTCCACCCTTTCCTTGAATTTCTCCAAGACCATCAGATCAGGTTGTATCATGTTAGTGTGCTATTCTTGGAGGTTCTTACCATGCTCTTTCACTAGGAAAGTTAATTCTCAAACCTTCAATACCCAACAACAATTTTGCAACTCTAAACAGGAGGGTCAGTTCTTGACTCCTTGCGACTTCTACTCACTATAGATACAACTAAGGATTAATGAAGCATTTTAGACAAATAAAAAATTAATTAACTTACTAAGTAGTACTTACAACTGAATATTCATTACTGCCCCCTACATTTGTTCCATGCAAGTCTGATCCAAATTCAAACTGTGCATCCACGAGATACGGAGCCAAGTGAGAGCTTGATCCAAATTGATCAAAATTGTTCACCGTACGAGACATACGATCAATCTAGAAACATTCGTATTGAAACATACGTTAATATATAATAATAATCTTTAAGTATACTTTTTTACCAAAATTTTGGTAGTAGCACATGTACCTCTTTTTTTAATAGAGTATTTTCTAGTATGAGTTGATCTTTCTTAAAAAATTTATCTAATGCTCTTTTTCAACACTTTTTACATTTTCCAATGCTAAGAGTTACACAACTACATAGCTTAGGAATATTTCGGGAGCCTTTTTGTGCTAGTAGTGTCCTACACAAGTAAAAATCCACAAGACTACAGTTGACATGTGCCAAGCCAAGATTTATTGTTTGGGGTAAGGAATGTGGGGCCAACAACTCAACTTTTTTATATTTTATTTGGAGAAATTCAAATAGTTGTTTTTTGTACAAACAAAACCGGGGAGTATGCGAGTGAAGGATTGCCAAGACCAGTTTATCTAACCATTATTCATTTCGGGAAAACTAACCAAATGACCACCCTACTATGAGCCTACCATCGATTGTTTCTTGTAATCGAGAGTCTCGTTCCTATATACATTCTCTTATGGTAGAAACTAGCACATTGTTAGGTTTTTGGGTGTAGAATAGTTTGATCCCCTTCCTCAATTAGTCCGGTAGGAACATCCATTTTATTTATAGTTTCATATTAAAATATTCCCTAAAAATACCCATAGGAAACCCATAACCAATATCCAAACCATCACTAAGTTCATCCAATACTTTTGATCTCTTGATAATTTGAGTAATACTCTTGAAAATGGATTGTTCTTTGATTATTAATTCAAAATTTTAGATATCTACCATAAGTACCGACACTTTTTATGATTAATTTGTGCATCCCCATATATAATGTAATTTTCCCATAAGCTCGGTCTCAACAACAATTTTCATTAGCAACCATGATCGCTCCCAAGCATTTCCGTTCTCCAGCTTTTAACATGAGAGAGAAAGAAATTTCAGCTTTGACGTTAGATCTCTGCAACCACCTCTATAGAATTGATCCAACCTACAAATATGTTATCGAATAACATTAGTTAGACAGAAGGGTCACCTTACTACAACCTCGTTCCAACCTCCAAAGAGCTTATCGATTAATCTCTTAAACTTCATTCCTTCATTCCACACTTCTGAGAACCTTGCGATTGTGGCAAACTTTTCTGTAAGCCTTCTCCTAACAGATAAACCACGAGGATATCGGGCCCTTTGAGCTAGTTCAAACAATATTCACAAGATCGTATTTGATTTCCTTAGACAACCAAAATTACTCCAGGTATCAAGAATTCCACTTTGAGGTGGTATGTTGAAACTAGAGCTTATATCTTGTTGGGGATTGATCGTCCTTGGATAGTGTGATACGTTGATTCACACAGTTCTATGACAAATCTTACGTGTACAATCTACCCCGATGACTAAAAACACTTGTCGAAAGACTCCTTGATCGACTCTTGATAAAGGTTTTATAACACTAGAATCAACTTTAGCTGGTTAAAGGTCATCAAGTACAACAGGTCCACCGAGGGTCATATATCGATTAACCCTCGTTGAATCAATCCATTTCCTATCATGTCTGGTATTACAAGTGGGTCATTATGGATAAATATTAACATGCTCGATTCTAGTCAGTTAAGATTTCGATTTAGGTTGTAGTATATTCTACCTGTTTTGACTTTTGACCTATTGAAGAAGGCGTTTTCTTTTATTTCTTGATCTTCCACTTTCTAGCTCGCCTGCAATAGTTTTCACTTCGAACTCATATTCTCGGGCCAGGGGATTAAGGTATCATCTGGCCGGTTGAAAACATGTTTGATTCTGTTTCTGGGTAATGTTCTCCCTATGGGTTGTTTAAGTGGACGTTGTTCTTTTCCTTGAACTACCTATGTATTCATGGATAAATTTTCACCCACATCGGGATTTGATAATTTTACTAGGGCTCTTAACCAAACTATTTCTTTCCTAAATTTCTTACAATCATTGGCCTCATAAACATGATATTTAAGAAAGTTTCAATACTTAGAGGTATCTCTTATTTTTGTGCCAGGAAACATCTTCGATGGCCATATTACACCCAAGACTATCTCGATCTGGCATATGATGCCAACTTAGTTGGATAATGTCGTTGTTAACGTTGAAGGTCTCATATTCCCCGTGACTTGTCATTTTCCGATTGACCATTTTGTTCCCCAGCATAAGTGATCTTTTATTACTTCCATTAAGATGGGTTTTCATCAAAGAGGGATCCCCTTTAACCAAATATCTTAGGTACTTCTCTTAGAATTTCTACAGCGCTCACAAAGATTCGTGAATATGCAATTATGTCAAAAATACTATGTATTGGCCTAAAGGCATAATGGACTTTAGAATCATAGCTAATCAATCCTCAAATAAAAGTGTGATAAACTATTGATCAATCTTAAATATCAACATTATAGTCAACGTGATATATTTGATACATGAGAGATCATAATATTTATCCCTTTTAATGGAATGTAGGGTTAACTTTGAAGAAATACAATGTTTAAGGTAAACTCACATTTCAATTTTCTTATTCTTCACATATTTTCCATACCTTCACCCTCACTGATTTCATATTATTAGGCCTTACCTATAAGTTTATATTATTAACTTAATTCTTAGCGAAAGAGAACATCCTTTTAGCCCATAATCGTGTATTTTTTAGGTATCATTAGTAGACGACAAGACCGACTAATAGTAGTCAGAAAGTTCAATCACATCTCAAATCAACTATGAAGTATAAGTCCAATAAGTATCTAAATTACCCATAGAGTTTTCCTCTATCGGTATCTAAATCCCACATCTGAGTTATACAAAGAATTTCTTCAAACCAATATACGGTATTGAAATATTAGTATAATATTTTGGATTAACTACTTTAGGAAACAAAAATAACCCAATTTTTTTTCCAAATTTGTAATATTGTCATTGGGACGTAACATAAACAGATAGATATGTATAGATTAACTTGTAAACTTCAACTTAACATACAAGATTGATTTTGAATGAGATAAAACTTTCAATTGTACTACAAATACAAATAATATTGATAATAAGGGTGATTTGATGGGCTGACATAACCTAATAAACAATAATATTGCACCATAAATCTATCTTATCAACCCCACCAAAATAATGATAGAAGCTTAAAGTACAACTGATATAATTTTCATTACAACACAAAAAAAAATTCTATCACAACATCAAATCCATAATAACTAGTTTGACTCAACTTAGCATTCATTCATTTGAAAAATAAATCCATTTCTTTTTGAATAAATTTGTAACATTTCAAATTCAAAATAAAATAAATTTCTAATCTGAGAGATAAAAAACCTTGTAAATTGTTTTGTAAATCTAGTTTTTGTAGCCGAACTACCGTACTAAAAATGTTAAAAGTTACAACCTCAAACTTGCGAGAAATGCCTCTTTTCTTCTTTCGGGTTTTAACTATTGCAGATATTTTCCATAGTTTGCTCCATATGCAGAGAGAGGCTATAGTTGAATCCTATAGAATGTTCTATTTCTTATAATTACATGTCAGCACATATAATTTTCTTACAATCTGACCGGGAAAAAAAACTTTCCATCACAGACTAAAACAATCTTCCACTAAAGGTAACGACCGACTAAATAATAAATATAGACATTCCCCTGAACAACAATCTTCATATGTTATCCTAGCCAAATCTTAAAATTTACTCATGGACACCTGGTTTATTCACTAACGAGATGCTAACTTCCTCATTTCTGATAATTCGGCCTTCGAGGTTTAAGAGATCTCTATTCACTCCAGGGATGAGGCCTAAAAATATATTTGGAAAATATCCATTAACCAAGGGTAATGGTTAAAAAAAGGAATAAAACTCCTACTAATTGGAGGAAATTTTTTGCATTAAAAAATTATATATATACCGTAGAAATTGAGTCACATATATAAAACCAATACCTTCTTTCTTATCCTATGCAAGCTTAAGAACTATATTCAGAAAAATAAAAGTATTGTAATACTCAGTTTAGGATTAAAAATATTTAAAGAAAAAATAATGTGCGTATAGATCTACAAGATAAAGTTTTATAACTTATACTAATAGTCTTATAACCTGCCAGAGAAGTTATAGAGATTGTTGATGCGCGATAGAACCATCCACACTGAGATCTACCAAAGAAGTAGTTCACACTGAGATGGATAATCGGGTAGGCGGGTGTGCGACTTTCAAATTAATAATACACAATCCGTAAAAAAAGTATATATCTTCTAAAATTCAAACCACAACTCATCCAATAAGAAACCTAAACATAAACTAATTTGACCGTGTTATGCTGGTCATGGAATAGGCTTTAATTCCAATCTTGCTATGAAAAAGGCTTAAAATCTCAACAAAACAAAAAAATTAAAATCTCACCATGAAAAAGAGTTAAAACCTCATCATGAAAAAATGTTTAAAATCCATGCATGAAAATCGTCTAAAAATGTTACATTTGACCACACGAATTTATGGGTTGAAAATTTCAACTATATCTCATTGTAAAATAATATTATTGTTATATAGGATTTTGCATCAAAATTTCTCAGCATTTTATTTTCTATAATAGAAATTTATCTTCCAATAATTTGATTATTTTGCAGTTTGGTAATAAATTTATATACACCAATTATCAACTAGATTCTCCTTTTACAATAAGTGCCCTTTTATAGTTTCTTTGAACTATTATTGTTGTATTAAAGTTAATTTTTTTAAAAGATCTTTCTTGAAATAGATGATTATTGTCTTTAACCGTTCAACAATTTATAACTCAAACTTAAAATGGTTTAGAACATACTTAGTTTTGAGGGAGATTTTTGAAATTCTATATTAGTTTATTTTATTAGGTCATATTGATCAATATAGTAATTTTTTATCGAGTTTTCTTATAGAATTAGTTTTTTCCTCAAATATTGAGACATATATCTAAATTATATCTTTATCGTAGCATATATTCATAATATATGTTTTCGTTTGATTTGGAAAAATAATTTTTTCGTCTTTAAAATATGTTTTCAGAAATTTATTTTTTTTCGGAATTTGAAAAACGTTTTTAAATATGAAAAAAAATTATGTTTGTCAATACTCTTTCTTGTGTTCTAGTCTTCATATTTTTTACTTCTTTTATACTAAAAATAAGATTCAGGTCATTGAAAAAAAATTAAAGATTATTTATAATTACACAAATTATTTCGGCGTACTATTGATTAATTACATAAAATTTATGTAAACCTCTTTAGTTAAAGTCCTCTTACCATTCTAAAAGTTATTGTCATAGCTCCTCCTCAAGACATATTTTAATTTGTTGTAAAAACATTTGAGTATGAGATTGAGTTACAATAAAGATTTTAAACAAGAAAAATATAGAGAACATAAAGTAAAGAACACATGATATATCATGGTTCGACAAAAGTTGTCTACATCCACGTTGGGATACGATTTGAAAGTGAATTTCGACTATTACCACAGTTACCACCGATTATACTTATCACGATTGCAGAACAACCAAGTATTCACCAAACTCATATATAGAAACCGCTAATCTAACCTAATACTCAACTACGCTGAGTATCAATACTTGAATCAGCAAGATTCAAGGAATATACAAGATTTAGCTAACTATTACAGAAAATTTAAAGCTGGAAATACTAATACTGAGCAAACCCTAAGTTTGACTCTATTTGAGACGAGATAGTATTCTGAAGAAGGTGAAGAGAAACTGAATGGAAGTGTGAAGAGATTTCGCCTTTTATTTGGGATCTCTAGGTATTTAATCTCAGGCGTCCATATGGAACGAGATCAATGGCTTAAAACTTTTCTGCCTTTACTTAAACAAACGATGTCGCAATGCTGAGTTGGTAAAGGTCAAGGAGTCAAATCTAGAAAGAGAATAAGATTGTTGAATCGGTCAAATTCCGCATCAGGTTAATTACACTTCACATATTACTACATCTCCACCTTGAAGTGTACATCATCAAGGATCATCTACAAGAGAATCATCTCCAGTAGTGATGATAGCAGAGGCACATTTCAAATCATCATAGCCCAAAGTACCTGCACAAAATTCAACCAATACACAACAAATCTAAACACAATTTGAATTTGCAGTTAGTAATTAATTTAGTGCCAAAATCAGAAGGATTGAGTTTAGAGGAAATATTTTCCAATTTAACTTCATTATTGGAAAGTATATCTCTAATAAAATGATATTTCACATCAATATGCTTGGTCCTCTCATAATATATAGGATTTTTGCTTAAGAGTATAGGACTTTGACTATCAGAATGACTGACAGATTTTCCTTTAACCAATTTACTTCCTTGAATATTTTTTTAACCAAATAGCTTCTTTGACACACTATATAATAATAACATATTCAGACTCAGTAGTGGAAAGAGCAAAGGTTGAAGTTGGGATTTCAGGATAGGCAATTCTTTCCATTGTCAAACAATATGCAGTAGTAGACGTTATAGAGTCTATACAACCTGTAAAATCAGAATCTATATAGCCAAAAAGCTCAAAAGGACAATTATGATTACCATATACCAAACCAATATTCAAAGTAGTATTTACATAAGCCAACACATGTTTTCTAACTAACCAGCGATCATAACAAGGGTTAGACATGAATCTACTAAGCAGAGAGATAGAAAAAAACAAATCAGGCCTAGTGCTAATCATAGCTTACATAAGTGATCCCAGAACATTTGTGTAAGGAAAATTCTCCATTTTTAAAATATCATATTGTGATTTGAGGGAAAGTTGTTTAGACAAAACAAAATGTCCAGCCAATGGCATTTGTACATGTTTGCTATTCCAGTTACCATATTTAGAAATAATCTTTTTCAAATACTGTTCTCAATGTAACCTTAACATGCAATTGTTTCTATCTCTATCAATAATCATACCTATAATTTTTCAAGCATGACCTAAATTTGTCATATCGAACTCAGATTTAAATGCAGATTTTAACTTATCAATTAAAGACAGAGAATTGCATATAATCAACATATCATCCACATACATAAGAATATAAATCACAAAATTTTCTTTCCAAGTGAAGGAAAAACACGTATCATACTTTAATCTCAAGAAACCAAGGGACAAAACAAAAGAATCAAACCTTTTATAACATTGTCTTGGAGATTGTTTTAGGCCATATAGTGATTTTTTAAGTAGGCAGACATGATCAGGTAGTTTTGGATCATGATAGCCTTTAGGCTTCCTCATGTAAATAGATTCATCCAAGCCCACATGTAAGAAAGCTTTCTTAACATCTAACTGCTTAATTTCAAGGTTAAAACAGGCTTCATATGCTAACAGAACTATAATTGTTTTAAACTTAAGGTGATAAAATCTCATTGAAATCAATGCCTTCTCTCTGAGGATAACCTTTAACTACCAATCTAGCTTTATATCTAGGTGGATCCTTCTCAGAACTTCCTTATTTAATTTTATACAACCATATGTACTCAACTAGTTTTGCCTCACTAGGCTTAGTAACCAAAATCCAGGTTTTATTGAGTAGTAATGAGTTATACTCATCATTCATGGAATTGATCCACTAGGTTTTCTTCTTATAGCTAATAGCGTCAAGGTAAGTGTAGGTTCAGAATCTCTGATCTCAACTGCAGTTGTATGAGCAATATAAACCAAATCAGCGTAATAATACTTACTAGGAGCTCTTGTTTTTCTCCTAGGCCTATCTCTGGCCAGCTGGTAACCTTCAAGTCCTCCAACAGTTGACTCGGCCAAGTGGTCAGCCTCTTCATGATTAGTTGTGTCAGGTTGTTCTTCATCATTCTCCTGATCCATGGGTTGCTCCAGTTGGTGGTCTTCAATTGAAGGCTTAATAGGCTGCACAGGGCTGAATGGCTCCACCTCAAACTCTACATCCAAGGTATTCCTATTAGGTTCAGCTGCAGCATCACTACCTGTTACCTTCACAATCTTACAAGAAAAGTAAGTTCATAAAATATAACATCTCTACTTACAATAATTTTGAATCCACCAAATGACTTATCCCACAATCTACTTTAACCCCTTGTTGTTGTTGGTAACCAATCATAACACATTTCAAAGATTTGGGGTCAACTGTACCTCTTTAGTATGTGCATAAGCAACACACCCAAAGATTCTTAAGTGTGATATGTCAGGTTTGGTTCATGTCCAAACCTCCATAGGAGATTTAAAATCAATAGACCTGTTGGGGCTCATGTTGATTAAATAAGTAGTAGTTTATAAAGCTTCCCCCCAAAAATATTTAGGTAAGCCAGAGGTAAGTAAAAGACATCTAACTTTTTCCAAAAGAGTTATATTCATCCTCTCAGCAACACCATTCTGCGGATGGGTTTTTCTAACAGTTCTATGCCTCAAAATACCATTTACTTTGCAAAAATTATCAAATTGTTCATTGCAAAACTCAAGACCATTGACAATTCTAAAAACTTTAACTGTTTTACCAGTTTGATTTCCTTCCAAAACTCTCCAATCCTTTATTTTAGAAAAAGTTTCATCATTTGTTTTTAAAAGAGCATCATACCTTTCAGGACCCATAAGTCTGCATGAACATATTCTAGAAAGTTAGAGGC
This sequence comes from Nemophila menziesii, assembly GCA_029959085.1. NCBI lineage: Eukaryota > Viridiplantae > Streptophyta > Magnoliopsida > Boraginales > Hydrophyllaceae > Nemophila > Nemophila menziesii. The sequence goes on along the minus strand of JARWIR010000075.1, from coordinate 1,945,656 downwards.
TAGATGTACACCATCATTAAACTTTTGTCTATGTTGTTTAGCCAATAGACAGTCCTCACAGAAAGGAATGTTACATTGAGTATCTTTACCAAAACTGCTATTTTTACCAAGTAATGTAAGCCCTCGTTGACTCATATGCCCAAGTCTATGGTGCCATTTATGAGTAGATGCAGGCTTAGGCAAGGAAATTATATTAGTCAAACAAGAAATATGAGTGCCATTTAATACATTAGACCTGCACATTTAGTCCCAGAGAAAGGAAGTTTGGCATTTTTATACACATGTATACTGCCCTTAGACACTTCAGAAACACAACCAAGGTCATCAAGGGCACCTAAAGAAATCAAATTTCTTTTTAAATAAGGGATATATCTCACATTGGTCAAAGTGATAAGCTTTTTTTTTGGACAAAAGTGATAAGCTTTCCGTCATACATTATAGTTTAATTTCCCAATACCCTTCACACCACAAGATTTATCATTTACCATATATACAGTATTGTTAAAAGTCTCAACTAGATACTGGAACAAATCAAATAAGGGGCACATGTGAAAAGTACAGCCGTAATGAGAAATCTAACTAACATGACTCGACTGTACAACCAAAATCAAGAATCCAACTAACATGATTAGATTTATCAATAACATTCAGTACCTCATATACATCATCATCAATCTTATGCATGCTAACCACATGATTGTTTGTTTTCAACTTAAAACAGATTTTATTTAAATGACCAATTTTCTCACAGTGAAAGCACTTTCTAGTTTCCTTGCCCTTATTTTTATTGTTAGGGAAAGATTTTTTCTGTTTATTCACCCCAGGGGCATGTGTATCATATGTTCTAGGTTTTATAATCAAGTTTGAGCCTGTTCTTTTGCTAATTTTAATCTCATTTTCTTGGGTTTTTAAAGCAGTAATAACTTGTTGAAAAGTAGGGCCAATACTAGCATATTGAAACACATCTTTCACAACTTGATAAGATTCCGGAATAGAATTTAAGATAATTATGCATTTACTAGTGTCATCTAAAGCCTGTGGGGTACCATATAGCACAAGGATCATTTTGAAGAACTCATCAAGGTTATCCTCTAAATATTTACTAGGGTCTATCTTATAGTTAAACAGAAAACCTTTCAAAAAAGCTAAATTAGGTAAAGATTTAGTAGAGTAAATAGAATCTAACTTATCCCATAGGTCAAGTGCAGTATCACATCCATCCACTTTTTGTTTTACAGAATCAGATAGATTTAAGAAGATAATATTGAAAGCTTCTTCATGTATTTCAGCTTCTCTGTCCAAAGTACCCTCTGGACATTCTTTGATGTCCTTAAAAAGCGCATATCCGACCTTATGATGAGACAGCGGAGCGTTCATCTTTTTCTGACAAAAACCGAAATTAATTTTTCATCATAGACTGACATCTCAATACGAGTTGTAGCCATTAGGTTAGTACACAGAAATTACAAGTATTAACAAAAACTGAAAAAATTCAAAGTAAGAATACTTATAAATCACAAGTTTGTGGAAACAACAGATCGGGAAACAAAAATATGTCTCAAACTCAATCTGAAAAGATCCGTTTCAAAACCTTTTAAAAGAATATTTCAAAAGATTTTACGAGAACCATAAACACCAATAAATCACTCAAACATGGTTTTAAAAAGGAAAACTAAATCGCAGATTAGATATGGATTCGTAACCCTAGAAAAGAGGCAAGAATCAATCAGAACTAATAAGAGATTTAATCAAGCTCTGATACCAATGTTGTAAAAATGTTTGAGTATGAGATTGAGTTTCAATCAAGATTTTAAACAAGAAAATATAGAGAACATATAGTAAAGAACACATGATATATCGTGGTTCGATAAAAGTTGTCTACATCCACGTTTGACTCCGATTTGAGAGCGCCTTTCCACTATTACCACTGTTATCACTGATTAAATTTATCACGATTACATAACAACCAAGTATTCATCAAAACCTAAGAATGAAAACCGCTAATCTAACCCAATACTCAACTACGCTGAATATCAATGATTGAATTAGCACGATTCAAGGAATATACAAGATTTAGCTAACTATTACAGAAGATTTCAAGCTACAAATACTAATACTGAGCAAACCCTAAGTTTGACTCTATTTGAGACGAGAGAGTATTCTTAAGAAGGTGAAGAATAGAATGAATGGAAGTGTGAAGAGATTTCTCCTTTTATATGGAATCTCTAGGTCATTAATATCAGCCATCCAAATGAACGAGACCAACGGTTTAAAACCTTTGCGCCTTTATTTAAACAAATGACATCACAATGCTGAGTAAATGAGTCAAACAGAGAAAGAGAATAAGATAGTTAACTTGGTCAAATTCCACATCATCTTAATTACACTCACATATTACTACATAATTGAATATGGAGAATAAAAAAATTTGAATTTGTAGCTACCATGAAAAATCTATGTCTCCTTTGAACTAGAAACTCAACTCTTCATTCTTTTTATGCCAATGAGAGATTTGAAGAAGGCTAGGTGGACATAAGAGAAAAGGAAAATCCATCACCATTATACCACACGAGAACCATGCCACTCTTCTTCATTGACCGTCTGGTGGAAAATCTTGATAAAGTGATTAAAATGAAGGATGGTTTACTTGGCCCTCTAAGACACTTAATTTAACTTCATTAATATATACTATGTCTGAATAAGTATCTTGCTGTAGTGATCATTCAAAGCCTTCAACAATTGCGAACCATAACTGAAGCAAAAAAGCAATTACTGTACAACATATAACCAAGAAAGAAAATACTCTATGTTGTACAATCACGGTGTAAAATAGTTTTATCTTTGGCAAAAATAGATCAAAGATCTATGGTTTAAACTTTGTTTTACAAACTCAAAAAACACAAATAAAAGAAATTGCAGATAAGTAAAGAACAAGAAGATTTATCGTGGTTCAGCACTAAAGGCCTACATCCACGTTGATGTCATCCAAGGGAGATGCTTCATACACTATCAAGCACGGTTACAACTTCAGAGCAGATGTTCAACAATATAAGAATAGAAACCGAGAGCTTCAATCAGAAACCCTAACACTATATTGAGAAATACTACTCAATAATCAAGAGAAAACCTTGATCTAACTATTCTAATCAAGTTTCTTTATAACTCAAACACTTGATGTTACAAGAACCCTAAAAATCTGCTGAAGAAGATGAGATAGCGTAAGAGACGAAGTCAAAGAAGAGATGAAGAAGTCTGACCAAAGTTGAGAGAGAAGGCTATATATACCGAGCATTGGAGGGATTCAATCATAGCCCTCTATCTCTTATATCCATCAAAGGTCCAGATGTAGCAACATATCTAATATATCAACCAAGTTATTCCCGTAAAACCACTTAAGTAATATATTGACTCAAGTCAATATAATAGCCACACAAGAGTCCAACTCATTTGCCACATTATAATTTTGACCAAATGGTTGACTTTAATTTCAAAAATCTCCACCTTAAAGTCAACACTTTTTATTCTTAAAATCTCTCTTCAACATCAACTGTCATCCACTACTTAGTGCAAAAACCATCTCCCTTGGTTGCTTTAGAAACCTGCAACAACAAAAAACACAACATAATTAATAATCTAACTAAGTAAAAGAGGATACATCAACCAACATTCAACAAGCTCAAGCAATGTTTGAATTTGCTTACAGTTACAACTTTAGTTCTCATATCTACAAGACTATCCACAGTGTGAATTTTTATCAGTTTAATTTTTTCAGAGCAATGCCAGTTTCTAATCAAATGAAATTTAACATCCCCATGTTTAGTTCATTCATGATATACTGGATTCTTACTCAAGTGTATAGCACTTTGACTTTCACTAAAAATAGTAACAGTTGACTTAGTCAACTTTAATTTATTTGTCAAATCTTGTAACAAAATTACTTCCTTAAAAAAATCACAGATTGCAACATACTAAGATTCAGTGGTTGATACTGCCACTAAGGGTTGTAATTGTGATTTTCATGTTATACAGTTTCTACCAAGGGTGAAATAGTATGAAGTTGTTGATTTTCTACTGTCTCTAACACCAGCAAAATCTGCATCCACATAGCCTATTAACTTAAAAGGAGCATTCCAGTTACCATAACACAATCCCATAGTCAAAGAACAACTTCTATAAGAAACAACCCCTTTTAAAGTTGTTCAGTGTTCAGGATCTGGATTTGACATATATCTGTTGAGTAGAGAGATAGCATATGATAGATCAGGTCTTGTATTTATTGTACCATACATTAGTGACCCAATCACATTGGAGTAAGGAATATAACTCATTTTGACCTTTTCAAAACTGTTATTGGGACATTGATTCTCGCTCAAGATAAAATGCCCAGCTAGAGGCATACCCACTTTCTTACAATTCAAGTTACAATATTTCTCAACCAATTTTACCAGATAGGATTTTTGATGCACTTTTAGGCTGCATTCTATTTTGTTCCTGTCTATAACCATTCCTAGGATCTTTTTGGCTTTGCCTAGATCCTTCATATCAAACTCAAAGTTTAAATCAACTTTAAGTTTATTAACGCTCTACACTGAATTTATGATTAGTAGCATATCATCAACATATAAAAATAAAAATATCATGCTTTCAGCTAACACACTGTAATACAAACAACTATCATAATCACTTCTCTTAAAACCTAAACTCAAAACAAATATATCAAATCTTTTATACTATTGCCTAGGAGACTGCGTAAGACCATAAAAAGATTTTTTGAGTTAACATACGTAATCAGGATGTTTAGGATCTACAAATCCCTCAGGCTGTCTCATGTAAATATTTTCATCAAGTTCACCATGCAGAAAAGCTATTTTAACACCAAGTTGTTCAAGTTCCAGATTAAAACAGATAACATTAGATAACATCATTCTAATTGTCTTAAACTTAACAACATGAGCATATATTTCATGAAAAACTATGCCTTCTCTTTGGGTATAACCCTTAGCTACAAGTCTTGCCTTATATCTAGGTGCACCAGTTTCAATTAAACCTTCTTTAACCTTATACAACCATCTACACTCTATCAACTTATGGTTAGTAGGGGGTTTTCCTAAACTCCAAGACCTGTTAACAAGTAAGGAATTCATTTCCTCTTTCTTAGAAGCTAACCAACAAGTTTTTTTCTTAGATTTCAACACCTTAGTATAAGATTCAGGTTCAAAATTTATTACCTTAGTAACTGCAATTAATGTAGTATATACTAGTTCAGCATGGGAATGCCTATTAGAAGGTTTAGGATCCCTTTTTGCTCTATCTCTAGTTAACTGGTAATTTTCCAGGCTGTCTTGGGGTGACTCCTGAGGTAATTCAACCTTAGTGTTGTGCTCAGGGTCAACTAGGGACTCCATCAGGGTCTTCCTCAGCAGATGGATCAGGTTGACTTTTGTCACCTGCATCATCTCTAGTGTTTGAAATTGGCTCTACCTCAATTGCAATACCTTCTGGGAAAGTTTCAGGCTCAGATGGATCATTACCTGAAATCACAACACTTTTCTTGGAAGAAAAGTTAGTTTCATAAAATATAACATCCCTACTAATGATAATTTGAATACCATTTGTACTTTTATCCCACAACCTTTAACCTTTAGTTCCATGCATATATTAGTAACCAAGAAATACACATTTCAAATACCTAAGGTCTAATTTACCTTCTCTATTATGAGCATATGCAGCACAACCAAATATTCTCAACTCAGACAAATCAGGTTTTTTGTTATTCCATAATTCCATAGGACACTTCATGTTAAGGGACTTATTTGGGCTCCTATTTATCAAATAAGTAGCAGTATACAACGCTTCACCCAAAAGCACTTAGACAAACCTGAGGTGAAAAGTAAACATCTAATTTTTTCAAGTAAAGTTCTATCCATCCTCTCAGCCACCCCATTTTGCTGTGGGGTTTTCTTACAGTCCTATGTCTCATAATTCCATGGGATTTACAGAAGCTATCAAATTCTTCATTACAAAACTCAAGGCCATTATCAGTCCTAAGTGTTTTAACACATTTTCCAGTTTGTTCCTGCAAAACTACCCACTCTTTTATTGTGTTGAAAGTGTCACTTTTATTCTTTAATAGAAAGGTACACACCCTCCTAGAATAATCATCAACTAAGGACTGAAAAAACCTTTTCCCCCATGTGTTTCATGTTTCTCAGGCCCCTATAAATCATCATGAATATATTCAAGTTTGCACTTAGAAAAATGAACCCCAACAGTAAACTTCATCCTATGTTGTTTAGCTAAAATACAAGGTTCACAGAAGTTTAGCGAAGTAATAAAGTCGTTACCAAACATGCTATCCTTTCTTAGCACATTGAGTCCTAACTGACTCATGTGCCCTAATCTTATGTGCCATTTAACTTTAGCTGCACTTTCAACACTAGTTTTAACATTGATGATATCATGTATAATGCACATTCCATCAAAAATATATAAATTAAAAAATTTCTTTCCACACAGGACAAGTTTATCATTCTTATGCACATTAATAACACCATTGCATACATCATACACACAACCAAAATCTTCTAACACACCTAAAGATATCAAATTTCTCTTCAGGTAAGGTACCATATTGCCATTATTAAGCCTCAAATTAATATTACCAATCCAGCAACTTGACAAGTATTGTTATTCCCTATATAGACATATCAGAATTCATATATTTTAAGTCATGAAACAATTCTTTCTTGGGGATCATGTGAAAAGTACAACCAAAATCTAAAATCAACCTAATTTTACAAGTAATATCATATACATATAGAACTTCACAATTATAATCATGTTTTAGGGGCATACAAGCAAGATTGGTCTCATAATTATTCACAGTTTTATTCTAAAGAGCATAACTATTCTTTTAAATATGTCCAGGCTTACCACAATGATAAAATTTTCTATTTCAGACTTATTCTTATTTCCTTTGTTCTTTTTTCTTATACTTATTAGGTTTAGCATGCTCAGGGCACTCAGGTTTATGTTTTACAAACAAATTATTTCCTACACGTTTCATATTTTTCAATTCAAGCTCCCTAGTTTTCAAAGAAGCAACAATCTGATCAAAGGTAGGTATAACAGTAGAATATTGAAAAACATCTTTATTAACTTTATAATAATCAGGATTAGCATTCAAAAGGATCATACATTTAGAGGTCTCATCTAAAGCCAATATCAGAACCTTTCAAAACCAAGTTAAGTTTCAAGAATTCATCTACATTCTCATCTATAGTTTTAGAGGAATCCATTTTATAAGAAAACAAATTTTCTTTCAGAAAAGCCAAGTTAGAAGCCAATTGTACAGAATATAGAGATTCAATTTCTGTTTCAGCTCTATCTACCTTTCGTATAACATTGTCAGAAAGATTCAAGAATATAGTATTATAAGGCTCTTCCCTTATTTCATTAACTCGCTTTCGAGATTCCTCTAAATATTAGGTTCAAGAGCATCTAACACTTTATTATGTATTAGTAATACACACATTTACTTTTTCCAAACTCCAAAATCATTCTTTCCATCAAGCCTAGACACTTCTAGCCTTGTTGTATCCATTTTTATACCTATATATCATGAATAGATACACAACACAAGGCAACAATTATTAGGGTTAGTTTTATTCGCAAATTCCTAGGAATTATAACTCTAGAATATTGATTTCGGAAAACCCTAAAAGTTTTAGATCCGTGATTTTCAATAAAATATAATGAACTTTTATTGTAGAAAATATTTTCAAAAGAATTCAAACTGCCAAAACACAGATCTGTAAGATAGACAACAAATCTTTTCCGAAATATGTTTTTAGACAAAATCAAACTAGGCTCTGATCTATGGTTTAAACTTTGTTTCACAAACCCAGAACACACAAGTAAAAGAAATTGTAGAAAAGTAAAGAATAAGAAAAAATTTCGTGGATCATGGTTACAACCATGGTTACAACTTCATATCATATGTTCAACAATACAAGAATAGAAACCGAGAGCTTCAATCAGAACCCTAACACTCTATTGAGAAATACTACACAATAATCTAGATATAACCTTGATCTAACTATTATAATAAAGTTTCTTTATAACTCATAAACTTGATGTTACAAGAACCCTAATAATCTGCTCTGAAGATGATGAGAGAGAAGAAGAGACGAAGTCAAAAGAGATGAAGAAGTCTGACCAAAGGTGAGAGGGGAGGCTATATATACCCAGTAGTGGAGGGATTCAATTGCCTTCCATCTCTTATATTCAATCAAGATTTCAAACAAGAAAATATAGAGAACAGAAAGTAAAGAACAAATGATATATCGTGGTTAGACAAAAGTTGTCAACATCTATGTAAGGCTCCGATTTGAGAGATCCTAACCACTTTACCACTGTTATCACCGATTACATTTATCACGATTACAGAACGACAAAGTATTCATCAAACCCTAAGAATAGAAACCACTAATCTAACCCAATACTCAACTACGCTGAATATAAATGCTTGAATCCACGATTCAAGGAATCTACAAGATTTAGCTAACTATTACAGAAGATTTCAGGCTGCAAATACTAATACTGAGCAAACCCTAAGTTTGACTCTATTTGAGACGAGAGAGTATTCCGAAGAAGGTGAAGAATAGAATGAATGGAAGTGTGAAGATATTTTGCCTTTTATATGGGTTCTCTAGGTCTTTAATCTCAGCCGTCCAAATGAACGAGACCAACATTTTAAAACTTTTGCGCCTTTACTTAAACAAACGACATCGCAATGCTGAGTTGGTAAACGTAAAGGAGTCAAATAGATAAAGAGAATAAGATAGTTAATTTGGTCAACTTCCACATCAGCTTAATTACACTTCACATATTACTACAGGATTGAAGATGGTGAATAACAAAATTTGAATTTGTAGCTACCATAAAAAATCCATGTCTCCTTTGAACTAGAAACTCAGCTCTTCATTCTTTTTATGCCAGTGAGAGATTGGAAGAAGGATAGGTGGACATAAGAGAAAAGGACAAATCCATCACCATTATACCACACGAGAACCATGCCACTTTTTTTCATTGATCGTCTGGTGGAAAATCTTGATAAAGTGATTAAAATGAAGCATGGTTTACTTGGCCTCTAAGACACTTAATTTAACTTCATTAATATATGCTATGTCTAAATAAGTACTTGCTGTAGTGATCATTCAAATCCTTCAACAATGGTGAACCATAACTGAAGCCAAATAAGCAATTACTGTACGAAATATACCCAAGATAGAATATACTCTATGTTGTACAATCACGGTGTAAAATAGTTTTATCTTTGGCAAAAATAGATCAAAGATCTATGGTTTAAACTTAGTTTTACAAACCCAGAAAACACAAGTAAAAGAAATTGCAGATAAGTAAAGAACAAGAAGATTTATCATCGTTCAGCACTAAAGGTGTACATCCACGTTGAAGCCATCCAAGAGAGATACTTCATACACTATCAAGCACGGTTACAACTTCACATCAGATGTTCAACAATACAAGAATAGAAACGAGAGATTCAATCAGAAACCCTAACACTTAATTGAGAAATACTACTCAATAATCAAGAGAAAACCTTGATGTAACTATTCTAATCAAGTTTCTTTATAACTCAAAAATTTGATGTCACAAGCACCCTAATAATCTGCTGAAGAAGATGAGAGAGCGGAAAAGACGAAGTCAAAGAAGAGAAGAAGAAGTCTGACCAAAGGTGAGAGAGAAGGATATATATACCGAGCACTGGAGGGATTCAATCACAGTCCTCCATCTTGTATATCCATCAAAGGTCCAGATGTAGCCACGTGTCTAGTATATCAACCAAGTTATTCCTGTAAAACCACTTAAGTAATATATTGACTCAAGTTAATATAATAGACACATAAGAGTCCAATTAATTTGCCACATCACAATTTTCACCAAATGGTTGAATTTAATTTCAACACTCTATTTTGAGAAGATCTAATTAATTACATGACAACCTTAAATGATATCTATTTTATAAAATTGTTAATAATCTCATATTTCTATAAAAGGTGAAATAAAGAATACCACAAACATATCATTAATAAATGGGTGATGATGAAGTTTAGTTCGGATGAGATCTCACTTGACAAGGAAGAGATGCACACATAACAATTAAAAAAGGAGTACTCTGTCTTAAACACAAACACTATTTCATAAGACCATATTGTGAAATTATGATATAAGCTTGTGTTTTATTTATCTTTAATTATAAAAATTGTAAATTAAGGTAACAACAAGCCGTGTATTAATCAAAATTAATCCTAAACTTAGCACTAATTCCACTACCAACGTGTCCAAGGTCACCACAATGTGTTTGATGTACACTGTCTCAGCGTGGTGTTTTTTACAGTGAGTGTGTATGTTTGGAAACTGAATGGGTTAATTCTTTTATGGCCTAGTTCTTTATTACCTACCATTGATATGTCATACCTTAATCATCCAGTCTAGCATCTTGTAGTTTATTTTAACTGATAAGCTGTAAAATAATAAAGATATGACTTTTCTCTCTTTATGAGCGTATGTTTGAGTCATTGTTAGTCTTTCTGCCATGAGTGCTTCAAATTCTGAATTTAGATATGGGTTGGGAAATGAGAAAATATTGAGTGGTGGTGTTGGAAAATAATATGTAGTAATTTAGGTAATGAAAAAGAGAGATGAATATTTATAAGGCTACTTCTAGTTTGAATAGAAACTTATATTTTCTTGTTAGAATGATGAATAAATTTCTTTACATGATGGATCTTATATAGTCCATTTGAGATACTTTAAGAGACACTTACATAAACAATGACTTTAAACTCTTTAATAATGCAATGTATAGACTCTAAGAGATACTTATAAGTTCATTGGATATAGACTAAGAGATACAAATAATGGACTCAAAGAGTCTTATCTAGATTCAATGTATCAAAGATATTAATTTTAACACTCCCCCTTAGTGTCTTTGGTAACTCCAATTAGTTCACGGAAAAACTAGAATTTGTCTCTTGGAAGTGCTTTGGTGAAAATATCAGCTACATGTTCTTCAGACTTGCAATACTTGAGCTGAATTTCTCCTTCTTCTACATCTTCTCTTATAGAGTGATGCTTGATTGCAATATGCTTTGTGCGACTATGGTAGACGGGATTCTTTGTCATTGCAATAGCAGATTTGTAGACACATAAGAGAATAGTAGCTTCTTATTGCTTCAAACAAATATCTTCTAAAATTATCCTTAGCCATATAGCTTGAGAGGTTGTTACAAATGCCAAAATATATTCGGCTTCCGCTGATGATTGTGCCACTGTTTTCTGCTTTTTGGATGCACACGAAAATATACTAGAACCAAAGGAAAAGCATAACCCGATGTGCTTTTCATATCATCAACACATCCGGCCCAATCACTATCACAAAATCCGAGCAAGTTTGCTTCAGCATTTCTTTCATATGATATATAAAATCCAAGAGTACCTTGAATGTATCACAACACTCTTTTTGCAGCTCCAAAGTGATTTTGACTCAGCTTGTGCCTGTATCTCGACAACATGCTTGTTGCATACATGATATCCAGTCTGGTTGCATTTAAATACAACAAGCTTCCAACCAAACTTTGATAAACCGAATTGTCTACTCCTTTACTTCCATCTTCTTCCTTCAACTTTTCGCTCACAATCAAAGGTGTAGCCACTGGCTTGCAATCTCTCATTCTAAATTTCTCTAGAAGAGTTTTGGTGTACTTCTTTTGGCTAATTAAAATATTATCTTTGTTTTGACACATCTCAATACCTAAGCAGTAATGCAAGAGACCCATATCACTCATTTCATATTTTTTATTACATGTCTCCTCTAAAACTTTCAATCATTATTTGTTATTCCCGGTAAATACCAAATCATCAACATAAAGTGAAGCGATAAGAATCCCATTAGTACCTTTTGTCTTCACATATAATATTGCCTCACTTTTAATCCTTTGAAAATCTGTTTTGAGGAAATATCAATCAATCTTGCTATACCATGCTTGGGGTGCTTGTTTTAACCCGTACAATGCCTTTTTCAATTTGTTCACTTTGTTTTCTTCTCCTTTGATAATGAATCCTTGTGTTTGCTCAACATAAGCATCTTCTCCCAATTTACCATTCAAAAATGCTGATTTTACATCAAGGTTATATAAGAACCAACCGTTTTGAGAAGCCAATGCAATGAGTACCCGAATCGTATCCAATCGAGCTACCGCTGCGAAAGTTTCCTAAAAATCAATTCCGGGTTGTTGTGAACACATTCCACACTTTATTTTACATATTTTTCAATAGGATTAAGAGCTGAGAAGCATCATAAGAGAGGAAAGAAAGGGTTTTTTTCCCAAAAATCACCATTCTTCCTCATTGGAGCTCTGAATCTATTCATTCCAAAAAGTACTTTTTATTTTAGTATTTAAATATGACTCCAATAGCATTTTTCATTATTTTTAATTATTTGAGTATGAACTAAACGCTCATTTCTTGAAGATTATGATTATTTAAGAACCTTAATTGATTCTATATAATGTTGAGATTAAATATTTAATTAATTGGTGCATACCACTTGTGTTAAATACTGATCTCTTCTTGGATGAATAGTGATTAGCCTAAGTAATTGATCTTGCATCCAGTAGGGGGTTCCAATTGTTGATAGTGTATACACCCTTGGTGCTCTTTAATGAGGCAACATGTCTTGACTAATCAATTAGCTGCTAGGGTTTAAACTTTCATCTCTCAGAGTTTGACTACGTGAGATTCCTAAGTCGGTCCTTACATAAGTTAAGAAGACTGTAGAATCTGGTTAATATGAATAAACAACTTACATGTATATCTTGAACATCATAACTATAATTTTTTAGTGTACTAGCATTCCTTAAGCATAACTCACATATTTGAAAACTTTGCTTTAATTAATCGTATTTTCATTATATAAGTTTAATTTCATTTTTTGCTATTTGTCTTTTACAGTATTATAAAAAAATACTTCTTCATTTGCTTTTCATATTTGTTTATTTTTAAAATATTCATTATTATATTAGGAAACACCTCGACTTAGAGGAGACGATACATTCTCAGGCTTTTTCTAATATTTGACCGAAAAACTCGTATACCTGCAGAAAGTTACTTCCTTCCTATGTATTGATTTTATCACGTCCGAGGGAGCAACAATATGTATATATATAATTTATATATATATATATATATATGTATATATATAAATAGATATGTATGTGTCTGTGTCTCTGTGTATAACATTTACATAAGTGTAATAAGTTTGCATAACTCAATACTTCAAAAATCATAGGTTCAAAATCAAGTAAAAACTAATTTAAAAGTGTACTTACATTGTTTCCAATAATGAAAGTCTACTCCTCTTTAATTTTATGCATATTTCATATTATATGACCTAAATGGTAAATTTAAACAAATATATGATATAATTGAATCAATCTAGGTAATAACAAATACAAGATAGTTTAACGTCAATAGCTTTGCATGTTTATTGTGACTTAAAATTGGTTATAACCTTTTGAAGTTAAAGACCATTTGAGAAATAAATATTTAGTCAAGTGAAATATAATTGTATAGCCTTGAACGAGCTTCTCAAGGAAAATATGGTTTGTTTGGCACTCTTTTGTAGAATTAGTAGGATGTTTGTGATGATACATAAATAGTAGTGATGTTTGTAATAATATTATACTTTTGAAGATACAAAAAGAAACAAAAAAAAAGTAATAGGTTATCATCTACACAATAAATTTCTATATATTTTGGTTTTGAATCCTTATCGCTAAATGATTTAAGCCCATCAATTCATAAATGGATCACATTAAATAGTTGAACTTTAGATCTTGTATTCTTTTTTGTTTTTCTCGTGTGTTATATCAAATTCTTGGATAAGAACAATGTAATTATTAGTATCTTTCTTCATATAGATAAAGATCTATTTTTTATGACATATTTCCATGACTAGAAGATGATCCATGTTAAGTTGACTATAAGATATTCTAAATAAAAAGGTTCACATATGTCTTTGTTATTTTAAAATTTAAGGATGTTTATAAAGGCGAGAGGCTTCTTTGCAAGTAAAGTGTTTTATATGTTATAATTGTTCTCTTTTCTTGATGTGGATTTAAGTCCATGAATTTTTGTGGAATCAAATTGGTATATACACAAACTCATTTATAAAACACGGTGGAACAAGAACCCATAGGTAGAAGAAAAGGATATGACATAAGGCGATATAGGTTAGGGAAAGGATCCAATTCAATAAGATGTGATCTAATACTAGGTCCTCACTAATTCAAAGAAATTATCATTCATATTTCAATCAGTAGATTCAGAACCCAACTAAGTGGTCAATTTGCGGGTGGTTCATCCCTCTGCTTCCTCTACCTCACATGTATAATATAAATCTATTTTGGCCGTCTAAGCCTATGATACAATTAGTGCTCACTTGTGAAATAATATTAATATTCATCTATACAACTATATCTTAGTATGGTAGAGTCTCGTTTTGGTTGTCACAAAATTTTGGGATCTCTGGCTTCCTATTTGTTTCTCTAAGTGACTCTAATGTGGATCGTTTATTTGTCTTTATTACAACGATAGTTGATATAAAGTGGAATTTTTATGGGTTTTTTTCGCTCACTCTTATTTGGTACTCTTCTATTTTCGTTAAGGAGTTGAGTTTGGTTAGTTGTGTTTGACAAAAGTGGTATGAGGTTGGTGCAAAAATTTTGATTACACGACATGTGCTTTTTGCTGATATTCTAAGGACTTCCGGGTCCCTTTCCTTTAGTATATGGTTATATTTGTTTCCTTTGTAGCATAGTATTTGTTTTGAAATACCCTAAATATCGCAAAAAAATGACAAAAGAAATACTACTTATTTAGCATTGGACCTTAAATATCACCCTAGTTTTTTTAATAAACTCTATGCTTATATCTTTTTTTAGTATATTATATCAATGTACCCTCAAATATTAAAATTTACCATTTGCATAGGAGATTGCAAGAGAATACGATAGAGTTTCTAGGTGTAAATGTACAACTAGTTACTCTATTTCTATTAATGTAGGAACAATGAGATTTTTCAAAGGAGCAAGAAGGCTTAGACAAGGAGATCCTACCTCACCCAATTTTATCATAATATGTACTGAGGTCCTTACACATATCGTCAATAAAGTTGGTAAGAGAAAAGAGTTTACTGATACCTAAAATGAAAAAATGTCAAGCTAAATCACTTGATATTTGTTGTCAACCTCTTGATGATGTTTAAAACATTAGTTGAAACAACAAATCAAACAAGGAAATGAATATAGTTGTTATATAAAGTCTTAGACATGCAAGTAAATGATGCTAAAAGTAATATGTTCTATAGAAGTTGTAACATATGGTTCAAGACAAATATGTATGAAGTTGATGTTCTCCTCTCCAAAGTCATTATGACATGGGGTACTCGGGAATATGTGTGATAGCCTACGTGACCCTTCATGATTACCTAGTAAACGGTGGGCAACCTGACCAACAGAAGGAGTACATGTGTCCCGCACCAGCGCATTATAGAGGATGGTTAATCATCTACCCATGACGACACCTGAAGACAAATAATCTATCCAACCGACTCTACTCAAGGAGTCGATATAAGCTGCACAAGCTCAAGGTGTGAGATCCCATATAAAATTAATATTTTTATAAATTAATAATATTATAAATCAAATAATTAAGTCCTTTCATTTATTCATATATTAAGTTTATTATAATATTAGTAATATGATAAAATTAAAGTTGAATAACAAATAAGAATTACATCACTAATGATATATTAAGTATAGTATATACAAATAATATTTTGTAGGTTTTCTCCAAGTGGAAACCATATTCTTAACAACTCTATCCAAATTTATCTTTGCAACATTTTAACTTTTACCCATTTTTTAAGGAAATAATAGATCTTCTTTAAGTCATTTCTGTTTCTTTTTCCTTTTTTTAGCATAGCCATCTACATTTTTTTTTTGTTTTGTCATTTTATCACGTAAATCTTTGCAATTGTATTATCCATACGAATGACCCCTATATTTGATCATGAACTTTATATTACTATTCAAGTGGACACTTTGTTTATTCTCCAATATCCACCATGATAATCCGCTTCCCCTTTCTATATATGTGTGTGTGTGTGTTCATATTTGTGTGTGTGTTTATGGTTATAATAGCTATGACGTGTCTATGCCGACAAGATTTTCTCGACTATCCTCCTCGAGGAGACATTAAAACATAACCATTCCTCTAGTGAATAAGAAAAAATATCATTCAAGTATATTAGGCTATAGTTATTTTATAATACCCATGAATTTTCCAAAGAGTAGTCACTTTTAAAACTACAATGTTCATATTTATAGTAGAACTTAGTCCACTAGTATTCTTCTCGGTCCGTAACTCCAATACTATTTTGGCCTTAAAGTGCTATCAGTTCGGAAGGAAACCATAAGTCAAAGTAATATGACCGTTTTCTGAATTCAGATCTCTCAACCATGTAGAATATTGCTTCACCTCAAGCAAATCCCAAGAGAATTTTCGAAGTCCATTATAAGAGACTTAGTATTTATTGGGATTAAAGTGTTTTGACTAACTATCAATCTAATAAAAAATATTAAAAGAGATAACATTGTGCCTCTATTAAAGATATGATAATAGAGGTTCATTTACAATTTTAAATGAAAAACTTGTCACTTAAGAAAAATATAAGAGACTATTTGGGATATCTATCTTTAAGTAATGTTAGTATAATATTAATAATACAAATACAATATAATATACATAAATCTAAATCTAAAATATAACCATTAAGATAAATATATCTCACTGCCTCCATCTCATATCACCTTTTACACTCCTTTCACAATCATTTCAATACTTAATACTTTCTCTCGTAAGATTATACCTAATTTGTTCAAGGAAAAGATTGTTGGCCATTCATAATTTCTATTTTGAAATGGAACTCGAAAATGCTAAAATGTGATGTTCAACAATTAGTTTATTTACTGTATAAAAACTTCATCTGAAAAAGTTGAGGAAAATAATGTTATTATATATATGTATGAGAAACATACATTGATTAAATATATATTATATACAAATATATTAGGTTTACACAATTCTGTTATTTTTTAAGTTATATCATAATAAGTAATGAATCCATATAATTAAAACAAAACAATAGTATAATACTGATTATTTAAATTAGTTATATAAAACGAACACACACACGCATATATATATATATACACAAAACTTAATCACACTTCAATTCATTGTTTGACACAAAATTAATTGCAGAAAATAACATTCAAGTATTGACTATATATCATTAAAATATACCATTAACATGGACTAATATATAATATTATTTTACATATATAAGAATGTGGTTTAAATTTTATATAATTTAGAACACTAAACTGTAATTTACTTGTAAGAAAATTTTGACATGAATTTATTGCTAATGTTTAAAACTTAAATATAACATTATAACACACAAGATCAAATATGTAACATAAATCAAAATTCTTAACAAGATAAAAGAACCTAGATTATAGATATGTTAACTTTACATCATTGCATAGGATGATACAATTGAAACATATTTACAAACGATAATCAAGAAATTGTAAGTCTAAATTAATGTTATAATTCATAATTTATGAAGAAACAAAAGGAATTAAAAATAGAAAGGGGAGTACATGTAACGAAAGATGCCACTATAGCATCTGTAAGTTGACAAATTAGGTATGGAGGAGACTAAGCATAATAGATCGAAAAAGTCTTTTGCAAAAGAGATTAGAGGAAAAGAGATGGAGAAAAATAGTTTCTTATAATTCTTTCAGGTGCAATGGAGATTTATATTTCAAGAGCATTGTAATATATCACTATTTTTCGCAAAACCCTTATATCACCTAGAATGTGTCACCCTATGTGGCATGAGATTGAGAGAGAATTTTATTGATTTTTAAAGCCCCCACAAAAAAAGTGATATAAGGGTTATGCAAAAAGAAGTGACATATATTTTTACTCATTTTTAGTATATTTGTTTGAAATTTTTTGCATCAACTGGAGTGGATTTTTTCCCTCTTGGTTAATTCTTCTTTTAATACAAGCTTTGTTGACTAAAAAAAATCTAGTATGTTTGCAAATGCACTTGTACAATACGTTTAAACCTACAATAGGTTTATAGTCGTTAATAATAGTTGGGTTTTGCACCATTGGGACCAGTGATATTGATGTTTTACTTATCTCTTTTAGTAATTGTCCATCACCCAAGGCACTCTTAATTTCTTCATACACATCTTCACCCAGTATATGACATGTCTTCTTAAAAAATCTTGATCAAAACCCATCTTGTAATGTTGCTTTAATATTATTAAAATCAAATATTCAATTTTCTAACTTCCTCATTTGTGACAGGAGTTGTGAGTTCACGTGCTTCCTCATGACTCATCTACATCTAGCATATCTTGAGAATTAACTTAGTGTCTTATAATTTATTGGATTCCCTAGGTGTACCAAGCAGTTGAGTGTAGTATTTATAAGTTCACCGACAATTTTGTTTTCATCTAGTACTTGAACTACAATCTCATTAGATATTCGTTTAATGGTGTTGATAAATTCCTATTTGCATTATTTTGTTGAAATAAACTATATTTGCTTTCCCCTTGTCCAACCAAGTAGCTCTACACCTTTGCTTTGTCATTGATTCTTCTATTAATATTACTTATGATACATGATGAAGTAAATAATTTTCTTATAACATTAGAACATGATTATTTTTTCCTTCCATTATTTACATTTGAACTGATATGTATAACCTGTTTTAAATGTATATTACTTTCTAGATAATTCTAGAAATATTTGTGATTAAGTGTTTTGATTTGACCTTAAGTAGGTTCAGCAAGCATACAAATTTGAAAATAGAAGATCCATCAATATATGTATTCCAAACATCAATAAGATTTATTTAAACTCACGACAGGAGGTCCAAGTTTCATAAAATTTGAAAGGGGCTAGTTTCTTATTTGTTTTATTTAACATCATCATAATAACACATCAATGATCAAATATGTCTAGTGGTTGGATTATGAGGCTGCACAATGGAAATAGTTTTAGGCACTATAAATTTAATAGTTCTCTATCGAACCTTGCAACGAACATTTAATCACCTGATGCAATAGTTGTTGATGTAGAATGTGAACCATGGTATGTCTTATATGTCAACTCCAAATCATTTTCACACTTAATCATAACTCTAGACCCTTGATCTAGTGTTGTAGATCTTAATCTTCATGAATATGCATTATCTCACAAAAATTACCTTGTATACACCATTATTTATCTTGAATTATTGGTCCCCACTCATTTATTTTATTCCTACATAGTCTCTTGATGTTAGGATAATTTTTTACAACAGTTGGGGAGAAGTATAAATCTTACTTGGACTTGATATGATTCACTTTGTAGAATATATTGGTCATTACTATCTATCATCTGAAGTTGAACTTTATTTAGGTCCCAAAGGAAACATATTTTACCATATATATCTTTATTGTAGTTACGATACACGTTACATCTTTTATAATTTTGCTTCCAAAGAAAACCAGCTTTATCCTTAGTCATTTTGGTTTCAACAACGCATATGATATAATATCCATATTTATTAGCTTGTCTTAAGCATTCATATTTCTTAATCCTTTTATTTAACCTCCTTATGTTCCATGTATATATCATAAACACTTTTGGTCAAGGCGCTTGGACCCTTGTAGTTCCGCATGAAGTAAGTAATTGACCATCTCTTATATTGTTTCTTGTTGTTAAATTGAAGACTGAAATATATTTTTGTAGGATTGCTGAGACTATGATGAGGCTTGGTGGTCCTTGTTCCTATACTATCTTGAACCCATCCTTCCTTGTATATAGTTTTCACATGAGTCCCAAGAGTTATTACTTCGCCTTTGTTGGATTTTTTGTTGTTGTTGAGTGTTGTGCCTTTGATAGCCAAATTTCCTTCATGTTTACTATATTTCATCTAACTAACGTGTGGCCTGTCATCTTGCAATGTGATCAAATTATAGGTTTTCATGTGTATTAAACCTCAACTTCATCTACTCTTCCATCTCGCATACCTTGGCCTTGTATGTGTTGTTATGACATCATATGTCTAAATTGAATTGTTTGTGGGACTTTTTACTACACTTAAACCTTTATGTGGCCATAATTTTCTGCGATATTTACCTTTACTGTAACATTTTGACGCTACACTTCTCAAACTGTTTATTTTTTGGGTTCATTACCCTAGTATAAGTAGTCTATTACTAACATTCCAAAGTATCAAAGGACCTTGAAAATTGCATCTTCACTCTCCAAATTTAAAACATAAAATCCTTTCCATGATGTGCTTATTTTTACTGTACCCAAAGACTTCCATAGTATGTCCAAAAAGTTCTTAACAATGTAAAATGGTTTTGTTTTGTCCAGCATTTTCCCCACAATGTAATTTTACTAGGCTTTACATCCTTTCTCTTGTATTTCTTTTGAGAATGTAAATGTGATTCTACCATTTAACACGATAAGTTCAAAATACTCATGATCGATATCTACTCTATTATTTCAATCAAAAGACATTGGCCATGCCTTTGCGGATGGCTTAATAGATGTAGTTATATTAAGCGATAGGACCCCTTTCTTTAATCGTTTGACTAAACATTCCACAACTCCTTCAAATGGATTTTGAGTTTGCGAAAATTGTCTGAGCATGTTTCATCGAACCTCACTACTTTCACACTTGTATATCTTTGTTATTTTAAAAATCAATGATGTTCGTGAAGGTGAGAGTCTTCTTTGCAAGTAAAGTGTTCTATCTGTTACTCTTTGTTCTCTTTTCTTGATGTGGCTTTATATCCATGAATTATTGTGAAATCAAATTGGTATGAACCCAAACTCATTTATAAAGAACGATTGAACAAGAACCCAGGGGTTGAAGAAGATGACGTGACATAAGGAGAAGCTAGATTTAGGTTTGGAAAAGGATCTAATACAATAAGACATGATATACTACTAGGTCATCACTGATTCAGAATAACTATCACCCATATTTCAATTAGTAGATTCGAAACCAAACCAAGTGGTTAATTTGTGGGTGGTTCATCCCTCTGCATCATCTAATTCTATTTGAGTTTTGTCTACTCAACACTTGCAAGACATATTGTATAATTACTAGGTATAGCCCGTGCCTGAAGGCACTCCGAAAATAAAATACCAGTTAATTTTTCATTTACACGTTGTACATATAAAATATTTAAAAGTTAGAATGATATTTTATTTTGAATATGTAAAAACTGAAATTATAGATAGAGTGTATATAGAAACGATATAAAAATTGGTTACAAAATTCAAATGATCCATAAAAATATGTGTAGTTTATCAAACAACTAATATATAAGTTGAAATACAAAAAAATTTAAAAATAAACAAAATCGAAATGTGTGGATCGTATAAACTTGTGCTTATAATATGTGTGCATAGATCTCATAACTCTACAAAATGTCGTTGTACCAACATACACATATCGTCCAATGTGGAGTACCTGAACGACAACCTGTTCATTTGAAAAGTATAGAAAATTAATATATAATTTAAATATGATACACATTAGTGTTAAATTTATGTGAATTTTTACCATGTGATTGAGATTCCATCTAGCCAAGCGTTTTCCTTTTATCCAGTCATCACGCATGATTATCTTCCAATGCTACAAATATAATTAAAATGAACTATTATTAGAAGACAATGAACTTGTGTCAGAAAAAAAATTGAAAATAAGAGTTTGTATTATCTCACTTGTGGATATTTTATGCGAAGACACTTAATAAAAATATAGATGTTGTGTTATACAGAAATTATAAAAAAAATATTATAAAATTCAAATGAACATAAATATGTGTATAATTTATCAAACAACTAATAAAGAAGTTGAAATACGAAAAAAATTAAAAAGAATTAGAATCGAAAATACATATATGATCATTCGTCTTGTGTGCTTAATTATAATAAACATTATATTAAAATTTCAGGATATCCAATATTAGTTGTTGTTTGTTCACCATCGGGAAGAAATACACTTATGCGATCATAACTCGTACATCTTGATAATGCAACATAAAATTGTCCATGACTAAATACTGGTGTTCACAAATTGATCCCAACGAATTTCACAGATTGACCTTGTGGTTTATTGATGGTCATGGCATAGGCTAAACGCACAGGAAATTGTCTCCTTGTCATCACAAAGGGTATTTCTGAGTCAGAAGGCGTCAATGGTATTCTTGGAATGAATACCAAATTACCGGATTTATCTCCATTCAAAATGCGGCTTCAATAACACGTGTTGAACATCTGACAACCATTAACCGCGTGCCATTACATAATCCATCCTTCGGGGCAATATTTCTTAACAACATGATTGGAGCACCCACTTTTAATTCCAATTTGAACGGAGGTAACCCACTTGGATTCAGTGACTTTAAATACTCATTTGGATATCAAGATGTTATAGATTTATCTACTTGATCCTCTTCAACCATCTTATCAGCTGTTAGATACGTCTTTTGTATTCCAGGAAAAATCTTAAGTGCAAGATTGTTGATCTCACTAACATCATCATTTCTCGCGGACAGTATAGTGTGTTCATTGAGATATGTGTTAGTTACAGTTTCAAGGTCATGCAAGTTAGGATATGTGGTTGATATCAAATTGTTCAAATTTGTGTACTTGCACATTGTTGTTGGGATCTCCATTAATTCTTCTGAGTTAGAGCCAATCTAGAATGATTAACAAACACTTAAATTTATGAGTATAAAAAAAATTTATAACAAAATTTAGAGCCATTCAAATTACCTTTAGTAGGAAGTCGGTAAAATCAGAGTTCCCGCTAATTGAGTCGTTGAGACGCATATTAACATCTAATGTAAGCACATGAATTTTTCTCCAAAGTATAGAACGTCTTAATGAGGCTCCCACTATTTATTCGCGTATACCTTTTGGTACAACTGGTAAAATCTGTCAGAAATCACCTCCGAGAACAACAGTGATGCCCCCGAATGGCTTCTCATTTTTATTATGTATATCTTGTAA
This sequence comes from Nemophila menziesii, assembly GCA_029959085.1. Lineage (NCBI taxonomy): Eukaryota > Viridiplantae > Streptophyta > Magnoliopsida > Boraginales > Hydrophyllaceae > Nemophila > Nemophila menziesii. The sequence continues at coordinate 1,922,403 of JARWIR010000075.1, read as the reverse complement.
CGTCCGATTAACAACCTCAACACAATTTTGATGTTGTATTGGAACTTCATCCCAAATTATGAGACTTGTTTTTCGTATCTACTCAGCTTGGAGGGATTGTTTAGAAATATGACAAATAGAATCTTCCACAATATTCAGTGGTATCGAGAATGTGGAATGTGCAGTTCGACCTCCAATCAATAACAAAGATGTGATTCCTGACGAAGCTACAATAATCAAAAAATAATCTAAACTCCAACATTTTGTTGATATCGTATTGTATAAAAAGGTTTTTCCAGTTCCAACACCTCCATTCAAGAAGAAGGTTACACCTTTACTATTAAACACGGAATCAACAATCTTATCGTATGCGCGCCTTTGTGCACTGTTAAGTCGATCAACATTTATATTTTCATCCCTATCTTTCGCTTCCCTTTGAAGTTGTAAATGTTTTCTTATCAATCAATTTTCCACAACCAAGTTCCAATTCATGAGTTGTGGATTTTGTTTCAAAATTGGAGCACGGTATATTGCGCGAGTTGTGTAGATAGTCATTTCGATTCTTTTATTTTTCTGCGAAACCTGTATAATAATATCAATTATGTATTAGTTACAATATAATGACATTCGTGTTGTGCGTTTACTTATAATATACGTTATTTCGAAACTTCAGGGTATACTATATTAGGTGTTGTTTGTTCAACATCAAGAAGAAATACATGTATTCGATCATAAAGTGAATTATATGATTACTTGAGGTCTGCGAACTTTTGCATTCGATTGGACTCGGGATGCACTCATTTTTTAGACCTTGTTTTTGTTATTCGATACGCTCGTCATTTGATAGTACAATTATTTGAAAATATGAGGATTTATTAATATTTGGTAAATAAAACGATAAATCTATATTACATGTTATACAAATGAAACAATTAATCTAGTAATACATATACTGAAATACGACACACGTAAGTATAATTTTAATAAGTTCAACTAATTTATTTCAGTGCATAAAAATGTAGTTCTCCAATACAATACAATTATTATTGAATCAAGAACAATTTATTACAAATGACTCCCTAAAAACGATTATTCATGAAAAAGTAGCAAATCAATACCATAAATTTATTGTCGAATCTAGAGTAATTTATTAAAATCCACTCTCAAAAACCTATTACATTGATAAATAACGGCCATTCGAATATAAGGTACCCTGCTCCATGTTAGCAAGGGTTAAATCTGCTAGCATCGTAACTCAATATCATCAAGTAAAACTTTCAAATCTTCTAGTTTATCCATATTTTTTAGTAAAGATAGAATATTTTCTATTGGCCAATCTTGAGGAAGCGTGGCAACTATGACATATAGCAAGGGGGGCAGATCTAAAGGAACGTTTGTACTACTCCTAAAGGAATAATAACTTTCTTCCTTTCGTTTAATGTGATCAAGCACAAATTTAGTTGAATTCATTGGTTCGTCAGTGAATTTGTTATAGTCTTAGTTAGCATTTCGAGTGTGTCCATTGTATTTTTTGTTTTAGCCTGCAAAAAATAACTATGAATAGAAAAAATTATATGTAAATATTTATATGCTATATTTTTTAAAAGTGAGTATTCGAAATGGAAAACATTATCTACAAACTACTCAAATAGTAATACGATTTTTTAGTTTATTAAAAAAAAATAGGATTTTACGATTTTATAATAAAAATATAGATATACTAAAAGCCACAAATAGTAATTATTAATTTTAGTAGTATTTTAATTATTTAATTATCAATTATTTTTATATTTTTATATCAAAATATAAATATAAAAAATATTTTATTGTTTACTAAATTATTTGTATTTTTTTTATAACGTTTTTCTTAAACCCACGTAAATTCCATTTGTTTTATATTTTTTTAATTTTTTTTATTAAATCCAACAGAAATGTATAATAAATGAAACGATTATAGGATATGTAAAAGGAAAATAAAGGAGAAGAATGAGGAAATTATGAGATGTATAGGGGAATTATGAGACAAATGGGAGAATTGTGAGATGAATGGGGAAGTTTGAAGATAAATAGGAAGAGTTAGGTTTCATTCTGCTTTATTATATAGATTTTTGTTATTACAATAAAAAAAGCATACCTCAAGGGATATCACCACAACTTTAAGGTGGAATACGATATGAACATAAAAACCATCGGTCCGAAATAGATATTCAAAGAATCTCCAAGATTTAAGAGATTTAAAATACATGGAATGTGTCCGAGTGAGGCCTCAAAAATTAGCATCTAAACAATCCTAATTAGCAGAATTGTAGAGAAGAACAATCAATCCACCGATTGTTTTACAAAGATGATTGTTCCAATCAGGTATTCCCTTTCTACTATGTTATACAAGATGTGGTCTTATCTTGGAGCTTGAAGCTAGGGTTGGGAAAAAACATGCAAAGACCGCGTACCACCTACCAACCTGATTAACTAACATAAATTTTGGATTAACAAAGATCTTTTAAATTAAGCATGTAAAACAAAAAATTAGGAAGGTGGATATATTTATACCAATCCCAAGCTCACCCCGACCACACTACCATTTATAGTATAAATCTATATATTTGTTTGTGTAAGCCTATGATGATTAAAATTGGTGCTCACTTGTAAGATAATATTACCATTTATCTGTAAAACTATATGTTAGTATGGTAGAGTCACAGTTTGGATGTCGCATAGTTTTGGGCTCTTTGGCTTCCTATATGTTTATCTAAGTAACCCTAACGTGGCTCAGTTATTTGTCTTTATTACCATGATAGTTGATATAAAGTGGAAATTTATGGGTGTTTCTTGTTCAGTTTTAATTGGTCATCTTCTATTTTCGTTAAGGAGTTGAGTTTGTTTGGATGTGTTTGACAAAAATGGTATGAGGTTGGTGCAAAGATTTTGATTTCACGACGCATGCTTGCTGTTGATATTCCGAGGACTTCCAGGCCCCTTTCCTTCAGTATATAGTTATATTCATTTCTTCTTTAGCATGGTAATTGGTTCAAAATCTCATAAATTTATAATGTTTCAATAGTTTTAATATAATATATTTCCCAAAACAATGACAAAAAAAATACCATTTATTTAGCATTGGACGTTAAATATCACCCTAGTTGTTAAATAAAATCTCTACTAATATCTTTTTTTTAGTATATTATATTATTGTGCCCACAAATATTATAAAAGTATTTTCTTTCTATTAAAAAAACTTTTTTCTCCATCTCTTTTGCTCCGATCTGTTTTGCAAATATATTTTCTATCTATTCTGCTAAGTTTCATTGGTGGGTCCTGGTGTGTTATAAAATAATGCAATAAAAGTAAAAGAATAGAGGATCCACACACCACAAGTGTACGGGTCGTTCCAAGTAATAGATAAGTAAAGTCCGGATTATCGTCTCCACATGGATTTAAGTAGTTATTCTAACGTCATGTTCAATATTAGAATAGATAGTTTTAATTGCCTTAGTTACAAAGAGAAGCAGTGAAGTATTTTGTTTTCTAATTAACTAACTAATAAAGCAAAAAGTAAATAATTATGCAAATAAGATGAGAAGATGCAAGTATGAATCTATCCTATTGAATTTATGATTCCTAAAAATAAGGGTGAATGGGAAATTTCATAATAGTCAGTACTCTATAATCTCATAACCCCCGCTAGCCTACCGTATTACAAACCCCGTCAGGAAAATTATAAGCTACATTCAAATGATTAATATCTGTACCCAATTGGCTGCGTGGTTAGTCAAGCCCGTCAGGGTCAATAACGAATACCACACGTCTATATTCTAGTTCTATAATTAAACCCCCCCCCCTTCCCGATGATCACCGCCAGTAGTGAATAGTCTAATTACTAAAACCTACCCTTGATTCGCGACACCAATGATAGTAAACAAGCACAAGAATATAGTCAATGGAAATTAAGAACCAATTCAATGAAATACTAAAATCCAAGATTCAAATTAAAACAGAAAAACAATAATCAATGGTTCATATAATTATAATCCTAAATAGATATTATGCATAATAAAACTCTTGAATAATTAGTTTAGAAATACCACATAGATAAAATAGATATAATACTAATTTACCCAAAAAATAGAGATGGAGAAGTGTTGGATTGATGTAGTTAAGCTCTAGCTCTTGCTTATTCCTCCTCTTGATCCTCCTAATTGCTTCTATAATGATTTATGTATTTATATTAAGCTTATGCAGCCAAGACATGATTTTCTAAGGTTTAGAACTGATATATATGTGCTAGGTCGAAATCTTGGAGTAAGGACCAAGTAAAAGAGTCCAAGCCCAACTCAGATTTGTAAGTAGATAAGCATAATTACTGCTCACTTGTTTTGATCTTATCTCCTTTGTTACTGAGCCGTTTTTGGCCCGTAAGATATAAAAAGAATACTCATATAAAAATCTATCTACAACTAAAAGGGCTCTTCCAGAATCGTCTCGTATTTGAGGTATTTTTACTTCTTTAGACGTAGTTGTAGAAATTCAAATTTATTTGACAACTTTTCTTTTCCTAATTGATTTATGTTTCCTTCTATCTCCTGATTTCATCAAGATCTTCTTTCCTTATCTCCTTAGAATTGATTTGGCATCTAATTTATTTACATATTATCTTTAAAGCTTCACAATAACACACAAATTAAACCAAATATTCTCTAAAAATAATAATTCATCAAATCAAGACAAGAAACAGGAATATTACGAATAAAGCACAAAAGTCAATATAAAAAGACCATTTTCTACCTAAAATAATGTATCCTACGGGCTTATATTTAGAACAACTAGGGAGACATCAAGACCCCCAACTCAAACTTGTATCGTCCCGATACAATAAAAATAAGAACATAGAGAAGTCTCTAAAATATCAGCTAAGTCAGTTAAGCATAGGGGAAAAGAATATACTTGGATATATAGAATAAACTCAAAGCAACTACTTAAAAAATTTAATGTAATAATATTTACACCCTACATACCTGCACACTTGTCATATCTACAATCAACACGTCTTGAATTTAAGATTGGATTAGCTTCGCAATGTAAGAAGGATAGGATCTTTACTCAGTTTACCAAGGAGGCTATAGATTGTTCATCAAACTTCACTAGTATCAAAATATCCATTTAGCTACTCTCTGACGACTCAATCACTTTTAGATTACATATCAAAGAATCATAAGGTCTTTAAGGTTGTAATGTTGGCTTATGGACGGTATGATAAGTATATTTGGATAATTTAGAGTGAGTTTTTGGCTCTCTCTCCTCACTATCCATCAACGAATCGCCCTAGAGCTTGAGTTACTCTCATAGAATGTTCTCACTCAACCTAAGTAATTCCTTGATGCACTAATTAGCATCCCCAATAACCCAATTAAAGCATAAAGATGTTCACATAAAAATTCCTTTTTACTGGTCCAAATATATATTATTTTCATATCATTTTTTTTCTTTTGTATAGCTATGACTCTCTTTTTGATGTTGAGATATCATGCTATTTTTTTTCTAATATAATTTTTCTTTTCTTTCATGCTTTTTATCTTTTTTCATTTACTCTTACTCCGGCAAAGGGTTACAATATAATAAACCTTTGAATCATCATTAAAATATAAAATAGGGCATAATTAATAAGCTCAAAAATCCCAACCCAATAATATTTCCCATAATGGTGGACCCACCACCCCAAACTCAAGCTCTAAAACAACTGTCTATGCATCACGATTCAAGTGCGGGTCATATGGAGAAGTCCTATAATCTAAAGGGATATGGCTTATAATGTGGCTAATAAAAAGGCTTTATAAAGGCTAGAAGGGACTGAGAAGGATATATAATATAATAAATGAAAAGCAAGCTAAAAGGAAACAAGGGGCTTATGAAAGAACCGTATTAATCACTTTCTAAACTATGCAATTTCGTCATTCTCTTACCTTTAGCACGTTCATTAAATGGGGTTGTCAAATATCTTAGATATCATGGCCTACACACCACTCAAGGCTCCCTGAAATCGAACATACTTTCTACCACATTCCTAACTTATCTTTTCTTTACTATCAATGTGTGTTTTTCTACAAATATTCAAAGCATACAAAATAAAGAAGTTCATAAACGCACAACTTTTTATCATCAACTTACTATGATTATGATTTTCAAGCTATTAAACACACTCTACATCTAATCCATCTCTTAAAAATTTCAAAGTTTCAGATTTCTTTAAAAAAACAGTAAAACACATAAAATGGATATGATGGAGAACGAATCCCCAAACCCCCAACTCAAAAATGAGTCGTGTCCCCACGACTCGAAAAGACTCAATAAATTTTTTAGAAACAACAAATATTGCATATAAAGAAATGGTAGGGAAGAAAGAAAACATACTTTTCGAGGCTATTTACCTCGCCTGATCAATACCCATAATAGGGTGTAGTGCTTTCCTTGTATGTAAACTCCATGTATCACCAATTTCACTATCCCTTACATCCTCTTATGCTCCATCCTAGTCAATCACACTCTAGAAATCTTTTATGTTTACCTTTTTCTAACTTATTTCTCGAATTTGTGCTATGATAGCTACTAGGTCCCTTATAAGCTTCACTTGTTTTCCACTTGCTCTCACCCAATTCCTTTCTTTGATTTTTTTTCTAACTTGCATGAGAAGTATTTAAGAAATTAGAAAAAGATTTTGGAAATTTTGATTTTAATTCTTCGAGTTTATGTGTTTTGGTATGATTTCGGAGGGTAATTTTTGTTTATATGAGAATAAGGATGGATTTGGATGTAAATTTATGGTGATTGGGTAGTGTTATGATGCCAGGTGAAGGTTTATTGAAGCTTTATTGAAGTTGGGAGAGGTTTGGAAAAAAGAGAGGGGTTTAAGGATTGAGAAATTCTTGTAAAAATTAACCTCTTCTCCAACAGCCATTATATAACCTTGTTTTGATGGACGTGGCGGCGTCGTGTGCACCGAATGTGCGGCGCGGTGTACCGGACCTGAGGGTTTTGAAACCATTGTCGCAAATTGTCGACAAAGTTTTGTTTTGTTGGTCTCGGCAATGAACCGTAGCGCAAACCGTCGCCACGGTTTTCTTTCATGCGGTGCACCGGACGGTCCATGCAGTGTACCGCAGGGAAGTTCTAGATGACACCAATAAATTCGTTTTTTATTTTACCTCCGAATAAGGTATTCTATACTCCATTGGATAGGTCTCAAAAAAATATACGATTTAGACTCGAAAAAAAGTGAATTTCGATAACAGAGCACAAAGTTATGCCAGTTCGAAGTTTTTGTAAAATTTCTCGCACTAATAAGTGCTGTGCACCGCTAATACCTGCTGTATACCGCAAAATACTTCTGTCCAAGCCTTTTTAACTACAAAAATTTTCCAGTTTTTCACCCCAAAATCAAAAACACTCAACCTTTCTCATTACTGCAATATGCACTTAAAAACACATAAACTAACAAAAAAGAATAAAAACAAAAAAACAAAAAATAATGTGGGATGTCTCTAAGACACTTTTATTTTACGTATTTCAAAGTTCGACGTATTACCTCGATTACTTGTTGAACCCATCCTTCCTTGTATAGAGTTTTCTCATGAATCCCAGTAGTTATTACTTGTCCTTTGTTGGTATTTGTTGTTGTCGGGTGTTGTGCCTTTGGTAGCAAAACTTCATTCATGTTTACTATATTTCATCTAGATAATATATATCCCAACATCTTGTGATTTGATCAAATTATAGGTTTACATGTGTACGAAACCTCAACTTCATTTACTATACCATCTCACATATCTAGGTCAAAACTTTATATGAATTCTCTATGCCTAACTATTCCCACACATACTCTTTCATACCTTAACCTTGTTTGTGTTGTTGTGACCTCATCCGTCTAGACTAGTTTGTTTGTAGAACATTCTACTACACTTGATCCATTATGTGGCCATAATTTCCCTGAGATATTTTTGATTTTGACCTTTACAAGAACCTTTTTTACTCTAAATTCTCAATCTGTATTTTTTGGGTCCATTTCCTTAGTATAATTAATCGATTACCATTCAAAAGTTCTCAAAGGACCTTGAAAATTGCATCTTCATTCTCCAATTTTTAAACATAAAGTCCTTGTCATGATGTGCTTATTTTTACTTTACGATACTTGCATAGTGTGTCTGTAATGTTCTTAACCATGTAAAATGGTCGTGCTTTGTCCTAAATTTTCCCTACAATGCAATTTTACTAGGCTTTACAACCTTTCTCTTGTATTCGTTTGAGGACGTCACTGTAATTCCACCATTTAACATGATAAGTTCAATACACTCAAGCTTTATATCTACTATACTAATTCCATCAAAAGGGGTTGGCCATGCCTTTGCGGTTAACTTAATAGATGTAGTTACCTTAGGCGATAATGCCCCTTTCGACAGTGGTTTAACTTAACATTTCACAACTCCTTCAAAGGGAATTTGAGTTTGGGAAAATTGGTTGAGAATGTTTCAACGAACCACATTGCTTTCGAACTTGTGTTTTCAAGCATGCTAATATTTTGATTCGATTTGGGTGACTCAATATCCATTTTAATAGGGCTCACAATCCTCAACAACACGGTAACCCCACTTTTTGTCATGCTGGTCATTAGTGTATGATGTACATGTTTGTTTAAATTCTTATTTGCAGTAATTTATGTGATATTTGAATTAAAATTGTTTGTATTTCTTCCTTTGAGAGCCATTGGAATGATACGTATATATTGGAACCTAATAAAGGCTCATTAAATAGATAAAGAATTAAAGCAAAGGATGTTAAAGCTTAAACGAAAGAAACAAAGAACGAGAGTAAGGAGAAAGATGGTCGAAGATCTTCACCAAATTTAAATGAATGTTACTCTTATTAACATGATCTTAGGTTTGCCATTGTCGCCTAGGGTCGTTAGTATTTAGGTTTTTTACATGGTTTTATTTGTTAGCAAGTATTGGATATATACGAGTCGGTAGTACAATTTGTGATAATTTATGTTAAGTGTTTAGATCCTATATACCTGGATGATACGAGATTCTTAGATGAAGCTATGAAGATATCAAGTGAAGAGAAAACCCAAGTCAAGTTGCTAAAGGAGCCAAAAGTACATTAGAAGCTCACCAAAGAATTATGGGCATAACACTTCCATCAACATGAAAATTTCACGACAAATATTTGGAGAAGATTTTGATCAATAACTTATACACAATAATATCTTCAATTGTACATCACGTGAAAAGAAACTTTTCGTAAATCAAAGTTGAATTGAAGAATTTGTGGATATTTTACTATGAAAACCCAATATGCCCATAATTTACAAAACTTGAGTCACTTTTAACTCTCTTAAGTCTGGCCAACTGAAATCAAAAATAGAAAAAGTAAAAAAAATTCCTGTCAAACCCCAAGTCAAGATACATGATGAGCTTAAAGTCACTTTGGGAAGTTGAAATATTTATTGGAAAAGTCTTGATGTTACATTGTTTTAGTCACCACATGAAATTGGTTAGAAAGATTTAAAAAATTCGTTTTGATTTGGAAAAATCTTGAAGTTAGTGTTGCGTGGGAAGTTATGTAAGTCAATTTGGAGTTGAGACAAGAAAGGTAGCCATTTTCTTTTACCGTGGTTCAATTTAGTCTATCACTAACTAAAACCGGAGTGGGCCATATCTAACCTAATTAAACAAGCCAATTGGGGCTCAGAACATTTTTAGTTAGAATATAAGTCATATACAAATTCTAAAAGAAAAAGAACATACTCCACACTTGATTTTACATATTTTTCAATATGATCAACAGTTGAGATGGAGCATAAGAGAGGGAAGGAAGGAGTTTTTCACCAAAAATTACCATTCTTCCTTATTAGAGTTCTGAATCCATTAATTATAAAGAGTAACATTATTTTATTTTAGTTTTTAAACATGATTCCGGTATTACGCTTCATTATCTTTAATTATTTGAGTATGAACTACACCCTCATTTTTTTAAGATTGCTAGCTTACTTGATTCTGTTAGATGTTCTATTCATGTTTGGGATTGAATTTCTAATTATATTGGGTTTTTCATCTAATGGGTATACAACTTGTGTTAAATACAAATCTTATCTTGGCTGAATAATGATTAACCTAAGTAATTTATCTTGCATCCAGAAGGGGGGTTCCAATTATGGATTAGTGTATACACCTTTAGTGCGCGTTAGTGAGCCAACATGTCTTGACTAGCCAAGTAGCAGCTAGGGTTTAAAATTTAATCTCTCAAAATTTAAGTACGTGAGGCTCGTAAGTCGATCCTTAGGGGAGTTAGGAAGACTTTAGAATCTGGTTAATATGAATAACCAATCTACCCTTATATCTAGAAATTCATATTTATAACGTTTTTGTAGTACTATCATTCTTTAAGTATAACTCTCACATTTGAAATCTTCGTTCAAATTAATTGTTTTTTATTCTATTAGTTTAATTTTGTTAATTGTTATTTTTCTTTTACATTATTAACATAAAATACTTTTTCCATCTCTTGTCCTTTTCGTTTCTTTACAAACTATTCACTATAATACTAGAAAACACCTCGACTTAACAATGATAATCCTTAAGGAGACAATACATCTCTGGACCTATTTTTATTACTTTACAAGACCCCATGCACTTGTGAAAATTTACTTCCTTCGTAGGTTTTGATTTTTATCACACTCAAGGAGAACAACAATATGTATGTATACATATATATATATATATATATATATATATATATATATATATATATATATATATATATATATATATATATATATATGTGTGTGTGTGTGTGTATATGTATATGTATATATAACTTCTACATGACACATAGTGTAAAAAAGTGTAAAATGTTTGCAAGTTTCTATACCCCAAAAATCATAGGTTCATAAACATATAGAAAAAATAATATACAAGTGTACTTACATTGTTTCCAATAATGAAAGTTACTCCTCTTTAATGCCATGAATATTTCATATTAGAGGATCTATATGACAAATTTAAATATATTCAATACTTTTATTGATTACAAACATAAAGTAGGTAACATATATTATTAAAGAAATATATGATATAATTGAATCCATCTTGGTAATAACAAATACAACCTACTTTTCCGTTAATAGCTTTGTATGTTTATGGTGAGGTAAAATTGGTTAAATCCCTTTAAAGTTAAAGACCATTTGATAAATAAATATTTAGTCAAGTGAAATATGATTGTATAGTCTCAAACTAGCTTTTCAAGGAAAAAATGGTTTGTTTGGCTTTCTTTTGTAAAATTAGTAGTGATGTCTGTGATGATATATAAATAGTAGTGATGATTGTAATAATATTATGCTTTGCTTTGATAATTAAGATTGAAACTGGTGAATATTATCATACTTATATCATTACTTGGTTCTTCTTTTAAAAAAGACAAAAAGAAACAAAAAACGTAATAGATTATCATCTACACAATAAATTAATATAAATTTTGGTGCTCAATCCTAATCGCTAAATAATTTAAGCCCTTACCAGCCTTTCATAAATAAATCACACTGAATACTTGAACTATATATTTTTTATACTTTTTATTCAATAAATATCATTCAAATTGTTTTGCTAGTGTGTTATATCAAATCCTTGGATAAGAACCATTTAATTATTAGTATCTTTGTTTTTATAGAAAAATATCTATTGTCTATGGTATATTTCTATGACTAAAAAGATTATTTATGTTAAGTTGACGATAAGATATAATAAATCTATTTTAAAGGTTCACATATGTCTTTATTATTTTAAAAATGAATTATGTTTATAAATATGAGAGGCTTCTTTGCAAGTAAAGTGTTCTATCTGTTATTCATCGTTCTATTTTCTTGATGCGGTTTTATATCCATGAATTATAGTGGAATCAAACTGGTATTTACCCAAACTCATTTATAAAGCATGATGGAACAAGAACCCATGGGTTGAAGAAGATGACATGGCATAAGGATAAGCCGGCTTTATGTTGGGGAAAGGATCCAATTCAATAAGAGTGGTCTACTACTAGGTCGCCACTAATTCAGAAAAATTATCATCCATATTTCAGTCAGTAGATTCAGAACCAAACCAAGTTTTGAATTTGCGGGTGGTTCATCCCTCTGCTTCGTCTACCTCTATTCGAGTTTTGTCTACTCTAGGGATATCACCACCACTTTAAGATGGAATACGATATGAACATAAAAACCAAGGGTCCGAAATTGGTATTCAAATAATCTACAAGATTAAAGATATTTATAATACATGCCATGTGTCCGAGTGAGGCCTCAAAAATTAGCATTAGAACAATCCTAATTAGCAAAATGGTAGAGAAGAACAATACGTCCACCGATTATTTTTACAATGATGATTGTTCTAATTAGGTATTCCCTATCTACTATGTTATACTATATGTGGTCTTATGTTGGAGCATCTAGGTAAGGTTGGGAAAATCACGCAAAGACCCCGTCCCACCTACCAACCTGATCAACCGACATAAGTTTTGGATTAACCAAGATATTTTTAATTAAGCATGGAAAATAAAAAATAATGTGGGTGGGTTTATATATACAAATCTCAATCTCACTCGATCACACTACCATATAGAGTATAAATCTATATATTTGGTCGTATAAGCTTATCATGATTACAATTGGTGCTCACTTGTACGATAATAGTACCATTTATCTACAAAACTATATGTTAGTATGGTAGAGTCTCGTTTTGGTTGTCGCACAATTTTGGGCTCTCTGCTTCCTATTTGTTTCTCCAAGTAACCCAATCGTAGCTTAGTTATTTTACTTTATTACCATGATATATACTTGATATAAAGTGGAATTTTTAAGGGTGTTTTGTTGTTCATTCTTACTTAGTCCTTTTCTCTTTTTGTTAAGGAGTTGAGTTTGTTTGGTTGTGTTAGACGGAAGTGGTATAAGGTTGGTGTGTGTTGGACAAAGGTGGTATAAGGTTGGTGCAATATTTTGATTGCACTACGTATGCTTGTTGTTGATATTAGGACTCCGAGGTCCTTTTCCTTTAGTATATGGTTATATGCATTTCCTTTGTAGCATGGTATTCGCTGGAAATCCCTTAAATTTTTAATGTTTCAATAGTTTTAATATATTATAATTCCCAAAATAATGACAAAATAAATACCATTTATTTAGCATTGGGCGTTAAATATCACCATAGTTTTTAAATAAACTCTTTACTTATATCTTTTTAACAATATTATATCATTGTGCCCACAAATATTGTACAAGTATTTTCTTTCTATTAAAAAACTTTTTTCTCCATCGCTTTTGTTCCGATCTCGTTTGCAAAAATATTTTTCGATCTATTCTACTAAGTCTCATCCATATCTAATTTGTCAACTTACAGATCTTTAATAGTTTGTTTTGATCTGACCACTACAATGGCTTCTTGGTACATGTATTCCATTTTCTATTTCTAGTTCTTTCTATTGATTTATAAATTATTAAATATATATCAATTTTAGTTGAATGATAATGTTAATTTAAATTTACATTGGCTTGATTATATTTTGCAATTAAGTTTCAATTGTATCATTTATCAGCAATGATGTAAACGTTGCTAGGAATTTTGATTTATGTTGGTATTTGATGTTGTTTGTTATAATATGATGTTTAAGTTGTAAACATTAGCAATAAATTTATGTTTGAATATTTTTACAAGTGCACTACACCTTAGGGTTCTAAATTATGTAAATTTTGCACCATACTTGTTTATATTATGTAAAAAATCTATATATTATTCTAGGTTAATGGTACATGTTAATGATAAATAGTCAATACTTAAATGTTATTTCACTTTTGTGTCTTACAATGAAATGAAGTGTGATTAAGTTATATTTGTTTGATATATATATATACTAGATATAACCCGTGCCCGAGGGCACTAAGATAAAGTTTTATCATTTTTAATCTATGTAGGTACCTATAAATTGCAAATATTAAGAATTCATAAACTATCTCTTCAAGTATTTGGTATGATTCTAATGAACATCATGTAAATAATTTTTATAGATTTAGATAATCCTTTGTAAAGAATATATTTAAAAAGCCAGTTGCATTAAAAAAAAGTGAGTCAAAAAATTAAAAGTATTTGTTCAAAACTAAAGCTTTGAGGATACCCTTCTTGATCAGCACTAAGATTTTGAAAATTCTAAACTCTAAACATACACATAGCCACCTAGAAGAACGGTCTTGTGAATTCAACCATTAATTCTTTATGATACTCCTCTACAATTATCTCCAACATCTAATGTTACCATAACTATAATTCTACAACAACATATGTTTGGTCAATTCGAGTTTGTACATCATTTCCATAGTAGAACTACAAATAAAAACTACTAACGCCTCAAGTAAAAATCTTGACCAATAATGCTCAATTAATTGATCTTGAGTGTTGGAAATACATTTCTTCTTCTTTCACTATATAAGAGTCAATATCTTTCCATCTAATTTCACCATAGATAGTCAATATCCTTCCCTCTTATGAGGCTAGGTTTAGAGTATAATTGTTAGAATTTCAAAATATACCACCAAAAATGTTTGCACTAATATATTAGAAAAAGATATTCAAACTTTATGAACAAAACAACTCGAAATACCATAATCTTAAATTTACACCCTAATTTCATATACAAATGAATACGATAACCAAATTTAACCTTCAAAGTCCACTTCATTTAGAACAGAAAAAATATTTCCAAAAAAATTGTGTTATCGATATCATAGGAGATAGAAAAATATGAATTGCACCATCAGTTGTTGTGTTATGTAAAATAACGAAATACACCTCACTATTTCATAACAGAACAAATAACCTTTTCTATATACCTTACTTCATGAAATAAAAAATAAGGTACATCGGCATATTGTATAGATAATGGAAATCTTACTTTTTTGGTGAACCGTTGTTCTACTTTCTTCGTTGGTTTCTCTCTTGTTTGACACAATTTTTTAGCATCATCGGCCTCTACTTGGCCTCTATTGTAAATTTGTGAAGTTATATCTTTTCGTGCCAAATTCAAAATGATATCTTAAAGCATTTTCATCGATATCTTAAAGCATTTTCATCGATCTTACGTTAATAGTTTACGCAATACTCTCTTACTTGTAGACTTGTCTTGGTAAATTGTATTAATGTTCATTACTAAAAGCAGGTTGCTCATTAACGTTATCTTGTTTCTCAATGCACATCCTTTCACATCTACGTTACTTTGTGAGCCATATTTAAATTTTCCTCTTTTAATAGAAGAGTTTAATCAAAATTACTCAAAAAAATAGAAATTAATTTAAAATATTATAATAAGGTTTTGCAAATAGATCGATAGCCTAATATAGGTCATCAACTATACAAATTTAATATAGGGACATGTAATGCAAAGACTTGTAGAATTAATTAAAAAAAACAAATATACATATGTATGACTAATATTGCAATTAATTACATTAAAAGTTAATTAAGGGCCGGTAATGCAAGGACTTGTAGTGCAAATAAGTAAAAAAGAGTAAATATACAGGCGTATTAAAAATATATTGTAATAAATGTTATTGGAGGATTTTTAAAGTTTGCATAATACATAGAATTTTATTGCAATTAAGTAAGGGCCTTTCGTGCAAATATAATGCAAAGACTTGTAGTGCAGTTAAATTAAGTAATAATATAAATATACGGGCTATAGTGAAATTTATAATATATTGCAATAATATTGCATACTTTTAAAGTTTGCATAATACATGATCTTATATTGCAATGAAGTAAATTAAAAGTTAATATAGGGACATGGAATGCAAGGACTTGTAGTGTAGTTAATTTTAAAAAATAAATATATAGAGACTTTTATTGGAATTCCAAGCATAATGAAGACTTGTATTGCAACTAATACTTTTATCCTAACAAATATTATATAATTCATAGGATCAGAATGAAATAATGGAAAAAATAAGGAAATTCAAAAGTAGGAACAAACACATAACCAACCTTGATACTTTTCAAAACACTGTAGAGATTAAAGAGTTCAAAAAGATTGAAAATACCTGTATAATACACTGTCATACTTTGAAAGAAGTTTGTGTTTCAGATGAATGACTTTTTCACAAAATATCAAGGATTTGCAATAACTAAAAAATAAAAAATAGATCAATGATCTTAGAGTAATAATTAACAAAAGAAATCTAATTTGTTTGCAAACCCAACACATTCATAAAAGTTTTAGTGAAGATTACAGAAAATATTAAGGATTTGCGGTAATTAAAAAAAATTAAAAAATAGATGAATGATTTTAGAGTAATCATTAATAAAAGAAAGTTAATTTTACTACTTCAAACAAACACATACATAAAATTTTATCGAAGATTACATACAAATGAATTATTTTTTCATAAAATATTAACGATTTGTAATAACTAACACAAATTTTAAAAATTAGATAAGATATTTGGTAGTTAGGAAGGAAGTAGCGGTGATAGTACTGAGGTGTATTATGGTTAGATTACATGTGGCAAGATCAAAATGGTTTTAGATTCTATATATTTATCAACTTATTATACTACTTGATTTACAATATACACTGGTCATGTAAATATCATCAACGAATTATATAGATCTGTGTAAAATCATAATAACAAAATCTTTCAATTCTTCTAATTCAAAAGTTGTGATATACGAATCAAATAATTGATATCACTAAAAAGAAGTGATGCCATGAGAAACAAACAAATAATGAAATGCTTGAAAATTCTAATTTAAGGAAAAAAATTTCTTCTCAATGGTCTAGACAAAAAATATCAATTACTGAAATATGAAATTCACATATACGTTTTTTAGATGTAAGAGAAGCGAATTTTAAGAGTTAGTAAAATTCTCAATTTTTTTAAATATTACATGAAACAAATATAATTTTTTTCCTATAATAGGGACACCAACAACCCATAGAACAATAAAGTATCCTAAGGACCACTTGTAAAATTTTAAATTTGTTAAACGTTTTGCATAATACATGAAAATTGTTATCACCTTTTGTACTAATAAAGTTAGAAAATAATCAAATCATAGAAAAAAGGAATGTAATGTCCCATTCTATGACGCACGTAGACAAATTATGCAATTCTCTATGTAAAATAATCCATAGCTAATTTAAAAGAATAACTATGTATTGTACGAAGAATGCTTCAAAATTAAATTTCACTCATTCCTAACAAACTGAAACCATACAATAGAAAATTAAAATGGAAAATATATGTATTTTTATATTAAAATAAATGAATTCAAATTTTTCAATAATACAGGAACACGTATAAAGAATATGATAGAGACATATTGTGCAATTTTCTATATGATCATGTAACAATTTTAACAAATAAGCAAATCTTGAATCAGACCTAAAATACTACTCCCTCCGTCCCAAAAATAATTTCCATTTAACATTTTCACACAAATTAAGAAATGTCATTATTGAACCCTACATGTACAAAAATACCCCTAATAAATGTCATAATTCACACCTATTTCTATGCCTAGGAAAATGCAATCAAGTGTAAAATAATAATTCAAATAATTATAAATTAAAAGAAAAGTAGGGGTAATAAGGGAAAAAATTAGAAAAAGTTGTTTTAAAATGGTAAGTAGACATTATTTTTGGGACACCACATTTAGTAATGTGAACATTATTTTTGGAACGGAGGGAGTATTAGTAAATGGTAACATTTAAAGCATAAAAATATGAACTTAGAGTGAAGATAACAAACAATAGTGATTTAGAGTAGAAACTATATAAAAGCCTCAAACCTTAGAATGCTTGGAAGTTAGATTTTTCAGATTTGCGATCCGTTGGCCCCACATTGCAATGCTGAATATGGTGAAATGGTGAAATGAATAAAAATAGGTGATATATTGATATAAGACCATTAGATCTGGTTAGTGGAAAGATATTTTAGAAGTAGGTGTTGAAATGAATGAATAATTTAAGTTAGCCAAGGAATTGAGAGTAGTTGAAAAGGAGTTAGATACTAAAGAAGTGGGCAACTTATGTGGAAAAACTACTACTACATGTGGCACAATCTTAACTGTTAAAAGAGTCACATATTTTTGCTCTAGACAAATCGTAGCCGCTCTTTGACTCTTGAGTTGTCCCATATAATATAGATATATAGAGGAAACGCGAGGAGAGGTGACACCTCACTTTTAAAAGTGAGGTAGCGCGCTTTAATATATAAAAAAAACATAAAACAAAATACTTAAATCTCAAAAACAAAATCTATTCAGGATTCATCTCCGTTTGAAGAAACCTCTATTTCCATGGAACACGGTACATTCTTAGCCAGGGGTACTTTGTCTCACTTTCCCTTGGCGATGGGTTTCCTTCTAGGGTTTTCTGGCGACTGTGCTTTAATGTCGAACGATTTCTCAAGTTTCTTTTTTTATTCTGTAATAGCGGAGGCTTCTCCCAAAGTTGTATTCTCAAATCGTCCTTATACGACTGGTTTTTTCAGTGTGGTTGTTTACTCTTGCTTTCAAGACGGTAATTAATGTATTATTAATATTATTACCTTTTCAACACTACTACAGACTGAACCTTTCGCGAGGAACCGTTTTCCTTGCAAAAGAGTTCCTCGCTAGAAGATTAGTCTTTAGCGAGGAACAACTTTAGCGAGGAAAAAATCGTCCCTAAAGACCAGCGTCATAAATAAGCTACTAAAATTAATTAAATAATAATCTAGCCGTTGGTAGTCGTCGCTAGAAGTCATCTTTTAGCGAGGAAGATAAAATCCTCGCTAGAAGTCACCCTTTTGCGAGGAAATTTAGTAGCTTTAGCGAGGAAATGATTTCCTCGCAAAAAGTTCTGCCGTATTAAATACGGACAGATGGCCATTAATGCGAACCTTGAGCTCCAAAAACCCCAAAAATTCCCAAAAAAATCCCAAAATTCTCCCAATTTTTTTCTTTAATCCACAAATTAATATTGGGCATCTCACTTAAGTAGCTTCTACAACAAATCTAGCTCCATTGGATCAAATTTTTCAAGCAAAATTTTTCCACAACTCTAGGTATTTTCTTAACTTTGTTTTTATATTTTGTATAAATAGTGTAAAATTTTGTATGATTTAGGCATAATTAATAGGGTTTAGGGTTTTGTTTGTCATATATTATTTAATTCTTTTTATATAAATGTTTTTTTGTATATTTTGTTTATATTGTAATTTTATTTTTGTTAATTTATAATTTTAGGTGTTATATTATTAATTGAAATTTATTGTGGATAACTTTGTGAATCATTTGGAATTTATAGTGGCATTTGTATAAGTGATTATGATTTTAGGAAATATATTGTTATTTGAATAATAAATTAAGAAAATTAGGGGCCTTTGTGCAATATTGAGAAAATTAGGTGTGTTTTCGTAATTTGTTATAATCTTATTTTTTTAGAGATAATAACTAGTGTTTTTTTAATTTTAGATAATTGAAATAGATAAGAGTTGGATTAAATTAGCGAATAAGGTTTCGAGGGAATACATTAAAGGTATATTAGGGTTTATTGAATTTGGGAGGAAAGTAGAGGACCGAGTCGGTAAAATATTCTGTCCATGTATTCATTGTTATAATAATCGAAAATTTGTAATCGATGACGTTAAAGCTCATCTTTTAAATTGGGGTATGGATTCATCGTATGATGTTTGGACGAAACACGGTGAAGTAATGGTTATTCCCGACGATGAACCAATCGAAGATAACGTAATGGGTAATGTAATTCATGATTTGGGCCCCACGTTTGAAACTAGCGGGTATTCTGGAGACGCTGAGATGCCTGACGTGAATGTTAGTGGTACTGGTCGTGGGTCTTTCGACACGTTGTTCACGGAAATGGAGACAGATTTGTACCCTGGTTGCACTTCGATGAGTTCTTTGGATTTCATTGCAAAGTTAATAACATTCGATTTACAATATATTTATCAACTTATTATACTACTTGATTTACAATATACACTGGTCATGTAAATATCAAAATGGCCTGGTTGTGGCAAGATCAAAATGGTTTTAGATTCCATATATTTATTAACTTATTATACTACTTGATTTACAATATACACTGGTCATGTAAATATCATCAACGAATTATATAGATCTGTGTAAAATCATAATAACAAAATCTTTCAATTCTTCTAATTCAAAAGTTGTGATATACGAATCAAATAATTGATATCACTAAAAAGAAGTGATGCCATGAGAAACAAACAAATAATGAAATGCTTGAAAATTGTTTGATAATAGAATCCATTATAATTTCACATTTCAAAATAGGAATTAAGAATGACTATCGATCTTTTCCTTTAAAAATTTAGGGATGATCTTACGAGAGAAAGATGTCAAAGGAGCAAAAGAGGTGATATAAGATGGAGGCGGCGAGTGAGATATATTTATGTTAATGGTTATATTTTAGGTTAAGATATTTGTATATTATACTAGTATTATTTAAAGATAGATATCCCGAATAGTGTCTTATATTTTCCTTAAGTTTCAAGTTTTTCCTTTATAGTTGTAAATGAACTTCTAATATTATATCATCAATAAACACACAATGTTATCTCTTTTAATATTTTTTATTAGATTGATCGTTAATCAAGAAACATTAATATCAATAAATAATAACTCTCCAACAGTGGACTTCAAAAATTCTCTTGGAATTCGCTTGAGGTGAAGCAATCTCCTTCATGGTTGAGAGATCTGAACTAAGACAAGGGTCATATGATTGATGGTTTGTTGGAATTATGCCCTAGCCCTGATCGTCTTGTAATGAATTGAACACAAGTATTTACTATACACGATAATAGTTATCCCTACAGTTTTGATTAATGAAATTGTTTCCTTGAATCTATGACAAGCATTTATGATTATGGTATTAATCTACATAATATAAAGGCAAATCCTTTATTAAGTTACGAACTAGATATCATAAGATGTTATGATAATGAAAATCTAGCTTATAGGACTTAATCTAAATTTGTTCTTAATCGTAGGATCATCGAGTTAGGACCTCGATGATCCAGTTAGATTAATATGTAGCTAACAAGTATTTATTGGATACATATCGGTAGTTCTCGTCTACCGAGTTAGGTGCATAGATAATGCACATAGAGATGTGATTATCGAACTGACTAAAACTAGAGATTCCCAATGGTTAATTACCTTGAACTGTCAAATAGGTTAATCTCTATAAGAATTTTTCTACTTGTAATCCTTTGACCTGAGATCATCACTATAGTTGTGTATGTGCTTGTTATGTTTTGATACTGGTCTACTAGTGTGTCATAATTCTAGTCGAAAGGATATTGGACGTAGCTAAGTATATATGCTCCTAGGGATGAGTCAAGATGGAATCTATCAACTCTAGGTAAAGAGTTTGAGCTCTACGATGTCATAAGATTATAACGATTGTGTCGAATCCTTGGCCAAGGTGATCGAATGAATGAATAAAGGAGTTTCTTAGGTCATTCGTCAATCGTTGATAATCGACGTGTAACGTAGTTGATTTTCTAATGGGATTTGACAGTTGTACCATATCCCAGGATGATCCGGAGCTGTAAAGATAGAGGGAATACGTGTATGATCCTTTACCGGGTCCTTTGTACATAGTTACTTCACGTTATCCGGTCGTTGAGGAGTGTTGTTAGACGCCAACCTCGATTAGTAGTTCATTAAGTTAACTACTACCGGTTTAACGATGAACCCACGTAGTCGCACACTAACGAGTGTATTGATCTTGCTTCATGTCGTTAATTAATTTTATTATTAGATAATAAATATTAATTAAATATATACTTGGAATATTGGTATGTTAATTTGCTAGAACAATTTAATATTCTAATATAAGACCGAACTAAGACAAAAAGGAAAAGAAAAAATTTACAAGTTTGTGGATCGAACCACAAATCTCTAGTAATGTGAAATGTGTCACTAACCGCTAGGCTAGTCAATTGGTTTTGTATAATGTTGAAGGTCCAAGTCCACTTCACAAGTGGTAATGGACTAGATTATTAAGATAATCAATTTCATTATACGTTCCTTCCTGACTTTTCCATTCTTGTCTTTTCATTTTCTTCTCTTGAATTATAAGTATAATGAGAAATCATTATACACATAACTTTTCATCAGTTTTTTTTCCAAGAAAAAACCCACAAGAAATAAAAGTCTTTTGTCTCCAAGCTAGAATTGTGATTCTGGAAGTAAGGCTCAGTGTGCAAAGCGTGGAGGATTCAAGCTTTTGAAGCTGGTATTAAACAATTCGATTTTCATACAGTATGTAATCGAATTTTTCTTTTTCTTAAATTCTTAAATCGCAGCTAGATGTTTTTTTAATTGCAATTTTGTTTCCGCCAAATTATATTTTGATATAATGAAATTGCAATTTTTCTTCATTTGGTATCAGAGCCAATTGTTGGTATTTATATACAGATATTATTTGATAATATTTATCTTTGTAATTGGATTATATATATAATTTTTTTTTAGCCCAGCGAAAAAAAAAGAAGAGGATCTTCGTTATCCTATGTGATGTGTTACAGGTTTCATGGGACACTTATTAGCTTTGTAAATCGTTTACTGTGGCCGCTATTTTTTTTAATTGCTTTATTGTAATTGATAATGTATCACATGGTTTTGTGAAACATTTTGTGCTTTGTAAATCGTTTACTGTAGCCGCCATTAGTTTTTTTTTTATGTGTGAATCCTTGTCCATTGGTGTTGTTCATCAAAGAAAATGGTTGTGTCACTGTATTGAAAGAAAAAAAATTGTTTTCATTCTTCTGTTCAGTGATTTTACAATAAGAATTGGGTTTTTTGTTTTATTGGCATTTTTCAATAAGAATTTTAAAAGTCAAACTTTTTCTTTATTTCATTCGATAAGAAAAAAAGGGAAACCCAATTGCATGTTTTTGGTTGGCTCTGTTATGTTACTGCACGTTTTCTTTTTATGAAAATTGTTTTCAACACTTGGATGGTTTTGTTCAAAAAAAAAAAAGGTATCTTTCTTTAATTTTTTTTTTGTTTTTCATTACCGAGAAAGTGTACGGAGATATTACATATGATAAGGTGTATTTTATGTACTTTCATGTTTTCTCTGGTAATTAAAAAGAAAAGGAAAATCATGTTGTGCACTTTAGTATGTGCTGGTTAAAGAAAAAAAATTGTTTTTCTTTTTAGCACCATTTGTTTTATCCGTATAAAATAGAAAAAAAAATTCAGAACGTTTGTTTTTTTTAATGGAGCTAATTTTTTTTTAAGGAAAGAGTTTAGTATATATTTGATATACTAATTTTGTATTTTAGTTGAGTATATAAAAAAGTATTGTTTTAGAAATTTACTACTTTTTATTAATTAATTGGTTGATTAATATTTTTTGTAATAAAATACATACTATAGCTATATTTGGTGAAATATAGTGGTATTACATATTATTAAAATTGTTTTAGTAATAATTTTTTCCTTAAATAATAAAACAAATGCTTAGATTATGAATACTAGGCTATTCCCACTTCATATTGAAATTATTGAGTTTATTATAAACAATATATATGATATTTCGTGAGACTTGTCCATCGCAAGTAGAGTTTTAATTTTGTTAAGTTTACAAATTTTGATTTGACTACCAGGTGGACTTGTAGTTCGAGTACAAATTATAAAAACCCTAGATTGTTTGATAATAGAATTTACTTATTCATTTCACGTTTTTATATGAAATGTCAAAATATGGATGATCTTACGAGAGAAATGCTTGTTTGGACAACCCAGAGAGAGAAATGATCTTACAAACAAATAATTTCACGTTTTTAGTCTGGACAACCCAGAGGATGTGAGATAAATAACATTCGATTATAGGATGGATTAACTCAACAAAACTAATTAGAAACGACCTGACTACCAGGGGGCTAAATAGTTTTGAGTCTCTTATTTTATATGATAAAATTGGTAATGTACCACACTTTAATTATAAGTGAGAAACGACCTGACTACCAGGGGGCTCATTCATGTTTTAAAGTTTCCATTTATTTACTTTAATTATGCATGATAAACGACCTGACTACCAAGGGCCTCATTCATGTATTAAAGTTTCCAATTATATATCTCTTAGATAATAGTCCATATCTTTGACAGTTATATAATAGTGTTCTTAAAGCATTGTTTCCTATACCTTCCAATGATTAGATTTCTCAGTATTTCTGCTAAATCACTTCTCAAATCATCCCAAGTTGGTTAGGTAATCTCAAGGATTATGACTGCAACTTGAGAGTCTTTCTTATGCACATAAAACTCATTGATATGTTAAATGAGTTGTTGACTAAATTATCTCTTGAGGATGCATAGAATGTATGTGATGCATGTCTAAAGTAATAAGAAATTAGTAATGGTACTAAGTTTATATTCTTGTATCCATGAGTTATGAACTCCAAAAGAAATTTTAAGCATGATATTCCCATGAATCCTTAAATATCTTTAGAAGATGTATAAGTAACTTAGTATGACCTTTAGATACCAGTTATCTAATACCAAGAAACAAGGTAAGAGCATTAATGGAAATTGTTTCTGTAATTTCTTGAACTTCTATTAATTACTCGAAAAGGGTATTGGATACTCGTAGTAGTCTAGGAATATGCAAAATGTTGCATACTCTAAAGATTAATAGACAAATAAGAATAAGAGAAGTTAAATTATAATATCGGTAATGGAGCAATTGTTGCAACCACAATTGTAATAACTAATTCTTTAAAGATGCATATGGCAAAACATATTGTAAGAAAACTATTTTTGTTCGTAAACTGTTTTTCGAAAAAAATGGTCATTTGATCATAAGATAGCTATGGTGTATTAATGTAATATAAAATGACCAATGGAGTTTTTCATAGTGATGAATTACACCCCATTGGATACTTACAATATGGTGATTATAATTGCCTAAAGTAACTACGTAACAGTGTTAAAATTGTTTCTGGTCATAAATAAAAATAGATAATCGTACTAATCAAACCTTATCTTTGGTGTTATAGACTAAGTCATAAATTGTGAGAAAAAGTTTACTAGTTTCACAAGGAAGATTTCCTTGAAGAATATGACTTTGAATCATATTAAACTTGTGAGACTTATCTCAATGAAATATGACTAAATCTCATTTTGATGAAAATAGAGATAATGTTAATGAGTTCTTTGTCCACTATATATTGATGTATGTGGCCAGTCTAAACTTTAGCCAAAGATAGATATTATTACTTCATCTCCTTCACAAACTATATAACAGATATATATGTGTTTACCAAATTTAACACCAATATAAATAATTTCAAATGTTCAAATTACTATTGAGTGAAGTTGATAGCAAGTATATAAGAGTATGAAGGAAGTAAGATATCAACATATATAGGTGAATATCTTAGCAATGAATTAATAGATTATCTATGACAAAATTAGATTTTGTCTCAATGATTCACTAAGTTTTAAATATTCCTATGGGATTATGTTTTAAAGTCAATTGAATATTTAATGAATTCTTAGGTCCCACTAAATAGTCGATGAAATCTATTGTGGTATGGAGATGATATAAATCAAACCTTAAAATGTAGAATTTGAAATGTTTGATTTATACTAAACGACTTATAATGGCTAAGCTTGAGTTGATATCTTTCAAATATAGATTTTTTGGATACCAAAAGAAAATAACGAGGTAATATTTTCACACCATACTGAACACAAAGGGTTTGTGGTAAGGCAGACAACCTTTATAGATTGGAATTCCATAGTGAAGGAATTCATAATGTGGAAATAGATCATAATGAAATAAAGATTTCAGAGTTATTTATACAAGCTAAAGAGCATTTTATGCATGCCAATCTTTCTTTCCTTGATGAGTTAATAGTTTCATTTAAGGTTCAAGTCTCACACTTTGAGGAATTAGGGACGATTAATGAACCTTTCTTAGAAAAGGAAGTTAACAAATCAAGAGAAAGAAGAATTTATTGTACACAAGCCTCCTATAGGTTATATAGATATCACCATACACCAAAATTAACTGTAATAATGGTGATAGTTTGATGAGAAAATCATATAGATGAAAACCCCATCAAGTAATGATCCTAAATCCCTATGAAGAGGCTATGACTAGTCTAGATAGTGACAAGTGGTTAAGAACCATAGAATCTGAATTAATATCTATAAGGATCAACAAAGTATAGTACTTTGGTTGAATATTTAATAGATATAAGATCCATTTATAGTAAATGGGTGCTAGGGAAATGATTGGAGTATACGATAAGGTAGAGACCCATAACGTCCTTCTAATTGCTAAGCGTTTAAATCAAAAGGAAAACATCAGTTATGGTGAATTCCTTTTCTCATAGTAATGCTTAGTTTATTTCAGATTCTTCGATTGGTAACTACATACTATTATTTTGAGATATGGTAATATCATGTGAAAAATAGTTTTCACTAAATAGGAATTTATGACGTCCTTAAGACCAATCCTAAAGGTCTAATATTTCCATTTACTCATAATAAAATATGTAAGTTCCAAAATACATTTAATGGGTTCAGAAAAGGTCACTAAGTTGGATTATTCTATTTCATACAATAAAATAGTTTGATTTTATGATTTTAGAATAAAAGTCAGAATAAAAGTCATAAGAGTACAAAGGACTAGTGGGAGTACACTTATCTTCCTAATGTTATATGTAGATGACATATTATCACATAGGGATATGATATACCAACCAAGCAATTAACCAAGTTTTTGATTGTTAAATAGTTCTCCATGAAATATTTAGGATAATAGCTTATATTCTTTGAATTGAAATCTACAGCGATAGATCAAAGAAGCTACTTGACCTATATCAATCTTACTACATTTATACTTTTTTAGAAGTATCGCATAGAAATTTCAAGAGGATCTGTTCGACAATAGGCTTTGGAGTTACTCTTAATGTTAGGGTTTGTTCTAGGACCCTAAAAATAAGAGAATGAATGTGTATAGTCCTATTTTTTAAAACAATAAGGATCTATCTAACACACCATGAAAAATGTATAAGACCTAAAGTACACTACACGCTAGGAGTAGCGAGTAGGTATGAAGGTAACCTTGATGAGGAATGTTGGAAAGTAGTAAAGACTATCCTTAAGTACTTAAGAAGTATTAAGGACCAATTCCTCATATGTGGAGAATATAAGTTGAAGCTAATTGGGTATATAGATGCTTGTTTTGCTTCAAACGTGGATGATAGCAAATCAAGATATGGTTGTGTCTATATAGAGGAGAAGTAAATTGGAATAGTTCCAATCAAGACACTTTAGCAGATTTCGGTTACTAGAAGTAGAATACATAGCAGCATAAGATGCAACTATGCTAGTTGTTTGGATAAAATAGTTCTTTATATATACATAGTGTGGTTTCACAATGTAGATATTGTTTCTTTATACAATGACAATATTTGAGATATTGTATGATTAAAGAAACCTAGAATAAACTATAGATCCAAACAAATTCTACAATAGTACCGCTTGATTCGAAATATAATTGAACATGAAGATGTTCACATTCAATAGGTAGAAGAAGGAACACGATGTATATCTATTCATCTAAGTCCGCTATCAGAAGAGTCTGATGAGAACAAACTGTTTATGAATTATGGTACTTGAACAATTGGGTCTAGGCCAAGTGGGAGATTGTTGGAATTATGCCCTAGCCACGATCGTCTTGTAATGAATTGAACACAAGTGTTTATTGTACACAATAATAGTTATCCATACAGGTTTGATTAAAGAAATTGTTTCCTTGAATCTATGACAAGCATTTATAATTATGGTATTAATCTACATAATACAAAAGTAAATCCTTGATTAAGTTACGAACTAGATATCATAAGGTGTTATGATAATAAGAATCTAGCTTATATGACTTATTAATCTAAACTTGTTCTTAATCGTAGGATCATCGAGTTTGGACCTCCATGATCCAGTTAGATTAATATGTAGCTAACAAGTATTTATTGGATACATATCGGTAGTTCTCGATTACCGAGTTAGGTGCATAGATAATGCACATAGATATGTGATTATCGAACTGACTAAAACTAGAGATTCCTAATGGTTAATTACCTTGAACTGTCAAATAGGTTAATCTCTATAAGGATTTTTATTCTTGTAATCCTTTGACCTGAGATCATCACTATAGTTGTGTATGTGCTTGTTATGTTTTGATACTGGACTACTAGTGAGTCATAATGCTAGTCGAAAGGATATTGGATGTAGCTAAGTATATATGCTCCTAGGAATGAGTCAAGATGGAATCTATCAACTCTAGGTAAAGATTTTGAGCTCTACGATGTCATAAGATTATAACGATTGTATCGAATCCTTGGCCAAGGTGATAGAATGAATGAATAAAGGAGTTTCTTAGGTCATTCGTCAATCGTTGATAATCGACGTGTAACGTAGTTGATTTTCTAATGGGATTTGACAGTTGTACCATATCCCATGATGATCCGGAGCTGTAAAGATAGAGGGAATACGTGTATGATCCTTTACCGGGTCCTTTGTACAGAGTTACTTCACGTTATTCGGTCGTTGAGGAGTGTTGTTAGACGCCAACCTTGATTAGTAGTTCATTAAGTTAAATACTACCGGTTTAACGATGAACCCACGTAGTCGCACACTAACGAGTGTATTGATCTTGCTTCATGTCGTTAATTAATTTTATTATTAGATAATAAATATTAATTAAATATATACTTGGAATATTGGTATATTAATTTGCTAGCACAATTTAATATTCTAATATAAGACCGAACTAAGACAAAAAGGAAAAAAAAAATTGACAAGTTTGTGGATTGAACCACGGACCTCTAGTAATGTGAAATGTGTCACTAACCGCTAGGCTAGTCAATTAGTTTTGTATAATGTAGAAGGTCCAAGTCCACTTCACAAGTGGTAATGGACTAGATTATTAAGATAATCAATTTCATTATACGTTCCATCCTGACTTTTCCATTCTTGTCTTTTCATTTTCTTTTCTTGAGTTATAAGTATAATGAGAAATCATTATACACATAACTTTTCATCAGTTTTTCTTCCAAGAAAAAACCCACAAGAAATAAAAGGTATTTTGTCTCCAAGCTAGAATTGTGATTCTGGAAGTAAGGCTCAAGCTCGGTGTGCAAAGCGTGGAGGCTTCAATCTTTTGAAGCTGGTATTAAACAATTCGATTTTCATACAACAGCTTAAGGTATGTAATCGAATTTTTCTTTTTCTTAAGTTCTTAAATCCTAACTAGATGGTTTTTTAATTGCAATTTTGTTTCCACCAAATTATATTTTGATATAATGGAGTTGCAATTTTCCTTCATGGTTGCCTTCCGAACTGATGAAACTTTAAAGCCAGGTTAGTATTGGAGCTACGGATCATGGAGAATAATAGTGGACTAATCTACTATAAATATGAACATTGTATTATAAAAGTGACTACATTTTAGGCAAACTCATGAGTATTATAAAATAAATATATCCCAATATAATTGAATGACATTTTTTCTTATTCACAAGAGGAATTGTTAGGTTTTAATGTCTCCTTGAGGAGGATAGTCGAGAAAATCTTGTCGGCATAGACACGACAGAGACCTATTATCTCAATGGTCCTAAAATAAAGCTGACGCATGTTCCTCGAGGACAAGGTCAAAATTGCGACTATTCTATTTAACTAATATAAAATATAATAAATTATATTTTATTTTATTAGATAAATGATTATTTATTAGAATATAGTTTCCACACATTGTAACACAATAATATTATATCAAATGACCAATCGATATAAATATCAAGTATAAAATTAAAGACGACAAAAGAGTTCGTTTCAAATAACGATAACAATTTACAATACTTAGATAGACGGCAAAGTAGGTTGTATTATCCTAATATACAATTAACCATTTGATAATGAGATTATATAATTGGAATAGTTAATATTACAAAGGTACAAAATCATTTAATTAAATATATAATTATATAATTTAAAATAGGGTTATTAATTTACATATTAGACATTATTTAAACTCTCAGCTGATTATGAGACTAAAAGTGGTTGCCCTCCTAACTAGTATTGTCATGGTTTTCCATCTCTGTACGAAACCCATTAATTTATAATACAAATGTCTTAATTTATATTTAATTTAATTAATATCTAGTAGATTTACTATTAATAATATTATATTTTATACTAACTCGTATTTTTATTCTATATTATAAACATAAACACCACCTACACACAAGTACGCACATACACACATATATATATATATATATATCTATATAATATTGGAGAAGGGCCAACGGCCCGAAATGTCTCCAGTTTTTCTCCACATTTTCTAGCCTTCAGATTAAATTTCTATCATTTTCGACCTTTAAATCGATTTCAATTAATGGTCTAGATTGTCTAAATACAATCCACGGTTTAAAATATCTTGATGTCTCCTCTATATTTTTCAGCCCTTGGATTACTTATTTTTAAAATTTAAAATTAAAAACAAAAAACAAAAAGAAATCACTTCACCGATAGAAAACAAAAAACAAAAAACAAAAAGAAATCACTTCAGAACCCTATCCCTCCACATCTTCAGCTCCGATCCGCCTCCACGACCATCTTCCACCGCCGCCACGACCACTCCGTCTCTCCCAACAGCATTTCACATCACCAAGCCGCTCCGCTTCTTTACCAAGATCCCACCTCGCCGCTCCTCATCAATCCGCCTTCGCTGCTCAAGATCCCTTTCCGCTCCTCATAGTAACCTTTCGTTCTTCCTAAAACTTTTAATATAGCAGTGTCACATTTTTGCCATTCTCCTTCACAAGAAAACCGCTGCCACTCAATTAAGGTAAAAAAAATTAAATTTTACCATTGAAACTCTAAAGAATTGAATTATTTTTGAGTTTGTATTTTGTTTTTTCAATTTAATATGAGAAAAAGCCGATGAATTGTTTGTTGGGCATTTCCTTTTGATATTACAATCCGGTTGTTGAGTTTGGATTTTTTTTGGAGGGCGTGTAATTAAATTGAATCGATAGCTATTTTGTATCCATTTTGTGAGATAAATTTAATCTAGCTTTCGAAGGGGAATCGAAGATTTTCAAAAAAAAAAAAAACAGTTTCCCTTTCTTTTTCTTACTGATTCTCCTAATAACAATTATAGTTTTGGTACAGGTAATTGACAAGCATCTGAGTATATTTGAAAGCAGCACGTAGAAATACGTTTTGTGAAAAATAATGCAGAGAAATGTTAATACTTGGCTGAGAAGATTAATATTCTTATTCTCCCAACTATTGCTCTTATAGAAAATTCCAAAGTGGATGATTACGTGGTAAGTGTTTTTACCTGAACTTTAAACAAATCGATGTTTTTTAACCATGTTATATAGTATTATGTGTTTTAGGTTGGATTTGATGAGCTTGGTGGAAGTGATGATTTTAGCACAGAGGAATTAGATGAGAGGATAGCTAACGCAGGTATTATTATCTTAGAGGATGATTCTTCTTTAAATCTAATCAAGTTGAAAGCTCAAACAAGAAATGTTGGACAAAGCAATAATGCATGACGGAGAAAAATTGAGAAGTATTTGGTATTCGAATATGTAATACTATCATCGTTTCAGCAGGTATTAATTAAGCAGCAGAATTATCTGATTGAATTATAATTACAGTCGTTTCTACGTCAAGCTTTTTAGTGCTCTAATATAAGTATTATACGTAGGACTGAAAAAAGCTGTGAAGGTACCTTCCCTACTCTCTTTTTTCTAATATTGATATGGGGCTTGAAATTTACTCTTTCTGTGATTGATCTTACACAGGAATGTCACTTTTGATTGTGCTAAAACAACTTATGCTTATTAATCCTGAACCACTTAACGGATTCTTATGATTTTGTCCCTTTAAAGAAGCAAAAGCAGGAGCCAAAAGGTAGTTTGAGAATTAGTTTTGTTAGATAAGACGTTAGTCTTTTTCGCTAGATATAGATTTGTGTTGAGTTGGTCCCTCATATATTATTTTCATAACACAGGGACCGATTTGCAATTTATGTTTTCCTCTTTTGACAATTTGATAGTATGTTTAAACATTCCCTTTGTTGTGCAGCAAATTCAGGGGCAGCAGAACTTTGTGATGCAACATATTGTTAAGTTGAAGAGCATAGTGACCAAAATGGAATTTCTGAAAATAAATCAGGACGTAGTCATGGAGCTGGGCTGGAGTTTGAGGTGAACTTTAGAGTAGATGGGGCTTCTGAATACCAGGAGACTATAGTGGCGGCTATGGTTGTGCGATTGTATTTGTCTCGATTAAGCAATACTGGTTGAATATATTTCATATTTTCAGCAAGGAATCTCGAAAGCAACTTTACTATTCTTTTATATATGTTCCGTGAATTAGATTTTGAGCAAGAACTTTGAAAGGAACTTCACAGCTTCAGCACAAGCCTTACTTTCTGGTACAACCGTTCTTGATATATCATGATTCTTATTTCTTGATTTCTCAAATAATATATAGATATCCAAACAGAACTGATCGATGGCGGTGAAGAATCTAGACTGAAACTACATGGATTTTTGCTGCCATTGCGAGATCCGCCACTGATCTTTCCATTAAAACAACCGCTATAATTGACTGCATAGTAAAAAAGATTAGTACGGTTCACACAAAGACATACATTGATACATATGACTGATAAAAAGAAAAGATACATGTTTTGCAGCATGTAACTGAAAGGTGCTTTTTAAAGATTCTAATTTGCTTTTTTGAAAGCTCAGAATGCAGAATTTAAACATTTTATTATTATGCAGAAAGTAAACAAGAGGAAGAGATATATCCAAAATAACATGGTACAATCCAAAAGATAACCTCAGAAGGAAGAAAAATGTAGCATCATTACGCTTTTATGTACACCAGACATATCGTGGATAAGTTAAGAAACTAATAGTAATAAATTTAGGGATTGATAGTGCAACTTTAGATAATATAGGAACCTGTTTTTCAGTTTTTGATAATTATAGTACATATATTGTAATTTTGGCTAATATAGAGAGCGAAAGTGCAATTTTTTATATATAGGGACTGATATTGCAATTTTAGATAATATAGGGATTGAATTTGCAATTTTTGTTAATATGAAGACTTAGAGTGCTGATTTGGATAATTTTAAAAACTTATGGTGCAATATTGGGCTAATTCAGGAACTGAAGGTGCAATTTCGACTATAAAAACACCTGATCGAAAGGTTTTTGCTTATGAATTTTATTCCTTTATTGACTTATATGTGTTCTACTCTTTTTTGTGTAGTTATGATATTCTTATGTTTTTGTGTTATTAATACAGGTTCTGACATATCAAAACTTTTGTGATCGAAGGCCCGTTATAAGATATACAGCGACATCTAATGTGGCAAAAAGAATCTCACAAGAAGCATCTGTAAGTAAGTAAATATTTCTTTAATATCTTAAAAGAAAATTTTCATTTTTCACAGAAGCTAATGTACCAAAAGGAAAGTGGTTTGTTTATTCGATTTCAGAAGAATCGAAGTTTCACCATTGTTACTCATAATTAATAGAAGAGATGATCCTGATATCAGGTAGTTTTTTAATTTACCTTTTCGATTCTGTTTAAGTTATTGAATCTTAGTGATTATTATATATATAAATACGCAAACCCTCCATTCAGGCACAATCGAAGAACCCAAATTATATCTTCCCACCAAGCCGCTCTCCTGCACAATCGAAGTGTTTTTGTTGAACCCAAGCTAATGATTATTTGTCTCCTTTATGTAGGTTTAGCGGTTGTGGAGTGCTATGTGGTGTACTTTTTGTTGAATTACTATGCTCATTTTCTTACTGAAAAGTTGTCCCAACACTAATTCCTGAATCATTCCCGAACTACTTTTAAAATAATTGTAAACAATTGCATGTATAAGTTTGATAAGTAACTGAACTTTTGGTTATCAGGTTAAATGTAAAGAAAATGCAGCATGCTCTGGGAAAGCTGTGATAGTGGTTATCACCGATCAACTTCCAGGTAGTTCTGCATCAAATGAACTTCATTTTGACTTAAGTGGGTCTGCTTTCGGAGCAATGGCAAACTCAGGCTGGCCTGAGCAGCTTCGTGATGCTGGAATTATGCAAATACAATACCAAAGGTGCGTATTTAGTTAGCAAACTAATGAGCGCACGTATTGTTAGATTTATACTTCAAATTCTTGAATTCATTTAGGTTCTAATCTCTTCTATTTTTCTGTGGTTATCGAATATGAAGATGGAGATGGTGAAATTAGTGGAGTTGATCTTAAACAAGCTTCAGAGTCAGCCTGGGTTCCCATGGAACAATCTTGGGGTGCAGATTGGAAGCTCAATTATGAGCTACAAAATAATAAAAATGAGGTTGTACTTTCATCAGAGCAAGATGCGTTTTTCAAAGTTAATAAACAATTTTTTTAATTATTGCTTTAATTCCTGTGTTTAATAATGATTGTAAGGTGTGTTTTCAATTTATAAAAGTGTAAAAGGATAAATGTTTAATTTTTCTTCTATGAGATGATATATTTTACTGTTTTAATAACTTTATCAGTATTTGTATCATAACTAATAAATTATAATAGTTTACAATATAGTCTAAAAAAGAAATCTGATAATGTGTGAAATGGATTCTATTTTTGGTGTTTGGTTGAGTATTTTTCAATTTATTTTTATCACAAGAATTATTTGTTTATCCCGTTTTATATTTATTTTTTAAGTTTAATATTGTTAGAGTGCCTTCAGGCACGGGTTCATACCTAGTATATATATATATATATATATATATATATATATATATATATATATATATATAAAGAGAGGGGGATGCGTATTATCATGATAGGGATTTGTGAATAGACCAATGTGTCCACTTGAATAGTAATTAAATTGTAATGATTAAATATATAGGTCATTTGTATGGATAATAAAATGTAGGTGGCTATGCTGAACAAAAGAGGAAAGACTTCAAGAAGGTTTATTATTTCCTTTGAAAATTGGAATAAAATTGAAATGTTGCAAAGATAAACACTGGATAAAAATCTTAAGCACATAGTTTCCACTTGGAGAAAACCTACAAAGTTTTATTTTTATATATTATACTAAGTATATCATTAATGATGTAATTCTTATTTATTAATCAACTTTAATGATGTCATATTACTAGTATTGTATAAAAATTAGCATATAAATAAATAGAAAAACATAATAATTTGATATAAAATATTATTTATTTATAAAAATGTAAATATTATATGGGATCTCACACCTTGAGCTTGTGCAGTCGATACCGAATCCTTGAGTATCGTTGGTTGGATTGATAATTTGTCTTCAGGTGTCCTCATGGGTAGCTACTTAACCATCTTCTATAATATGCTACTGCGAGACACATGTACTCCTTTGTTGGTCAAGTTTCCCATCGTTTACTAGGTAATCGTGAAGGGGCATGTAGGCTATCAAATATCTTCTCGAGTACCCTTGTTTGTATTGTTATTTGAACTGATGATTTAAGCATCATCAAGAGGTCAACAAAAAACATCAAGTATTTGTCTTGACTCTTCTATCTTTTTGGTGTCATTTAAACTCTTTTCTCTTACCAACTTTGTTGAAGATATGTGTAAGGACCTCGATACATATTATGAACAATTGGGTGAGATGGGATCTCCTTGTCTAAGCCTTCTTGCTCCTTTACAAACATCTCATAGTTCCTCCATTAAAATAAATAGAGTAACATATACAAATATTACTCCATTGAATGGATAGGGGTTTCCCATTTCTTGTAATATAAATATATGCTTTAATAATATATAACTTCAGTGCAAATCTTTTTGACCTTGAAACTCTATTGTAGCTTTTCAAAATCTCTTATGCAGTTGGTATATTTTATCTTATAATTCTTCCAGGCAAAAAGGTTGTTTATTTTTCATGATAATTATTATATATCAATAATTTTAGCTTCACCCTTATAGCAACTCCATTGTCACCCTATGTGGCATGAAATAGAGATAGTGATCGACAGATAGAGAGAGAGAAAGAAATTTAATGGTCTTTAAAGCCTCCACAAAAGAAGTGATATAAGGGTTATGCAAAAGCGGGGTGATATAAATCTTTACTCATTTTTCAATATTAGGCTCTCTAGTGTTCCTTTGAGTCCTTCATCTAGTATGTTTGAAATGCACTTGTACAATACATTTCAACCTAAAAGAGGTCTATAGTTGTTAATAATAGTTGGGTTTTGCACCATTTAGATCAATGATATTGATGTTTTAATTATCTCTTTTAGTAACTGTCCATCACGAAAGGCACTCTTAGTTTCTTTATACACATCTTCACCCACTACGTGACTTATCTTCTTAAAAAAATATTTATGAGAATCCGTCATGTTAGTGATCTTTTTTTATCAATATCAAATGTTTAATTTTATAACTTCCTCGTTTGTTATAGAAGTTGTTAGTTCATGTTCTTTATCATGACTTATCTACCATTGGCATATCTTGAGGATTAACTCAGAATAATAGAATTTAGTGGATCTCCTAGGTGTACAAAGCAGCTGAGTGTAGTATTTTATAAATTCCTTTACCATTTTTTTTTCATCTTCAATTCCACTCTCATTAGAGATTAGTTTAATGGTGTTGACAAAATTCCTACTTGATTTAGGAATATTTTTGATTAAGTACTTTGAGCTTGACCTTAAGTCGATTGAGCATGCATACATATTTTAAAATAGGAAATCTATCAACATATCTAGTCCAAGCATCAATAAGTATATATTTTAAAATAAGAGATCTATCGATATATCTATTCCAAGCATCAATAAGTATTTATTCAAACTCACGATGAGAGGTCCAAGTTTCATAAAATTTTAGAGGGTCTAGTTTCTTCCTTTTTTTTTGATACGTGGGTTCCGATCTTACACCCGACTAATCCCACTAGGTTAACCATGTTCTGGGAGGGTTTCGAGCCTTGGACCTCATGGATGATACAATAGAGCCCTGTCCAATAACCTTCTTAACTTTCTTCCATCTTCGGGATTCGAATCTTGGACCTCATGGATGAGACAATAGAGCTCTGGCCAACAACATTTTTTAACTTTTTTCACCTTCGGGATTCGAACCGTGTACCTCTTAGTTGAGAGACAAGGGCCCTGATTCAACTGGTTTCTAGTTTCTTCCTTGATTTATATAAAATCTTCATAATAACACATCAATGATCAAATATGTCTAGTGGTTGGATATGAGGCTGCACAATGGAAATTGTAGTAGCCACTGTTCATTCACTAGTTCTCTATCCAACCTTACGACCAATATCTAATCACATGATGCATTGTTTGTCAATGTACAATGTGAACCATTATAAGGCTTATATGTCAACTCCAAATCATTTACACACTTAATCATATCTCTAGACCCTTAATCATTTACACTCTCTAAATAACACTTAATTATTTACCTTAAATTATTGGTCCCCACTCCCTTATATTATTCCTAAGTGGTCTCTTGAGGTTAGGATAAATTCTAAAAGAAATTGGAGAGAAGTAGAACTCTTGCTTGAACAAGATATGATTCAATTTATAGAAAATATATTGGTCATTACTATCTAGCAACTGAAGTTGAACTTGATTTAGTACCGTAGGATCCATATTCTACCACATATATATTTATTGTTGTTATAATACATATTACATCTTTTATAATTAAGTTTCCAAAGAAAACCAGCTTTATTCTTAGTCATTTTGTTTTCAACAAAGCATATGGTCCAGTATAACTGTTTATTAGCTTGTCTTAAGCATTCATATTTCTTAATGCTTTTATTTAACCTCCTCATTTTCCATGTACAGATCATAAATACTTTTGGTCTAGGCGCTTAGACCCATGTAGTTCCTCATGAAGTAATTTATTGACAATCTCTTATATTGTTTCTTGTTGTTAAATTGAAGACTGAAATCGATTATTTGTAGGACTTGTGAGACTGTAATGAGTCTTTGTGCTCCTTGTTCCTTGTCTATCTTGAACCCATCCTTCCTTTTATAGAGTTTTCTCGTGAGTCCCATGAGTAATTACTTGTCCTTTGTTGGTATTTTTTGTTATTGGGTTTTGTGCCTTCAGTAGCCAGACTTCTTTCATGATTATTGTATTTCATCTAGGTAACATGTGGCCGAGCATCTTGCAATTTGATCAAATTATAGGTCTCCATGTGTATTCAACCTCAACTTCATAAACTCTACCATGTAACATATCCAGGTCAAAACTTTCTATGACTTCTCTATGCATAACTATCCCTGCATATACTATTGCATACCTTAACCTTGTAGGTATTGGTGTGACGTCATCCTTCTAGATTGGTTTGCCTGTTGCACTTTCCACTACATTTAATTCATTATGTGGCGATAATTCTCTAGGATATGTTTGAGTTTGACCTTTACATGTACCTTGTTTACTCTAAACTTCTCAAACCATATTTTATGGGTCTATTTCCTTAGTGTAAGTAGTCAATTATTGTCATTTCGAAGTTCTTAGAGGACCTTGAAACTTGCATCTTCGCTCTCCCATTTTAAAACATGAAGTCCTTGTTATAATGTGCTTATATTTAATTTACCAAAAGAATTCCATAGTGTTTCTACAATGTTCTTAACCATGTAATATAGTTGTGGTTTGTCCAAAAATATTCCCACTATGCAATTTTCCTAGGCTTTACAACTTTTCTCTTGTATTACTTTTGAGGATGTCACTGTGATTTTACCATTTAAGATACTAAGTTCAATATACTTAATCTTGATATCTCTTCTAATATTTACATAAAAATAGGTTGTCCATTCCCTTTCACGTGACTTAATAGATGTAGTTACCTAAGGCGACAGGGCCCCTTCCTACAATGATTTGACAGAACATTCCGCAACTCCTTCAAAGGGGATTTAGTTCGGTAAAATTGTCAGAGCGGGTTCCGTTGAACCTCACTGCTTTCAAAGTTGTATTTTCAGGCATTATATCCTTTGGATTAGATTCAGGTGACTCGATCTCCATATGAATATTGCTCATAATCCTCAACAACATGGTAACCCAGCTTTTTGTCATATTGGTCACTGGAGGATAAGGTACATGTTTGTTAACATTCTTATTTGCAGTATCATATGTGATATTCTAATTAAAATAGTTTGTATTTCTTCCTTTGAGAGCCATTGGAAGGATAAGTATATATTGGAACCTATCTCAAGTTATTTGAATAAATAGAGGATAAAAGAAGCAAAGAATTTAAAAGCTTAAACGAAAGAGATAAAGAAAGCAAATAAGGAGAAGGATGGGATAAGATCTCCACCAACTATCTATACATGTAGTATTGATATCATGATTTTGATTTTCCATTCTTGCCTAGCGTAGATGGTATTTAGGTCATTTTACAAGATTTTAGCTGTTACCAAGTATCAAATATATACGAGTCGGATGTACAATTTGAGATAATTTATGTGTTAAGTGTTTAGCTCCTAAATAACTGGATGGTAGAATATCCCTAGATGAAGCTATGCAGTCAATAAGTCAAGATAAAACCCAAGTCAGGTTACGATAGGAGCTAAAAGTACATTAGAAGCTCAACAAAGAATAATGGGCGTAACGCTTCCATCAACATGAAAAATTCACGACAAATAATCTGAGAAGATTCTTATCAATAACATACACACAAGAAATATCTTGATTTTAAGATCATATGAGAAGAACTGTTTCATAAACTAAAGTTGGATTGAAGATGTTATGGATATTTTACAATGAAGCCCCAATATGCCCAAAATTTATATATACCAATCCCACTTCGACCACACTGACATGTATAATATAAATCTATATATTTGACCGTCTAAGCCTATGATACAATTGGTGTACACTTGGAAGACAATATTACTATTTATCGATAAAACTATATCTTAGTATGGTGGAGTCTCGTTTTGGTTGTCGCAAAATTTTGGGATCTCTGGCTTCCTATTTGTTTCTTTAAGTGACCCTAACGTGGCTCAGTTATTTGTCTTTATTAACACGATAATTGATATAAAGTGGATTTATTATGGGTGTTTGTCGCTCACTCTTATTTGGTACTCTTATATTTTCGTTACGGAGTTGAGTTTGGTTGGTTGTGTTTGACAAAAGTGGTATGATGTTGGTGCAAAGATTTTGATTACACAACACGTGCTTGTTGCTGATATTCAAAGGACTTCCGGGTCCCTTTCCTTCTGTATATGGTTATATACGTTTCCTTTGTAGCATGGTATTTTGTTTTGAATATCCTAAATATCACTAAAACAATGACAAAAGAAATACTACTTATTTAGCATTGGAACTTTAATATCACCCTAGTTTTTTAACAATGTCTCTGCTTATATCTCTTTTTTAGTATATTATATCAATGTGCCCTCAAATATTTAAATATACCAATTGCGAGAGGATACGATTGAGTTTCTAGGTCACAGAGATTTGCACTAAAGCTAGATGTTATTAAAACATCTCATTCTATTACAAGCATTGGGATACCCCCCCTATCCATTCAATGGATTAATATATGTAAATGTAGAACTAGTTACTATATTTCTATTAATGTAGGAACAATGAGATTTTTTTTTAAAGGAGCAAGAAGGCTTAGACAAGGAGATCCCATCTCACCTAATTTTTTCAAAATATGTATTGAGGTCCTTAAACATATCATCAACAAATTTGGTAAGAGGAAAGAGTATACCTGACACCTAAAATGCAAAAGTGTCAAACTAAATTAGTTGATATTTGTTGTCGACCTCTTGATGATGTTTAAAACATCAGTTCAAACAACAAATCAAACAAGGAAAGGAATCTAATTGTTATATAAACTCTTAGACATGCAAGTAAGTGATGCTAAAAGTAATATATTCTACAGAAGTTGTAACATATGGTTCAAGAAAAATATGCATGAAGTTGATGTTTTCCTCTTTAAAGTCATTATGACATGGGGTACTTGGGAATACGTGTGATAGCCTACGTGCCCCTTCATGATTACCTAGTAAACGGTGGGCAACCTGACCAATAGAAGGAGTACATGTGTCCTGCTGTAGCGTATTATAGAGTAGGTTTAATTATCTACCCATGACGACACCTAAAGTCAAATAATCTATTCAACCTACTCTACACAAGGAGTCGATATAAGCTGCACAAGCTCAAGGTGTGACATCCCATACAAAATTTATATTCTTATAAATTAATAAAATTATAAATCAAATAATTAAGTTCTTTTATTTATTCATATATTAAGTTTTATATAATATTAGTAATATGATAAAATTAAAGTTGACTAATAAATAAGAATTACACCACTAATGATATATTAAGTATAGCATATACATATAACATTTTGTAGGTTTTCTCCAAGTGGAAACCATATTATTAACAACTCTATCCAAATTTATCTTTGTAACATTTTAACTTTTTTCCATTTTTAAAGGAAATAATAGATCTTGTTGAATTCATTCCTGTTTCTTTTCCTTTTTTTAGCATAGCCATCTACATTTTATTTTTTATTAGTTATTTTATCACATAAATCTTGGCCATTGTATTATCCATGAGAATAAACCCAATATTTGATCATTACCTTTATATTATTATTCAAGTGGACACTTGGTCTGTTCTCCAATATCCACCATGATAATCCCCCTCCCCTCCCTATATATATGTGTGCTCATATTTGTGTGTGTGTATATGGTTATAATAGCTATGTCGAGTCTATGCCGACAAGATTTTCTCGACTATCCTCCTTGAGGAGACATTAAAACCTAACCATTCCTCTAGTGAATAAGACAAAATCTCATTCATGTATATTAGGCTATAGTTATTTTATGATACCCAAGAATTTAATTAAAGAGTAGTCACTTTTATAAATACAATGTTAATATTTATAGTAGAACTTAGTCCACTATTATTCTTCTCGAACTGTAACTCTAATACTATTTTGACCTTAAAGTCCTATCAGTTCGGAAGGCAACCATAAGTCATAGTCATACGATCCTTGTCTGAG
Organism: Nemophila menziesii; assembly: GCA_029959085.1. Lineage (NCBI taxonomy): Eukaryota > Viridiplantae > Streptophyta > Magnoliopsida > Boraginales > Hydrophyllaceae > Nemophila > Nemophila menziesii. The sequence goes on along the minus strand of JARWIR010000075.1, from coordinate 1,880,246 downwards.
TTCAAATCTCTCAACCATGTTGAACATTGATTCACCTCAAGCAAATCCCAAGAGATTTTTCGAAATCCACCTTTAGAGAGTTAGTATTTATTAAGATTAAAGTGTTTTGACTAACTATCAATCTAATAAAAAATATTAAGAGGGATAACATTGTTCCTCTATTAAAAATATGATATTAGAGGTTCATTTACAATTATAAAGGAAAAACTTGTCAATTAAGAAAAATATAAGAGACTATTCAGGATATCTATCTTTAAATAATACTAGTATAATACTAACAATACAAATAAAATATAATTTACATATATCTTAACCGAAAATATAACCATTAACATAAATATATCTCACTAGCCGCCTCCATCTCATATCACCTCTTATACTCATTTCACATTCATTTCAATACTTAATACTTTCTCTAGTAAGAGCATACCTAATTTGTTCTAGGAAAAGATTCGTTGGCCATTAATAATTTCTATTTTGAAATGAAACTCGAAAATGCTTAAATGTGATGTTCAAGTTCATATACTGTATATAAACTCCATGTGAAAAATTTAGGAAAACAATGTTATTATATATGTATGAGAAACATACATTGATTACATATATATTATATACAAATATATTAGGTTTTCACAGTTCGTTTATAATCTAAGTTACATCATAATGAGTAATGAATCCATATAATTAAAAATTAAAACAATAGTATAATAGTGATTATTTAAATTAGTTATAGAAAACAAGCACTAATATATATATATAATATTAATATATATAAACCAAACTTAATCACACTTCAGTTTATTGTTTAACACAAAATTACTTACAGAAAATAACATTCAAGTATTGAATATTTATCATTAAAATATACATTTAACCTGGACTAATATATATATATATATATATATATATATATATATATATATATATATATATATATATAAAATACCATTTTACATATATAAGCCTATGGTGCAAATTTTATATAATTTAGAGCACTAAAGTGTAATTAACTTGTAAAAAAAATTAGACATGAATTTATTGCTAATGTTTACAACTTAAATGTAACATTATAACACACAACATCTAATATGTAACATAAATCAAAATTCTTAACAAGATAAAAGAACCTAGATCATAGATATGTTAATTTTACATCATTATGATGATACAATTGAAACATATTTACAAAAGATAATAAACACATTGTAAGTCCAAAATTAATGTTATCATTCATAATTTATGATGCAACAAAAGAAATTAAAAATAGAAATTAGAGTACATGTAACGAAAGAAGTCACTATATCATCTGTAAGATGACAAATTAAGTATGGAGGGGACTTAGCATAATAGATCAAAAAAGACTGTTGCAAAAGAGATGGAGAAAAAATAGTTTCTTATCGTTCTTTCAACAGCAAACGTGATTTATATTTCAAGAGCATTTTTATATATTACTAATTTTTGTTTCACCCTTATATGACCTAAAATGTGTCACCCTATATCGCATGAGATTGAGAGAGAATTTTATTGATTTTTAAAGCCACCACAAAGGAAGTGATATAAGGGTTATGCAAAAAGAAGTGACATATATTTTTACTCATTTTTCGGTATGAGATTCTCCAGTGTTCCTTTGAGTCCTTCATGTAGTATGTTTGTAAATGCATTCGTACAATACATTTAAACCTACAATGGGTCTATAGTCGTTAATAATAGTTGGGTTTTGCACCTTTGGGACCAGTGATATTGATGTTTTACTTATCTCTCTAGTAATTATTCATTACCTAAGGCATTCTTAATTTCTTAATACACATCTTCACCCACTATATGACATGTATTGTTAAAAAATCTTGATAAAAAACCATCATGTAATGGTGCTTTAATATTATCAAAATCAAATATTTAATTTTCTAACTTCCTCATTTGTGACACGAGTTGTGAGTTCACGTGCTTCCTCATGACTCATCTACTTCTTGCATATCTTGAGGATTAACTCAGTGTCATAGAATTTAGTGGATTCCCTAGGTGTACCAAGCAGTTGAGTGTTTTATTTATAAATTCACTGACAATTTTGTTTTCATCTACTACTTGAACTCCACTCTTATTAGATATTGGTTTAATGGTGTTGACAAAATTCCGATTTCCATTATTTTGTTGAAATAAACTATATTTGCTTTCCCATGTCCAACCAAGTAGCTCTACACCTTTGCTTAGTAATTGATTCTTCTATTAATATAACTTACGATACATGATGAAGTAAATAATTTTCTTGTAACATTAGAACATGATTAGTTTCGCCTTCCATTATCTACATTTGAACTGATACCTATCACCCCTTTTAAATGTATAATATTTTCTAGGTAATTTTAGAAATATTTGTGATTAAGTGTTTTGATTTGACCTTAAGTAGATACAGCTAGAATAAAAATTTGAAAATAGAAGATCCATCAAAATATGTATTCCAAGCATCAATAAGTATTTATTCAAACTCACGGCGGGAGGTCCAAGTTTCATAAAATTTGAAAGGGGCTAGTTTCTTCTTTGATTTATTTAACATCATCATAATAAAACATCAATGATCAAATATGTCTAGTGGTTGGATTATGAAGTTGCACAATGGAAATTATTTTAGGCTCTATAAATTTAATAGTTCTCTATCGAACCTTACAACCAACATTTAATCACCCGATGCAATAGTTGTCGATGTAGAATGTGAACCATGGTAAGGCTTATATTTCAACTCCGAATCATTTTCACACTTAATCATATCTCTAGACCTTTGATCCAGTGTTGTAGATCTTAATCTTTGTGGATGTGCATTATCTCGCTAAAATAATTTTGTATACACCATTATTTATCTTGAGTTCTTGGTCCCACTCATCTATTTTATTCCTAAGTAGTCTCTTCAGGTTAGGATAATTTCTGACAGAAATTGGGGAGAAGTAGAAAACTTGCTTGGACTTGATATGATTCACTGTGTAGAACATATATTGGTCATTACTATCTATAATCTGAAGTTGAACATTATTTAGGTCCCAAAGGATCCATATTCTACCACATATATTTTTATTGTAGTTATGATACATATTACATCTTTTATAATTATTTTTCCAAAGAAAACCAGCTTTATCCTTAGTCATTTTGGTTTCAACAAAGCATATTTTTTAATCCTTTTATTTAACCCTGACATGTTCTATTTATATATCATAAACACTTTTGGTCTAAACGCTTGGACCCTTGTAGTTCCTCATAAAGTAAGTAATTGACCATCTCTTATATTGTTTCTTGTTGTTAAATTAAAGACTGAAATATATTTTTTGTAGGATTGCTGAGACTATGATGAGGCTTGGTGGTCCTTGGTCCTTTGCTATCTTGAACCCATCCTTCCTTGTATCGAGTTTTCTCATGAGTCCCAAGAGTTATTACTTATCTTTGTTGGATTTTTTTATTGGGTGTTGTTCCTTTGATAGCCAACCTTTCTTCATGTTTCCTATATTTGATCTAGCTAACATGTGGCCCGTAATCTTGCAATGTGATCAAATTATAGGTTTCCATGTATATTAAACCTCAACTTCATCTACTCTTCCATCTCGCATATCCAGGTCAAAAATTTCTATGAATTCTCTATGCATAACTATTCCCACACATATTCTTGCATACCTTAACCTTGTATGTGTTGTTGTGACCTCATCTGTCTACACTGAATTGTCTGTGGGACTTTCAACTAAAGTTAATCCTTTATGTGGCCAAAATTTTCATGTGATATCTACCTTTACTAGAACGTTTTTTACTATAAACTTCTAAAACTGTATTTTTTGAGTCTATTACCCTAGTATAAGTAGTCTATTATTACCATTCCAAAGTTTTCAAAGGACCTTGAAAATTGCATCTTCACTTCCCAATTTTAAAACAAAAAATCCTTGCCATTATGTGCTTATTTTTACTTCACGAAAAGACTTCCATAGTGTGTCAAAAATGTTCTTAACCATGTAAAATGGTTGTGCTTTTTCCAACATTTTCCCCACAATGCAATTTTACTAGGCTATACAACCTTTCTCTTTTATTTCTTTTGAGAATGTCATTGTGATTCTACCATTTAACACAATAAGTTCAATCTACTCATGCTTGATATATGCTCTATTATTTCTATCAAAAGGCGTTGGCCATGCCTTTGCGGATGACTTAATAGATGTAGTTATCTTAGGCGATAGGACCCCTTTCTTTAATGGTTTGACTAAACATTCCAAAACTCCGTCAAATGGATTTGGAGTTTGGGAAAATTGTTTGAGCATGTTTCATCGAACCTCACTACTTTCACACTTGTATTTTCAACCATGCTAACTTTTTGATAAAATTCATGTGATTCAATCTCCATACGAATAGGGCTCACAATCATCAACAACATGGTAACCCCAGTTTTGTCATGCTGGTCATTGATGGACGAGGTACAGATTTGTTTACATTCTTATTTGTAGTATCATATGTGATATTTTAATTAAATTGACAGTATTTATTCCTTTGAGATCCATTGGAAGGATATGTATATATTGGAACCTATCACAGGCTTTTTGAATAAACAGAGAATTAAAGAAGAAAGGGATTTAAAAGCTTAAACCAAAGAGATAAAGAAAGTGAGTAAGGAGAAGTATGGTCGATGATCTCCACCAACTATATATGCATGTTAGTCTTAATAACATGATGTTAGGTTCACAATTGTCACCTAAGTAGATAGTATTTAGGTTCTCTTACATGGTTTTAGTTGTTAGCATGTATCGGATATATACGAGTCGGTAGTATAATTTGAGATAATTTTAGTTAAGTGTTTAGATCCTATGTACCTGGATGATACGAGATCCCTTGATGAAGCTATAAATAGAACAAGTAAAGATAAAACCCAAGTCAAGTTACAAAAGGAGCTAAAAGTACATTAGAAGCTCAACAAAGAAACATGGGCATAACACTTCCGTCAACATGGAAATTTAACGACAAATAATTGGAGAAGATTATGATCAATAACTTACACACAAGAAATCTCGTTAATTTTACAACACATGAGAAGAAACATTTCTAGATCAAGTTGAATTGAAGAAGTTATGCGTATTTTACTATGAAGACCCAATACGCCCAAAATTTACAATAATTAAGTCAATTTTAACTCGCTTATGTCTGACAAACTGAAGTAAAAAATAGAAAAGGTCAAAAAGTAAAGTCAAACACCAATTAAAGGTACAAGATTTGCTTAAATTCACTTTAGCAAGTTGAAATATTTATTGGGAAAGTCTTGATGTTACATTGTGTCACTCACCACGGGAAATTGGTTAGAAATTTTGAATAAAATCCTTTTGATTCGAAAAGATCTTGAAGTTAGTGTTGTGTGTGAAGTTACGTAAGTCAATTTGGAGTTGAGACGAAAAAGTTATGCCATTTTCTTCAACCGTGGTCTGAACGAGTACATCACTAACTAAAAACGTTGTGGGCTATATCTAACCTTATTAAGCAAGCTCATGGAGGCTTTGAACGTTTTTAGTTAGTATATAAGTCATATATAAATTCTAAAAGAAAACTAAAACACTCCACACTTAATTTTACATATTTTTTAATAAGATTAAATGTTGAACAGGAGCATAAGAAAGGGAATGAAAGGGTTTATCACCAGAAATCACCATTCTTCCTCATAAGAGCTTCGAATCCATTCATTCCAAAGAGTAACATTATTTTAGTTGTGTTTTTAAACATGATTCTAGTATTACTCTTCATTGTTTTTAATTATTTGAGTATGAACTAAATCCTCATTTCTTGAAGATTGTGAATATGTAAGAACCTTAATTGATTCTATTTGATGTTCTTTTAATCTTATCTTGACTGAATAGTGATTAGCCTAAGTAATTAGGCTTGCATCTGGAAGAGGGTTCCAATTATGGATTAGTGTATACACGCTTAGTTCGCTTAGTGAGCCAGCAGGAATTGAATAGCAACGTAGCCGCCAGGGTTTAAAATTTAATCTATCAAAATCTAAGTACGTGAGATTCCTAAGTCGATGCTTACGGGAGTTAGGAAGTCTTTAAAATATGGTTAATATAAACAACTAATTTACCCTTATACATAGAACATCATAACTATAACGTTTTTGGAGTACTATCATTCCTTAAGTTCACATATTTGAAAACTTTGTTTTAATTAATTGTTTTTCCATTCAATTAGTTTAATTTCATGAATTAATATTTGTCTTTTACATTATAATACAAAAAATAATTCTTCATTTTCTTTTCCATTCCGTTTCTCTACAAACTATTCACTATAATACTAGGAAACACCTCGACTCAACAGTGAAAATCCTTGAGGAGACGCTACATCTCTGGACTTATTTTTATTACTTAACAAGAACCCATACACTTTTGGAAATTTACTTCCTTCGTAAGTGTTGATTTTTACCACACCCAAGGGAAACAACAATATATATACGTATATATACATATACATATACACACACACACATATATATATATATATGTGTGTGTGTGTGTGTGTGTATGTATATGTATATAACGTCTACATGACACACAATGTAAAAAGTTTGCATGTTTCAATACTTCAAAAATCTTAGGTTCATAAACAAGTAGCAAAAATATTATACAAGTGTACTTACATTGTTTCCAATAATGAAAGTTTACTCCTCTTTAATGCCATGCATATTTAATATTAGAGGATATAAATGATAAATTTAAACATATTCAAAATTGTTAGTGATTAGAGATATAATGTAGGGAATATATATTAATAACCAAATATATGATATAATTTAATCCATCAAGTTAATAACAAATACAACCTAGTTTTCCGTCAATAACTTGGTATGTTTATGGTGAGTTAAAATTAGTTAAAACATTTTGAAGTTAAATACCACTTGAGAAATAAATATATAGTCAAGTGAAATATGATTGTATAGTCTCAAACTAGTTTCTCAGGGAAAAATGATTTATTTGGCTTTCTTTTGTACCATTAGTAGTGATGTTTGTGATGTTATATAAATAGTAGTAATGTTTGTAATAATATTATTCTTTGTTTTGTTAATTAAGATTTTACCTAGTACATGTTATCATACTTTTATCATTTCTTGGTTCTTATTTTAAAGAGACAAAAAGAAACAGCAAATTTAATAGGTTATCATCTACACAATAAATTTCTATATATTTTGGTTCTTAATACTTATCGCTATATGATTTAAGCCCTTACCAGAATTTCATAAATAAATCACATTGAATACTTCAATTGTAGATTTTGTATACTTTTTATTAAATAAGTATCATTTAAATTGTTTTGCTCGTGTGTTATATCAAATCCTTGGATAAGAACCATGTAATTATTCGTATCTTTCTTTTTATAGATAAAGATCTATTTTCTATGACATACTTCCATGACTAGAAAGATGATCCATAAGTTGACTATAAGGCATTCTAAATTAAATAAAATGTTTTACATATATCTTTTTTATTTTAAAAATTAATGATGTTCATGAAGGTGAGAGGCTTCTTTGCAAGTAAAGTGTTCTATTTGTTATTCTTTGTTCTATTTTCTTGATGTGGCTTTATATCTATGAATTATTGTGGAATCAAATTGGTATAACTTCAAACTCATTTATAAAGCACGATTGAACATGAACCCAGGGGTTAAAGAAGATGACGTGACATAACGCGAAGCTGGATTTAGGTTGGGAAAGGATCAGATTCAAGTAGACATGACATATTACTAGGTCGTCACTAATTCAGAAAAATTATCACCTATATTTCAGTTAGTAGATTCAAAAACAAACCAAGTGGTTAATTTGTGAGTGGTTCATCCCTCTGCATCATCTAATTCTATTTGAGATTTGTCTGCTCAACACTTGTAAGACATATTGTATAATTATTTTTGTTATTACAATAAAAAAAAAAGCATACCTCAAGGGATATCACCACCACTTTAAGGTGGAATACGATATGAACATAACAACCAACGGTACGAAATAGGTATTCAAAGAATCTCCAAGATTAAAGAGATTTATAATACATGGCATGTGTCGAGTGAGGCCTCAAAAATTAGCATCTTAACAATCCTAATTAGCAGAATTTTAGAGAAGATCAATCACTCCATCGATTTTTTTACAAAGATGATTGTTCCAACTGGGTATTCCCTTTCTAATATGTTATACTAGATGTGGTCTTATCTTGGAGCTTTAAGCTAGGGTTAGGAAAAAACACGCAAAGACCGCGTCCCACCTTCCAACCTGATTAACTAACATAAATTTTAGATTAACAAAGATCTTTTAAATTAAGCATGTAAAACAAAAAACTAGGAAGGTGGATTTATTTATACCAATCCCAAGCTCACCCCAACCACACTACCATATATATTATAAATCTATATATTTGGCCATGTGTGCTCACTTGTAAATAATATTACAATTTTTATCTATAAACTATATGTTAGTAGGTAGAGTCACAATTTGGGTGTCCCACAGTTTTGGGCTCTTTTGCTTCCTATATGTTTCTCTAAGTAACCCTAACGTGGCTTAGTTATTTGTCTTTATTACCATGATAGTTGATATAAAGTAGAATTTTTATGGGTTGACGTTGTTCATTTTTAATTGGTCATCTTCTATTTTCGTTAAGGAGCTGAGTTTGTTTGGATGTGTTGGACAAAAATGGTATTAGGTTGGTGCAAAGATTTTGATTGCACGATGTATGCTTGTTGTTGATATTCCGAGGACTATCTATTCTGCTAAGTTTCATCGATATCGAATTTGTCAGATCTTAGTAATCGGTTTTGATCTTACCACTGCTAAGTTTCATCCATATCAAATTTGTTGTTTCATAAATTTTGAATGATAACGTTAATTTTGAATGATAACGTTAATTTAGACTTACAATGGCTTGATTACCTTTTATAATTATGTTTTAATTGTATCATACACTGCAATGATGTAAAGTTTACAGATTAATGATCAAGGATATTTTACCTTGTTAGGAATATTTATTTATGTTACTTATTGGATGTTGTGTGTTATAATGTAATATTTAAGTTGAAATTCATGTCTGAAATTTTTTACAAGTTAATTACATCTTAGTGTTCTAAATAATGTAAAATTTGCACCACATGTCCTTATATATGTAAAAGATCATTATATATCTATGTATTAGTCCATGTTAATGGTATATTTTAGTGATAAATAGTCAATACTTGAGTATTATTTTATGCAAGTAATTTTGTGTCAAACAATAAATTGAAGTGTGATTAAATTATATTTGTGCATAAATTAAATATTTCCTTAATTTTTCCAGATGGACTTTAATATACATTAAATAAACTTATCGTTGACCATCACATTTCAATATTTTCAAATTCCATTCCAAAATAGAAATTATGAATGATTAACGACCTTTTCCTTAAACAAATTAGGTATGACCATATGAAAGAAAGTATTAAGTATTGTTGAAATGAATGTGAAAGGAGCAGAAGAGATAATACGAGATGGAGGCGGCAAGTGAGATATATTTATGTTAATGTTATAGTTTAGGTTAAGTATTTGTATATTATATTTTATTTGTATTATTAATATTATGCTTGCATTATTTAAAGATAGATATCTCAAATTGTCTCTTATATTTTCCTTAAGTGAAAAGTTTTTCCTTTATAATTGTAAATGAACCTCTAATATTATGTCTTCAATAGATGCACAATGTTATCCTTTTTAATATTTTTTATTAGATACATCGTTGGTAAAGACACTTTAATCTCAATCAATACTAACTCTGGAATAGTGGACTGCAAAAATCCTCTTGGAATTTCCTTAAGGTGAAGCAATCTTCTTCATGGGTGAGAGATCTGAACCCAGACAAGGGTCATATGACTTATGGTTGCTTTCCGAACTGATGGCATTTTAAGGCCAAGTGAGTATTGGAGCTACAACTGATATAATAATAGTGGACTAAGTTCTACTATAAATATGAACATTGTAGTTATAAAAGCAACTACTCTTTAGGAAAATTCATGGGTATTATAAAATAAATATAGCCTAATATACTTGAATGAAATTTTGCCTTATTCACTAGAGGAATTGTTAGGTTTTAATATCTCCTCAAGAAGAATATTTAGGAAAATCTTATCGACATAGAGATGGCGTATCTATTGTAACCATAAACACACGCACACAAATATGCGCACAAACACACATATATATATATATATATATATATATATATATACATGTAAAGGGAGCGGGGCAGATTATAATGGTGGGTATTGGAAAAATAGACCTAGTGTCTACTTGAATAGTAATAAAAAGGTAATGATCAAATCTAGGGGTCATTGTATTGATAATACAATGGCCAAGATTTAGGTGATACAATGACTAATCAAAAATAAAATGTAGATAGCTATGCTAAAAAAAGGGAAAAGAAACTGGAATGACTTCAAGAAGAATTATTATTTCCTTTAAAAATTGGGAAATGTTAAAATTTTGCAAAGATAAGTTATGGATAGAGTTGTTAAGCATATGGTTTCCACTTGGAGAAAACCTATAAATTATTATTTGTATATATTATACTTAATATATAATTAATGATGTAATTCTTATTTATTAGTCAACTCTAATTTTACCATATTACTGATCTTATATAAAAATTAATATAATGAATACATAAAAGAACATAATTATTTTGTTTCTAATATTATCAATTTATAAAAATATAATTTTATATAGGATCTCACACCTTGAGCTTGTGTAGCTGATACAAACTCCTTGAGTAGAGTTGGTTGGATAGACGATTTGTCTTCAAGTGTCGCTATAGGTAGCTGATTAACCATCCTCTATAATACGCTACTACGGGACACATGTACTCCTTCTGTTAGTCAGGTTGCCCATTGTTTACTAGGTAATCGTGAAGGGTTACGTAGGCTATCACAAATCTTCCTGCGTACCCCATGTCATAATAACATCAAGGAGGAGAACTATCAACTCCATACATATTTGTCTTGAACCCCATGTTACAATTTCTATAGAATATATTACTTTTAGCATCACTTACGTGCATGTCTAATAGTTTATATAACAACTAGATTCATTTCCTTGTTTTATTTGCTGTTTGAACTGATGTTTTAAACATCAACAAGAGGTCGATAACAAACATCAAGTGATTAGGTTGACTCTTTTTCATTTTAGGTGTCAGGGAAACTCTTTTCTCTTACCAACTCTGTTGAGGATATGTGTAAAGACCTCAATACATATAATGAACAAATTTTGTGAGATGGGATCTCCTTGACTAAGCCTTCTTGCTCCTTTAAAAATATCATAGTTCCTACATTAATAGATATAGAGTAACTAATTATACATATACATATAATAATCAATTAAATAGATAGGGGAGGTATCCCAATGCTTGTAACAGAATTATATTCTTTAATAAAATTTAACTTCAGTGCAAATCTTTGTGACCTTAAAACTATCGTAGCCTCTCACAATCTCTTATGCAATTGGTATAGTTTATCTTATAATTTATTCAGGCGTAAAGGTGATTTATATTTCAAGAGCATTGTTATATCACTAATTTTTGCTTCACCCTTATATCACCTCCAATGTGTCACCCTTTGTGGCATGAGAGAGAGAGAGAATTTTATTGGTATTTAAAACCTTCACAAAAGAAGTGATATAAGGGTTATGCAAAAAGGTGTGACATATATCTTTACTCATTTTTCAATATATTGTTCTCCAGTGTTCCTTTGAGTCCTCCATCTAGTATGTTTGCAAATGCACTTGTACAATACATTTAAACCTACAATAGGTCTCTAGTCGTTAATAATAAATGGGTTCTGCAACATTAGGATCAGTGGTATTGATTTTTTAGATATCTATATTAGTAATTGTCCATCACCCAAGGCACTCTTAATTTCTTCATACACATCTTCACCCACTATGTGACATGTTTTCTTAAAAAATATTGATGACAACCCATCATGTAATGGTGCTTTATTATTATCAATATCAAATATTTAATTTTTTAATTTCCTTGTTTGTGACAGGAGATGTGAGTTCACGTCCTTCCTCAAAACTTATCTACTTCTGCAATATCTTAAGGATCAACTCAGAGTCATAGAATTTAGTGGATTCCCTATGTGTACCACGCAATTGGGTGTAGTGTTTATAAATTCATTGACAATTTTTTTTCATCATTTTCTTGAACTCCACTCTCATTAGAGATTGGTTTAGCTGTGTTGACAAAATTCCTACTTGCACTATGTTGTGTAAATAAACTATTTTTTCTTTCCCCTTGTCAAACCAAGTAGCTCTACACATTTCCTTTGTCATTAATTATTTTATTAATAGTACTTATGATACATGATGAAGTAAATAATTTTCTTGTGACTTTAGAACATGATTATTTTGGCCTTCCATTATCTACATTTGAACTGATATGTATCACCCCTTTTAAATGTATAATACTTTCTATAGAATTCTAGAAAATATTTGTGATTTAGTGCTTTGAGTTTGACCTTATGTTTATTGAGCTAGTATACAAATTTGCAAATAGAAAAGTCCATCCATATATGTATTCCAAGCATCATAAGTATTTATTCATACTTACGATAGGAGGTCCAAGTTTCATAAAATTTGAAAGGGGCTAGTTTCTTCCCTTATTTATTTAACATCTTCATAACAACACATCAATGATCATATACGTTTAGAGGTTGGACTATGAGGCTACACAATGGAAAGTGATGTATCTACTATTCATTCACTAGTTCTCTATCCAACCTTACGACAAATAATTAATCACCTAATGTATTGTTTGTCAATGTACAATATGAACCATGGTAAGGCTTATATGTCAACTCCGAATAATTCACACACTTAATCATATTTCTAGACCCTTGATCCAGTGTTGTAGATCTTAATCTTTGCGGATGTGTCTTATCTCACAAAACTCGGCTTGTATACACCATTATTTATCTTGAATTCTTGGTCCCCACTCCCTTATTTTATTCCTAACTAGTCTCTTGAGGTTAGGATAATTTCTGACAGTAAATGGAGAGAAGTAGAACTCTTGCTTGGATTTGATATGATTTACTTTGTTGAACATATATTGGTCATTACTATCTAACATCTGAAGCTGAACTTTATTTAGGTCCCAAAGGATCTGTTAAAGTACAAAGCTCCCATTTATCCACTAGTTCATAGTACACAAGCATACTATTATCTATTAGGTAGTTTAGCCTCTTATCTAGTGTGTAATAGTTATTGTGTAATATGGTGTTTTGTATTTATCTATATATATATATGAGAGACTAGTGTATTTAAACACTAAGTCACTTAATCTCATATCTACATGGTATCAGCAGCTATTTTCGTTTTTTAGTTTTATATTTTAAAAAAAGAAAAAAACTCACCATCGTCTTCCTCACAGCACCATTGCCATACGAAACCCTAACCCTAGCACCACGAAACACCCACTTCCGTCCCTATCCAACCCACGACACCCACCTAACCTTCTTCTCCTTACCATGGCGACACAACGGAGCTCAGCCATTCCCTCCGGCGAAGCACGGCAGTGAAGCACCATTGCAGCCATAAAAAACCCTAACCCTAGCACCACCAATCACCCACTTCCGTCACTATCCAACCCACATCACCCACATAACCTTCTTCTCCTGACCATGGCAACACCACGGAGCTCAGCCATTCCCTCCGGCGAAGCACGGCAGTGAACAATAGTAAAAAAAAAGTCTGATCTGCACCTCCCGCCGGCGTTTCAGAGCGCGTGACGTACTCCAGGAGGTTCGCCAGCATATTCCGACCAAGTCCATGTCTCCACCGTCGTCATCATCCGCGCGTGATGTGCACGTGCCACCTCTGGCAGCCGCGCGTGGAGGACACGCGCCACCAGTCGTCGGGCAGTAGGTTGACCTTTGTCTCCTCTTTTCGTTTCCGCTATTTATTTGCTTTGATTCAGATGTTTTAGTATCCGTTTAATTACAAATAGAAGTATATTTAGTGTATGGAGTTATGGAGTCCTTAGAAGAGAGTAGTTCTAAAGAACCTATATCGAATGTGTCTCGTTCTAGTTTGTCGATTAGTGTTCCAACTTTTACGGGTACCCTAGTTATTACTACTACTAAGCTTACTAGTAGAAAAATTATTATCGTTGGTCTTCTTAGGTTAGATTGTGGTTTCGTGGGCATGGTTTTATTCGTTATTTAAAAGAAGATTGTCCTAAAAACGCTTCTGCCGATGAAATTGCACTGTGGGAAACTGTCGATTGTCAACTTGCTAGTTATTTGTTACAGTCTATCGATCCAGAACTTAATGATATGTTTGATTATGAGTCGTGTAAAATTATGTGGTCTATGGCTAAAAGTTTATATAGCAGTAATGTGACTCGAGTTTATGATGTGGCTTCTGACATGATGCAAATTCAACTCGACGAGAAGGGACTCTCAGGGTAGTACGGTCGTTATCAGCGCTCCCTAACCGAGTTTCGTTCAATTTTCCCTCCTACGACTGATATGGCAGATTCTCGTGAACAGCAAGAACAGTTGTTTGTTGTACTCATGCTTCGGAGTCTCCCTTCCCAGTATGATGTTGTTCGTTCTCAACTATTGTCTAGAAAAACCCTGCCTGCTATGTCTGAGGTGTATTCTACACTTCATCGTGCTTGTCTTACTCCTAGTGCACCTGAGCCTTTAGTCGATCTTTCTGCTTTGCTCTCTCAGCCCGACATTCGTAGGGATAGTACTCCTCGTGATGGTATTTCGAGTGGTTATCGTGGTCGTGGTTATAGTCGGGGTAATGGTAGAGGTAGTTATACTAGCCGATCTCAGTGCTCTTATTGCCATAGAGTAGGACATATTCGAGATAAGTGTTGGGATTTGCATGGTTGTCCGTCAAGTGTTGCACATGCTGCTCAGACAGATCCATTAGAGGTCTCTTCATCAGGTGATGGTCCATCTAAGCGTGTCCTTATTATTCCTGAGGATCGGTACTCTCAGCTACTTCGATTAGAGGCATCTTTGCAGGCATCTCAACCTTCTCATACTCACGCCAACTCTTCCAATTCTTGTCTTTCTCACACTCAATCTGGCTTAGGTCCATCGGTAATCGATTCTGGTGCCTCTGATCACATGACCGGTAATGTCCACTTACTATCTAAAATTCGTTCAGGTCCCTCTCATAATGTTACCCTTGCTGATGACTCTTCCACCTCCGTTTGTGGGGTTGGATCTGCTAATCTCTCTTCTACTATCTCCTTAGGGTCTATTTTATATCTTCCTAAATTTCCGTTCAATCTTATGTCAGTCAGTCAACTTACCAAGCGTCTAAATTGTTCTGTTATCTTTAAACCTAACTCTGTAGTTGTACAGGATCTCAAGACCCAAGAGCAGATTAGTACAGGGCGTGAGGAGCGGGGTCTTTATTATATGGATGTTACCACTTCTACTCCTTGTCTTGTTGATCTTCCACCAGAGCAGATTCATTGTCGTCTTGGTTATCCATCTCTTCCTGCCCTAAAGAAAATGGTTTTTGGTCTTCATCATGTTCGTGAACTCTCTTGTGAGTCATGTCAGTTAGGAAAACATGTTCGTAGTTCTTTTGTTAGTCGTGTCAATAAACGAGCTAGTTCTCCTTTTACCTTAGTTCTCTCTGATGTTTGGGGTCCTTGTCGTACTACATCTCAAACCGGTTTTTGGTATTTTGTCACGTTTATAGATAATTACTCTCGTATGACTTGGTTATATTTAATGAAAGACCGTTCAGAGTTATTTTCTATTTTCTCATCTTTCTATGCCGAAACTCACACCCAATTTGGTGTTCCTGTTCGTATATTGCGTAGTGATAATGCTAGAGAGTATTTTTCATCATCCTTTCACTCTTTTATGTCTGAGCGTGGGATCATACACCAGTCTTCATGTGCTCACACTCCACAACAAAACGGGGTGGCCAAAAGAAAGATTAGACACCTCATATATACGGCTCGTACCCTTCTCCTTCATAAAAATGTTACATCTCGTTTTTTGGGATGATGCGGTTCTCACGTCTTGTTATCTCATTAACATTATGCCATCTTCTGTTCTACATGATCAAGTTCCATTTTCTATACTTTTTCCTAGAGATTCTCTTTACATATTACCACCTCGAGTCTTTGGTTGTGTCTCTTTTGTTCATAATCTTTCTCCTGGCACCGATAAATTAAGTCCCTGGTCGGTTAAGTTTATCTTTCTTGGATATTCTCGCTTTCAGAAGGGATATCGTTGTTATTCTCCTTCGCTGAATAGGGTGTTTGTTTGTGTGGATGTCACTCTTCTTGAGTCCTCATCATATTATCCTTCGACCATATCTGATACTTCTATCGAGTCGTTGTCTCCTCCAGTCCCTACATTTATTTCCCCACCTCTTGTACCAAATCCTGATTCTTCACCTGTTCCTGCATTACCTCTAGACACATCTCAGTTAGATCGACCTGATTTACAAGTTTATACTTGTCGCCCTTCTCCGCCATCGCCGCTCTCACCACCTGTACCACTTTGCTCGCCGTCTGTGGATCCGGTGTCCTCTAATTTAGATGTTCCTATTGCTCTTCGGAAAGGTATTCGACATTGCACCACAACACATCCTATTTCTTCTATTGTATCTTATACTCATTTATCACTGTCTTATACGTCCTTTGTTACGTCACTATCGTCTATGTTTGTCCCTACTTCTCATACATATGCTCTTGTACATTCTGGTTAGCGTGATGCTATGGTTGAAGAGATGTCTGCCTTACACTCTAATATTACTTGGGATATAGTTGATCTTCCAAGTGGAAAATCTCCAGTTGGTTGTCGATGGGTGTTTTCAATGAAAGTATCTCCAGATGGTAAAGTAGATCGCTTAAAGGCCCGTGTTGTGGCTATAGGCTATTCTCAGGTTTATGGTGTCGATTATGGTGATACCTTTTCACCTGTTGCTAAGATGTCCTCCGTTCGTATTTTTCTCTCCTTGGCTGCTATGCGTAATTGGTTCCTTCATCAATTAGATCTTAAGAATGCTTTCCTCAATGGAGATCTTGAGGAAGAAGTGTATATGGAGCGACCTCTAGGTTTTGTTGCTCAAGGGGAGTCTCGTAAGGTGTGTCGTCTGAAGAAATCTTTCTACAGATTGAAACAGTCTCACAGGGCATGGTTCGGACGGTTTAGTGAATCCTTACTTGAGTTTGGTTTGATACGTTGTGGAGTTGATCATTTTGTATTCTATAGACATTCTTCTGGTCGAAGTCTACTACTGATTGTGTATGTAGATGATATCATCATTACATGAGATGATACATCAGGAATTCAGAATTTGAAGACATTTCTTCAGAAGCAGTTTCAAACAAAGAATTTGGGACAATTACGTTGCTTTCTTGGTATTGAAGTGGCACAGTCGAATAAAGGAGTATTTATATCACAACGGAAATATGCCTTGGATACACTAGAAGAAGCCGGGATGCTTGGTGCACGACCATGTGACTCCCCAATGGATCCAAATGTGAAACTCATACGCAATGAGGGGGATTTATTCAACGACCCAGGGAGGTACAGAAGATTAGTCGGAAACTTTAATTATCTCTGTAACACACGACCAGATATCTCATTTGCTGTTAGTGTTGTTAGTCGGTTTATGGACTCACCATGTGAGAGTCATTGGGAGGCAGTTGTACGTATTCTGAGATATATCAAAGGGGCTCTTGGAAAAGGAATATTATATAGTGATCGAGGTCATACAGAAACTGTTGGTTATTCTGATGCTGATTGGGCAGGATGCCCAGATGATCGACGCTCCACCACTGGATATTGTGTCTTCATTGGTGGAAATTTAGTTTCATGGAAAAGCAAGAAACAACACGTGGTAGCAAGATCAAGTGCTGAATCTGAATATCGTGCTATGTGTTTGACAACTTCCGAGCTAATATGGGTTAGAAATTTACTTGCAGAAATCAAAGTTGATTGTCCTAATCCTATAAAACTTATGTGTGACAATCAAGCCGCCATACACATTGCTTCAAATCTGGTATTTCACGAGCGTACCAAGCACATCGAGGTTGATTGTCATTTCACCAGAGACAAGATTTTATCAAAAGAAATTGTAACATCTTATGTTAGTTCCACTGACCAGTTAGCTGACTTGTTCACTAAATCTCTTAGAGGTCCTAGAGTTGAATATATATGTAACAAGCTAGGCACATATAATATATATACTCCAGCTTGAGGGGGAGTGTTAAAGTACAAAGCTCCCATTTATCCACTAGTTCATAGTACACAGGCATGCTTTTATCAATTAGGTAGTTTAGCCTTTTATCTAGTGTGTAATAGCTATTGTGTAATATGGTGTTTTGTATTTATCTATATATATATGAGAGACTAGTGTATTTATACACTAAGACAATTAAACTCATTTCTACAGGATCCATATTCTACCACATGCATCTTTATTGTAGTTGTGATACACATTACATTTTTTATAATTAAGTTTCCAAAGAAAAAAAGTTTTATCCTTAGTAATTTTGGTTTCAACAAAGCATATGATCTAATATCCATATTTATTAGCTTGTTTTAACCATTCATATCTCTTAACATTCCATGCGTATATCATACACACTTTTGGTCTAGGCGCATAGACCCTTGTAGTTCCTCATGAAGTAAGTAAATGACCATCTCTTATATTGTTTCTTTTTGTTAAAGTGAAGACTGAAATCTATTTTTTGTAGGACTGTTGAGACTATGATGAGGCTAGGTGGTCCTCGATACCTGGCTATCTTGAATCCATCCTTCCTTGTATAAAGTTTTCTCATGAGTCCCAGGAGTTATTACTTGGCCTTTGTTTGTATTTGTTGTTGTTGGGTGTTGTGCCTTTGGTAGCAAAACTTCCTTCATGTTTACAATATGTCATCTAGATAATATATAGCCCAACATCTTGTGATTAGGTTTCCATGTGTACTAAACCTCAACTTCATCTACTCTACCATCTCACATATCTAGGTCAAAACTTTCTATGAATTCTCTATGCATAACCATTCCAACACATACTCTTGCATACCTTAACCTTGTTTGTGTTGTTGTGACCTCATCTATCTAGACTGGTTTGTTTGTAGGACTTTCAACTACACTTGATCCATTATGTGGCCATAATTTCCCTGAGTTATTTACCGTTATTAGAACCTTTTTTATGCTAAACTTCTCAAACTGTATTTTTTGGGTCCATTACCCTAGTATAAGTAGTCTATTATTACGATTTCAAAGTTTTCAAAGGACCTTGAAAATTGCATCTTCCCTATCCAATTTTAAAACATAAAATCTTTGCCATGATGTGCTTATTTTGACTTTAACAAAAGACTTACATAGTGTGTCTAAAATGTTCTTAATAATGTAAAATGGTTGTTGTTTGTCCAACATTTTCCCTACAATGCAATTTTACTAGGCTTTACAACCTTTCTCTTGTATTTCTTTTGAGAATGTCACTTTGATTCTACCATTTCACACGATAAGTTCAATATACTCATACTTGATATCTACTCAATTATTTCCATCAAAAGGCATTGGCCATGCCTTTGTGGATATCTTAATAGATGTAGTTATCTTAGGCGATAGGACCCCTTTCTTTAATGGTTTGACTGAACATTCCACAACTCCTTCAAATGGATTTTGAATCTGGGAAAATTGTTTCAGCATGTTTCATCGAACCTAACTACTTTCATACTTGTATTTTCAACCATGCTAACCTTTTATTAGATTCATGTGACTCAATCTCCATATGAATAGGGCTCACAATCAACAACAACATGGTAACCCCAGTTTTTGTCATGCAGGTCATTGGTGAAATGAGGTACATGTTTGTTTACATTCTTATTTGTAGTATCATATGTGATATTTTAATTAAATTGTTTGTATTTCTTCCTTTGAGAGCCATTGTAAGGATACGTATATATTTCAACCTATCACATGCTTTTTGAATAAATAGATAATTAAAGAAGCAAAGGATTTAAAAGCTTAAACCAAAGAGATAAAGAAAGCGAGTAAGGAGAAGTATGGTCAAAGATCTCTACCAACTGTATATGCATGTTAGTCTTAATAACATGATGTTAGGTTCACAATTGTCACCTAGGGTAGATAGTATTTAGGTTCTTTTACATGGATTTAGTTGTTAGCAAATATCGGATATATACGAGTCGGTAGTACAATTTGAGATAATTTGTGTTAAGTATTTAGATCCAATATATATAGATGATACGAGATCCCTAGATGAAGCTATGAATACAACAACACAAGATAAAACCCAAGTCAAGTTGCAAAAGGAGCCAAAAGTACATTAAAAGCTCAACAAAGAATTATGGGCATAACACTTCCATCAAAATGTATATTTCACGACAAATAATTGGAGAAGATTCTGATCACTAACTTACACACAATAAATCTCTTGAATTGTACATTACATGAGAAAAAACATTTCTAAATCAAAGTTGAATTGAAGGAGTTATCGGTATTTTACTATGAAGACCCAATATGCCCAAAATTTGCAATAATTGAGTCAATTATATCTCCCTTATGTCTGACCAACTGAAGTAAAAAAAGAAAAAGTCAAAAAGTAAAGTCAAACACCAATCAAAGGTACATGATGAGCTTAAAGTCACTTTGGGAAGTTGAAATCTTTATTGGGGAAGTCTTGATGTTACATTGTGTCAGTCACCACGTGAAATTGGTTAGAAATTTTGAATAAAATCCTTTAGATTCAAAAAGATATTGAAGTTAGTGTTGCGTGGGAAGTTACGTAAGTCAATTCGGAGTTGAGACGAAAATTTTATGCCATTTTCTTGAACCGTGGTTCGAACGAGTACATCACTAACTAAAAACGTGGTGGGCCATATCTAACCTTATTAAGCAAGCCCATGGAGGCTCTGAACGTTTTTAGTTAGTATACAACTCGTATATAAATTCTAAAGGAGAAATAACACACTCCACACATAATTTTACATATTTTTCTATAGGATTAAATGTTGAACAGGAGCATAAGAAAGGGAATGAAAGGGCTATTCACCAAAAATCACCATTCTTCATTATAAGAGATTCGAATCCATTCATTCCAAAGAGTAACATTATTTTAGTTTTGTTTTAAACATTATTCTATTATTACTATTCATTGTTTTCAATTATTTGAGTATCAACTAACTCCTCATTTCTTGAAGTTTGTGATTATGTAAGAACCTTAATTGATTCTATTTGATGTTCTTTTGATGTTTGTGATTGAATATTTAATTAAATTAGGTTTTTCATCTATACTAATCTTATCTTGACTGAATAGTGATTAGCTTAAGTAATTGGGCTTGCATCCGGAAGAGGGTTCCAATTATGTATTAGTGTATACACGCTTAGTTGCTTAGTGAGCCAGCAGGTCTTGAATAGCCAAATAGCCGCTAGAATTTAAAATTTAATCTATCAAAATCTAAGTACGTGAGATTCCTAAGTCGATCCTTACGGGAGTTAGGAAGTCTTTAGAATCTGGTTAATATGAACAACTGATTTACCCTTATATCTAGAACATCATAACTATAACGTTTTTGGAACACTATCATTCCTTAAGTTCACATATTTGAAAACTTTGTTTTAATTAATTGTTTTTTCATTCTATTAGTTTAATTTCGTGAATTGATATTCATCTTTTATATTATTATACCAAAAATACTTCTTCGTTTTCTTTTCCTTTTCGTTTCTTTACAAACTATTCACTATAATACTAGGAAACACCTGAACTTAACAGTGATAATCCTTGAGGAGACGCTACATACGTAGACTTATTTTAATTATTTAACAAGAACCCCTGCACTTTCAGAAATTTACTTCCTTCGTATGTGTTGATTTTTATCACACCCAAGGGGTACAACAATATATATATACATATATATATGTGTGTGTGTGTACATGTATATGTATATATAACATCTACATGACACACAATGTAAAAAGTTTGCATGTTTCAATACTTCAAAAATCTTAGGTTCGTAAACAAGTAGAAAAAATAATATACAAGTGTTCTTACATTTTTTCCAGTAATGAAAGTTTACTCCTCTTTAATACCATGCATATTTCATATTAGAGGATATAAATGTTAAATTTAAACATATTCAAAACTTTTAGTGATTAGAGATATAATGCAGGGAACATATATTAATAACCAAATATATGATATAATTGAATCCATCAAGATAATAATAAATACAACCTAGTTTGTCGTCAATAACTTGGTATGGTGAGGTAAAATTGGTTAAAACCTTTTGAAGTTGAATAACATTTGAAAAATAAATATATAGTCAAGTGAAATATGTTTTTATAGTCTCAAACTAGTTTCTCAAGGAAAAAAAATATTTATTCGCCTTTCTTTTGTACAATTAGTAGTGATGTTTGTGATGATATATAAATAGTAGTGATGTTCGTAATTATATTATGCTTTGTTTTGTTAATTAAGATTGTACCTGGTGCATGTTATCATACTTTTATCATTTCTTAGTTCTTATTTTAAAGAGACAAAAAGAAACAGAAAACGTAATAGGTTATCATCTACACAATAAATTTCTATATATTTTGGTGCTCAATCCTTATTGCTATATAATAAAAGCCCTTACTAGAATTTCATAAATAAATCACATTGAATACTTTAATTATAGATTTTTTTATACTTTTCATTCAATAAGTATCATTTAAATTGTTTTGCTCGTGGGTTATATCAAATATTTTGATAAGAACCATGTAATTATTAGTATCTTTCTTTTTATAAATAAAGATCTATTTCATATGACATATTTCCATGACTAGAAAGATGATCCATAAGTTGACTATAACATATTCTAAATCTAATAAAAAGGTTCACATATATCTTTGTTATTTTAAAAAATTAATGATATTCATAAAGGTGAGAGGCTTCTTTGCAAGTAAAATGTTCTATCTGTTATTCTTTGTTCTCTTTTCTTAGTGTGGCTTTATATCCATGAATTATTGTGGAATCAAATTGGTATTTACCCAAACTCATTTATAAAGCACGATTGAAAAAGAACCCAGGGGTTGAAGAAAATGACGTGACATAAGGCGAAGATGGATTTAGGTTGAGGAAAGGATCTATTTCAATAAGAAATGATCTACTACTAGGTCGTTGTTGGAATTATGCCCTAGCCCCGATCGTCTTGTAATGAATTGAACACAAGTGTTTACTGTACACGATAATAGTTATCCCTACAGTTTTGATTAAAGAAATTGTTTCCTTGAATCTATGGCAAGCCTTTATGATTATGGTATTAATCTACATAATATAAAGGCAAATCCTTGGTTAAGTTACGAACTAGATATCATAAGGTGTTATGATAATGAGAATCTAGCTTATAGGACTTAATCTAAACTTGTTCTTAATCGTAGGATCATCGAGTTAGGACCTCGATGATCCGGTTAGATTAATATGTAGCTAACAAGTATTTATTGGATAAATATCGGTAGTTCTCGTTTACTGAGTTAGGTGCATAGATAATGCATATAGAGATGTGATTATCGAACCGACTAAAACTAGAGATTCCTAATGGTTAATTACCTTGAACTGTCAAGTAGGTTAATCTCTATAAGGATTTTTATACTTGTAATCCTTTGACCTGAGATCATCACTATAGTTGTGTATGTGCTTGTTATGTTTTGATACTGGACTACTAGTGTGTCATAATGCTAGTCGAAAGGATATTGGATGTAGCTAAGTATATATGCTCCTAGGGATGAGTCAAGATGGAATCTATCAACTCTAGGTAAAGAGTTTGAGCTCTACGATGTCATAAGATTATAACGATTGTATCAAATCCTTGGCCAAGGTGATAGAATGAATGAAGAAATGAGTTTCTTAGGTCATTCGTCAATCGTTGATAATCGACGTGTAACGTAGTTGATTTTCTAATGGGATTTGACAGTTGTACCATATCCCAAGATGATCCGGAGCTGTAAAGATAGAGGGAATACATGTATGATTCTTCACCGGGTTCTTTGTACAGAGTTACTTCACGTTATCCGGTCGTTGGGGAGTGTTGTTAGACGCCAACCTCGATTAGTGGTTAATTTAGTTAACTACTACCGGTTTAACGATGAACCCACGTAGTCGCACACTAACGAGTGCATTGATCTTGCTTGATGTTATTAATTGATTTTTATTATCGGATAATAGATATTAATTAATTATATACTTGGAATATTAGTATATTAATTTGCTAGCACAAATTAATATTCTAATACGAGACCAAATTGAGAGAAAAAAAAAGGAGAGAAAAGGGAAAAAAGTGATGGGTTCGTGGATCGAACCACGTACCTCTAGTAATGTGAAATGTGTCACTAACCGCTGGGCTAGTCAAGTCATTTGTATAATGTTAGAGGTCCAAGTGGACCAGATTATTAAGATAATCAATTCTCATTATACGTTTATGACTTTTCATATCCTGCCTTTTCATTTTCTCTCTAAAAGTTATTATATGATAATGAGTTATCATTAGAGAAAAATAATTTTTTATCCATCAGTTTTCTCTCAAGAATAAACATAGAAAACAAAAGGTCTCACTGTCTCTAAGTCAGAATTCGATTCTGAAAGCAATGATTAAAGTTCGGTGTGCAAAGCGTGGAGGCTTCAAGTTTTTGAAGCTAGAATTACGCAACTCGATTCTCATACAACGGATTAAGGTATGTAATCGGTTTTTTAGTTTCTGTTTAAATTCCTTAATCGCAACTAGATTGGTTTAGAATTGCAATAAATATTTTTCCGCAGCGTATATTTGATATAACGAGTATTGCGATTCCTTCAATTGGTATCAGAGCCAATTGTTGCGATTTAGGAATTTAAACCTGATATTATATGATAATATATGGAATTTTGTAAGGGTTTATATGAAATTTATGAATTTTATTTGATGGAAATTTATTCTGTATTTTTATAATAATATTATAATAGGTTTACAGTTAATGTTAAATTGGTTAATTTTACCAAATTGTGTTTGTTTTTGTTGGCCGCACGATAGTGGGTAATGGTTAACTTTGTGTGATGTATTTTTCATTCTCTGTTCGGTTGAGAAAAAAATCCAGCTTCGTTGATATAAGTTGTTATGTAAAGAGAGCTGTACAAATTTACTGGTGTTAAGTGTTGACCAAATGGTAATAAACTGAACTATTAAACTGTTTAATTATTTATTGTGTTTTCTTTGTTTTTTTTGGTTTAAAAAAATAAAGGAAAGTGAAAGATCAGGTTTCGTTGACCTTTGTGGTCACTTTGATAATTGTAATACTGTTATTACTCTTATATGTTACTTTTCATTCTTAATTGGATTAAAGAAAAAGAAGGAAAAGCGATTGTATTGCAGTACGTTGCCATGTGTGATGGAGTTGTTTATATTGTCAGCCAACAGTCAACACATTGAGATGTGCAGTTTTTTTTATCTAAGATCATTGAAATGGTTTTATATGGATAGCAGCGATTGTTGCAATTGTTGACTCATGCAATACTCTTGGTTGCAGAAAGAAGTGATTGATTTTATTAATCAGTTGTTATATTTTTTTTGGAGTAGCTTTGTGAAACAAACCCAAAAAAAAAAAAAAAGGTAACGGTTTTTTATTAAAGCAAAAGAAAATTTTATAGTTTTAGAAACTATTTTTTCTTTCCATATTATTAATCAATTAGTTGATTAATATTTTCTTTAGTCAATTGCATACTACAAGTATATTTGGTGAAATATACTAATAGTATATATTACTAAAAATCGTTTTAGTAATAAAATAAATACTTAGATTATGAATGCTAGGTTATTTATTCCCACTCGACATTAAAATGATTGACTTTATTAAACGATATATAAGATATTTTGTGAGACTTGTTCATCGCAAATAGAGTTTCAAATTTGTTATGTTTACAAGTTTTGATCTGACTACCAGGTGGATTTGTAGTTCGAGTACAAATTATAAAACTCTGTATTGTTTGATAATAGGATTTACTTATTAATTTCACGTTTTTAGTCTGGACTACCCAGAGGATGTGGTACCAATAATATCCGATTATAGGATGGATTAACTCAACAAAACTAAATAGAAACGACCTGACTACCAGGGGGCTAAAGAGTTTTGAGTCTCTTATTTTATATGATAAAATTGGTAACGTACCACACTTTAATTATGAGTGAGAAACGACCTGACTACCAGGGGGCTCATTCATGTTTTAAAGTTTTCATTCTTCACTTTAATTATGCGTGAGAAACGACCTGACTACCAGGGGGCTCATTCATGTATCAAAGTTTCCAATTATATTACTCTTAGATAATAGTCCATATCTTTGACAGTTATATAATAGTGTTCTTAAAACATTGTTTCCTATTCATTCTCATGATTAGATTTCTCGATTTTTCTGACTTCTCAAATCATCCCAAGTTGGTTGGGTAATCTCAAGAATTGTGACCGCAACTTGAGAGTCTTTCTTATGCACATGAGACTCATTGATACGTTCAATGAGCTATTGACTAAAGTGTCTCTTGAGGATACATAGAATGTATATGATGCATGTCTAAATGATACGAACTTAGTAATTGTACTAAGTGTATATTCTTGTATTCATGAGTTATGAACTCCAAAAGACATTTTAAGCATGATATTCCCATGAATCCCTATATATCTTTAGAAGATGTATAAGTAACTTAGTATGACCGTTAGATACCAGCTATCTAATACCAAGAAACAAGGTAAGGGCATTAATGGAAATTGTTTCCATAATTTCTTGAACTTCTATTAATTACACAGAAAGGGTATTGGGTACTCGTAGTAGTTTAGAAATATGCAAAATGTTGCATACTCTAAAGATTAATAGACAAATAAGAATAAGAGAAGTTAAACTACAATTTCGGTAATGGAGCAATTGTTGCAACCACAATTGTAATAACTAATTCTTTAAAGATGCATATGGCAAAACATATTGTAAGAAAACTGTTTTTGTTTGTAAACTTGTTTTCGAACAAATTTGGTCATTTGATCATAAGATAGTTATGATGTATTAATGTAATATAAAATGACCAATGGAGTTTTTCATAGTGATGAATTACACCCCATTGGATACTTACAATATGGTGATTATAATTGCCTAAAGTAACTACGTAACAGTGTTTTAGTTGTTTCTGGTCATAAATCAAAATAGATAATCGTACTAATCAAACCTTATTTTTGGCGTTATATACTAAGTCATAAACTATAGGAAAATAGTTTAATAGTTTCACAAGGAAGATTTCCTTGGAGTATGATTTTGAATCATATGAAACTTGTACGACTTATCTTAATGAAACATGACTAAATCTCATTTTGATGAAAATGGAGATAGTGTTAATGAGTTCTTATGTCCATTACATATTGATGTATGTCGGCAGTCCAAACTTTAGCCAAAGATGGATATTCTTACTTCATCTTCTTCACAAACTATATAACAGATATAGATGTGTTTACCAAATGTAACACCAATATAAATAATTTGAAATGTTCAAATTACTATTGAGTGAAGTTGAAAGCAAGTATATAAGAGTATGAAGAAAGTAAGATATCAACCTGTATAGGTGAATATCTTAGCAATGAATTAATAGATTATCAATGACAAAATTAGATTTTGTCTCAGTGATTCGCTAGGTTTAAATTATTCCTATGGGATTATGTTTTAAAGTCAATTGCATTGCATATTTTATGAACTCTTAGGTCCCACTAAACCGTCGATAAAATCCATATGTGGTATGGAGATGATATAAAACAAACTTAAAATGTAGATTTTGAAATGTTTGATTTATACTAAACGACTTATGATGGCTAAGCTTGAGTTGATATCTTTCAAATATAGATTTGTTGGATACCCAAAGAAAATAACGAGGTAATATTTCCACACCATTCTGAACACAAAGGGTTTGTGGTAAGGCAGTCAACCTTGCTAGATTGGAATTCCATAGTGAAGGAATTCATAATGTGGAAATAGATCATAATGAAATAAAGATTTCAGAGTTATTATACAAGCTAAAGAGCATCCGATGCATGCCAGTCTTTCTTTCCTTGATGAGTTAATAGTTTCATTTAAGGTTCAAGTCTCACAATTTGAGGAATTAGGGACGATTTATGAACCTCTTTTGGAACAAGGAAGTTAACAAAATCAAGAGAAAGAAGATTTTATTGTACACAAGCCTCCTATAGGTTATATAGATATCATCATACACCAAAATCAATTGTAATAATGGTGATAGTTTGATGAGGAAATCATATAGATGATAACCCCATCAAGTGATAATCCTAAATCCCTATGAAGAGGCTATGACTAGTCTAGATAGTGACAAGTGGTTAAGAACCATAGAATTTGAATTTCTATCTATAAGAATCAACAAAGTATAGTACTTTTGTTGAATATTTAATAGATATAAGATCCATTTATAGTAAATGGGTGCTAGGGAAATGATTGGAGTAGACGGTAAGGTAGAGACCTATAACGTCCTTCTAATTGCTAAGCGTTTAAATCAAAAGGAAGACATCAATTGTGGTGAATTCCTTTTCTCATAGCAATGCTTAGTTTATTTCAGATTCTACCACTGGTAACTATATACTATTATTATGAGATATGGTAATATCATGTGAAAATAGTTTTCACTAAATAGGAGTCTATGACGTCCTTAAGACCAATCATAAAGGTCTCATATTGCCATTTATTCATAATAAAATATGTAAGTTCCAAAAATCCATTTAATGGATTCAGCAAATGTCACTAAGTTGGATTATTCTCTTTCAAACAATCAAATAGTTTGATTTTATGATTTTAGAATAAGAGTCATACGAGTACAAAGGACTAGTGGGAGTACACTTATCTTCCTAGTGTTATATGTAGATGACATATTATCACATAAGGATATGATATACCAACCAAGCAATTAACCAAGTTTTTGATTGTTAAATAGTTCTCCATGAAATATTTAGGATAGTAGCTTAAATTCTTTGAATTGGGATCTACAGAGATAGATCAAAGAAGCTACTTGACCTATATCAATCTTACTACATTTATACTTTTTTAGAAGTATCGCATGGAAATTCCAAGAGTATCTATTCGACAATAGGCTTTGGAGTTACTCTTAATGTTAGGGTTTGTTCTAGGACCCTAAAAGTAAGAGAATGGATGTGTATAGTCCTATTTGTTAAAACAATAAGGATCTATCTAACACACCATGAAAAATGTATAAGACCTAAAGTACACTACACGCTAGGAGTAGCGAGTAGGTATGAAGATAACCTTGATGAGGAATGTTGGATGGTAGTAAAGACTATCCTTAAGTACTTAAGAAGTATTAAGGACCAATTCCTCATATGTGGAGAATATAAGTTGAAGCTAATTGGGTATATAGATGCTTGTTTTGCTTCAAACGTGGATAATAGCAAATCAAGATACGGTTGTGTCTATATAAAGGAGAAGTAAATTGGAATAGTTCCAATCAAGACACTGTAGCAGATTTCGGTTACTAGAAGTAGAATACATAGCAGCATAAGATGCAACTATGCCAGTGGTTTGGATAAAATAGTTCTTTATATATACATAGAGTGGTTTCACAATGTAGATATTGTTTCTTTATACGATGAAAATATTTGAGATATTGTATGATTAAAGAAACCTAGAATAAACTATATATCCAAACAAATTCTGCAATAGTATCGCTTGATTCGAGATATAATTGAACATGAAGATGTTCACATTCAATAGGTAGAAGAAGGAACACGATGTATACCTTTTCATCTAAGTTGTCTATCAGAAGAGTCTGATGAGAACAAACTGTTTATGAATTATGGTACTAAAAATGATTGGGTCTAGGCCAAGTGGGAGATTGTTGGAATTATGCCCTAGCCCCGATCGTCTTGTAATGAATTGAACACAAGTGTTTACTGTACACGATAATAGTTATCCCTACAGTTTTGATTAAAGAAATTGTTTCCTTGAATCTATGGCAAGCCTTTATGATTATGGTATTAATCTACATAATATAAAGGCAAATCCTTGGTTAAGTTACGAACTAGATATCATAAGGTGTTATGATAATGAGAATCTAGCTTATAGGACTTAATCTAAACTTGTTCTTAATCGTAGGATCATCGAGTTAGGACCTCGATGATACGGTTAGATTAATATGTAGCTAACAAGTATTTATTGGATAAATATCGGTAGTTCTCGTTTACTGAGTTAGGTGCATAGATAATGCATATAGAGATGTGATTATCGAACCGACTAAAACTAGAGATTCCTAATGGTTAATTATCTTGAACTGTCAAGTAGGTTAATCTCTATAAGGATTTTTATACTTGTAATCCTTTGACCTGAGATCATCACTATAGTTGTGTATGTGCTTGTTATGTTTTGATACTGGACTACTAGTGTGTCATAATGCTAGTCGAAAGGATATTGGATGTAGCTAAGTATATATGCTCCTAGGGATGAGTCAAGATGGAATCTATCAACTCTAGGTAAAGAGTTTGAGCTCTACGATGTCATAAGATTATAACGATTGTATCAAATCCTTGGCCAAGGTGATAGAATGAATGAAGAAATGAGTTTCTTAGGTCATTCGTCAATCGTTGATAATCGACGTGTAACGTAGTTGATTTTCTAATGGGATTTGACAGTTGTACCATATCCCAGGATGATCCGGAGCTGTAAAGATAGAGGGAATACATGTATGATTCTTCACCGGGTTCTTTGTACAGAGTTACTTCACGTTATCCGGTCGTTGGGGAGTGTTGTTAGACGCCAACCTCGATTAGTGGTTAATTTAGTTAACTACTACCGGTTTAACGATGAACCCACGTAGTCGCACACTAACGAGTGCATTGATCTTGCTTGATGTTATTAATTGATTTTTATTATCGGATAATAGATATTAATTAATTATATACTTGGAATATTAGTATATTAATTTGCTAGCACAAATTAATATTCTAATACGAGACCAAATTGAGAGAAAAAAAAAGGAGAGAAAAGGGAAAAAAGTGATGGGTTCGTGGATCGAACCACGTACCTCTAGTAATGTGAAATGTGTCACTAACCGCTGGGCTAGTCAAGTCATTTGTATAATGTTAGAGGTCCAAGTGGACCAGATTATTAAGATAATCAATTCTCATTATACGTTTATGACTTTTCATATCCTGCCTTTTCATTTTCTCTCTAAAAGTTATTATATGATAATGAGTTATCATTAGAGAAAAATAATTTTTTATCCATCAGTTTTCTCTCAAGAATAAACATAGAAAACAAAAGGTCTCACTGTCTCTAAGTCAGAATTCGATTCTGAAAGCAATGATTAAAGTTCGGTGTGTAAAGCGTGGAGGCTTCAAGTTTTTGAAGCTGGAATTACGCAACTCGATTCTCATACAACGGATTAAGGTATGTAATCGGTTTTTTAGTTTCTGTTTAAATTCCTTAATCGCAACTAGATTGGTTTAGAATTGCAATAAATATTTTTCCGCAGCGTATATTTGATATAACGAGTATTGCGATTCCTTCAGTCGTCACTTATTCAGAAAAATTATCACCCATATTTCAATTAGTAGATTCGAAACCAAACCAAGTGGTTAATTTGTGGGTGGTTCGTCCCTCTACATCATCTAATTCTATTTGAGTTGTGTCTACTCAAAACTTGCAAGTCATATTGTATAATTACTTTTGTTATTACAATAAAAAAACATACCTCAAGGGATATCACCGCCACTTTAAGGTGGAATATGATATGAACATAACAACCAACGGTGTGAAATAGGTATTCAAAGAATCTGCGGGATTAAAGATATTTATAATACATGGCATGTGTCCGTGTGAGGCCTCAAAAATTAGCATCTAAACAATCCTAATTAGAAGAATCGTAGAGAGGAACAATTAGTCCACCGATTTTTTTACAAAGATGAATGTTCCATTTGGGTATTCCCTTTCTATAATGTTATACTAGATGTGGTCTTATCTTAAAGCTTCAAGCTAGGGTTGGGAAAAAACACGCAAAGACCGCGGCCCACCTACCAACCTGATTAACTTACATAAATTTTGGATTATCAAAGATCTTTTAAATGAAGCATGTAAAATCAAAATTAGGGATGTGGATTTATTCACACCAATCCCAAGCTCACCCCGACCACACTACCATATATAGTATAAATCTATATATTTGGTCGTGTAAGCCTATGATGATTAAAATTGGTGCTCACTATAATATTACCATTTATCTATAAAACTATATGTTAGTATGGTATAGTCACATTTTGGTTGTCGCACAGTTTTGGGCTCTTTGGCTTCCTATATGTCTCTTTAAGTAACCCTAACGTGGCTCAGTTATTTGTCTTTATTACCATGATAATTGATACAAAGTGGAATTTTTATGGGTGTTTGTTGTTCATTTTTAATTGGTCATCATCTATTTTCGTTAAGGTGGTGAATTTGTTTGGATTTGTTGGACAAAAATGGTATGAGGTTGGTGAAAAGATTTTGATTGTACGACCTATGCTTGTTGTTGATATATCGAGGAGGTCCATGCCCCTTTCCTTCGGTGTATAGTTATATGTATTTCCTCTTTAGCATGGTCTTTGGTTCAAAATCTCTTAAATTTGTAATGTATTAATAGTTTTAATATAATGTCCGAAAAAAATAGTTTTAATATAAGATATTTCCCAAAATAGTTAAAAAACAAATACCATTTATTTAGCGTTGGACGTTAAATATCACCCTAGTTTTTAAATAAAATCTCTACTAATATCTTTTTTCTAGTATATTATATTATTGTGCCCACAAATATCATAAAAGTATTTTCTTTCTATTAAAAAAAAATTTCTCCATCTCTTTTGCTCCTCATATCTCTTTTGCAAAAATACTTTTCTATCAATTCTTCTAACTTTCATCCATATCGAATTTATCAATTTACAGATCTTAGTAGTCGGTTTTGATCTTACCACATCTAAGGTAGCTTCTCTTACATTTACTCCCCTTTCTATTTCTATCTCCTTCTGTTGTTTCATAATTTATGAATGATAACGTTAATTTAGATTTACAATGGATTGATTACATTTTTTAATTATGTTTTAATTGTATCATACACTGCAATGATGTAAACTTTACAAATCTATGATCAAGGATCTTTTACCTTTGCATAAATAAAATATTTCCTTGATTTTTTCAGATGGAATTTAATATACATTAAATAAAATGATCGTCGACCATAACATTTCAATAATTTCAAGTTCCATTTCAAACTAGAAATTATGATTGACGAACGACCTTTTCCTTAAACAAATTAGGTAGTATTAAGTATTGAAATGAATGTGAAAGGAGCAGAAGATATGATATGAGATGGAGGTTGTACGTGAGATATATTTATGTTAATGTTATAGTTTAGGTTAAGATATTTGTAAATTATATTTTATTTGTAATATTAATATTATGCTAGCATTATATAAAGATAGATATCCCGAGTTATCTCTTATATTTTCCTTAAGTGAAAAGTTTTTCCTTTATAATTATAAATGAACCTCTAATATTATATATTCAATAGATGTGCAATGTTATCCCTTTTAATATTTTTTATTAGATTGATCTTAGTCAAGACACTTTAATCTCAATCAATACTAACTCTGGAATAATGGACTTCGAAAATTCTCTTGGAATTTGCTTGAGGTGAAGCACTATTCTTTATGGGTGAGAGATATGAACTCAGACAAGGTTCATATGACTTATGGTTTCCTTCCGAACTGATGGCATTTTAAGGCCAAGTTAGTATTGGAGCTACAGACCGAAAGAATAATAATTGACTAAGTTCTACTACAAATATGAACATTTTAGTTATAAAAATAACTATTCTTTAAGAAAACTCATTGGTATTATAAAATAACTATAGCCTAATATACTTGAATGAAATTTTGCCTTATTTACTAGACGAATGGTTAGGTTTTAATGTCTCCTCGAGGAGAATAAGCAGGAAAATCTTGTTGGCATAGACACGGCGTAGCTAATATAACAATAAACACACACAAAGATATGCGCACACACATATATATATATACATATAAAGGGATGGGGTCGGATTATCATGGTGGGTATTGGAAAAACATACCAAGTGTCCACTTGAATAGTAATAAATAGGTAATGATCAAATCTAGGGGTCATTATATGGATAATACAATGGCCAAGATTTATGTGATAAAATGACTAATCAAAAATAAAATGTAGATAGCTATGCTAAAAAAAGGAAAAAGAAACTGGAATGACTTGAAGAAGAATTATTATGTCCTTTAAAAATGAGGAAATGTTAAAATTTTGCAAAGATAAGTTTTGGATAGAGTTGTTAAGCATATTGTTTCCACTTGGAGAAAACCTATAAATTATTATTTGTATATGTTATACTAAATATATAATTAATGATGTAATTCGTATTTATTAGTCAACTTTAATTTTTTTATATTACTGATCTTATATAAGACTTAAGATAATGAATATATAAAAGAACATAATGATTTTATTTATAATATTATCAATTTATAAAAATAAAAAATTTATATAGGATCTCACACCTTGAGCTTGTGTAGCTATACCAACTCCTTGAGTAGAGTTGGTTGGATATACGATTTGTCTTCAGGTGTCGCCATGGGTAGCTGATTAACCATCCTCTGTAATACGCTACTGCGGGACACATGTACTCCTTCTGTTAGTTAGGTTTCGCATTGTTTACTAGGTAATCGTGAAGGGTCACGTAGGCTATCACAAATCTTCCTGAGTACCCCATGTCATAATGACATCAAGGAGGAGAACTATCAACTTCATACATATTTGTCTTGAACCCCATGGTACAATTTCTATAGATTATATTACTTTTAGCATCACTTACGTACATGTCTAAGATTTTATATAACAACTACATTCATTTCCTTGTTTGATTTGATGTTTTAAACATCATCAAGAGGTCGACAACAAACATCAAGTGATTAGGTTGACTCTTTTGCATTTTAGGTGTCAGGTAAACTCTTTTCTCTTACCAACATTGTTGAGGACATGTGTAAGGACCTCAATACATATAATGAAAAAATTGTGTGAGATGCGATCTCCTTGACTAAGCCTTCTTGTTCCTTTAAAAATATCATAGTTCCTACATTAATAGAAATAGAGTAACTAATTATACATATACATATGATAATCAATTGAATTGATAGGGGAGGTATCACGATTCTTGTAATAGAATTATATTATTTAATACCATCTAACTTAAGTGCAAATCTTTGTGACCTTGAAACTCTATCGTAGCCTCTCACAATCTCTTATGAAATTGGTATATTTTATCTTATCATTTATTCAGGCGTAAAGGTGATTTATATTTCAAGAGCATTGTTATTTATACTTAATTTTTGCTTTACCTTATATCAGCTCCAATGTGTCACGCTATGTGGCATGGGAGAGAGAGAGAGAGAGAGTGAGAGAGAATTTTAAACGTCCACAAAAGAAGTGATATAAGGGTTATGCAAAATGGTGTGACATATATCTTTACTCATTTTTCAATATGAGGTTCTTTAGTGTTCATTTGATTCCTTCGACTAGTATGTTTGCAAATGCACTTGTACAATACATTTAAACCTACAATAGTTCTATAGTCGTTAATAATAGTTGGGTTCTGCACAAATGGGATCAGTGGTATTGATGTTTTACTTATCTCTTTTAGTAATTGTCCATCACCCCAGGCACTCTTAATTTCTTCATACACATCTTCACCCATTGTGTGACATGTCTTCTTAAAAAATCTTGATGAAAACCCATCATGTAATGGTTCTTTGTTATTATCAATATCAAATATTTAATTTTCTAACTTCCTCGTTTGTGATAGGAGTTGTGAGTTCATGTCCTACCTTATAACTTATCCACTTCTGTAATATCTTGAGGATCAAGTTAGAGTCATATAATTTAGTGGAATCCCTAGGTGTACCACGCAGTTTAGTGTAGTATTTATAAATTCATTGACAATTTTTTTTCAATCATTTTCTTGAACTCCACTCTCATTAGAGATTAGTTTAATGGTGTTGACAAAATTCCTACTTTCATTATGTTATATGAATAAACTATTTTTTCTTTCCCCTTGTCCAACAAAGTAGCTCTACACCTTTCCTTTGTCATTGATTCTTACATTAATCATACTAATGATACATGATGAAGTAAATCATTTTCTTGTAACATTAGAACATGATTATTTTCGCCTTCCATTATCTACATTTGAACTGATATGTATCACCCCTTTTTAATGTATAATTGATGTCTCCTCAGTTTTCATGAATTAATATTAGTCGGAGACATCATTTTTAGTGATTTAGAACTCTTTCTAGTCGATTTTCTTGAGAAATACTACACTTTCTTCTTTCTAGTCTTGATTTAATAAATTATTATTTTAGAGCATATTGGGTTTAATTAATTATTTAGTGTGAAGCTTTAGAGTTAATTATAGAGATTAAGTGGAGTCCAAGACAAAGACTAAGAGATAAGAAAAGAAGATAAGCATGGAAATTGGAGATAAGGAAAGAAAATCTAAATTATGGAAAAGGAAAAGCTACCATAAATCTGAATTCCAGCACCCACGACGAGAAATCAGCTTATATCTCAAAATCCGTGGGGAATTCTGAAGAACGGTCAAGAGAAAAGTTAGAGATCTTTCCGAGACGATGAATTTCAACTACTCATACACGTCAAAAGAATAAGAATTGAAGCTTTTAGGACCAAAACAAAAACGGTCCTGATTTCATATTTTAGGGTTACGCATTTGAGTTGGGCTAGGAGTCCACTACTTACCTTCTCCTTCAAGAAAACGAATTAGGGCTTCTATACACTTATAAATACACCCTTATATTACTTGTAAATCATCCTTTCTCATCCTTTCCTCATAATAATTAGTCTTTAGGTTTATTATCATCAAAATTATTGTAGAAAGCAAGATGAAGTCTTTTATTATTTCTTTTAGTTTATTTCCTTCAGGTATGAACTAATTTTCCCATAGCTTAGGTTTCGCATCATGTATAATCTATGAATTCTATTTTTATTTCTATCTAACTTTCTTTGGGAATTTGGTGGAGCCTAGGGTGTGATAAAATAAGATATAAGTAAAGTGCAAAAACACCCTAGAATTACACGGTTCTGCAAGTATACAGATCATATGCAAGTTTTATATTTAGATTCGTTCCGCGGAGACTACGAAGGTTAGAAGAATCTTATGCAAATACCAAGTGCAAATTAAAGCTAGAACAACTAAACGCAATTAAAAGTAAAGACAAATAAAGATGGATTGATTTTCTAATTAACTAAATTAAACTAAGAATTAAAAGACAGAAAATAAATATGAAAGAGAAATGATTTGAGAATATAGCTCAAGTTATTAGCATGTAATCCCCACTAGTTTTGCCGTTCTAAACATGTAAGGGTGAATTATGTAGTATTTCCCTAATCGATCCCAATTCGCTATCGGTAGTTTAAAATAGGATTTACGTGTGTCAATAAGGCTTCCTAAGCAAACTTTTCCTGTAATTGGTAAATAGTCACAAGAACTAAACCATAGTGATTATCTAGCTAGGTTGGTTTGTCAGATCAGACCTAAGACTAGACGTTATGTGTTAAACATGCAATTAAACACCGTTGTCAATGGTGACCTAATTACTAGATGGTAATTCTAATGGCTGCAGTCCACAAGAATACAGAATATAAATCCAAACACATAAACAGAGAATAAAAACTATAATTCTATTTAAAACATTAAATTCCCAAATTAGATAGATGTCAATCAAAACTAGGGTTCATACATATATTCTAAAACTCAAGCTAAAGAAATTAGTTCATGAAAGAAAAGAAAGAATTACAAATCTAAAGGTAGAAGAAGACATAATGATGAACAGCTTCTTCCAGACTTCTCTCTTGTGTTGTAAGCTTCCTCTCACCAAGGATGATTTAAGAGTGTTAAGAGGCTATATTTATAGTGTATAGGTTGACCTAATTCGTTTCTTGAAGATAACTCTTAGTAACAGACTCCAGGCCCAACTCAAATTCGTAAGGAAATAAAGATAAACACTGCTGGACCGTTTTGAGCGTATCTTCTTCGTTATTGGTCGGTTTGAGCTCCATAAGATACCAAAAGAATCGTAACAGAATTATCTCTAACCCGATGAAAGGAATCTTCCAAAATCGGCCTATTTCTTAGATAAAATAACACTTCTTTAGGCGTGTGCTGCAGAAATTCAGATTAGGCAGCTTTTCTTTTTCCATGTTTTTAGCCTTTGTTTCCTTTATCTCCAATTTCCATGCAAATATCTTTCCATAAGTTGTAGTCTTTGACTTGGACTCTAATTAATCTCCATAATTATCTTTAAAGCTTCACACTAAATAAAAAATTAAACCCAATATGCTCTAAAAATATTATGCTACTAAATCAAGACTCAAAATAGGAAAGTGCACTAAACCAAGCTAAAATCAACCTATAAACTAATAAATAAGCCTAAAATGATGTATCAGAAGTATATTTTATTATCACAAATGAGGAGACATCAAGACCTCCAACTCAAAGTTGTATCGTCCCGATACAATAAAAGTAAAGAACAGTAGGGTAGTCAAAAATAAACAAAGAGAAGTCGGAGGAGAACAAGAACAAAATGTAATGAATGATCCTAGAGCACAAAATCCAAAAAATCTCATGTAGTAATGCTCAAGAAATAATGCACAAAGATACCTAATATACATGTAATCAACAATCCATAAATTCAAGTTAAGATTAATTTCGCAATGCCAAAAGGAGAGGATGATAACTTAGTTCAGGTTAATTGCTATAGGTTGTTCATAGGTCCCAAATACAGCATCCAATGGTCCACTTACCTATTACCTAATAGCTCAATTGTTCCTCCATCTAGTAGTTAGAAATCCTAAGGTCTTGGTTATAACTTGGCTTAAGGACGGGTGTGGTATATTTGGATAATGAAAAGTGAGCTTTTGGCTCTCTCCTCATTAGCCATCAACGAATCGCCCCAGAGCTTGAGTTTTCACTCGAAGATGTTCTCACTCAACCCAATTTATTGATACTTTTGATGTGCATCCCCAATAATCCCAAATTAAACCTTTGATGATATAAAATCCACTTTGCCGGTCCGAACATATATTTTCTTTTCACATCAATTTTTTTCTTTTTAGTATAGCTATGATTCTCTTTTTGATGTTGAGATATCATACTATTTTCTCATATATATATTCTTTTTATGCCCTTGTTGGCAAAATTAGCTCGTAGCTTCTTTTTCATTCACTATTACCCCGGCAAAGGGTTACAATAATTACAATTTCATCATCAATAAATTCACAATTACAATTCCCAAATTCCCAAAGTTCCCTAATTATGAAACCCACCACCCCAAACTCAAGCTCT
Organism: Nemophila menziesii; assembly: GCA_029959085.1. Taxonomy (NCBI): domain Eukaryota; kingdom Viridiplantae; phylum Streptophyta; class Magnoliopsida; order Boraginales; family Hydrophyllaceae; genus Nemophila; species Nemophila menziesii. The sequence continues at coordinate 1,840,761 of JARWIR010000075.1, read as the reverse complement.
AAAACGAATTTGTCTCAGGTTTTGCGATTCGAGTGCGGGTCATATAAATAAGTCCTAAAAACTAGGGTATGGATTATAATGTGTTTCAATAAAGGCTTTAGAAAGGCTTAGAGAGCTAAGACGGATAAATAACAATAATATAAAACAAAAGGGTGAGAAAGTCTAAAGGCTTTAAGTGTTTTATCATGAAAGAACTGCCTTAGTCATTTTTCTAACTACCGGATTTCGTTACTTTTTCATTATTAGTTCATAGACAAGTGGGTTTTCAACTAATTTTAAACCTCACGTTCTACACACCAAATAACTATCCCTAAGTTTCAACGTGATTTCTTAGCATTGCTCATTAACTCTTCTATCCTTTATTTCCTGTTTTCATACATGCATCTAAACAAATTTGTTGCATCTTTCAAAAGCATACTACTTACTATCATTGATCTAATAAAATCATGCTCAAATAGGTACATTCAAGATATTCTATGCCTTAATTCAACCTAAAATTTTTAAATTTTATGCAAAACGAAAAGAAGATGAGGACAACGAATCCCCACCCCCAACTCAAAAGTGAGCCGTGTCCCCACGACTCGAAAAAAAGACTCAAGAATGGAATAAAATTTAAAATAAAACTAACTAAACTACCTAATGCATACAAGCTATTAAGAAAAAAATTAGAATGACCTACCTGGCTGGCCATAGAGATCCATTATATCCTCATCCTCGTCAGCTGAAGGATCAGAATAATCATCAATATGCTTTTCCAAGGTCAAATCGTCTATCTGTGATTCCAACTGTATGACTTCTGTCCAAAGTTCTCTGTTATATTCTTGTAATCTTTCGATATCGTTCTGTAACTTGAGAGCCCAAGGAGGAAGATCATAAACAATTTCAGAGGAAGAGGTAGAAGAACCTTGGTCTTGGATTTTGATCTTTTTCAAAGGCCTTCTTGATGGTATGGACATTCTAGCAGTTAATCTCTTCTTTGGTAGTGGTTGTGCTGGTGCCTTTTCTTTTGATTCTTCAGTAACCTCATCAAGATTGATGGGTTTTTCAATGGTGGCCCAAGGCAATTTCTTATTCTTCCCATGGATTGAGCACTTTCTTTTGTATTCCATAGCTTCAGATCTGTTAGTCATGCTTGATTTACCCACAACTCAAGTTATACCAAGGATGGATTAAAAGTTTAAGGAAAAGTTGGTGTAGCTTGATGTTGTTGCTTGGAATTGGTGGAAGAGAAAGGTTTCTTGATGGATCTTGGAAGAAATCTATAAAGCTTGTTGAATTTGATGGTGTTTTGATGGTGTAGTGTGATGAATTTGATGGAGAAATTGTGTTTATGGAAGATGGAGGAGAGGCTTTGATAAGTTGTTGTGTTAGTTGTGAAGGTTTGCACAAGATTTAAGATGTATATATAGGGTTTGGGTCTGAAAAATTCGTGTGGGAGAGGCTAGGGTTAATCTTGTTAAGGTAAGAAGTTGATTAGGAAAGAAATTCATTCACAAACCGCCTCTGTGCGGTGCACCGGACAAGACCCGCGGTGTACCGGACCCAACAGCTCTTCAAATTTTTGCCCACTGGATAATACCTGAGCTAGCACCCCGTGGCACGTGTTTTGTGCCTGCGGACCATGGGTGCGGTGTAGGGGGTAGTCCGCGGATGCTCCGTCAAAAAACCCGTGGTACCCGACCCCGTGGCACGCGTTTTGGGCATGCGGACCAGGGGTGCGGTGTACCGCGCCTATCGTGTTCACTTTTTCGCGCTTCCGGATGATACCCGTGGTACCCGACCCGTGGTACGGGTTTTCTGGGCACGGTGCATCCCTGCGGACCATGGGAGAGTCCGCGGGGGTAGTCCGCGCCAAGCTTAGAATTTCTCCAGATTTTCCTTTTGACCCCAAACTCGTTTCCTGCACAATAGCACACTACCTTTCTCTCCTATTAGCTTGTAAACACAATTAAAAATATAGACTAACTTAATATTATACACTACAAAGCAAAAACAACTAATCTAAAAAGCAATTAAAACAAGGGGTGTCTCCCAAGAGCACTTTTGTTTAACGTCTTCGAGTTAGACGTGTACCTCAGGCTAAGCGCATTCAACGAGATGGATTGTCTCCTCTCACCCAAAGTCCTCACTGTCATGGTATCTCTTCAAACGCTGGCCATTCACCATGAACGTCCGTTGCTCGGTTGGATTTTCAATTTCAATCGCTCCATGAGGTGTGACTTTAGTAACAATGTAAGGTCCTCCCCAACGAGATTTAAGCTTTCCTGGGTAGTTCGAAAATCAAGAGTTGTATAATAAAACCTTTTGTCCTATCTCGAAATGCTTTGGACGGAGTCGTTTATCATGTCATCGCTTTGTTTTCTCCTTGTAGAGGTGTGAATTCTCATAAGCAAGATAACGAAACTCCTCCAACTCGTTCAACTGCATCATCCTTTGTTTTCCGGCCAAGTCTGGGTCTAGATTCAGAGTTTTAATAGCCCAGTAGGCTCGAGCTTCAAGTTCAATCGGTAGATGACACGCTTTGCCCTAGACCATGCGATATGGAGATGCCCCAACTGGAATTTTTAAATGCTGTTCTGTAAGCCCAGAGAGCATCATCTAGCTTTAAAGACCAATCTTTCCTCGATTTGTTCACGGTCTTCTCAAGAATAGATTTGATTTCCCGGTTGGAAACTTCAGCTTGACCGTTAGTTTGTGGGTGATAACCGGTTGAAGAACGGTGTGTCACTCCAAACTTACGAAGAAAGTGCCTCAGGGGAGCATTAAGAAAATGGGTACCTTTATCACTGATGAGAACACGTGGCGTACCATGTCTTGAAAAGATGTTTGATTTTAAGAACTTAATCACAGTTTGAGCATCGTTCTTTGGTGTTGCCACTGCTTCTACCCATTTTGATACATAGTCTACCGCAAGCAAAACATAAAGATTTCTATGGGAGGTGATGAAAGGTCCCATGAAATCTATTCCCCATACATCAAAGATTTCAACTTCAAGAATATTATTAAGCGGCATCGCGTCTCTTTTTGATATGTTGCCAGTGAACTGGCATCTGTGACATGACTGGACAAAACGATGACAATCTTTGTGTATGGTAGGCCAATAGAACCCGGATTGAAGAATTTTAGATGCGGTTCTATCGCCTTTAAAGTGACCTCCATAAGGTGAACTATTACAACCTTCAATGATTTTCTCCATTTCACCTTCATGTACACATCTTCTAACCACTTGGTCACTACAAATCTTCCAGAGGTACGGTTCATCACAATAATACTGTTTGGTCTGGTGATTTAATCTTTGTCTTTGTTGTGGGTGGAAATCTTTGGGAAAAACACCACTCACAATGAGGTTGACTAGATCTGCATACCATGGCACAAAAGCACTTTTAATAGCAAAAAGTTGTTCATCAGGGAATACCTCTTTCACCAACAACGGTTCTTTGTTCGCATCAGATCCTTCGAGCCTTGATAAATGATCAGCAACTTGATTTTCGCATCCTTTTCGGTCTCGAATGTCTATGTCGAATTCTTGAAGCAACAGTACCCATCTAATAAGACGTGGCTTAGCGTCCTTTTTCTCCATGAGGTACCTAATAGCTAAATGGTCCGTGTATACAACAGTTTTCTTCCCAACCAGATAGGAACGGAATTTATCAAAAGCATAAACCACGGCCAACATCTCTTTCTCCGTTACTGTATAATTCATCTGGGCAGCGTTGAAAGTCTTACTTGCATAATAAATCGTGTGGAAAATCTTGTCTTTCCTCTGTCCCAACACAACACCCATAGCGTGATCACCAGCATCGCACATAAATTCAAACGGAGCTTTCCAATCAGGAGGTATAACAATAGGTGTAGAGATCAGTTTCTCTTTAATCGTAAAAAACGCTTGAAGACATTCTTCAGTAAAATTAAAAGGAGTATCTTTTTCAAGTAAAGAGCAAAGCGGTTTGTCGATCTTGGAGAAATCTTTAATAAATCTTCGATAAAATCCTGCGTGACCCAAGAAACTTCTCACTCCTTTAACAGAAACTCGAGGAGGTAGTGTTTTGATAACTTCAATTTTAGCACGATCAACCTCCATCCCTGCCTTCGAAACTTTATGTCCCAACACAATTCCCTCTTGAACCATGAAGTGGCATTTATCCCAATTAAGCACAAGATCTTTTTCTCTACATCTCACAAGGACTTTCTCAATATTATTAAAACAATCGTCAAAACTATCTCCAAACACCGAAAAATCATCCATAAAAACCTCCAAATATTTATCAATCATGTCCCAAAATATCGCCATCATGCACCTCTGGAACGTGGCAGGTGCATTGCATAAACCAAACGGCATTCTTCTGTAAGCAAAAGTACCAAACGAACATGTAAAAGTTGTTTTGTGTTGATCGAGGGGATCCACACAAATCTGATTATAACCCGAATATCCGTTTAGGAAACAATAATATTCTCTCCCTGCAATTTTGTCTAGCATCTGATCAATGAATGGTAGCGGGAAGTAATCTTTCTTTGTTGCTTTGTTCAGTCTTCGGTAATCCATGCACACTCGCCACCCCACAACTGGTCTTGATGGTATGGCTTCACCTTGATCATTAAGGATGGTAGTGATACCTCCTTTATTTGGAACACATTGTACTGGACTAACCCAATCACTGCTAGCAATTGGATAGATAATTCCTGCGTCTAACAACTTGATAACTTCCTTCCTCACTACTTCTTTCATAGCTGGCATGAGTCTTCTCTGTCCTTCTATAGATCGCCCACCTTCGTTCTCAAGAATGATTTTGTGTTTGCAAACGGAAGGATTAATTCCCTTGATGTCGGCAATAGTTCATCTGATTGCTTCTTTGTTTGCGCGAAGTACTTGAAGTAACTTCTCCTCTTGAGGACCTGAAAGGTTAGCAGAAATAATAACAGACAAAGTTTTATTCGTACCTAGATATGCATAGCGTAGATGATCTGGAAGTGGTTTTTCTTCAAGAACAGGTGGACATATTATAGATGGTTGTTTCATTAGCTCAATGTCACTTGGTTCTCGAAGTAGTTCTCGCACATTTGATCCTAATGCAGCAACATCTTCAGGGGGAATCTCGAGTTCCTCTGGTGATTCAAGTGCTAAGGCCTCGTCAAGATCATCATCTAAGCTTTCTTCATTGAAAACTTCTTGTGCAATTTTTCCGATGACATCTATTTTGAAACATTCATCTTTTGACTTTGGTAACTTCATAGCCTGAAACACATTGAATCGTATCTGTTCGCCTTGTACTCTCATGATAAACTCACCATTCTCAACATCAATTAGTGTACGCCCCGTGGCTAAGAATGGTCTACCCAAAATGATGGGGACGTTCTTATCCGCGTCGTAGTAAAGAATAATAAAATCACAAGGAAAAATAAAAGAGCCAGCTTTAACTAAAACATCTTCAATTTTACATATTGGTCGTGAAAGGGAGCGATCCGCCATTTGTAATACCACAGATGTGGGTACTACTTCTCCAATATTAAGCTTCTCGAACAGATATCTAGGCATGAGATTGATGCTCGCGCCTAAATCAAATAATGCTTTCCCGGTCCGACTATCTCCAATGCCGATAGGAATTGTAAAACTTCCGGTATCTTCTAATTTTGGTGGCAACTCACTTTGACATATAGCACTGCACTCCCTAGGTAATCCAATTGTTTCCCCAGTCTCTATACTTCGCTTGTTGGAGAGAATGTCTTTCATGAATTTAAGATAGGTTGGCATTCTTTTGAGGGCTTCAACAAGGGGTATATTAACTTCCAATTTCTTCAACATGTCAATGAATTTCATGAATTCCAGGTCATTGTCCTTCTTTTTGACACGTGAAGGGTATGGTGGTGGAGGGCGTGTATTGAGTTCCACTGGTTTTCTTGTCTTTTCAGGTGTCTCGTCTTGGACACTCTTTGGTTTAACTACCTCCTCAACTGTATCTCTGGTTGTTTCTTCCCCCCTCTGTTCTAGAATAGGGATTGGTTCTGGTTCTCGTCTTGGTGGAGGTAGTTGTTTTCCACTTCGCAGTTCAACTGCATGGCAAGAATCGTCTCTAGGAGCAATAGTATCACTTGGGAGTTGCCCTTTCGGCCGATTTTGTAATGAACTCGCCAGATGTGATATAGTATGCTCTAGTTGCTTGATAATCTTCTCCTGGGTTCGAACTTTCTGTTGGCTTTGATTCGTTTTATTTTCAACTGTTTGCATTAATTTAGCCATACTCGAAGTCAAGCTCTGGAGTTGTTCTTGTTTTGCCAATTGCGTTGATTGTTTATGTGGATCTTTCTTTGGTTCTTGACAAATTCTCTCAATAATGGGTGCCTTTTTCTGAACAGGTTGTGGTGGATTATAAGATTGAGGTTGGGGTTTATGATAAGTCTCTTACTTTCTGACCCAACTCTTTTGCTGTGGGGGTTGTTGATAATTAGTGTAGCTGTCTTGAGGATAATCATAACCAGAGTAATAGTTATCTTGAGGATATTGAACGGAAGCTACTGCTGGATTATTCATACACCCTTCCCACACGTGATTTCTTGATGCACAACCAGGACATGAAGGAATTGTGCGTACCGTATTCACCTGAGCAATTGTTCGGGCTTGTTCTTGTAGTTCTTCGAGTTGTTTAGCCAATTCCTTAAGCTTCAGATATTCTGAATTGTTTTCTTTTGTTATTCTTTTTGGCCAACTTCTCTCGTTCTCAAGAATTCTTTCCATCCCCAACTCAGCTTCTTTAGGATCTAGCAACACAAAACCTGTGTTTCCTAACGAAACAGCTTTCTCTCTTGATTTATCATTAAGGCCTCCATAAAACAAGGTTAAATAATATTCCGGCGAGGATCGATGGTATGGACATCTCGCCTTCTTTTCTGTAAATCTTAACCATGCTTCACCCAAACTCTCTTCATCTTTCTGTATAAATTGTTCAAGTTCTAGCATATCTTTTAAACGTCTACTAACCGGATAAAAATGGTCTAGGAATCTTGCTTGAAGCTTGTCCCAATCTGGAATAACATGAGGGTATTGGGTATCATAACAATCGCTTGCACATCCGGTCAAGAAGAACTGGAACATCAGGTAATATAATTGTTCCCTAGTAACTCCTCTTACGATATAAGCATCACAGATCTGCATGAATTTCTGAATATATCGGATCGGATCTTGATGTGCAACTCCGCTGAATAATCCATGAGATGCAAACTGAGTTAGCATCCCTGGATCAGGTTTAAATTTCACGGCTTGGATTTCTGGAGCACGAATTCCTCGTGGCTCCACTCTGAACGCGATGGGTAGCTCAAGTCTCCTTGGGTTCTCCATCTGTAACTAAATCTGAAAAACAAAAACTAAAAACAAAAGCGTAAAATAGAACTAACTAAAAATAAAAGCACAAGATATATGCACAAGGACTAACGATGTAGTCCCCGGCAGCGGCGCCAAAAACTTGGTGGGGCCTAGGGTGTGATAAAATAAGATATAAGTAAAGTGCAAAAACACCCTAGAACTACACGGTTCTGCAAGTATATAGATCGTATGCAAGTTTTAGATTTAGATTCATTCCGCAGAGACTACGAAGGTTAGAAGAATCTTATGCAAATACCAAGTGCAAATTAAAGCTAGAACAACTAAACGCAATTAAAAGTAAAGACAAATAAAGATGGATTGATTTTCTAATTAACTAAATTAAACTAAGAATTAAAAGACAGAAAATAAATATGAAAGAGAAGTGATTTGAGAATATAGCTCAAGTTATTAGCATGTAATCCCCACTAGTTTTGCCGTTCTAAACATGTAAGGGTGAATTATGTAGTATTTCCCTAATCGGTCCCAATTCGCTATCGGTAGTTTAAAATAGGATTTACCTGTGTCAATAAGGCTTCCTAAGCAAACTTTTCCTGTAATTGGTAAATAGTCACAAGAACTAAACCATAGTGATTATCTAGCTAGGTTGGGTTGTCAGATCAGACCTAAGACTAGACGTTATGTGCTAAACATGCAATTAAACACCGTTGTCAATGGTGATCTAATTACTAGATGGTAATTCTAATGGCTGCAGTCCACAAGAACACAAAATATAAATCTAAACACATAAACAGAGAATAAAAACTATAATTCTATTTAAAACATTAAATTCCCAAATTAGATAGATGTCAATCAAAACTACGGTTCATACATATATGCTAACTCTCAAGCTAAAGAAATTAGTTCATTAAAAAGAAAAGAAAGAAATTACAAATCTAAAGGTAGGAGAAGACATAATGATGAACAGCTCCTTCCAGACTTTCTCTTGTTTTGTAAGCTTCCTCTTGGTTTAAGGTTTCACCAAGGATGATTTAAGAGTGTTAAGAGGCTGTATTTATAGTGTATAGGTGACCTAATTCGTTTCTTGAAGATAACTCTAAGTAACAGACTCCTGGCCCAACTCAAATTCGTAAGGAAATAAAGATAAACACTGCTGGACCGTTTTGAGCGTATCTTCTTCGTTATTGGTCGGTTTGAGCTCCATAAGATACCAAAAGAATCGTAACAGGATTATCTCTAACCCTATGAAAGAAATCTTCCAAAATCGGCCTATTTCTTAGGTAAATAACACTTCTTTAGGCGTGTGCTGCAGAAATTCAGATTAGGCAGTTTTTCCTTTTCCATGTTTTTAGCCTTTGTTTCCTTTATCTCCAATTTCCATGCAAATCTCTTTCCATAAGTTGTAGTCTTTGACTTGGACTCTAATTAATCTCCATAATTATGTTTAAAGCTTCACACTAAATAAACAATTAAACCCAATATGCTCTAAAAATATTATGCTACTAAATCAAGACTCAAAATAGGAAAGTGCACTAAACTAAGCTAAAATCAACCTATAAACTAATAAATAAGCCTAAAATGATGTATCAGAAGTATATTTTATTATCACAAATGAGGAGACATCAGAATTATATGTTTTAATCTGATATTAGCTTCTTACCTATATTTTTGTTTATGTGTTTTGACTTATTGCATGTCCTAGAACTGATCACTTTAGGCTTTCTTAATAGTAGTTAGATGTTCACCTTAACTGGGTGTCTAATTATTGAAACACCACATAAAGTCTAGTGTCGACATTGGTCTTGACAACACTAATTCTAGCTAGATAGTCATTGGGGTATGTTTTCACCACTATCATCATGTTTGGAATTGAATTGCTTAGGGCCTTGGTGGCGCTTGATAACCCTAGGTTTAAGCTGCCTCATGATGTGTCTGTAGCCCCCTTAGTCGCTCTCCAGGTCTAAGGTATAGGAATTTAGAATCCTGACTAAGTATCTAAGATCTAATTATCTCCCTTATTAACTAGATTTGATAGAAAAAATTAGAAGGATTAGTGCATACTAGCAAAACTTAAGCTATACGTCTCATCTCGTATTTCTTCGTATTTATTTTATTGTCTTTAATTTTCCGTAGTTTAATTAGTATTCTCTCAATCAATCATATTTATTTTCAGTCTTTTAATTAATTACACTCTACTTTTGATATTTGCTCATTCGTATATCACACTAAGTCCCTGACAACGAATCTAACTTATCAATAAAACTTGCATACATCATGTAATACTTGCAATACCGTGCTTGTCTAGGGTGAAAGTGCATTGTTTTCTGGCTTATATTTATCTTATTTTTCTAACACCCTAGGCGACACCAAGTTTTTGGCGCCGCTGCCGCGGACTTGTGTCTTGTTAGCGTGTGGGCTATCTATTTCGAGTAGTAGTTTTTAGTTAATTTTTATTTTTCCGGATTTACGATTGTGGTTTCCTTTAGTCTTTTTCAGGTTTTAACCGTGTTTAATTATTGGCCTCCGTTACCGGAGCTTCAGAAGATCTTCAGAGGTTATAACAAACGTCTTCGCGAGGAAAGAGACTTATGAAGAAATATGGCAGACATACGAGATCCATTAGATCCACCAATAGATCCACCACTTGTCCCACCATGACAACAACAAGTGCCACCAGAAGGAAGAGGTAATGGGAACAACAATGTCAATCAGAACCGAGTTGAACAAGACCTTCCAGGTTTGAGAGTGCCGGTTCATGTTCAACCGATAGGTTACCTTCCTCCGGAGATCCAATATATCAAATTTCGACCCGATCCGGGTATGCTCAGTCAGTTCAAAGTTTTGGACTTTACAGTGGTACATCAATTCAAGATCCGTTAAGAGCGATTCAGAAGTTTATGCAGATTTGTGATGCTTATGTTACTCCAGGCATTACACGCGAGCAACTGTATTGTCATATGTTTTCGTTCCTTCTGACCGGTAGAGTTGGTGAGTGGCTAGATAGGCAACCACCAGGGACAATTAATTCATGGACAGAACTTCAAACTGCTTTATTTAACCGTTTTTATCCGAAGAGTATGAGACTCAAAGACCAAAGCGAACTTGCAAAGTTTTGTTAAGAAGATGGAGAAGAAGTAGGAGAAGCATGGACAAGGTTTCAACAGAAGTTAGCTAGATGTCGGCTCCATGGTTATACCCCCCTCTCTACAGTTAGCTATATTATATGAAGGTATCAACAGAGAGAGTAGATTGAAGGTGGATAACCTTGGGAAAGGAAATTTCGTGTCCATGGACCCTGCTGAAGCCACCGAGGTTTTAGAAAATTGCATTGAACAAGAAAGGAGTTGGCATCTTCGCGAGCTCCTATTACCAAAACCCGAGGTACGCTTCGATTAGACGCAGCGACTGCAAACTCAGCTCAACTATCCGCATTAGAAAATCAAATCAAAGAACTTAAGCTTGAGATGCAGAGAAATTTTGCCGCAGCGAATGTAGTGCAAGAAGCACAAGATTGTCCTCATTGTCAGGCAATGAATCATACATGGGAAGAGTGCGAAGGAAATCCACAATCTGTTTATTTCATATCCAACCGAGGAGGTTATCAATTTGGTAACAGAAATCAGCCGGGTATGCAGTATTCAAATCCACAGGGAGCCGCTACTCCTGGTCATTATCAACCACATCCCCAGAACAACTTTTTCCAACCAAGAGGTCAATATCAGAATCAAAATCAGTATCAAAATAGACCTGCTCCCCACAACAACCTGTTCAAGATGCCTATACCGATTCGTTAGCTCAGAAAGCTTTACCACAGTATCCTCAAGAGGGAGCTGTGAATAATCAACAATTAACGAAGTTTATGGATCTTATGACCACTAATATGCATTCCCAGAGTGAGAAGTTACGAGTACAAGAAGCTTCAATTCATATTTTAGGTACTCAAGTAGAACAAATGAACAAATTCCTAACAAGCATTATGGAACAAAAAGAATTGAAGGCTATCGAAGGAGGTGATGACAATGTTGGGTTCGAAGCTTGTAAGGCTATTTGCCTTGAGATTGAAGAAAAGAAGGAAGTACCACATGCTGCCGAAAGTACCGTAGAAGTTCCAAGTACCGAAGAAGAACCAACCAAGTCTAGCCCCGTGGACTCTAACTATTCAGAGAGTGATGTGGAGGAAGATTCAGAAAAATCCGAATTTATTTAGCTTCTGAAGGATATGCAAGAAAAGATTAGATCGGTAATGGAGATTCAAGTTGAGCGAGCTAAAGATAAAGAGGAAGAAGCCTCAACAGAACCAAGAGTTGAAGTTGCACCTACTGTGCAAGAACAGAAAGAAGAAGAGAAGGTGGAATCGCCACCAGTGGTTCAAACAGTGTCATCAACCATTCCCGATACAAATCCGAAGGATGACACTGAACTCAAGACATTTGTAGAGGCGTACACTCCTGAAAATATAAACTCCCAAATGCTTGAGATTGCGAAGAAAGGGCTTACACCGCAACAAGTTTTTACGCAAGTTATTTCTGAGAAAGAAGCGAGTATTGAAGCCAAGAGAGATAACTTGAGAGTCTAAAAAAGAAATGAAAAAGAGTTACCACTGAAGTTCAAAGATCCGGAAAGTTTTAACCTTCCTATTCAAATAAATTGTATGCTCAAGGTGAAAGCTATGTATGATGTGGGTTCAGGTGTGAATCTTATGCCTAAGTCCGTGTTCGAGAGACTTGGACTTCAGAAATCAGAGAAAGCTCCAATGAAGTTGCAGTTTGGTGACAACTCGGTTACCAAGACATGGGGAACAGTGGAAGACGTTCTTGTCAGAGCAGGTAGTATCGCCATCCCTACTGATTTTGTTATACTTAATTTTGATGCAGATAAGCAGGTTCCAATCATACTTGGACAGCCTTTCAGGCCACAAGTCAGAGTGTCATCAACTTCTAAGAAGGGACCATCACCCTTCATGCTAAAAACGTATCTGAGACCTTCTATGTCTTGGGTAAGAAACTGAGGAAGTTAGATCCCACCGTTCCTATCATCCACAGCCTTTCATATCACAAAGTCCCTACAGAGAAGATCCATGTAAAACCTGTGGATAGTGAGCCAAACATTGAGTTTGGGGTTGGCCATGAAATTATATGGAACGCTCACAAACGCGAAAATAGGCCACGAAATTACAAAGACTCGTGGATGGGACCATTCATTGTCACTAAGGTTGTTTCAGCTAAGGTGATAGAAATCAGACCCAAGAATGGGATCAAGTGCAGATTAGTTGACGTTCATAGCCTTACTCGTTGTTGGGGAGGTTATATTGGCAATTCTTGATATAGGTAACGCGTCTAACTTTAAAAGACGTTAAATAAAAGTGATGTACGGGAGACAACCCGCAATTTTTTTTATGTTTTTATGTCTTTAGTTTGTGTTTAATTTAGATGTTTTTAGTTGATAATGCATATTTGAGAAAGGTATTAGTGTTTTTGATGTTTAGGTGTTAAAGAAATCGAGTTTTGGAAAGAAAAACGAAATTCTTTGGAATATTCAGACAGCACCACAGGCATGCCGGCCATTAACACAAGTAAGCCGGCGGTCAGAAAACCCGAGACCACGGGTAAGGCCACGTGTTCAAGACAGAAGATCGAAAATAGAGAGATGCCAGCACCGGCATGCCGGGCTATATTACCGGTATGTCAGACAAGTCAAAAACCCGTGCCCACGGGTGTCCTCACGTGTACAAGACAGAATATTAAGTTTTCGAGTATCAACAGCACTGGCATGCCGGGCCCTATGGCCGGTATGCCTGCCAGGTAAAAACCTGTGCCCACGTGTCTTCGCCTCGCGTATTTTGCCGTAACTCAGAATCCAAGAGCTCCAGCACCGGCATGCCGGGCCATACGGCCGGTATGCCGCCCAGCGCCGCTGGAAAAAGGAAAAAGCTTCGTTTTTTAGGTTATAACCCCGACATGTTCCATTTATATATCATAAACACTTTTGGTCTAGACGCTTGGACCCTTGTAGTTCCTCATGAAGTAAGTAATTGACCATCTCTTATATTTTTTCTTGTTGTTAAATTGAAGACTGAAATATATTTTTTATAGGATTGCTGAGACTATGATGAGGCTTGGTGGTCCTTGGTCCTTTGTTATCTTGAACCCATCCTTCATTGTATACAGTTTTCTCATGAGTCCCAAGAGTTATTACTTGGCCTTTGTTGGATTTTTTTATTGGGTGTTGTTCCTTTGATAGCCAATCTTTCTTCATGTTTACTATATTTGATCTAGCTAACATGTGGCCCGTCATTTTGCAATGTGATCAAATTATAGGTTTCCATATATATTAAACCTCAACTTCATCTACTCTTCCATCTCGCATAGCCAGGTCAATACTTTCTATGACTTCTCTATGCATAACTATTCCCACACATATTCTTCCATACCTTAACCTTGTATGTGTTGTTGTGACCTCATCTGTCTACACTGGATAGTCTGTGGGACTTTCAACTAAAGTTAATCCTTTATGTGGCCATAATTTTCCTGTGATATCTACCTTTACTGGAACCTTTGTTACTCTAAACTTCTAAAACTGTATTTTTTTAGTCTATTACCCTAGTATAAGTTGTCTATTATTACCATTCCAAAGGTTTCAAAGGTCCTTGAAAATTGCATCTTCACTCTCCAATTTTAAAACAAAAAATCCTTGCCATGATGTGCTTATTTTTACTTTACCAAAAGACTTCCATAGTGTGTCAAAAATGTTCTTAACCATGTAAAATGGTTGTGGTTTTTCCGACTTTAACCCCACAATGAAATTTTACTAGGCTATACAACCTTTCTCTTGTATTTCTTTTAAGAATGTCATTGTGATTCTACCATTTAACACGATAAGTTCAATATACTCATGCTTGATATATACTCTATTATTTCCATTAAAAGGCGTTGGCCATGCCTTTGCGGATGACTTAATAGATGTAGTTATCTTAGGCGATAGAACCCCTTTCTTTAATGGTTTGACCGAACATTCCACAGCTCTGTCGAATGGATTTTGAGTTTGGGAAAATTGTTTGAACATGTTTCATTAAACCTCACTACTTTCACACTTGTATTTTCAACCATGCTAACCTTTTGATTAGATTCAGGTGATTCAATCTCCATATGAATAGGGCTCACAATCATCAACAACATGGTAACCCCAGTTTTTGTCATGCTAGTCATTGATGGATGAGGTACAGGTTTGTTTACATTTTTATTTGCAGTATCATATGTGATATTTTAATTAAATTGTTTGTATTTCTTCCTAAAAGAGCCATTGGAAGGATAAGTATATATTGGAACCTATCACAGGCTTTTTGAATAAACAGATATTTAAAGAAGCAATGTATTTAAAAGCTTAAACCAAATAGATAAAGAAAGTGAGTAAGGAGAAGTATGGTCGAAGATCTCCACCAACTATGTATGCATGTTAGTCTTAATAACATGATGTTAGGTTCACAATTGGCACCTAAGTAGATAGTATTTAGGTTCTCTTACATGGTTTTAGTTGCTAGCATGTATCGGATATATACGAGTTGGTAGAACAATTTGAGATAATTTTAGTTAAGTGTTTAGATCCTATGTACCTGGATGATAGAAATCCATAGATGAAGCTATAAATAGAACAGTACAGATAAAACCCAAGTCAAGTTAGAAAAGGAGCCAAAAGTACGTAAGAAACTCAACAAAGAAAAATGGGCATAACACTTCCATCAACATGGAAATTTCACGACAAATAATTGGAGAAGATTCTGATCAATAACTTACACACAAGAAATCTCTTTAATTTTACAACACATGAGAAGAAACATTTCTAAATCAAAGTTTAATTGAAGAAGTTATGGGTATTTTACTATGAAGACCCAATACGCCCAAAATTTACAATAATTGAGTCAATTTTAACTCGCTTATGTCTGACCAACTGAAGTAAAAAATAGAAAAGGTCAAAAAGTAAAGTCAAACACCAATTCAAGGTACAAGATGAGCTTAAAGTCACTTTAGCAAGTTGAAATATTTATTGGTAAAGTCTTGATGTTACATTGTGTCACTCACCATGGGAAATTGGTTAAAAATTTTGAATAAAATCCTTTTGATTCGAAAATATCTTGAAGCTAGTGTTGCGTGTGAAGTTACGTAAGTCAATTTGGAGTTGAGACGAAAAAATTATGCCATTTTCTTCAACCGTGGTTTGAACGAGTACATCACAAACTAAAAACGTGGTGGGCTATATCTAACCTTATTAAGCAAGCTCATGGAGGCTCTGAACGTTTTTAGTTACTATATAAGTCATATATATTCTAAAAAGAAAACTAACACACTCCACACTTAATTTTACATATTTTTTAATAAGATTAAATGTTGAACAGGAGCATAAGAAAGGGAATGAAAGGGGTTTTCACCAAAAATCACCATTCTTCCTCATAAGAGCTTCGAATCCATTCATTCCAAAGAGTAACATTATTTTAGTTGTGTTTTTAAACATGATTCTAGTATTACTCTTCATTGTTTTTAATTATTTGAGTATGAACTAAATCCTCATTTCTTGAAGATTGTGATTATGTAAGAACCTTAATTGATTCTATTTGATGTTCTTTTAATCTTATCTTGACTGAATAGTGATTAGCCTAAGTAATTAGACTTGCATCCGGAAGAGGGTTCCAATTATGGATTAGTGTATACACGCTTAGTTCTCTTAGTGAGCCAGCATATCTTGAATAGCAACGTAGCCGCCAGGGTTTAAAATTTAATCTATCAAAATCTAAGTACGTGAGATTCCTAAGTCGATGCTTACGGGAGTTAGAAAGTCTTTAAAATCTGGTTAATATAAACAACTAATTCACCCTTATATCTAGAACATCATAACTAAAACGCTTTTGGAGTACTATCATTCCTTAAGTTCCCATGTTTGAAAACTTTGTTTTAATTAATTGTTTTTCCATTCTATTAGTTTAATTTCATGAATTAATATTTGTCTTTTACATTATTATACCAAAAATACTTCTTCATCTTCTTTTCCATTCCGTTTCTCTACAAACTATTCACTATAATACTAGGAAACACCTCGACTTAACAGGGAAAATCCTTGAGGAGACGCTACATCTCCGGACTTATTTTTATTACTTAACAAGAACCCGTACACTTTCGTAAATTTACTTCCTTCGTAAGTGTTGATTTTTACCACACCCAAGGGAACAACAATATATATATATATATATATATATATATATATATATATATATATATATATATATATATATATATATATATATATATATCCCTAAGGGGGTATAAAGAAGGGCCGGGATCGATTCTTAGCCAAAAATATGTCACGAGCGACGCTCCAGATCGTTTCGTTACTTAAGCAATTAAAATCTTCCAAAAATGCCCTTACTATATATACTACCTATTAAAAGAAAATTCTAAAAATATTACTCCCTCCGTTTTATAATGTTTGTCCACTTACTAAAAATGTAATTTCAAAATGTTTGTCCACTTAGAATATCAAGACACTTTTTCCCTCTTTTTTCCACTATTACCCCTATTAAAGAAATTAAATTTATGTTCCCAATACATATTTAAGATACAAGACACTTTATGGAGGGTACTTGAGAGTAATAATTATATTTCTTAATTTGTGTGAAAAGCAAAGTGGACAAACATTTTGAAACATTTTGAAACCGAGGGAGTACCTTATACAATCACTCAGCTCATCCCCTTTCTCTCTCTTCGGAAATTATGGAGGGTGCTTGTTATGTTTTGATACTGGTCTACTAGTGTGTCATAATTCTAGTCGAAAGGATATTGGACGTAGCTAAGTATATATGCTCCTAGGGATGAGTCAAGATGGAATCTATCAACTCTAGGTAAAGAGTTTGAGCTCTACGATGTCATAAGATTATAACGATTGTGTCGAATCCTTGGCCAAGGTGATCGAATGAATGAATAAAGGAGTTTCTTAGGTCATTCGTCAATCGTTGATAATCGACGTGTAACGTAGTTGATTTTCTAATGGGATTTGACAGTTGTACCATATCCCAGGATGATCCGGAGCTGTAAAGATAGAGGGAATACGTGTATGATCCTTTACCGGGTCCTTTGTACATAGTTACTTCACGTTATCCGGTCGTTGAGGAGTGTTGTTAGACGCCAACCTCGATTAGTAGTTCATTAAGTTAACTACTACCGGTTTAACGATGAACCCACGTAGTCGCACACTAACGAGTGTATTGATCTTGCTTCATGTCGTTAATTAATTTTATTATTAGATAATAAATATTAATTAAATATATACTTGGAATATTGGTATGTTAATTTGCTAGAACAATTTAATATTCTAATATAAGACCGAACTAAGACAAAAAGGAAAAGAAAAAATTTACAAGTTTGTGGATCGAACCACAAATCTCTAGTAATGTGAAATGTGTCACTAACCGCTAGGCTAGTCAATTGGTTTTGTATAATGTTGAAGGTCCAAGTCCACTTCACAAGTGGTAATGGACTAGATTATTAAGATAATCAATTTCATTATACGTTCCTTCCTGACTTTTCCATTCTTGTCTTTTCATTTTCTTCTCTTGAATTATAAGTATAATGAGAAATCATTATACACATAACTTTTCATCAGTTTTTTTTCCAAGAAAAAACCCACAAGAAATAAAAGTCTTTTGTCTCCAAGCTAGAATTGTGATTCTGGAAGTAAGGCTCAGTGTGCAAAGCGTGGAGGATTCAAGCTTTTGAAGCTGGTATTAAACAATTCGATTTTCATACAGTATGTAATCGAATTTTTCTTTTTCTTAAATTCTTAAATCGCAGCTAGATGTTTTTTTAATTGCAATTTTGTTTCCGCCAAATTATATTTTGATATAATGAAATTGCAATTTTTCTTCATTTGGTATCAGAGCCAATTGTTGGTATTTATATACAGATATTATTTGATAATATTTATCTTTGTAATTGGATTATATATATAATTTTTTTTTAGCCCAGCGAAAAAAAAAGAAGAGGATCTTCGTTATCCTATGTGATGTGTTACAGGTTTCATGGGACACTTATTAGCTTTGTAAATCGTTTACTGTGGCCGCTATTTTTTTTAATTGCTTTATTGTAATTGATAATGTATCACATGGTTTTGTGAAACATTTTGTGCTTTGTAAATCGTTTACTGTAGCCGCCATTAGTTTTTTTTTTATGTGTGAATCCTTGTCCATTGGTGTTGTTCATCAAAGAAAATGGTTGTGTCACTGTATTGAAAGAAAAAAAATTGTTTTCATTCTTCTGTTCAGTGATTTTACAATAAGAATTGGGTTTTTTGTTTTATTGGCATTTTTCAATAAGAATTTTAAAAGTCAAACTTTTTCTTTATTTCATTCGATAAGAAAAAAAGGGAAACCCAATTGCATGTTTTTGGTTGGCTCTGTTATGTTACTGCACGTTTTCTTTTTATGAAAATTGTTTTCAACACTTGGATGGTTTTGTTCAAAAAAAAAAAAGGTATCTTTCTTTAATTTTTTTTTTGTTTTTCATTACCGAGAAAGTGTACGGAGATATTACATATGATAAGGTGTATTTTATGTACTTTCATGTTTTCTCTGGTAATTAAAAAGAAAAGGAAAATCATGTTGTGCACTTTAGTATGTGCTGGTTAAAGAAAAAAAATTGTTTTTCTTTTTAGCACCATTTGTTTTATCCGTATAAAATAGAAAAAAAAATTCAGAACGTTTGTTTTTTTTAATGGAGCTAATTTTTTTTTAAGGAAAGAGTTTAGTATATATTTGATATACTAATTTTGTATTTTAGTTGAGTATATAAAAAAGTATTGTTTTAGAAATTTACTACTTTTTATTAATTAATTGGTTGATTAATATTTTTTGTAATAAAATACATACTATAGCTATATTTGGTGAAATATAGTGGTATTACATATTATTAAAATTGTTTTAGTAATAATTTTTTCCTTAAATAATAAAACAAATGCTTAGATTATGAATACTAGGCTATTCCCACTTCATATTGAAATTATTGAGTTTATTATAAACAATATATATGATATTTCGTGAGACTTGTCCATCGCAAGTAGAGTTTTAATTTTGTTAAGTTTACAAATTTTGATTTGACTACCAGGTGGACTTGTAGTTCGAGTACAAATTATAAAAACCCTAGATTGTTTGATAATAGAATTTACTTATTCATTTCACGTTTTTATATGAAATGTCAAAATATGGATGATCTTACGAGAGAAATGCTTGTTTGGACAACCCAGAGAGAGAAATGATCTTACAAACAAATAATTTCACGTTTTTAGTCTGGACAACCCAGAGGATGTGAGATTAATAACATTCGATTATAGGATGGATTAACTCAACAAAACTAATTAGAAACGACCTGACTACCAGGGGGCTAAATAGTTTTGAGTCTCTTTTTTTATATGATAAAATTGGTAATGTACCACACTTTAATTATAAGTGAGAAACGACCTGACTACCACGGGGCTCATTCATGTTTTAAAGTTTCCATTTATTTACTTTAATTATGCATGATAAACGACCTGACTACCAAGGGCCTCATTCATGTATTAAAGTTTCCAATTATATATCTCTTAGATAATAGTCCATATCTTTGACAGTTATATAATAGTGTTCTTAAAGCATTGTTTCCTATACCTTCCAATGATTAGATTTCTCAGTATTTCTGCTAAATCACTTCTCAAATCATCCCAAGTTGGTTAGGTAATCTCAAGGATTATGACTGCAACTTGAGAGTCTTTCTTATGCACATAAAACTCATTGATATGTTAAATGAGTTGTTGACTAAATTATCTCTTGAGGATGCATAGAATGTATGTGATGCATGTCTAAAGTAATAAGAAATTAGTAATGGTACTAAGTTTATATTCTTGTATCCATGAGTTATGAACTCCAAAAGATATTTTAAGCATGATATTCCCATGAATCCTTAAATATCTTTAGAAGATGTATAAGTAACTTAGTATGACCTTTAGATACCAGTTATCTAATACCAAGAAACAAGGTAAGAGCATTAATGGAAATTGTTTCTGTAATTTCTTGAACTTCTATTAATTACTCGAAAAGGGTATTGGATACTCGTAGTAGTCTAGGAATATGCAAAATGTTGCATACTCTAAAGATTAATAGACAAATAAGAATAAGAGAAGTTAAATTATAATATCGGTAATGGAGCAATTGTTGCAACCACAATTGTAATAACTAATTCTTTAAAGATGCATATGGCAAAACATATTGTAAGAAAACTATTTTTGTTCGTAAACTGTTTTTCGAAAAAAATGGTCATTTGATCATAAGATAGCTATGGTGTATTAATGTAATATAAAATGACCAATGGAGTTTTTCATAGTGATGAATTACACCCCATTGGATACTTACAATATGGTGATTATAATTGCCTAAAGTAACTACGTAACAGTGTTAAAATTGTTTCTGGTCATAAATCAAAATAGATAATCGTACTAATCAAACCTTATCTTTGGTGTTATAGACTAAGTCATAAATTGTGAGAAAAAGTTTACTAGTTTCACAAGGAAGATTTCCTTGAAGAATATGACTTTGAATCATATTAAACTTGTGAGACTTATCTCAATGAAATATGACTAAATCTCATTTTGATGAAAATAGAGATAATGTTAATGAGTTCTTTGTCCACTATATATTGATGTATGTGGCCAGTCTAAACTTTAGCCAAAGATAGATATTATTACTTCATCTCCTTCACAAACTATATAACAGATATATATGTGTTTACCAAATTTAACACCAATATAAATAATTTCAAATGTTCAAATTACTATTGAGTGAAGTTGATAGCAAGTATATAAGAGTATGAAGGAAGTAAGATATCAACATGTATAGGTGAATATCTTAGCAATGAATTAATAGATTATCTATGACAAAATTAGATTTTGTCTCAATGATTCACTAAGTTTTAAATATTCCTATGGGATTATGTTTTAAAGTCAATTGAATATTTAATGAATTCTTAGGTCCCACTAAATAGTCGATGAAATCTATTGTGGTATGGAGATGATATAAATCAAACCTTAAAATGTAGAATTTGAAATGTTTGATTTATACTAAACGACTTATAATGTCTAAGCTTGAGTTGATATCTTTCAAATATAGATTTTTTGGATACCAAAAGAAAATAACGAGGTAATATTTTCACACCATACTGAACACAAAGGGTTTGTGGTAAGGCAGACAACCTTTATAGATTGGAATTCCATAGTGAAGGAATTCATAATGTGGAAATAGATCATAATGAAATAAAGATTTCAGAGTTATTTATACAAGCTAAAGAGCATTTTATGCATGCCAATCTTTCTTTCCTTGATGAGTTAATAGTTTCATTTAAGGTTCAAGTCTCACACTTTGAGGAATTAGGGACGATTAATGAACCTTTCTTAGAAAAGGAAGTTAACAAATCAAGAGAAAGAAGAATTTATTGTACACAAGCCTCCTATAGGTTATATAGATATCACCATACACCAAAATTAACTGTAATAATGGTGATAGTTTGATGAGAAAATCATATAGATGAAAACCCCATCAAGTAATGATCCTAAATCCCTATGAAGAGGCTATGACTAGTCTAGATAGTGACAAGTGGTTAAGAACCATAGAATCTGAATTAATATCTATAAGGATCAACAAAGTATAGTACTTTGGTTGAATATTTAATAGATATAAGATCCATTTATAGTAAATGGGTGCTAGGGAAATGATTGGAGTATACGGTAAGGTAGAGACCCATAACGTCCTTCTAATTGCTAAGCGTTTAAATCAAAAGGAAAACATCAGTTATGGTGAATTCCTTTTCTCATAGTAATGCTTAGTTTATTTCAGATTCTTCGATTGGTAACTACATACTATTATTTTGAGATATGGTAATATCATGTGAAAAATAGTTTTCACTAAATAGGAATTTATGACGTCCTTAAGACCAATCCTAAAGGTCTAATATTTCCATTTACTCATAATAAAATATGTAAGTTCCAAAATACATTTAATGGGTTCAGAAAAGGTCACTAAGTTGGATTATTCTATTTCATACAATAAAATAGTTTGATTTTATGATTTTAGAATAAAAGTCAGAATAAAAGTCATAAGAGTACAAAGGACTAGTGGGAGTACACTTATCTTCCTAATGTTATATGTAGATGACATATTATCACATAGGGATATGATATACCAACCAAGCAATTAACCAAGTTTTTGATTGTTAAATAGTTCTCCATGAAATATTTAGGATAGTAGCTTATATTCTTTGAATTGAAATCTACAGCGATAGATCAAAGAAGCTACTTCACCTATATCAATCTTACTACATTTATACTTTTTTAGAAGTATCGCATAGAAATTTCAAGAGGATCTGTTCGACAATAGGCTTTGGAGTTACTCTTAATGTTAGGGTTTGTTCTAGGACCCTAAAAATAAGAGAATGAATGTGTATAGTCCTATTTTTTAAAACAATAAGGATCTATCTAACACACCATGAAAAATGTATAAGACCTAAAGTACACTACACGCTAGGAGTAGCGAGTAGGTATGAAGGTAACCTTGATGAGGAATGTTGGAAAGTAGTAAAGACTATCCTTAAGTACTTAAGAAGTATTAAGGACCAATTCCTCATATGTGGAGAATATAAGTTGAAGCTAATTGGGTATATAGATGCTTGTTTTGCTTCAAACGTGGGTGATAGCAAATCAAGATATGGTTGTGTCTATATAGAGGAGAAGTAAATTGGAATAGTTCCAATCAAGACACTGTAGCAGATTTCGGTTACTAGAAGTAGAATACATAGCAGCATAAGATGCAACTATGCTAGTTGTTTGGATAAAATAGTTCTTTATATATACATAGTGTGGTTTCACAATGTAGATATTGTTTCTTTATACAATGACAATATTTGAGATATTGTATGATTAAAGAAACCTAGAATAAACTATAGATCCAAACAAATTCTACAATAGTACCGCTTGATTCGAAATATAATTGAACATGAAGATGTTCACATTCAATAGGTAGAAGAAGGAACACGATGTATATCTATTCATCTAAGTCGACTATCAGAAGAGTCTGATGAGAACAAACTGTTTATGAATTATGGTACTTGAACAATTGGGTCTAGGCCAAGTGGGAGATTGTTGGAATTATGCCCTAGCCACGATCGTCTTGTAATGAATTGAACACAAGTGTTTATTGTACACAATAATAGTTATCCATACAGGTTTGATTAAAGAAATTGTTTCCTTGAATCTATGACAAGCATTTATAATTATGGTATTAATCTACATAATACAAAGGTAAATCCTTGATTAAGTTACGAACTAGATATCATAAGGTGTTATGATAATAAGAATCTAGCTTATATGACTTATTAATCTAAACTTGTTCTTAATCGTAGGATCATCGAGTTTGGACCTCCATGATCCAGTTAGATTAATATGTAGCTAACAAGTATTTATTGGATACATATCGGTAGTTCTCGATTACCGAGTTAGGTGCATAGATAATGCACATAGATATGTGATTATCGAACTGACTAAAACTAGAGATTCCTAATGGTTAATTACCTTGAACTGTCAAATAGGTTAATCTCTATAAGGATTTTTATTCTTGTAATCCTTTGACCTGAGATCATCACTATAGTTGTGTATGTGCTTGTTATGTTTTGATACTGGACTACTAGTGAGTCATAATGCTAGTCGAAAGGATATTGGATGTAGCTAAGTATATATGCTCCTAGGAATGAGTCAAGATGGAATCTATCAACTCTAGGTAAAGATTTTGAGCTCTACGATGTCATAAGATTATAACGATTGTATCGAATCCTTGGCCAAGGTGATAGAATGAATGAATAAAGGAGTTTCTTAGGTCATTCGTCAATCGTTGATAATCGACGTGTAACGTAGTTGATTTTCTAATGGGATTTGACAGTTGTACCATATCCCATGATGATCCGGAGCTGTAAAGATAGAGGGAATACGTGTATGATCCTTTACCGGGTCCTTTGTACAGAGTTACTTCACGTTATTCGGTCGTTGAGGAGTGTTGTTAGACGCCAACCTTGATTAGTAGTTCATTAAGTTAAATACTACCGGTTTAACGATGAACCCACGTAGTCGCACACTAACGAGTGTATTGATCTTGCTTCATGTCGTTAATTAATTTTATTATTAGATAATAAATATTAATTAAATATATACTTGGAATATTGGTATATTAATTTGCTAGCACAATTTAATATTCTAATATAAGACCGAACTAAGACAAAAAGGAAAAAAAAAATTGACAAGTTTGTGGATTGAACCACGGACCTCTAGTAATGTGAAATGTGTCACTAACCGCTAGGCTAGTCAATTAGTTTTGTATAATGTAGAAGGTCCAAGTCCACTTCACAAGTGGTAATGGACTAGATTATTAAGATAATCAATTTCATTATACGTTCCATCCTGACTTTTCCATTCTTGTCTTTTCATTTTCTTTTCTTGAGTTATAAGTATAATGAGAAATCATTATACACATAACTTTTCATCAGTTTTTCTTCCAAGAAAAAACCCACAAGAAATAAAAGGTATTTTGTATCCAAGCTAGAATTGTGATTCTGGAAGTAAGGCTCAAGTTCGGTGTGCAAAGCGTGGAGGCTTCAAGCTTTTGAAGCTGGTATTAAACAATTCGATTTTCATACAACAGCTTAAGGTATGTAATCGAATTTTTCTTTTTCTTAAGTTCTTAAATCCTAACTAGATGGTTTTTTAATTGCAATTTTGTTTCCACCAAATTATATTTTGATATAATGGAGTTGCAATTTTCCTTCATGGTTGCCTTCCGAACTGATGAAACTTTAAAGCCAGGTTAGTATTGGAGCTACGGATCATGGAGAATAATAGTGGACTAATCTACTATAAATATGAACATTGTATTATAAAAGTGACTACATTTTAGGCAAACTCATGAGTATTATAAAATAAATATATCCCAATATAATTGAATGACATTTTTTCTTATTCACAAGAGGAATTGTTAGGTTTTAATGTCTCCTTGAGGAGGATAGTCGAGAAAATCTTGTCGGCATAGACACGACAGAGACCTATTATCTCAATGGTCCTAAAATAAAGCTGACGCATGTTCCTCGAGGACAAGGTCAAAATTGCGACTATTCTATTTAACTAATATAAAATATAATAAATTATATTTTATTTTATTAGATAAATGATTATTTATTAGAATATAGTTTCCACACATTGTAACACAATAATATTATATCAAATGACCAATCAATATAAATATCAAGTATAAAATTAAAGACGACAAAAGAGTTCGTTTCAAATAACGATAACAATTTACAATACTTAGATAGACGGCAAAGTAGGTTGTATTATCCTAATATACAATTAACCATTTGATAATGAGATTATATAATTGGAATAGTTAATATTACAAAGGTACAAAATCATTTAATTAAATATATAATTATATAATTTAAAATAGGGTTATTAATTTACATATTAGACATTATTTAAACTCTCAGCTAATTATGAGACTAAAAGTGGTTGCCCTCCTAACTAGTATTGTCATGGTTTTCCATCTCTGTACGAAACCCATTAATTTATAATACAAATGTCTTAATTTATATTTAATTTAATTAATATCTAGTAGATTTACTATTAATAATATTATATTTTATACTAACTCGTATTTTTATTCTATATTATAAACATAAACACCACCTCCACACAAGTACGCACATACACACACACACACATATATATATATATATATATATATATATATATATATATATATATATATATATATATATATATATATATATATAAAGAGAGGGGGATGCGTATTATCATGGTAGGGATTTGTGAATAGACCAATGTGTCCACTTGAATAGTAATTAAATTGTAATGATTAAATATATAGGTCATTTGTATGGATAATAAAATGTAGGTGGCTATGCTGAACAAAAGAGGGAAGACTTCAAGAAGGTTTATTATTTCCTTTGAAAATTGGAATAAAATTGAAATGTTGCAAAGATAAACACTGGATAAAAATCTTAAGCACATAGTTTCCACTTGGAGAAAACCTACAAAGTTTTATTTTTATATATTATACTAAGTATATCATTAATGATGTAATTCTTATTTATTAATCAACTTTAATGATATCATATTACTAGTATTGTATAAAAATTAGCATATAAATAAATAGAAAAACATAATAATTTGATATAAAATATTATTTATTTATAAAAATGTAAATATTATATGGGATCTCACACCTTGAGCTTGTGCAGTCGATACCGAATCCTTGAGTATCGTTGGTTGGATTGATAATTTGTCTTCAGGTGTCCTCATGGGTAGCTACTTAACCATCTTCTATAATATGCTACTGCGAGACACATGTACTCCTTTGTTGGTCAAGTTTCCCATCGTTTACTAGGTAATCGTGAAGGGGCATGTAGGCTATCAAATATCTTCTCGAGTACCCTTGTTTGTATTGTTATTTGAACTGATGATTTAAGCATCATCAAGAGGTCAACAAAAAACATCAAGTATTTGTCTTGACTCTTCTATCTTTTTGGTGTCATTTAAACTCTTTTCTCTTACCAACTTTGTTGAAGATATGTGTAAGGACCTCGATACATATTATGAACAATTGGGTGAGATGGGATCTCCTTGTCTAAGCCTTCTTGCTCCTTTACAAACATCTCATAGTTCCTCCATTAAAATAAATAGAGTAACATATACAAATATTAATCCATTGAATGGATAGGGGTTTCCCATTTCTTGTAATATAAATATATGCTTTAATAATATATAACTTCAGTGCAAATCTTTTTGACCTTGAAACTCTATTGTAGCTTTTCAAAATCTCTTATGCAGTTGGTATATTTTATCTTATAATTCTTCCAGGCAAAAAGGTTGTTTATTTTTCATGATAATTATTATATATCAATAATTTTAGCTTCACCCTTATAGCAACTCCATTGTCACCCTATGTGGCATGAAATAGAGATAGTGATCGACAGATAGAGAGAGAGAAAGAAATTTAATGGTCTTTAAAGCCTCCACAAAAGAAGTGATATAAGGGTTATGCAAAAGCGGGGTGATATAAATCTTTACTCATTTTTCAATATTAGGCTCTCTAGTGTTCCTTTGAGTCCTTCATCTAGTATGTTTGAAATGCACTTGTACAATACATTTCAACCTAAAAGAGGTCTATAGTTGTTAATAATAGTTGGGTTTTGCACCATTTAGATCAATGATATTGATGTTTTAATTATCTCTTTTAGTAACTATCCATCACGAAAGGCACTCTTAGTTTCTTTATACACATCTTCACCCACTACGTGACTTATCTTCTTAAAAAAATATTTATGAGAATCCGTCATGTTAGTGATCTTTTTTTATCAATATCAAATGTTTAATTTTATAACTTCCTCGTTTGTTATAGAAGTTGTTAGTTCATGTTCTTCATCATGACTTATCTACCATTGGCATATCTTGAGGATTAACTCAGAATAATAGAATTTAGTGGATCTCCTAGGTGTACAAAGCAGCTGAGTGTAGTATTTTATAAATTCCTTTACCATTTTTTTTTCATCTTCAATTCCACTCTCATTAGAGATTAGTTTAATGGTGTTGACAAAATTCCTACTTGCATTATTTTGTGGAAATAAACTATATTTGCTTTCTACTTGTCCAACCAAGTAGCTTTACACCTTTTCTTTGTCATTAATTCTTCTATTAATAGTACTTACGATACATGATGAAGTAAATAATATTCATGTAACATAAGTACATTGTTATTTTCGCCTTCCATTATCTATGTTTGAACTAATATGTATCTCCCCTTTTAAATATATAATACTTTCTAAAGAATTTTAGGAATATTTTTGATTAAGTACTTTGAGCTTGACCTTAAGTCGATTGAGCATGCATACATATTTTAAAATAGGAAATCTATCAACATATCTAGTCCAAGCATCAATAAGTATATATTTTAAAATAAGAGATCTATCGATATATCTATTCCAAGCATCAATAAGTATTTATTCAAACTCACGATGAGAGGTCCAAGTTTCATAAAATTTTAGAGGGTCTAGTTTCTTCCTTTTTTTTTTGATACGTGGGTTCCGATCTTACACCCGACTAATCCCACTAGGTTAACCATGTTCTGGGAGGGTTTCGAGCCTTGGACCTCATGGATGATACAATAGAGCCCTGTCCAATAACCTTCTTAACTTTCTTCCATCTTCGGGATTCGAATCTTGGACCTCATGGATGAGACAATAGAGCTCTGGCCAACAACATTTTTTAACTTTTTTCACCTTCGGGATTCGAACCGTGTACCTCTTAGTTGAGAGACAAGGGCCCTGATTCAACTGGTTTCTAGTTTCTTCCTTGATTTATATAAAATCTTCATAATAACACATCAATGATCAAATATGTCTAGTGGTTGGATATGAGGCTGCACAATGGAAATTGTAGTAGCCACTGTTCATTCACTAGTTCTCTATCCAACCTTACGACCAATATCTAATCACATGATGCATTGTTTGTCAATGTACAATGTGAACCATTATAAGGCTTATATGTCAACTCCAAATCGTTTACACACTTAATCATATCTCTAGACCCTTAATCATTTACACTCTCTAAATAACACTTATTATTTACCTTAAATTATTGGTCCCCACTCCCTTATATTATTCCTAAGTGGTCTCTTGAGGTTAGGATAAATTCTGAAAGAAATTGGAGAGAAGTAGAACTCTTGCTTGAACAAGATATGATTCAATTTATAGAAAATATATTGGTCATTACTATCTAGCAACTAAAGTTGAACTTGATTTAGTACCGTAGGATCCATATTCTACCACATATATATTTATTGTTGTTATAATACATATTACATCTTTTATAATTAAGTTTCCAAAGAAAACCAGCTTTATTCTTAGTCATTTTGTTTTCAACAAAGCATATGGTCCAGTATAACTGTTTATTAGCTTGTCTTAAGCATTCATATTTTTTAATGCTTTTATTTAACATCCTCATTTTCCATGTACAGATCATAAATACTTTTGGTCTAGGCGCTTAGAACCATGTAGTTCCTCATGAAGTAATTTATTGACAATCTCTTATATTGTTTCTTGTTGTTAAATTGAAGACTGAAATCGATTATTTGTAGGACTTGTGAGACTGTAATGAGGCTTTGTGCTCCTTGTTCCTTGTCTATCTTGAACCCATCCTTCCTTTTATAGAGTTTTCTCGTGAGTCCCATGAGTAATTACTTGTCCTTTGTTGGTATTTTTTGTTATTGGGTTTTGTGCCTTCAGTAGCCAGACTTCTTTCATGATTATTGTATTTCATCTAGGTAACATGTGGCCGAGCATCTTGCAATTTGATCAAATTATAGGTCTCCATGTGTATTCAACCTCAACTTCATAAACTCTACCATGTAACATATCCAGGTCAAAACTTTCTATGACTTCTCTATGCATAACTATCCCTGCACATACTATTGCATACCTTAACCTTGTAGGTGTTGGTGTGACGTCATCCTTCTAGATTGGTTTGCCTGTTGCACTTTCCACTACATTTAATTCATTATGTGGCGATAATTCTCTAGGATATGTTTGAGTTTGACCTTTACATGTACCTTGTTTACTCTAAACTTCTCAAACCATATTTTTTGGGTCTATTTCCTTAGTGTAAGTAGTCAATTATTGTCATTTCGAAGTTCTTAGAGGACCTTGAAACTTGCATCTTCGCTCTCCCATTTTAAAACATGAAGTCCTTGTTATAATGTGCTTATATTTAATTTACCAAAAGAATTCCATAGTGTTTCTACAATGTTCTTAACCATGTAATATAGTTGTGGTTTGTCCAAAAATATTCCCACTATGCAATTTTCCTAGGCTTTACAACTTTTCTCTTGTATTACTTTTGAGGATGTCACTGTGATTTTACCATTTAAGATACTAAGTTCAATATACTTAATCTTGATATCTCTTCTAATATTTACATAAAAATAGGTTGTCCATTCCCTTTCACGTGACTTAATAGATGTAGTTACCTAAGGCGACAGGGCCCCTTCCTACAATGATTTGACAGAACATTCCGCAACTCCTTCAAAGGGGATTTAGTTCGGTAAAATTGTCAGAGCGGGTTCCGTTGAACCTCACTGCTTTCAAAGTTGTATTTTCAGGCATTATATCCTTTGGATTAGATTCAGGTGACTCGATCTCCATATGAATATTGCTCATAATCCTCAACAACATGGTAACCCAGCTTTTTGTCATATTGGTCACTGGAGGATAAGGTACATGTTTGTTAACATTCTTATTTGCAGTATCATATGTGATATTCTAATTAAAATAGTTTGTATTTCTTCCTTTGAGAGCCATTGGAAGGATAAGTATATATTGGAACCTATCTCAAGTTATTTGAATAAATAGAGGATAAAAGAAGCAAAGAATTTAAAAGCTTAAACGAAAGAGATAAAGAAAGCGAATAAGGAGAAGGATGGGATAAGATCTCCACCAACTATCTATACATGTAGTATTGATATCATGATTTTGATTTTCCATTCTTGCCTAGCGTAGATGGTATTTAGGTCATTTTACAAGATTTTAGCTGTTACCAAGTATCAAATATATACGAGTCGGATGTACAATTTGAGATAATTTATGTGTTAAGTGTTTAGCTCCTAAATAACTGGATGGTAGAGTATCCCTAGATGAAGCTATGCAGTCAATAAGTCAAGATAAAACCCAAGTCAGGTTACGATAGGAGCTAAAAGTACATTAGAAGCTCAACAAAGAATAATGGGCGTAACGCTTCCATCAACATGAAAAATTCACGACAAATAATCTGAGAAGATTCTTATCAATAACATACACATAAGAAATATCTTGATTTTAAGATCATATGAGAAGAACTGTTTCATAAACTAAAGTTGGATTGAAGATGTTATGGATATTTTACAATGAAGCCCCAATATGCCCAAAATTTATATATACCAATCCCACTTCGACCACACTGACATGTATAATATAAATCTATATATTTGACCGTCTAAGCCTATGATACAATTGGTGTACACTTGGAAGACAATATTACTATTTATCGATAAAACTATATCTTAGTATGGTGGAGTCTCGTTTTGGTTGTCGCAAAATTTTGGGATCTCTGGCTTCCTATTTGTTTCTCTAAGTGACCCTAACGTGGCTCAGTTATTTGTCTTTATTAACACGATAATTGATATAAAGTGGATTTATTATGGGTGTTTGTCGCTCACTCTTATTTGGTACTCTTATATTTTCGTTACGGAGTTGAGTTTGGTTGGTTGTGTTTGACAAAAGTGGTATGATGTTGGTGCAAAGATTTTGATTACACAACACGTGCTTGTTGCTGATATTCAAAGGACTTCCGGGTCCCTTTCCTTCTGTATATGGTTATATACGTTTCCTTTGTAGCATGGTATTTTGTTTTGAATATCCTAAATATCACTAAAACAATGACAAAAGAAATACTACTTATTTAGCATTGGAACTTTAATATCACCCTAGTTTTTTAACAATGTCTCTGCTTATATCTCTTTTTTAGTATATTATATCAATGTGCCCTCAAATATTTAAATATACCAATTGCGAGAGGATACGATTGAGTTTCTAGGTCACAGAGATTTGCACTAAAGCTAGATGTTATTAAAACATCTCATTCTATTACAAGCATTGGGATACCCCCCCTATCCATTCAATGGATTAATATATGTAAATGTAGAACTAGTTACTATATTTCTATTAATGTAGGAACAATGAGATTTTTTTTTTAAAGGAGCAAGAAGGCTTAGACAAGGAGATCCCATCTCACCTAATTTTTTCAAAATATGTATTGAGGTCCTTACACATATCATCAACAAATTTGGTAAGAGGAATGAGTATACCTGACACCTAAAATGCAAAAGTGTCAAACTAAATTAGTTGATATTTGTTGTCGACCTCTTGATGATGTTTAAAACATCAGTTCAAACAACAAATCAAACAAGGAAAGGAATCTAATTGTTATATAAACTCTTAGACATGCAAGTAAGTGATGCTAAAAGTAATATATTCTACAGAAGTTGTAACATATGGTTCAAGAAAAATATGCATGAAGTTGATGTTTTCCTCTTTAAAGTCATTATGACATGGGGTACTTGGGAATACGTGTGATAGCCTACGTGCCCCTTCATGATTACCTAGTAAACGGTGGGCAACCTGACCAACAGAAGGAGTACATGTGTCCTGCTGTAGCGTATTATAGAGTAGGTTTAATTATCTACCCATGACGACACCTAAAGTCAAATAATCTATCCAACCTACTCTACACAAAGAGTCGATATAAGCTGCACAAGCTCAAGGTGTGACATCCCATACAAAATTTATATTCTTATAAATTAATAAAATTATAAATCAAATAATTAAGTTCTTTTATTTATTCATATATTAAGTTTTATATAATATTAGTAATATGATAAAATTAAAGTTGACTAATAAATAAGAATTACACCACTAATGATATATTAAGTATAGCATATACATATAACATTTTGTAGGTTTTCTCCAAGTGGAAACCATATTATTAACAACTCTATCCAAATTTATCTTTGTAACATTTTAACTTTTTTCCATTTTTAAAGGAAATAATAGATCTTGTTGAATTCATTCTTGTTTCTTTTCCTTTTTTTAGCATAGCCATCTACATTTTATTTTTTATTAGTTATTTTATCACATAAATCTTGGCCATTGTATTATCCATGAGAATAAACCCAATATTTGATCATTACCTTTATATTATTATTCAAGTGGACACTTGGTCTGTTCTCCAATATCCACCATGATAATCCCCCTCCCCTCCCTATATATATGTGTGCTCATATTTGTGTGTGTGTATATGGTTATAATAGCTATGTCGAGTCTATGCCGACAAGATTTTCTCGACTATCCTCCTTGAGGAGACATTAAAACCTAACCATTCCTCTAGTGAATAAGACAAAATCTCATTCATGTATATTAGGCTATAGTTATTTTATGATACCCAAGAATTTAATTAAAGAGTAGTCACTTTTATAAATACAATGTTAATATTTATAGTAGAACTTAGTCCACTATTATTCTTCTCGAACTGTAACTCTAATACTATTTTGACCTTAAAGTCCTATCAGTTCGGAAGGCAACCATAAGTCATAGTCATACGATCCTTGTCTGAGTTCAGATCTCTCAACCATGTTGAACATTGCTTCACCTCAAGCAAATCCCAAGAGATTTTTCGAAATCCACCTTTAGAGAGTTAGTATTTATTAAGATTAAAGTGTTTTGACTAACTATCAATCTAATAAAAAATATTAAAAGGGATAACATTGTTCCTCTATTAAAAATATGATATTAGAGGTTCATTTACAATTATAAAGGAAAAACTTGTCACTTAAGAAAAATATAAGAGACTATTCAGGATATCTATCTTTAAATAATACTAGTATAATACTAACAATACAAATAAAATATAATTTACATATATCTTAACCGAAAATATAACCATTAACATAAATATATCTCACTAGCCGCCTCCATCTCATATCACCTCTTATACTCATTTCACATTCATTTCAATACTTAATACTTTCTCTAGTAAGAGCATACCTAATTTGTTCTAGGAAAAGATTCGTTGGCCATTAATAATTTCTATTTTGAAATGAAACTCGAAAATGCTTAAATGTGATGTTCAAGTTCATATACTGTATATAAACTCCATGTGAAAAATTTAGGAAAACAATGTTATTATATATGTATGAGAAACATACATTGATTACATATATATTATATACAAATATATTAGGTTTTCACAGTTCGTTTATAATCTAAGTTACATCATAATGAGTAATGAATCCATATAATTAAAAATTAAAACAATAGTATAATAGTGATTATTTAAATTAGTTATAGAAAACAAGCACTAATATATATATATATATATATATAATATTAATATATATAAACCAAACTTAATCACACTTCAGTTTATTGTTTAACACAAAATTACTTACAGAAAATAACATTCAAGTATTGAATATTTATCATTAAAATATACATTTAACCTGGACTAATATATATATATATATATATATATATATATATATATATATATATATATATAAAAAATACCATTTTACATATATAAGCCTATGGTGCAAATTTTATATAATTTAGAGCACTAAAGTGTAATTAACTTGTAAAAAAAAATTAGACATGAATTTATTGCTAATGTTTACAACTTAAATGTAACATTATAACACACAACATCTAATATGTAACATAAATCAAAATTCTTAACAAGATAAAAGAACCTAGATCATAGATATGTTAATTTTACATCATTATGATGATACAATTGAAACATATTTACAAAAGATAATAAACACATTGTAAGTCCAAAATTAATGTTATCATTCATAATTTATGATGCAACAAAAGAAATTAAAAATAGAAATTAGAGTACATGTAACGAGAGAAGTCACTATATCATCTGTAAGATGACAAATTAAGTATGGAGGGGACTTAGCATAATAGATCAAAAAAGACTGTTGCAAAAGAGATGGAGAAAAAATAGTTTCTTATCGTTCTTTCAACAGCAAACGTGATTTATATTTCAAGAGCATTTTTATATATTACTAATTTTTGTTTCACCCTTATATGACCTAAAATGTGTCACCCTATATCGCATGAGATTGAGAGAGAATTTTATTGATTTTTAAAGCCACCACAAAGGAAGTGATATAAGGGTTATGCAAAAAGAAGTGACATATATTTTTACTCATTTTTCGGTATGAGATTCTCCAGTGTTCCTTTGAGTCCTTCATGTAGTATGTTTGTAAATGCATTCGTACAATACATTTAAACCTACAATGGGTCTATAGTCGTTAATAATAGTTGGGTTTTGCACCTTTGGGACCAGTGATATTGATGTTTTACTTATCTCTCTAGTAATTATTCATTACCTAAGGCATTCTTAATTTCTTAATACACATCTTCACCCACTATATGACATGTATTGTTAAAAAATCTTGATAAAAAACCATCATGTAATGGTGCTTTAATATTATCAAAATCAAATATTTAATTTTCTAACTTCCTCATTTGTGACACGAGTTGTGAGTTCACGTGCTTCCTCATGACTCATCTACTTCTTGCATATCTTGAGGATTAACTCAGTGTCATAGAATTTAGTGGATTCCCTAGGTGTACCAAGCAGTTGAGTGTTTTATTTATAAATTCACTGACAATTTTGTTTTCATCTACTACTTGAACTCCACTCTTATTAGATATTGGTTTAATGGTGTTGACAAAATTCCGATTTCCATTATTTTGTTGAAATAAACTATATTTGCTTTCCCATGTCCAACCAAGTAGCTCTACACCTTTGCTTAGTAATTGATTCTTCTATTAATATAACTTACGATACATGATGAAGTAAATAATTTTCTTGTAACATTAGAACATGATTAGTTTCGCCTTCCATTATCTACATTTGAACTGATACCTATCACCCCTTTTAAATGTATAATATTTTCTAGGTAATTTTAGAAATATTTGTGATTAAGTGTTTTGATTTGACCTTAAGTAGATACAGCTAGAATAAAAATTTGAAAATAGAAGATCCATCAAAATATGTATTCCAAGCATCAATAAGTATTTATTCAAACTCACGGCGGGAGGTCCAAGTTTCATAAAATTTGAAAGGGGCTAGTTTCTTCTTTGATTTATTTAACATCATCATAATAAAACATCAATGATCAAATATGTCTAGTGGTTGGATTATGAAGTTGCACAATGGAAATTATTTTAGGCTCTATAAATTTAATAGTTCTCTATCGAACCTTACAACCAACATTTAATCACCCGATGCAATAGTTGTCGATGTAGAATGTGAACCATGGTAAGGCTTATATTTCAACTCCGAATCATTTTCACACTTAATCATATCTCTAGACCTTTGATCCAGTGTTGTAGATCTTAATCTTTGTGGATGTGCATTATCTCGCAAAAATAATTTTGTATACACCATTATTTATCTTGAGTTCTTGGTCCCACTCATCTATTTTATTCCTAAGTAGTCTCTTCAGGTTAGGATAATTTCTGACAGAAATTGGGGAGAAGTAGAAAACTTGCTTGGACTTGATATGATTCACTGTGTAGAACATATATTGGTCATTACTATCTATAATCTGAAGTTGAACTTTATTTAGGTCCCAAAGGATCCATATTCTACCACATATATTTTTATTGTAGTTATGATACATATTACATCTTTTATAATTATTTTTCCAAAGAAAACCAGCTTTATCCTTAGTCATTTTGGTTTCAACAAAGCATATTTTTTAATCCTTTTATTTAACCCTGACATGTTCTATTTATATATCATAAACACTTTTGGTCTAAACGCTTGGACCCTTGTAGTTCCTCATAAAGTAAGTAATTGACCATCTCTTATATTGTTTCTTGTTGTTAAATTAAAGACTGAAATATATTTTTTGTAGGATTGCTGAGACTATAATGAGGCTTGGTGGTCCTTGGTCCTTTGCTATCTTGAACCCATCCTTCCTTGTATCGAGTTTTCTCATGAGTCCCAAGAGTTATTACTTATCTTTGTTGGATTTTTTTATTGGGTGTTGTTCCTTTGATAGCCAACCTTTCTTCATGTTTCCTATATTTGATCTAGCTAACATGTGGCCCGTAATCTTGCAATGTGATCAAATTATAGGTTTCCATGTATATTAAACCTCAACTTCATCTACTCTTCCATCTCGCATATCCAGGTCAAAAATTTCTATGAATTCTCTATGCATAACTATTCCCACACATATTCTTGCATACCTTAACCTTGTATGTGTTGTTGTGACCTCATCAGTCTACACTGAATTGTCTGTGGGACTTTCAACTAAAGTTAATCCTTTATGTGGCCAAAATTTTCATGTGATATCTACCTTTACTAGAACCTTTTTTACTATAAACTTCTAAAACTGTATTTTTTGAGTCTATTACCCTAGTATAAGTAGTCTATTATTACCATTCCAAAGTTTTCAAAGGACCTTGAAAATTGCATCTTCACTTCCCAATTTTAAAACAAAAAATCCTTGCCATTATGTGCTTATTTTTACTTCACGAAAAGACTTCCATAGTGTGTCAAAAATGTTCTTAACCATGTAAAATGGTTGTGCTTTTTCCAACATTTTCCCCACAATGCAATTTTACTAGGCTATACAACCTTTCTCTTTTATTTCTTTTGAGAATGTCATTGTGATTCTACCATTTAACACAATAAGTTCAATCTACTCATGCTTGATATATGCTCTATTATTTCTATCAAAAGGCGTTGGCCATGCCTTTGCGGATGACTTAATAGATGTAGTTATCTTAGGCGATAGGACCCCTTTCTTTAATGGTTTGACTAAACATTCCAAAACTCCGTCAAATGGATTTGGAGTTTGGGAAAATTGTTTGAGCATGTTTCATCGAACCTCACTACTTTCACACTTGTATTTTCAACCATGCTAACTTTTTGATAAAATTCATGTGATTCAATCTCCATACGAATAGGGCTCACAATCATCAACAACATGGTAACCCCAGTTTTGTCATGCTGGTCATTGATGGACGAGGTACAGATTTGTTTACATTCTTATTTGTAGTATCATATGTCATATTTTAATTAAATTGACAGTATTTATTCCTTTGAGATCCATTGGAAGGATATGTATATATTGGAACCTATCACAGGCTTTTTGAATAAACAGAGAATTAAAGAAGAAAGAGATTTAAAAGCTTAAACCAAAGAGATAAAGAAAGTGAGTAAGGAGAAGTATGGTCGATGATCTCCACCAACTATATATGCATGTTAGTCTTAATAACATGATGTTAGGTTCACAATTGTCACCTAAGTAGATAGTATTTAGGTTCTCTTACATGGTTTTAGTTGTTAGCATGTATCGGATATATACGAGTCGGTAGTATAATTTGAGATAATTTTAGTTAAGTGTTTAGATCCTATGTACCTAGATGATACGAGATCCCTTGATGAAGCTATAAATAGAACAAGTAAAGATAAAACCCAAGTCAAGTTACAAAAGGAGCTAAAAGTACATTAGAAGCTCAACAAAGAAACATGGGCATAACACTTCCGTCAACATGGAAATTTAACGACAAATAATTGGAGAAGATTATGATCAATAACTTACACACAAGAAATCTCGTTAATTTTACAACACATGAGAAGAAACATTTCTAGATCAAGTTGAATTGAAGAAGTTATGGGTATTTTACTATGAAGACCCAATACGCCCAAAATTTACAATAATTAAGTCAATTTTAACTCGCTTATGTCTGACAAACTGAAGTAAAAAATAGAAAAGGTCAAAAAGTAAAGTCAAACACCAATTAAAGGTACAAGATTTGCTTAAATTCACTTTAGCAAGTTGAAATATTTATTGGGAAAGTCTTGATGTTACATTGTGTCACTCACCACGGGAAATTGGTTAGAAATTTTGAATAAAATCCTTTTGATTCGAAAAGATCTTGAAGTTAGTGTTGTGTGTGAAGTTACGTAAGTCAATTTGGAGTTGAGACGAAAAAGTTATGCTATTTTCTTCAACCGTGGTCTGAACGAGTACATCACTAACTAAAAACGTTGTGGGCTATATCTAACCTTATTAAGCAAGCTCATGGAGGCTTTGAACGTTTTTAGTTAGTATATAAGTCATATATAAATTCTAAAAGAAAACTAAAACACTCCACACTTAATTTTACATATTTTTTAATAAGATTAAATGTTGAACAGGAGCATAAGAAAGGGAATGAAAGGGTTTATCACCAGAAATCACCATTCTTCCTCATAAGAGCTTCGAATCCATTCATTCCAAAGAGTAACATTATTTTAGTTGTGTTTTTAAACATGATTCTAGTATTACTCTTCATTGTTTTTAATTATTTGAGTATGAACTAAATCCTCATTTCTTGAAGATTGTGAATATGTAAGAACCTTAATTGATTCTATTTGATGTTCTTTTAATCTTATCTTGACTGAATAGTGATTAGCCTAAGTAATTAGGCTTGCATCTGGAAGAGGGTTCCAATTATGGATTAGTGTATACACGCTTAGTTCGCTTAGTGAGCCAGCAGGAATTGAATAGCAACGTAGCCGCCAGGGTTTAAAATTTAATCTATCAAAATCTAAGTACGTGAGATTCCTAAGTCGATGCTTACGGGAGTTAGGAAGTCTTTAAAATATGGTTAATATAAACAACTAATTTACCCTTATACATAGAACATCATAACTATAACGTTTTTGGAGTACTATCATTCCTTAAGTTCACATATTTGAAAACTTTGTTTTAATTAATTGTTTTTCCATTCAATTAGTTTAATTTCATGAATTAATATTTGTCTTTTACATTATAATACAAAAAATAATTCTTCATTTTCTTTTCCATTCCGTTTCTCTACAAACTATTCACTATAATACTAGGAAACACCTCGACTCAACAGTGAAAATCCTTGAGGAGACGCTACATCTCTGGACTTATTTTTATTACTTAACAAGAACCCATACACTTTTGGAAATTTACTTCCTTCGTAAGTGTTGATTTTTACCACACCCAAGGGAAACAACAATATATATACGTATATATACATATACATATACACACATATATATATATATATATATATATATATATATATATATATATGTGTGTGTGTGTGTGTGTGTGTATGTATATGTATATAACGTCTACATGACACACAATGTAAAAAGTTTGCATGTTTCAATACTTCAAAAATCTTAGGTTCATAAACAAGTAGCAAAAATATTATACAAGTGTACTTACATTGTTTCCAATAATGAAAGTTTACTCCTCTTTAATGCCATGCATATTTAATATTAGAGGATATAAATGATAAATTTAAACATATTCAAAATTGTTAGTGATTAGAGATATAATGTAGGGAATATATATTAATAACCAAATATATGATATAATTTAATCCATCAAGTTAATAACAAATACAACCTAGTTTTCCGTCAATAACTT
The DNA here is from genome assembly GCA_029959085.1 of Nemophila menziesii. NCBI lineage: Eukaryota > Viridiplantae > Streptophyta > Magnoliopsida > Boraginales > Hydrophyllaceae > Nemophila > Nemophila menziesii. Next base: position 1,800,256 of record JARWIR010000075.1, on the reverse strand, counting down.
GGTATGTTTATGGTGAGTTAAAATTAGTTAAAACATTTTGAAGTTAAATACCACTTGAGAAATAAATATATAGTCAAGTGAAATATGATTGTATAGTCTCAAACTAGTTTCTCAGGGAAAAATGATTTATTTGGCTTTCTTTTGTACCATTAGTAGTGATGTTTGTGATGTTATATAAATAGTAGTAATGTTTGTAATAATATTATGCTTTGTTTTGTTAATTAAGATTTTACCTAGTACATGTTATCATACTTTTATCATTTCTTGGTTCTTATTTTAAAGAGACAAAAAGAAACAGCAAATTTAATAGGTTATCATCTACACAATAAATTTCTATATATTTTGGTTCTTAATACTTATCGCTATATGATTTAAGCCCTTACCAGAATTTCATAAATAAATCACATTGAATACTTCAATTGTAGATTTTGTATACTTTTTATTAAATAAGTATCATTTAAATTGTTTTGCTCGTGTGTTATATCAAATCCTTGGATAAGAACCATGTAATTATTCGTATCTTTCTTTTTATAGATAAAGATCTATTTTCTATGACATACTTCCATGACTAGAAAGATGATCCATAAGTTGACTATAAGGCATTCTAAATTAAATAAAATGTTTTACATATATCTTTTTTATTTTAAAAATTAATGATGTTCATGAAGGTGAGAGGCTTCTTTGCAAGTAAAGTGTTCAATTTGTTATTCTTTGTTCTATTTTCTTGATGTGGCTTTATATCTATGAATTATTGTGGAATCAAATTGGTATAACTTCAAACTCATTTATAAAGCACGATTGAACATGAACCCAGGGGTTAAAGAAGATGACGTGACATAACGCGAAGCTGGATTTAGGTTGGGAAAGGATCAGATTCAAGTAGACATGACATATTACTAGGTCGTCACTAATTCAGAAAAATTATCACCTATATTTCAGTTAGTAGATTCAAAAACAAACCAAGTGGTTAATTTGTGAGTGGTTCATCCCTCTGCATCATCTAATTCTATTTGAGATTTGTCTGCTCAACACTTGTAAGACATATTGTATAATTATTTTTGTTATTACAATAAAAAAAAAAACATACCTCAAGGGATATCACCACCACTTTAAGGTGGAATACGATATGAACATAACAACCAACGGTACGAAATAGGTATTCAAAGAATCTCCAAGATTAAAGAGATTTATAATACATGGCATGTGTCGAGTGAGGCCTCAAAAATTAGCATCTTAACAATCCTAATTAGCAGAATTTTAGAGAAGATCAATCAGTCCATCGATTTTTTTACAAAGATGATTGTTCCAACTGGGTATTCCCTTTCTAATATGTTATACTAGATGTGGTCTTATCTTGGAGCTTTAAGCTAGGGTTAGGAAAAAATACGCAAAGACCGCGTCCCACCTTCCAACCTGATTAACTAACATAAATTTTAGATTAACAAAGATCTTTTAAATTAAGCATGTAAAACAAAAAACTAGGAAGGTGGATTTATTTATACCAATCCCAAGCTCACCCCAACCACACTACCATATATATTATAAATCTATATATTTGGCCATGTGTGCTCACTTGTAAATAATATTACAATTTTTATCTATAAACTATATGTTAGTAGGTAGAGTCACAATTTGGGTGTCCCACAGTTTTGGGCTCTTTTGCTTCCTATATGTTTCTCTAAGTAACCCTAACGTGGCTTAGTTATTTGTCTTTATTACCATGATAGTTGATATAAAGTGGAATTTTTATGGGTTGACGTTGTTCATTTTTAATTGGTCATCTTCTATTTTCGTTAAGGAGCTGAGTTTGTTTGGATGTGTTGGACAAAAATGGTATTAGGTTGGTGCAAAGATTTTGATTGCACGATGTATGCTTGTTGTTGATATTCCGAGGACTATCTATTCTGCTAAGTTTCATCGATATCGAATTTGTCAGATCTTAGTAATCGATTTTGATCTTACCACTGCTAAGTTTCATCCATATCAAATTTGTTGTTTCATAAATTTTGAATGATAACGTTAATTTAGACTTACAATGGCTTGATTACCTTTTATAATTATGTTTTAATTGTATCATACACTGCAATGATGTAAAGTTTACAGATTAATGATCAAGGATATTTTACCTTGTTAGGAATATTTATTTATGTTACTTATTGGATGTTGTGTGTTATAATGTAATATTTAAGTTGAAATTCATGTCTGAAATTTTTTACAAGTTAATTACATCTTAGTGTTCTAAATAATGTAAAATTTGCACCACATGTCCTTATATATGTAAAAGATCATTATATATCTATGTATTAGTCCATGTTAATGGTATATTTTAGTGATAAATAGTCAATACTTGAGTATTATTTTATGCAAGTAATTTTGTGTCAAACAATAAATTGAAGTGTGATTAAATTATATTTGTGCATAAATTAAATATTTCCTTAATTTTTCCAGATGGACTTTAATATACATTAAATAAACTTATCGTTGACCATCACATTTCAATATTTTCAAATTCCATTCCAAAATAGAAATTATGAATGATTAACGACCTTTTCCTTAAACAAATTAGGTATGACCATATGAAAGAAAGTATTAAGTATTGTTGAAATGAATGTGAAAGGAGCAGAAGAGATAATACGAGATGGAGGCGGCAAGTGAGATATATTTATGTTAATGTTATAGTTTAGGTTAAGTATTTGTATATTATATTTTATTTGTATTATTAATATTATGCTTGCATTATTTAAAGATAGATATCTCAAATTGTCTCTTATATTTTCCTTAAGTGAAAAGTTTTTCCTTTATAATTGTAAATGAACCTCTAATATTATGTCTTCAATAGATGCACAATGTTATCCCTTTTAATATTTTTTATTAGATACATCGTTGGTAAAGACACTTTAATCTCAATCAATACTAACTCTGGAATAGTGGACTGCAAAAATCCTCTTGGAATTTCCTTAAGGTGAAGCAATCTTCTTCATGGGTGAGAGATCTGAACCCAGACAAGGGTCATATGACTTATGGTTGCTTTCCGAACTGATGGCATTTTAAGGCCAAGTGAGTATTGGAGCTACAACTGATATAATAATAGTGGACTAAGTTCTACTATAAATATGAACATTGTAGTTATAAAAGCAACTACTCTTTAGGAAAATTCATGGGTATTATAAAATAAATATAGCCTAATATACTTGAATGAAATTTTGCCTTATTCACTAGAGGAATTGTTAGGTTTTAATATCTCCTCAAGAAGAATATTTAGGAAAATCTTATCGACATAGAGATGGCGTATCTATTGTAACCATAAACACACGCACACAAATATGCGCACAAACACACACATATATATATATATATATATATACATGTAAAGGGAGCGGGGCAGATTATAATGGTGGGTATTGGAAAAATAGACCTAGTGTCTACTTGAATAGTAATAAAAAGGTAATGATCAAATCTAGGGGTCATTGTATTGATAATACAATGGCCAAGATTTAGGTGATACAATGACTAATCAAAAATAAAATGTAGATAGCTATGCTAAAAAAAGGGAAAAGAAACTGGAATGACTTCAAGAAGAATTATTATTTCCTTTAAAAATTGGGAAATGTTAAAATTTTGCAAAGATAAGTTATGGATAGAGTTGTTAAGCATATGGTTTCCACTTGGAGAAAACCTATAAATTATTATTTGTATATATTATACTTAATATATAATTAATGATGTAATTCTTATTTATTAGTCAACTCTAATTTTATCATATTACTGATCTTATATAAAAATTAATATAATGAATAAATAAAAGAACATAATTATTTTGTTTCTAATATTATCAATTTATAAAAATATAATTTTATATAGGATCTCACACCTTGAGCTTGTGTAGCTGATACAAACTCCTTGAGTAGAGTTGGTTGGATAGACGATTTGTCTTCAAGTGTCGCTATGGGTAGCTGATTAACCATCCTCTATAATACGCTACTACGGGACACATGTACTCCTTCTGTTAGTCAGGTTGCCCATTGTTTACTAGGTAATCGTGAACGGTTACGTAGGCTATCACAAATCTTCCTGCGTACCCCATGTCATAATAACATCAAGGAGGAGAACTATCAACTCCATACATATTTGTCTTGAACCCCATGTTACAATTTCTATAGAATATATTACTTTTAGCATCACTTACGTGCATGTCTAATAGTTTATATAACAACTAGATTCATTTCCTTGTTTTATTTGCTGTTTGAACTGATGTTTTAAACATCAACAAGAGGTCGATAACAAACATCAAGTGATTAGGTTGACTCTTTTTCATTTTAGGTGTCAGGGAAACTCTTTTCTCTTACCAACTCTGTTGAGGATATGTGTAAAGACCTCAATACATATAATGAACAAATTTTGTGAGATGGGATCTCCTTGACTAAGCCTTCTTGCTCCTTTAAAAATATCATAGTTCCTACATTAATAGATATAGAGTAACTAATTATACATATACATATAATAATCAATTAAATAGATAGGGGAGGTATCCCAATGCTTGTAACAGAATTATATTCTTTAATAAAATTTAACTTCAGTGCAAATGTTTGTGACCTTAAAACTATCGTAGCCTCTCACAATCTCTTATGCAATTGGTATAGTTTATCTTATAATTTATTCAGGCGTAAAGGTGATTTATATTTCAAGAGCATTGTTATATCACTAATTTTTGCTTCACCCTTATATCACCTCCAATGTGTCACCCTTTGTGGCATGAGAGAGAGAGAGAGAATTTTATTGGTATTTAAAACCTTCACAAAAGAAGTGATATAAGGGTTATGCAAAAAGGTGTGACATATATCTTTACTCATTTTTCAATATATTGTTCTCCAGTGTTCCTTTGAGTCCTCCATCTAGTATGTTTGCAAATGCACTTGTACAATACATTTAAACCTACAATAGGTCTCTAGTCGTTAATAATAAATGGGTTCTGCAACATTAGGATCAGTGGTATTGATTTTTTAGATATCTATATTAGTAATTGTCCATCACCCAAGGCACTCTTAATTTCTTCATACACATCTTCACCCACTATGTGACATGTTTTCTTAAAAAATATTGATGACAACCCATCATGTAATGGTGCTTTATTATTATCAATATCAAATATTTAATTTTTTAATTTCCTTGTTTGTGACAGGAGATTTGAGTTCACGTCCTTCCTCAAAACTTATCTACTTCTGCAATATCTTAAGGATCAACTCAGAGTCATAGAATTTAGTGGATTCCCTATGTGTACCACGCAATTGGGTGTAGTATTTATAAATTCATTGACAATTTTTTTTCATCATTTTCTTGAACTCCACTCTCATTAGAGATTGGTTTAGCGGTGTTGACAAAATTCCTACTTGCACTATGTTGTGTAAATAAACTATTTTTTCTTTCCCCTTGTCAAACCAAGTAGCTCTACACATTTCCTTTGTCATTAATTATTTTATTAATAGTACTTATGATACATGATGAAGTAAATAATTTTCTTGTGACATTAGAACATGATTATTTTTGCCTTCCATTATCTACATTTGAACTGATATGTATCACCCCTTTTAAATGTATAATACTTTCTATAGAATTCTAGAAAATATTTGTAGTTTAGTGCTTTGAGTTTGACCTTATGTTTATTGAGCTAGTATACAAATTTGCAAATAGAAAAGTCCATCCATATATGTATTCCAAGCATCAATAAGTATTTATTCATACTTACGATAGGAGGTCCAAGTTTCATAAAATTTGAAAGGGGCTAGTTTCTTCCCTTATTTATTTAACATCTTCATAACAACACATCAATGATCATATACGTTTAGAGGTTGGACTATGAGGCTACACAATGGAAAGTGATGTATCTACTATTCATTCACTAGTTCTCTATCCAACCTTACGACCAATAATTAATCACCTAATGTATTGTTTGTCAATGTACAATATGAACCATGGTAAGGCTTATATGTCAACTCCGAATAATTCACACACTTAATCATATTTCTAGACCCTTGATCCAGTGTTGTAGATCTTAATCTTTGCGGATGTGTCTTATCTCACAAAACTCGGCTTGTATACACCATTATTTATCTTGAATTCTTGGTCCCCACTCCCTTATTTTATTCCTAACTAGTCTCTTGAGGTTAGGATAATTTCTGACAGTAAATGGAGAGAAGTAGAACTCTTGCTTGGATTTGATATGATTTACTTTGTTGAACATATATTGGTCATTACTATCTAACATCTGAAGCTGAACTTTATTTAGGTCCCAAAGGATCTGTTAAAGTACAAAGCTCCCATTTATCCACTAGTTCATAGTACACAAGCATACTATTATCTATTAGGTAGTTTAGCCTCTTATCTAGTGTGTAATAGTTATTGTGTAATATGGTGTTTTGTATTTATCTATATATATATGAGAGACTAGTGTATTTAAACACTAAGTCACTTAATCTCATATCTACATGGTATCAGCAGCTATTTTCGTTTTTTAGTTTTATATTTTAAAAAAAGAAAAAAAAACTCACCATCGTCTTCCTCACAGCACCATTGCCATACGAAACCCTAACCCTAGCACCACGAAACACCCACTTCCGTCCCTATCCAACCCACGACACCCACCTAACCTTCTTCTCCTTACCATGGCGACACCACGGAGCTCAGCCATTCCCTCCGGCGAAGCACGGCAGTGAAGCACCATTGCAGCCATAAAAAACCCTAACCCTAGCACCACCAATCACCCACTTCCGTCACTATCCAACCCACATCACCCACATAACCTTCTTCTCCTGACCATGGCAACACCACGGAGCTCAGCCATTCCCTCCGGCGAAGCACGGCAGTGAACAATAGTAAAAAAAAAGTCTGATCTGCACCTCCCGCCGGCGTTTCAGAGCGCGTGACGTACTCCAGGAGGTTCGCCAGCATATTCCGACCAAGTCCATGTCTCCACCGTCGTCATCATCCGCGCGTGATGTGCACGCGCCACCTCTGGCAGCCGCGCGTGGAGGACACGCGCCACCAGTCGTCGGGCAGTAGGTTGACCTTTGTCTCCTCTTTTCGTTTCCGCTATTTATTTGCTTTGATTCAGATGTTTTAGTATCCGTTTAATTACAAATAGAAGTATATTTAGTGTATGGAGTTATGGAGTCCTTAGAAGAGAGTAGTTCTAAAGAACCTATATCGAATGTGTCTCGTTCTAGTTTGTCGATTAGTGTTCCAACTTTTACGGGTACCCTAGTTATTACTACTACTAAGCTTACTAGTAGAAAAATTATTATCGTTGGTCTTCTTAGGTTAGATTGTGGTTTCGTGGGCATGGTTTTATTCGTTATTTAAAAGAAGATTGTCCTAAAAACGCTTCTGCCGATGAAATTGCACTGTGGGAAACTGTCGATTGTCAACTTGCTAGTTATTTGTTACAGTCTATCGATCCAGAACTTAATGATATGTTTGATTATGAGTCGTGTAAAATTATGTGGTCTATAGCTAAAAGTTTATATAGCAGTAATGTGACTTGAGTTTATGATGTGGCTTCTGACATGATGCAAATTCAACTCGACGAGAAGGGACTCTCAGGGTAGTACGGTCGTTATCAGCGCTCCCTAACCGAGTTTCGTTCAATTTTCCCTCCTACGACTGATATGGCAGATTCTCGTGAACAGCAAGAACAGTTGTTTGTTGTACTCATGCTTCGGAGTCTCCCTTCCCAGTATTATGTTGTTCGTTCTCAACTATTGTCTAGAAAAACCCTGCCTGCTATGTCTGAGGTGTATTCTACACTTGATCGTGCTTGTCTTACTCCTAGTGCACCTGAGCCTTTAGTCGATCTTTCTGCTTTGCTCTCTCAGCCCGACATTCGTAGGGATAGTACTCCTCGTGATGGTATTTCGAGTGGTTATCGTGGTCGTGGTTATAGTCGGGGTAATGGTAGAGGTAGTTATACTAGCCGATCTCAGTGCTCTTATTGCCATAGAGTAGGACATCTTCGAGATAAGTGTTGGGATTTGCATGGTTGTCCGTCAAGTGTTGCACATGCTGCTCAGACAGATCCATTAGAGGTCTCTTCATCAGGTGATGGTCCATCTAAGCGTGTCCTTACTATTCCTGAGGATCGGTACTCTCAGCTACTTCGATTAGAGGCATCTTTGCAGGCATCTCAACCTTCTCATACTCACGCCAACTCTTCCAATTCTTGTCTTTCTCACACTCAATCTGGCTTAGGTCCATGGGTAATCGATTCTGGTGCCTCTGATCACATGACCGGTAATGTCCACTTACTATCTAAAATTCGTTCAGGTCCCTCTCATAATGTTACCCTTGCTGACGACTCTTCCACCTCCGTTTGTGGGGTTGGATCTGCTAATCTCTCTTCTACTATCTCCTTAGGGTCTATTTTATATCTTCCTAAATTTCCGTTCAATCTTATGTCAGTCAGTCAACTTACCAAGCGTCTAAATTGTTCTGTTATCTTTAAACCTAACTCTGTGGTTGTACAGGATCTCAAGACCCAAGAGCAGATTGGTACAGGGTGTGAGGAGCGGGGTCTTTATTATATGGATGTTACCACTTCTACTCCTTGTCTTGTTGATCTTCCACCACAGCAGATTCATTGTCGTCTTGGTTATCCATCTCTTCCTGCCCTAAAGAAAATGGTTTTTGGTCTTCATCATGTTCGTGAACTCTCTTGTGAGTCATGTTAGTTAGGAAAACATGTTCGTAGTTCTTTTGTTAGTCGTGTCAATAAACGAGCTAGTTCTCCTTTTACCTTAGTTCTCTCTGATGTTTGGGGTCCTTGTCGTACTACATCTCAAACCGGTTTTTGGTATTTTGTCACGTTTATAGATAATTACTCTCGTATGACTTGGTTATATTTAATGAAAGACCGTTCAGAGTTATTTTCTATTTTCTCATCTTTCTGTGCCGAAACTCACACCCAATTTGGTGTTCCTGTTCGTATATTGCGTAGTGATAATGCTAGAGAGTATTTTTCATCATCCTTTCACTCTTTTATGTCTGAGCGTGGGATCATACACCAGTCTTCATGTGCTCACACTCCACAACAAAACGGGGTGGCCAAAAGAAAGATTAGACACCTCATATATACGGCTCGTACCCTTCTCCTTCATAAAAATGTTACATCTCGTTTTTTGGGATGATGCGGTTCTCACGTCTTGTTATCTCATTAACATTATGCCATCTTCTGTTCTACATGATCAAGTTCCATTTTCTATACTTTTTCCTAGAGATTCTCTTTACATATTACCACCTCGAGTCTTTGGTTGTGTCTCTTTTGTTCATAATCTTTCTCCTGGCACCGATAAATTAAGTCCCTGGTCGGTTAAGTTTATCTTTCTTGGATATTCTCGCTTTCAGAAGGGATATCGTTGTTATTCTCCTTCGCTGAATAGGGTGTTTGTTTGTGTGGATGTCACTCTTCTTGAGTCCTCATCATATTATCCTTCGACCATATCTGATACTTCTATCGAGTCATTGTCTCCTCCAGTCCCTACATTTATTTCCCCACCTCTTGTACCAAATCCTGATTCTTCACCTGTTCCTGCATTACCTCTAGACACATCGCAGTTAGATCGACCTGATTTACAAGTTTATACTTGTCGCCCTTCTCCGCCATCGCCGCTCTCACCACCTGTACCACTTTGCTCGCCGTCTGTGGATCCGGTGTCCTCTAATTTAGATGTTCCTATTGCTCTTCGGAAAGGTATTCGACATTGCACCACAACACATCCTATTTCTTCTATTGTATCTTATACTCATTTATCACTGTCTTATACGTCCTTTGTTACGTCACTATCGTCTATGTTTGTCCCTACTTCTCATACATATGCTCTTGTACATTCTGGTTAGCGTGATGCTATGGTTGAAGAGATGTCTGCCTTACACTCTAATATTACTTGGGATATAGTTGATCTTCCAAGTGGAAAATCTCCAGTTGGTTGTCGATGGGTGTTTTCAATGAAAGTATCTCCAGATGGTAAAGTAGATCGCTTAAAGGCCCGTGTTGTGGCTAAAGGCTATTCTCAGGTTTATGGTGTCGATTATGGTGATACCTTTTCACCTGTTGCTAAGATGTCCTCCGTTCGTATTTTTCTCTCCTTGGCTGCTATGCGTAATTGGTTCCTTCATCAATTAGATCTTAAGAATGCTTTCCTCAATGGAGATCTTGAGGAAGAAGTGTATATGGAGCGACCTCTAGGTTTTGTTGCTCAAGGGGAGTCTCGTAAGGTGTGTCGTCTGAAGAAATCTTTCTACAGATTGAAACAGTCTCCCAGGGCATGGTTCGGACGGTTTAGTGAATCCTTACTTGAGTTTGGTTTGATACGTTGTGGAGTTGATCATTTTGTATTCTATAGACATTCTTCTGGTCGAAGTCTACTACTGATTGTGTATGTAGATGATATCATCATTACATGAGATGATACATCAGGAATTCAGAATTTGAAGACATTTCTTCAGAAGCAGTTTCAAACAAAGAATTTGGGACAATTACGTTGCTTTCTTGGTATTGAAGTGGCACAGTCGAATAAAGGAGTATTTATATCACAACGGAAATATGCCTTGGATACACTAGAAGAAGCCGGGATGCTTGGTGCACGACCATGTGACTCCCCAATGGATCCAAATGTGAAACTCATACGCAATGAGGGGGATTTATTCAACGACCCAGGGAGGTACAGAAGATTAGTCGGAAACTTTAATTATCTCTGTAACACACGACCAGATATCTCATTTGCTGTTAGTGTTGTTAGTCGGTTTATGGACTCACCATGTGAGAGTCATTGGGAGGCAGTTGTACGTATTCTGAGATATATCAAAGGGGCTCTTGGAAAAGGAATATTATATAGTGATCGAGGTCATACAGAAACTGTTGGTTATTCTGATGCTGATTGGGCAGGATGCCCAGATGATCGACGCTCCACCACTGGATATTGTGTCTTCATTGGTGGAAATTTAGTTTCATGGAAAAGCAAGAAACAACACGTGGTAGCAAGATCAAGTGCTGAATCTGAATATCGTGCTATGTGTTTGACAACTTCCGAGCTAATATGGGTTAGAAATTTACTTGCAGAAATCAAAGTTGATTGTCCTAATCCTATAAAACTTATGTGTGACAATCAAGCCGCCATACACATTGCTTCAAATCTGGTATTTCACGAGCGTACCAAGCACATCGAGGTTGATTGTCATTTCACCAGAGACAAGATTTTATCAAAAGAAATTGTAACATCTTATGTTAGTTCCACTGACCAGTTAGCTGACTTGTTCACTAAATCTCTTAGAGGTCCTAGAGTTGAATATATATGTAACAAGCTAGGCACATATAATATATATACTCCAGCTTGAGGGGGAGTGTTAAAGTACAAAGCTCCCATTTATCCACTAGTTCATAGTACACAGGCATGCTTTTATCAATTAGGTAGTTTAGCCTTTTATCTAGTGTGTAATAGCTATTGTGTAATATGGTGTTTTGTATTTATCTATATATATATGAGAGACTAGTGTATTTATACACTAAGACAATTAAACTCATTTCTACAGGATCCATATTCTACCACATGCATCTTTATTGTAGTTGTGATACACATTACATTTTTTATAATTAAGTTTCCAAAGAAAAAAAGTTTTATCCTTAGTAATTTTGGTTTCAACAAAGCATATGATCTAATATCCCTATTTATTAGCTTGTTTTAACCATTCATATCTCTTAACATTCCATGCGTATATCATACACACTTTTGGTCTAGGCGCATAGACCCTTGTAGTTCCTCATGAAGTAAGTAAATGACCATCTCTTATATTGTTTCTTTTTGTTAAAGTGAAGACTGAAATCTATTTTTTGTAGGACTGTTGAGACTATGATGAGGCTAGGTGGTCCTCGATACCTGGCTATCTTGAATCCATCCTTCCTTGTATAAAGTTTTCTCATGAGTCCCAGGAGTTATTACTTGGCCTTTGTTTGTATTTGTTGTTGTTGGGTGTTGTGCCTTTGGTAGCAAAACTTCCTTCATGTTTACAATATGTCATCTAGATAATATATAGCCCAACATCTTGTGATTAGGTTTCCATGTGTACTAAACCTCAACTTCATCTACTCTACCATCTCACATATCTAGGTCAAAACTTTCTATGAATTCTCTATGCATAACCATTCCAACACATACTCTTGCATACCTTAACCTTGTTTGTGTTGCTGTGACCTCATCTATCTAGACTGGTTTGTTTGTAGGACTTTCAACTACACTTGATCCATTATGTGGCCATAATTTCCCTGAGTTATTTACCGTTATTAGAACCTTTTTTATGCTAAACTTCTCAAACTGTATTTTTTGGGTCCATTACCCTAGTATAAGTAGTCTATTATTACGATTTCAAAGTTTTCAAAGGACCTTGAAAATTGCATCTTCCCTATCCAATTTTAAAACATAAAATCTTTGCCATGATGTGCTTATTTTGACTTTAACAAAAGACTTACATAGTGTGTCTAAAATGTTCTTAATAATGTAAAATGGTTGTTGTTTGTCCAACATTTTCCCTACAATGCAATTTTACTAGGCTTTACAACCTTTCTCTTGTATTTCTTTTGAGAATGTCACTTTGATTCTACCATTTCACACGATAAGTTCAATATACTCATACTTGATATCTACTCAATTATTTCCATCAAAAGGCATTGGCCATGCCTTTGTGGATATCTTAATAGATGTAGTTATCTTAGGCGATAGGACCCCTTTCTTTAATGGTTTGACTGAACATTCCACAACTCCTTCAAATGGATTTTGAATCTGGGAAAATTGTTTCAGCATGTTTCATCGAACCTAACTACTTTCATACTTGTATTTTCAACCATGCTAACCTTTTATTAGATTCATGTGACTCAATCTCCATATGAATAGGGCTCACAATCATCAACAACATGGTAACCCCAGTTTTTGTCATGCAGGTCATTGGTGAAATAAGGTACATGTTTGTTTACATTCTTATTTGTAGTATCATATGTGATATTTTAATTAAATTGTTTGTATTTCTTCCTTTGAGAGCCATTGTAAGGATACGTATATATTTCAACCTATCACATGCTTTTTGAATAAATAGATAATTAAAGAAGCAAAGGATTTAAAAGCTTAAACCAAAGAGATAAAGAAAGCGAGTAAGGAGAAGTATGGTCAAAGATCTCTACCAACTGTATATGCATGTTAGTCTTAATAACATGATGTTAGGTTCACAATTGTCACCTAGGGTAGATAGTATTTAGGTTCTTTTACATGGATTTAGTTGTTAGCAAATATCGGATATATACGAGTCGGTAGTACAATTTGAGATAATTTGTGTTAAGTATTTAGATCCAATATATATAGATGATACGAGATCCCTAGATGAAGCTATGAATACAACAACACAAGATAAAACCCAAGTCAAGTTGCAAAAGGAGCCAAAAGTACATTAAAAGCTCAACAAAGAATTATGGGCATAACACTTCCATCAAAATGTATATTTCACGACAAATAATTGGAGAAGATTCTGATCACTAACTTACACACAATAAATCTCTTGAATTGTACATTACATGAGAAAAAACATTTCTAAATCAAAGTTGAATTGAAGGAGTTATCGGTATTTTACTATGAAGACCCAATATGCCCAAAATTTGCAATAATTGAGTCAATTATATCTCCCTTATGTCTGACCAACTGAAGTAAAAAAAGAAAAAGTCAAAAAGTAAAGTCAAACACCAATCAAAGGTACATGATGAGCTTAAAGTCACTTTGGGAAGTTGAAATCTTTATTGGGGAAGTCTTGATGTTACATTGTGTCAGTCACCACGTGAAATTGGTTAGAAATTTTGAATAAAATCCTTTAGATTCAAAAAGATATTGAAGTTAGTGTTGCGTGGGAAGTTACGTAAGTCAATTCGGAGTTGAGACGAAAATTTTATGCCATTTTCTTGAACCGTGGTTCGAACGAGTACATCACTAACTAAAAACGTGGTGGGCCATATCTAACCTTATTAAGCAAGCCCATGGAGGCTCTGAACGTTTTTAGTTAGTATACAACTCGTATATAAATTCTAAAGGAGAAATAACACACTCCACACATAATTTTACATATTTTTCTATAGGATTAAATGTTGAACAGGAGCATAAGAAAGGGAATGAAAGGGCTATTCACCAAAAATCACCATTCTTCATTATAAGAGATTCGAATCCATTCATTCCAAAGAGTAACATTATTTTAGTTTTGTTTTAAACATTATTCTATTATTACTATTCATTGTTTTCAATTATTTGAGTATCAACTAACTCCTCATTTCTTGAAGTTTGTGATTATGTAAGAACCTTAATTGATTCTATTTGATGTTCTTTTGATGTTTGTGATTGAATATTTAATTAAATTAGGTTTTTCATCTATACTAATCTTATCTTGACTGAATAGTGATTAGCTTAAGTAATTGGGCTTGCATCCGGAAGAGGGTTCCAATTATGTATTAGTGTATACACGCTTAGTTGCTTAGTGAGCCAGCAGGTCTTGAATAGCCAAATAGCCGCTAGAATTTAAAATTTAATCTATCAAAATCTAAGTACGTGAGATTCCTAAGTCGATCCTTACGGGAGTTAGGAAGTCTTTAGAATCTGGTTAATATGAACAACTGATTTACCCTTATATCTAGAACATCATAACTATAACGTTTTTGGAACACTATCATTCCTTAAGTTCACATATTTGAAAACTTTGTTTTAATTAATTGTTTTTTCATTCTATTAGTTTAATTTCGTGAATTGATATTCATCTTTTATATTATTATACCAAAAATACTTCTTCGTTTTCTTTTCCTTTTCGTTTCTTTACAAACTATTCACTATAATACTAGGAAACACCTGAACTTAACAGTGATAATCCTTGAGGAGACGCTACATACGTAGACTTATTTTAATTATTTAACAAGAACCCCTGCACTTTCAGAAATTTACTTCCTTCGTATGTGTTGATTTTTATCACACCCAAGGGGTACAACAATATATATATACATATATATATGTGTGTGTGTGTACATGTATATGTATATATAACATCTACATGACACACAATGTAAAAAGTTTGCATGTTTCAATACTTCAAAAATCTTAGGTTCGTAAACAAGTAGAAAAAATAATATACAAGTGTTCTTACATTTTTTCCAGTAATGAAAGTTTACTCCTCTTTAATACCATGCATATTTCATATTAGAGGATATAAATGTTAAATTTAAACATATTCAAAACTTTTAGTGATTAGAGATATAATGCAGGGAACATATATTAATAACCAAATATATGATATAATTGAATCCATCAAGATAATAATAAATACAACCTAGTTTGTCGTCAATAACTTGGTATGGTGAGGTAAAATTGGTTAAAACCTTTTGAAGTTGAATAACATTTGAGAAATAAATATATAGTCAAGTGAAATATGATTTTATAGTCTCAAACTAGTTTCTCAAGGAAAAAAAATATTTATTCGCCTTTCTTTTGTACAATTAGTAGTGATGTTTGTGATGATATATAAATAGTAGTGATGTTCGTAATTATATTATGCTTTGTTTTGTTAATTAAGATTGTACCTGGTGCATGTTATCATACTTTTATCATTTCTTAGTTCTTATTTTAAAGAGACAAAAAGAAACAGAAAACGTAATAGGTTATCATCTACACAATAAATTTCTATATATTTTGGTGCTCAATCCTTATTGCTATATAATAAAAGCCCTTACTAGAATTTCATAAATAAATCACATTGAATACTTTAATTATAGATTTTTTTATACTTTTCATTCAATAAGTATCATTTAAATTGTTTTGCTCGTGGGTTATATCAAATATTTTGATAAGAACCATGTAATTATTAGTATCTTTCTTTTTATAAATAAAGATCTATTTCATATGACATATTTCCATGACTAGAAAGATGATCCATAAGTTGACTATAACATATTCTAAATCTAATAAAAAGGTTCACATATATCTTTGTTATTTTAAAAAATTAATGATATTCATAAAGGTGAGAGGCTTCTTTGCAAGTAAAATGTTCTATCTGTTATTCTTTGTTCTCTTTTCTTAGTGTGGCTTTATATCCATGAATTATTGTGGAATCAAATTGGTATTTACCCAAACTCATTTATAAAGCACGATTGAAAAAGAACCCAGGGGTTGAAGAAAATGACGTGACATAAGGCGAAGATGGATTTAGGTTGAAGAAAGGATCTATTTCAATAAGAAATGATCTACTACTAGGTCGTTGTTGGAATTATGCCCTAGCCCCGATCGTCTTGTAATGAATTGAACACAAGTGTTTACTGTACACGATAATAGTTATCCCTACAGTTTTGATTAAAGAAATTGTTTCCTTGAATCTATGGCAAGCCTTTATGATTATGGTATTAATCTACATAATATAAAGGCAAATCCTTGGTTAAGTTACGAACTAGATATCATAAGGTGTTATGATAATGAGAATCTAGCTTATAGGACTTAATCTAAACTTGTTCTTAATCGTAGGATCATCGAGTTAGGACCTCGATGATCCGGTTAGATTAATATGTAGCTAACAAGTATTTATTGGATAAATATCGGTAGTTCTCGTTTACTGAGTTAGGTGCATAGATAATGCATATAGAGATGTGATTATCGAACCGACTAAAACTAGAGATTCCTAATGGTTAATTACCTTGAACTGTCAAGTAGGTTAATCTCTATAAGGATTTTTATACTTGTAATCCTTTGACCTGAGATCATCACTATAGTTGTGTATGTGCTTGTTATGTTTTGATACTGGACTACTAGTGTGTCATAATGCTAGTCGAAAGGATATTGGATGTAGCTAAGTATATATGCTCCTAGGGATGAGTCAAGATGGAATCTATCAACTCTAGGTAAAGAGTTTGAGCTCTACGATGTCATAAGATTATAACGATTGTATCAAATCCTTGGCCAAGGTGATAGAATGAATGAAGAAATGAGTTTCTTAGGTCATTCGTCAATCGTTGATAATCGACGTGTAACGTAGTTGATTTTCTAATGGGATTTGACAGTTGTACCATATCCCAGGATGATCCGGAGCTGTAAAGATAGAGGGAATACATGTATGATTCTTCACCGGGATCTTTGTACAGAGTTACTTCACGTTATCCGGTCGTTGGGGAGTGTTGTTAGACGCCAACCTCGATTAGTGGTTAATTTAGTTAACTACTACCGGTTTAACGATGAACCCACGTAGTCGCACACTAACGAGTGCATTGATCTTGCTTCATGTTATTAATTGATTTTTATTATCGGATAATAGATATTAATTAATTATATACTTGGAATATTAGTATATTAATTTGCTAGCACAAATTAATATTCTAATACGAGACCAAATTGAGAGAAAAAAAAAGGAGAGAAAAGGGAAAAAAGTGATGGGTTCGTGGATCGAACCACGTACCTCTAGTAATGTGAAATGTGTCACTAACCGCTGGGCTAGTCAAGTCATTTGTATAATGTTAGAGGTCCAAGTGGACCAGATTATTAAGATAATCAATTCTCATTATACGTTTATGACTTTTCATATCCTGCCTTTTCATTTTCTCTCTAAAAGTTATTATATGATAATGAGTTATCATTAGAGAAAAATAATTTTTTATCCATCAGTTTTCTCTCAAGAATAAACATAGAAAACAAAAGGTCTCACTGTCTCTAAGTCAGAATTCGATTCTGAAAGCAATGATTAAAGTTCGGTGTGCAAAGCGTGGAGGCTTCAAGTTTTTGAAGCTGGAATTACGCAACTCGATTCTCATACAACGGATTAAGGTATGTAATCGGTTTTTTAGTTTCTGTTTAAATTCCTTAATCACAACTAGATTGGTTTAGAATTGCAATAAATATTTTTCCGCAGCGTATATTTGATATAACGAGTATTGCGATTCCTTCAATTGGTATCAGAGCCAATTGTTGCGATTTAGGAATTTAAACCTGATATTATATGATAATATATGGAATTTTGTAAGGGTTTATATGAAATTTATGAATTTTATTTGATGGAAATTTATTCTGTATTTTTATAATAAGATTATAATAGGTTTACAGTTAATGTTAAATTGGTTAATTTTACCAAATTGTGTTTGTTTTTGTTGGCCGCACGATAGTGGGTAATGGTTAACTTTGTGTGATGTATTTTTCATTCTCTGTTCGGTTGAGAAAAAAATCCAGCTTCGTTGATATAAGTTGTTATGTAAAGAGAGCTGTACAAATTTACTGGTGTTAAGTGTTGACCAAATGGTAATAAACTGAACTATTAAACTGTTTAATTATTTATTGTGTTTTCTTTGTTTTTTTTGGTTTAAAAAAATAAAGGAAAGTGAAAGATCAGGTTTCGTTGACCTTTGTGGTCACTTTGATAATTGTAATACTGTTATTACTCTTATATGTTATTTTTCATTCTTAATTGGATTAAAGAAAAAGAAGGAAAAGCGATTGTATTGCAGTACGTTGCCATGTGTGATGGAGTTGTTTATATTGTCAGCCAACAGTCAACACATTGAGATGTGCAGTTTTTTTTATCTAAGATCATTGAAATGGTTTTATATGGATAGCAGCGATTGTTGCAATTGTTGACTCATGCAATACTCTTGGTTGCAGAAAGAAGTGATTGATTTTATTAATCAGTTGTTATATTTTTTTTGGAGTAGCTTTGTGAAACAAACCCAAAAAAAAAAAAAAAAGGTAACGGTTTTTTATTAAAGCAAAAGAAAATTTTATAGTTTTAGAAACTATTTTTTCTTTTCATATTATTAATCAATTAGTTGATTAATATTTTCTTTAGTCAATTGCATACTATAAGTATATTTGGTGAAATATACTAATAGTATATATTACTAAAAATCGTTTTAGTAATAAAATAAATACTTAGATTATGAATGCTAGGTTATTTATTCCCACTCGACATTAAAATGATTGACTTTATTAAACGATATATAAGATATTTTGTGAGACTTGTTCATCGCAAATAGAGTTTCAAATTTGTTATGTTTACAAGTTTTGATCTGACTACCAGGTGGATTTGTAGTTCGAGTACAAATTATAAAACTCTGTATTGTTTGATAATAGGATTTACTTATTAATTTCACGTTTTTAGTCTGGACTACCCAGAGGATGTGGTATTAATAATATCCGATTATAGGATGGATTAACTCAACAAAACTAAATAGAAACGACCTGACTACCAGGGGGCTAAATAGTTTTGAGTCTCTTATTTTATATGATAAAATTGGTAACGTACCACACTTTAATTATGAGTGAGAAATGACCTGACTACCAGGGGGCTCATTCATGTTTTAAAGTTTTCATTCTTCACTTTAATTATGCGTGAGAAACGACCTAACTACCAGGGGGCTCATTCATGTATCAAAGTTTCCAATTATATTACTCTTAGATAATAGTCCATATCTTTGACAGTTATATAATAGTGTTCTTAAAACATTGTTTCCTATTCATTCTCATGATTAGATTTCTCGATTTTTCTGACTTCTCAAATCATCCCAAGTTGGTTGGGTAATCTCAAGAATTGTGACCGCAACTTGAGAGTCTTTCTTATGCACATGAGACTCATTGATACGTTCAATGAGCTATTGACTAAAGTGTCTCTTGAGGATACATAGAATGTATATGATGCATGTCTAAATGATACGAACTTAGTAATTGTACTAAGTGTATATTCTTGTATTCATGAGTTATGAACTCCAAAAGACATTTTAAGCATGATATTCCCATGAATCCCTATATATCTTTAGAAGATGTATAAGTAACTTAGTATGACCGTTAGATACCAGCTATCTAATACCAAGAAACAAGGTAAGGGCATTAATGGAAATTGTTTCCATAATTTCTTGAACTTCTATTAATTACACAGAAAGGGTATTGGGTACTCGTAGTAGTTTAGAAATATGCAAAATGTTGCATACTCTAAAGATTAATAGACAAATAAGAATAAGAGAAGTTAAACTACAATTTCGGTAATGGAGCAATTGTTGCAACCACAATTGTAATAACTAATTCTTTAAAGATGCATATGGCAAAACATATTGTAAGAAAACTGTTTTTGTTTGTAAACTTGTTTTCGAACAAATTTGGTCATTTGATCATAAGATAGTTATGATGTATTAATGTAATATAAAATGACCAATGGAGTTTTTCATAGTGATGAATTACACCCCATTGGATACTTACAATATGGTGATTATAATTGCCTAAAGTAACTACGTAACAGTGTTTTAGTTGTTTCTGGTCATAAATCAAAATAGATAATCGTACTAATCAAACCTTATTTTTGGCGTTATATACTAAGTCATAAACTATAGGAAAATAGTTTAATAGTTTCACAAGGAAGATTTCCTTGGAGTATGATTTTGAATCATATGAAACTTGTACGACTTATCTTAATGAAACATGACTAAATCTCATTTTGATGAAAATGGAGATAGTGTTAATGAGTTCTTATGTCCATTACATATTGATGTATGTCGGCAGTCCAAACTTTAGCCAAAGATGGATATTCTTACTTCATCTTCTTCACAAACTATATAACAGATATAGATGTGTTTACCAAATGTAACACCAATATAAATAATTTGAAATGTTCAAATTACTATTGAGTGAAGTTGAAAGCAAGTATATAAGAGTATGAAGAAAGTGGATATCAACCTGTATAGGTGAATATCTTAGCAATGAATTAATAGATTATCAATGACAAAATTAGATTTTGTCTCAGTGATTCGCTAGGTTTAAATTATTCCTATGGGATTATGTTTTAAAGTCAATTGCATATTTTATGAACTCTTAGGTCCCACTAAACCGTCGATAAAATCCATATGTGGTATGGAGATGATATAAAACAAACTTAAAATGTAGATTTTGAAATGTTTGATTTATACTAAACGACTTATGATGGCTAAGCTTGAGTTGATATCTTTCAAATATAGATTTGTTGGATACCCAAAGAAAATAACGAGGTAATATTTCCACACCATTCTGAACACAAAGGGTTTGTGGTAAGGCAGTCAACCTTGCTAGATTGGAATTCCATAGTGAAGGAATTCATAATGTGGAAATAGATCATAATGAAATAAAGATTTCAGAGTTATTATACAAGCTAAAGAGCATCCGATGCATGCCAGTCTTTCTTTCCTTGATGAGTTAATAGTTTCATTTAAGGTTCAAGTCTCACAATTTGAGGAATTAGGGACGATTTATGAACCTCTTTTGGAACAAGGAAGTTAACAAAATCAAGAGAAAGAAGATTTTATTGTACACAAGCCTCCTATAGGTTATATAGATATCATCATACACCAAAATCAATTGTAATAATGGTGATAGTTTGATGAGGAAATCATATAGATGATAACCCCATCAAGTGATAATCCTAAATCCCTATGAAGAGGCTATGACTAGTCTAGATAGTGACAAGTGGTTAAGAACCATAGAATTTGAATTTCTATCTATAAGAATCAACAAAGTATAGTACTTTTGTTGAATATTTAATAGATATAAGATCCATTTATAGTAAATGGGTGCTAGGGAAATGATTGGAGTAGACGGTAAGGTAGAGACCTATAACGTCCTTCTAATTGCTAAGCGTTTAAATCAAAAGGAAGACATCAATTGTGGTGAATTCCTTTTCTCATAGCAATGCTTAGTTTATTTCAGATTCTACCACTGGTAACTATATACTATTATTATGAGATATGGTAATATCATGTGAAAATAGTTTTCACTAAATAGGAGTCTATGACGTCCTTAAGACCAATCATAAAGGTCTCATATTGCCATTTATTCATAATAAAATATGTAAGTTCCAAAAATCCATTTAATGGATTCAGCAAATGTCACTAAGTTGGATTATTCTCTTTCAAACAATCAAATAGTTTGATTTTATGATTTTAGAATAAGAGTCATACGAGTACAAAGGACTAGTGGGAGTACACTTATCTTCCTAGTGTTATATGTAGATGACATATTATCACATAAGGATATGATATACCAACCAAGCAATTAACCAAGTTTTTGATTGTTAAATAGTTCTCCATGAAATATTTAGGATAGTAGCTTAAATTCTTTGAATTGGGATCTACAGAGATAGATCAAAGAAGCTACTTGACCTATATCAATCTTACTACATTTATACTTTTTTAGAAGTATCGCATGGAAATTCCAAGAGTATCTATTCGACAATAGGCTTTGGAGTTACTCTTAATGTTAGGGTTTGTTCTAGGACCCTAAAAGTAAGAGAATGGATGTGTATAGTCCTATTTGTTAAAACAATAAGGATCTATCTAACACACCATGAAAAATGTATAAGACCTAAAGTACACTACACGCTAGGAGTAGCGAGTAGGTATGAAGATAACCTTGATGAGGAATGTTGGATGGTAGTAAAGACTATCCTTAAGTACTTAAGAAGTATTAAGGACCAACTCCTCATATGTGGAGAATATAAGTTGAAGCTAATTGGGTATATAGATGCTTGTTTTGCTTCAAACGTGGATAATAGCAAATCAAGATATGGTTGTGTCTATATAAAGGAGAAGTAAATTGGAATAGTTCCAATCAAGACACTGTAGCAGATTTCGGTTACTAGAAGTAGAATACATAGCAGCATAAGATGCAACTATGCCAGTGGTTTGGATAAAATAGTTCTTTATATATACATAGAGTGGTTTCACAATGTAGATATTGTTTCTTTATACGATGAAAATATTTGAGATATTGTATGATTAAAGAAACCTAGAATAAACTATATATCCAAACAAATTCTGCAATAGTATCGCTTGATTCGAGATATAATTGAACATGAAGATGTTCACATTCAATAGGTAGAAGAAGGAACACGATGTATACCTTTTCATCTAAGTTGTCTATCAGAAGAGTCTGATGAGAACAAACTGTTTATGAATTATGGTACTTGAATGATTGGGTCTAGGCCAAGTGGGAGATTGTTGGAATTATGCCCTAGCCCCGATCGTCTTGTAATGAATTGAACACAAGTGTTTACTGTACACGATAATAGTTATCCCTACAGTTTTGATTAAAGAAATTGTTTCCTTGAATCTATGGCAAGCCTTTATGATTATGGTATTAATCTACATAATATAAAGGCAAATCCTTGGTTAAGTTACGAACTAGATATCATAAGGTGTTATGATAATGAGAATCTAGCTTATAGGACTTAATCTAAACTTGTTCTTAATCGTAGGATCATCGAGTTAGGACCTCGATGATCCGGTTAGATTAATATGTAGCTAACAAGTATTTATTGGATAAATATCGGTAGTTCTCGTTTACTGAGTTAGGTGCATAGATAATGCATATAGAGATGTGATTATCGAACCGACTAAAACTAGAGATTCCTAATGGTTAATTACCTTGAACTGTCAAGTAGGTTAATCTCTATAAGGATTTTTATACTTGTAATCCTTTGACCTGAGATCATCACTATAGTTGTGTATGTGCTTGTTATGTTTTGATACTGGACTACTAGTGTGTCATAATGCTAGTCGAAAGGATATTGGATGTAGCTAAGTATATATGCTCCTAGGGATGAGTCAAGATGGAATCTATCAACTCTAGGTAAAGAGTTTGAGCTCTACGATGTCATAAGATTATAACGATTGTATCAAATCCTTGGCCAAGGTGATAGAATGAATGAAGAAATGAGTTTCTTAGGTCATTCGTCAATCGTTGATAATCGACGTGTAACGTAGTTGATTTTCTAATGGGATTTGACAGTTGTACCATATCCCAGGATGATCAGGAGCTGTAAAGATAGAGGGAATACATGTATGATTCTTCACCGGGTTCTTTGTACAGAGTTACTTCACGTTATCCGGTCGTTGGGGAGTGTTGTTAGACGCCAACCTCGATTAGTGGTTAATTTAGTTAACTACTACCGGTTTAACGATGAACCCACGTAGTCGCACACTAACGAGTGCATTGATCTTGCTTCATGTTATTAATTGATTTTTATTATCGGATAATAGATATTAATTAATTATATACTTGGAATATTAGTATATTAATTTGCTAGCACAAATTAATATTCTAATACGAGACCAAATTGAGAGAAAAAAAAAGGAGAGAAAAGGGAAAAAAGTGATGGGTTCGTGGATCGAACCACGTACCTCTAGTAATGTGAAATGTGTCACTAACCGCTGGGCTAGTCAAGTCATTTGTATAATGTTAGAGGTCCAAGTGGACCAGATTATTAAGATAATCAATTCTCATTATACGTTTATGACTTTTCATATCCTGCCTTTTCATTTTCTCTCTAAAAGTTATTATATGATAATGAGTTATCATTAGAGAAAAATAATTTTTTATCCATCAGTTTTCTCTCAAGAATAAACATAGAAAACAAAAGGTCTCACTGTCTCTAAGTCAGAATTCGATTCTGAAAGCAATGATTAAAGTTCGGTGTGCAAAGCGTGGAGGCTTCAAGTTTTTGAAGCTGGAATTACGCAACTCGATTCTCATACAACGGATTAAGGTATGTAATCGGTTTTTTAGTTTCTGTTTAAATTCCTTAATCACAACTAGATTGGTTTAGAATTGCAATAAATATTTTTCCGCAGCGTATATTTGATATAACGAGTATTGCGATTCCTTCAGTCGTCACTTATTCAGAAAAATTATCACCCATATTTCAATTAGTAGATTCGAAACCAAACCAAGTGGTTAATTTGTGGGTGGTTCGTCCCTCTACATCATCTAATTCTATTTGAGTTGTGTCTACTCAAAACTTGCAAGTCATATTGTATAATTACTTTTGTTATTACAATAAAAAAACATACCTCAAGGGATATCACCGCCACTTTAAGGTGGAATATGATATGAACATAACAACCAACGGTGTGAAATAGGTATTCAAAGAATCTGCGGGATTAAAGATATTTATAATACATGGCATGTGTCCGTGTGAGGCCTCAAAAATTAGCATCTAAACAATCCTAATTAGAAGAATCGTAGAGAGGAACAATTAGTCCACCGATTTTTTTACAAAGATGAATGTTCCATTTGGGTATTCCCTTTCTATAATGTTATACTAGATGTGGTCTTATCTTAAAGCTTCAAGCTAGGGTTGGGAAAAAACACGCAAAGACCGCGGCCCACCTACCAACCTGATTAACTTACATAAATTTTGGATTATCAAAGATCTTTTAAATGAAGCATGTAAAATCAAAATTAGGGATGTGGATTTATTCATACCAATCCCAAGCTCACCCCGACCACACTACCATATATAGTATAAATCTATATATTTGGTCGTGTAAGCCTATGATGATTAAAATTGGTGCTCACTATAATATTACCATTTATCTATAAAACTATATGTTAGTATGGTATAGTCACATTTTGGTTGTCGCACAGTTTTGGGCTCTTTGGCTTCCTATATGTCTCTTTAAGTAACCCTAACGTGGCTCAGTTATTTGTCTTTATTACCATGATAATTGATACAAAGTGGAATTTTTATGGGTGTTTGTTGTTCATTTTTAATTGGTCATCATCTATTTTCGTTAAGGTGGTGAATTTGTTTGGATTTGTTGGACAAAAATTGTATGAGGTTGGTGAAAAGATTTTGATTGTACGACCTATGCTTGTTGTTGATATATCGAGGAGGTCCATGCCCCTTTCCTTCGGTGTATAGTTATATGTATTTCCTCTTTAGCATGGTCTTTGGTTCAAAATCTCTTAAATTTGTAATGTATTAATAGTTTTAATATAATGTCCGAAAAAAATAGTTTTAATATAAGATATTTCCCAAAATAGTTAAAAAACAAATACCATTTATTTAGCGTTGGACGTTAAATATCACCCTAGTTTTTAAATAAAATCTCTACTAATATCTTTTTTCTAGTATATTATATTATTGTGCCCACAAATATCATAAAAGTATTTTCTTTCTATTAAAAAAAAATTTCTCCATCTCTTTTGCTCCTCATATCTCTTTTGCAAAAATACTTTTCTATCAATTCTTCTAACTTTCATCCATATCGAATTTATCAATTTACAGATCTTAGTAGTCGGTTTTGATCTTACCACATCTAAGGTAGCTTCTCTTACATTTACTCCCCTTTCTATTTCTATTTCCTTCTGTTGTTTCATAATTTATGAATGATAACGTTAATTTAGATTTACAATGGATTGATTACATTTTTTAATTATGTTTTAATTGTATCATACACTGCAATGATGTAAACTTTACAAATCTATGATCAAGGATCTTTTACCTTTGCATAAATAAAATATTTCCTTGATTTTTTCAGATGGAATTTAATATACATTAAATAAAATGATCGTCGACCATAACATTTCAATAATTTCAAGTTCCATTTCAAACTAGAAATTATGATTGATGAACGACCTTTTCCTTAAACAAATTAGGTAGTATTAAGTATTGAAATGAATGTGAAAGGAGCAGAAGATATGATATGAGATGGAGGTTGTACGTGAGATATATTTATGTTAATGTTATAGTTTAGGTTAAGATATTTGTAAATTATATTTTATTTGTAATATTAATATTATGCTAGCATTATATAAAGATAGATATCCCGAGTTATCTCTTATATTTTCCTTAAGTGAAAAGTTTTTCCTTTATAATTATAAATGAACCTCTAATATTATATATTCAATAGATGTGCAATGTTATCCCTTTTAATATTTTTTATTAGATTGATCTTAGTCAAGACACTTTAATCTCAATCAATACTAACTCTGGAATAATGGACTTCGAAAATTCTCTTGGAATTTGCTTGAGGTGAAGCACTATTCTTTATGGGTGAGAGATATGAACTCAGACAAGGTTCATATGACTTATGGTTTCCTTCCGAACTGATGGCATTTTAAGGCCAAGTTAGTATTGGAGCTACAGACCGAAAGAATAATAATGGACTAAGTTCTACTACAAATATGAACATTTTAGTTATAAAAATAACTATTCTTTAAGAAAACTCATTGGTATTATAAAATAACTATAGCCTAATATACTTGAATGAAATTTTGCCTTATTTACTAGACGAATGGTTAGGTTTTAATGTCTCCTCGAGGAGAATAAGCAAGAAAATCTTGTTGGCATAGACACGGCGTAGCTAATATAACAATAAACACACACAAAGATATGCGCACACACATATATATATATACATATAAAGGGATGGGGTCGGATTATCATGGTGGGTATTCGAAAAACATACCAAGTGTCCACTTGAATAGTAATAAATAGGTAATGATCAAATCTAGGGGTCATTATATGGATAATACAATGGCCAAGATTTATGTGATAAAATGACTAATCAAAAATAAAATGTAGATAGCTATGCTAAAAAAAGGAAAAAGAAACTGGAATGACTTGAAGAAGAATTATTATGTCCTTTAAAAATGAGGAAATGTTAAAATTTTGCAAAGATAAGTTTTGGATAGAGTTGTTAAGCATATTGTTTCCACTTGGAGAAAACCTACAAATTATTATTTGTATATGTTATACTAAATATATAATTAATGATGTAATTCTTATTTATTAGTCAACTTTAATTTTTTTATATTACTGATCTTATATAAGACTTAAGATAATGAATATATAAAAGAACATAATGATTTTATTTATAATATTATCAATTTATAAAAATAAAAAATTTATATAGGATCTCACACCTTGAGCTTGTGTAGCTATACCAACTCCTTGAGTAGAGTTGGTTGGATATACGATTTGTCTTCAGGTGTCGCCATGGGTAGCTGATTAACCATCCTCTGTAATACGCTACTGCGGGACACATGTACTCCTTCTGTTAGTTAGGTTTCGCATTGTTTACTAGGTAATCGTGAAGGGTCACGTAGGCTATCACAAATCTTCCTGAGTACCCCATGTCATAATGACATCAAGGAGGAGAACTATCAACTTCATACATATTTGTCTTGAACCCCATGGTACAATTTCTATAGATTATATTACTTTTAGCATCACTTACGTACATGTCTAAGATTTTATATAACAACTACATTCATTTCCTTGTTTGATTTGATGTTTTAAACATCATCAAGAGGTCGACAACAAACATCAAGTGATTAGGTTGACTCTTTTGCATTTTAGGTGTCAGGTAAACTCTTTTCTCTTACCAACATTGTTGAGGACATGTGTAAGGACCTCAATACATATAATGAAAAAATTGTGTGAGATGCGATCTCCTTGACTAAGCCTTCTTGTTCCTTTAAAAATATCATAGTTCCTACATTAATAGAAATAGAGTAACTAATTATACATATACATATGATAATCAATTGAATTGATAGGGGAGGTATCACGATTCTTTTAATAGAATTATATTATTTAATACCATCTAACTTAAGTGCAAATCTTTGTGACCTTGAAACTCTATCGTAGCCTCTCACAATCTCTTATGAAATTGGTATATTTTATCTTATCATTTATTCAGGCGTAAAGGTGATTTATATTTCAAGAGCATTGTTATTTATACTTAATTTTTGCTTTACCTTATATCAGCTCCAATGTGTCACGCTATGTGGCATGGGAGAGAGAGAGAGAGAGTGAGAGAGAATTTTAAACGTCCACAAAAGAAGTGATATAAGGGTTATGCAAAATGGTGTGACATATATCTTTACTCATTTTTCAATATGAGGTTCTCTAGTGTTCATTTGATTCCTTCGACTAGTATGTTTGCAAATGCACTTGTACAATACATTTAAACCTACAATAGTTCTATAGTCGTTAATAATAGTTGGGTTCTGCACAAATGGGATCAGTGGTATTGATGTTTTACTTATCTCTTTTAGTAATTGTCCATCACCCCAGGCACTCTTAATTTCTTCATACACATCTTCACCCATTGTGTGACATGTCTTCTTAAAAAATCTTGATGAAAACCCATCATGTAATGGTTCTTTGTTATTATCAATATCAAATATTTAATTTTCCAACTTCCTCGTTTGTGATAGGAGTTGTGAGTTCATGTCCTACCTCATAACTTATCCACTTCTGTAATATCTTGAGGATCAAGTTAGAGTCATATAATTTAGTGGAATCCCTAGGTGTACCACGCAGTTTAGTGTAGTATTTATAAATTCATTGACAATTTTTTTTCAATCATTTTCTTGAACTCCACTCTCATTAGAGATTAGTTTAATGGTGTTGACAAAATTCCTACTTTCATTATGTTATATGAATAAACTATTTTTTCTTTCCCCTTGTCCAACAAAGTAGCTCTACACCTTTCCTTTGTCATTGATTCTTACATTAATCATACTAATGATACATGATGAAGTAAATCATTTTCTTGTAACATTAGAACATGATTATTTTCGCCTTCCATTATCTACATTTGAACTGATATGTATCACCCCTTTTTAATGTATAATTGATGTCTCCTCAGTTTTCATGAATTAATATTAGTCGGAGACATCATTTTTAGTGATTTAGAACTCTTTCTAGTCGATTTTCTTGAGAAATACTACACTTTCTTCTTTCTAGTCTTGATTTAATAAATTATTATTTTAGAGCATATTGGGTTTAATTAATTATTTAGTGTGAAGCTTTAGAGTTAATTATAGAGATTAAGTGGAGTCCAAGACAAAGACTAAGAGATAAGGAAAGAAGATAAGCATGGAAATTGGAGATAAGGAAAGAAAATCTAAATTATGGAAAAGGAAAAGCTACCATAAATCTGAATTCCAGCACCCACGACCAGAAATCAGCTTATATCTCAAAATCCGTGGGGAATTCTGAAGAACGGTCAAGAGAAAAGTTAGAGATCTTTCCGAGACGATGAATTTCAACTACTCATACACGTCAAAAGAATAAGAATTGAAGCTTTTAGGACCAAAACAAAAACGGTCCTGATTTCATATTTTAGGGTTACGCATTTGAGTTGGGCTAGGAGTCCACTACTTACCTTCTCCTTCAAGAAAACGAATTAGGGCTTCTATACACTTATAAATACACCCTTATATTACTTGTAAATCATCCTTTCTCATCCTTTCCTCATAATAATTAGTCTTTAGGTTTATTATCATCAAAATTATTGTAGAAAGCAAGATGAAGTCTTTTATTATTTCTTTTAGTTTATTTCCTTCAGGTATGAACTAATTTTCCCATAGCTTAGGTTTCGCATCATGTATAATCTATGAATTCTATTTTTATTTCTATCTAACTTTCTTTGGGAATTTGGTGGAGCCTAGGGTGTGATAAAATAAGATATAAGTAAAGTGCAAAAACACCCTAGAACTACACGGTTCTGCAAGTATATAGATCGTATGCAAGTTTTATATTTAGATTCGTTCCGCGGAGACTACGAAGGTTAGAAGAATCTTATGCAAATACCAAGTGCAAATTAAAGCTAGAACAACTAAACGCAATTAAAAGTAAAGACAAATAAAGATGGATTGATTTTCTAATTAACTAAATTAAACTAAGAATTAAAAGACAGAAAATAAATATGAAAGAGAAGTGATTTGAGAATATAGCTCAAGTTATTAGCATGTAATCCCCACTAGTTTTGCCGTTCTAAACATGTAAGGGTGAATTATGTAGTATTTCCCTAATCGTTCCCAATTCGCTATCGGTAGTTTAAAATAGGATTTACGTGTGTCAATAAGGCTTCCTAAGCAAACTTTTCCTGTAATTGGTAAATAGTCACAAGAACTAAACCATAGTGATTATCTAGCTAGGTTGGTTTGTCAGATCAGACCTAAGACTAGACGTTATGTGTTAAACATGCAATTAAACACCGTTGTCAATGGTGACCTAATTACTAGATGGTAATTCTAATGGCTGCAGTCCACAAGAATACAGAATATAAATCCAAACACATAAACAGAGAATAAAAACTATAATTCTATTTAAAACATTAAATTCCCAAATTAGATAGATGTCAATCAAAACTAGGGTTCATACATATATTCTAAAACTCAAGCTAAAGAAATTAGTTCATGAAAGAAAAGAAAGAATTACAAATCTAAAGGTAGAAGAAGACATAATGATGAACAGCTTCTTCCAGACTTCTCTCTTGTGTTGTAAGCTTCCTCTCACCAAGGATGATTTAAGAGTGTTAAGAGACTATATTTATAGTGTATAGGTTGACCTAATTCGTTTCTTGAAGATAACTCTAAGTAACAGACTCCAGGCCCAACTCAAATTCGTAAGGAAATAAAGATAAACACTGCTGGACCGTTTTGAGCGTATCTTCTTCGTTATTGGTCGGTTTGAGCTCCATAAGATACCAAAAGAATCGTAACAGAATTATCTCTAACCCAATGAAAGGAATCTTCCAAAATCGGCCTATTTCTTAGATAAAATAACACTTCTTTAGGCGTGTGCTGCAGAAATTCAGATTAGGCAGCTTTTCTTTTTCCATGTTTTTAGCCTTTGTTTCCTTTATCTCCAATTTCCATGCAAATATCTTTCCATAAGTTGTAGTCTTTGACTTGGACTCTTATTAATCTCCATAATTATCTTTAAAGCTTCACACTAAATAAAAAATTAAACCCAATATGCTCTAAAAATATTATGCTACTTAATCAAGACTCAAAATAGGAAAGTGCACTAAACCAAGCTAAAATCAACCTATAAACTAATAAATAAGCCAAAAATGATGTATCAGAAGTATATTTTATTATCACAAATGAGGAGACATCAAGACCCCCAACTCAAAGTTGTATCGTCCCGATACAATAAAAGTAAAGAACAGTAGGGTAGTCAAAAATAAACAAAGAGAAGTCGGAGGAGAACAAGAACAAAATGTAATGAATGATCCTAGAGCACAAAATCCAAAAAATCTCATGTAGTAATGCTCAAGAAATAATGCACAAAGATACCTAATATACATGTAATCAACAATCCATAAATTCAAGTTAAGATTAATTTCGCAATGCCAAAAGGAGAGGATGATAACTTAGTTCAGGTTAATTGCTATAGGTTGTTCATAGGTCCCAAATACAGTATCCAATGGTCCACTTACCTATTACCTAATAGCTCAATTGTTCCTCCATCTAGTAGTTAGAAATCCTAAGGTCTTGGTTATAACTTGGCTTAAGGACGGGTGTGGTATATTTGGATAATGAAAAGTGAGCTTTTGGCTCTCTCCTCATTAGCCATCAACGAATCGCCCCAGAGCTTGAGTTTTCACTCGAAGATGTTCTCACTCAACCCAATTTATTGATACTTTTGATGTGCATCCCCAATAATCCCAAATTAAACCTTTGATGATATAAAATCCACTTTGCCGGTCCGAACATATATTTTCTTTTCACATCAATTTTTTTCTTTTTAGTATAGCTATGATTCTCTTTTTGATGTTGAGATATCATACTATTTTCTCATATATATATTCTTTTTATGCCCTTGTTGGCAAAATTAGCTCGTAGCTTCTTTTTCATTCACTATTACCCCGGCAAAGGGTTACAATAATTACAATTTCATCATCAATAAATTCACAATTACAATTCCCAAATTCCCAAAGTTCCCTAATTATGAAACCCACCACCCCAAACTCAAGCTCTAAAACGAATTTGTCTCAGGTTTTGCGATTCGAGTGCGGGTCATATAAATAAGTCCTAAAAACTAGGGTATGGATTATAATGTGTTTCAATAAAGGCTTTAGAAAGGCTTAGAGGGGCTAAGACGGATAAATAACAATAATATCAAACAAAAGGGTGAGAAAGTCTAAAGGCTTTAAGTGTTTTATCATGAAAGAACTGCCTTAGTCATTTTTCTAACTACCGGATTTCGTTACTTTTTCATTATTAGTTCATAGACAAGTGGGTTTTCAACTAATTTTAAACCTCACGTTCTACACACCAAATAACTATCCCTAAGTTTCAACGTGATTTCTTAGCATTGCTCATTAACTCTTCTATCCTTTATTTCCTGTTTTCATACATGCATCTAAACAAATTTGTTGCATCTTTCAAAAGCATACTACTTACTATCATTGATCTAATAAAATCATGCTCAAATAGGTACATTCAAGATATTCTATGCCTTAATTCAACCTAAAATTTTTAAATTTTATGCAAAACGAAAAGAAGATGAGGACAACGAATCCCCACCCCCAACTCAAAAGTGAGCCGTGTCCCCACGACTCGAAAAAAAGACTCAAGAATGGAATAAAATTTAAAATAAAACTAACTAAACTACCTAATGCATACAAGCTATTAAGAAAAAAATTAGAATGACCTACCTGGCTGGCCATAGAGATCCATTATATCCTCATCCTCGTCAGCTGAAGGATCAGAATAATCATCAATATGCTTTTCCAAGGTCAAATCGTCTATCTGTGATTCCAACTGTATGACTTCTGTCCAAAGTTCTCTGTTATATTCTTGTAATCTTTCGATATCGTTCTGTAACTTGAGAGCCCAAGGAGGAAGATCATAAACAATTTCAGAGGAAGAGGTAGAAGAACCTTGGTCTTGGATTTTTATCTTTTTCAAAGGCCTTCTTGATGGTATGGACATTCTAGCAGTTAATCTCTTCTTTGGTAGTGGTTGTGCTGGTGCCTTTTCTTTTGATTCTTCAGTAACCTCATCAAGATTGATGGGTTTTTCAATGGTGGCCCAAGGCAATTTCTTATTCTTCCCATGGATTGAGCACTTTCTCTTGTATTCCATAGCTTCAGATCTGTTAGTCATGCTTGATTTACCCACAACTCAAGTTATACCAAGGATGGATTAAAAGTTTAAGGAAAAGTTGGTGTAGCTTGATGTTGTTGCTTGGAATTGGTGGAAGAGAAAGGTTTCTTGATGGATCTTGGAAGAAATCTATAAAGCTTGTTGAATTTGATGGTGTTTTGATGGTGTAGTGTGATGAATTTGATGGAGAAATTGTGTTTATGGAAGATGGAGGAGAGGCTTTGATAAGTTGTTGTGTTAGTTGTGAAGGTTTGCACAAGATTTAAGATGTATATATAGGGTTTGGGTCTGAAAAATTCGTGTGGGAGAGGCTAGGGTTAATCTTGTTAAGGTAAGAAGTTGATTAGGAAAGAAATTCATTCACAAACCGCCTCTGTGCGGTGCACCGGACAAGACCCGCGGTGTACCGGACCCAACAGCTCTTCAAATTTTTGCCCACTGGATAATACCTGAGCTAGCACCCCGTGGCACGTGTTTTGTGCCTGCGGACCATGGGTGCGGTGTAGGGGGTAGTCCGCGGATGCTCCGTCAAAAAACCCGTGGTACCCGACCCCGTGGCACGCGTTTTGGGCATGCGGACCAGGGGTACGGTGTACCGCGCCTATCGTGTTCACTTTTTCGCGCTTCCGGATGATACCCGTGGTACCCGACCCGTGGTACGGGTTTTCTGGGCACGGTGCATCCCTGCGGACCATGGGAGAGTCCGCGGGGGTAGTCCGCGCCAAGCTTAGAATTTCTCCAGATTTTCCTTTTGACCCCAAACTCGTTTCCTGCACAATAGCACACTACCTTTCTCTCCTATTAGCTTGTAAACACAATTAAAAATATACACTAACTTAATATTATACACTACAAAGCAAAAACAACTAATCTAAAAAGCAATTAAAACAAGGGGTGTCTCCCAAGAGCACTTTTGTTTAACGTCTTCGAGTTAGACGTGTACCTCAGGCTAAGCGCATTCAACGAGATGGATTGTCTCCTCTCACCCAAAGTCCTCACTGTCATGGTATCTCTTCAAACGCTGGCCATTCACCATGAACGTCCGTTGCTCGGTTGGATTTTCAATTTCAATCGCTCCATGAGGTGTGACTTTAGTAACAATGTAAGGTCCTCCCCAACGAGATTTAAGCTTTCCTGGGTAGTTCGAAAATCGAGAGTTGTATAATAAAACCTTTTGTCCTATCTCGAAATGCTTTGGACGGAGTCGTTTATCATGTCATCGCTTTGTTTTCTCCTTGTAGAGGCGTGAATTCTCATAAGCAAGATAACGAAACTCCTCCAACTCGTTCAACTGCATCATCCTTTGTTTTCCGGCCAAGTCTGGGTCTAGATTCAGAGTTTTAATAGCCCAGTAGGCTCGAGCTTCAAGTTCAATCGGTAGATGACACGCTTTGCCCTAGACCATGCGATATGGAGATGCCCCAACTGGAATTTTTAAATGCTGTTCTGTAAGCCCAGAGAGCATCATCTAGCTTTAAAGACCAATCTTTCCTCGATTTGTTCACGGTCTTCTCAAGAATAGATTTGATTTCCCGGTTGGAAACTTCAGCTTGACCGTTAGTTTGTGGGTGATAACCGGTTGAAGAACGGTGTGTCACTCCAAACTTACGAAGAAAGTGCCTCAGGGGAGCATTAAGAAAATGGGTACCTTTATCACTGATGAGAACACGTGGCGTACCATGTCTTGAAAAGATGTTTGATTTTAAGAACTTAATCACAGTTTGAGCATCGTTCTTTGGTGTTGCCACTGCTTCTACCCATTTTGATACATAGTCTACCGCAAGCAAAATATAAAGATTTCTATGGGAGGTGATGAAAGGTCCCATGAAATCTATTCCCCATACATCAAAGATTTCAACTTCAAGAATATTATTAAGCGGCATCGCGTCTCTTTTTGATATGTTGCCAGTGAACTGGCATCTGTGACATGACTGGACAAAACGATGACAATCTTTGTGTATGGTAGGCCAATAGAACCCGGATTGAAGAATTTTAGATGCGGTTCTATCGCCTTTAAAGTGACCTCCATAAGGTGAACTATTACAACCTTCAATGATTTTCTCCATTTCACCTTCATGTACACATCTTCTAACCACTTGGTCACTACAAATCTTCCAGAGGTACGGTTCATCACAATAATACTGTTTGGTCTGGTGATTTAATCTTTGTCTTTGTTGTGGGTGGAAATCTTTGGGAAAAACACCACTCACAATGAGGTTGACTAGATCTGCATACCATGGCACAAAAGCACTTTTAATAGCAAAAAGTTGTTCATCAGGGAATACCTCTTTCACCAACAACGGTTCTTTGTTCGCATCAGATCCTTCGAGCCTTGATAAATGATCAGCAACTTGATTTTCGCATCCTTTTCGGTCTCGAATGTCTATGTCGAATTCTTGAAGCAACAGTACCCATCTAATAAGACGTGGCTTAGCGTCCTTTTTCTCCATGAGGTACCTAATAGCTAAATGGTCCGTGTATACAACAGTTTTCTTCCCAACCAGATAGGAACGAAATTTATCAAAAGCATAAACCACGGCCAACATCTCTTTCTCCGTTACTGTATAATTCATCTGGGCAGCGTTGAAAGTCTTACTTGCATAATAAATCGTGTGGAAAATCTTGTCTTTCCTCTGTCCCAACACAACACCCATAGCGTGATCACCAGCATCGCACATAAATTCAAACGGAGCTTTCCAATCAGGAGGTATAACAATAGGTGTAGAGATCAGTTTCTCTTTAATCGTAAAAAACGCTTGAAGACATTATTCAGTAAAATTAAAAGGAGTATCCTTTTCAAGTAAAGAGCAAAGCGGTTTGTCGATCTTGGAGAAATCTTTAATAAATCTTCGATAAAATCCTGCGTGACCCAAGAAACTTCTCACTCCTTTAACAGAAACTCGAGGAGGTAGTGTTTTGATAACTTGAATTTTAGCACGATCAACCTCCATCCCTGCCTTCGAAACTTTATGTCCCAACACAATTCCCTCTTGAACCATGAAGTGGCATTTATCCCAATTAAGCACAAGATCTTTTTCTCTACATCTCACAAGGACTTTCTCAATATTATTCAAACAATCGTCAAAACTATCTCCAAACACCGAAAAATCATCCATAAAAACCTCCAAATATTTATCAATCATGTCCCAAAATATCGCCATCATGCACCTCTGGAACGTGGCAGGTGCATTGCATAAACCAAACGGCATTCTTCTGTAAGCAAAAGTACCAAACGAACATGTAAAAGTTGTTTTGTGTTGATCGAGGGGATCCACACAAATCTGATTATAACCCGAATATCCGTTTAGGAAACAATAATATTCTCTCCCTGCAATTTTGTCTAGCATCTGATCAATGAATGGTAGCGGGAAGTAATCTTTCTTTGTTGCTTTGTTCAGTCTTCGGTAATCCATGCACACTCGCCACCCCACAACTGGTCTTGATGGTATGGCTTCACCTTGATCATTAAGGATGGTAGTGATACCTCCTTTATTTGGAACACATTGTACTGGACTAACCCAATCACTGCTAGCAATTGGATAGATAATTCCTGCGTCTAACAACTTGATAACTTCCTTCCTCACTACTTCTTTCATAGCTGGAATGAGTCTTCTCTGTCCTTCTATAGATCGCCCACCTTCGTTCTCAAGAATGATTTTGTGTTTGCAAACGGAAGGATTAATTCCCTTGATGTCGGCAATAGTTCATCTGATTGCTTCTTTGTTTGCGCGAAGTACTTGAAGTAACTTCTCCTCTTGAGGACCTGAAAGGTTAGCAGAAATAATAACAGACAAAGTTTTATTCGTACCTAGATATGCATAGCGTAGATGATCTGGAAGTGGTTTTTCTTCAAGAACAGGTGGACATATTATAGATGGTTGTTTCATTAGCTCAATGTCACTTGGTTCTCGAAGTAGTTCTCGCACATTTGATCCTAATGCAGCAACATCTTCAGGGGGAATCTCGAGTTCCTCTGGTGATTCAAGTGCTAAGGCCTCGTCAAGATCATCATCTAAGCTTTCTTCATTGAAAACTTCTTGTGCAATTTTTCCGATGACATCTATTTTGAAACATTCATCTTTTGACTTTGGTAACTTCATAGCCTGAAACACATTGAATCGTATCTGTTCGCCTTGTACTCTCATGATAAACTCACCATTCTCAACATCAATTAGTGTACGCCCCGTGGCTAAGAATGGTCTACCCAAAATGATGGGGACGTTCTTATCCGCGTCGTAGTAAAGAATAATAAAATCACAAGGAAAAATAAAAGAGCCAGCTTTAACTAAAACATCTTCAATTTTACATATTGGTCGTGAAAGGGAGCGATCCGCCATTTGTAATACCATAGATGTGGGTACTACTTCTCCAATATTAAGCTTCTCGAACAGATATCTAGGCATGAGATTGATGCTCGCGCCTAAATCACATAATGCTTTCCCGGTCCGACTATCTCCAATGCCGATAGGAATTGTAAAACTTCCGGGATCTTCTAATTTTGGTGGCAACTCACTTTGACATATAGCACTGCACTCCCTAGGTAATCCAATTGTTTCCCCAGTCTCTATACTTCGCTTGTTGGAGAGAATGTCTTTCATGAATTTAAGATAGGTTGGCATTCTTTTGAGGGCTTCAACAAGGGGTATATTAACTTCCAATTTCTTCAACATGTCAATGAATTTCATGAATTCCAGGTCATTGTCCTTCTTTTTGACACGTGAAGGGTATGGTGGTGGAGGGCGTGTATTGAGTTCCACTGGGTTTCTTGTCTTTTCAGGTGTCTCGTCTTGGACACTCTTTGGTTTAACTACCTCCTCAACTGTATCTCTGGTTGTTTCTTCCCCCCTCTGTTCTAGAATAGGGATTGGTTCTGGTTCTCGTCTTGGTGGAGGTAGTTGTTTTCCACTTCGCAGTTCAACTGCATGGCAAGAATCGTCTCTAGGAGCAATAGTATCACTTGGGAGTTGCCCTTTCGGCCGATTTTGTAATGAACTCGCCAGATGTGATATAGTATGCTCTAGTTGCTTGATAATCTTCTCCTGGGTTCGAACTTTCTGTTGGCTTTGATTCGTTTTATTTTCAACTGTTTGCATTAATTTAGCCATACTCGAAGTCAAGCTCTGGAGTTGTTCTTGTTTTGCCAATTGCGTTGATTGTTTATGTGGATCTTTCTTTGGTTCTTGACAAATTCTCTCAATAATGGGTGCCTTTTTCTGAACAGGTTGTGGTGGATTATAAGATTGAGGTTGGGGTTTATGATAAGTCTCTTGCTTTCTGACCCAACTCTTTTGCTGTGGGGGTTGTTGATAATTAGTGTAGCTGTCTTGAGGATAATCATAACCAGAGTAATAGTTATCTTGAGGATATTGAACGGAAGCTACTGCTGGATTATTCATACACCCTTCCCACACGTGATTTCTTGATGCACAACCAGGACATGAAGGAATTGTGCGTACCGTATTCACCTGAGCAATTGTTCGGGCTTGTTCTTGTAGTTCTTCGAGTTGTTTAGCCAATTCCTTAAGCTTCAGATATTCTGAATTGTTTTCTTTTGTTATTCTTTTTGGCCAACTTCTCTCGTTCTCAAGAATTCTTTCCATCCCCAACTCAGCTTCTTTAGGATCTAGCAACACAAAACCTGTGTTTCCTAACGAAACAGCTTTCTCTCTTGATTTATCATTAAGGCCTCCATAAAACAAGGTTAAATAATATTCCGGCGAGGATCGATGGTATGGACATCTCGCCTTCTTTTCTGTAAATCTTAACCATGCTTCACCCAAACTCTCTTCATCTTTCTGTATAAATTGTTCAAGTTCTAGCATATCTTTTAAACGTCTACTAACCGGATAAAAATGGTCTAGGAATCTTGCTTGAAGCTTGTCCCAATCTGGAATAACATGAGGGTATTGGGTATCATACCAATCGCTTGCACATCCGGTCAAGAAGAACTGGAA
Source organism: Nemophila menziesii (assembly GCA_029959085.1). NCBI lineage: Eukaryota > Viridiplantae > Streptophyta > Magnoliopsida > Boraginales > Hydrophyllaceae > Nemophila > Nemophila menziesii. The sequence goes on along the minus strand of JARWIR010000075.1, from coordinate 1,760,562 downwards.
CATCAGGTAATATAATTGTTCCCTAGTAACTCCTCTTACGATATAAGCATCACAGATCTGCATGAATTTCTGAATATATCGGATCGGATCTTGATGTGCAACTCCGCTGAATAATCCATGAGATGCAAACTGAGTTAGCATCCCTGGATCAGGTTTAAATTTCGCGGCTTGGATTTCTGGAGCGCGAATTCCTCGTGGCTCCACTCTGAACGCGATGGGTAGCTCAAGTCTCCTTGGGTTCTCCATCTGTAACTAAATCTGAAAAACAAAAACTAAAAACAAAAGCGTAAAATAGAACTAACTAAAAATAAAAGCACAAGATATATGCACAAGGACTAACGATGTAGTCCCCGGCAGCGGCGCCAAAAACTTGGTGGGGCCTAGGGTGTGATAAAATAAGATATAAGTAAAGTGCAAAAACACCCTAGAACTACACGGTTCTGCAAGTATATAGATCGTATGCAAGTTTTAGATTTAGATTCATTCCGCAGAGACTACGAAGGTTAGAAGAATCTTATGCAAATACCAAGTGCAAATTAAAGCTAGAACAACTAAACGCAATTAAAAGTAAAGACAAATAAAGATGGATTGATTTTCTAATTAACTAAATTAAACTAAGAATTAAAAGACAGAAAATAAATATGAAAGAGAAGTGATTTGAGAATATAGCTCAAGTTATTAGCATGTAATCCCCACTAGTTTTGCCGTTCTAAACATGTAAGGGTGAATTATGTAGTATTTCCCTAATCGGTCCCAATTCGCTATCGGTAGTTTAAAATAGGATTTACCTGTGTCAATAAGGCTTCCTAAGCAAACTTTTCCTGTAATTGGTAAATAGTCACAAGAACTAAACCATAGTGATTATCTAGCTAGGTTGGTTTGTCAGATCAGACCTAAGACTAGACGTTATGTGCTAAACATGCAATTAAACACCGTTGTCAATGGTGATCTAATTACTAGATGGTAATTCTAATGGCTGCAGTCCACAAGAACACAAAATATAAATCTAAACACATAAACAGAGAATAAAAACTATAATTCTATTTAAAACATTAAATTCCCAAATTAGATAGATGTCAATCAAAACTACGGTTCATACATATATGCTAACTCTCAAGCTAAAGAAATTAGTTCATTAAAAAGAAAAGAAAGAAATTACAAATCTAAAGGTAGAAGAAGACATAATGATGAACAGCTCCTTCCAGACTTTCTCTTGTTTTGTAAGCTTCCTCTTGGTTTAAGGTTTCACCAAGGATGATTTAAGAGTGTTAAGAGGCTGTATTTATAGTGTATAGGTGACCTAATTCGTTTCTTGAAGATAACTCTAAGTAACAGACTCCTGGCCCAACTCAAATTCGTAAGGAAATAAAGATAAACACTGCTGGACCGTTTTGAGCGTATCTTCTTCGTTATTGGTCGGTTTGAGCTCCATAAGATACCAAAAGAATCGTAACAGGATTATCTCTAACCCTATGAAAGAAATCTTCCAAAATCGGCCTATTTCTTAGGTAAATAACACTTCTTTAGGCGTGTGCTGCAGAAATTCAGATTAGGCAGTTTTTCCTTTTCCATGTTTTTAGCCTTTGTTTCCTTTATCTCCAATTTCCATGCAAATCTCTTTCCATAAGTTGTAGTCTTTGACTTGGACTCTAATTAATCTCCATAATTATGTTTAAAGCTTCACACTAAATAAACAATTAAACCCAATATGCTCTAAAAATATTATGCTACTAAATCAAGACTCAAAATAGGAAAGTGCACTAAACTAAGCTAAAATCAACCTATAAACTAATAAATAAGCCTAAAATGATGTATCAGAAGTATATTTTATTATCACAAATGAGGAGACATCAGAATTATATGTTTTAATCTGATATTAGCTTCTTACCTATATTTTTGTTTATGTGTTTTGACTTATTGCATGTCCTAGAACTGATCACTTTAGGCTTTCTTAATAGTAATTAGATGTTCACCTTAACTGGGTGTCTAATTATTGAAACACCACATAAAGTCTAGTGTCGACATTGGTCTTGACAACACTAATTCTAGCTAGATAGTCATTGGGGTATGTTTTCACCACTATCATCATGTTTGGAATTGAATTGCTTAGGGCCTTGGTGGCGCTTGATAACCCTAGGTTTAAGCTGCCTCATGATGTGTCTGTAGCCCCCTTAGTCGCTCTCCAGGTCTAAGGTATAGGAATTTAGAATCCTGACTAAGTATCTAAGATCTAATTATCTCCCTTATTAACTAGATTTGATAGAAAAAATTAGAAGGATTAGTGCATACTAGCAAAACTTAAGCTATACGTCTCATCTCGTATTTCTTCGTATTTATTTTATTGTCTTTAATTTTCCGTAGTTTAATTAGTATTCTCTCAATCAATCATATTTATTTTCAGTCTTTTAATTAATTACACTCTACTTTTGATATTTGCTCATTCGTATATCACACTAAGTCCCTGACAACGAATCTAACTTATCAATAAAACTTGCATACATCATGTAATACTTGCAATACCGTGCTTGTCTAGGGTGAAAGTGCATTGTTTTCTGGCTTATATTTATCTTATTTTTCTAACACCCTAGGCGACACCAAGTTTTTGGCGCCGCTGCCGCGGACTTGTGTCTTGTTAGCGTGTGGGCTATCTATTTCGAGTAGTAGTTTTTAGTTAATTTTTATTTTTCCGGATTTACGATTGTGGTTTCCTTTAGTCTTTTTCAGGTTTTAACCGTGTTTAATTATTGGCCTCCGTTACCGGAGCTTCAGAAGATCTTCAGAGGTTATAACAAACGTCTTCGCGAGGAAAGAGACTTATGAAGAAATATGGCAGACATACGAGATCCATTAGATCCACCAATAGATCCACCACTTGTCCCACCATGACAACAACAAGTGCCACCAGAAGGAAGAGGTAATGGGAACAACAATGTCAATCAGAACCGAGTTGAACAAGACCTTCCAGGTTTGAGAGTGCCGGTTCATGTTCAACCGATAGGTTACCTTCCTCCGGAGATCCAATATATCAAATTTCGACCCGATCCGGGTATGCTCAGTCAGTTCAAAGTTTTGGACTTTACAGTGGTACATCAATTCAAGATCCGTTAAGAGCGATTCAGAAGTTTATGCAGATTTGTGATGCTTATGTTACTCCAGGCATTACACGCGAGCAACTGTATTGTCATATGTTTTCGTTCCTTCTGACCGGTAGAGTTGGTGAGTGGCTAGATAGGCAACCACCAGGGACAATTAATTCATGGACAGAACTTCAAACTGCTTTATTTAACCGTTTTTATCCGAAGAGTATGAGACTCAAAGACCAAAGCGAACTTGCAAAGTTTTGTTAAGAAGATGGAGAAGAAGTAGGAGAAGCATGGACAAGGTTTCAACAGAAGTTAGCTAGATGTCGGCTCCATGGTTATACCCTCTCTCTACAGTTAGCTATATTATATGAAGGTATCAACAGAGAGAGTAGATTGAAGGTGGATAACCTTGGGAAAGGAAATTTCGTGTCCATGGACCCTGCTGAAGCCACCGAGGTTTTAGAAAATTGCATTGAACAAGAAAGGAGTTGGCATCTTCGCGAGCTCCTATTACCAAAACCCGAGGTACGCTTCGATTAGACGCAGCGACTGCAAACTCAGCTCAACTATCCGCATTAGAAAATCAAATCAAAGAACTTAAGCTTGAGATGCAGAGAAATTTTGCCGCAGCGAATGTAGTGCAAGAAGCACAAGATTGTCCTCATTGTCAGGCAATGAATCATACATGGGAAGAGTGCGAAGGAAATCCACAATCTGTTTATTTCATATCCAACCGAGGAGGTTATCAATTTGGTAACAGAAATCATCCGGGTATGCAGTATTCAAATCCACAGGGAGCCGCTACTCCTGGTCATTATCAACCACATCCCCAGAACAACTTTTTCCAACCAAGAGGTCAATATCAGAATCAAAATCAGTATCAAAATAGACCTGCTCCCCACAACAACCTGTTCAAGATGCCTATACCGATTCGTTAGCTCAGAAAGCTTTACCACAGTATCCTCAAGAGGGAGCTGTGAATAATCAACAATTAACGAAGTTTATGGATCTTATGACCACTAATATGCATTCCCAGAGTGAGAAGTTACGAGTACAAGAAGCTTCAATTCATATTTTAGGTACTCAAGTAGAACAAATGAACAAATTCCTAACAAGCATTATGGAACAAAAAGAATTGAAGGCTATCGAAGGAGGTGATGACAATGTTGGGTTCGAAGCTTGTAAGGCTATTTGCCTTGAGATTGAAGAAAAGAAGGAAGTACCACATGCTGCCGAAAGTACCGTAGAAGTTCCAAGTACCGAAGAAGAACCAACCAAGTCTAGCCCCGTGGACTCTAACTATTCAGAGAGTGATGTGGAGGAAGATTCAGAAAAATCCGAATTTATTTAGCTTCTGAAGGATATGCAAGAAAAGATTAGATCGGTAATGGAGATTCAAGTTGAGCGAGCTAAAGATAAAGAGGAAGAAGCCTCAACAGAACCAAGAGTTGAAGTTGCACCTACTGTGCAAGAACAGAAAGAAGAAGAGAAGGTGGAATCGCCACCAGTGGTTCAAACAGTGTCATCAACCATTCCCGATACAAATCCGAAGGATGACACTGAACTCAAGACATTTGTAGAGGCGTACACTCCTGAAAATATAAACTCCCAAATGCTTGAGATTGCGAAGAAAGGGCTTACACCGCAACAAGTTTTTACGCAAGTTATTTCTGAGAAAGAAGCGAGTATTGAAGCCAAGAGAGATAACTTGAGAGTCTAAAAAAGAAATGAAAAAGAGTTACCACTGAAGTTCAAAGATCCGGAAAGTTTTAACCTTCCTATTCAAATAAATTGTATGCTCAAGGTGAAAGCTATGTATGATGTGGGTTCAGGTGTGAATCTTATGCCTAAGTCCGTGTTCGAGAGACTTGGACTTCAGAAATCAGAGAAAGCTCCAATGAAGTTGCAGTTTGGTGACAACTCGGTTACCAAGACATGGGGAACAGTGGAAGACGTTCTTGTCAGAGCAGGTAGTATCGCCATCCCTACTGATTTTGTTATACTTAATTTTGATGCAGATAAGCAGGTTCCAATCATACTTGGACAGCCTTTCAGGCCACAAGTCAGAGTGTCATCAACTTCTAAGAAGGGACCATCACCCTTCATGCTAAAAACGTATCTGAGACCTTCTATGTCTTGGGTAAGAAACTGAGGAAGTTAGATCCCACCGTTCCTATCATCCACAGCCTTTCATATCACAAAGTCCCTACAGAGAAGATCCATGTAAAACCTGTGGATAGTGAGCCAAACATTGAGTTTGGGGTTGGCCATGAAATTATATGGAACGCTCACAAACGCGAAAATAGGCAACGAAATTACAAAGACTCGTGGATGGGACCATTCATTGTCACTAAGGTTGTTTCAGCTAAGGTGATAGAAATCAGACCCAAGAATGGGATCAAGTGCAGATTAGTTGACGTTCATAGCCTTACTCGTTGTTGGGGAGGTTATATTGGCAATTCTCGATATAGGTAACGCGTCTAACTTTAAAAGACGTTAAATAAAAGTGATGTACGGGAGACAACTCGCAATTTTTTTATGTTTTTATGTCTTTAGTTTGTGTTTAATTTAGATGTTTTTAGTTGATAATGCATATTTGAGAAAGGTATTAGTGTTTTTGATGTTTAGGTGTTAAAGAAATCGAGTTTTGGAAAGAAAAACGAAATTCTTTGGAATATTCAGACAACACCACAGGCATGCCGGCCATTAACACAAGTAAGCCGGCGGTCAGAAAACCCGAGACCACGGGTAAGGCCACGTGTTCAAGACAGAAGATCGAAAATAGAGAGATGCCAGCACCGGCATGCCGGGCTATATTACCGGTATGTCAGACAAGTCAAAAACCCGTGCCCACGGGTGTCCTCACGTGTACAAGACAGAATATTAAGTTTTCGAGTATCAACAGCACTGGCATGCCGGGCCCTATGGCCGGTATGCCTGCCAGGTAAAATCCTGTGCCCACGTGTCTTCGCCTCGCGTATTTTGCCGTAACTCAGAATCCAAGAGCTCCAGCACCGGCATGCCGGGCCATACGGCCGGTATGCCGCCCAGCGCCGCTGGAAAAAGGAAAAAGCTTCGTTTTTTAGGTTATAACCCCGACATGTTCCATTTATATATCATAAACACTTTTGGTCTAGACGCTTGGACCCTTGTAGTTCCTCATGAAGTAAGTAATTGACCATCTCTTATATTTTTTCTTGTTGTTAAATTGAAGACTGAAATATATTTTTTGTAGGATTGCTGAGACTATGATGAGGCTTGGTGGTCCTTGGTCCTTTGTTATCTTGAACCCATCCTTCATTGTATACAGTTTTCTCATGAGTCCCAAGAGTTATTACTTGGCCTTTGTTGGATTTTTTTATTGGGTGTTGTTCCTTTGATAGCCAATCTTTCTTCATGTTTACTATATTTGATCTAGCTAACATGTGGCCCGTCATTTTGCAATGTGATCAAATTATAGGTTTCCATATATATTAAACCTCAACTTCATCTACTCTTCCATTTCGCATAGCCAGGTCAATACTTTCTATGACTTCTCTATGCATAACTATTCCCACACATATTCTTCCATACCTTAACCTTGTATGTGTTGTTGTGACCTCATCTGTCTACACTGGATTGTCTGTGGGACTTTCAACTAAAGTTAATCCTTTATGTGGCCATAATTTTCCTGTGATATCTACCTTTACTGGAACCTTTGTTACTCTAAACTTCTAAAACTGTATTTTTTTAGTCTATTACCCTAGTATAAGTTGTCTATTATTACCATTCCAAAGGTTTCAAAGGTCCTTGAAAATTGCATCTTCACTCTCCAATTTTAAAACAAAAAATCCTTGCCATGATGTGCTTATTTTTACTTTACCAAAAGACTTCCATAGTGTGTCAAAAATATTCTTAACCATGTAAAATGGTTGTGGTTTTTCCGACTTTAACCCCACAATGAAATTTTACTAGGCTATACAACCTTTCTCTTGTATTTCTTTTAAGAATGTCATTGTGATTCTACCATTTAACACGATAAGTTCAATATACTCATGCTTGATATATACTCTATTATTTCCATTAAAAGGCGTTGGCCATGCCTTTGCGGATGACTTAATAGATGTAGTTATCTTAGGCGATAGAACCCCTTTCTTTAATGGTTTGACCGAACATTCCACAGCTCTGTCGAATGGATTTTGAGTTTGGGAAAATTGTTTGAACATGTTTCATTAAACCTCACTACTTTCACACTTGTATTTTCAACCATGCTAACCTTTTGATTAGATTCAGGTGATTCAATCTCCATATGAATAGGGCTCACAATCATCAACAACATGGTAACCCCAGTTTTTGTCATGCTAGTCATTGATGGATGAGGTACAGGTTTGTTTACATTTTTATTTGCAGTATCATATGTGATATTTTAATTAAATTGTTTGTATTTCTTCCTAAAAGAGCCATTGGAAGGATAAGTATATATTGGAACCTATCACAGGCTTTTTGAATAAACAGATATTTAAAGAAGCAATGTATTTAAAAGCTTAAACCAAATAGATAAAGAAAGTGAGTAAGGAGAAGTATGGTCGAAGATCTCCACCAACTATGTATGCATGTTAGTCTTAATAACATGATGTTAGGTTCACAATTGGCACCTAAGTAGATAGTATTTAGGTTCTCTTACATGGTTTTAGTTGCTAGCATGTATCGGATATATACGAGTTGGTAGAACAATTTGAGATAATTTTAGTTAAGTGTTTAGATCCTATGTACCTGGATGATAGAGATCCATAGATGAAGCTATAAATAGAACAGTACAGATAAAACCCAAGTCAAGTTAGAAAAGGAGCCAAAAGTACGTAAGAAACTCAACAAAGAAAAATGGGCATAACACTTCCATCAACATGGAAATTTCACGACAAATAATTGGAGAAGATTCTGATCAATAACTTACACACAAGAAATCTCTTTAATTTTACAACACATGAGAAGAAACATTTCTAAATCAAAGTTTAATTGAAGAAGTTATGGGTATTTTACTATGAAGACCCAATACGCCCAAAATTTACAATAATTGAGTCAATTTTAACTCGCTTATGTCTGACCAACTGAAGTAAAAAATAGAAAAGGTCAAAAAGTAAAGTCAAACACCAATTCAAGGTACAAGATGAGCTTAAAGTCACTTTAGCAAGTTGAAATATTTATTGGTAAAGTCTTGATGTTACATTGTGTCACTCACCATGGGAAATTGGTTAAAATTTTTGAATAAAATCCTTTTGATTCGAAAATATCTTGAAGCTAGTGTTGCGTGTGAAGTTACGTAAGTCAATTTGGAGTTGAGACGAAAAAATTATGCCATTTTCTTCAACCGTGGTTTGAACGAGTACATCACAAACTAAAAACGTGGTGGGCTATATCTAACCTTATTAAGCAAGCTCATGGAGGCTCTGAACGTTTTTAGTTACTATATAAGTCATATATATTCTAAAAAGAAAACTAACACACTCCACACTTAATTTTACATATTTTTTAATAAGATTAAATGTTGAACAGGAGCATAAGAAAGGGAATGAAAGGGGTTTTCACCAAAAATCACCATTCTTCCTCATAAGAGCTTCGAATCCATTCATTCCAAAGAGTAACATTATTTTAGTTGTGTTTTTAAACATGATTCTAGTATTACTCTTCATTGGTTTTAATTATTTGAGTATGAACTAAATCCTCATTTCTTGAAGATTGTGATTATGTAAGAACCTTAATTGATTCTATTTGATGTTCTTTTAATCTTATCTTGACTGAATAGTGATTAGCCTAAGTAATTAGACTTGCATCCGGAAGAGGGTTCCAATTATGGATTAGTGTATACACGCTTAGTTCTCTTAGTGAGCCAGCATATCTTGAATAGCAACGTAGCCGCCAGGGTTTAAAATTTAATCTATCAAAATCTAAGTACGTGAGATTCCTAAGTCGATGCTTACGGGAGTTAGAAAGTCTTTAAAATCTGGTTAATATAAACAACTAATTCACCCTTATATCTAGAACATCATAACTAAAACGCTTTTGGAGTACTATCATTCCTTAAGTTCCCATGTTTGAAAACTTTGTTTTAATTAATTGTTTTTCCATTCTATTAGTTTAATTTCATGAATTAATATTTGTCTTTTACATTATTATACCAAAAATACTTCTTCATCTTCTTTTCCATTCCGTTTCTCTACAAACTATTCACTATAATACTAGGAAACACCTCGACTTAACAGGGAAAATCCTTGAGGAGACGCTACATCTCCGGACTTATTTTTATTACTTAACAAGAACCCGTACACTTTCGTAAATTTACTTCCTTCGTAAGTGTTGATTTTTACCACACCCAAGGGAACAACAATATATATATATATATATATAGCCCTAAGGGGGTATAAAGAAGGGCCGGGATCGATTCTTAGCCAAAAATATGTCACGAGCGACGCTCTAGATCGTTTCGTTACTTAAGCAATTAAAATCTTCCAAAAATGCCCTTACTATATATACTACCTATTAAAAGAAAATTCTAAAAATATTACTCCCTCCGTTTTATAATGTTTGTCCACTTACTAAAAATGTAATTTCAAAATGTTTGTCCACTTAGAATATCAAGACACTTTTTCCCTCTTTTTTCCACTATTACCCCTATTAAAGAAATTAAATTTATGTTCCCAATACATATTTAAGATACAAGACACTTTATGGAGGGTACTTGAGAGTAATAATTATATTTCTTAATTTGTGTGAAAAGCAAAGTGGACAAACATTTTGAAACATTTTGAAACCGAGGGAGTACCTTATACAATCACTCAGCTCATCCCCTTTCTCTCTCTTCGGAAATTAGCTCGCTCTCCTTCTCTGACGACCTCTATCACCGGCGAGATCAACTGCCGCTGCTACGCCACCCCCTTCCGCCTCTGAGACATCAATACCGACCCCATTCAACCTCTGATCCACAAAAGAATGCAGCCGAATACATACACTTTACATAGCCCAAATAACCTAGGCCCAATTTCGAAACCCGTCAGAAATTATTCTCACATTTATCTCAATTCGCAGGCAATGGCGAGCAATCATGACCTAGGTGATTGAGATTTTGTCTCAAAACACACCCAAACACTCGCTGGTGGTTGTGGCACGGTGCGGTGGAGAGCTTCTTCCGTCTTCACTCCATAATGATGTTTGTGAAAAGCAGATATAATACGCTTTGAGCCATCGTCCAAAATATGTTCGATTAGAAAGACAAGAGGAGGTATTTGGTCTAATCTGGTGCTTAATCTCCAGCTTCGAATTTCTCGAAGCTAATGGTATGAATCTTTGCTTTTGATTAATTTTATTAAAATTATTGTTGTTTGAATTCCAATTTTTAACGAGGTCAAGTTGTTCGACGAAATGTCTCTTACAATAATTTTTAATATATTTGTTCAATTGTAATTGATTAATGGTCAATCAGTGAGATTCTGTAACACTGAATATTGAGAATTGGCAAATCAGGTATTTTGCATAATACAAGGACCTATATTGCAATTTTGCACTGCTCCACTCAGTTTCAAACCTCGCAGTTACAGCTCGCTGGTGCTGTGGTTGAATGTGTGAGTCTGTGATTATATTTCCTATTGCTTTCTAATCTATTTTAGTTTCTAAAATTATCAACATTGTAATATTCAACTAAAAAGGCGTTTTTTGACTTTGTATATAGAAAATTTAGTATAAACAGTTAAAATCAATGTTTACTTTTTCATGGTTATTGTAACTAATCATTGAGTATGTATCTATGTTCATGTTCATGTAGCAGGAAAGTGGGATAATAATAATCCTTATTGATTGATTGATGCTTCGTGTATGTTATTCATATCGAAGAGTCTAGCAAGTGAATAAATAGATAATGAGATTCTTTACAGAACAAATGTGAAAAATATAAAGATGGAATATAATTAATCAGTAAGTACTTTCATAATCTGTACTCTGTATGATGATTAAATTATTAGGTGGGTTTGATATTATCAGATGGAAGGGATTTTTATGCTAAGACTGTTTTTAAGTTCGAAGATACTTTTTTTGTTTCGCTTTATTGATTTTGTAAGTGAATTTAAGCTTTTCGAAGTTCAAAGATCGGTAATTTAGTTCATTTTCTGCTGTTTTTGTTCAATTTATGAGTGAATTTTGGTTGAATTTTGCAAAATTTGTCGGTTTTACTATAAAGACCGAAGCTTTACGTGCGATCTAGGGTCAGTAAATACATGCACTTTACGTATTAAAATTTAATTAGATCTCAGTTGCAATAACTAATTGGTTAGGGTTACTGTTCTAAACGAACAATTTTGTATTTATAGCTGCTGAAACCGGATAGTATTAATTTGCTTACCTTTATGTTGAATTCTCTTCAGTAATTAACTCAAATCTGAAATTTTAGGAGGAGTTGCTTCGAATGATCGAATCCCCTTGGCATGATATAGGGACTTATAGTGCAAATTCAAGATGAGGACCTATAGTGCAGTTTTTGCATAATATAGGGACCCATAGTGCAATATACTCAAAAACTAAAATCTCTATACTACTATTGGTCTATTGCAGTGTTTGTTTATCCAGATGATAAAGACTCAGTACTCTCTGTTACTCAAGATGATTACAACAATTGCAACACAGATTCGCCTGTACACAAATTTAGCGATGGTCACACTTCCTTTAAATTCACTCACTCAGGATCGTACTATTTCATAAGTGGCGTTAAAGATAACTGCTTAAAAAACGAAAAGATAACTGTGGTGGTCATGGCAGATAGAAGCCACCGGGATTCCAATTCCACCATGGCTCCTCCTCCTTCCGATCAAGCAGTTAACTCTCCTCCTCCAGCACCACCGGCTGAGGCACCTACAGGTGAAGAGACACCTTCACCGCCAGGCTCAACTCCAGCTCACCTAAAAACACTGGTTTGTCAATTGTGGCAAGTTTTTTTACAGGAGCTCTTCTTATTGGTTCATGCATTGTTTCGGTTTTCTGATCCTTGGGTCGAGGTTAAAAATTTGATTCTTTCAATGTTTTGATTTCTTGATTTTTGTGGGTTTGAAAAATAATTGAATTGTTGTGTAAAGTTTGTCTTGATTATCGAAATATTGTGTATGAATAATGTAAACAAAAATAAATTGTTTGATTTTATATCATGATTAAGGATGAGTTTTTTTTTTTGTCTACTAAAACAGTAAAACCCCAAGCCGAATCTCAATTTAACAATTTTCCCAGAAGTTGTATTTTGGTGACGGAAGGCATATATGCAACATTTTCAAATAATGGTTATTATTCCTTCTATTTATATCACTATTTTATCATCTCTACAGTTTATATTTAAAAAAAAAAATTGATTTCTCTTTTTTATTAATTATTACTCTCTCTATATTTATAGAAACCTATATATATAGAAATTTAATAACAGAGTGAAATAAAAATAATGATAATTATCATTTTTTTTCAAAAAAAAAACGTAATGGGTATATTAAACTATTTCACAATATAAAGGGACCAATGATGCAATTTACCTAATAATTATTTAACCCAAATCAGTCCCACCAATCTTCAACAACTATAGATGCCACAAATCAAGTTGAAAATTACTTAAGCCATTTACTTTTATTATGCAAACGATAATATTGTTCATATAAATAGTTTGTAAATTGTAAATTTGTAATGAATATGTATTTAAGGAGCTTCCTTTTATGCGATCAGACAATAGTGATGCATTACGTCAAGACTAGAAAGAGTAGGAGAGTACATAGTGAGTTGATGGGATGGAGTAAGCCAAAGCAAGGAATGAGTGGCCTAATTCAAGATAAGGTAAGAACTTGATGCATTACATCAAGACTGGAAAGAGTAAGAGAGCACATGGTGAGTTGATGGGATGGAGTAACCCAAAGCAAGGAATGAGTGGACTAATTCAAGATAAGGTAAGAACTTGATGCATTACGTCAAGACCGGAAAGAGTAGGAGAGCACAGGGTGAGTTGATGGGATGGAGTAAGCCAAAGCAAGGAATGAGTGGCCTAATTCAAGATAAGGTAAGAACTTGGTTAGGAGATGTGTGTGGACTGGATTTCAGAGAAGTGTTCACGCTTTTGAATAACACGTTTAAAGATAGAGGTTTAGGAGCAAAATGGATCTGACGCCATTCAGATAATTTTTAACACAAACTTTTCTTTTTGTTCCAATCTTAACACGAACTTATGTATCAGTCTTTATGATATATTTAGGTATACAAATGTTTGTATGGGTTGTCGCATGTGCATCTTAAAGTAAACAACTGAAAACGTACAGATCTTTTGGAAGATATTAGGGGTTCGGATAATTACAAGTGAAAGATGTCTAGAGAAATATATAGTTTTTACTTTGAAAATGATTAGTAAGGAGTAATTTATTTAAGATCTAGACATTTTATACATTTTCTTTAGGGAGGTGTATAAAATATAGATTTTGTTAGAACTTTTTGTGTTTTAAAAGTTTATGGGTATTTAATTTGGATTTTAAAATTTTTTTAAATTTTTTATAGTATTCTGTTAGGATTTTAAAAGTTTTTTGAAATTTAGAAGTAATCAATAATCTATGATTTGCACTTCTTTTATATATAACTAAAGTATGAATTTTACATAATCTATTATAAATTTTTAAATTTATCTTAGCCCAAGTACCTTCAGGTACGGAGCATTCCCTAGTATATATATATATATATATATATATATATATATATACATATACATATACATATACATATATATACATATACATATACACATATATATATTTATATATGTGTCTGTGTGTACTTGTATATGTATATAACATCTAAATGACACACAATGTAAAAAGATTTCATGTTTCAATACTTCAAAAATCTTAGGTTCATAAACAAGTAGCAAAAATAATATACAAGTGTACTTACATTGTTTTCAATAATTAAAGTTTACTCCTCTTTAATACCATGCATATTTCATATTACAAGATATAAATGATAAATTTAAATATATTCAAAACTGATAGTGATTAGAGATATAATGTAGGAAATATATATTAATAACCAAATATATTATATAATTTAATCCATCAATTTAATAACAAATACAACCTAGTTTGCCGTCAATAACTTGGTATGTTTATGGTGAGTTAAAATTGGTTAATACATTTTGAAGTTAAATACCACTTGAGAAATAAATATATAGTCAAGTGAAATATGATTGTATAGTCTCAAACTAGTTTCTCAAGGAAAAAATGATTATTTGGCTTTCTTTTCTACCATTAGTTATGATGTTTGTGATGTTATATAAATAGTAGTGATGTTTGTAATAATATTATGCTTTGTTTTGTTAATTAAGATTTTACCTACTGCATGTTATCATACTTTTACCATTTCTTGGTTCTTATTTTAAAGAGACAAAAAGAAACAGCAAATGTAATAGGTTATCATCTACACAATAAATTTCTATATATTTTGGTTCTCAATACTTATCGCTATATGATTTAAACCCTTGCCAGAATTTCTTAAATAAATCACATTGAATACTTCAATTTTAGATTTTGTATACTTTTTATTCAATAAGTATCATTTAAATTGTTTTGCTCGTGTGTTATATTAAATCCTCGGATAAGAACCATGTAATTATTACAATCTTTCTTTTTATAGATAAAGATCTATTTTCTATGACATATTTCCATGACTAGAAAGATGATCCATAAGTTGACTATAAGATATTTTAAATTTAATAAAAAGTTTTACATATATCTTTTTTATTTTAAAAATTAATGATGTTCATGAAGGTGAGAGGCTTCTTTGCAAGTAAAGTGTTCTATATGTTATTCTTTATTCTATTTTCTTGATGTGACTTTATATCCATGAATTATTGTGAAATTAAATTGGTATTTACCCAAACTCATTTATAAAGCACGATTGAACATGAACCCAGAGGTTGAAGAAGATGACGTGACATAAGGCGAAACTGGATTTAGGTTGGGAAAGGATCCAATTCAAGAAGACATGATGTATTACTAGGTCGTTACTAATTCAGAAAAATTATCACCTATATTTGGTGTCGCCTAGGGTGTGATAAAAATAAGATCAATTTAAGTATGGAAAACTATGCACTCTCACCCTAGACAGGCACAGTACTGCAAGTATTACAGGACGTATGCAAGTTTTAATGATAAGTAGAGTTCGTTCTCAGGGACTTAAGTGTGTTAAACGCGTAGGAACAGATAACGAGTAAAAGTAAATAACTAGAAGACAGAAACTAAAGCAAATAGATTTCGAGATTAACAAACTAAAACTAGGAAAATAAAGACAATAAAATAAAATATTAAGAATATGAGATGAGAAGTATAACTTAGATTTTGCTAGTATGCACTAATCCTTCTAATTCTATCTATAAATCTAGTTCATAAGGGAGAATATTAGCTCTTGGTAATACTTAGTCAGGATTCTAAATTCCCCAAGCTTAGACCTTGAGAGCGACTAAGGGGGCTACGTCACAACCAAGAAGTGATTTAAAATAGGGTTATCAAACGCCACTAAGGCCCTAAGCAAATACTGCAAGTCTTGGTGATACGGTGGTTAAAACAAACCCTAATGACTATCTAGTTAGAAGTATGTTTTGTCAGAACTGCTATCGACACTAGACATTATGTGGTGGTTCAATAGTTAAACACCCTGTCAAGGAGACCATCTAACTACTCTTAAAACAATCCTAAAGTGATCAGTTCTAGGAAAGACAATAAATCAAAACACATAAACAAATATAAAGTAAGAAGCTAATATCAAATTAAAACATATAATTCCCAAAGAAACTTAGATATAAGAATTAGAATTCATAGATTATACATTATGCAAAACCCAAGCTATGGGGAGTTTAGTTCATACCTGAAGGAAATAAACTAAAAGAAATAATAAAAGACATCATCTTGCTCTCTACAATAAACTGGAAGAATAAAACCTTAAGAACTAATTACTATGAGGCAAGGATGATTTACAAGTGATATAAGGGTGTATTTATAGGTGTTTAGAAGACCTAATTCGTTTTCTTGAGGAAGAGTTAAGGTAATGGACTCCTAGCCCAACTCAAATTCGTATGGAAATAAAGATAAACACTGCTGCGTTGTTTTGAGTGTATCTTCTTCGTTATTGGTCCGATTTTGCTCCACAAGATACCAAAAGAATCGCAACAGAATTATCTAGGCCCTATAGAAGTAATTCACCAAAATCAGCCTCTTTCTTAGGTAAAAACGCCTATCTTTGCAGAATCCCAGATTTAGGCAGCTTTTCCTTTTCCATCTTTTTAGCAATTCCTTCCTTATCTTCAATTACCATGCAAATCTCTTTCCATAAGTTGTAGTCTTTGAATTGGACTCTAATTAATTTCCATAATTATCTTTAAAGCTACACAGTAAATAAACAATTAAACCCAATATGCTCTAAAAAACATTATTTTACAAATCAAGACACAAAATAGGAAAGTGCACTAAAACTCAAGAAAATCGACATTATTGACTTCTAAATCACTTAAAATGATGTCTCATCCTAACATAAATCTATCACAAATGAGGAGACATCAAGACCCCCAACTCAAAGTTGTATCGTCCCGATACAATAAAGATAAAAACATAGGGAAGTCTAGAAATACCCACTTATAAAATTCTCAAGACAATGGAAAAAAGCATAGCAGAATATATAGAATAAACCTAAAGCACATAACTCAGAAAATTTCATGCAATATTATTTATAAACTACATACCTGTACACTTCTTATATTCATAGTCAACACGGCTTGAATTCAAGATCAGATTAGTTTCGCAATGTAAGAAGGATTGGGACTTTACTCAGTTCCCCAAGAGAGCTATAGATTGTTCATCAAACCTCACTAGTATCCAAGGATCCACTTAACTAATCTCTAATGGCTCAATTACATAGCAAAGAATCAAAAGGTCTTTAAGGTTGTAATGTAGGCTTAGGGACGGGTATGATCATATATTTGGATAATTTGGAGTGAGTTTTTGGCTCTCTCCTCACTAGCCATCAACGAATCGCCCTAGAGCTTGAGTTACTCTCATAAAACGTTTCTCACTCAACCCAATGAACTCCTTGATGCACAATTTAGCATCCCCAATAACCCAATTAAAGCTTAAGATGTTCACATAAAAATCCACTTTGCCGGTCCGAATATATATATATTTTCTTTTCTTTTCAAATCAATTTTCTTTATAGCTATGACTCTCTTTAATGTTGAGATATCATGCTAATTTCTCATATATATATATTTTTTCTTTAAATGCCCTTGTTGGCAAAATTAGCTCGAAGCTTCTTTTTTATTCACTATTACCCCGGCAAAGGGTTACAATAAAAATCTGTGAATCATCATCAATATAAAGCACAAAGCACATTTCATAAGCTCAAAAATCCCAACAAAATAACAATTCCCATAATGGTGGACCCACCACCCCAAACTCAAGCTCTAAAACAACTGTCTATGCATCGCGATTCGAGTGCGGGTCATATGGAAAAGTCCTAAAATCTAAAGGGTATGGCTTATAACGTGTTTCAATAAAGGCTTTAGAAAGGCTAGAAGGGGCTGAGAAGGATATAGCATATAAAATCAAAAATCACAAGGTGAGAAGGTATAAAAAGGCTTCAAGGGCTTCAAAATATGAAAGAACTGCCTTAATCACTTTCTACACTATGTAATTTAGAAAATTTCTTACCTTTAGCACTTTCATCAAATGGTTTTTCAACTAGCTTGGATCTCACGGCCTACACACTTTCAAAGTTCCCTGAGATCGAACATACTTTCTATCGCATTGTTCACTAATCTTTTCTTTACTATCAACGTGTGTTTTCCTGCAAATACTCAAAGCATACAAATACATAGCTCATAAACATATTACTTACTA
Organism: Nemophila menziesii; assembly: GCA_029959085.1. Lineage (NCBI taxonomy): Eukaryota > Viridiplantae > Streptophyta > Magnoliopsida > Boraginales > Hydrophyllaceae > Nemophila > Nemophila menziesii. Next base: position 1,742,558 of record JARWIR010000075.1, on the reverse strand, counting down.
TCATTAATCTACTGAGCTTATGCTTTCAGGCTATTAAACACACTCTACATCTATTTCCCATGTATCAAAAATTTTAATTTCACCCAAAAACAGAAAAATGGAGATGAGAGACAACGAATCCCCACACCCCCAACTCAAAAATGAGCCGTGTCCCCACGACTCGAAAAAGACTCGAAAAACAGAAATTAAAATTAGCAGATAAAAGCATATTTACAGAAATGGTAGGGAAGAAAGAGAACATACTCTCGAGGCTATTGCCTCGCATCATTGACATCCAAGGTTGGAATTGCTGGACCTTTCATTAATTGCTCAAGGAGTTTCATGATGTGCACTTGATTAGCGTTGATTTGTGCCACATCATTGACTAAAGAAGTTTGAGCTGCTTCAAATTTAGTTAAACGCTCCTCCATCTTCTCTTGCCAATTTTCCTTCTTTTCTTCCTTCGAGACTTGCGTAGAACCCGCTCTTCGAAGACTTTCTTTGATCCAAGCGTTATCAATATAACTCATTTTAAATTCGAGTTTCTCCTCTTCACCCAATACTACATTCGCATTTTGCACCAGACACGTGATCATAGTTGGAAATTTAACATTATAAACTGATTTAGGAGAGACCGAAAATCGTATCACCTCCTCATAGATAACCTGTGCCACATCAACTTCTTCTCCTCTCAAATACAGTCCAATAGTAGAGCGTTCTTCATAGTCACATCCCAAGCTCGTGTGTTTCCAAAGACATTAGGAATAAGAAAATTGTGCCAAATTCGCGCATCTGCTTGAAGATATTTGTAAGGCCAAAGTGCCTTCAATTCTCCCTTATGTGATTGCACTTTCTATTTGTCTAATACATGCTCAAAAAGTAATTCCTCATCAAAGATCTTTCGCCTAGCAACTGCTTCTTCAAATTTGCAAAAACCGTTCAGTTTCTTAAACTTGAAGTGGTTCCTAATCTCCTCAACTGTGAAAGGAACTATCTTTCCTCTAATCGGAACACCATTACTATCTCGGCTAAAGAGGCCTAAATAGAACTCCAAAACTAATTCAGGACATAATTCAGAACGTCTTACCATGAACGTAGACCAACCCAATTTCTCACCAAGGTCAAAGAATCTCTTGTATTCTCCATCTCTAATTTCTTCCTTGAATACTTTCTCATAGGCAAAAGGTAGTTCTTTTAATTGTTTCTCTGCAGAAATCTTCAAGGCCTTTGAAGTATCCACTTTCTCTATAGGTATATGATCTTGTTGAGGTTGTGTTCTCTCCTTTGTATAAAAATAAAGCTTTTTACCATTACGATCATACGAAGGTTTCCCACTCTTCACTTTATCTTTACCCTTTGATTTAGAACTAGCACCTTTGTCAATTGATTTCTTCTTGTTTAAATCCAATCCCTTGTTACTCTTCACCTCCCTCTTGTTAGCTAAGATTGTTGTTCTATTAGTCATCCTCAATTAACCCCCAACTCAAAGCTTTAGCAACCCTTGAAATTTAAACTCTTGAATTTATGGTTGAACAAGCTTGATTTGGTTTAGGAAATATGAATTGATGATTAATTTCTATGTGTGTGAGGATGATTTGTAGTGGGTTGGCTTGGATTTAAGAAATTGTAGGATGAATTTTTAAAATTTGGCTCCTTGATTATTCAATTTGAATGGATTTTGTGATGATTGGGTATTTGAATCTCTCTTGTAATGATGTGGAGAGAAGGTTTGATGTGTTTTTCTGGATGATTGGGTAGTGTTTTGGTGATTGGTGAAGGTTTTGATGAGCTTCAATGGAGTTAGGAAGGTTGTGGAGAAGAAAAAGAGGGTTAAGGTTTAATAAATTCGGAATAATAAGCTTAATACCTCCTTTATAAATCAATCCCGTAACTTTTTCTCTCTCTGGCGGCGCTGCGGACTACCCCTGCGGACCATGGGGTGTACCGCAGGGTAGTCCGCGACATCTGATGCTCGAAAATTTTTGCTCACTGGATGAAACCCGTGGTAGGACCCCGTGGTACGGGTTTTTGGCTCGCGGACTAGGGTCCGGTGTACCGGGGGGTACCCCGCGGCTTCTGTAGCTAACTCCGTCAAAATACCCGTGGTACCCACCCCGTAGTACGCGTTTTTGGGGCGCGGACCATGGTGCGGTGTACCGGAGGGTAGTCCGTGGCAATTTTTCTGGTTTCTGGATCAAACCCGTGGTAGCAACCCGTGATACGGGTTTTTTGACCACGCGGACCAGGGCACGGACCATGGGGTAGTCCGTAAGGGTAGTCCGCGGAGTGCATTCCTTTGCTCCAAAAATTTTCCTCGCGTTCCCTAACTCGATTTCTCCAATTCCTACACACCAAAAACACTAATACCTTCCTCAAATATGCATTATCAACTAAAAACAACTAAAATAAACTTAAACTAAAAACGTAAAAGACATGAAAACATAAAAAAACTACGGGTTGTCTCCCGTACAGCACTTTTGTTTTACGTCTTTCAAAGTTAGACGTGTTACCTCTGTCACGATTTGCGAATATAGCCTCCCCAACAACGAGTAAGGCTATGAACATCAACTAATCTGCGCTTGACCCCAGTTTTGGGGCGAATCTCTATCACCTTGGCTGAAACAACCTTTGTGACAATGAATGGTCCCATCCACGAGTCTTTGAAACTTCGTGGCCTGTTCTCGCGTTTGTGGGCTTTCCATAGGACTTCATGGCCAACCCCAAACTCAATGTTTGGCTCAGTATCCACAGGTTTTAAGTGGATCTCCTCAGGAGGGACTTTGTGATGTGAAAGACTGTGGATGATAGGTACGGTGGGATCCAACTTCCTTGGTTTCTTACCCAAGACATAGAAGGTCTCGGATACATTTTTAGCATGAAGGGTGATGGTCCGATCTTGGAAGTTGATCACACTTTGACTTGTGGCCATGAAGGGCCGTCCAAGTATGATCAGAACCTGCTTATCTGCATCAAACTCAAGTATAACGAAGTCAGTAGGGATGGCGATATTACCTGCACGGACTAATACGTCCTCCACTGTTCCCCACGTCCTCTTTACTGAGTTGTCAGCAAACTGCAACTTCACTGGAGTTTTCTCTGATTTCTGAAGTCCCAGTCTTTCGAACACGGACTTAGGCATAAGATTCACACCAGAACCCACATCGTACATAGCTTTCACCTTGAGCCTACCATGTAATTGAATAGGAAGGTTGAAACTTCCCGGATCTTTAAGCTTGGTTGGCAGCTCTTTCTCACTTCTTCTTGAAACCCTCAGGTTCTCTCTCGAGATCTCTACACTCGCTTCTTTCTCAGGAATAACTTGCGTATAAACTTGTTGTGGTGTAAGTCCTCTTTTCGCAATCTCAAGCATTTGGGCGTTGATATTTTCAGGTTGGTACGCCTCTACAAATGTCTTGAGAACAGTGTCATCTTTAGGATTTGTATCAGGAATAGTTGATGACGCTGGTTGAACAACAGGTGGCGATTCCACCTTCTCTTCTTCTTTCTCTTCTAGCACAGCAGGTGCCACTTCATCTTTCGATTCCTCCTTTGATGCTTCTTCCTCTTTCTCTTTAGCCAACTCAGCTGCATATTCCACTACCGATCGAATCTCCTCTTGCACCTTCCTCAGTAACTCTATGAACTCGTCCTTCTCTTGATCGTAAACTTCAGAATAGTCAGATTCCACAGGGCTAGACTCGGTTGGTTCTTCTTCAATACTGGGAACTTCCACGGCACTAATGGCAGCATGTGGTGCTTCCTCTTTCGCTTCTTCAATCTCAAGACACATGGCCTTGCAAGCTTCGAACTCATCCTTGTCTTCACCTCCTTCGACTGCCTTTACTTCCTTTTGTTCTACAACACTTGTTAACACTTTGTTTAACTGTGTTACTTGAGTAGTTAGCATTTGAAGTATGGCATCGTGTCCTCTAACCTTTTCGTCTTGAGCATTAAGAGTTGTGTTCAAACGGTCTAGAGCTTGTACTATCTGTGTATTGTCCGTAGATCCTTCTTGCGGATACTGAGGTAGAGCTTTCTGCTCTAATGAATCGGTATAGGCGTCTTGAGCAGGTTGTTGTGGAGGAGCAGGTCTATTCTGATATTGATTTTGGTACTGACCTCTCTGTTGGTAGAAGTTGTTCTGGGGACGCTGTTGATATTGACCAGGATTAGCGGCCCCTTGTGGATTTGAATACTGCATACCCGGATGGTTGCGATTGCCCCATCGGTTGGATATGAAGTAAACAGATTGCGGATTTGATTCGCACTCTTCCCATACATGATCGTTACCTCCACATTTTTGACAACCTTGTGCTTCCTGTACTACCTTTGTGGCGGCTAAATTCTTCTCCATCGCGATTCTCAGCTCCTTCATTTGATTTTCTAATGAGGATATTTGAGATGAGTTCGTAGTTTCTGCATCTAAACGAAGCGTTCCCCGGGTCTTTGCAGCAGAAGCTCGCGTTGAAGGCCAACTTCTTTCTTGTTCCATAATGTTTTCTAACACCTCGGAAGCTTCATTGTGATTCATGGACACAAAATTACCCTTTCCGATGTTATCCACCTTTTCTCTACCTCTATCATTGAGACCTTCATAGAACATAGCAAGTTGTAAAGCAGGTGTATAACCATGGAGCGGACATCTAGTTAACTTTTGTTGAAACCTTGTCCATGCTTCTCCCACTGTTTCTCCATCCTCTTGGCAAAATCTTGCAAGCTCGGTTTGATCTTTAAGTCTCATGCTCTTCGGATAAAATCGGTTAAAGAATGCGGCTTGAAGTTCTCTCCAAGAGTGAATGGTTCCATGTGGTTGTCTCTCTAGCCAATCGCTAGCTCTTCCGGTCAAGAAAAACGAAAACATATGCAATACAGTTGCTCGCGTGTAATACCAGGAGTAATGTAGGCATCACAAATCTGCATGAACTTCTGAATCGCTTTTACCGGATCTTGAATAGCTGTACCAGTATAGAGTCCGAAACTTTGAAATTGACTGAGCATACCCGGATCGGGTCTAAATTTGATATTCGGAATCTCAGGAGGGCGGTAACCAATTGGTTGAACATGGAATGGTATGTTAAGGCCAGGCAGATCTTGTTCAACTCGGTTTTGTTGATTATTATGATTATTCCCATTACCTCCTCCTGCTGGTAGTTGTTGTCCTTCTTGTCCACCAAGTGGTGGATCTTGTTGACCTAGAGGTGCACCAAGTGGTGGGTCTCCTCCTACTGGTAATCCTCCCACTGGAAATTGTTGTCCTCCTACTGGTGGGGTTGCCATAACTCTTCTCAAGGCCCTTTCCTCACGAACTCGTTTGTTGTAAGGTCTGAAGCTCCTCTCAGGCTCCGATAAAGGAGGCCAAGAATTCAACACTGTGAAACCTGAAAAAGACTAAAGCAAACCCAAGCGTAAATCTGGAAAAATAAAAACTAAACTAAAAACTGAAACGTAAAACTAATTAAAAACTAAAACTTGAAATAGATAACCCACACGCTAACGAGACACAAGTCCCCGGCAGCGGCGCCAAAAACTTGGTGTCGCCTAGGGTGTGATAAAAATAAGATCAAATTAAGTATGGAAAACTATGCACTCTCACCCTAGACAGGCACAGTACTGCAAGTATTACAGGACGTATGCAAGTTTTAATGATAAGTAGAGTTCGTTCTCAGGGACTTAAGTGTGTTAAACGCGTAGGAACAGATAACGAGTAAAAGTAAATAACTAGAAGACAGAAACTAAAGCAAATAGATTTCGAGATTAACAAACTAAAACTAGGAAAATAAAGACAATAAAATAAAAGATTAAGAATATGAGATGAGAAGTATAGCTTAGATTTTGCTAGTATGCACTAATCCTTCTAATTCTATCTATAAATCTAGTTCATAAGGGAGAATATTAGCTCTTGGTAATACTTAGTCAGGATTCTAAATTCCCCAAGCTTAGACCTTGAGAGCGACTAAGGGGGCTACGTCACAACCAAGAAGTGATTTAAAATAGGGTTATCAAATGCCACTAAGGCCCTAAGCAAATACTGCAAGTCTTGGTGATACGGTGGTTAAAACAAACCCTAATGACTATCTAGTTAGAAGTATGTTTTGTCAGAACTGCTATCGACACTAGACATTATGTGGTGGTTCAATAGTTAAACACCCTGTTGATGTCTCCCTAATTGTTCTTATTTTCGACCCTTGGGAGACATCATTTTTGGTGTTTATCTAATTAATTTGATAGACTTTTGGACTAAATATGCAATAATATGATTTTCATCTTTTATTTCTAGCATTTTTAATTTATTAAACTTTTGCGCGTAATATTGGTATTTTTAGTGTAAAGTTTACAGGTTTTAGATGTTAGCTAGAAGAGGAATCCGAGGAGAAAGTCAACGATCAAAAGATAGAGTCAAGACTTGAAGAGAAATCCCGAAGATATTATTTTTAGAGCTGAAAATCCATTTTCCAGACCATAGATTGCTGATTTCGAGGTGCTTGAGCGATGATTTAGCCGCTGACCTTTGAAGAGAAAACATTCCTTATCGAGTTACGGAACTTTAGCAACTGGAATGAGGTCAATCGGAGTTATAACGCATCGGGAAAAGCCGTTTTAGTGAAGGTGTATCAGCAGTTACGGGATTTTGGGCTTAGAATTTGGGCTTGGACATTTAATTGATATTTTATTCTTAGGTCCAAGCCCTAATCCGTTTTTCCACCTATAAAACCAGCCTTTGACTTCTATTTTTTATACAATTCACATTCCACAAGATTAAAACACCAGAGAGAAGGAACAGAAGGAAGAAGAAGAAACTACAAGAGCTGGAGTGGGTCTATAGCTCCGTTCGTAGTCATTCCAATTCCAGAAATTAGGTTCTTTTTATATTTTAATTTTGTAAACGATATGAATTCCATTTCTTTTAATTTAGTTTTTAATTTTAATATGAGCTAAGCTTTTAATAGTGCTTGAGAACAAACAATGGGTGAATCTTAATTTTATGAAATAACGAATGTTGAATTTGGGTTTATATTAAATTAAATTAGATTGGGTTTATTACTCTTTTCGATAATTTGTGATTATTTACTGATTTTAGAGTCGCGAACTAAGATTAGGTATTAGTATCTAAGCTATTCCACATAAGTGGCGTGTGGATCATCCTGACGGAGGGTTTAGGTACAGAATTAATTATTCAATCTAGGATAAAAGCTATTGATTCTGACGAACTTAGCTAATTCTAGGGCCAATGAGGTAATGAAACTTAAACATCCAAAGGTGGATCATATTTACCCTGACGGGACTAGTGACACCCTAGGATCGCCTTATAGTCCACCCTGACGGGGGTATAAGGAATTTAGAATCCCGACCATTGTAATTGACCAATTTAGCCCTTAAACAACATAAGTTAGGAAATAAAATTAGGAGGATCCTTGCGTTCTCAAGTACTACTTCTCATATTGCGTTTTAAATCATTTTACTTGCGTCTTAGCTTCTACTTGCATTTATAAATTGTTTTTCATTTAGTAGTTTTAATAAACAAAACCAAACAAACATTTTATTATCTTTTACTTTCATAAGTGCATCAATCACTATTTGCTAGACATTGTGATCAACCATTCCGTCCTTGGAACGAATCTGATTTATCAGTTATTACTACTTGGGACAACCGTACACTTGCGGTTGTGGTTCGATTAGCATTTGCATTTATTTTTAGAACACACAAAGGACCACCACCTGTCAAGGAGACCATCTAACTACCCTTAAAACAATCCTAAAGTGATCAGTTCTAGGAAAGACAATAAATCAAAACACATAAACAAATATAAAGTAAGAAGCTAATATCAAATTAAAACATATAATTCCCAAAGAAACTTAGATATAAGAATTAGAATTCATAGATTATACATTATGCAAAACCCAAGCTATGGAAAGTTTAGTTCATACCTGAAGGAAATAAACTAAAAGAAATAATAAAAGGCATCATCTTGCTCTCTACAATAAACTGGAAGAATAAAACCTTAAGAACTAATTACTATGAGGCAAGGATGATTTACAAGTGATATAAGGGTGTATTTATAGGTGTTTAGAAGACCTAATTCGTTTTCTTGAGGAAGAGTTAAGGTAATGGACTCCTAGCCCAACTCAAATTCGTATGGAAATAAAGATAAACACTGCTGCGTTGTTTTGAGTGTATCTTCTTCGTTATTGGTCCGATTTTGCTCCACAAGATACCAAAAGAATCGCAACAGAATTATCTAGGCCCGTTAGAAGTAATTCACCAAAATCGGCCTCTTTCTTAGGTAAAAACGCCTATCTTTGCAGAATCCCAGATTTAGGCAGCTTTTCCTTTTCCATCTTTTTAGAAATTCCTTCCTTATCTTCAATTACCATGCAAATCTCTTTCCATAAGTTGTAGTATTTGACTTGGACTCTAATTAATTTCCATAATTATCTTTAAAGCTACACACTAAATAAACAATTAAACCCAATATGCTCTAAAAAACATTATTTTACAAATCAAGACACAAAATAGGAAAGTGCACTAAAACTCAAGAAAATCGACATTATTGACTTCTAAATCACTTAAAATGATGTCTCATCCTAACATAAATCTATCACAAATGAGGAGACATCAATATTTCAATTAGTAGATTCGAAACCAAACCAAGTGGTTAATTTGTGGGTGGTTCACCCCTCTGCATCAACTAATTCTATTTGAGTTTTGTCTGCTCAACACTTGTAAGACATACTGTATAATTATTTTTGTTATTACAATAAAAAAAGCATACCTCAAGGGATATCAACACCACTTTATGGTGGAATACGATATGAACATAACAACCAACGGTCTGAAATAGGTATTCAAAGAATCTCCAGGATTGAAGAGATTTATAATACATGGCATGTGTCGAGTGAGGCCTATAAAATTAGCATCTAAACAATCCTAATTAGCAGAATTATAGAGAAGAACAATCAGTCCATCGATTTTTTTACAAAGATGATTGTTCCAACTGGGTATTCCCTTTCTACTATGTTATACTAGATGTGGTCTTATCTTGGAGCTTTAAGCTAGGGTTGGAAAAAAACACGCCCGCGTCCCACCTACCAACCTGATTAACTAACATAAATTTTGGATTAACAAAGATCTTTTAAATTAAGCATGTAAAACAAAAAATTAGGAAGGTGGATTTATTTATATCAATCCCAAGCTCACCCCAACCACACTACCATATATAGTATAAATTTATATATTTGGTCATGTAAGTATATGATGATTAACATTGGTGCTCACTTGTAAGATAATATTACAATTTATCTATACAACTATATATTAGTAGGTAGAGTCACATTTTGGTTGTCCCACAGTTTTGGGATCTTTGGCTTCCTATATGTTTCTCTAAGTAACCCTAACATGGCTCAGTTATTTGTCTTTATTACCATGATAGTTGATATAAAATGGAATTTTTATAGGTGTTTGTTGTTCATTTTTAATTGGTCATCTTCTATTTTCGTTAAGGAGTTGAGTTTGTTTGGATGTGTTGTACAAAAATGATATGAGGTTGGTGCAAAGATTTTGATTGCACAGTGTATGCTTGTTGTTGATATTCCGGGGACTATCTATTCTGCTAAGTTTCATCCATATCGAATTTGTCGGATCTTAGTAATCGGTTTTGATCTTACCACTGCTAAGTTTCATCCATATCAAATTTGTTGTTTCATAAATTATGAATGGTAACATTAATTTTGACTTACAATGGCTTGATTACCTTTTATAATTATATTTCAATTGTATCATACACTGCAACGATGTAAAGTTTACAGATTAATGATCAAGGATATTTTACCTTGTTAGGAATATTTATTTATGTTACTTATTGGATGTTGTGAGTTATAATGTAATATTTAAGTTGAAATTCATGTCTGAAAATTTTTACAAGTTAATTACACCTTAGTGTTCTAAATAATGTAAAATTTGCACCACAGGTCCTTATATATGTAAAAGATCATTATATATCTCTGTATTAGTCCAGGTTAATGGTATATTTTAGTGATAAATAGTCAATACTTGAGTATTATTTTATGCAAGTAATTTTGTGTCAAACAATAAATTAAAGTGTGATTAAGTTATATTTGTGCATAAATAAAATATTTCCTTAATTTTTCCAGATGGAGTTTATTATACATCAAATAAACTTATCGTTGACCATCACATTTCAATATTTTCAAATTTCATTCCAAAATATAAATTATAAATGATCAATGACCTTTTCCTTAAACAAATTAGGTATGATCATATGAGAGAAAGTATTAAGTATTGAAATGGATGTGAAATGAGTAGAAGAGATAATATGAGATGGAGGCTGCGAGTGAGATATATTTATGTTAATGTTATAGTTTAGGTTAAGTATTTGTATATTATATTTTATTTGTATTATTAATATTATGCTAGAATTATTTAAAGATAGATATCTTGAATTGTCTCTAATATTTTCCTTAAATGAAAAGTTTTTCCTTTATAATTGTAAATGAACCTCTAATATTATATCTTCAATAGATGCACAATGTTATCTCTTTTAATATTTTTTATTAGATTGATCGTTGGTCAAGACACTTTAATCTCAATCAATACTAACTCTGGAATAGCGTACTTCAAAAATTCTCTTGGAACTTCCTTAAGATGAAGCAATCTTCTTCATGGGTGAGAGATCTGAACTCAGACAAGGGTCATATGACTTATGGTTGCCTTCCGAACTGATGGCATTTTAAGGCCAAGTTAGTATTTGAGCTACAACCGATATAACAATAGTGGACTAAGTTCTACTATAAATATGAACATTGTAGTTACAAAAGCAACTACTCTCTAGGAAAATTCATGGGTATTATAAAATAAATATAGCCTAATATACTTGAATGAAATTTTGCCTTATTCACTAGAGGAATTGTTAGGTTTTAATATCTCCTCAAGGAGAATAGTTAGGAAAATCTTGTCGACATAGAGTTGGCATACCTATTATAACCATAAACACACGCACACAAATATGCGCACAAAAACACACACACATATATATATATATATATATATATATATATATATATATATATATGTAAAGGGAGCGGGGCAGATTATCATGGTGGGTATTGGAAAAATAGACCAAGTGTCTACTTGAATAGTAATAAATAGGTAATGATCAAATCTAGGGGTAATTGTATTGATAATACAATGGCCAAGATTTAGGTAATACTTATGCTAAAAAAAAGGGAAAAGAAATTGGAATGACTTCAAGAAGAATTATTATTTCCTTTAAAAATTGGGAAATGTTAAAATTTTGCAAAGATAAGTTGTGGATAGAGTTATTAAGCATATGGTTTCCACTTGGAAAAAACCTACAAATTATTATTTGTATATATTATATTTAATATATAATTAATGATGTAACTCTTATTTATTAGTCAACTTTAATTTTATCATATTACTAATCTTATATAAAACTTAATATAATGAATAAATAAAAGAACATAATTATTTTATTTCTAATATTATCAATTTATAAAAATATAAATTTTATATAGGATCTCACACCTTGAGCTTGTGTAGCTGATACAAACTCCTTGAGTAGAGTTGGTTGGACAAACGATTTTTCTTCAAGTGTCGCCATGGGTAGCTGATTAACCATCCTCTATAATACGCTACTACGGGACACATGTACTCCTTCTGTTAGTCAAGTTGCCCATTGTTTACTAGGCAATCGTGAAGGGTCACGTAGGCTATCACAAATCTTCCTGAGTACCCCATCTAATAATAACATCAAGGAGGAGAAATATCAACTCTATACATATTTGTCTTGAACCCTATGTTACAGTTTCTATAGAATATATTACTTTTAGCATCACTTACGTGCATGTCTAAGAGTTTATATAACAAGTAGATTCATTTCCTTGTTTTATTTATTGTTTGAACTGGTGTTTTAAACATCAACAGGGGGTCGATAACAAACATCAAGTGATTAGGTTGACTCTTATGCATTTTTGGTGTCTGGTAAACTCTTTTCTCTTAACAACTTTGTTAAGGACATGTGTAAAGACCTCAATACATATAATGAACAAATTTTGTGAGATGGGATCTCCTTGACTAAGCCTTCTTGCTCCTTTAAAAATGTCATAGTTCCTACATTAATAGAAATAGAGTAACTAATAATACATATACATATAATAATCAATTGAATGGATAGGGGAGGTATCACAATGCTTGTAACAGAATTATATTCTTTAATAAAATCTAACTTCAGTGCAAATATTTGTGACTTTGAAACTCTATCGTAGGCTCTCACAATCTCTTATGCAATTGGTATAGTTTATCTTATAATTTATTTAGGCGTAAAGGTGATTTATATTTCAAGAGCATTGTTATATCACTAATTTTTGCTTCACCCTTATATCACCTCCAATGTGTCACCCTATGTGACATGAGAGATAGAGAGAGAGAGAGAATTTTATTTGTTTTTTAAACTTTCACAAAAGAAGTGATATAAGGGTTATGCAAAAAGGTGTGACATATATCTTTACTCATTTTTCAATATATGGTTCTCCAGTGTTCCTTTGAGTCCTCCCTCTAGTATGTTTGCAAATTAACTTGTACAATACATTTAAACATACAATAGGTCTCTAGTCGTTAATAATAAATGGGTTCTGCAACATTAGGATCAATGGTATTGATTTTTTACTTATCTATATTAGTAATTGTCCATCACCCAAGGCACTCTTAATTTCTTCATACACATCTTCACCCACTATGTGACATGTCTTCTTAAATAATCTTGATGAAAACCCATCATGTAATGGTGCTTTATTATTATCAATATCAAATATTTAATTTTCTAACTTCCTCGTTTGTGACAGGAGATGTGAGTTCACGTCCTTCATCATAACTTATCTACTTCTGCAATATCTTGAGGATCAACTCAGAGTTATAGAATTTAGTGGATTCCCTATGTGTACCACGCAACTGAGTGTAGTATTTATAAATTCATTGACAATTTTTTTCATCATTTTCTTGAAATCCACTGTCATTAGAGATTGGTTTAATGGTGTTGACAAAATTCCTACTTGCATTATGTTGTGTAAATAAACTATTTTTTCTTTCCCCTTGTCAAACCAAGTAGCTGTACACCTTTCCTTTGTCATTAATTCTTTTATTAATAGTACTTATGATACATGATGAAGTAAATAATTTTCTTGTGACATTAGAACATGATTATTTTTGCCTTCCATTATCTACATTTGAACTGATATGTATCACCCCTTTTTGATGTATAATACTTCCTACAGAATTCTAGAAAATATTTGTGATTGACTGATTTGAGTTTGACCTTATGTTGATTGAGCTAGCATACAAATTTGCAAATAGAAAATGCATCAATATATGTATTCAAAGCATCAATAAGTATTTATTCATACTTACTATAGGAGGTCCAAGTTTCATAAAATTTGAAAGGGGCTAGTTTCTTCCCTTATTTTTTAACATCTTCATAACAACACATCAATGATCATATATGTCTAGTGGTTGGACTATGAGGCTGCACAATTGAAAGTGATGTAGCTACTATTCATTCACTAGTTCTCTATCCAACCTTACGACCAATATTTAATCACCTAATGTATTGTTTATCAATGTACAATATGAACCATGGTAAGGCTTATATGTCAACTTCGAATAATTCACACACTTAATCATATCTCTAGACCCTTGATCCAGTGTTGTAGATCTTAATCTTTCCGGATGTGTCTTATCTCACAAAACTCAGCTTGTATACACCATTATTTATCTTGAATTCTTGGTCCCCACTCCCTTATTTTATTCCTAACTAGTCTCTTGAGGTTAGGATAATTTCTGACAGAAAATGGCGAGAAGTAGAACTCTTGCTTGGATTTGATATGATTCACTTTGTTGAACATATATTGGTCATTACTATCTAACATCTGAAATCGAACTTTATTTATTGTAGTTATGATACACATTACATTTTTTATAATTAAGTTTCCAAAGAAAAAAAGTTTTAACCTTCGTCCTTTTGGTTTCAACAAAGCATATGATCTAATATCCATATTTATTAGCTTGTCTTAACCATTCATATCTCTTAACGTTCCAAGCGTATATCATACACACTTTTGGTCTAGGCGCATAGACCCTTGTAGTTCCTCATGAAATAAGTAAATGACCATCTCTTATATTGTTTCTTTTTGTTAAAGTGAAGACTGAAATCTATTTTTTGTAGGACTGTTGAGACTATGATGAGGATAGGTGGTCCTCGTTACCTGGCTATCTTGAACCCATCCTTCCTTGTATAAAGTTTTCTCATGAGTCACATAAGTTATTACTTGGCCATCTGGTGGTCCTTTGTGTGTTCTAAATAAATTCATTAAATAATCGAACCACAACCGCAAGTGTACGGTTGTCCCAAGTAATATAGTTGATAAAACAGATTCGTTCCAAGGACGGGATGGTTGACTATAATGTTTATCTATTAATGATTGATTGCACTTATGAAAGTAAGTAAAAGATATATTGATTGTTTGTTTGTTTTTATTATTCTAAGTAATGAAAGACTAAATGGAAAATGCAATTAAATACTAAAATGCAAGTAAATAAAAGTAAAACGCAAGTATGAGAAAGTAGCACTTGAGATACGCAAGGATTTCATCTAACTCTTATTTATTCCATGTTTCGTTTAAGGGACAAATTGGTAAGTTTGTATTGGTCGGGATTCTAAAATCTCCTTACCCCCGTCAGGGTGGACTAAGGAGCAACTTTCAAGTGCTACAAACCCCGTCAGGGTGATTATAGTCCACTCTCAAGTGTTTAAGTTTAAATTACCCAATAGGCCATAAAATTAACTAAACTCGTCAAAGTCAAATAGTTTATATTTTATATTCTGTAATTATTTCTGTAGCTAAACCCCCCGTCAAGGTGAGCCAATCGCCACTTATTGGAATAGCCTAGATACTAAGTCCTATCATTGGTTAATTACGTCAATAATAGTAATTAAAATGCAAATTAAAGAAAAATATGAATTACCCAATTTGATTTAAATAATAAATATCCCAAATTCAAATGTATAGAATGAAATCAAATTGGGATTAACCCATTATGCGTTCTCAAGCACTAATTAGGTTTAGCTCATAATAATTAAAAAGAAAACTAAAGAAACAAATAGGTTCATCATGTTTTACAGAATAAAATAGAATACAGAGAAACCTAATTTTGGAGTTGAATTGGCCGAGAATCGGAGATATAGACCGTCTCCAACTCTTGCTTCTTCTTTTCCTTGTTTCTACTTCTTCTCTGGACGCTCTCTTCTAAGGATGTTTTAATTTTAAGAATAAAAATGAGAGGTACTGAATAATGAGGTCTAAAGGCCTATTTATAGTGGTAAAAACGGATTAGGGTTTTACTTAAGGTTTAAATGAAAATTAGAAAAGCCCAACTCCACTCTTGGCCCAAAATCCCGTAACGGCTGATACACCTTCACTAAAACGGCTTTTCCCGCTTCGTTACAACTCCGATTGACCTGAATTCAGTTGCTAAATTTCCGTAACTCGATAAGGAATGTTTTCTCTTCAAAGGTCAGCGGCTAAATCAGCTCTTAAGCACCTCGAAATCAGCAATCTATGTCCTGGAAAACAGATTTTCAGCTCTAAAAATAATATCTTCGGGATTTATCTTCAAGTCTTGACTTCATCTCTTGATCTTTGACTCTTCTTTCGGATTCCATTCCTAGCTAATATTCAAAACCTACAAACTTTTCACTAAAATACACAAGATTACGCGCAAAAGTTTAATAAATCAAAAATACTAGAAATAAAATAGGAATTTCGGATTATTGCATTTTTAACTCAAAAGTCTATCAAAATATTCAATTAAACATCAAAAATGATGTCTCCCAAGGGTCGAAAATAAGAACATTTAGGGAGACATCAAGACCCCCAACTCAAACCTTTGTCGTCCCGACAAAGCAAAACTAAAAGTAAGGGGAATGAAGTAGATGCAAGAGAAAATAGATGCTAGCAAATAAACCCTAAAGCAATGCTAAAGATAAATCTCATATAGCAAACATTAAGAACTAACATATACATACACTAATCATGCAACATCAAACACAAATAACTTCAATCATAAAATTAACTTTGCAATGCTTGAAGGTTACACTTGTACTCATATCTGTATGATGGCTATAGGGTGGTCATTAATCCTAATTTGCTTTGAACGCTCCACCTAGTTTATTCTCTATCAACAGAATCATAAATTCACTATGCACTTAGGAATCACGAGGTCTTTATGGTTTTAGTAATGGCTTAAGGACGGTGTGGATGTATATTTGGTAAATTTGAAGTGAGCTTTTGGCTCTCTCCTCACTTACCATCAACAATGTCCTCGAGCTTGAGTTTACGCTCAAAAATGTTCTCACTCACCCAATTGACGCACTAATGTTGCGTCCCCATGTCAACCCAATGAAAACTAAGATGATTTCCAAAAATATTCCACTTTGCCGATTTATTTATTCTCTTTTTCTTTTTCTTTTTATTTTCTTTTTTTTCATTTTTCTTCTTTTTTTTGGTACAAGATACCCATGACCATTATTTATGTGGAAGTCATGTCTCTTATAATTTTCTTTTTCTTTTTCTCTTTTTTTTTTCAAATCCTGGCAAAGGGTTACAAATAATAATATCATCTACCTTTTTGTGCCTCAATACAAACACATATAAACCCTTCCCAATGTAATTTCCCAAATGTGGACCCTCCACCCCAAACTCAAGCTCGAGACATGTCTCAGGGTTGTGATTCAAGTGCGGGTCATTTGGTCATGCCTAATAATCTAAAGGATAATGGGCTTATATCGTGGCTACAAAAGAAAGGCTTAAGGCTCAAAATTGGGCTAAGACGGATAAAATTAATATAAGGGATAGCAAGTTAAAAGGCTTCAAATGGCTAACAAAGAACTGCCCCTATCATTTTCCTAACTACATGGTTCGTCTCTAGTTCATATCTAAGTGGGTTCTCTACTAATTTAGATCTCACGTTCTACAAACCAAACATTTTCCTTAAGTACAAGCTTACTTCTTTTGCATTGTTCATTAATTTTTCCTATTCATTATCTATGTTCGCATGCAATTGTAAGTGCGTTTTATGTTATTCCCTAAAGTCCACTATTTATTATCATAGATTCATCAAAAGTGTGCTTAAAAGGGATATTTAAAATTTTCTACAGTCAAACGCAACTCCTAATTATTTTATTGAAAGCAATTAAAAACAAATAAACACATAAAAACTGGGATGAGGCAATGAACCCCACCCCAAACTCAAAATGAGTCGTGTCCATACGACTCGAAAAGACTCAAAGCAATAAAATAATCTACACTAATGAGAAAAGGATTGGAAAACATATCTGGATCGACACTAGGCCGATTACGTGTAGTCTCATGTTAAGGTTTTGAATACTACTTCATCAAGCTTTAAAGATCATTAAATTGTTGCATCCATCTTGACTAAAGTGTTCTTCATTACCTCGAACTCTTTTTCCATATTTCCCAAATCTTCATCATTTCCTATCTCTCTAAATCATCATCTCTTCTACGAAAATCTTTCCTCAACACCCAACTTTCCATCTTCATCATGTTCTTCGTACCTTTTCCAACCTTCATGGTCATCTGTGATGACCCCAAACTCAATTTTTCACCTACTTAAAGATTACTTGCAAAATATATAATATTAATAGGCTCAAACAATTCACAATTCCTCCGCTAAATAACTAACATAAATCTTAATTCCCAACTGGTAATAGAAAGAAAAGAAGAGTTCTAGCTATTTTACCGGATTGGCCATGGAATTTATGATGATTTGATACCTTGCACTTGCAATCTCCAACCTTCAAAGTACAAAAGCTATTGATGAAATTTGTGTCGCTTGATATTGTTGAAAGTGGCACAGTAGTGGAATTGGTGATTTATTTCAGATGGGTATTTAATATCTATGGTGTTGGGAAGGTTTAAAGGATATCATTTAAGCTTTGGTGAAGAAATTTTTGGATTAAAACTTGAATTTCTTGGTGTTTTTGGAAAGATTTGTGATTGATTATATGTTTGGATGATGTTTAGAGCGATGGATTGGTGGTATTTTGATGATGAAATTTGAGTGTTTTTGGAGTTTTGGTTCGTCATCAATGGTGTTAAGTGGAGACGCAACCCCGAGACGCAGCAAAGGGCGGGGCCCAAAACGCTGGGTCAGAAACTTTTAGTTGTTCATGCGAAATTTCTGACTTCACCATTGGATAGAGCTCGAAAAATTATGCGGTTTAGGCTCAAGAAAAAGTTAATTCCGACCTCCGAGCGTCAAGTTATGATCTTCCGAAGTTTTGATACCTGTGGTACAGCACCAAAAACGGGTCCCCGCATTCTACAAACCGGGTACCCGGTTTCTACTGTGTTGGAACCCAAAATTTTCATTCTTTTTCGTTCTAGCTACCCCAAACTCGTGACCTTCACTCCTGTAATCATCAAAAACACCAACCTTCCTCATTTCTTACAAATAGACACTAAATCAATAACCATTACACTAATTTACACTAAGAATTTAAAAGACATGAAAGCAATTTAAAGCATGGGTTGTCTCCCAAGAAGCACTTTTATTTATTACGTCTTTAAGTTCGACGTGTTACCTTCCATGAAGATGGTATTGAGGCCTTTGCGGTTCTCCTCCGCTTAAACTCGCCTCTTCCTTGATGTAAAAGCTTTAGAACCTTCCCCCTTAGAATATTGCTCACTCGATCTCTAAAAGTGGTGGGTAAGTACTTCGTTTCACCTTCTTACTTTCACGACGAAACTCATTTTCCACCACATTAGAGTAGATAACCGTTCTCAACGGTATAAGCTTATTTTTATTCCTTGTTTCAATCTCGGATTCATCTTTAAAATGTGGTGGGTAGGTGCTCCTCCTTGCCTTTTTGCTCTCGCGGTGTGGCACCTTGCTTGTATAACACATATTGATCATTTGTGGTAGTGGAGGTGATTCTGATTTTTCATCTCTAATAATGATTCGTGGTAGAGATGGTGATTGGTGAACTTTTTGTGGCGGATATTCAATTTCTATTTTATCTTTAACCTTTAATTTTTCAATTGATTCTCCAACCATTTAACATTCGTCTTCACTTTCAACCCAATATTCCACTATTACCTCATAATATTCTTTCTTTGGATTTTCTATAACCTCGATCTCCACCTCTTCTTGTTTGCGTTCTATATCTTGATCATGTGTATACACCTTGGGAATAGCAATCTCTGTGTTCACTTCTAGGATTTGCGTTGCTACTCCTTCTTCCACCATGCTAACAAAATCCTCAACCACATGGTTGTCTTCATTTATAATCGGCACGGTGTTCATATCACTAGAACTAATACCTTCTTTCAACACCTCCTCCTGAACTATTTCTTCCGGTTGATCTCTTCCATCTTCATAAGACTTGATACTATTGGCAGAATGCTGAGAATTAATTATGGATTCTATTTCGTCTAGCTCCTTTTGCAGTCTTTGCAAACGGGAATCTCTTTCATCTGCTAAATTCTGCGATTGTTCATATAAGCGCATGAGTTCTGTAACTGATCTATATAATTGGGAAATTTGTGGTGAAGGTGGAGGTTGTTGAATGTTTTCAACCCACTGGTTGTTCCATTCATGTTCGTGTTGATAGTGATATGGTGTTTGTTGTTGATTATTCCCGATCCATTGATTGTTCCATCCTTGCTCTTGCGGGTATTGATAAGGTTGTTGGTAAGAATTTATACCCCATTGTTGTTGTCCCGAAGAGTCTTCCCAATAGTCAAATGGACCAGGATTTGGGTAATGTTCTCTATACATCTTTAATTAAATTTCTTGATCATTACCTGAATAAAGTACCTGTAAAAACAAAACAAAGCAAACACAAGCGTAAAACTGAAAATAAAAAAATAAAAAAAATAAATGCAACTATCACTAAAGGATAAACACCGTGGTCACACGCTACCGTCCCCGGCAGCGGCGCCAAAAACTTGGTGGTCCTTTGTGTGTTCTAAATAAATGCAATAAATAATCGAACCACAACCGCAAGTGTACGGTTGTCCCAAGTAATATAGTTGATAAAACAGATTCGTTCCAAGGACGGGATGGTTGACTACAATGTTTATCTATTAATGATTGATTGCACTTATGAAAGTAAGTAAAAGATATATTGATTGTTTGTTTGTTTTTATTATTCTAAGTAATGAAAGACTAAATGGAAAATGCAATTAAATACTAAAATGCAAGTAAATAAAAGTAAAACGCAAGTATGAGAAAGTAGCACTTGAGATACGCAAGGATTTCATCTAACTCTTATTTATTCCATGTTTCGTTTAAGGGACAAATTGGTAAGTTTGTATTGGTCGGGATTCTAAAATCTCCTTACCCCGTCAGGGTGGATTAAGGAGCAACTTTCAAGTGCTACGAACCCCGTCAGGGTGATTATAGTCCACTCTCAATTGTTTAAGTTTATTTTACCCAATTGGCCATAGGATTAATTACGCTCGTCAGAGTCGAATAATTTCTATCCTACATTCATTAATTATTTCTGTACCTAAACCCCCCATCAAGGTGATCCAATCGCCACTAATTGGAATAGCCTAGATACTAAGACCTATGATTGGTTAATTACGTCAATAATAGTAATTAAAATGCAAATTAAAGAAAAATACAATTTACCCAATTTGATTTAAATAATAAATATCCCAAATTCAAATGTATAGAATCAAATCAAATTGGGATTAACCCATTATGCGTTCTCAAGCACTAATTAGGTTTAGCTCATAATAATTAAAAAGAAAACTAAAGAAACAAATAGGTTCATCATGTTTTACAGAATAAAATAGAATACAGAGAAACCTAATTTTGGAGTTGAATTGGCTGAGAATCGGAGATATAGACCGTCTCCAGCTCTTGCTTCTTCTTTTCCTTGTTTCTGCTTCTTCTCTGGACGCTCTCTTCTAAGGATGTTTTAATTTTAAGAATAAAAATGAGAGGTACTGAATAATGAGGTCTAAAGGCCTATTTATAGTGGTACAAACGGATTAGGGTTTTACTTAAGGTTTATGAAAATTAGAAAAACCCAACTCCACTCTTGGCCCAAAATCCCGTAACTGCTGATACACCTTCACTAAAACGGCTTTTCCCGCTTCGTTATAACTCCGATTGACCTGAAATCAGTTGCTAAATTTCCGTAACTCGATAAGGAATGTTTTCTCTTCAAAGGTCAGCGGCTAAATCAGCTCTTAAGCACCTCGAAATCAGCAATCTATGGCCTGGAAAACAGATTTCAGCTCTAAAAATAATATCTTCGGGATTTATCTTCAAGTCTTGACTTCATCTCGTGATCTTTGACTCTTCTTTCGGATTCCATTCCTAACTAATATTCAAAACCTACAAACTTTTCACTAAAATACACAAGATTACGCGCAAAAGTTTAATAAATCAAAAATACTAGAAATAAAATAGGAATTCCGGATTATTGCATTTTTAACTCAAAAGTCTATCAAAATATTCAATTAAACATTAAAAATGATGTATCCCAAGGGTCGAAAATAAGAACATTTAGGGAGACATCACCATCGATGGTATTTGTTGTTGTTGGGTGTTGTTCCTTTGGTAGCCAAACTTCCTTCATGTTTACAATATGTCATCTAGATAATATATAGCCCAACATCTTGTGATTAGGTTTCCATGTGTACTAAACCTCAACTTCATCTACTCTACCATATCACATATCTAGGTCAAAACTTTCTATGAATTCGCTATGCATAACCATCCCCACACATACTCTTGCATACCTTAACCTTGTTTGTGTTGTTGTGGCCTCATCTGTCTAAGCTGGTTTGTTTGTAGGACTTTCAACTACACTTGATCCATTATGTGGCCATAATTTCCCTGAGTTATTTACCTTTATTAGAACCTTTTTTATGCTAAACTTCTCAAACTGTATTTTTTGGGACCATTATCCTAATATAAGTAGTCTATTATTACCATTCCAAAGTTTTCAAAGGACCTTAAAAATTGCATCTTCACTCTCCAATTTTAAAACATAAAATCCTTGCATTGATGTGCTGATTTTGACTTTAAAATCTTCACTCTCCAACTTCTTAACAATGTAAAATGGTTGTTGTTTGTCCAACATTTTCCCCACAATGCAATTTTACTAGGCTTTACAACCTTTCTTTTATATTTCTTTTGAGAATGTCACTGTAATTCTACCATTTGACACGATAAGTTCAATATAATCATAATTGATATCCACTCTATTATTTCCATCAAAAGGCATTGGCCAAGCCTTTGTGGATGACTTAATAAATGTAGTTATCTTAGGCGATAGGAACCCTTCTTTAATGGTTTAACTGAACATTCCACAACTCCTTCAAATGGATTTGGAATTTGGGAAAATTGTTTCAGCATGTTTCATCGAACCTCACTACTTTCATACTTGTATTTTTAACCATGCTAACCTTATATTAGATTCAGGTGACTCAATCTCGGTATGAATAGGGCTCGCAATCATCAACAACATGGTAACTCCGGTTTTTGTCATGCAGGTCATTGGTGAAATGAGGTACATGTTTGTTTACATTCTTATTTGCAGTATCATATGTGATATTTTAATTAAATTGTTTGTATTTATTCCTTTGAGAGACATTGGAAGGATACTTATATATTTCAACCTATCACATGATTTTTTAATAAGTAGATAATTAAAGAAGCAAAGGATTTAAAAGCTTAATCCAATGAGATAAAGAAAGCGAGTAAGGAGAAGTATGGTCAAAGATCTCTACCAACTGTATATGCATGTTAGTCTTAATAACATGATGTTAGGTTCACAATTTTCACCTAGGGTAGATAGTATTTAGGTTCTTTTACATGGTTTTAGTTGTTAGCAAATATCGGATATATACGAGTCGGTAGTACAATTTGAGATAATTTGTGTTAATTGTTTAGATCCTATATATTTGGATGATACGAGATCCCTAGATGAAGCTATGAATACAAAAACACAAGATAAAACCCAAATCAAGTTGCAAAAGGAGCCAAAAGAACATTAAAAGCTCAACAAAGAATTATGGGCACAAGACTTCCATCAGAATGGAAATTTCACGACAAATAATTGGAGAATATTCAGATCACTAACTTAAACACAATAAATCTCTTGAATTGTACATTACATGAGAAAAAACATTTCTAAATCAAAGTTGAATTGAAGAAGTTATGGGTATTTAACTATGAAGACCCAATATGCCCAAAATTTTCAATAAATTGAGTCAATTTTAACTCCCTTATGTCTGACCAACTGAAGTAAAAAAAAAAAGAAAAAGTCAAAAAGTAAAGTCAAACGCCAATTAAAGGTACAAGATGAGCTTAAAGTCACTTTGGGAAGTTGAAATCTTTATTGGGAAGTCTTGATGTTACATTGTGTCAGTTACCACGTGAAATTGGTTAGAAATTTTGAATAAAATCCTTTTGATTCGAAAAGATATTGAAGTTAGTGTTGCGTGGGAAGTTACGTAAGTCAATTCGGAGTTGAGACGAAAAATTTATGCCATTTTCTTGAACCGTGGTTCGAACGAGTACATCACTTATTAAAAACGTGGTGGGCCATATCTAACCTTATTAAGCAAGCCCATGGAGGCTCTGAACGTTTTTAGTTAGTATATAACTCATATATAAATTCTAAAGGATAAATAACACACTCCACACATAATTTTACATATTTTTCAATAGGATTAAATGTTGAACAGGAGCAGAAGAAAGGGAATGAAAGGTATTTTCACCAAAAATCACCATTCTTCATTATAAGAGCTTCGAATTCATTCATTCCAAAGAGTAACATTATTTTAGTTTTGTTTTAAACATTATTCTAGTATTACTCTTCATTGTTTTCAATTATTTGAGTATTAACTAAATCCTCATTTCTTGAAGTTTGTGATTATGTAAGAACCTTAATTGATTCTATTTGATGTTCTTTTGATTTTTGTGACTGAATATTTAATTAAATTAGGTTTTTCATCTATGCTAATCTTATCATGACTAAATAGTGATTATCTTAAGTAATTTGGCTTGCATCTGGAAGAGGGTTCCAATTGTGTATTAGTGTATACATGCTTAATTGCTTAGTGAGCCAGCAGGTCTTAAATAGCAAACTAGCCGCTAGAATTTAAAATTTAATCTATCAAAATCTAAGTACGTGAGATTCCTAAGTCGATCCTTACGGGAGTTAGGAAGTCTTTAGAATCTGGTCAATATGAACAACTAATTTACCCTTATATATAGAACATCATAACTGTAACGTTTTTGGAACACTATCATTCCTTAAGTTCACATATTTGAAAACTTTTTTTTAATTAATTGTTTTTCCATTCTATTACTTTAATTTCGTGAATTGATACTTGTCTTTTACATTATTATACCAAAAATTCTTCTTCGTTTTCTTTTCCTTTTCGTTTCTTTACAAACTATTCACTATATTACTAGGAAACACCTTAACTTAACAGTGATAATCCTTGAGAAGACGCTACATCTGTAGACTTATTTTAATTATTTAACAAGAACCCGTGCACTTTCAGAAAATTACTTACTTCGTATGTGTTGATTTTTATCACACCCAAGGGGAACAACAATATATATATATATATATATATATATATATATATATATATATATATATATCTGTGTGTGTATGTATATGTATATATAACATCTACATGACACACAATGTAAAAATTTTGCATGGTTCAACACTTCAAAAATCTTAGGTTCATAAACAAGTAGAAAAAAATAATATACAAGTGTTCTTACATTTTTTCCAGTAATGAAAGTTTACTCCTCTTTAATACCATGCATATTTCATATTAGAGGATATAAATGATAAATTTAAACATATTCAAAACTTTTAGTCATTAGAGATATAATGTAGGGAACATATATTAATAACCAAATATATGATATAATTGAGTCCATCAAGATAATAATAAATACAACCTAGTTTGCCGTCAATAACTTGGTATGGTGAGGTAAAATTGGTTAAAAGCTTTTGAAGTTGAATAACATTTGAGAAATAAATATATAGTCAAGTGAAATATGATTTTATAGTCTCAAACTAGTTTCTCAAGGAAAATAATATTTATTTGGCTTTCTTTTGTACAATTAGTAGTGATGTTTGTGATGATATATAAATAGTAGTGATGTTCGTAATAATATTATACTTTGTTTTGTTAATTAAGATTGTACCTGGTGCATGTTATCATACTTTTATCATTTCTTTGTTCTTATTTTAAAGAGACAAAAAGAAACAGAAAACGTAATAGGTTATCATCTACATAATAAATTTCTATATATTTAGGTGCTCAATCCTTATTGCTATATAATAAAAGCCCTTACCAGAATTTCATAAATAAATCACATTGAATGCTTGAATTGTAGATTTTTTTTATACTTTTCATTCAATAAGTATCATTTAAATTGTTTTGCTCGTGTGTTACATCAAATCTTTAGATAAGAACCATGTAATTATTAGTATATTTCTTTTTATAGATAAAGATATATTTCCTATGACATATTTCCATGACTAGAAAGATGATCCATAAGTTGACTATAAGATATTCTAAATCTAATAAAAAAGTTCACATATATCTTTGTTATTTTAAAAATTATTGATGTTCATGAAGGTGAGAGGCTTCTTTGCAAGTAAAATGTTCTATCTGTTATTCTTTGTTCTCTTTTCTTAGTGTGGCTTTGTATCCATGAATTATTGTGGAATCAAATTGGTATTTACCCAAACTCATTTATAAAGCACGATTGAAAAAGAACCCAGTGGTTTTAGAAAATGACGAGACATAAGGAGAAGCTTGATTTAGGTTGAGAAAAGGATCCATTTCAATAAGAAATGATCTACTACTAGGTCGTCACTAATTCAGAAAAATTATCACCCATATTTCAATTAGTAGATTCGAAACCAAACCAAGTGGTTAATTTGTGGGTGGTTCATCCCTCTGCATCATCTAATTCTATTTGAGTTTTGTCTACTCAAAACTTGCAAGTCATATTGTATAATTACTTTTGTTATTACAATAAAAAAAGCATACCTCAAGGTATATCACCACCACTTTAAGGTGGAATACGATATGAACATAACAACAAACTGTGCGAAATAGGTATTCAAAGAATATCCAGGATTAAAGATATTTATAATACATGGCATGTGTCCGTGTGAGGCCTAAAAAATTAGCATCTAAACAATCCTAATTAGCAGAATTGTAGAGAAGAACAATCAGTCCACCGATTTTTTTTTCAAAGATGAATGTTCCATTTGGGTATTCCCTTTCTACTATGTTATACTAGATGTGGCCTTATCTTAGAGCTTCAAGCTAGGGTTGGGAAAAAACACGCAAAGATCGCGTCCCACCTACCAACCTGATTAACTAACATAAATTTTGGATTAGCAAAGATCTTTTAAATTAAGCATGTAAAATCAAAATAAGGAAGGTGGATTTATTCATACCAATCCCAAGCTCAACCCGACCACACTACCATATATAGTATAAATCCATATATTTGGTCGTGTAAGCCTATGATGATTAAAATTGGTGCTCACTATAATATTGCCATTCATCTATAAAACTATATGTTAGTATGGTATAGTCACATTTTGGTTGTCGCACAGTTTTGGGCTCTTTCGTTTCGTATATGATTCTTTAAGTAACCTTAACGTGGCTCAGTTATTTGTCTTTATTACGATGATAGTTGATACAAAGTCGAATTTTTATGGGTGTTTGTTGTTCGTTATTAATTGGTCATCTTCTATTTTCGTTAAGGAGTTGAGTTTGTTTGGATTTGTTGGACAAAAATGGTATGAGGTTGGTGCAAAGATTTTGATTGCACGACCTATGCTTGTTGTTGATATATCGAGGAGTTCCAGGCCCCTTTCCTTCGGTGTATAGTTATATTCATTTCCTCTTTAGCATGGTATTTGGTTCAAAATATCTTAAATTTGTAATGTTTCAATAGTTTTAATATAAGATATTTCCCAAAATAGTTAAAAACCAAATACCATTTATTTAGCATTGGACGTTAAATAATACCCTATTTTTTAAATAAAATCTCTACTAATATCTTTTTTCTAGTATATTATATTATTGTGCCCACAAATATTATACAAGTATTTTCTTTCTATTAAAAAAAAATTTCTCCATCTCTTTTGCTTCTTCGATCTCTTTTGCAAAAATATTTTTCTATCAATTCTGCTAACTTTCATCCATATCGAATTTATCAACTTACAGATCTTAGTAGTCGGTTTTCATCTTACCACTGCTAAGGTAGCTTCTCTTACATTTACTCCCCTTTCTATTTCTGTCTCCTTCTGTTGTTTCATAATTTATGAATGATAACGTTAATTTAGATTTACAATGGCTTGATTACATTTTTTAATTATGTTTCAATTTTATCATACACTACAATGATGTAAACTTTACAGATCTATGATCAAGGATCTTTTACCTTGTTAGGAATTTTCATTTATATTACATATTGGATGGTGTGTGTTATAATGTTATATTTAAGCTGAAAACATTATAAAAAAGTTCATGTCTGGAATCTTTTACAAGTTAATTACACCTTAGTGTTCTAAATTATGTAAAATTTGCACCACATGTATTTATATATGTAAAAAATCATTATATATCTATGTATTAGTCCAGGTTAATGGTATATTTTAAAGATAAATAGTCAATACTTCAATATTATTTTATGCAAGTAATTTTGTGTCAAATAATAAACTGAAGTGTGATTAAGTTATATTTGTGCATAAATAAAATATTTCCTTAATTTTTTCAGATGGAGTTTAATATACATTAAATAAAATGATGACCATCACATTTCAATAATTTCGAATTTCATTTAAAACTAGAAATTATGATTGACCAACGAACTTTTCCTTAAATAAATTAGGTAGTATTAAGTATTGAAATGAATGTGAAAGGAGCAGAAGATATTATATGAACTTTTCCTTAAACAAATTAGGTAGTATAAGGTATTTATATTTATGTTAATGTTATAGTTTAGGTTAAGATATTTGTATATTATATTTCATTTGTAATATTAATATTATGCTAGCATTATATAAAGATAGATATCCCGTGTTATCTCTTATATTTTCCTTAAGTGAAAAGTTTTTCCTTTATAATTGTAAATGAACTTCTAATATTATATATTCAATAGATGCACAATGTTATCCCTTTTAATATTTTTTATTAGATTGGTCTTAGTCAAGACACTTTAATCTCAATCAATACTAACTCTTGAATAATGGACTTCGAAAATTCTCTTGGCATTTGGTTGAGGTGAAGCACTCTTCTTCATTAGTGAGATATGAACTCAGACAAGGGTCATATGACTTATGGTTGCCTTCCGAACTGATGGAATTTTAAGGCAAAGTTAGTATTGGAGCTACAGACGGAAAGAATAATAGTGGACTAAGTTCTATTACAAATATGAACATTTTAGTTATAAAAGTAACTATTCTTTAAGAAAATTCATTGGTATTATAAAATAACTATAGCCTAATATACTTAATGAAATTTAGCCTTATTTACTAGAGGAATGTTTAGGTTTTAATGTCTCCTCAAGAAGAATAAACAGGAAAATCTTGTCGGCATAGACACGGCGTAAATAATATAACCATAAACACACACACAAATATGCGCACACACATATATATGAATAATACAATGGTGATACAATGACTAATCAAAAATAATGTAGATAGCTATGCTAAAAAAAGGAAAAAGAAACTGGAATGACTTCAAGAAGATTTATTATTTCCTTAAAAAATGAGGAAATGTTAAAATTTTGCAAAGATAAGTTTTGGATAGAGTTGGTAAGCATATGGTTTCCACTTGGAGAAAACCTACAAATTATTATTTGTATATGTTATACTTAATATATAATTAATGATGTAATTCTTAATTATTAGTCAACTTTAATTTTATTATATTACTGATCTTATATAAAACTTAAGATAATGAATATATAAAAGAACATAATGATTTTATTTATAATATTATCAATTTATAAAAATATAAATTTTATATAGGATCTCACACCTTGAACTTGTGTAGCTATACCAACTCCTTAAGTAGAGTTGGTTGGATATACGATTTGTCTTCAGGTGTCGCCATGGGTAGCTGATTAACCATCCTATGTAATACGCTATTGCGAGACACATGTACTCTTTCTGTTAGTTAGGTTTCCCATTCTTTACTAGGTAATCGTGAAGGGTCACATAGGCTATCACAAATCTTCCTGAGTACCCCATGTCATAATGACATCAAGGAGGAGAACTATCAACTTCATACATATTTGTCTTGAACCCCATGGTACAATTTCTATTGATTATATTACTTTTAGCATCACTTACGTGCATGTCTAAGAGTTTATATAACAACTACATTCATTTCCTTGTTTAATTTTTATGTTTTAAACATCATCAAGAGGTCGACAACAAACATCAAGTGATTAGGTTGACTCTTTTGCATTTTAGGTGTCAGGTAAACTCTTTTCTCTTACCAACTTTGTTGAGGACATGTGTAAGGACCTCAATACATATAATGAAAAAATTGTGTGAGATGTGATCTCCTTGACTAAGTCTTCTTGCTCCCTTAAAAATGTCATAGTTCCAACATTAATAGATGTAGAGTAACTATTTATACATATACTTATGATAATAAATTGAATGGATAGGGGAGGTATCACAATGCTTGTAATAGAATTATATTCTTTAATAACATCTAACTTAAGTGCAAATCTTTGTGACCTTGAAACTCTATCGTAGCCTCTCAGAATCTCTTATGAAATTGGTATATTTTATCTTATAATTTATTCAGACGTAAAGGTGATTTATATTTCAAGAGCATTGTTATATATACTTAATTTTTGCTTTACCCTTATATCAGCTGCAATGTGTCACCCTACGTGGCATACGAGAGAGAGAGAGAGTGAGAGAGAATTTTATTGGTTTTTAAAACGTCCACAAAAGAAGTGATATAAGGGTTATGCAAAAAGGTGTGACATTTATCTTTACTCATTTTTCAATATGAGGTTCTCCAGTGTTCCTTTGATTCCTTCATCTAGTATGTTTGCAAATGCACTTGTACAATACATTTAAACCTACATAGTTCTATAGTCGTTAATAATAGTTGGGTTCTGCACCAATGGGATCAGTGGTATTGATGGTTTACTTATCTCTTTTAGTAATTGTCCATCACCCAAGGTACTCTTAATTTCTTCATACTCATCTTCACCCACTGTGTGACATGTTTCTTAAAAAATCCTGATGAAAACCAATCATGTAATTGTGCTTTGTTATTATCAATACCAAATATTTAATTTTATAACTCTCTCTTTGTGATAGGAGTTGTGAGTTCACGTCCTTCCTCATGACTTAGGTGTACCACGCAGTTTAGTGTAGTATTTATAAATTCATTGACAATTTTTTTTTCATCATTTTCTTGAACTCCACTCTCATTAGATATTGGTGTAATGGTGTTGACAAAATTCCTACTTGCATTATGTTGTATAAATAAACTATTTTTTCTTTTCCCTTGTCCAACAGAGTAGCTCTACACCTTTCCTTTGTCATTGATTCTTATATTAATCATACTAATGATACATGATGAAGTAAATAATTATCTTGTATCACCCCTTTTTAATGTATAATTGATGTCTCCTCAGTTGTCATGAATTAATATTAGTCGGAGACATCATTTTTAGTGATTTAGAAGTCTTTCTAGTCGATTTTCTTGAGAAATACTACACTTTCCTATATCTAGTCTTGATTTAGTAAATTATTATTTTTAGTGCATATTGGATTTAATTAATTATTTAGTGTGAAGCTTTAAAGATAATTATATAGAATAATTGGAGTCCAAGTCAAAGACTAAGAGATAAGGAAAGAAGATAAGCATGGAAATTGGAGATAATGAAAGAAAAGCTAAAATATGGAAAAGGAAAAGCTACCATAAATCTAAATTCCAACACCCACAAACATAAATCAGCTTATATCTCAAAATCGGTGGGGAATTTGGAAGAACGATCAAGAGCACGGTTAAAGATCTTTCCGAGACGATGAATTTCGACTACTCATACACGTCAAAAGGATAATAATGAAGCTCTTAGGACCAAAAATAAAACGGTCCTGATTTCATAATTTAGGGTTACGAATTTGAGTTGGGCTAGGAGTCCACTACTTACCTTTTTCTTCAAGAAAACGAATTAGGGCTTATATACACCTATAAATACACCCTTATATTACTTGTAAATCATCCTTGCTCATCCTTGCCTCATAATAATTAGTCATTAGGTTTATTATCATCAGAATTATTGTAGAAAGCAAGATGAAGTCTTTGATTATTTCTTTTAGTTTATTTCCTTCAGGTATGAACTAATTTTCCCATAGCTTGGGTTTTGCATCACGTATAATCTATGAATTCTATTTCTCTTTTTATCTAAGTTTCTTTGGGAATTATATATATATATATATATATTAATCTGATATTAGCTTCTTACCTATATATTTGTTTATGTGTTTTGACTTATTGCCTTCCCTAGAACTGATCACTTTAGGCTTTCTTAATAGTAGTTAGATGTTCACCTTAACTGGGTGTCTAATTATTGAAACACCACATAACATCTAATGTCGATATTGGTCTTGACAACAATAATTCTAGCTAGATAGTCATTGGAGTATGTTTTCACCACTATCATCATGTTTGGAATTGAATTGCTTAGGGCCTTGGTGGCGCTTGATAACCCTAGGTTTAGGCTGCCTCATGATGTGTCAGTAGCCCCCTTAGCCGCTCTCCAGGTCTAAGGTATGGGAATTTAGAATCCTGACTAATTATCTAAGATCTAATTATCTCCCTTATTAACTAGATTTGATAGAAAGAATTAGAAGGATTAGTGCATACTAGCAAAACCTAAGCTATACGTCTCATCTCATATTTCTTTGTATTTATTTTATTGTCTTTCATTTTCCGTAGTTTAATTAGTATTCTCTCAATTAATCATATTTATTTTCAGTCTTTTAATTAATTACTCTCTACTTTTGATATTTGGTCATTCGTATAACACACTAAGTCCCTGAGAACGAATCTAACTTATCATTAAAACTTGTATACGTCTTGTAACACTTGCAGTACCGTGCTTGTCTAGGGTTAAAGTGCAATGTTTTCTGGCTTATAGTTATCTTATTTTCTTACACCCTAGGCGACACCATGTTTTTGGCGCCGCTGCCGGGGACTTGTGTCTCGTTAGCGTGTGGGCTATATATTTCGAGTAGTAGTTTTTAGTTAATTTTTATTTTTCAGTATTTAGTTTTTATTTTTCCGGATTTACGCTTGTGGTTTGCTTTAGTCTTTTTCAGGTTTTAACCGTGTTTAATTCTTGGCCTCCGTTACCGGAGCCTGAGAGGAGCTTCAGAGGTTATAACAAACGTCTTCACGAGGAAAGAGACATAAGAAGAGATATGGCAGACATACGAGTTCCATTAGATCCACCAGTAGATCCACCACTTGTCCCACCAGGACAACAACAAGTTCCACAACAAGGAAGAGGTAATGGGAACAACAATGTCAATCAGAACCGACTTGAACAAGACCTTCTAGGTTTGAGAGTGTTGTTTCATGTTCAACCGACAGGTTACCTCCCTCCGGAGATCCAAAATATCAAATTTCGACCTGATCCGGGTATGCTCAGTCAGTTTCAAAGTTTTGGACTTTACAGTGGTACAACAATTCAAGATCCGGTAAGAGCGATTCAGAAGTTTAGCAACTGTATTGTCATATGTTTTCGTTCTTTCTGATCGGTAGACTGGTGAGTGGCTAGATAGGAAACCACCAGGGACAATTAATTCATGGATAGAACTTTAAGCTGCTTTCTTTAACAATTTTTATCCGAAGAGTATGAGACTCAAAGACCAAAGCGAGCTTGCAAATTTTTGTCAAGAAGATGGAGAAGAAGTAGGAGAAGCATGGACAAGGTTTCAACGGAAGTTAGCTAGACGTCCGCTCCATGGTTATACCCCCTCTCTATAGTTAGCTATATTCTATGAATGTATCAACAAAGAGAGTAGATTGAAGGTGGATAACTTTGGGAAAGGAAATTTCGTGTCCATGGACCCTGCTAAAGCCACCGAGGTTTTAGAAAATTGCATTGAACAAGAAAGGAGTTGGCATCTTCGTGAGCTCCTATTACCAAAACTCGAGGTACGCTTCGATTAGACGCAGCGACTGCAAACTCAGCTCAACTATCCGCATTAGAAAATCATATCAAAGAACTTAAGCTTGAGATGCAGAGAAATTTAGCCGCAGCGAATGTAGTGCAAGAAGCACAAGGTTGTCCTCATTATGAGGCTATGAATCATACATGGGAAGAGTGTGAAGGAAATCCACAATCTGTTTATTTAATATCCAACCGAGGAGGATATCAATTTGGTAACAGAAATCATCCGGGTATGCACTATTCGAATCCACAGGGGGCCGCTAATCCTGGTCATTATCAACCACGTCCCTAGAACAACTTTTTTCAACCAAGAGGTCAATATCAGAATCAAAATCAGTATCAAAATAGACCTGCTCCCCCACAACAACCTGTTCAAGATGCCTATACCGATTCGTTAACTCAGAAAGCTTTACCACAATATCCTCAAGATGCAGTTGTGGATAATCAACAATTAACGAAGTTTATGGATCTTATGACCACTAATATGCATTCCCAGAGTGAGAAGTTACGAGAACAATAAGCTTCAATTCATATTTTAGGTACTCAAGTAGAACAAATGAACAAAGTCCTACCAAGCATTATGGAACAAAAAGAATTGAAGGCTATCGAAGGAGGTGATAACAATGTTGGGTTCGAAGCTTGTAAGGCTATTTGCCTTGAGATTGAAGAAAAGAAGGAAGTACCACATGCTGCCGAAAGTACCATGGAAGTTACGAGTACCGAAGAAGAACTAACTAAGTCTAGCCCCGTGGACTCTAACTGTTCAGAGAGTGATGTGGAGGAAGATACAGAAAAATCTGAATTTATTTAGTTTCGGAAGGATATGCAAGAAAAGATTAGATCGGTAATGGAGTTTCAAGCTGAGCGAGCTAAAGAGAAAGAGGAAGAAGCCTCAACAAAACCAAGAGTTGAAGTTGCACCTGCTGTGCAAGAAGAGAAAGAAGAAGAGAAGGTGGAATCGCAACCAGTGGTTCAAACAGTGTCATCAACCATTCCTGATACAAATTCGAAGGATGACACTGAACTCAAGACATTTGTAGAGGCGTACACTCCTGAAAATATAAACTCCCAAATGCTTGAGATTCCGAAGTAAGGGCTTACACCGCAACAAGTTTTTACGCAAGTTATTCCTGAGAAAGAAGCGAGTGTAGAAGACAAGAGAGATAACTTGAGAGTCTCAAGAAGAAGTGAAAAAGAGTTACCATTGCTGCTCAAAGATCTGGGAAGTTTTAACCTTCCTATTCAAATAAATTGTATGATCAAGGTGAAAGTTATGTATGATGTGGGTTCAGGTGTGAATCTTATGCCTAAGTCCGTGTTCAAGAGACTTGGACTTCAGAAATCAGAGAAAGCTCCAATGAAGTTGTAGTTTGCTGACAACTCAGTTACCAAGACATGGGGAACAGTGGAGGACGTTCTTGTCCGAGCAGGTAGTATCACCATCCCTACTGATTTTGTTATACTTGATTTTGATGCAGATAAATAGGTTCCAATCATACTTGGATGGCCTTTCATGACCACAATTCAGAGTGTCATCAACTTCCAAGAAGGGACCATCACCCTTCATGCTAAAAACGTATCCGAGACCTTCTATGTCTTGGGCATGAAACCGAGGAAGTTAGATCCCACCGTTCCTATCATCCACAGCCATTCACATCACAAAGTCCCTACAGAAAATATCCATGTAAACCCTATGGATACTGAGCCAAACATTGTGTTTGGGGTTGGCCATGAAGTTCTATGGAAAGCTCACAAACGTGAAATTAGGCCACGAAGTTTCAAAGACTCGTGGATGGGACCATTCATTGTCACTAAGGTTGTTTCAGCTAAAGTGATAGAAATCAGACCCAAGAATGGGATCAAGTGTAGATTAGTTGACGTTCATAGCCTTACTCGGTTTTTGGGAGGCTATATTGGCAAATCTTGATAGAGGTAACGCGTCTAACTTCTAAAGACGTTAAATAAAAGTGATGTACAGGAGACAACCCGCAATTTTTTTATGTTTTATGTCTTTAGTTTGTGTTTGGTTTAGATATTTTTAGTTGATATTGCATATTTGAGAAATGTATTAGTGTTTTTGATGTTTAGGTGTTAAAGAAATAGAGTTTTGGGAAGAATTTTTTTTTTTTTTGGAATATTCAGACAACTCCACCGGCATGCCGGCCATTGACACATGTAAGCCGGCGGTCAGAAAACCCGAGACCACGGGTAAGGCCATGTGTTCAAGACAGAAGATCGAAAAATCAAGAGATGCTAGCACTGGCATGCCGGGCAATATCTCCGGTATGTCGGCCAAGTCAAAAACTCGTGCCCACGGGTGTCGTCACGTGTACAAGATAGAATGTTAAGTTTTCGAGCATCAGCAGCACCGGCATGCCGGGCCCTATGGCCGGTACGCCGGCCAGGTAAAAACCTGTGCCCACGTGTCTTCGCCTCGGGTAGTTTGCCGTAACTTAGAATCCAAGAGCTCCAGCACCGGCATGCCGGGCCATACGACCGGTATGTCGCCCAGCGCCGCTGGAGAAAGAAAAAAGCTTCATTTTTTAGGTTATAAAGAAGAAGAGGTTGGTATATTCCGAAATTTTTAATCCTTAAGCCTCTCTTTCTTCTCCAAACCTCTCCCAACTCCATTGAAGTTTCATCAAACCTTCCCCAAACACCAAAACACTACCCAATCATCATAAAAACACATCAAATCTTCTCTCCACATCATTACAAAGGAGACTCAATCACCCAAATCTCACCAAAACACATTAAATTGGAGAATCAAGAGCTTAAATGTTCAAAATTCATCCTACAATTTCTTAGATCCATACCAATTCATCAAAAATTCATCTCACCCACATAGAAATTCATCATCAATTGACCTTTCCTAACCCAAATTAAGCTTGTTCAACCAACAATCAAGAGTTTCAAAATTCAAGAGTTGTTAAAGCTTTGAGTTGGGGGTTAATTGAGATGACTCAAAGAACAGAAACATTATCTAACAAGAGGGAGATGAAGAAACGCAAGGTATTGGGTCCAATTTAGAATAAATCAAGTAACAAAGGTTCTAGTTCCAAAGCAAAGGGTAAAATAGATGATGAAAAGGGAGGTGAGCCGGTTATGTTTAATTCTATGGGAAAAAGGGTTCCACTTTATTCCACAAAGAAAATACAACCTTTTTCATTCAAAGTTCCTACACCCGAAGATAAAGAGAAAGCTTCAAAGGCCTTGATAGCTTATGCAGAAAAACAATTACAGGAACTACCTTTTGCTTATGAGCAAGTATTCGATGAACAAGTTGGTACAGGAGAGTATAAGAGATTCTTGGAGCTTGGTGAAAGATTGGGTTGGTCTACATTCATGGTAAGACGTTCCTATTTATGTCATAAGTTAGTTTTAGAGTTCTATTTAGGCATCTTTAGCCGAGATAGTGAAGGTTGTGTTCTGATTAGAGGAAAGTTAGCTCCTTTCACAGTTAAATAGATTAGAAACCACTTCTAGTTTAAGAAATTAGTTGGACCATGCAAGTATAGTGAAGTAGTGGCTAAACAAAGAATATTTGACAAGGATTTACTTTTTGAGCATGTTTTAGACAAGGAGAAAGTGCAGTCACATAAGAGAGAATTGAAGGCACCTTAGCCTTACAAATATCTTCAACCAGATGCTAGAGTTTGGCACAATTTCCTTATTCCTAATGTCTTTGGAAACACAAGAACTTTGGATGTAACTAAGAAGAACGCTCTACTTTTGGATTGTATTTTGAAAGGAGAAGAAGTGGATGTGGCACAGTTGATCTTTGAGGAGGTGATGCGATTTCCGGTCTCTCGTAAATCAGTTTATAATGTTAAATATCCTACTATGATCACGTGTCTTGTGCGAAAATCAAAAGTAATGTTGGGTGAAGAAGAGAAACTTGAATTTAAGAGGAGTACTATTGATAATGCTTGGATCGTGAAAGTCTTGAGAGGAGCGGGTTCTACGCAAGTCTCAAAAGAAGAAAGGGAGCAAAATTAGCAAGAGAAGATGGAGGAACGTTTAAAAAAATTCAAAGAAGCTCAAACTTCCTTAGCCAATGATGTGGCACAAATCAAAGCTAATCAAGTGCACATCATGACACTCCTTGAGCAATTAAAGAAAGATCAAGCAAATCCTATCTTGGATGTCGATAATGCGAGGCAATAGCCTCGAGAGTATGTTCTCTTTCTTTCTTACCATTTCTGTAATTGCTTTATCTGCTAATTTTAATTTCTTTTCGAGTCTTTTCCGAGTCGTGGGGACACGGCTCATTTTTGAGTTGGGGTGTGGGGATCCGTTGTCTCTCATCTCCATTTTTCTGTTTTTAGGTAGAAATTAAAATTTTTGATACATGGGAATTAGATGTAGAGTGTGTTTAATAGCTTGAAATCATAAGCTCAGTGAATTGATGATAGTAAGTAGTATGTTTAAGAGCTATTTTATTTTGCATGCTTTGAGTATTTGCAGGAAACACACATTGATAGTGAAGAAAAGATTAGTAAGCAATGCGATAGAAAGTATGTTCAATCTCAGGGAGCCTTGAGTGGTTTGTAGGCCGTGAGATCCAAGCTAGTTGAGAAACCCATTTGATGAAAGTGCTAAAGGTAAGAAAATAACGAAATTACATGGTGTAGAAAGTGATTAAGGCAGTTCTTTCATATTGAAGCCACTTGAAGCCTTTTTATACCTTCTCACCCTGTTATTTGATTTAATATTGTATATCCTTCTCAGCCCCTTCTAGCCTTTCTAAAGCCTTTTTATTTAGACACAGTATAAGCCATATTCCTTTAGATTATAGGAATTTTCCATATGACCCGCACTCGAATAGCGATGCATAGAAGTTGTTTTAGAGCTTGAGTTTGGGGTGGTGGGTCCACCATTATGGGAATTGTTATTGGGTTGGGATTTTTTAGCTTAATAATTGTGCTCGGTCTATATATTGATGATTATTCATAGGTTTATATTGTAACCCTTTGCCGGGGTAATAGTGAATGAAAAAGAAGCTACGAGCTAAATTTGAAAAGAAAAATATATATATATGAAAAATAGCGTGATATCTCGAACATCTAAAAA
Organism: Nemophila menziesii; assembly: GCA_029959085.1. Lineage (NCBI taxonomy): Eukaryota > Viridiplantae > Streptophyta > Magnoliopsida > Boraginales > Hydrophyllaceae > Nemophila > Nemophila menziesii. Next base: position 1,704,154 of record JARWIR010000075.1, on the reverse strand, counting down.
GAGACTCATAGCTATACAAAAGAAAAAAAATGATGAATTGAAAAGAATATATATTTGGACCGGCAAAGAAGAATTTTTATGTGAACATCTTATGCTTTAATTGGGTTATTGGGGATGATAAATTGTGCATCAAGAATTCATTGGGTTGAGTGAGAGACGTTTTATGAGAGTAACTCAAGCTCTATGGAGATTCGTTGATGGCTAGTGAGGAGAGAGCCAAAAGCTCACTCTAAATTATCCAAATACACTATCATACCGTCCCTAAGCCTAAATTACAACCTTAAATGCCTTTTGATTCTTTGCTATGTAATCGAGAAGTGATTGAGCCAATAGATAGTAGTTAACTGGATCTTTGAATACTAGTGAAGTTCGATGAACAATCTATACCTTCCTTGGTGAACTAAGTAAAGTTCCTCTCCTTCTTACATTGCGAAACTAATCTGATCTTGAATTCAAACCGTGTTGACTATGGATATGAGAAGTGTACAGGTATGTAGTTCGTGAATATTATTGCATGAAATATTCTGAGTAATTGTTTTATGTCTATTCTATATAGACTGCTATGTTCTTCCCATTGTGTTAAAATGACCTAGGTGTGTATTTAGAGACTTCCCTTTGTATTTATCTTTATTGTATCAGGACGATACAACTTTGAGTTGGCGGTCTTGATGTATCCTCATTTGTCATGAATTAATATTAGTCGGAAACATCATTTCTAGTGATTTAGAAGTCTTTCTAGTCGATTTTCTTGAGAAATACTACACTTTCCTATTTCTAGTCTTCATTTAGTAAATTATAATTTTTATAGCATATTGGGTTTAACTATTTATTTAGTGTGAAGCTTTAAAGATAATTATGGAGATTAATTGGAGTTCAAGTCAAAGACTAAGAGATAAGGAAAGAATATAAGCATGGAAATTGGAGATAAGGAAAGAAAAGCAAAAATATGGAAAAGGAAAAGCTGCCATAAATCTGAATTCCAGCACCCACGACCACAAATCAGCTTCTATCTCAAAATTTGGGGGAATTTGGAAGAACGGTCAAGAGAAAAGTTAAAGATCTTTCCGAGACGATAAATTTCGACTACTCATACGCGTCAAACGGATTAGAATTGAAGTTGTTAGGACCAAAACAAAAATGGGTCTAATTTTATATTTCAGGGTTACGAATTTGAGTTGGGCTAGGAGTCCACTACTTACCTTCTCCTTCAAGAAAACGAATTAGGGCTTCTATACAGCTATAAATAGACCCTTATATTACTTGTAAATCATCCTTGCTCATCCTTGCCTCATAATAATTAGTCTTTAGGTTTATTATCATCAAAATTATTGTAGAAAGCAAGATGAAGTCTTTTATTATTTCTTTTAGTGTATTTCCTTCAGGTATGAACTAATTTTCCCATAGCTTGGGTTTTGCGTCATGTATAATCTATGAATTCTATTTTCTTTCTAACTAAGTTTCTTTGGGAATCATATGTTTTAATCTGATATTAGCTTCTTACCTATATATTTGTTTATGTTTTTTGACTTATTGTCTGTCCATAAACTTATCAATTTAGGCTTTCTTAATAGTAGTTAGATGTTCACCTTAACTGGGTGTCTAATTATTGAAACACCACATAACGTCTAGTGTCGATATTGGTCTTGACAACACTAATTCTAGCTAGATAGTCATTAGGGTATGTTTTCACCACTATCATCATGTTTGGAATTGAATTGCTTAGGGCCTTGGTGGCACTTGATAACCCTAGGTTTAGGCTACCTCATGATGTGTCCATAGCCCCCTTAGTCGCTCTCCAAGTCTAACTTATGGGTATTTAGAATCCTGACTAAGTTACTAAGAGCAAATTATCTCCCTTATTAACTAGATTTGATAGAAAGAATTAGATAGATTAGTGTATACTAGCAAAACCTAAGCTATACTTCTCATCTCATATTTCTTCGTATTTATTATATTGTCTTTAATTTTTCGTAGTTTAATTAGTATTCTCTCAATTAATCATATTTATTTTCAGTCTTTTAATTAATTACTCTCTACTTTTGATATTTGCTCATTCGTATAACACACTAAGTCCCTGAGAACGAATCTAACTTATCATTAAAACTTGCATACGTCATGTAATAGTTGCAGTACTGTGCTTGTCTAGGGTGAAAGTGCATTGTTTTCTGGCTTAAATTTATCTTATTTTTCTAACACCCTAGGCGACACCAATAATACTTTCTACAGAATTCTAGATATATTTGTGATAAAGTGCTTTGATTTTGACCTTAAGTTGATTGAGCTAGCATACAAATTTGAAAATAGAGTATCCATCAATATATGTATTTCAAGCATCAGTAAGTATTTATGAAAACGTACAATGAGAGGTCCAAGTTTCATAAAATTTAAAAAGGGCTACTTTCTTCCTTGATTTATTTAACATCTTCATAATAACACATCAATGAGAATATATGTCTAGTGGTTGGACTATGAGGCTGTACAATGGAAAGTGTTGTAGCTACTATTCATTCACTAGTTCTCTATCCAACCTTACGAAAAATCTTTAATCACCTGATGTATTGTTTGTCAATGTACAATATGATCCATGTTAAGGCTTATATGTCAACTCCAAATCATTTACACACTTAATCATATCTCTAGACCCTTGATTAGTGTTGTAGATCTTAATCTTCACGGATGTGTCTAATCTCACAAAAATCACCTTGTGTACACCATTATTTATAATGAATTCTTGGACCCCACTCCTTTATTTTATTCCTAAGTAGTTTCCCGAGGTTAGGATAAATTCTGACAGAAATTTGGGAGAAGTAGAACTCTTGCTTGGACTTAATATGATTCACTTTGTAGAACATATATGGGTCAATACTATCTAAAATATGAAGTTACTCTTTATTTAGGTCCCAATATTCTACCACATACATCTTTATTGTAGTTATGATACACGTTACTTCTTTTATAATTAACTTTCCACAGAAAAAATGTTTTATCCTTAGTCATTTTGGTTTCAACAAAACAAATGATCTAATATCAATGTTTATTAGCTTGTCTTAAGCATTCATATCTCTTAATACTTTTATTTGACCCCCTCTTGTACCATGCATATATCATACACAATTTTGGTCTAGGCGCATGGACCCTTGTATTCCTCGTGAAGTAAGTAAATTACCATCTCTTATATTTTTTCTTTTTGTTAAAGTGAAGAATGAAATCTATCTTTTGTAGGACTGTTGAGACTATGATGAGGTTTGGTGGTCCTTGTTTTTTTTTGATCAAACCTACCATTTTATATCCACAAAATGACAAGTACAAATCAAACCCTTACTTGTTTTTGACTCAAAAACAAGCATGGCTAAGAAAACAAACCCTATACAACATTTACTAGAAAATAAACCTATCATCTTGCAAGACAACCTATACAACCATTGCTAGAAAAATAAATCAAAGTAAAAGCACCATATACAACTATTGCTAGGAAATTAAACCCTATACAACAATTGCTAAAGACTTATACTAGGTCCAAGCTCCAAGCTATCTTTCTTGATCTTCTTGTTCTCCTCCCTTGAGTACTCCATGTAGCTTCCATCTTGCTATCAATCTCATATTCTCAACACTCCTCTTAAATAACTTTCTATTCCAAAGTGTGTATTGAACATCTTTCACAACTATTTTCACAATATCCTCATATTTAGGATGCATCTTCTTAAACTCTTTTTTATTCCTCACATCCCAAATACAATAAAGAAAGCTAAGGAAAGTAATATTCGATATGGTATCTTTTAAGGTGTTACCATCAAACTTAAGCATAAAATCAAGCCTTTCCTCCCAAGTATTACCCGAGTTGTGCCAACTATGAAGGGCACAAATCTCCTTCCAAGCCAAATTAGTGAATTTGCAATTCACAAATAAGTGATCTCTTGATTCATGTTCTTCAAAGCAAAGGCAACACATCTTGTCCACTTCCATCCCCCACTTCCATCCCCCACATCTTGGTGGTCCTTGTTACCTGGCTATCTTGAACCATTCTTCCTTGTATAGAGTTTTCTCATGAGTCCCAGGAGTTATTACTTGGCATTTGTTGGTATTTGTTGTTGTTGGGTGTCGTGCCTTTGGTAGCCAAACTTCCTTCATGTTTACTATATTTCATCTATATAATATATATAGCCCAACATCTTGTGATTTGATCAAATTATCAGTTTTCATGTGTACTAAACCTCAACTTCATCTACTCTACAATCTTACATATTTAGGTCAAAACTTTCTATGAATTATCTATGCACAACCATTCCCACACATACTCATGCATACCTTAACCTTGTTTGTGTTGTTGTGACCTCATCTGTCTAGACTTGTTTATTTGTAGGACTTTCTACTACACTTGATCAATTATGTGGCCATAATTTCCCTGAGATATTTTTTATTTTGACCTTTGTAGGAACCTTTTTTACTCTAAACTTCTCAATCTGTATCTTTTGGGTCCATTTCCTTTGTATAGGTAATCTATTACCATTCAGAAGCTCTCAAAGGACTTTGAAAATTGCATCTTCATTCTCCAATTTTAAAACATAAAGTCCTTGTCCTGATGTGCTTATTTTTACTTTACGAGACTTCCATAGTGTGTCTAAAATGTTCTTAACCATGTAAAATGGTTGTGGTTTGTCCTGAATTTTCCCCATAATGCAATTTTACTAGGCTTTACAACCTTTCTCTTGTATTCTTTTAAGGACGTCACTGTGATTCCACCATTTAATATGATAAGTTCAATATACTCAAGCTTTATATTTACTATACTATTTACATAAAAAAGGGTTAGCCATGCCTTTGTGGTTAACTTAATAGATGTAGTTACCTTAGGAGATAGTGCCCATTTCGGCAATGGTTGAACTTAAAATTTCACAACTCAAAGGAATTTTGAGTTTGGGAAAATTGGTTAAGGATGTTTCAACGAACCACATTGCATTCGCACTTGTGTTTTCAAGCATGCTAACCTGTTGATTCGATTTGGGTGAGTCAATATCCATATTAATATTTCTCACAATCCTCAACAACATGTATCCCCACTTTTTGTCATGCTGGTCATTGGTGGATGAGGTACATGTTTGTTTAAATTCTTATTTGCAGTATTTTATGTGATATTTGAATTAAAATTGTTTGTATTTCTTCATTTGAGATCCATTGGAATGCTACGTATATATTGGAAGCTATCAAAGGCTCTTTAAATAGATAAAGAATTGAAGAAGAAAAGGATTTTAAAGCCTAAAGGAAAGAGATAAAGAAAGCGAGTAAGGAGAAGGATGGTCGAATATCTCCGCCAACTTTATATGCATGTTACTCTTAATAACATGATCTTAGGTTCGCCATTGTCGCCTAGGGTAGTTAGTTTTTAGGTTTTTTTACATGGTTTTATTTGTTACCAAGTATTGGATATATACGAGTCGGTAGTACAATTTGAGATAATTTGTTTTAAGTGTTTAGATCCTATATACCTGGATGATACGAGAACCTTGGATGAAGCTATGAAGACAGCAAGTCAAGATAAAACCCAAGTCAAGTTACAAATAGAGCCAAAAGTACATTAGAAGCTCACCAAATAATTATGGGCATAACACTTCCATCAACATGAAAATTTCATGACAAATAAATGGCGAAGATTCTGATCAATAGCTTACACACAAGAATCACTTCAATTGTACATCACATGAAAAGAAACGTTTCGTAAATCAAAGTTGAATTGAAGAAGTTATGGATATTTTACTACGAAGACCTAATATGCCCACAATTTACACAATTTGAGTCACTTTTAACTCTCTTAAGCCTGACCAACTGAAATAAAAAATAGAAAAAGTAAAAAAAAATTCATGTCAAACCCCAAGTCAAGGTAAAAGATAAGCAAGTCACTTTGGGTAGTTGAAATATCTATTGGAAAAGTCTTGATGTTACATTGTTTAAGTCACCATGGGAAATTGGTTAGAAATTTTTAATAAATTCTTTTTGATTCTGAAAAATCTTTAAGTTATTGTTGCGAGGGAAGTTATGTAAGTCAATTCGGAGTTGAGACGAGAAAGTTAGCCATGTTCTTCCACCGCGGTTCAATCTAGTCCATCACTAGCTAAATACAGGGTGGGCCATATCTAACCTAATTAAGCAAGCCCATGTGGGCTCAAAACGTTTTTAGTTAGTATATAAGTCATATATAAATTCTAAAACAAAAATAACACACTCCACACTTGATTTACATATTTTTCGATAGGATTAAGAGTTGAGAATGAGCATAAGAGAGGGAAGGAAGAAGTCTTTCACCATAATTACCATTCTTCCTCATTAGAGCTCAGAATTCATTCATTCCAATGAGTAACATTATTTTATTTTAGTGTTTCAAAAATGATTCCAGTATTTCTCTTCATTTTCTTTAATTATTTGAGTATGAACTACACCCACATATTTTGAAGATTGCGATTTTGTAAGAACCTTACTTCATTCTGTTTGATGTTCTTTAGATGTTTAGGATTGAATATTTAATTATATTGGATTTTTTATCCATTGGGTATACAACTTGTGTTAAATACTAATTATGGATTAGTGTATACACGCTTAGTGCGCGTTAGTGACCCAACATGTCTAGCCAAGTAGCATCTAGGGTTTAAAATTTAATCTCTCAAAATTTAAATACGTGAGGTTCCTAAGTAGATCCTTAGGGGAGTTAGGAAGCCTTTAGAATATGGTTAATATGAACAAACAATTTACCCTTATATCTAGAACATCATAACTATAACGTTTTTGGAGTACTATCATTCCTTAAGTATAACTCTTATATTTGAAAACTTCGTTCAAATTAATTGTTTTACCATTCTATTAGTTTAATTTTGTTAATTGTTATTTTTATTTTACATATTATACCAAAAATACTTTTTCAATTTCTTTTCCTTTTCATTTCTTTACAAACTATTCACCATAATACTAGGAAACACCTCGACTTAATAGTGGTAATCCTTGAGGAGACGATACATCTCTGGACTTATTTTTATTACTTGACAAGACCCCGTGCACTTGCGGAAATTTACTTCCTTCGTAGGTGTTTATTTTTATCACGCTTAAAGAGAACAACAATAAGTATGTATACATATATACACACACACACACACACACACACACACATATATATATATATATATATTTATATATTTATATGTGTGTAGTATATGTATATGTATATATAACATCTACATGACACATAGTGTAAAATTTTTGCATGTTTTTATATTTCAAAAATCATAGGTTCATAAACAAGTAGAAAAAATAATATACAAGTGTACTTACATTGTTTCCAATAATGAAAGTTTACTTCTCTTTAATTCCATGAATATTTCATATTAGAGGATCTACATGATGAATTTAAACATATTCAATACTTTTAGTGATTATAAACATAAAGTAGGGAACATATATTAATAAAGAAATATATGATATAATTGAATCCATGTAGGTGATAACATATACAACCTAGTTTTCCATCAATAGCTTAGTATGTTTATGGTTAGGTAAAATTGGTTAAATCCTTTTGAAGTTAAAGACCATTTGAGAAATAAATATTTAGTCAAGCGAAATATGGTTGTATAGTCTCAAACTAGCTTTTCAAGGAAAAAATAGTTTGTTTGGCTTTCTTTTGTACAATTAGTAGTGATGTTTGTGATGATATATAAATAGTAGTGATGATTGTAATAATATTATGCTTTGCTTTGATAATTGAGATTGTAACCAGTGAATATTATCATACTTTTATCATTACTTGGTTCTTATTTTAAAGAGACAAAAAGAAACAAAAAAAGGTAATAGGTTATTATCTACATAATAAATTTATATAAATTTTGGTGCTCAATCCTAATCGCTAAATAATTTAAGCCCTTACTAGCATTTCATAAATAAATCACATTGAATACTTGAACTATATATTTTTTTATACTTTTTATTCAATAAATATCATTCAAATTGTTTTTCTCGTGTGTTATATCAAATCCTTGGATAAAACCATGTAATTATTAGTATATTTATTTTTATAGATAAATATCTATTATCTATGCCATATTTCCATGACTCGAAAGATGATTTATGGTAAGTTGACTATAAGATATACTAAATCTATTTTAAAGGTTCCCATGTGTCTTTGTTATTTTAAAAATTAATTATGTTTATGAAGATGAGAGGCTTCTTTGCAAGTAATGTGTTCTATATGTTATTCATCGTTCTCTTTTCTTGATTCGGCTTTATATCCATGAATTATATTAGAATCGAACTAGTATTTACCCAAAATCATTTATAAAGCTTGATGGAACAAGAACCCATGGGTTGAAGAAGAGGACGAGACATATAGAGAAGACGCCTTTATGTTAGGGAAAGGATTCAATTCAATAAGATATGATCTACTACTAGGTCGTCACTAATTCAGAAAAATTATTATACATATTTTAGTCAGTAGATTCAGAACCAAACAAAGTTTTTAATTTGCGGGTGGTTCATTCCTCTACTTCGTCTACCTCTATTCGAGTTTTGTCTACTCACGGGATATATCCACCACTTTAAGGTGGAATATGATATGAACATAACATCCAAGGGTCCGAAAATGGTATTCAATTAGTCTACAAGATTAAAGAGATTTATAATACCTGCCATGTGTCCGAGTGAGGCCTCAAATATTTGCATCCGAACAATCCTAATTAGCAGAATTGCAGAGAAGAACAATCAGTCCACCGATTTTTTTTACAAATATGGTTGTTCCAATTGCGTATTCCCTATCTACTATGTTATACTAGATGTGGTCTTATGTTGGAGCTTCAAGCTAAAGTTGGGAAAAAACACGCAAAGACCCCGCCCCACCTACCAACCTGATCAACCAACATAAATTTTGGATTAACCAAGATATTTTAAATTAAGCATGTAAAACAATAAATTAGGTGGGTGGGTTTATATATACCAATCCCAATCTCACCACGATCACACTACCATATATAGTATAAATCTATATATTTGGCCCTATAAGCCTATGATGATTACAATTGGTGCTCACTTGTACGATAATATTACCATTTATCTATAAAACTATATGTTAGTATGGTAGAGTCTCGTTTTGGTTGTCGCAAAATTTTGGGCTCTCTGGCTTCCTATTTGTTTCTCCAAGTAACCCTAATGTAGCTCGGTTATTTTTCTTTATTACCATGATATATAATTGATATAAAGTGGAAATTTTAAGGGTGTTTTGTTGTTCATTCTTACTTAGTCCTTTTCTTTTTTTGTTAAGGAGTTGAGTTTGTTTGGTTGTGTTAGACAAAAGTGGTATAAGGTTGGTGTGTGTTGATATAAAGTTGTATAAGGTTGGTGCAAATATTTTGGTTGCACGACGTATGCTTGTTGTTTATATTATGACTTCGAGGTCCTTTTTCTTTAATATATGGTTATATGCATTTCCTTTGTAGCATGGTAATTGGTTCGAAATCCCCTAAACTTTTAATGTTTCAACAGTTTTAATATATTATAATTCCCAAAATAATGATAAAATAAATACCATTTATTTAGCATTGGACGCTAAATATCACCCTAGTTTCTAAATAAACTCTCTACTTATATCTTTTTAACATTATTATATCGTTGTGCCCACAAATATTGTACAAGTATATTCTTTCTATTAAAAATCTTTTTTCTCCATCTCTTTTGCTCCGATCTCTTTTGCAAAAATATTTTTCTATCTATTATGATAAGTCTCATCCATATCTAATCTGTCAACTTATAGATCTGTAATAGTTGGCTTTGATCTGACCACTACGATGGCTTCTCTTTGTACACGTATTCCCTTTTCTATTTCTAATTCCTTCTATTGTTTCATAAATATTAAATCTAAATTAATTTTATTTGAATGATAATGTTAATTTAAATATACATTGGCTTGATTATCTTTTGCAATTAAGTTTCAATTGTATCATCCATCTGCAATGATGTAAATGTTGCTAGGAATTTTGATTTATGTTGGTATTGGATGTTGTTTATTATAATATAATATTTAAGTTGTAAACATTAGCAATAAATTCATGTCTGAAATTTTTTACAAGTGAAATACACCTTAGGGTTCTAAATTATGTAAAATTTGCACCACAGGTCCTTATATTATGTAAAAAATTATTATATAATATCTATATTATTCTAGCTTAATGGTATATGTTAATGATAAATAGTCAATACTTAAATGTTATTTTCTGCAAGTAATTTTGTGTCTTACAATAAATTAAAGTGAGATTAATTTATATTTGCACACACACACACACATATATATATATATATATATATATATATATATATATATATATATATATATATATTAGTGTTAGATTTTGTTAATTAATTTAAATTCTTATTGGTAAACTATTGTTTTTAATTATATTGATTCATTACTCATTATGGTGTAATTTATATAATAAATTAATTGTGAAAATATAATATATTTGTATATAATATATATGTAACCAAGGTATGTTTCACATAAGTATATAATAACATTTTTTCTCAATTTTTTCAGATGGAGTTTAATATACAGTATATTAAAATGATCGTTGACCATCATATTTCAGTATTTCCCAATTTCATTTCAAAATAGGAATTATGAATGACCATCGATCTTTTCCTTTAAAAAATTAGGGATGATCGCATTGAAATGAATGTCAAAGGAGCAGAAGAGGTGATATGAGATGGAGACTGGGAGTGAGATATTTTTATGTTAATGGTTATATTTTAAGTTAAGATATTTGTATATTATATTTCATTTGTATTGATAATCTTATACTAGTATTATTTAAAGATAGATATCCTGAATAGTGTCTTATATTTTCCTTGAGTTACAAGTTTATTCGTTATAGTTGTAAATCAACCTCTAATATTATATCATCAATAGATGCACAATGTTATCTCTTTTTATATTTTTTATTATATTGATCGTTAGTCAAGAAACATTAATATCAATAAATAATAACTCTCCAATAGTGGACTTCAAAAATTCTCTTGGGATGTGCTTGAGGTAAAGCAATCTCCTTCATGATTGAGAGATCTGAACTCCGACAAGGGTCATATGATTGATGGTTGCCTTTTGATGGAACTTTGAGGCCAGGTTAGTATTGGAGCTACAGACCATGGGGAATAATAGTGGACTATTCTACTATAAATATGAATATTGTAGTTATAAAAGTGACTACGTTTTAGGCAAATTCATGGGTATTATAAAATAACTATAACCCAATATACTTGAATGTCATTTTTTCTTATTCACAAGAGGAATTGTTAGGTTTTAATGTCTCCTTGAGAAGGATAGTCGAGAAAATCTTGTCGGCATAGACACGACATAGACCGTTTATCTCAATGGTATTCAAATAAAGTTTATGAGTCACTACTAGAATCGCGTTGTTTAGCGACGAGAGGGCTCGTCGCTAATGAAGAAAACGTAATTCTGAGAAAAATGGTAACTCCAATAGAAAATATAAGTAGTCCAATGGATCGGGAGCGCAATTTCCACTAAAAATGAGTATAAGGTTCACAAAAATCCGAGGTGTAGGTAAGGAGAAATCGAAAAAATAAGATGGAAATTTTCTGCGCGAATACACAACCCTTTGCGTCCAGCGAGTTGGCAAATCCGCGCGCGAATTCCCAACTCTCTGGTTAGTGCGTCAAGTATGATGCAAGAAGAGTTGCGTTTAAGTATTAACAAAAAAATCTGGACACAATCAGAGAAAAGTTTGGCAAGCGATATATTTGCGCTCGGGTGTCTGAATCAGGTGATCTTTGAGCCTGAACTGCATAACTTTTCGAGATCTAGCTGTTGGGGAGGACGTTGTTCACGACCGGTTAGTCGGTCATCTGACCAGCATGCCGCTCTTGCTCTCGGTGAAAATTGACCTAAAGCTTAAGAAAACCTTATTTTTCCCTCTCCTTTGGCCTCCAACACCTGAAACACCATTGATGACGAACCAATGCTCTAAAAAAACTCAAATTCCATCATCAAAACACAAAAATATCACCAATCCTTCTCTCTAAACATAATCCAACACACAATCATATCATAAATCTTCCCAAAACACCATAGAATTCACACTTTCATCCCAATTTTTCTTTCACCAAAGCTTTAAGTTTATCCATTAAACCTTTCCGAAACCTTGAAATATTTATGACCCAGCTTAGAATACACCATAATTCATATCCATACACCTTCAAGAACACTAAAATCACAATTTCATCCAAAACTTTTGAGAGTTCTTGAAGTTTTGAGTTTGGGGTCATCAAAGATGACCATAAAGATTGGAAAAGGTACAAAGAACATGAAGAGAGAAAATTGGGTATTGAGGGAAGATTTTCATAGAAGAGATGATGATTAGAGAGTTGGGAACAGATGAAAACGTGGGAAATTTGACGAAAAATTCAAGGTAATGAAGAAAACTTTAAACGCAACCATTGATGATGAAGAATTCAAAACCTCAACCTGGACGCAACACTGGCAACCAGCCTCGTGCTGGTTAAGATACGTTTTCTTTCCCTTCTCATTTAGTATAGATTAGTTTATTTGCTTTGAGTCTTTTCGAGTCGTGGGGACACGGCTCATTTTTTAGTTTGGCGTGGGGTTTGTTGCCTCATCCCAGTTTTTATGTGTTATTTGTGTTATTTGCTTTGAATAAAATTAATTAGGGGTTGCGTTTGACTGTAGAAGATCTTAAATGTCCCTTTTAAGCATAATTTTGATGAATCTACGATAGTAGATAGTGGACTTTAGGGAATAACATAAAACGCACTTTAATTGCATTCAAACATAGATAATGAATAGGAAGAATTAATGAACAATGCAGAAGAAGTAAACTTGTACTTAAAGGAAAATGTTTTCTTTGTAGAACGTGAGATATAAATTAGTAGAGAACCCACTTAGATATGAACTAGAGACGAACCATGTAACTAGGAAAATGATAGGGGCAGTTCTTTTTAGCCATTTGTAGCCTTTTAGCTTGCTATCCCTTATAATAATTTTATCCGTCTTAGCCAAATTTTTAGCCTTAAGCCTTTTCTTTTGTCGCCATGATATAAGCCCATTATCCCTTAGATTATTAGGCATGACCAAATGACCCGCACTTGAATCACAATCCTGAGACCTGTCTCGAGCTTGAGTTTAGGGTGGAGGGTCCACATTTGGGAAATATCATTGCGTAGGAAATAATGTGTTTGTATTGAGGCACAAAAAGTTAGATGATATTATTATTTGTAACCCTTTACCGGGATTTGAAAAAGAAAAAGAAAAGAAAAAAATTATAAGAGACATGACCTTTCACATCAAAATGATGGTGATGGGTATTTTGTACAAAAAAAGGAAGAAAAGAAATGAAAAAGAAAATAAAAAGAAAGAAAGAATAAAATAACCGGCAAAGTGGAATATTTTGAAAAATCATCTTAGATTAATTGTGTTGACATGGGGACGCAACATTAGCGCGTCAAATGGGTTGAGTGAGAACATTATATTAGTGTAAACTCAAGCTCGTGGATAGTTGTTGATGGTAAGTGAGGAGAGAGCCAAAAACTCACTACAAATTTACCAAATATACATACCACACCGTCCCTAAGCCTACGCTAAAACCATAAAGTCCTCGTGATTCCTAGGTACATGGTAAGTTAATAGGGAGTATACTAAGTGGAGCGTTCAAAGCGAGTAAGGATCGAGGAACAACCTATAGCCATCATAATGAGATAAGTACAAGTGTAACCTTCTAGCATTGCAAAGTTAATTTTATTATTGAAGTTAAATATGTTTGATGTTGCATTATTAGTGTATGTGTATGTTAGTTCTTAATGTTTGCTATTTGCTAATTATCTTTAGCATTGCTTTAGGGTATATTTACTAGCTTCTATTTTCTCTTGCATCTGCTTCATTCCCCTTGTTTTTAGTTTTGCTTTGTCGGGACGACAAAGGTTTGAGTTAGGGGTCTTTATGTCTCCCTAAATGTTCTAATTTTATGCCCTTGGGAGACATCATTTTTTGTGTTTATTTGACTCTTTAGATAGACTTTTGGTGTTGAAATGCAATAAATCGATTTTCCTCTTTTAATTCTAGTATTTTTCATTTATTAAACTTTTGCGCGTAATATGGTTTGTTTTGAGTGAAAAGTTATAGTTTTTTAATACTAGCTAGGAGAGGAAGCCAAAAATAAAGTCAAAGATCGTGTAATGAAGTCAAAGCAAGAAGAAATATCCCGAAAGAATTGAGAATTTCAAGCTACAAATCTGGAAAGTTGATAACAATTGCTGATTTCGAGCCATCTAAGAGTGGATTTAGCCTCTGACATGTGTACAGAAATGTTGTCAATTGAGTTACGGAACTTTAGGAACTGGAATGAGGTCAATCCGAGTTGAAACGAGCCGTCTAGAGCTGATTTAGTGAAGGTGGTGCAGCAGTTACGGGATTTGGGCTTAATTAGTGGACTTGTGCTTTTCTAATTTTCATTTAATCCTTATGAAAAACCCTAATCCGATTTTAGCATTATAATTAGACCTTTAGAACTCATTATTCAACACCTCTAATTTTATTCTTCAAATTAAATCATCCTTAGAAGAGATTGTCCAGAGAGAAAGTCAACCGTAAGGAAAAAGAGAAAGCTAAGAGCTAGAGAAAGTCATCTTCTCCAAATCACAGTCAAACCCAATTCCTAATTAGGTTCTATCTTTTATTTCTGTAATTGAAGAACATGGAATCTTTCTGTTTTAATTTAGTTTTTGTCTTTTCAGTTATTATGAGCTAAACTTAAATAGTGCTTGAGAACGCATAATGGGTTAATCCCTATTTGATTTTATTTCATGTTTTTGGATTTGGGATTTTAATAATTGAAATCAAATTGGGTAAATTGTATTTTTCTTTAATCTGCTTTTATTTACTTTTATTGAATTCGCGACACTTTATAATTTTCTTTTATCTACTTTTATTGAATTCGCGACACTTTACATGAAATGAATGATTATTAGGAGAAATCCTTGCGTCTCTCAAGTACTGCCTTTCCCGTCTTGCGTAAACACTTTATTTTCTTGCATCTATTAATTATTTGCATTAATTTAGTATTTTAATTCATTGTCTTAGCATTAGAAAACCAAACAAACAATTCTAAAAATCATTTACTTGTTTTTACGTGCAATTAACTATTATCTGATAAGCATTAGAGTCAACCAATCAGTTCCTGAGAACGAATCTGTCTTATCACTTATATTACATGGGACAACCGTACACTTGCGGTTGTGGTTCTCTTATCCTTATTGCATTTTTCAAGAACACATAAAGGACCACCAAGTATACAATAAAAAATATTAATTAGTTAAAAATTAAATAAAAAAATAGTAAATTAAATTTTTATTATTAGAAATTATACCTCTATAATCACCTCCCGAGTCTGGGATAAGTTCTTAGACCCCGTCTTGCTAGGAACGGTCTGCAGCTCTTGGATCTTCTTGTTTATCTCCACCTGACTCTGTTACAAATAATAAATAAATAGTTATAAAATTAATAAATAAAGATGTATAAAATAATTAATAAATTATTATTTTCTACCTGTACGTTCTCGTCATCCCACATCTTCTTCGCCAACTCCCAATACTCCGGTAGAACATCTGGTGGTGCAGTATTCGTGAGGTAGTAGTCGTTTTTCAAATCCGACTTCCATCACCTGTAGGCCATAGATGTCATCGTGGTCAACCTCTTAATAATCTCCTCCCAATCGTCTCGCCGCCTCCACTCCTCTAAATCAAAAAACTCCTGGAGTCGCTGCATAATAACCCCTTTATTATGGTCGGGGACATTTATCCATCCTTTGTAGCAAGGAGGCACGGCATCTCGAACTGCATTCCCCACCACCTGACCCAGGTGCTTGCTGTATTGCCCTACGAAGTTTCACGTGGTGTCGATAATTGAAAAGTCAAATGGAATGGGCCAACCTACTCTTTTTAGAGTTTCCTGCGCTGTTCTTATAGACATGGCAGCTTTAGGGCGTCTTCTTTTACGTTCACCTGTTTTATTGAAAAATATTTATTAATTATGTATTTGTCTTAATTGAAATTATATTAATTAAATTTTTTATTACCCGATGGTTGGGCACAATCGGCCATAGGACGGTTAAAATCCCTCGGGGGATCGTTACCCATCCCGTCTCTGTCGTGTCCACGACCCGTAACAATACCATCTATAATTTAAAGAAAATATTTACTAATTAGTCATTTACTATTTTTTTTCATAAAATTTAATTAAATTGCAAATATGTCGTTATTTTTTTTTAAATTCTATTTTAGTCCTTAAACTATTTTATTTACAAAATTGCAAATAGGTCCTAATTATTTTTTTAAATTGCATTTTAGTCCTTATAAAATTGCAAATTTGTCCTTATTTTTTTAAAAATTCTATTTTA
Organism: Nemophila menziesii; assembly: GCA_029959085.1. Classification (NCBI taxonomy): domain Eukaryota; kingdom Viridiplantae; phylum Streptophyta; class Magnoliopsida; order Boraginales; family Hydrophyllaceae; genus Nemophila; species Nemophila menziesii. Next base: position 1,687,706 of record JARWIR010000075.1, on the reverse strand, counting down.
GTCCTTAAACTATTTTATTTACAAAATTGCAAATAGGTCCTAATTTTTTTTAAAATTGCATTTTAGTCCTTATAAAATTGCAAATATGTCCTTATTTTTTTTTAAAATTGCATTTTATTCCTTATGAAATTGAAAATAGGTCCTTATTTAAAAAAAAATACATTTTAGTCCTTTAAAAATTGAAAATAAGTCCTTTTTAAAAAAAAAAATTCATATTAGTCCTTAAACTATTTTATTTACAAAATTGCAAATAGGTCCTTATTTTTTTAAAAATTGCATTTTAGTCCTTAACAATTCCAAATAATTTAAGATATTGCAAATAGGTCCCTATATTTTTAAAAACAATTAAATTACAATATAACAAATTTACAAATTACACAAATGGTCCCTATATATATATCTAAATATCCAAAAATCATAACAAACCCCTAATTTTAGCTAATTTTAAACAAAGTCCAATTACAAGTTGTTTTTTAACACAAAAAAATCTTAAACATCCCAGAATAACATAAACAAAATTCGGATTTAATTAAAACATATATACAATCATGAATTTTTTCAACCCAAAATAAAAAATATGTAATTTTGATCCGCAAATGGGAACCTGTTACGTGGAAATGGTGTAGATTTCGTCCATGAATCCATGCCAAGAAGAAGGAATCATACAATAAAACACAGGAAAATATATTATAAATTAAAAAGTAGTGATTAGAATGTGTTATTGGATTGAAATTATTACCTTGATGCTGGATTTGTTGATATATTGCCTCGGAAAAGCTTCGTTGTGGCTGAAATGGAGATTTTTGGAGAGTTTTTGGGTGTTGCTATGGCTGATATGAAGCTCGGTTAGGGCTATAGAATAAATAATTAGCGACGACAAGGGTATTTCGTCAATAAGTGGGACACGTGGCGAGCTCCGTACCCACGACATTTGCGTGTCAAAGATTAGAGACGACACGTCGTCGCAAAAAAGTGGAAATTCTTCGCTAATTTTCGAGAGCGGGAAAGTTGACCGCCCAAGCTGACCAATTGAATTTCTTATTATTTATTAGCGACGAGTTAATGGTTGAATGTCGTCGCAAAAGATTAGACGACGTCATTCAAAGATTGAATGTCGTCGCTAAATGCTTGAATGTCGTCGCTATTTTTATTTCTTTTTATATTTCTTTTTTCTTTTTTTTCTTGCTTTCTTTTTTGTTTCTATTTTTTTCTTTTTCCTTTCTTTCTTATTTATTTCTTTCTTAGTGTTTGGGGTGTTTAGTCAACTATTATAGTTAAACTTGAGTGTTCGGGGTGTTTAGTCAACTATTTGAGTCAAACTTGAGTGTTCAGGGTGTTTAGTCAACTATTTGAGTCAAACTTGAGTGTTCGGGGTGTTTAGTCAACTACTTGAGTCAAATGTTAGTGTTTTGGGTGTTTAGTCAACTATTTGAGTCAAACATTAGTGTTCGGGGTGTTTAGTCAACTATTAGAGTCAAATGTTAGTGTTTGGGGTATTTAGTCAACTATTTGAGTCAAACTTGAGTGTTCGGGGTGTTTAGTCAACTATTAGAGTCAAATATTAGTGTTCGGGGTATTTAGTCAACTATTTGAGTCAAATGTTAGTGTTTGAGGTATTTAGTCAACTATTAGAGTCAAATGATAGTGTTTGGGTGTTTAGTCAACTATTAGAGTCAAACTTGAGTGTTTGGGGTGCTTAGTCAACTATTGGAGTTAAATGTTAGTGTTCGGGGTATTTACTCAACTATTAGAGTCAAATGTTAGTGTTCGGGGTATTTAGTCAACTATTTGAGTCAAATGTTATTGTTTGGGTGTTTAGTCAACTATTTGAGTCAAACTTGAGTGTTCGGGGTGTTTAGTTAACTATTTGAGTCAAACATGAGTGTTTGGGGTGTTTAGTCAATTATTAGAGTCAAATGTTAGTGTTTGGGGGTATTTAGTCAACTATTTGAGTCGAATGTTAGTGTTTTTGGGTATTTAGTCAACTATAAGAGTCAAATGTTAGTGTTTGGGGTATTTAGTAAACTATTTGAGTCAAACTTGAGTGTTCGGGGTGTTTAGTCAACTATTTGAGTCAAATGTTAGTGTTTGGAGTGTTTAGTCAACTATTTGAGTCAAACTTGAGTGTTCGGGGGTGTTAAGTCACCTATTAGAGTCAAATGTTAGTGTTTGGGATATTTAGTCAACTATTTGAGTCAAACTTGAGTGTTCGGGGTGTTTAGTTAACTATTTGAGTCAAAATTGAGTGTTCGGTGTGTTTAGTCAACTATTTGAGTCAAACTTGAGTGTTCGGGGGTGTTTAGTCAACTATTTGAGTCAAATGTTAGTGTTCGGGGTATTTAGTCAACTATTTGAGTCAAACTTGAGTGTTTGGGGGTGTTTAGTCAACTATTTGAGTCAAACTTGTGTGTTTGGGGTGTTAAGTCAACTATTAGAGTCAAAATAAATTCAAATTCAACTCCAAAAACCAACAAAATGTTTTAAGACAAATAAACCAAAAAAAAAATTCTCCTAATCAGTTTCATATCCACTAATATCTATGGGTTCATCATCGCTATCAACCACTATAGGTTCTTCTTCATCCCCATATTCTTCCCACGTGTCATCATGAATTTCCTCGTTTTCATCAATAACCATATCAAAAGCCAAATCAATACAAAAATGAGATAGGTCAATCTCGATCTCCTCTGTGGATGCCAAAGGTATGCTGATGCTCTCATTCCCCGTGTTAACCAAAGGTATGCTGATGCTCTCATTCCCAGTAGGTAGTGATTCGGAACCCCATAACTCAGGACTACATCTGTGTCGATCATTTATTTCCCAAACGGCTTTCCAGCCTTTCATTGATTTCTTTGAATTAATCTCGTTGATGTAAAACACTTTCTTGGCCTGCGATGCTAAAATATATGGTTCGTCGGCCCACTCAAAGTTTGATGTGTTGATAAAGGTTACCCCATGTTTTGTCCTCGAATCAGCCTTGTTGTACCACTTACAAACAAATAACACAACCGAGCACCCTCCAGTGTACATAACCTCCAAGATTTTGATTAATTCACCGTAATAGGGATTTTCCTTGTACATGGTACAAATTTTGTAATCCTGCGTCACTCTTTTTTATCCTTTGACTTAGTTACCCACTTGACACCGTTCACCACACATGAATCGTATTTATGCACCGCACCAAAAGACATGTTTGCCAACGACACCATCTCGGGGGTAGCTAATGCATTGCCAGCGAACAGCTGACTCCAAATTATCCAAATTTACAATCACACCTACCTTAAGTATAAATTACAACCTTAAAGACCTTCTAATGTTTTACTATGTAATTTAGGAGTAAGAAAGTCAATACAGAGTATTTATATGGATCTTAAATACTATGTAAGGATCGATTACCACCCTATATCCATCATAGCAAACTAAGAGAGAACCCATCCTTCGTTGAAAAGCTAATCTAATTAGCAATTTACTTGTGTTGATTGTTTGTTTGATAAGTGTATATTTGATTTAGTTTGTAAATATAATTATATGAGTCTGTTAGGATTATTTCTATACTTTATTGCACTATTTTTCTATGTCTCTCTTCTTCGATTTATTGGACTTAGGCCCTTTCTATACCTTATTTTTCTTTTTATTTTGTCGAATGACAAAATTTTGAGTTGGGGGTCTTGATTTCTCTCTTTTTGTGATGAATTAATCCACTCACGAGACACATTTCCGGAGTTTATTAGGCCTGAGTGAAATATTTTTCCCTATTATTTGACGTATTGTACTTTTCTCTCTTTTTTTGGGACTTATTGTTATTTATAGACTTTTTACACTTTAATTGTGTGTTAAGTGTGTAACTTGTAGATACATGGCGATACAAGGTGACAAGTTATATTGAAGAAGTAAAAAAGTCAAGTCAACCCCCAAATTAAGGTACAATATGAGCTTAAAGTCACTTTCAGAAGTTGGAATTTTTATTGGAAAAGTCTTGATGTTATATTGTATTAGTCACCAAGGGAAATTGGTTAGAAATTTTGAATAAATTTCCTTTGATCCAGAAAGATCTTAAAAGTTAGTGTTGCGTGGAAAATGATGTAAGTCAATTCGGAGTTCAGACGAGAAAGTTATGTCATTTGCTTCTACCGTGATTTGAACAGGTTTTGCCATATCTAACCTAATTAAGCAAGCCCGTGGAGGCTTCAAGCATTTGTAATTAGTATTTATGTCATATATCGGCTCTATAAGAAAAAGAACACACTCCAGACGTTATTTTTCATATTTTTCAATAGAATTAAGAGCTGGGCAGGAGCATAAGAGAGGCAAGAAGGGTTTTTTTTTTCCAAAAATCACCATTCTTCCTCATTGGAGCTCAGAATCTATTCATTCGAAAAAGTACTTTTTTATTTTAGTTTTTAAATATGATTCCAGTATTATTATTCATTATTTTAAATTATTTGAGTATGAACTAAACCCTCATTGCTTAAAGATTATGATTATTTAAGAACCTTAATTGATTCTATATGATGTTTGAGATTAAATATTTAATTAAATTGGTGTATACAACTTGTGTTAAATACTAATTATGTCTTTAATAAATAGTGATTAGCCTAAGTAATTGATCTTGCATCCGGAAGGGGGGTTCCAATTGTGGATAGTATATACACGCTTGGTGCTCGTTAATGAGCCAACAGGTCTTGACTAGTCAATTAGCCGCTAGGGTTTACTATTTTAATCTCTCAGAGTTTGAGTACGTGAGATTCCTAAGTCGGTCCTTACGGAAGTTAATAAGACTATATAATCTCATTAATATGAATAAACCAACTTACCTTTATATCTAGAACATCATAACTATAATTTTTTTGTGTACTAGCATTCCTTACGTATAACTCACATATTTGAAAACTGCGCTTTAATTAATCGTATTTCCATTCGATTAGTTTAATTTCATTTATTGCTACTTGTCTTTTACATTATTATAAAAAAATACTTCTTCATTTTCCTTTCCTTTTGTTTCTTTACAAACTATTCATTATTATACTAGGAAGCACCTCGACTTAACAATTATGATCCTTGAGGAGACGACTCATTCTCGGACTTTTATTAATCTTTGACCAGAAAAACCCGTACACTTGCAGAAAGTTACTTCCTTCCTATGTATTGATTTTTATCACACCAGAGGGAGCAACAATATGTATATATATATATATATATATATATATATATATATATATATATATATATATATATATATATGTGTGTATATATATATATATGTGTGTATATATATATAAATAGATATGTATATATATATATATATATATGTGTGTGTCACTGTGTATAACATTTACATGACACACAGTGTAAAAAGTTTGCTTAGTTCAATACTTCAAAAATCATAGGTTCAGAGTCAAGTAGAAAAATAATTTACAAGTGTACTTACTTTGTTTCCAATAATGAAAGTCCACTCCTCTTTAATTTCATGCATATTTCATATTAGATGATCTAAATGGTAAATTTAAACATATTCAATAAATTTAGTGATTACTAACATAAATTAGGGAACATATATTAGTAACAAAATATAAGATATAATTGAATCCATTTAGGTAATAACAAATACAACATAGTTTAACATCAATAGCTTGGCAAGCTTATTGTGAGTTAAAATTGGTTAAAACCTTTTGAAGTTAAAGATCATTTGAGAAATAAATATTTATTCAAGTGAAATATGATTGTATAGTTTTGAGCGAGCTTCTCAAGGAAAAAATGGTTTGTTTATCTTTCTTTTGTAGAATTAGTAGTGATGTTTGTGATGATATATAAAAAGTAGTAATAATATTATGCTTTGCTTTGTTAATTAAGATTGTAATAAGTGAATATTATCATACTTTTGAAGAGACAAAAAGAAACAAAAAAAGTAATAGGTTATCATCTAAACAATAAATTTATATATTTTTGTTTAGAATCCTTATCATTAAATGATTTAAGCTCTTACCATCAATTCATAAATGGATCACATTAAATAGTTGAACTTTAAATTTTGTATTCTTTTTTGTTTTTTTCGTGTGTTATATCAAATTCTTGGATAAGAACAATGTAATTATTAGTATCTTTCTTTATATAGATAAAGATCTATTTTCTGTTACATATTTCCATGACCCTAGTAATATCACCCTAGTTTCTCTAAGTAACCCTAAAGTGGACCAGTTTTGGTTGTCGCACAATTTCGGGCTCTTTGGCTTCCTATATCTTTCTCTAAGTAACCCTAACGTGGCTCAGTTATTTGTCTTTATTACCATGATAGTTGATAGAAAGTGGAATTTTTATGGGTGGTTTGTTGTTCATTTTTAATTGGTCATCTTTTATTTTCGTTAAGGAGTTGAGTTTGTTTGGATGTGTTGGACCAAAATAGTATGAGGTTGGTGCAAAGATTTTGATTGCACGACGTATGCTTGTTGTTGATATTCTGAGGACTTCCAGGTCCCTTTCCTTCAGTATATAGTTATATGCATTTCCTCTTTAGCGTGGTATTTGGTTCAAAATCTCTTAAATTTGTAATGTTTCAACCGTTTTAATATAATATATTTCCCAAAACAATCACAAAACAAATACCATTTATTTTGCATTGGACGTCAAATATCACCCTAGTTTTTAAATAAAATATCTACTAATATCTTTTTTTAATATATTATATTATTGTGTCCACATATATTATAAAAGTATTTTCTTTCTATCAAAAAAACTTTTTTCTCCATCTCTTTTGCTCCGATCTCTTTTGCAAAAATATTTTTCTGTCTATTCTGCTAAGTTTCATCCATATCGAATTTGTCAACTTACATATCTTAGTAGTCGGTTTTGATCTTACCACAACTAAGGTAGATTCTCTTACATTTACTCCCCTTTCTATTTCTAGTTCCTTTTGTTGTTTCATAAATTATGAATGATAACGTTAATTTAGACTTACAATGCCTTGATTACCTTTTATAATTATGTTTCAATTGTATCATACAGTGCAAGTATGTAGTGTTTATAGATCTATGATCAAGGATCTTTTACCTTGTTAGGAATTTTTATTGATGTTAAGTATTGGATGTTGTCGGTTAAAATGTTATATTTCAGTTGAAAACATTAGTAATAAATTAATGTCTGAAATTTTTAACAAGTTAATAACACCTGAGTGTTCTAAATTATGTAAAATTTGCACTACATGTCCTTATATATGTAAAAAATCATTATATATCTATGTATTAGTCCAGGTTAATGGTATATTTTAATGATAAATAGTCAATACTTGAATATTATTTTCTATAAGTAATTTTCGTGTCAAACAATAAATTGAAGTGTGATTAAGTTATATTTATGCATAAATAAAATATTTCCTTAATTTTTTTAGATGGAGTTTAATATACATTGAATAAAATGATCGTTGACATCAAATTTAAATATTTTCGAATTCCATTTCAAAATAGAAATTATGAATGATCAACAACCTTTTCCTTAAACAAATTAGGTATGATCATATGAGAGAAAGTATTATGCATTGAAATGAATGTGAAAGGAGCAGAGAGGTGATATTCGATGAAGGCGACAAGTGAGATATATTTATGTTAATTTATAGTTTAGGTTAAGATATTTGTATATTATATTTTATTTGTATTATTAATATTATGCTAGCATTATTTAAAGATAGGTATCCCAAATGGTCTCTTATATTTTTCTTAAGTGAATTTTTTTTCCTTTATAATTGTAAATGAACCTCTAATATTATATCTTCAATAGATGCACAATGTTATCCTTTTTAATATTTTTTATTAGATTGATCGTTAGTCAAGATACTTTAATTTCAATCAATACTAACTCTGGAATAGTGTACTTCGAAAATTCTCTTGGAATTTGCTTGAGGTGAAACAATATTCTTCATGGGTGAGAGATATGAACTCTTAAGGCCAAGTTAGTATTCGAGCTATAGACCGAAAGAATAATAGTGGACTAAGTTCTACTATAAATATGAACATTGTAGTTATAAAAGTAACTACTCTTTAGGCAAATTCATGGGTATTATAAAATAACTATTGCCTAATATACTTGAATGAAATTTTGCCTTATTCAATAGAGGAATAGTTAGGTTTTAATGTCTCCTCGAGAAGAATAGTCAGGAAAATCTTGTCGGCATAAAAACAGAGTAGCTATTATAACCATAAACACACACAAATATGCACACAAACATACACTCATATATATATATATATATATATATATATATATATATATATATATATATATATATATAGAGAGAGAGAGAGAGAGAGGGAGTCGGATTATCATGGTGGGTATTGGAAAAATAGACCAAGTGTCCACTTGAATAGTAATAAAAAGGTAATGATCAAATCTAGGGGTCATTGTATGGATAATACAATGGCCAAGATTTAGGTGATACAATGACTAATCAAAAATTAAATGTAGATAGCTATTCAAAAAAAAGGGGAAAAGAAACTGGAATGACTTCAAGAAGAATTATTATTTCCTTTGAAAATGGGGAAATGTTAAAACTTTGCAAAGATAAGTTTTGGATTGATTGTTAAGCATATGATTTCCACTTGGAGAAAACCTACAAATTATTATTTGTATATATTATACTTAATATATCATTAATGAGGTAATTCTTATTTATTAGTCAACTTTAATTTTATCATATTACTAATCTTATATAAAACATAAGATAATGAATAAATAAAAGAACATAATTATTTTATTTATAATATTATCAATTTATAAAAATATAAATTTTATATACGATCTCACACCTTGAGCTTGTGTAGTTGATACCAACTTCTGAAGTAGAGTTGGTTGGATAGATGATTTCTCTTAAGGTGTCGCCATGGGTAACTGATTAACCATCCTATATAATATGCTACTGCGGGACACATGTACTTATTTTGTTAGTCGGGTTTCCCATCTTTTACTAGGTAATCGTGAAGTGTCACGTAGGCTATCACAAATCTTCCTGAGTACCCCATGTCATAATGACATCAAGGAGGAGAACTATCAACTTCAGACATATTTGTCTTGAACCCCATGTTACAATTTGTATATAATATATTACTTTTAGCATCAGTTACGTGATGTCTAAGAGTTTATATTACAACTAGATTAATTTCCTTGTTTGATTTGTTGTTTGAACTGATGTTTTAAGCATCGTCAAGAGGTCGACAACAAACATGAAGTGATTAGGTTGACTCTTTTGCATTTTAGGTGTCAAGTAAACTCTTTTCGCTTACCAACTTTGTTGAGGACATGTTTAAGGACCTCAATACATATAATGAACAAATTGTGTGAGATGGGATCTCCCTAACTAAGCCTTCTTGCTCCTTTAAAAATGTCATAGTTCCTAAATTAATAGAAATAGAGTAACTAATTGTACACATACATATAATAATAAACTGAACGTATAGGGGAGGTATCCAAATGCTTGTAATAGAATTATATTCTTTAATAACATCTAACTTCAATGAAAATCTTTTTGACCTTGAAACTCTATCTTAGCCTCTGACAATTTCTTATGCAATTGGTATATTTTATCTTATAATTTATTCAGGCGCAAAGGTGATTTATATATCAAGAGCATTGTTATATATCATTAATTTTTGCTTCACCCATATATCACCTCCAATGTGTCACCCTATGTGGCATGAGAGAGAGAGAGAGTGAGAGAGTGAGAGAGAATTTTATTTATTTTTAAAACCTCCACAAAAAAAGTGATATAAGGGTTATGGAAAACGGTGTGACATATATCTTTACTCATTTTTCAAGATGAGGTTCTCCAGTGTTCCTTTGAGTCCTTGATCTAGTATGTTTGCAAATGCACTTGTACAATACATTTAAACCTAAATAGGTCTATAGTCATTAATAATAGTTGGATTCTGCACCATTGGGATCCGTGGTATTGATGTTTTACTCATCTCTTTTAGTAATTGTCCATCACCAAAGGCACTCAAAATGTCTTCATACACATTTTCACCCACTATGTGACATGTCTTCTTAAAAAATCTTGATGAAAACCCATCATGTAATGGTGCTTTGTTATTATCAATATTGAATATTTAATTTTTAACTTCCTCATTTGTGACAGGAGTTGTGAGTTCACATCCTTACTCATAACTTATTTACTTCTACATTATCTTGAGGATCAACTCAGAGTCATAGAATTTAGTGGATTCCCTAGGTGTACCACACAGTTGAGTGTAGTATTTATTAATTCATTGACAATTTTTTTTTCATCATTTTCTTGAACTCCACTCTTATTAGAGATTGGTTTAATGGCGTTGACAAAATTCCTACTTGCATTATGTTGTCTAAATAACCTATTTTTTATTTCCCCTTGTCCAACCAAGTAGCTCTACAACTTTCCTTTGTCAATTATTCTTTTATTAATAGTACTTATGATACATGATGAAGTAAATAATTTTCTTGTAACATTAAAACATGATTATTTTCGCCTTCCATTATCTACATTTGAACTGATATGTCTCACCCCTTTAAATGTATAATAATTTTTAGAGAATTCTAGAAATATTTGTGATTAAGTTCTTTGAGTTTGACCTTAAGTTGATTGAGCTAGCATACAAATTTGAAAATAGAAGACCCATCAATATATGTATTCCAAGAATCAATAAGTATTTATTCAAACTTACGATGGGAGGTCCACGTTTCATAAAATTTGAAAGCGGCTTGTTTCTTCCTTGATTTACTTAACATCTTCATAATAACACATCAATGATCATATACGTCTAGTGGTTGGACTATGAGGCTGCACAATGGAAAGTGTTGTAGCTACTATTCATTCACTAGTTCTCTATCCAACCTTACGATCAATATTTAATCACCTGATGTATTGTTTGTCAATGTACAATATGAACCATTGTAAGGCTTATATGTCAACTCCAAATAATTTACACACTTAGTCATATCACTTGACCCTTGATCCAGTGTTGTAGATCTTAATCTTCGTGGTTGTGTCTTATCTCACAAAAATCACCTTGTATACACCATTATTTATCTTGAATTCTAGGTCCCCACTCCCTTATTTTATTCCTAAGTATTCTCCTGAGGTTAGGATAATTTCTGACATAAATTGGGGAGAAGTAGAACTCTTGCTTGGACTTGATATGATTCGCTTTGTAGAACATATATTGGTCATTACTATCTAACATCTGAAGTTGAACTTTATTTAGGTCCCAAAGGATCCATATTCTACCACATATATCTTTATTGTAGTTATGATACACGTTACATCTTTAATAATTAAGTTTCCAAAGAAAAAAAGTTTTATCCTTAGTCATTTTGGTTTCAACAAAGCATATGATCTAATATCCCTATTTATTAGCTTGTCTTAGCATTCATAACTCTAAATACTTTTATTTAACCCCCTCATCTCCATGCGTATTCACACACACTTTTGGTCTAGGCGCATGGACCCTTGTAGTTCCTCATAAAGTAAGTAAACGACCATCTCTTATATTGTTTCTTTTTGTTTAAGTGAAGACTGAAATATATTTCTTGTAGGACTGTTGAGACTATGATGAGACTTGGTGGTCCTTGTTACCTGGTTATCTTGAACCCATCCTTCCTCGTATAGAGTTTTCTCATGAGTCCTAGGAGTTATTACTTGGACTTTGTTGGTATTTGTTGTTGGGTGTTGTGCCTTTGGTAGCCAGACTTCCTTCATGTTTACTATATTTCATCTAGATAATATATAGCCCAACATCTTGTGATTTAACCAAGTTATAGGTTTCCATGTGTACTAAACCTCAACTTCATCTACTCTACCATCTCACATATCTAGGTCAAAAATTTATATGAATCCTCTTTGCATAACCCTTCCCACACATACTCTTGCATACCTTAACCTTGTTTGTGTTGTTGTGACCTTATCTGTCTATACGGGTTTGTTTGTAGGACATTCTACTATACTATCCATTATGTGGCCATATTTTTTATTTTGACTTTTACGGGAACATTTTTACTCTAAACTTCTCAATCTGTATTTTTTGGGGCCATTTCCATAGTATAAGTAATCTATTACCATTCAGAAGTTATAAAAGGACCTTGAAAACTGCATCTTCATTCTCCAATTTTAGAACATAAAGTCCTTTTCATGATGTGCTTATTTTTACTTTAAGAGACTTCCATAGTGTGTCTAAAATTTTCTTAACCATGTAAAATGTTTGTGGTTTGTCCTGAATTTTCCCCACAATGCAATTTTACTAGGCTTTACAACCTTTCTCTTGTATTCTTTTGAGGACGTAACTGTGATTCAACCATTTAACATGATAAGTTCAAAATACTCAAGCTTTATATCTACTATACTATTTCCTTCTAAAGGGGTTGGCAATGCCTTTCCGGTTAACTTAATAGATGTAGTTACCTTAGGCGATAGTGCCCCTTTCGGCAATGGTTTAACTTAACATTTCACAACTCCTTCAAAGGGATTTTGAGTTTGGGAAAATTGGTTGAGCATGTTTCAACGAACCACATTTCTTTCGCAATTGTGTTTTCAAGCTTGCAAACCTTTTGATTCAATTCGCGTGACTCAATCTCCATTTTAATAGGGCTCACAATCCTCAACAACATGGTAACCCCACTTTTTGACATGCTGGTCCTTGGTGGTATGAGGTACATGTTTGTTTAAATTCTTATTTGCAGTCTATCATGTGATATTTGAATTAAAATTGTTTGTATTTCTTCCTTTGACAGCCATTGGAATGATACATATATATTTGAACATATCAAAGGCTCTTTAAATAGATAAAGAATTAAAGAAGCAAAGAATTTTAAAGCTTAAACGAAAGAGATAAAGAAAGCGATTAAGGAGAAGGATGGTCGAAGATCTCCACCAATTGTATATGCATGTTACTCTTAATAACATGATCTTAAGTTCGCCATTGTCGCCTAGGGTAGTTAGTATTTAGATTTTTTTACATGGTTTTATTTGTTAGCAAGTATTGGATATATACGAGTCGGTAGTACAATTTGTGATAATTTGTGTTAATTGTTTAGATCCTATATACCTAGATGATAAGAGATCCTTGGATGAAGCTATAAACACAAAAAGTCAAGCTCACCAAAGAATTATGGGCATACCACTTCCATCAACATGAAAATTTCACGACAAATAATTGGAGAAGATTCTGATCAATAACTTACACACAAGAATCTTTTCAGCTGTACATCACATGAAAAGAAACGTTTTGTAAATCAAAGTTGAATTGAAAAAGTTATGGATATTTTACTATGGAGACCGAATATGCCCACAATTTACAAAACTTGAGTCACTTTTATCTCCCTTAAGTCTGACCCACTGAAATCAAAAATAGAAAAAGTAAAAAAAATTCATTCCAAACCCCAATTCAAGGTACAAGATGAGCTTATAGTCACTTTGGGAAGTTGAAATATTTATTGGAAAAGTCTTGATGTTACATTGTATTAGTCGCCACGGGAAATTGGTTAGAAATTTTTTAATAAATTCTTTTTTGATTTGGAAAAATCTTGAAGTTAGTGTTGCGTGGGAAGTTATTTAAGTCAATTCGGAGTTGACACGAGAAAGTTAGCCATTTTATTCCACCGTGGTTCAATCGAGTCCATCACTAACTAAAAACAAGATGGGCCATATCTTACCTAATTAAGCAAGCACATGGGGGCTTAGAACGATTTTATTTAGTATATAAGTCATATATAAATTGTAAAAGAAAAAGAACACACTCCACACTTGATTTTACATATTTTACAATAGGATTAAGAGTTAAGAAGGAGCATAAGAGAAGGAAAGAAGGAGTTTTCACCAAAAATTACCATTCTTCCTCATTAGAGCTCTGAATTCATTCATTCCAAAGAGTAACATTATTTTATTTTATTGTTTAAACATGATTCCAGTATTACTCTTCATTGTCTTTAATTATTTGATAATTAACTACACCCTCATTTTTTGAAGATTGTGATTATGTAAGAACCTTACTTGATTCTGTTTGATGTTTTTTTTTTATGTTTGGGATTGACTGTTTAATTATATTGGGTTTTTCATTTATTGGGTATACAAATTGTGTTAAATACTAATCTTATCTTGGCTGAATAATGATTAACCTAGGTTATTTATTTTGCATCCAGAAGGGGGGTTACAATTATGGATTAGTGTATACACGCTTAGTGCGCGTTAGTATGCCAACATGTCTTGACTATCCAAGTAGCAGCTAGAGTTTAAAGTTTAATATCATAAAATTTAAGTACGTGAGATTCCTAAGTCGACCCTTAGGGGAGTTAGGAAGACTTTAGAATCTGGTTAATATGAACAGCCAATTTACCCTTATATCATGAACATCATAACTATAACGTTTTGGGAGTACTATCATTCCTTAAGTATAACTTTCATATCTGAAAACTTTGTTCAAATTAATTGTTTTTCCATTCTATTAGTTTAATTTTGTTAATTGTTATTTTTCTTTTACATTATTATACCAAAAATACCTTTTCAACTTCTTTTCCTTTTCGTTTCTTTATAAACTATTCACTATAATACTAGGAAACACCTCGACTTAACAGTGATAATCCTTGAGGAGACGATTATCTTTGGACTTATTTTCATTACTTGACAAGACCCCGTGCACTTGCAGAAATATACTTCCTTCATAGGTGTTGATTTTTATCACACTCGAGGAGAACATCAATATATATGTATACATAAATATATATATATATATATATATATATATATATTTATATACATTGTTATATTGTTATATGTATATGTATATATAACATCTACATGACACATAGTGTAAAAAGTTTGCAAGTTTCTATACTTCAAAAATCGTAGGTTCATAAACAAGTACAAAAAATAATATACAAGTGTACTTACATTATGTCCAATAATGAAAGTTTACTCCTCTTTAATGCCATGAATATTTCATATTAGAGGATCTAAATGATGAATTTAAACATATTTAATACTTTTAGTGATTACAAACATAAAGTAGGGAACATATATTAATAAAGAAATGTATGATATAATTGAATCCATCTAGGTAATAACAAATACAACCTAATTTTCCGTCAATAGCTTGGTGTGTTTATGGTGAGATAAAATTGGTTAAATCCTTTTGAAGTTAAAGACCATTTGAGAAATAAATATTTAGTCAAGCAAAATGTGATTTTATAGTCTCAAACTAACTTTTCAAGGAAAAATAATTTGTTTTGCTTTCTTTTGTACAATTATTAGTGATGTTTGTGATTATATATAAATAGTAGTTATGTTTGTAATAATATTATGCTTTGCTTTGATAAGATTGTAACTGGTGAATATTACCATACTTATATCACTACTTGGTTCTTATTTTAAAGAGACAAAAATAAACAAAAAAGGTAATAAATTATCATCTACACAATAAATTTATATTAATTTTGGTGCTCAATCCTAATCGCTAAATAATTTAAGCCGTTACAAGCATTTCATAAATAAATCATATTGAATACTTGAATTATAGATTTTTTATACTTTTTATTTAATAAATATCATTCAAATTGTTTTGCTCTTGTGTTATACCAGATCCTTGGATAAGAACCATATAATTATTAGTATCTTTCTTTTTATAGAAAAATATCTATTATCAATGCTATATTTCCATGACTAGAAAGATGATTTACGTTAAGTTTACTATAAGATATACTAAATCTATTTTAAAGGTTCACATATGTCTTTGTTATTTAGAAAATTAATTATGTTTATGAAGACGAGAGGCTTCTTTGTAAGTAAAGTGTTTTATTTGTTATTCATCGTTCACTTTTCTTGATGCGGCTTTATATCCATGAATTATAGTGGAATCGAACTGGTATTTATCCAAACTCATTTATAAAGCACGATGGAACTAGAACCCATGGGTTGAAGAAGAGGACGTGACATAAGGAGAAACTGGCTTTATGTTGGGGAAAGGATCCAATTCAATAAGATATGATCTACTACTAAGTCGTCACTAAGTCAGAAAAATTATCATCCATATTTCAGTCAGTAAATTCAGAACCAAACCAAGTATTTAATTTTCGGGTGGTTCATCCCTCTTCTTCGTCTACCTCTATTCGAGTTTTGTCTACTCAAGGGATATCACCACCACTTTAAGGTGGAATATGATATAAACATAACAACCAAGGGTCCGAAATTGGTATTCAAATAATCTACAATATTAAAGAGATTTATAATACATGCCATGTGTCCGAGTGAGGCCTCAAAAATTAGCATCCGAACAATCCTAATTAGCAGAATTGTAGAAAAGAACAATCAGTCCACCGATTTTTTTTACAAAGATGATTGTTTCAATTATGTATTCCCTATCTACTATGTTATACTAGATGTGGTCTTATGTTGGAGCTTCAAGCTATGGTTGGGAAAAAACACGCAAATACCACGTCCCACCTACCAACCTGATCAACCGACATAAATTTTGGATTAACCAAGATATTTTAAATTAAGCATTTAAAACAAAAAATTAGATGGGTGGGTTTATATATACCAATCTCAATCTCACCCTGATCACACTACCATATATAGTATAAATCTATATATTTGGCTGTGTAAACCTATGATGATTACAATTGGTGCTCACTTGTACGATAATATTACCATTTATCTATAAAACTATATGTTAGTAAGGTAGAGTCTCGTTTTGGTTGTGCACAATTTTGGGCTCTCTGGCTTCCTATTTGTTTTTCCAAGTAACCCTAACGTAGCTTAGTTATTTTTCTTTATTACCATGATATATACTTAATAAAAAGTGGAATTTGTATGGGTGTTTTGTAGTTCATTCTTAGTCCTTTTCTATTTTTATTAAGGAGTTGAGTTTGTTTGGTTGTGTTAGACAAAAATGGTATAAGATTGGTGTGTGTTGGACAAAAGTGGTATAAGGTTAGTGAAAATAATTTGATTGCACGACGTATGCTTGTTGTTGATATTAGGACTTCGAGGTCCTTTTTCTTTAGTATATGGTTATATGCATTTCATTTGAAGCATGGTATTTGGTTCAAAATCCCCTAAATTTTAAATGTTTCAATAGTTTTAATATATTATAATTCCTAAAACAATGACAAAATAAATACCATTTATTTAGCATTGGACGTTAAATATCACCCTAGTTTTAATTAATTCTCTACTTATATCTTTTTAACAGTATAATATCATTGTGCCCACAAATATTGTACAAGTATTTTCTTTCTGTTAAAAAACTTTTTTTCACCATCTCTTTTGCAAAAATATTTTTTCAATCTATTCTGCTAAGTCTCATCCATATCTAATTTGTCAACTTACAGATCTGTAATAGTCAGTTTTGATCTGACCACTGCGATCGCTTCTCTCCGTACATGTATTCCCTTTTCTATTTTTAATTTCTTCTATTGTTTCATAAATTATTAAATCTAGATTAATTTTATTTGAATGATAATGTTAATTTAAATTTACATTGGCTTGATCACATTTTGCAATTATGTTTCAATTGTATCATCCATCTGAAATTATGTAAACTTTGCTAGGAATTTTGATTTATGTTGGTATTGGATGTTGTTTATTATAATGTGATATTTAAGTTGTTAACATTAGCAATAATTTCATGTCTGGAATTTTTTACAAGTGAATTACACCTTAGGGTTCTAAATTATGTAAAATTTGCACCACATGTCCTTATATTATGTAAAAAATTATTATATATCTCTATATTATTCTAGGTTAATGTTATATGTTAATGATAGATAATCAATACTTAAACTGTTATTTTCTGCAAGTAATTTTGTGTCTTACAATGAAATGAAGTGTGATTAAGTTATACTTGCACACACACACATATATATATTAGTGTTAGATTTTTTTAATTAATTTAAATTATCCTTGGTAAACTATTTTTTTTAATTTTATGGATTCATTACTCATTATGATGTAATTTATATAATAAATGAATTGTGAAAATCTAATATATTTGTATATAATATATATGTAACCAGGGTATGTTTCACATAAGTATATAATAACATTGTTTTTCTCAATTTTTTCAGATGGAGTTTAATATACACTAAATAAAATGATCGTTGACCATCATATTTCTGTATTTCACAATTTCATTTCAAAAATAGGAGTTATAAATGACCATCGATCGTTTCCTTAAAAAATTAGGGATGATCTTAGGAGAGAAAGTATTGGGCATTGAAATGAATGTCAAAGGAGCAGAAGAGGTGATACGAGATGGAGGGGCCAGTGAGATATATTTATGTTAATAGTTATATTTTAGGTTAAGATATTTGTATATTATATTTCATTTGTATTGTTAATATTATAATAGCATTATTTAAAGATAGATTTCCCGAATAGTGTCTTATATTTTCCTTAACTTACAAGTTTTTCCTTTATAGTTGTAAATGAACCTCTAATATTATATCATCAATAGATACACAACGTTATCTTTTTTAATATTTTTTATTAGATTGATCGTTAGTCAAGAAACATTAATATCAATAAATAATAACTCTCCAAATCCTTCATGGTTGAGAGATCTGAACTCAGACAAGGGTCATATGATTGATGGTTGCCTTCCGAACTAATGGAACTTTAAGGCCAGGTTAGTATTGGAGCTACAGATCGTGGAGAATAATAGTGGACTAAGTTCTACTATAAATATGAACATTGTAGGATAGTCGAGAAAATCTTGTTGGCAGAGACCTATTATCTCAATGGTCCTCATATAAAGTTTATGCATGTTCCTCGAGGACAAGGTCAAAATTGTGACTATTCAATTTAACTAATATAAAATACAAAAAAAAAATTATTAGATAAATGATTATTTATTAAAATATACTAATTAATTGATTTAAATACAACTAATATATACAAATATCAACTCTTACTTTACAATATATGATGGCGTCATGAGAAAGCAAATAATGACCATAACAAGACTAAAACCGAAGGAAAGTATTAAATTTAATAAGTTGTCATTGAAATTATATAAGTTAGAAAAAAAAATTTACAAAGGTAGATAATTAGATAAGTGTAAATCAGAAATTAGGCAGCACATACTACCCATCAAGCTATATACACTAGAAAATAATAAGCACGCTTTAAGGATTGTAGTGTCTTTCCCTTATAACTTCCTCCATAACCCCGATCCATTATCACACGCTGTTAATATCATGGATACACCGAACCTACAACCCACTCTGCTAAGAAACTCTCCATCACATGCGCTAGGTAGGATGAGATCATGATACATTAGTCTACTATGGAAAAATAGTTTCCACCCAGTGTAACATATATCGAACGACCAATCGATAGAAATATCATGTATAAAATATAAAGACGAAAAAAGAGTTTGTTTCAAATAACGATAACAATTTACAATACTTAGATAGACGACAAAGTAGGTTGTATTATCCTAATATACAATTAACCATACGATAACGAGATTATATAATTTGAATAATTAATATTACAAAGGTACAAAATCATTTAACTAAATATATAATTATATAATTATATAATTTAAAATAGGGTTATTAATTTACATATTAGACATTTTTTAAATCTCTCGGCCGATTATGAGACTAAAAGTGGTTACCCTCCTAACTAGTGTTGTCGTGATTTTCCATCTCAGTACGAAACCCATTAATTTATAATACAAATCTCTTAATTTATATTTAATTTATTTAATATCTAATATATTTACTATTAATATTATTATATTTTATACTAACTCGTATTTTTATTCTATATTATAGACATAAACACCACATACACACAAATACGCGTGCACACATACACACTCACATATATATATATATATTTGTGAATAGACCAATGTGTCCACTTGAATAGTAATAAAATTGTAATGATCAAATATATGGGTCATTTGTATGGATAATACAATGGACAAGATTTAGTTTATAAAATGTAGGTGGCTATGCTGAACAAAATAGAAAAGAAAGAGGAAAGACTTCAAGAAGGTTTATTATTTCCTTTAAAAATGGGAATAGAATTGAAATGTTGGAAAGATAGACACTGGATAAAGACCTTAAGAATATAGTTTCCACTTGGAGAAAACCTATAAAGTTTAATTTTTATTTATTATATTCAGTATATTATTAATGATGTAATTCTTATTTATTAGTCAAATTTAATTTTATCATATTACTAATATTGTATAAAACTTAGCATATAAATAAATAAATAAACATAATAATTACAATTAAAATATTATTTAATTATAAAAATATAAATTTTATATGGGATCTCACACCTTGAGCTTGTGCAGTCAATATCGACTCCTTGAGTATGGTTGGTTGGATTGATAATTTGTCTTCAGGTGTCATCATGGGTAGCTAATTAACCATCCTCTATAATATGCTACTGTGAGACACATGTACTCCTTCCGTTGGTCAGGTTGCCCATCGTTTACTAGGTAATCGCGAAGGGGCATGTAGGCTATCAAATATCTTCCTGAATACTCTTGTTTGATTTGTTGTTTGGACTGATGTTTTAAGCATCATCAAGAGGTCAAAAACAAACATCAAGTATTTGTCTTGACTCTTTTGTCTTTTGGGTGTCATGTAAACTCTTTTCTCTTACCAACTTTGTTGAGGATATGTGTAGGGACCTCGATACATATTATGAATATTTGGGTGAGATGGATCTCCTTGTCTAAGCCTTCTTTCTCCTTTACAAAAATCTCATAGTTCCTCTATTAAAAGAAATAGAGTAACATATACATATATTAATCCATTGAATGGATAGGGGGTATCTAAATTATTGTAATATAAATATATGCTTTAATAATATATAGCTTCAGTGCAAATCTTTGTGACCTGGAAACTCTATTGTAGCTTTTCACAATCTTTTATGAAGTTAGTATATTTTATCTTATAATTCTTCCTGACACAAAGGTGGTTTATTTTTCATGATCATTTTTATATATCAATAATTTTTGCTTCACCCTTATATCACCTCCAGTGTCACCCTATGTGGCATGAAATAGACAATGATAGACAGAGAGAAAGAATTTTATTGGGTTTTAAAGCCTCCACAAAAGAAGTGATATAAGGTTTATGAAAAAGAGGGGTGATATATATATATATATACTCATTTTTCAATATGAGGTTCTCCAGTGTTCCTTTGAGTCCTTCATCTAGTATGTTTGAAATGCACTTGTAAAATACATTTCAACCTAGAAGAGATCTATAGCTGTTAATGATAGTTGGGTTTTGCACCATTTAGATTAGTGATATTGATGTTTTAATTATCTCTTTTAGTTACTGTGCATCAGGAAAGGCACTCTTAATTTCCTTATACACATCTTCACCCACTACGTGACATGTCTTCTAAAAAATATGGATGAAAATCCATCATGTTATAGTTCTTTGTTTTATCAATATCAAATGTATAATTTTCTAACTTCCTCGTTTGTTACAGAAGTTGTGAGTTCACGTGCTTTCTCATGACTTATCTACTTCTGGCATATCTTGAGGATTAACTCAGAATCATAGAATTTAGTGGATTCCCTATGTGTACAAAGTAGTTGAGTGTAGTATTTTATAAATTATTTTACAATTTTTTTCCATCTTGGGGATTGGTTTAATGGTGTTGACAAAATTCCTACTTGCATTATTTTGTGGAAATAAACTATATTTGTTATCTACTTGTCCAACCAAGTAGCTTTACACCTTTGCTTTGTCATTAATTCTTCTATTAATAGTACTTATGATACATGATGAAGTAAATAATTTTCTTGTAACATTAGTAAACGGTTATTTTCGCCTTCCATTATCTACGTTTGAACTAATATGTATCTCCCCTTTTAAATGTATAATACTTTATAAAGAATTTTAGAAATATTTTTGATTAAGTACTTTGAGCTTGACCTTAAGTAGATTGATCTTGCATACAAATTTAAAAATAGGATATCTATCAATATATGTATTTCAAGCATCAATAAGTATTTATTCAAACTCACGATGATAGGTCCAAGTTTCACAAAATTTGAAAGGGGCTACTTTCTTCCTTGATTTATATACCATCTTCATAATAACACATCAATGATCAAATATGTCTAGTGGTTGGATATAAGGTTGCACAATGGAAATTATTGTAGGCAATGTTCATTCACTAGTTCTCTATCCAACCTTACGATTAATATCTAATCACCTGATGCGTTGTTTGTCAATGTACAATGTAAACCATTATAAGGCTTATATATCAACTACAAATCATTTACACACTTAATCATTTACACTCTCCAAATAACACTTAATTATTTACCTTTAATACTTGGTCCCCACTCGCTTATTTTATTCCTAAGTAGTCTCTTGGGTTAGGATAAATTCTGACAGAAATTGGAGAAAAGTAGATCTCTTTCTTGAACTAGATATGATTCACTTTGTAGAAAATATATTGGTCATTACTATTTAACAACTGAAGTTTGATCCATATTCTACCACATATATCTTTATTGTAGTTATAATACACATTACATCCTTTATAATTAAGTTTCCAAAGAAAACCAGCTTTATTCTTATTCATTTTGGTTTCAAAAAAGTATATGATCTAATATAACTATTTATTAGCTTGTCTTAAGCATTCATATTTCTTAATACTTTTATTTAACTCCCACATGTTCCATGTATAGATCATAAACACTTTTGGTCTAGGTGCTTGGACCTATGTAGTTCCTCATGAAGTAATTTATTGACCATCTCTTATATTGTTTCTTGTTGTTAAATTGAAGACTAAAATCTATTTTTTGTAGGACATGTGAGACTCTAATGAGGCTTGGTGATCTTTGTTCCTTGTATATCTTGAACCCATCCTTCCTTGTATAGAGTTTTCTCGTGAGTCCCATGAGTAATTACTTGGCCTTTGTTGGTATTTTTTGTTATTGGGTTTTGTGCCTTTGGTAGCAAAACTTCTTTCATGATTATTGTATTTCATCTAGTAACATATGGCCGAGCATCTTGCAATGTGATCAAATTATAGGTCTCCATGTGTATTCAACATCAACTTCATCAGCTCTACCATGTCACATATCCAGGTCGAAACTTTCTATGACTTCTCTATGCATAATTATTCATGCACATAATCTTGCATACCTTAAACTTGTATGTGTTGGTGTGACCTCATCCTTTTAGATTGGTTTTCCTGTTGCACTTTCTACAACATTTAATCCATTATGTGGCCATAATTCTCTAAGATGTTTTTTAGTTTGACTTTTACGGGCACCTTGTTTACTCTAAACTTCTCAAACTATATTTTTTGGGTCCATATCATTAGTATAAGTAGTCAATTATTGTCATTTCGAAGTTGTTAGAGGACCTTGAAACTTGCATCTTCACTCTCCAATTTTAAAACATGAAGTCCTTGTTATGATGCGCTTATTTTTAATTTACCAAAATAATTCCATATTGTGTCTACAATGTTCTTAACCATGTAATATGGTTGTGGTTTTTCCAAAAGATTTCCCACTATGCAATTTTCCTAGGCTTTACAACTTTTCTCTTGTATTTATTTTGAGGACGTCACTGTGATTTTACCATTTAAGATGATAAGTTCAATATACTTAAGCTTGATATCATTATTTTTTATTTTCCATTGTTGCCTAGGGTAGATGGTATATAGGTTCTTTTACACGATTTTAGTTGTTAGCAAGTATCAGATATATACGAGTTGAAAGTACAATTTGAGATAACTTATGTGTTAAGTGTTTAGCTCCTATATACATGGATGGTAGAAGATCCCCAGATGAAGCTATGAAGTCAATAAGTCAAGATAAAACCCAAGTCAAGTTGCAATAGGAGTCAAAAGTACATCAGAAGCTCAACAAAGAATAATGGGCGTAACGCTTCCATCAACATGGAAAATTCACGACAAATAATTTGAGATGATTCAGATCAATAACTTACACACAAGAAATATCTTGAATTTTAGATTATATGATAAGAATTGTTTCATAAATTAAAGTTTGATTGAAGAATTTATGGATATTTTACTATGAAGCCCCAATATGCCCAAAATTTATAAAGAGTCAATTGGGTCAATTTTAACTCGGTTAAGTTTAACAAACTAATGGAAAATGTTGTTGGTTTGTATATATATTAGGGTTTAGCCTCTAAAAATATAACATATTAAAGAGGAGAGCTTAGGGTCGATGGTAGGAAGTTAAAGTTAGTTTTCTACACCCATGTCATCAATTCTTTCATAATTTATATATGTAAAACTTAATTTCTTTCTTTCCGGTTAATTATGTCACTTTTATCCTTTGTTTTCCGGTTAATATGATTTTCTAATGTGGACAATTGAGCTGAGTGTGCCTGCATCTAATCGAAGTGTACCTTTGGCGTTTGTAATAGGAGCTTGTGAAAGTGGCCAACTCCTTTCTGTTTCAATAATGTTTTCCATACATTCGGCGGCTTCTGCAAGATTCATGGTCACAAATTTTCCTTTCCTAAGATTATCTACCCTTGTTATACTTTCTCTATTGATTACTTGATAAAATATATCTAACTGTAAAAAATGGGGTGTAACCATGGAGTGGACATCTAGCTAACTTCTGTTGAAACCTTGTCCATGCGTCTCCTACTTCTTCTCCATTCTCTTGACAAAACTTTGCAAGCTCTCTTTGGTCTTTGAGTCTCATACTCTTCGGATAAAAACGGTTAAAGAATGTGGCTCGAAGCTCTGCCCATGTATTAATAGTACCTGGTGGTTGCCTATCTAGCCACTCACCAGCTTTACCTGTCAGGAATCATTAGATTTCATGAGTTCATCAATTAAAATAGTTTAGTGGATCTTCCTAGTAAAGGTTGTTATTTTACCTGGACTAACAAGAGGAGAGGCGGAGAAAACATTAAAGAACAACTGGATCGTGGTCTCGCTTCGGTGTCTTGGAGTAAATATTTCCCTAATTTCTTAATTTAAGTTCCGCCGGCTATTAGATCCGATCACTCACCGTTTATTTTATCTAAGGACTCGTCTAGAGCAAAATTTGGAAAATACTTTATTTTTGAATCCCGATGGTTGGAGAACACTCAATGTAAGGAGGTTATTAGTAAAGTATGGCTCAATGGATGTAATGTGAATTCTATTCGAGACTTCTGTTCTAAAAGGGATGTCTTTTGCCTCGCTCTTACGGGGTGGATCAAAAAGACGTTTTGTAAACATAACAAACTCATCAAGAAATATCAAAGTGAGTTAATGCAAATAGAAAATGAGATCCCTACGAATGAAAGATGGGAAAGAGAAAAACTAATTTACAAAAAACTTAAGGACGCTTGGAAACAAGAGGAATTATTTTGGGCAGATAAAGCGCGGGACCAATGGATTAAGAAAGTGATGTCTCCCTATTTGTTCTAATTCTTAGCCCATTGGAGACATCATTTTAGGTGAATAAATGAGTTATTTGATAGACTTTTAGGCTTATTTGATCATATTGCACTTTCTCCCCTTGGAAATTAACTATTTGCAGAATATGAGCTTTTGTGTGTAAATTTGACTATTTTTAATGCAAAGTTAATCGGTTCTTGAATTTCATGAGAGACCAACCCAAGGAGAGGAAGTGAGAATAAAGTCTTAGTGTATTTTAGAGTGTTAGGAAATGATTTTGAGTCGAGTTTCTATTTTTAGAGTGCACTTTCCTATTTTGATTTCTTGATTTCTTGATTTATTCTTTTTAAGCATATGCTGTTTAATTATTTATTTAATGTGAAGCTTTAAGAGATAAATGGTAATTACTTAGAGACCAAGTCAAGATAAAGATGAAAGGAAAGAAGATTTACATGGAAACAAGAAGATTTAGTAAAGATATATTCAAAGAATGAAAAGATAAAGCTGCCTTTTGAATCTGAAATTCCAGCCACGTTTTAGAGGTTAATTCATAAATAAAGATTGGCTAGGATTCTGGACGAGTGGTCTTCACCAATAGAAATCTCTTTCCAAGACAAGAAGTTTCATATATTGGAACTCTTCATACGGATAAGTATTTAAAAAGATATGACCAAATCAAATCAGCAGCAAAATCTTATCTTTCCTAGAATTTAGAGCTACGAATTTAAGAGTCTTTGACTTGTCTTCCACTCCAAGCAAATGCGACCTAGGGTCTTCCAACACCTATAAATACACCTCTTAGACCTCATAATTCAGTACCTCTCACAATTCATTCAATATATACATCCGTAGAGAGAGCGTCAAGAGGCGGAAGCAAGAGCAGAAGCTGGAGAATCATTTTCCTCCAACAACAGTTCAAGCCAATTCCTCTATCTAGGTTCTTATTTTATTTCTGTTATTAGGAACATGTATATTATTAATTTCCTTATTGTTTTTACTTTTAATATGAGCTAAACCTTTATACTTGAGAATCGCATTAAAGGGATGAACCTTAATTAATGAATCTATGTTTTGAATTTGGGATTGTTTAGATTTAAATAGGATTGAGTTTTATATATTGGTTATTACTTTGTTTTAATTACTAATTCTTTTCCGCGCAACTAGAATTAGCTTTCAGTATTTGGGCTATTCACTTTAGTGGCGAAGTGATCATCCGACAGGGGGGTTTGAATACAGATCTAGGTAATACCCGTGTAATGACCGTTATTGACCGACAGGCTTAACTAGTTACATAGCCAAAGAGGTAAAATCGTATCATCCGAAAAGCTATATTCGACCATACAGGTGTTTATAATACTTTAGGATAGCTTCTAGGTCCACCCGACAGGGGGCTAGGAGATATTAGAGTACCGACTAATATTATAATTCCAATTCTACCCTTAAACATAGCATAGATTAGATTGATTAAGTGGATTCCTTGCGAGACTCAAGTATCTCTCTTATCTGAAGTTAGTTGTTTATTTGCTTTATTTTCTTTCTGTTAATTTAATTTTGGTCTTTACTTTATTTTGCATCTTTTAATTTACAAAAACCAAATAAATATTTTTTATCTTTTATTTTCTGTATTTGCAATTACTACTACTTGTTTATTGAACACTTGGGTTATACCAGTCCAATCCCTGAGAACGAATCCGACTTGTCGGAGTATTACTTGGACAACCGTACACTTGCGGTATTGTGGTTCCTTTATTTTATGTACTTAATTTTATAACACACCAGGACCCACCAAGTTTTTGGCGCCGCTGCCGGGGATTGCAGCGTGTGACCCCGGTGTTTTAATCTTTAAGTAGTTTTAATTGTTTATTTTATTTTTATTTTTCAGTTTTACGCTTGGTTTTTGTTTTTGTTTTCTTTTACAGATCTTTATTCAGGTAATGATCAAGAGGTTCTATTGAAGATGTATAGAGGACATTACCCGGATCCCGATCCATACGAATATTGGGAAGACTCTTCGGGACAACAACAATGGGGTAGTAACTTCTACCAACAACCTTATCAATACCCGCAAGCGCAAGGTTGGAACAACCAATGGATCGGGAATAATCAACAACAACCATCATATCACTATCAGCAAGAGCAAACATGGAACAACCAATGGGTTGAAAACATTCAACACTATCCACCTCATCACTATCCACAAGAGACACTACAAGAGACATGTGCTAGAGTTCAGCGTATAGCAGAAGAACTTAAGGCAGAAGAAGAAGAAAGAAGAGCCATCCGTGCATCCACACAACAGATTCTAGACGAAATGGAGGCCAGATATAATTCTCATAACTTTGCTAATAGTAACATGTCTTATGAAGATTCCACTCCCCCGAGGGATGGAAGCGATCAACCGAAAGAAGTAGTTGAGGAGGAGGTGTTGAAGGAAGATATTAGTGATAGTGATATGACCATCATGCCGGTTATAAATGAAGACCACCATGTGGTTGACAATCCTATTAGCATGGTGGAAGAAGGAGTAGCAACGAAAATCCTAGAAATTGAAACTGAGGTTGCTATTCCTATGGTGCGTGCACATGATCAAGATACTGAACGCAAACTAGAAAAAGAGGTGATCAAGATTAAGATTCCACATCAAGAATATGATGAAGTAATAGTGGAAGATTGGGTGGAAAGCGAAGACGAATGTGAAGTGGTTGAGGAATCAATTGAAGAATTAAAGCTTCATAATAAAAGAGAAGTCGAATCCCCACCACAAAAAGTTCACCAATCACTATCTCCACCACAAATCATCATTAGAGATAAAAAAATCGGAATCACCTCTATTACTAAAAATCATCAATAGGTGCTACGCAAGAAAGGTGCTACACCGCGAGCGTAAAGCAGCACGGAGAAGCACCTACCCACCACACTTTAAAGAGGAACGCGAGATTAAAAAGAATAAAAATGAGCTTATACCGTTAAGGACGGTTATCTACTATCGTGTGGTGAAGAATAAGTTTCGTCATGAAAGTAAGAAGACGAAACGGAGATACTACCCTCCCCCTTTTAGAGATCGATTGAATAAAATTTTAAGGGGGAAGGTTCTAAAGCTTACATGCCAAGGACGAGGCGAATTCAAGCGGAGGAGAACCGCAAGGGCCTCAATACCATCTTCATGGAAGGTAACGCGTTGAACTTAAAGACGTAATAAATAAAAGTGCTTCTTGGGCGACAACCCATGTTTTAAATTGCTTTATGTTTTTCAATTCCTAGTGTATAATTCTAAATTAGTGTCGAGTTTTAGTGTCTACTTTTAAAAGAAATGAGAAAGGTAGTGTGTTAAATGGTGCAGGAATCGAGTTTGGGGTGCTAGGAAACGCAAAGAATCTTTTTGGAGAAACTCAAAGTCTGGTGCGGACTACCCCCGCGGTGTACACCCTATACCGCAGGGATGTACCGCGCCCAATAACCCATACCACGGGTCGCGCACCACGGGTCTTATCCAGAGGCGAGAAAAATAGAAGCTGACAGCCGCGGGGCACCGCACGTCCAAAACGCGTGCCACGGGGTATGTACCGCGGGTTTTTTCACGTAGCACGTACCCATGCACCGCACCCCTGCACCGCACGGCAAAAACGCGTGCCACGGGGTGCTAGCACGGGTATAAGGCAGAGGCGAGAAATCACCAGCAGCGCTGCGGTGTACCCCCGCGGTATACCCCATGCACCGTAGGTATGCACCGCGCCAGGCGGTTTGTGAAGAGATCAAAGCCCAGTCAACTTCTAACCTTAAAGAGATAAACCCTAGCCTCTTCAATAACAAATTTTTCAGACCTTAACCCTTATATACCTGCACAAAGACCACTACAACACCAAAGAACATCAAATCCTTCCTCCTATTTCATTCAAAACACACATCTAACACCACAATCCTTCAAGAACATCAAGAAATCTTCTACTTCAAGCTTAAGCCTCTTCATCAAAGCTTCAATCCTATTCATTAAACCTTCCCCAAGCTGTTACATATTCATTACCCATCTCATATGACTCCATTATACTTCATTACAAATCCTCAAAACTCCTCTCTAGTTTTTGATTATTTGAAGTTTTGAGTTTGGGGTCCATTGAGATGTCAAATATTGGGAGGTCAAGAATACCATGAAGAGAAAAGAGAAGTTGGAAAAGCTTGTATTACTTTTGGGTGTTGAAAGATGTAGTTGGAAGAATGGAAACTTTGGAGGATAATCATGAAGAGGTGATTGAAACCCATAGGAAAAATCACAAAAGAGTTGGAGCTTATGCAAATCATATTACGTAGAGTGAGCAATGTTCCACATGCCACCTACGTAACACAAGGAGCTCAACCTACACGCAACAATGGAAACCAGCTTCGTGCTGGTTCAGATACATTTTCCTATCCCTTTCTTATTTGTTTTAATTGTTTAATTGCTTTCTTGAGTCTTTTTCGAGTTTGGGGTGGGGTTCGTTGCCTCATCCCAATTTTATGTGTCTGTTTTTTTTTTAAAATTTAGTTCGAGGAATGTTTTGACTGTAGAGTTGTAGAGTATTTTAAATGCCCCCATCAAGCATGTTTTTCATGAATTTATGATAGAAAATAGTTGACTTTAGGAGTTAGTATGAAGCTGAACTTTGATTGCATGCAAATTTGAGATAATTGATAGGAAAAATTAATGAACAATGCAAAAGAAGTAAACTTGTGCTTAAGGATAATAGGTGGTTTGTAGAACGTGAGATCTAAATGAGTAGAGAACCCACTTAGGTATGAACTAGAGGCAAGTTGTGTAAATAGGAAAATGATAGAGGCAGTTCTTTGTTAGCCCTTTGAATCCTTTTTGGCCTTCTATCCCTGAATTAATTTTATCCTTCTTAGACAAATTTTTAGCCTTTAAGCCTTTCTTTTGTCGCCACATTATAAGCCAATTTCCCTTTAGATTATTAGGCATGACCATATGACCCGCACTTGAATCACGATCCTGAGACTTCCTGTCTTGAGCTTGAGTTTGGGGTGGTGGGTCCACTATGTGGGATTTACATTGGGTTGGGATTTTTTTTTTGAGCTTATCAATGATGCTTTGTGTTATACATGATGATGATTCACAGGTTTATTATATTGTAACCCTTTGTCGGGGTAATAGTGAATGGAAAAGAAGCTTCGAGCTCAAGTTATGAATAGGCATAACTATAAAAAATAGCATGATATCTCAACATTAAAAGAGAGTCATAGCTATAAGAAAAGAAAAGAAAAAAATGAATGATTTGAAAAGAAAATATATTCAGACCGGCAAAGTGGAAATTTTTATGTGAATCATCCTTAGTGCTTATTGGGTTAATTTGGGGACGCTAATCAAACGCGTCAATTGGGATGAGTGAGAACGTTATTCGAGTGTAAACTCAAGCTCTTGGACAGTTTGTTGATGGTAAGTGAGGAGAGAGCCAAAAGCTCACTTCAAATTTACCAAATATACATACCATACCGTCCTTCGGCCTATGCTAAAACCGTAAAGTCCTCGTGATTCCTAGATGTACAGTGAGTTAATAGGGAATATGCTAAGTGGAGCGTTCAAAGCAAGTAAAGATCGAGGAACACCCTATAGCCACCATCTTGAGATAAGTATTAAGCGTAACCTTCTAGCATTGTGAAATTAATTTTGCATTGATATTATTTTGTATTTGATTTTGAATGATAAGTATATGTGTATATTAATTCCTAGATTAGACTATATGAAATTTGTTTTAAGTTTTGCTTTGGGATTATTTTCTAGATTCTACCGTCTGCATTCACCTAAAAGATCCTTTGTTTTTATTTTACTTTGTCGGGACGACAAAGGTTTGAGTTTGGGGTCTTGATGTCTCCCTATTTGTTCTAATTCTTATCCCATTGAGACATCCTTTTAGGTGAATAAATGAGTTATTTGATAGACTTCTAGGCTTATTTGATCATATTGCACTTTCTCCCCTTGGAAATTAACTATTTGCAGAATCTGAGCTTTTGTGCGTAAATTTGACTATTTTTAATGCAAAGTTAATCGGTTCTTGAATTTCATGAGAGACCAACCCAAGGAGAGGAAGTGAGAATAAAGTCTTAGTGTATTTTAGAGTGTTAGGAAATGATTTTGAGTCGAGTTTCTATTTTTAGAGTGCACTTTCCTATTTCGATTTCTTGATTTATTGATTTATTCATTTTAAGCATATGCGGTTTAATTATTTATTTAATGTGAAGCTTTAAGAGATAAATGGTAATTACTTAGAGACGAAGTCAAGATAAAGATGAAAGTAAAGAAGATTTACATGGAAACAAGAAGATTTAGGAAAGATATATTCAAAGAAGGAAAAGATAAAGCTGCCTTTTGAATCTGAAATTCCAGCCACGTTTTAGAGATTAATTCATAAATAAAGATTGGCTAGCATTCTGGACGAGTGGTCTACACCAATAGAAAGCTCTTTCCAAGACAAGAAGTTTCATATATTGGAACTCTTCAAACGGATAAGTATTGAAAAAGATACGACCAAATCAAATCAGCAGCAAAATCTTATCTTTCCTAGAATTTAGAGTTACGAATTTAAGAGTCTTTGACTTGTCTTCCACTCCAAGCAAATTCGACCTAGGGTCTTCCAACACCTATTAATACACCTCTTAGACCTCCTAATTCAGTACCTCTCACAATTCATTCAATATATACATCCTTAGAGAGAGCGTCAAGAGGCGGAAGAAAGAGCAGAAGCTGGAGAATCCTTTTCCTCCAACAACAGTTCAAGCCAATTCCTCTATCTAGGTTCTTATTTTATTTCTGTTATTAGGAACATGTATATTATTAATTTACTTATTGTTTTTACTTTTAATATGAGCTAAACCTTTATACTTGAGAATCGCATTAAAGGGATGAACCTTAATTAATGAATTTATGTTTTGAATTTGGGATTGTTTAGATTTAAATAGGATTGAGTTTTATATATTGGTTATTACTTTGTTTTAATTACTAATTCTTTTCCGCGCAACTATAATTAGCTTTCAGTATTTGGGCTATTCACTTTAGTGGCGAAGTGATCATCCGACAGGGGGGTTTGAATACAGATCTAGGTAATACCCGTGTAATGACCGTTATTGACCGACAGGCTTAACTAGTTACATAGCCAAAGAGGTAAAATCATATCATCTGAAAAGCTATATTCGACCATACAGGTGTTTATAATACTTTAGGATAGCTTCTAGGTCCACCCGACAGGGGGCTAGGAGATATTAGAATCCCGACTAATATTATAATTCCAATTCTACCCTTAAACATAGCATAGATTAGATTGATTAAGTGGATTCCTTGCGAGACTCAAGTATCTCTCTTATCTGAAGTTAGTCGTTTATTTGCTTTATTTTCTTTCTGTTAATTTAATTTTAGTCTTTACTTTATTTTGCATCTTTTAATTTACAAAAACCAAATAAATATTTCTTATCTTTTATTTTCTGTATTTGCAATTACTACTACTTGTTTATTGAACACTTGGGTTATACCAGTCAAATCCCTGAGAATGAATCCGACTTGTCGGAGTATTACTTGGACAACCGTACACTTGCGGTATTGTGGTTCCTTTATTTTCTGTACTTAATTTTATAACACACCAGGACCCACCAGAAAGGTGACAAAAAATACTAGATAATTTTATGCTTCAACCTTATATCGAAGGAAATTCAATAGAATCTTGGCTTTAAAAAAAGAAAATAGTTCTTGGACGGAAGATAGCGCAAAAATTAATGAGATTATACGTGAATATTATATAAATCTGTTCAGGGATCCACGTGATACACTTTAGAATGATATATCTCAGAATATCATGTGTAAGGTTACTACACTTATGAATGGTGGTCTTACGAAATTACCAGATATCGATGAAGTCAGAATGCGGTATTAAGTATGTCTGGTTCTAAAGAACCGGGACCAGATGGATTAGTAAGTAACTTCTATCAAGAGTATTCGGATACACTTAAGGATGATATTTTCAAAATTGTCACCAATTTCTTTAAATTTAACATGCCCCTTAATAACCTTAATGATACCCTTATCACTCTCATTCCTAAAGGAGACTCTCCAGAAACTATTGTTGACTTCAGACTAATTGCTTGCATTAATTTTAGATATAAAATTATATCACATATTCTGTCCATTAGACTTCAACCGCTCATGGATGACATTATTTCTCCTACGCCGTCGACATTTATTAAAGGTATGAGCATCCAATATAATATTCTCATTGCTCAAGAAGTTGTGTTTTATCTTAAGAATAAAAGGAAGTCGGATAAGAATGTGGCAGTAGTCAAAATTGATACGGATAAACGTACAATCAGGTTAACCGGAACTTTCTTATAAATACATTAATATGTCTTGGTTTTTGTGATAAATGGATGGATTGGATTTTCATTTGTATCTCTTCAGTTTCCTTTCAAGTCAAGGTTAATGGACAAAGACTCAATAAATCTATCTGACGCGGTATTTGACAAGGTGATCCTCTTTCACCGCTATTATTTTCTCTTCTCACTGAAGTTTAATCAGCATCATTAATCATCAATGTCAGGAAGGCAATATAGAAGGGTTATCGATTACCAGGAATTATCCAAAACTTACCCACCTGCTTTTTGCGGATGATGCCCTCTTTTTCATAAATATTGATAATACGGAGATTAATGCGTTTAAAGATACTCTATCAATATTCTGCCAAGCATCGGTCCAAAAGATTAATTTCCAGAAATTGTCTATTCACTTCTAGTAAAGGTACACCAGACCATATTTTTGACGAGGTGGCTCTTTCTCTTTACATTAGTAATACTTCTTCTCTCGAAAAATATCTTGGAATTCTGTTCTCCCTCAAACGAGCGAAATCAGAGAACCTCAATTATATTAAAGATCGGTTGTTGTCTAAATTTGTGAGTTAGATTGCTAACTTAATATCGGATGGGGGCAAAGAAGTTCTAAATAAAGCGGTTCTTCAAGCTATCCCTAATTATGCTATGTCCATCTTTGAATTTCCCGAATATCTTTGCAAAAAACTGTTTGGTATTATCACTAATTTCTGGTGGGATTCAAACACTAAAAAAAAGAATTCACTGGTTAAGTTAGAAAAAAATTGCCAGAGCCAAGTCAGTTGGTGGAATCGGTTTTCGAGACTTTCAGAAAATGAATATTGCTCTTCTCGGCAAACAAGCATGGAGAATTATAAATAAACCAGATTTTTTAGTCTTGAGAGTTCTCAAAGGTATATACTCCCCTAATAGCAACCTCCTTGATTCAAAATTAGCTAAAAAAGATCATGATGTTGGGCTAGATTATTTAAAGGCGTTCAGTTCCTGGAGCAAGATTTACGATAACGAATATGTAATGGCCTTAAAACCAACATCTGGAAACACAACTGGGTCGGGAATAATATTTGTGCTTGATAAACCCATTGGTTGCGAATATAATCGGGTGGCTCGCCTGTTCAGTGATGATATGACTTCATGGAATATAGAACGTCTAAAGCAACTTTTTCCACCCAATGTTATAAGTGAGATTTCTAAGATTCCTATTCTGCTCTTAAATGAAGAAGATAAGCTTATATGGCCATCGACCAAAGATGGCATTTACTCTACAAAGTCATTTTATCATAAGCTTATTGATCTGGATATCCAAAAAGAAGCACAATCTCAAAACAAGGCGAAATTAGTAATGGTCAAATATGGAATATTATATGAAGGTTGAATGTTCCGACAAAATTTAGGGCTTTTGGGTGGAAAAATTGTAATAAAGCCATTCCCACTAAGAGGAACCTTATGATTAGAAAATGCTCCAGTAATGATCAATGTGAATGGTGTGAATCGGGAACTGAAGATATTGAACATATGTTTCTTGATTTTCCCTTATGTATGGCGGTATTAGCTAACTCTAAAATGCAAGTCAATATTTTAAACATAACGATATTAACTTTGGAAATTGGTTCAAATAAACTATTGAAACTTACTCAAATAATGGTTGGGATCGAAAGACGTCACGACTTATATTCTTCTTACATGTTGGAACATTTGGAAGGTCAGAATGAACAGTTTCCACGAAAGCAAACCATGGATTATTAAGAAAATCATTCATAATATTCATTCTATTATGAGGAACTTGTTTGAAGACAAGGAGACCATGGATACTCAAAAAGTTTACAAGTCAAAGCTAAATATAAGGATAATTTAGATAATCCTCTCCTGACGGATGATTCTGAATCAGTTTGGATATGCGATGTTTATTTACCAAAGAGTGGAAACCTGCTGGTATTGCATCCATTGATATCAATAAAGGACGGCAACATTGCACAGAAAGTTACATCTAGATGTTTGCTGAAAAGTTCCCTGGAAGGCGAATGTTGGGCAGTCTTACTTTCCATGAGAAAGGCTACTTCTCTTAATTACCGGGGTATGTCATTTTACTCCGACAACCTTGAATTGGTTCAAGGTATCCAGATGTACAAGTCTTCGTTGGTAAATTTACCCTTTCATTGCTGAAATGAAGAACTGGTTTTGTAAGTTTCCTTCTTAGAAGGTCATCTTCATTAACTGGAGCTTCAAATGGCATGGCAGATGCTTTGGCGAAGTGTACATATCGCGACATTAATCTATTGAGTTCGAATGATCATACTCTTCTTGGATTGTTTGGTTTTCTAAATCTTATGTGTAATTAATCTTTTCACCTGTCAATAAAAACCGCCGCACTAAAATATTAGAGCCAAAATTCTCTAACAAATATTTTTCTGAAATATTAATCCATAAATACTAAACAAATTATTATATGATACAGAATTAACCATATTACGTGAGTCAAATTAATCATATTACTTGGAGTCCAAGTTGATCCAAATTTGATTTGTTGTAGTAATCATGAGCAAGGGAAAAAACTATACTTGTCCATATGATATCTAACTTGTATCAAACCTTGTATATATACTTACTTATATTTTTTTAACTTAGTTTGAATAAAATATATTTGAAGCTTTATTTATAGCATAGAAAAAATAACGTGACTCATTATAAAAAGCTGCAAGATTAGAGTATAAATAAAGTAGATTGTCCAAACGTTAGATTATGAAATGCCTGTTTCTGAAATGTCAGAACCAGATTTTATTAATTTTAAAAGATGGATAAATTTTATCAGGTTTGGCCTGAATGAATCTGAGTTTAAATTGAAAGGTTTTGGAGAACTAATCTTTTATATAGTTTGGTTTATTTGAAAGGATAGAAATGAAAGTATTTTCAAAGGTGTAGCACCTGACCCTTTAAAAACATTACAGGAGGCTCTTAATGCCTATGATGAAATTTATCTTTCTACAAGATTAATTTTTTAAGCTAAGAACAGAAATAAAAATGATGGTATTCAAGGTTATAATCCAGAAACTTATTGCAACTATAATGTAATTTAGGCTAATAACCTGAAAAATGATAGGAATGGGAGTTGGACTCCACCCTTACCTGGATATTATTAAATAAATTGTGATGCTTCAATTAACAATTCAACTAATCAACCAACATTTGCTTGCATTGCTAGGGATTCAACAAGAAACATGATTGATGGTTTTCCGCAAAGGATGGTGATTAGCTCTGCACTTGAACCTGAAGCTAGAGGATTGATTGGAGCATGTGATCTTGCTTCAAAGTTTCCAAAAAGATCTGTGGAGATAGAGAATGATTGTTGCAATTTAATTAACCAAACTAGAAAAGGAGTAAAAAAAGTTGTAATATTAAAGTGTTGGTTAAAAATATTGTTAGATGTAAATTTTTGTATGAACTTAAAATCTCCTATGCTAGGAGATCAAAAAACCGTTGTGCTGACTGGGTGGCTAAACAAAAGCTTAAAGGCTCTTTGTTTAGCCTTTGGAACTTAGTACCTCCTCCTCAATTAGCTAGTTTACTTGCTTGTGATTTTCATCTAATAGGGATTGTTTGTACTTTTGAAGTTTGGTAAGATATGCTTCTTTTGACTGAAAAGAAAAAAGAAATGCCCGTTTAGTAGTGTTTTTTTTTAAAAACACTTTAAAGTGTTTCTAGCATTTTAAGAATTTATTTAATTTTGACAAACACTTTTATGAGAAGCACCAAATATGTGCTTCTAAAAAAAAGCACTTACATAATATTAGATTTTAAAATTATTTTTTATAATTTTTTAAA
The DNA here is from genome assembly GCA_029959085.1 of Nemophila menziesii. NCBI lineage: Eukaryota > Viridiplantae > Streptophyta > Magnoliopsida > Boraginales > Hydrophyllaceae > Nemophila > Nemophila menziesii. The sequence continues at coordinate 1,650,157 of JARWIR010000075.1, read as the reverse complement.
TTTTTTTATTTTATTCGAAAAACATTTTTACTCTAAAATAAACATTTCCAAACGGACTCTAAGCATATCGAAGGTGTCAATGTTATCCAGTAAAGATTGTAAAAAGAAAATTTATCCACTAACAACTCGATAAAAATCACAAATTAAAAGGTAACTTTTAAATAAAAAAGAAAACTTATGTGATCATTGATTAAAAGGTAAACATCTATAATTTTAATACTGTAAATAATTAGTCCAATATAATAAAATCACAAATTAAGAATACAACAGACAATTTTTTTGTATTGATAATAAAATTTTATCATTTAATAATAACATTCAGTTTTCTTTTTATTCCTATGAAAGATTATTGGGATAGTGGATGACAAAACAAAAGTACTTATATCGTTTCTATTATATTAGGCCATAAATTCAACCCGAATTTTTAATATATGTAGGATTTTACCCATTTCTTATATATTATATCAGTTTTTATTACAAAAAATATACAAGTATTTCCTTTCTCTTAATCCAGCTTTTTTATCTCCAGATCCCTTTTGCTCTTTCTCTAGATCTCGTAGGTTAGTTTCACATAAGACATTATTTAGTATTCAATTCCTCAACACAATGATTCGCCTAGCTTTGATCTCGCCACCACCATGGTGGATGCTAACGCTCTGATCACTATAAAATAATCCCTTAGAGAACATTTTCTACTCCCATCTTCTTTGATTGTATCATAAACTAATTGAACATAGGTTAACTTATTAGAATTATAAAGTTTATTTCTACTTAAAAATGCTTGATTAACTTTCGTAATCATGTTTTGAGTGATGAGTAATGTAATAAGTTTCTTTTAAATTGGTAAGAGAAGTTTGATGGGGATAATAAATAAAATGGTTTCCTTAAAATTTGAGGCGATACATCTAATCTAGATGCATGGATTTGAATTATTGATTTAGTTTTTTTTCATTTTTTTCCGGTGAAGTGAAATTTTATTATTATAAAAATAACAAGCTTGTCAAAAATAAAATTACAGTATCGTATAGATATCACCACGCTAACCTCTTTACCTATGATCTCATTACATTTCAAAGTTAAACAATATGATGAAAAAATAGAAATTCTATTACCAAATTTTTTACCTTAAGAGACAGAAGATATCATGATTGATTGAAAATTTCAAGTGTTATATAACTCTTGACAAGTTCGTATAATGAAGTACACACACATATATATATATATATATATATATATATATATACATATACATATAACCTCTACAGGAATCGCGGTGTACAAAGCTTATAAAGCTCAATGATTTTAAAATCGTAGGCTTGGGAACAACTAGAAAAGATAATCTACAAGTCTATTTACATTGAGTCTACTCCCCTTTACGAAACATTCGCAATAAATTTATATCGCAGATCAATGTCATGCATATTTCATATTAGAAAATCTAAATAAAAAATTAAAACATATTCAATACTTTTGATGATTGCAAACATAAAGTAGAGCATATATAGTATTGACAAAATATATGATATGATTGAATTCATCTAGGTAATAACAAATACAACTAGGTTGTCGTCCATAACTTGGTATGTTAATGGTGTGGAAAAAGTGGTTAAAATCCTTTGAAGTTAAAGACCATTCGATAAATAAACATGAATTTAAGTAAAATAGGATTGTGTAGTCTACAACTAGCTTCCAAAGTCAAAAAAGATTTTAGCTTGTTTTTTTACAATTAGTAGTGATGTTTGTATTTTATATAAACAGTAGTGATGTTTGTAATAATATTATGCTTTGCTTAGTTAATTAAGATTAACTGGTTAATATCATCATGTTTTTATCATTAATTGGTTCTTATGTAAAAGTAATAAAAAGAAACGGATTAAAGTAATAGATTATCATTTACATAATAATTTATATACATTTTGGTTCGTCAATTTATTCCCTAAAAGATTTAAGCTCATACCAGTAATTCATAAATGAATTACACTAAATAGTTGAAATCCATATTTTATATACTTATTAATCAATAAAGATCATTCAAATTGTTTTGTTCGTGTGTTAAATCGAATCCTTGGATAAGAAGAATGTAATCATTAGTTTTTTCTTGTTATAGATACAGATCCAACTTCTACGACATGTTTCGACTAGAAAGATGATCCATACTATGTTGGTTATAAGTTATTCTAAATCTATTAAAAAAAGGTTCACATATTCATTTATTTTTAAATTTAATGATTATTATGAAGGTGAGAATCTTCTTTGCAAGTAAAGTGTTCTATCTGTTATTCACTGTTCTCTTTTGTTGATGTTGCTTTATATCTATGCATTATTGTAGAATCAAATTGGTATTGAACCAACGCATTTATAAAGCACGATGGAACAAGAACCTATGGAGTAGAAGAAGTGAACGTGACATGAGGCGAGGCTGGGGTGTAGGTTGGGAAAAGGCTCCACTTCAGTAAGATGTCCTTTATCACAAAGTAGTCACTAGATCAGAGAACTTTTCATCTAAATATCAGTCAGTAGATTCTGAACCTAACCAAGTGATTATTTTTGGGTGGATCGTCCTCTTGCCTCGTATGCCTCCATTGGAGTTTTGGCTCCTCAACACCTGCAAAAATGTTAGAATGGTTTTTGGTATTACATAAAAACATTATACCTCAAGGGAAATCACCACCCCTGAAAGGTGGAATGGGATTTTAACTAGACAACCAAGGGCCCGAAATAGGTTTTCAATGAATCTCCAAGATTAAAACTAATTACGCAGCATGACATGTTTTTGAGTGAGGCGCGGGTGATTTTGGATGGGGTAATGAGATTCATCGTTGAGGCATAAAAGTTCTTTAATTTGAAATTACCCTCAACCATCACGAGCCTATTGATGAAGATGGGAGTGAAACTTGGAGAGAAATAGAAATTTTCAATCAAACCTGGTACGTATTTAGCTACGCATGGATCAAGACTATCATGAGAGGAGCTCAACTTAAAAAATTCTCAAGGCAAGAAATGGTAGGTGAATAACTTAATCGAGTAGAAATATTTAGAACCCTCCTTTCCAACGATGTGGCACTAATCTAAGACAATCAAGTGCAGATCATGACACTCTTGGAGAAAGTAAGGCACGATATTAGGAAGGATACACCGCATCCTATCTTGGATGATGGTCACACGAGGCAATAGCCTCAAGAGTATGTTTTCTCTCTTTTCTACCCTTTCTCTATTTTTATATTAGGTTTTGGTAATTACATTTATTGAGTCTGTTTCGTGTTGAGAAGTCACGACTAAACTTTGAGTTGAGGGTGGGGATCTGAAGTCCCCATTCCCAGTTTTATGTGCGTATTTGCTTTTTGTAGTGAACAGATGGGAGCAGGATGTCGTGAAAGTAGATGGTAAGATAAATTCTAATGAGTCAAGGATAGTAAATAGTAATTTCATGAACTTGTGACTTTGTATGATCAAAAGATAAACATGAAAAATATATTAAAAGTAAAGAAACAATTAGTAAGTAGTGTGGTGTGAATAAGTTTCATCTTACGAAGCATGAGTAATGTGTAGGACGTGAGATCCAAACTAGTTGATAAACCATGTAATGAATGTGTTAGAGGTGAAAAAGTAACTAAAGTGTATAGGATTGAAAGGGATTAAGGTTGTTCTTTGTTTAGCCTTTGCGCCTTTTAGCTTTTTGTCCATTTATAATGTTATATTATCTGTCTTAGCCCCCTCTTGCCTTTCTAAGCCTTTTTATTAGCCACATTACAAGCCATGCCCCTTAGATTTATAATCAACTTAAAGTGAAGAATTGATCCATGTTTTTTCATTGTGTGAGACACTTTAGTAGTATCCTTATTACTTTTGTCTATCTCTTGATATTTTAATTTGGTGTTATCTGTTTTAGCATATTATTGATGGTCATAAATTATTTGACCTAACGTGATACTTATGGTAGAGCAACCAGGTCATCATAGAAAGATTCAAGTTCAAAAGGAAAATTAAAATGGATATCAAGGTGTGTGCTTGCAGGTCGACCAATTATGTAAGCCATTAAGGATTATGACATGTGATATTATGTTAGTGAACGATTACAATCACTAGTATATCTTAATATGAAATATGAGGGGTTAGAGTTACTATGATATTGAAATTACAATTTCCAGTCTAGGGAACTACAAGATACGGAAGAATTATGAATTGTTTGAGAAGCTATCAACCTAACCGTGTTTATAGCAAATTTACTACTCATATGCTTGCCGGTCGCACAAACTATTTGGAAAGTATGATGGATCTTATGAATATCGTTAAGAAGATAGAAAGAGTTGGCTGGTGCATTTATGACGGGTATGAGAATATACCCATCATGTGCGAGTGGGAGCAGGAAGGAAATGAGTTGGGTGAGCTCCCATGATTAACCCAATCTGAATCCAAAGTTAGTAATTAAGTGGGAAAACTATATATAAATTATTTCGAGAGAAATAGTTTCAAAGGTGATAACACTTTTCCACATGCATTGGAGATATTTATGTAATATTATTCATTAACTGTAATCGAAATTCTCACAAGATATCTTCAACATACAATAAAAGATCGAACGATATTTATGATGTGGAATAACATTTTTTTTGACACGTAAGTTGATTCAATGTTGAAAAGGATTTCAAATTATAATTCAACTTAAGAGGTTTGTCTAGAGCCCCTTTAAGTTATAACATATATATATAACAAGTTTTGGACGAATATTTCACCCAGCTTTAGACAGATCACTAAAGATGGGAATGATTTTGAAGTAATCGGATTCTACGATAAGAGGCTCAACATTAAAAGTATTAGTAACTCTACAAGCTATTGAAATTACAAATGTCTTGCTTTCAAAATGTGTGTAGCTCTATACTTGTTTAGTCAAACTAACATTGATAAACCCACCAAATACCCTAAACTTCAAAATGAGATACAAATGAAGTGTCACATTAAATGATCGGTGAACTACCTCTAGTGCAAGAGTTTATGTAGTTTTAACCTACTTTTATGTTATAAGAATGAACATAGAATGTACCTTTAAGATCCCTTACATTCTTTTATATTCTTTTAGTATTATAAATAGGATATATGTTTTTCAATTTTTTTCAAATGATTTTCCATTCTCCTTCATTTTGTCCATACACACATGATAAAATATACCTATTTCAGTTATGAGCAATGTTATATTCTTTTTTTTTTTATTTCAAACCTATATCACTCTATGTGACATTAAATAAAATAAAGTGAAAATTAATAAGTAAGAGAGAGTAATGATTTGATTGATATTTTAAACATTCATATAGAATGTGAAAGGTGAGTGGGGTAAAAATAATGATATACATCTTTATTTTCAATTATAGGCTCTTAGACGAGTCGAATCACCTAAGTGGACCTGGATAGTATTAGGCAATCATTGTCGATCCCACCGCCTTGTAATAGGAAATGGTTTAGACGTGCCTAAGTAGTACCCTATGCATTCCTTGGATTGTTAACTATTTTTTGACGTCAGGAGAAATGTGGTATATTTAATCTATGTTACGAAAAATTGCGGAGTTGGCGCAACGATATGGTCCAATGCATTTTCTACCACATTCTGAGATGTATTCACGATCGAGGTGATACCATTGAAAAAATGGTAGTCAATGGGTTACGAGTTGAGATTCTACTATAAGTATGGATCTGTGTAATTTATTTTATCGTCTAATAAAAAAGAAGGAATTTTTAAAATAATCGATAATTGTTATAAAATTAACAACGATGACGCAAAATATAGAGAAATATAATTTCATGTTTTTATTTAGTGAGATTCAGAATGGTTACAATATTGATATGAATTTTGAACCATATATAGAACACCGTAAGTAGCTGCGCAACTACTAGCTTAACCTGCTGCGAGGCTCAAGCTGATACGCAGCTGCACTGCAAGTCACTTACACACGTTACTAATTTATCGGTTATATCGTTGGGGTATATCCACTTAATATAATATTTTATAACACTACCCCTTGGATATCACCAACGAAAGTTTAAAATGAGAGATATATGATATATGATAGCCTCATTAAAACCTTTCTAGAAAATCCATTGGGACAAAACTTGATGAAATAAAAAAGAGTACATAATTTCTTGGAGGGTGTAACACATATTCGGCTTGTCTCGTTAAAACCTTTCCATAAAACCCCCTTGGTAAAAACCATGGTGAGGGAAAAAGATTACATAATGTTGATATATTTTCCCCCTCATTGCAAAGTCAAATATTTTTAATAACGCCTTCTTTACTGGTGGGCTTGTAACTTGAATATTGATGTTGGTATAGCTTTAGTGAAGAAATCTGCTAGATTCTCACCTGATCATATTTGTTCAATGTCAATAATTAATGAATTGACCTAGGGAGGAATATATTATTCTCTTTTAAATATTTGGCAAAATGCCCCGTTAAAACCTTACTAGGGAAAACCATGTGGGAAAAAACCTTAGTAAAGGAAAAAGAGTACAATGCACAAGTATCGTCTCCCCCTCATTGTAACACGCATTATTACAATAATTACATAATACATTTTCGAGCTCATAATTTATCATAAGTATTCAATATATATTTAGGTGACGGATCTGCTGGATTCTCGCCTGGACGGATTTGTTGAATACATCCTTGAATTTACTGTAGAAATCCATTGTTGAAAAATACTTAGGCATATCACGAACTGATCTTCGACTGTCGTTTAATCTTATGAATGATAATAGTCTCACATACTTGTGCTTCATGCACTTTATATTTTTCGGGAACCTTTTATGCTCCAGACACTTCTCGTTCTTCGAGAATTTAATATATTCATACGCTCTAAGTGCTTCAGGCACTTATCATGCTTTAGGCACCTGAGCTTTGAGCACATGTGTTCATGAAGAACATTCATATCAATACAATAATCATGACATTTATCTTGGTGAACTCCTTATCATAGTAAACTTTGTAAGAGTTTTCTAAAAGTAAAACCCGAACATCATTGTATCTACAACATGAGAATGGACGCCTCCCCATAATCAATTTTTTGGTTTGTGCATGAACTTATGTGATACAAGTCGGCTTATAGATTTAATAAAATTGTATGGCAATTTCATTATTTGTCGATATTTTCACCACTTTGTGATTTAGGATCCTTTTAATTTATTTGAAGATCCATAATGAAAGAAAATATATCAATCCCATTAACCGTCTCACGATTTCATATATTTTTGGTAGATAAATTATCTACATGGATTTATTCATTCATGTACCTTTGTCACTTCAGGGACCATTACAAATTTTAGAAGTAATGCATGTGCCAACATTAGTTGACTCAACCATTCATATCGTATACATGGATGTGCACAATCCATGATATTTATAATTTATCATTTACTCATGATTTTTCTTTTTTCGGTGTATGGTATATTTTAAATTGAGAGGTCAACCACGATTCATGGGTTAGTTAGACGTATTATGTTTTTACCACGCTTCATGCTTTGGCTAAATGCATTCGCTGACATATTTATTATATGTCATTCTAGAACAATAATCTATATTGGAGCGTCAATAGTATATTTATGGGATTTTACTATATTTTTTGTGTTCGTGTATGCATTTTTTATATTATTTACAATAGTTCACAAATGAATCACCTTTTAAACTTCAAGTTCTGATTCTCTAGTTCATGGATAGATATTAGATAATAAATTATATCTATATTACATAACACAACTTAGCAGATTTTCCCTATTTTCCCTCTTCCCCCATTTAGCTCAAAAATACCCTGTTTTGCTCCTTCAATTTCTTAGATTTCATTTTTCTTTTAAACATAAAACTTATCTCTTCACCCTCACATTCATCGGTAAAAAAACTAAAGGAAATCTCTTCATTTTCACACTCACCTTCCAACCAAGCCGCTCTCTTGCATAAGAAAATCGCCCTCACTCGGTAACCATTCTCCACCATCATCAACCCGACAAGCGACAAGGCTATGCCATCAACAACTAGAGAACCCAATTTAAGGTAAAAATAAAACTCTAATAAGTGAATTATTTTTAATCTAATTTTATGAGTTTTACAATATGAGAAGTAGTGTGTGCGGAGAATATCCTATGTGGGAAGGTCTAATTTTAGTCTTATACTGCATTTTTGGAATTGTTTTGCCGTAAATATCCATTTGTTTAGATTTTCTCACATTTTGGTTTGATCTTCTTCTTCTTCTTGATGAAAGAGGGTAAGAAATCCAATTATATTAGGGACCATTCTACACCATCATTCCATCAAAAATCAAAAAACCCAAATTGAGGCATTGAAACTCTTAAAAATTGATTTAGTTTTAACTTATTATCATATTCTTCAGAATTATTTGATTTTAGTATGATTTACTAATTTTTATACAAATTCGAAAATGGCCAATATTATGACCGTTGGAAGGCTTTTACCGAATGAGAAGTGATGCGCTAAAAATAACATTTTTCTGTTAGAGTGAAAAAATTGGTGTTATACACTTATACTTCATTTTTTGAATTATTTTGCAGTACAATATCCATTTGGGCAACTGCTGGAGATGGTTCAATAAAGAATTTATGGGTATATTTTTTAATATCTTAACTAAAGAATTTTTCGATGCATTAATTTAAGTTATATATATTTATATTTGAAGGTGGTCGGTTTCTTTATTAGGGTTATTTACGCCATTGGACCCTGTGTTATGAAGATGCATCTAAAAGAACACAACATTGATAGATGAAGGGGTGGAAGACATTAGAAAGATAGGGAATTCATCTCCCTCTTAGTAGATAATGTCTCTGTTCTCTTAGTCATCTCAATTAACCTCCAACTCAAAGCTTTAACCACTCTTAAAATTTGAAACTCTTGATTATTGGTTGAACAAGATTTATTTGGGTTAGGAAGGGTGTTTTGATGATGAATCTCTATATGGGTAAGATGGATTCTTGATGGATCGGTATGGATCTAAGAAATTGTAGGATGAATTTTTAAAATTTAGGTTTTTGATTCTTGGATTCAATGTGTTTTGGAAAGATTTGGGTGGTTAAATCTTCTTTGTAATGATGTGGAGAAAGATTTGATGTTTTTTCATGGTGATTGGGTAGTGTTTTGATGTTTGGGAAAGGTTTGGTGAAGCTTTAATGGAATTGGGAGAGGTTTGGAGAAGAAAGAGAGGCTTAAGGATTGTAAAATTCGTAATAGACTAACCTTCCTCTTCTTTATAATCTAAAAATTCAAAATTTTCTCTCTCCAGCGGCGTGGCCGGCATATCGGTGTGTTGTTCTTCGAAAAGACTCGCCTCGGCATAACCTGATTCAAAGACCTGTGGGCCCGTGTTTTTGTCTGATGAGCATACCAGTGCGGCAATTTTCGAAAATCCACCTCCCAGCATAAAACCCGACGCGTGAACCTATGGGCACCCCTTTTTGACCCGCCGGCTTACCGTTCATATGGTCGGCATACTGGTGGGCAGGTCAAAATGTGCCTAAAAAATTTGGTTTCCTCCCTAACACGACTTCTGTAATATCTGAACATCAAAAACACTAATACCTTTCTCAAATATGCAATATAACCTAAAAACAACTAAACTAAACATGAATTAAAAACATAAAAACATTAAAAAAAATTGCGGGTTGTCTCCCGTACAACACTTTTATTTAACGTGTTTTAAAGTTAGACGCGTTACCTCTATCAAGATTTGCGAATATAGCCTACCCAACAACGAGCAAGGCTATGAACGTCTACTAATCTCTGCTTAATGCCCTTCTTGGGCCTGATCTCTATCACCTTAGCTGAAATAACTTTAGTGACTACAAATGGTCCCATCCACGAGTGTTGGTAACTTCGTGGCCTATTCTCTGGTTTGTGGGCTTTCCATAGAACTTCATGGCCGACCGCAAACTCAATCTTTGGCTCAGTATCCACAGGTTTTTCGTGGATTTCCTCTTTAGGGACTTTGTGATGTGAAAGGCTGTCAATGATAGGAACGGTGGGATCTGACTTCCTTGGTTTCTTACCCTAGACATAGAATGTCTCAGATATATTTTTAGCATGAAGGGTAATGGTCCCTTCTTGGAAGTTGATTATGCTTTGTCTTGTGGCCATGAAGGGACTTCCAAGTATAATTGGAACCTGCTTATCTGCATCGAAATCAAGTATAACAAAGTCAGTAGGGATGGTGATATTACCTGATCAGACGTGTACGTCCTCCACTGTTCACCATGTCTTGGTAACTGAGTTGTCAGCAAACTGCAACTTCACTGGAGCTTTCTCTGATTTCTGAAGTCCAAGTCTATCGAACACGGACTTTGGCATAAGATTCACACTTGAACCCACATCACACATAGCTTTCACCTTGAGCATACCATTTATTTGAATAAGAAGATTAAAGCTTCGAGGGTCTTTGAGCTTCAATGGTACTCTTTCTCTATTCTTCTTGAGACTCTCACAGTCTCTTTCTTGGCTTCCACACTCGCTTCTTTCTCAGGAATAACTTGCGTAAAAACTTGTTGCGGTGTAAGCCCTTTCTTCGCGATCTCAAGCATTTGGGCATTGATATTTTCAGGAGTGTACGCCTCTACAAATGTCTTGAATTCTATGTCACCCTTTGGATTTATATCAGGATTAATTTGTGACATTGGTTGAACAACTGGTGGCGATTCCACCTTCTCTTCTTCTTCCTTTTCTTGCACAGCAGGTGCAACTTCTACTTTCTCTTTTGAAGCTTCTTCCTCTTTCTCTTTAGCTCTCTCAGCTTGTAACTCCATAACCGATCTAATCTCTTCTTGCATATCTTTCAGAAGTTGTATAAATTCGGATTTTTCTGAATCTTTATCCTCATCTTCAGAACAGTCAGAGTCCACAGGGCTAGACTTGGTTGGTTCTTCTTCAGTACTAGGAACTTCCACGGCACTTTCGGCAGCATGCGGTACTTCCTTATTTTCTTCAATATCAAGGCAAATAGCCTTGCAAGCTTTGAACCCAACATTGGCATCACCTCCTTCGATAGCCTTCAATTCTTTTGCTTCCATAATCTTAGTAAGAACTTTATTCATTTGTTCTACTTGTGTACCTAAAATTTTAATTGAAGCTTCTTGTTCTCTTAACTTCTCGTTCTGCTAATGCATATTAGTGGTCATAAGATCCATAAAAATCTTTATTTGTTGATCACCCACAGCTCCTTCTTGAGGATACTGTGGTAGAGCCTTCTTAGCTAAAGCATCGGGATATGCATCATTAACAGGTTGTTGTGGAGGAGCAGGTCGATTATAATTCTTATTTCGTTGATATGGAACTTGACCTCTTGGTTGGAGAGAGTTATTCTGGGGACGTGGTTGATAATGACCTGGATTAGCGGCCCCCTGTGGATTTGAATACTGCATACCTGGGTGGTTCCTATTCCCAAATTGATAATTTCCTCGGTTGGATATGAAATAAACAGATGCTGGATTTCCTTCGCACTCTTCACATGTATGATTTGTGATCCCACACTGTTGACAACCTTGTGCTTCTTGCACTACATTCGCTGCGGCTAAATTTTTCTGCATCTCAATCTTAATTTCTTTGATATGATTTTCTAATGCGGACAATTGAGCTGAGTGTGCCTGCATCTAATCGAAGTGTACCTTTGGCGTTTGTAATAGGAGCTTGTGAAAGTGGCCAACTCCTTTCTGTTTCAATAATGTTTTCCATACATTCGGCGGCTTCTGCAGGATTCATGGACACAAAATTTCCTTTCCCAAGATTATCTACCCTCGTTATACTTTCTCTATTGATTACTTGATAAAATATATCTAACTGTAAAAAATGGGGTGTAACCATGGAGTGGACATCTAGCTAACTTCTGTTGAAACCTTGTCCATGCGTCTCCTACTTCTTCTCCATTCTCTTGACAAAACTTTGCAAGCTCTCTTTGGTCTTTGAGTCTCATACTCTTCGGATAAAAACGGTTAAAGAATGCGGCTCGAAGCTCTGCCCATGTATTAATAGTACCTGGTGGTTGCCTATCTAGCCACTCACCAGCTTTACCTGTCAGGAATCATTAGATTTCATGAGTTCATCAATTAATATAGTTTAGTGGATCTTCCTAGTAAAGGTTGTTATTTTACCTGGACTAACAAGAGGAGAGGCGGAGAAAACATTAAAGAACAACTGGATCGTGGTCTCGCTTCGGTGTCTTGGAGTAAATATTTCCCTAATTTCTTAATTTAAGTTCCGCCGGCTATTAGATCCGATCACTCACCGTTTATTTTACCTAAGGACTCGTCTAGAGCAAAATTTGGAAAATACTTTATTTTTGAATCCCGATGGTTGGAGAACACCCAATGTAAGGAGGTTATTAGTAAAGTATGGCTCAATGGATGTAATGTGAATTCTATTCGAGACTTCTGTTCTAAAAGGGATGCCTTTTGCCTCGCTCTTACGGGGTGGATCAAAAAGACGTTTTGTAAACATAACAAACTCATCGAGAAATATCAAAGTGAGTTAATGCAAATAGAAAATGAGATCCCTACGAATGAAAGATGGGAAAGAGAAAAACTAATTTACAAAAAACTTGAGGACGCTTGGAAACAAGAGGAATTATTTTGGGCAGATAAAGCGCGGGACCAATGGATTAAGAAAGGTGACAAAAAATACTAGATAATTTTATGCTTCAACCTTATATCGAAGGAAATTCAATAGAATCTTGGCTTTAAAAAAAGAAAATAGTTCTTGGACGGAAGATAGCGCAAAAATTAATGAGATTATACGTGAATATTATATAAATCTGTTCAGGGATCCACGTGATACACTTTAGAATGATATATCTCAGAATATCATGTTTAAGGTTACTACACTTATGAACGGTGGTCTTACGAAATTACCAGATATCGATGAAGTCAGAATGCGGTATTAAGTATGTCTGGCTCTAAAGAACCGGGACCAGATGGATTAGTAAGTAACTTCTATCAAGAGTATTTGGATACACTTAAAGATGATATTTTCAAAATTGTCACCAATTTCTTTAAATTTAACATGCCCCTTAATAACCTTAATGATACCCTTATCACTCTCATTCCTAAAGGAGACTCTCAAGAAATTATTGTTGACTTCAGACTAATTGCTTGCATTAATTTTAGATATAAAATCATATCACATATTCTGTCCATTAGACTTCAACCGCTCATGGATGACATTATTTCTCCTACACAGTTGACATTTATTAAAGGTATGAGCATCCAATATAATATTCTCATTGCTCAAGAAGTTGTGTTTTATCTTAAGAATAAAAGGAAGTCGGATAAGAATGTGGCAGTAGTCAAAATTGATACGGATAAACGTACAATCAGGTTAACCGGAACTTTCTTATCAATACATTAATATGTCTTGGTTTTTTTGATAAATGGACGGATTGGATTTTCATTTGTATCTCTTCAGTTTCCTTTCAAGTCAAGGTTAATGGACAAAGACTCAATAAATCTATCTGACGCGGTATTTGACAAGGTGATCCTCTTTCACCGCTATTATTTTCTCTTCTCACTGAAGTTTAATCAGCATCATTAATCATCAATGTCAGGAAGGCAATATAGAAGGGTTATCGATTACCAGGAATTATCCAAAACTTACCCACCTGCTTTTTGCGGATGATGCCCTCTTTTTCATATATATTGATAATACGGAGATGGATAAAGGCCACGTGTGGCCCTCGATCTATACCCAAAGTGCACGAGCCGCCCCTGATCTTCAAAATTACCCTTTTACGCCCTCTATCTTCACCTTTTGTGACACCGTTAGCCCTTTTTTTCATTTTTCTGTTAGTTGACCGTTAGTCAATGCCATTTGGCGCCACGTCAGTGACACATCACCGCCAACTCAGCGCCAACTCAGCATGAGGTCTTCAGAGTTTCCACGTCATTTTTTTTAAATTTGTTTTTTTTAATTTTTTTTTTACTTTAATCTGCCTCCTTCCTAAACCCTTCTTCAACCTCCCTCACACCAAGCCGTTCTCTGCATTATCATTATCTATTCGAACCCAAAATAGCTCACTCCAACCGGGTCTCACACCAAGTCGCTCTCTGCACAAGGAAACCGCCGTCCCTCATGGTCCCTACTCTACCATCATCAACCGGCTTCGATACGCCATCAACAATTGAAAAACCCAAAATAATATTTTCAGATCAGAGCATATACATAACTAGGGTTTAGTGTTAGCTCAATAAGAATAAAACGACAAGAATGGCGTCATCCACACCCCACGTTGGAGGAAAGCTAATGCCGCATATGGATGAACAGAGTACCAAGGTGCTCAACCTAACGTTGCTGCAACGAATGGATCCCTTCATCGAAGAGATCTTAATCACAGCAGCTCACGTCACATTCTACGAGTTCAACATCGACCTTAATCAATGGGTACATAAATTAATTACTCAATTCCTTTCATTTTATATTTTGATTGAAAATTAATGAATGAAACTTAATTTGCATTCGTTCGATTTTTTCATATATCTATGTATCTGTGGAAATATGATGCTATATCTAGGTTAATTGCACCATTCATCCGAAATTAGCCAAATATTATTGTGTTTCATAATACACACATGTTGCATTAAAAAAAAGTTGCTCCATTTGTCCCTGCCAAGGGGCAGATTTGCAAATATAGTTCCCTAAGAAAAGTTACTGACTATACCCCTGTATATTTTAGCTATTTTGCATAACACTTGGACCAAAGGTTCACTTAAGCACTTAACCCTTTGTTATATGACAAACAATAGAAGTCCAACTAAGCTTAATAACACAAAATAATAAGATTGTGTTAATTTGGTTAAATCTATTACAACCATTTTCTTGATTTAACATATTTAGCTTTAATTTCCAGTGGTTTTGAAGATGTGTTTGATGTGGATATTGCACTATTGGTCCTTATTATAAGCAAAAATTGAGTTACAGGTCTCCTATGTAACAAACTTTGAGTTAATTGCACGATAGGTCCATATATATTTTGTTTGAGTTAACAGCATTATAACTCCCTCTAATTTTTACCAAGAAAAAGCCCTATATTAGATTTTATGAGATAATTACACTATTGGTCCTTATATTAAGCAAAAATTGCAATATAGGCATCTATACTAGTTTTTTGAGTTAATTGCACTGTAAGTCCTTATATAATTTTTTCTGAGTTAAGGCATATCACTCTATTAGTGTAATTTCTTTTAAAGGGGTCAAAGTATAATTTTTTTCAAGCACTGAACGAAGAACTTTCTGCTACTGCCGTGAACGCTCAAATGGATCCTTCCGAGGTAAATGATTTTTAGTTAATTGCACTATAGGTCCTTCAAGGGTATAATCGCAAACAATCTTTGACTAATTCTCAGGTTTTAGAAGAGCTATCTCCTTCCGTTGTGTTAGCCGAGAAGCTCGGTAGGGTTATCCGTTCAAGTAGTGGCCGGAGGAAAAGGGATTCAGTCCATGAAGTGGACCTAGATAATTTTGCCCTATTGATTATTATCTGCCTTATTGTAACCTCGGACAAGCTTTAGCTCTTATGTAATTTCAATTATTGAATTCATGTATATTGTTGTCACCACATTGTCGGTTTTTCAGCTGTAGATGAATTATTTATTGAGTTCCTGTATATTATTCTCATATTTACAATCATTTTCACCTACTTATTGTACAACAATTAAATGAGATTATTTTCATCTATGCAATCGTACTTCAATTAATTGAGATTACTACAACAATAGAAGAAATTTAAACACACCATTTATTAAAGTTTCAAGAAAAATATCATCTCATCAACCATATAAACCCACTCAATTTCTATTTAATAAGGCATATGATATAAAGAACTAGTTTGTAGCTTTCTTTTTTTTAAATATAACATTAAAGTTTCCAAGCATATGAAACTGTCAAGACTGGTGAATTCATTAGCAACTACTAAAGACAGTAAAAGTAACTACTAATCCTACTTGTTCAAAAAAAAAACAATTACAAAGATCTGGTAAAAGCAAAAAAACATCTTCTTAAGCTGTGACTTCCTTTTTAAGCTTTGCAAGCTCCTGTCTAACAACTCCAGCGCTCTCTGCAATGTCAAAACAACACAACATTTAGCAAAATGAATTCAACAAATAATACATGATAACTCAAAATATTCCTCTGATCATTCATACCTTGATTTTTGCCAACATGATCTTGAATCGATCAAAGTCACTGAGAGAAGCTCTTTTCTTCTGCACAATCAATTTTCTTCCCCATGAACTTTTTCCCACTTGTTCTTGACATCTGAAAAAATATATTAAGATTTTTAACTTCTTTTTATTTGTATTTAGAAAATAGTAGAGAGAATAGAATAAAATTTATACTCACCACCAGCTTCCATAGCAGCAATTAGGGTCTTCTTATTTGGCATCACTTCAACTTTGTGCAGTGAAATCATTCTAAGAGAAGGAGATGACTGTTATCTAGTCCATCAAGGTGAAATTCAACGCCATTTAGGTTCAAGAAAAACACAGAACAAATCAATCTGCAATTCACTCGGTTCAGAAAGCTAGTATGCAAAGGGAGAAGCATCTCTGGACAATGAAGAAGAACCATGTTTAAGCACACAAAGAAGAACCATGTTTAAAAATACGAAAAACGGTAGAAAGATTAAACTTTCAATCACTTGCAAAACACACAAAGAAAGGTAAACAGTACATTTACCTGATTATCCTTACTAAGAAGAGTTGCGTTTTCCATTAATTTCAGAATAATTAGTATATATATATATATAATCAAAAGCTTTGCAATTTAATAAATGTTGAGGTGACCTACATTGTAAAGCACGACACACACGAATATGTTTAAGGATATACGAAAGAAATTCATGATTGTACCCAATTGCTACAACCCATGATTAAATTTATTTATTTACCTTATTTTGGGTTCTTCAATTGTTGAATGTTGATGGCGTATCCAAGCCGGGTAATGATGGCGGAGAAGGGACCATATGTGGCGGCGGTTTCCTTGTGCAGCGAGCGGCTTGGTTTGAGGCCTGTTGGAGTGCCTATTTTTGGTTCGATTGATGATGATGGTGCAGGGAGCGGCTTGGTGTGAGGGCGGTTTGAACTTTAATTTGGGTTCAATTGATGATGGTGGAGCAAGAAAGAAGAAGGAGGCGTATTAAAAAAAAATTAAAAAAAAAGTTTTAAAAAAATGACATGGAAATGAGGTTGACAACATGCATACGTGGAGCGGACGTGGCGGTGATGTGTCACTGACGTGGCGCCAAATGGCATTGACTAACGGTCAACTAACAGAAAAATGAAAAAAGGGCTAACGGTATCACAAAAGGTGAAGATAGAGGGCGTAAAAGGGTAATTTTGAAGATCAGGGGCGGCCCGTGCACTTTGGGTATAGATCGAGGGCCACACGTGGCCTTTACCCTACGGAGATTAATGCGTTTAAAGATACTCTATCAATATTCTGCCAAGCATCGGTCCAAAAGATTAATTTCCAGAAATTGTCTATTCACTTCTAGTAAAGGTACACCAGACCATATTTTTGACGAGGTGGCTCTTTCTCTTTACATTAGTAATACTTCTTCTCTCGACAAATATCTTGGAATTCTGTTCTCCCTCAAACGAGCGAAATCAGAGAACCTCAATTATATTAAAGATCGGTTGTTGTCTAAATTTGTGAGTAAGATTGCTAACTTAATATCGGATGGGGGCAAAGAAGTTCTAATTAAAGCGGTTCTTCAAGCTATCCCTAATTATGCTATGTCCATCTTTGAATTTCCCGAATATCTTTGCAAAAAACTGTCTGGTATTATCACTAATTTCTGGTGCAAACACTAAAAAAAAGAATTCACTGGTTAAGTTAGAAAAAAATTGCCAGAGCCAAGTCAGTTGGTGGAATCGGTTTTCGAGACTTTCAGAAAATGAATATTGCTCTTCTCGGCAAACAAGCATGGAGAATTATAAATAAACCAGATTTTTTAGTCTTGAGAGTTCTCAAAGGTATATACTCCCCTAATAGCAACCTCCTTGATTCAAACTTAGCTAAAAAAGATCATGATGTTGGGCTAGCTTATTTAAAGGCGTTCAATTCCTGGAGCAAGATTTACGATAACGAATATGTAATGGCCTTAAAACCAACATCTGGAAACACAACTGGGTCGGGAATAATATTTGTGCTTGATAAACCGATTGATTGCGAATATAATCGGGTGGCTCGCCTGTTCAATGATGATATGACTTCATGGAATATAGAACGTCTAAAGCAACTTTTTCCACCCAATGTTATAAGTGAGATTACTAAGATTCCTATTCTGCTCTTAAATGAAGAAGATAAGCTTATATGGCCATCAACCAAAGATGTCATTTACTCTACAAAGTCATTTTATCATAAGCTTATTGATCTGGATATCCAAAAAGAAGCACAATCTTCAAAACAAGGCGAAATTAGTAATGGTCAAATATGGAATATTATATGAAGGTTGAATGTTCCGACAAAATTTAGGGCTTTTGGGTGGAAAAATTGTAATAAATAGATTCCCACTAAGAGGAACCTTATGATTAGAAAATGCTCCAGTAATGATCAATGTGAATGGTGTGAATCGGGAACTGAAGATATTGAACATATGTTTCTTGATTTTCCCTTATGTATGGCGGTATTGGCTAACTCTATAATGCAAGTCAATATTTTAAACATAACGATATTAACTTTGGAAATTGGTTCAAATAAACTATTGAAACTTACTCAAATAATGGTTGGGATCGAAAGACGTCACGACTTATATTCTTCTTACATGTTGGAACATTTGGAAGGTCAGAATGAACAGTTTCCATGAAAGCAAACCATGGATTATTAAGAAAATCATTCGTAATATTCATTCTATTATGAGGAACTTGTTTGAAGACAAGGAGACCATGGATACTCAAAAAGCTTACAAGTCAAAGCTAAATATAAGGATAATTTAGATAATCCTCTCCTGACAGATGATTCTGAATCAGTTTGGATATGCGATGTTTTATTTACCAAAGAGTGGAAACCTGCTGGTATTGCATCCATTGATATCAATAAAGGACGGCAACATTGCACAGAAAGTTACATCTAGATGTTTGCTGAAAAGTTCCCTGGAAGGCGAATGTTGGGCAGTCTTACTTTCCATGAGAAAGGCTACTTCTCTTAATTACCGGGGTATGTCATTTTACTTCGACAACCTTGAATTGGTTCAAGGTATCCTGATGTACAATTCTTCGTTGGTAAATTTACCCTTTCATTGCTGAAATGAAGAACTGGTTTTGTAAGTTTCCTTCTTGGAAGGTCATCTTCATTAACTGGAGCTTCAAATGGCATGGCAGATGCTTTGGCGAAGTGTACATATCGCGACATTAATCTATTGAGTTCGAATGATCATACTCTTCTTGGATTGTTTGGTTTTCTAAATCTTATGTGTAATTAATCTTTTCACCTGTTAATAAAAACCGCCGCATTAAAATATTAGAGCCGAAATTCTCTAACAAATGTTTTTCTGAAATATTAATCCATATAAATACTAAACAAATTATTATATGATACAGAATTAACCATATTACGTGAGTCAAATTAATCATATTATTTGGAGTCCAAGTTAATCCAAATATGATTTGTTGTAGTAATCATGAGCAAGGGAAAAAAACTATACTTGTCCATATGATATCTAACTTGTATCAAACCTTGTATATATACTTTACTTATATTTTTTTAACTTAGTTTGAATAAAATATATTTGAATCTTTATTTATAGCATAGAAAAAATAACGTGACTCATTATAAAAAGCTGCAAGATTAGAGTCTAAATAAAGTAGATTGTCCAAACGTTAGATTATGAAATGCCTGTTTCTAAAATGTCAGAACCAGATTTTATTAATTTTAAAAGATGGATTAATTTTATCAGGTTTGGCCTGAATGAATCTGAGTTTAAATTGAAAGGTTTTGGAGAACTAATCTTTTATATAGTTTGGTTTATTTGAAATGATAGAAATGAAAGTATTTTCAAAGGTGTTGCACCTGACCCTATAAAAACATTACAGGAGGCTCTTAATGCCTATGATGAAATTTATCTTTCTACAAGATTAATTTTTTAGGCTAAGAACAGAAATAAAAATGATGGTATTCAAGGTTATAATCCAGAAACTTATTGCAACTATAATGTAATTCAGGCTAATAACCTGAGAAATGACAGGAATGGGAGTTGGACTCCACCCTTACCTGGAAATTATAAAATAAATTGTGATGCTTCATTTAACAATTCAACTAATCAACCAACATTTGCTTGCATTGCTAGGGATTCAACAAGAAACATGATTGATGGTTTTCCGCAAAGGATGGTGATTAGCTCTGCACTTGAAGCTGAAGCTAGAGGATTGATTGGAGCATGTGATCTTGCTTCAAAGTTTCCAAAAAGATCTGTGGAGATAGAGAATGACTGCTGCAATTTAATTAACCAAACTAGAAAAGGAGTAAAAAAAGTTGTAATATTAATGTGTTGGTTAAAAATATTGTTAGATGTAAATTTTTGTATGAACTTAAAATCTCATATGCTAGGAGATCAAAAAACCGTTGTGCTAACTGGGTGGCTAAACAAAAGCTTAAAGGCTCTTTGTTTAGCCTTTGGAACTTAGTACCTCCTCCTCAATTAGCTAGTTTACTTGCTTGTGATTTTCATCTAATAGGGATTGTTGATTTGTACTTTTGAAGTTTGGTAATATATGCTTCTTTTGACTAAAAAGAAAAAAGAAATGCCCGTTTAGAAGTGTTGTTTTTTTAAAAACACTTAAAAGTGTTTCTAGCATTTTAAGAATTTATTTAATTTTGACAAACACTTTTATGAGAAGCACCAAATATGTGCTTCTAAAAAAAGCACTTACATAATATTAGATTTTAAAATTATTTTTTATAATTTTTAAATTTTTTTTATTTTATTCGAAAAACATTTTTACTCTAAAATAAACATTTCCAAACGGACTCTAAGCATATCGAAGGTGTCAATGTTATCCAGTAAAGATTGTAAAAAGAAAATTTATCCACTAACAACTCACATATCACTAAAGATTGGAACAAAAAAGCTTTTCATGAAGATTTATGTTTACTTTTTTTTTGTCAAAGAAGAAAAACAGATCTACCTCTTACCACTTCTAATACCTAGTCTAGATAAAGTATCAAAAAAGAACAACTTACTTGCAAGGACACCCCAAGATGTCAAAATTAAGTCTAACCGACATAGCAAAAAGATATGTCACTCCATTAAACACTCTGTTTATGTGCCTTACTTTTCAATCACATAACCGTTTCATCGATCTCCAGGTTTCATTGAACATTGGACAGATTCTCTAATTTATTTAAGATTGGAACAAAAATAATTGTTCGCTAAGGATTTACTTGAAAAATAAATAAGTCATGTCCTTTTTTTCTTTTTTATAATAACCGTATCATAAATTTAGCATAACAAACATCAAACAAATTAATTTACTAAAAGGATTTTAATATATAAAATTAATTCAATATAATCAAACATATATTATCTGATTTCAAAAAAAAAATATAGAGATTCGTGCAGATAACGTGTTATAACATTAACGACATAACTCGAAATATAGAGAAATATAATCTCGTATTATTATTTAGTGAGATTCAGAATGGTGGCAATATGATATAATTTTGAACTATATATTGAAAATCATAAGTAGTTGCGCAACTACTAGTTTAAGCTGCTGTGTGACTCAAGTTGTTGTGCAGCTGCCTTACAAGTTACTTATATACGTTATTACTTTATCAAATATATTGTTAATATATCTACTTGATATAATATGTTATAACAATAACAATAATAATAATGTGACATTATACTATATAAGATGCAGATTTTAAGTATATCAAATGATATCATAAAATAAACATACATCAATATTTACGTACTTAATCGAATACAATTGACGTGAAACTTGAAACATCATCCGACCTTAGCTCAGTTGGTAGAGCGGAGGACTGTAGTTTGTTGCTGATATCCTTAGGTCACTGGTTCGAATCCGGTAGGTCGGATTTTTTTTTTTAAATTTGTTAAAACTCGTAGATTTCATGCTTTTTCTCTACTTACACGACTCCTAGCTCATTTTAGCATCTTCATCTTAACGTGCACCTCAAGATCTCACAACAGTTTCTCAGCGCTCCGCCCAATGGTTCATCAATAATATCTATTTCTGTGAATATTTTTGCAATTATTTGATTTATTATTCTTAATTTAGTGATAAATATTCAGGCGAATACATTGCGATTGTACCTTACTTGCATTCGAAACACTCTCGAAGCTGCCATGTGCTTACAGGTAAAACTTAGTCCATTTCTAGTCTTGAAAGTTACCTAGGTTAATGTAAACGAAGACGAATTGGAAAGATTTATATTACTTGAAATTTGAAAATAATGTAGATGCTTGAATCAAACTGGTATTGATTCTGGATTAAGGGAGAAAAATGAGATATGTAGTTGTTCAAATTGTCGTATATAATTAGATCAGCTTACTCATTGTTCATTGAGTTGACTTTGTGTTTGTTAATTTCAGAATTTCCCTTGTCAAGAAGTTGAAAGGCATAATAAACCAGAAGTCGAATTAAAGTATGTTCTTGTGATCTTCAATGGTTAACTTTTCAGTTTCAATTTTATCTTCAATAATCTAATCTCTCTTTTTCTGAATTCCAGAACAAGCTCAGAACTCTTGCTTAATCCTGTAAGACTCTTTAATTCACATCTATCTCTTTCGAAATTTAATCATAAAAATGAAAGTTGTGAGCTTCAATATTGCGATAAAATTTACTTTGTACTAATACTATTTCAGGTTTTGATATGCCGAAATGAGGCAGAAAAATGCTTGATAGAAACTTCAATTAATTCACTACGCATAAGCCTCAAGGTAAGATGATAACATATAGTGCTTAATAGAAAAATAACCTCTTATATCTTAACCTATTTGTTACTCTAAATTTTCATAGGTAAAGCAAGCAGATGAACTTGAGAACATACTTACAAAGAAATTTCTTAGATTTTTGTCAATGAGAGCTGAAGCATTTCAAGTATTGAGAAGAAAACCAGTACAGGTATCTCTGTTTGATAGGGTGTATTTAAGTAACTTTGGAACATTGAGGACTAAACTGAAACACTGAGTGAACTTATAAATGTGTGTTAACAAATACATGCTTGGGATCCCGAAATTTATGCAAATTAATTTTCTTGTCTTGCCTTTAACAAGTTATAATATCTCGACTCATCTGATGACTAAAATATCTTAATTACCATTTATTATTTTGTTGGATAAAGTATGAGTTGTACATTTCGTAATTAAATTATTTTCAGGGTTATGACATTAGTTTTCTGATAACTAATTACCATTGCGAGGAGATGCAGAAGCAAAAGCTTATAGACTTTATAGTTCAATTTATGGAGGTAATGTTTCTAATTTGAATTGACCTTTTTGCTCATAGTCTGAAATATAAGGGAATTTGGAATTAAATATTGTTAATTGTTTTGATCAAAATGCAGGATATCAATAAAGAAATTAGCGAACTGAAAATGTCTGTAAACACAAGAGGAAGAATTGTTGCTACAGAGTTTCTGAAACAATTCATCTGATATGTAAACTTTTTTTTTTTTTTGTTCCAAGATATGTGAACAATTATGTAAAATGTTGGGTCTTTAAGAGTTGTGAATGATTTAGATGACATTCCTAGCCCGAAATTCCCAAGCTTGGTTAAAAAAAACTCCACTGGATTTGAATGCTTGTTTGGCTTCTTAAAAAAGTAATTATTGTCTACCTAACAAATGCTATGTTTGTTAAATTTGAGTAATTTTGTAAAGGTTATTTTGGACAACAATTGCTAAGTGAAGTTTCTAACATAGTCACTATTTACCATGATTGTACCACTTGTGCTTGTCTCTGTGAAGTTCATGTATACATAAATCTTTCATCTAACAAAACTAATTTTCTTGAAAGATGATCACCATGATGCTCTAAAGTCATCTGCTTAATCTTATTAAAGAATTGATTTATATCAAATCTTTTTTAACACATGTTCAAATACAAAACGATGTGATTTAAAAAAAAAAAAAAACAATAACAATATTTAAGAACTCCTAGACACCACTACCAATGTAATTACCAAACTAGAACATGATAAGATTTTGAATGATTTGCAAAAACATTTGGCACAATATGACCACACTAATAATTCATAATCTAGTCTCGAACTTCAAGACACTCCTTTGTAGAGACTTCTTTTTTAAGTGCATGCTATTGTGTTTCCTATATTCGAGTTATGCCAAGAATAAAAGAGCAAAAGCCTTTATATTCTCTCTTTAATGTTTTGTAATGTTTTTTTTATTATTGTAAAGGGTGTAATGTTTTAGTAAGGTGTCATTTAGGTTATAGTCCATGATGTTGGCCAAAGTTGTAACGTTTTGACAGTTTTGGGTTTATTAATAAAAAGTTTGATTTGCTGATAAAAATAAAAAAAATAGCAAAAGCCAAACTTATTTTAACTCAATATTACCATAAAGGAATATTGGAAAGACTTGCATGCTCATATGCTCCAAAATAGTTGTTCATACTAGAGTTAGTTAAACGTTTTTAACTACAGATTTTATCCCTTTTGCCTTTTGGTAACAATAATGACATCCTTTTAACCCAAAAAAGAAACTTCATGTTATAAGAAATAGGTATATATACATATACACCCATATGTTTAAAAATAGCAAACATACCATTTTGTTATACACTGACTTTGCAATACTTCTCTTCAAACTCCAACTCCAAATGGGGATACATTTAAATTTTTTAGAATAACACAATGATATATTTGGCTAAACCAATAAAACCCTAAAGTGAGATAAAATTGCAAATTTCAACTTATCTCAACATTATTTTTTGTCAACTTCTCAACAAAACATTCACAAAATCGTAATTTCATACCACCTTACTATAATTACTATACTATTGAAACACCATAATAACTTTCCCACCAAAACAAATATAAAGAAATAGAAACAGAACAAGAGTAAATTACATATTCCCAAAGAAAATAATACAACAAAACCTACCTACACATTTTCGACAAAAAAATAAAATAACTTTCATTTACATCACACAATTCAAAATGAAAAAGACAAAAAAAAACATGATCAACTACACATTTAACTTGTTTAATGTGCCTTGGTCTTATCAATTTTAACATAGGGCAAAAATCCCAAACAATGCTGAATTTTCGGGTCCCACCCTCTTTGCTGAGCTCTACAATACATCAAAAATGTATTGGCATAATACGAGTTGAAACACATAAACACGTGCCATAAAGCATGACCTTGAGGATTCAAATACCACTGTGAAATATTTTTGCATAACAATCTATCGAAAAGCCAGCATAAACTCCCAACTAGTAAGGTAATTAAGTATAACTTAGCTACTCTTTTAGCTAATTTATCTTCTGTGATTATGTAATACTTGTACATTCGTGGTAAACAAAGAAGACAAAGTAATGCATAATGAAGCTTAAAAGCTATCTCGAAACGAAGCTGTGAATGTACAAGAGCAAATAATGCACCATAGATGAATAAAAAAGTAGGCATTGTACTTCTGTAATGCCAATCTGGTGAATATAATATGTAGATATAAAGAAGCATTTCCCATACCATTGGTGTTTCATCACCTTGTTGTTGCCTAAAAAAAATTAAAAAATATTAAAATGTAAATAAAATGAATGAAAATAAGATCTTACATTTGACGTAATGTGGCATGATATATCATGCTCCCTATAGCAAGAATTATGTTTGATAGATGAAGAACAGTAAATCTTTTCTCGAAACGTTGTCTTAAAGCATTTATTAAACCGATTATAGGTAATATAATACCAGGGATATTAGAGATGGTGTTGAAAAATTCAGCTATATACGAGGTATATACGTAATTTAGCTCACACCACTCATTTGTAGAAGTAACTGGACCCCAAAAGCTTGTTATTTCACTTGCCATTGATTTAATACCTCTTCAGAAACAACACTTGTTTCTAAACACCTGCAAATAAATAAATAAATAAAAAATCAGTACCCATCATAATCTTAAACAATTAAATCAACCCAAAAATGAAAAGCTCACGCATTTCCAAGTATATAAGAGATATTAGAAACTAGTTAATACCCTTCTCATTCTCAATGATAATTTTTGTTCGGGGGCTTAAATCAGTTACATAACTACTAATTAACTGACCTTTGTATAGTAGAATCAAACAATTGGAAATTAAGGTCATCATTGTAACTATTATACATGAAGAATACAAAGTATTTAAGGATAAAAAATACAACCATAACAAAACCCTAAAAACAAAACCCAAAACTTAAATTTTACAATACAGTTTTATCAAGTATTGCAACAATGGAGACTCAAACGTGGATGAATTAGCCTAAAGTGATGGTTACTTTGTTATATATTTTCAAACAATAATTATGAAATTTCGCTACCCGAAAAAATAGAAATAGCGAAATTAAGCAAATAATTGAATAGGGCAAGTAGTAGAACATCATAAGCAGATCCAATTACCTGTAAATAGTTTTAGAAAAACCATACACTGTAAAAGTCAATAGGTATGTCCGAATAAAAAAAGGATTATGTATGTATGCATAGAGAGAGAAAGTGGGAAAGAGAAGCGAGTAACCTTTTCTTAATCAGATCTTACGCCGCCCCAATTCCACTCGCAAAGCCTATATATGTGTATAATTTTGGCTGTGTACATTCAGATTAGTATGTTGCAATTGGAATCTTTTAATTTGATGACTAGCGCGTGATGATACGTGTAAATTAATTTCTCAAGACTAATTCCCAACGAGCATCATTTATTCCCTCAATTTTATATATAATGTTGTTGTTTTTTTTTTTTTTTCAAACGTACTAGTAACAAAATCCAAAAGATGATTAATCTATCCCTAGTCGCGTAAACCAACTCTAACTCTGTAGGGTTCAGATGATCCGGTGCCGATTGCCTAGCTAAACGCGCAGCACGGTCAGCCAGCCCATTCCATCTACGCGGAAGATGTTTGAAGAAAAGCGCTACATGCTCTCCAACCATCCTGTTGATCCGCGTAATGAAAGGGCGGACTTTCCACCAAGCAGCTGGCAACGACTTAAGTCCTTGAACAAAGTCAAGGTTGTCTGAACAGATTACAGTTTTGGATCCTGGGTGACCCATACTTAGCCGAGATGCTTCAAGAACCGCCACAGCTTCCCCTTCCGCTGCTGAATCTGTCCAGATTGGTTTTGAGAAAGTAACACGTTGACCTGTAAGTGTATTCCGTTGTACTATTCCGATACCACTTGGTACATTAGGTGAAACAAATGATGCATCACAAGTATACACAAAGTTGGCATCATTTAGATCATGATCATTGATAGGGTTAACCGCCGGTGACCTGGTAGTAGGAGGTGCAGGTGCTGGTGGGGAGTCCCAACCGGCTCCAAAAAGGTCCGCCATACCTGCATAGATTGAGAAGACAATCTGTTGTGGTTGAATATGAACTTGTTCGTGAAGCATTTTCATTTTGGGCTTCCAAATGTTCCAAAGTGTCAGTTGAAGACCTGCAATTAAAATGTTTTCTTCCCAAATAGTATTATCCATCAAGTCGCATGTTTTAGAAAACCAGTCTCCAATAGAGTCAAGATCATCCTCCGGTATCCTTACCTGCAGGGCAATACCTGCCCAGACCTGTTTTGCAAAGTTACAAGAAAAAAGCATATGTACCACCGTATATGTCAAGTTTTCACACCAAATACAATGTTTGTTGTCACTGCAATGCCTTCTATAAAGGTTCTGTTTAGTAGGTAGCAAGTTTCGACATGCTTTCCAGTTAAAAGATCGCACTTTGTTGGGAACATTAAATTTGTTTATTAATCTCAAAAAAAAAATCTTTATTAAAATAATATTTATTTTTCATTTTTTCTGACCAATATAGCTCTTGTTTCATTTAGATTTTAAACCAAATCGGAATCATTCAGCCTCAGAAATTTTATTCACCATTCAACACTTATTACTTGAAAAACAAACACCTCCTTAATAATTACTCTTAAAAATATAATAATTAATATTAACTATATTTTCTAATATGTATGAAAATTTAAATAAATATTATTTATGGAACAAAAGGAGTAATACGCACCCTAACCCAAATCTACTTCTCAATCTTCTAGTTAGGCTATGTGTTCAATATCCATATAAAACAACATACATAATTATAACACAAACAAAAGCTAAACAACCTATCTTATCCCCACTTTGACTTGCATGTGTTGAAACATCCTTCATTAAAAACCAATATTATTGGTCGTAGCTTTCCGTCTCCATTTTCTAGTTAGGTTATTAGTAATTGTGTTCAATGTACGAGGAATATGATGAAATCCAATCTTAGGATCAGATTACATCTCTTAAGGAATCTTGAGCCTAATTGGTGTAATTGTCAATCTAGACTAAGAAAAAATATTGAATACCTTGAATACATTCACGGTTTTCCGATTAAATCATTTTACTCCTATCATAATATTTACTACCAAACACATGGATGCTGATAGGTTCGGTAGCGTTCTGTCGAGTGCAATGATTATGACCAGCTTATAACAATATAGCCAAAAGAATGTCTCCCAACAGTCGAGGAGAGCATTATCGAAGGCCCGAGTCCAAAGAGTTTTGAGTAGTTTTGTTGTTCATTCGAGTCCTTGGTTACTCAAGCACTCCCTTGGAGAATACGACAAAAATCCATGCAGGTGTACTAGCCTTTACAAATCTGCAATACCCATGCCATTAGTTTAATAAGGTATCACTTCTCTACTATTGTTCATATTTACAGTCGCATTTAGTTCATAAGCATTATCCTCGATCTTTTGCCCCACAACTAACTTATTAGTCGGAGTGCCACCCGTGGTCTTGACCTTACTAAGAGATAGATTAATGTCTGGATAACATCAAAAGAAGTTTCAAAGTTCCATCATCTGTGTGTTTGTATCAGTCAGGTGCAAAAACCAGATCAGGACAAGATTTACCAAGATAAGAAAAAATTGAATCACTACCGCGACTTCACTTTAGTGGCGAAGTGATCATCCGACAGGGGGGTTTGAATACAGATCTAGGTAATACCCGTGTAATGTCCGTTATTGACCGACAGGCTTAACTAGTTACATAGCCAAAGAGGTAAAATCATATCATCCGAAGAGCCATATTCGACCATACAGGTGTTTATGATACTTTAGGATAGCTTCTAGGTCCACCCAACAGGGGGCTAGGAGATATTAGAGTCCCGACTAATATTATAATTCCAATTCCGCCCTAAAACATAGCATAGATTATATTGATTAAGTGGATTCCTTTGCGAGACTCAAGTATCTTTCTTATATGAAGTCAGTCGTTTATTTGCTTTATTTCCTTTCTGTTTATTTAATTTTATTCTTTACTTTATTTGCAATTTTAACTTACAAAAACCAAACAAAAATTCTTAGCTTTTATTTTCTGTTTAGCAATTATCTCTACTACTTGATTAATATTTGGGTTGAACCTAATCCGTCCCTGAGAACGAAGTTGATTATCATATATTACTTGGGACAACCGTACACTTGCGGTTAAGTGGTTCCTTTATTTTTGCACTTAATTTTATAACACCCTAGGACCCACCAAGTTTTTGGCGCCGCTGCCGGGGACGGTAGCGTGTGACCCCGGTGTTAATCTTTTAGTAGTTTAATTGTTAGTTTAGTTTTAGTTTTATTTTTCAGTTTTACGCTTTGGGTTGTCTTTCTTTCTCAGGTTTACAGGTTTTGGTTTATGCATGAAGATATCATGATTCTTGCAAATCCCGAAAACCTAGTTCGCGAAGCAAACAGAAGAAAGAGAAACGCTAAAGCAAAAGAATTAGAAGAGCAATTAGCAAGAGAGATGGCTGAAGACCCAGTTGACAATCGACAACGCGGCCCTCCAGCTGCTCCTATTGCTCAAAACAATGATCCGTGGTTCATCAATGGCTCTGAAGACGCTCCGTTTCGAGCTCCTGCCCTCGGAATTGGCCCAGCAAATATTAATGTTGAGAGATTCAGACCCGATCATGGTATGTTATCTCAGTTTCAGAGTTATGGCAATTTCCGAGGAGCACCTGGCGAAGATCCAATCCGTGTTGTACAGAAGTTCATGCAAATTTGCGATTCTTATGTTACGCAAGGAGTAACTAAAGAGCAAATGTATTTTGCTAATTTTAGATACTTCGTTATTGATGGAGCAAGTGAGTGGCATGATTCTCAAGAACCCGGAACAATTACAACATGGGACGCATTACAAACTGCGTTCTTCGATAGATACTACCCAACAAATATGAGATTAGATGCGCAAGTTGAAATCACTTCATTCAAACAAGATGAAGACGCGACTTTGGGTAGAAGTTGGAAGAGATTTCAGATTTTCTTAAGAAGAGTCCCTGATCATGGCCTCACAGAAGTTCAACAGATGAAGATATTTTACCGAGGACTTGATGGCCCTTCAAGAAAGGATCTAGTCTTGCTTTGTGGTGGTGCATTTTCACGAGTACAACCAGCCCATGCAAAGATTATTTTGAATATACCGTGAGAACACCTGTCCGAGGTGGAAATATTGCATTGATTGAAGAAAAATTCACCGCCATGGAAACAAAACTCGAACAACAACTGAAACAGCTTGCTCTAGCTGTTACAAAAAGTGTTACTGGTAGAAGAGCAGATGTTAATGTTACACAAGAAGTTTATGGATGTTCTAACTGTGGTACACAAGATCATGATTGGGAGACCTGTCAAAATAATCCAGAATCCGTAATGTTCGTGTCTAACCGAGGAAACTATAACTCAAATGGTCAAGGTTATCAACCGAATAGAAACCATCCGGGTTTCCTATATTCGAATCCAAATGGGGCTGCTAATCCACAACATGCGTATCGACCACGTCCCCAAGGTAACAACTTTCAACCAAGACCTCATAACAACTATCAAGGTGGACAAGCATACGGAAATCAAGCTCAGAGACAACCTGCTCAAGATGCTTATACCGAATCCATGAACCAGAAAGCTTTACCTGCTCAACCTCAAGAAGGAACATTAGATGTTCAGCAAACCTTGACAACGCTAATCAACATTCAACAATCTACCGCTGCAGCACTTAAATTAATGGAAACTCAGATGGCTCAGATAAATAAGCAATTAAATCAACGTCAGCAAGGACAACTACCGAGTGACACTGAAGAACCTAAGCAAAGAGAAGATTGTAATGCAGTGACACTTCGAAGTGGTAAGAAGCTCGCTCCACCTCCTTTTCCCGTAATGAAAGAAAAAGAAACAACTGTGAAAGAGAAACCGACAAAAGAGGTGGAAGAAAAAGAAGATGACCCTGAAGTAGTGGAAGTGGAGAAGATTCCGGAGAAGCCAAAATCCAAAGATGTTACAGAAACCCGTCCTCCTCCACCTTTTCCCTCAAGAGTTCAGAAGAGAGGAGACATGGCCGAGTATCAGAAGTTCTTGAATATGATACGTGGTCTCAATATTAATGTTCCGTTCTTAGATGATATACGCGATGTTCTGAAATACGTTAAATTTCTGAAAAGAGCCATTACCAACAAGAGACCATACCGTGAGAATGAGATGATAGGATTGCCCGAAGAATGCAGCGCTATATGCCAAAGTAAGTTGCCACCTAAACTACTTGATCCTGGGAGTTTCACGATTCCTATTTCTATTGGTAATGAGTGGCAAGGAAAAGCTTTGTGTGACTTGGGCGCGAGTATCAATTTGATGCCCAAGTCAATTTTCGAAAAATTGAAGATAGGAAACGCTAGACCAACTTCCATGATCCTACAAATGGCTGATAGATCCCTCGCTCATCCAGAGGGACGAATCGAAGATGTCCTCGTCAAGGCAGGTACGTTAATTTTTCCAGTAGATTTCGTTATTCTTGAATACGACGCGGATAGGAATGTCCCCATCATCTTGGGTCGACCATTCCTAGCCACGGGGCGTACTGTTATTGATGTAGAAAACGGCGAATTAACTATGCGAATCCAAGACGAGACGGTAAAGTTCAACGTGTTTAGGGCCATGAAGTTTCCAGATATTTCTGAAGATTGTTTCCGAATGGATATACTCGATTTGACTATGCAAGAAACGTTCGATTGTATGAATTTTAACGATATCTTGCGAGCAGCCCTAACACTTGACTTACCGGAATTGATGGAAGAACTAACCGAAACCGTAGCTGCTTTGAATTCCGGAACTATGAAACATAGGCATCTCGCCTATGAGCCAGTCCGAGATCCTGGGGAGATAGCACCTAAAAAGAAACCATCTATCGAATCTCCCCACAACTAGAAGAAAGGCCGCTTCCATCACACCTGAGGTATGCGTATTTAGGTACTAACAACACTCTACCTGTTATTGTTTCAGCTACTTTAACAGGTCCTCAAGAAGACAAACTGTTGCGCATACTGAGAGCTAATAAAGAGGCGATTGGTTGGACTATTGCTGACATCAAAGGTATCAGTCCTTCCTATGTCCAACACAAAATCATTCTAGACGATGAAACCGCGCGCTCAGTTGAAGGACAAAGAAGATTGATGCCAGCTATGAAGGAAGTAGTGAAGAAAGAGGTTATCAAGTTGCTAGATGCGGGAATCATTTATCCCATAGCTAGCAGCGAATGGGTGAGTCCAGTTCAATGCGTACCAAAGAAGGGTGGTATTACTACCATCTTGAACGATCAGAATGAAGCCATTCCCTCAAGGACCGTTGTTGGTTGGAGAGTGTGTATGGATTACCGGAAGTTGAACAAGGCCACCAGAAAAGATCACTTCCCTCTTCCGTTTATTGATCAGATGTTAGACAAGTTAGCTGGTAGAGAATATTATTGCTTTCTGGATGGATATTCAGGATACAATCAGATTTATGTAGATCCAAAAGACCAACACAAGACAACCTTTACATGTCCTTTTGGTACCTTTGCCTTCCGAAGGATGCCATTCGGATTATGTAATGCACCTGCTACTTTTCAAAGATGTATGATGGCAATCTTCTGGGATATGATTGATGATTTCCTTGAGGTATTTATGGATGACTTTTCTGTGTTTGGTGATAACTTTTAGGAGTGTTTACGAAACTTGGAGAAGGTATTGATTCGATGCAAGGAGACGGATTTGGTTTTGAATTGGGAGAAATGTCATTTTATGGTTCGAGAGGGTATAGTGTTGGGTCACAAAGTTTCAAGTGCTGGTTTGGAAGTTGATCGTGCGAAGATTGAGGTAATCAAGACTCTTCCCCCTCCTATTTCTGTAAAAGGGGTAAGAAGTTTTTTGGGTCATGCTGGTTTTTACCGACGTTTTATCAAGGACTTCTCCAAAATCTCTAAGCCGTTGTGCAACTTACTTGAGAAGGACACCAAATTCCTTTTTGATGAAGCTTGCATAAAGGCATTCAACGAGATTAAGGAGAAGCTTATTTCTGCACCTATTGTTTTACCTCCTGATTGGAAGATTCCGTTTGAGATTATGTGTGATGCTAGTGATCTTGCGATGGGTGCTGTTCCGGGTCAAAGAAAAGAAAAGGTATTTCATTCCATCTACTACGCTAGTAAAACCTTCACAAGTGCTCAAATTAATTATACCGTAACTGAGAAGGAATTACTAGCTGTCGTGTATGCATTCGACAAATTTCGTTCCTACCTCCTTGGGGCGAAAGTTGTTGTGTTTACCGACCATTCTGCAATTAAATACCTTATGGAGAAGAAGGATGCGAAGCCGAGGTTGATTAGATGGGTTTTACTATTGCAAGAGTTTGATTTAGAGATTCGGGATCGAAAAGGTTGTGATAATCAGGTTGCTGATCATTTGTCACGTCTTGAAGGTTCTGAATCTAATAGAGGACCTGAGTTGGTAAGAGAAGAGTTTCCTGATGAGAGTTTGTTTTCAGTTTATTCATTAGAGATTCCTTGGTATGCGGATATTACAAATCTTATTGTGAGTGGTTCTTTTCCTCAAGGAGCTACCTCACAAGAGAAAAAGAGACTAGCCCACCGAGCTAAACGATTCTTTTGGGATGATCCTTTCCTCTACAAAATATGCAGTGATCAGATGGTGAGGAGATGCATACAGATAAGGATATTCTGTCCATTATTATGGGTTGTCATGATTCACCATACGGAGGACACTTTAAAGGAGATCGTACAGCTGCAAAGGTACTACGATCCGGTTTTTATTGGCCCACTTTACATAAGGATTGTCATGAGTATGTCAAGAAATGTCACAGATGCCAGTTTACTGGTAATATATCTAAGAGAGATGAGATGCCGCGTAATAATGTTCTGGAAGTTGAGATATTTGATGTATGGGGTATTGATTTCATGGGTCCTTTTGTACCTTCTAACAGAAACCTGTACATCTTACTAGCTGTTGATTACGTGTCTAAATGGGTAGAGGCTGTAGCTCTACCAACTAATGATTCGCGAGTAGTGATTAAATTCTTGAAATCACACATCTTCACTAGATATGGTACACCTCGAGTTATAATCAGTGATGGAGGTTCACACTTTGTGAACAAATATCTGAAGAAAGTTCTAGAGAAGTATGGTGTGAGACATCGTGTATCTACCGCGTATCATCCAGAAGCCAATGGTCAAGCTGAGGTCTCTAATCGAGAGATCAAATCCATTCTTGAGAAGACAGTTGGTTCCACACGCAAGGATTGGTCAATGAAATTAGATGATGCATTGTGGGCATATCGTACTGCGTTCAAGACGCCTGTGGGTGCATCTCCGTATCGTATTGTTTATGGTAAGGCTTGTCACTTACCTCTTGAGCTTGAAATGGGTGCCTATTAGGCAATGCAGAGATGAATATGGATCCAACCTTAGCTGCGGAGAATCGTATGATGAAGTTGAATGAACTTGACGAGTTTCGATTTCATGCCTATGAGAATGCCAACCTTTACAAAGAAAAAACGAAGAGATGGCATGACAATCGCATTCGTGAGAAGAAATTCAAAGTTGGACAGATGGTCCTTAAGTATAACTCCAAGTTCAGCAACTATCCGGGCAAGTTGAGATCAAAGTGGTCTGGTCCGTTCGTGGTGACCAAAGTTACGCCTCATGGAGCGATAGAGATCGAGAATCCAGACGAGCAACGCACCTTTATGGTGAATGGGCATCGTCTAAAACTTTACCATGTAGGCGAGGATACCAATCGCAGAATTGATCCACATCCGGGGGAGGTCATCTACCTCCTTGAAGCTGAATAGATGCGAGAGGTAACCCGTCGAGCTTAACGACGTTAAACAAAAGCCATTTCAATGTATATTAGTTTATTGCTTTTAGTTTTTCAATTCCTAGTGTATAATTCTAAGTTAGTGTCGAGTTTTAGTGTCTACTTTTAAAGAAATGAGAAGGGTATTGTGTTAATGGTGCAGGAATCGAGTTTGGGGTGCTAGGAGAAATTTTTTGGAAAATTCAAGGCTGGCGCGGACTACCCCCGCGGTGTACCCCCTATACCGCAGGGATGTACCGCGCCCCAAAAACCCGTACCATGGGTCGCGCACCACGGGTCTTATCCAGAGGCGAGAAAAAAGAAAGCTGATCAGCGCGGTGCACCGCACCCTACACCGCACGCCCAAAACGCATGCCACGGGGTATGCACCGCGGGTTTTTTCACGGAGCACGTGCGGACTACCCCATGCACCGCACGGCAAAACGCGTGCCACGGGGTGCTAGCACGGGTACAAGGCAGATGCGAGAAATATCACACCAACAGCGCTGCGGTGTACCCCCGCGGTACACCCATGCACCGTAGGTATGCACCGCGCCAGGCGGTTTGTGAAGAGATCAAAGCCCATTCAACTTCTTACCTTACAAGATAAACCCTAGCCTCTTCCATACAAATTTCCCAGCTCCCAACCCTATAAAAACACCTTGAAGCTTGATTAAACCTCCACAACAAACACATTAACATCATTAAATCTCTCCTCCATCCTCCATAAACATAACCTCTTCATCAAATTCATCACAAAACACCATTAAACACAATCAAGATCATCAAGCTTTCAAGAGTTCTTCCAAGATTCGTCAAGAAAAAAACTTCCTTCATCTAATCCAAGCAAGAAACTCAAGATATACCAAGTTTTCTTAACTTTATTCTATCCTTGGTATAACTTGAGTTTGGGGTCAATTCAATCATGACAAACAGAACAGATGCTTTGGATTACAAGAGGAAGTATTATATCCTAGGGAAGAACAAGAATTTTCCTGGCTCTGCAATTGAAAAGGCCATCAATCTTGATGAGCCTATTGAAGAGAAACAAGAAGAAAAGGCACATGCACCACCAAAACACGGGAAATTAACAGCAAGGATGAGGGTATCATCAAAGCCTAAAGACAAGATACAAATTCAAGTGCAAGGTTCTTCCTCTTCTCAAACTAATTCTGGTATTCCTCCATGGGCTCGCATTTTGCAACAAGAATTCGAACTTTTACGACTAGACATCGGAGCACTTTGGAAGGAAATTACACAGATTAAGCCAACATTGGAAGAGGTAATTTTGTACATGGATATTGATAATTATTCTTCCCCTTCGGAGGAGGACACGATGGATCTTCATGGCCAGGTACCCCGTTCTAATTTTTCTTCTTAATTGATGGTAGGCACTAATTAGGTAGTTTAGTTTAATTTTATTGCTTTATTGAGTCTTTTTCGAGTCGTGGGGACACGACTCACTTTTGAGTTTGGGGTGGGGTTCGTTGCCTCATCCCAATTTTTTGTGTTTTACATGCTTTCAATAAAATTAATCTTAGGGTTGCGTTGACTGTAGAGAATTTTAAATGCCCCCATCAAGCATGCTTTTCATGAATTAATGATAGAAAATAGTTGACTTTAGGAGTTAGTGTAAAACTGTACTTTGATTGCATGCAAATATGAGATAATTGACAGGAAAAATTAATGAACAATGCAAAAGAAGTAAACTTGTGCTTAAGGATAATGGGTGGTTTGTAGAACGTGAGATCTAAATGAGTAGAGAACCCACTTAGGTATGAACTAGAGACAAGTTGTGTAAATAGGAAGATGATAGAGGCAGTTCTTTGTTAGCCCTTTGAATCCTTGTTGGCCTTCTATCCCTGAATTAATGTTATCCTTCTTAGACAAATTTTTAGCCTTTAAGCATTTCTTTTGTCGCCACATTATAAGCCAATAATTCTTTAGATTATTAGGCATGGCCATATGACCCGCACTTGAATCACGATCCTGAGACTTCCTGTCTTGAGCTTGAGTTTGGGGTGGTGGGTCCACTATATGGGAATTTACATTGGGTTGGGATTTTTGAGCTTATCAATGATGCTCTGTGCTATATATGATGATGATTAACATGTTTATTATATTGTAACCCTTTGCCGGGGTAATAGTGAATGGAAAGGAAGCTTTGAGCTCAAGTTATGAATAGGCATAACTATGAAAAATAGCATGATATCTCGACATTAAAAAGAGAGTCATAGATATAAGAAAAGAAAAGAAAAAAACGAATGATTTGAAAAGAATATACATATTCGGACCGGCAAAGTGGAAATTTTTTAGGTGAATCATCCTTAGTGCTTATTGGGTTAATTTGGGGACGCTAATTAAGCGCGTCAATTGGGTTGAGTGAGAACATTATTCGAGTGTAAACTCAAGCTCTTGGACAGTTTTGTTGATGGTAAGTGAGGACAGAGCCAAAAGCTCACTTCAAATTTACCAAATATACATACCATACCGTCCTTCAGCCTATGCTAAAACCGTAAAGACCTCGTGATTCCTAGATACACAGTGAGTTAATAGGGAGTATTCTAAGTGGAGCCTTCAAAGCAAGTAAAGATCGAGGAACACCCTATAGCCACCATCTTGAGATAAGTAATAAGCGTAACCTTCTAGCATTGTGAAATTAATTTTGGATTGATATTGTTTTGTATTTGATTTTGCATGATAAGTGTAAGTGTATATTAATTCCTAGATTGGACTATATGAAATTTGTTTTAAGCTTTGCTTTGGGATTATTTACTAGATTCTACCTTCTGCGTTCACCTAAAAGAATCTTTGTTTTTATTTTACTTTGTCGGGACGACAAAGGTTTGAGTTTGGGGTCTTGATGTCTCCCTATTTGTTCTAATTATTAGCCCCTTGGAGACATCCTTTTAGGTGAATAAATGACTTATTTGATAGACTTTAAGGCTTATTTGATCATATTTCACTTTCTTCCCTTGGAAATTAACTATTTGCAGAATCTGAGCTTTTGTGCCTAAATTTGACTATTTTTAATGCAAAGTTAATCGGTTCTTGAATCTCATGAAAGACCAATCCAAGGAGAAGAAGTGAGAATAAAGTCTTAGTGTATTTTAGAGTGTTAGGAAATGATTTTTAGTCGAGTTTCTATTTTTAGAGTACACTTTCCTATTTCGATTTCTTGATTTATTGATTTATTCTTTTTAAGCATATGCGGTTTAATTATTTATTTAATGTGAAGCTTTAAAAGATAAATGGTAATTACTTAGAGATCAAGTCAAGATAAAGATGAAAGGAAACAAGATTTACATGAAAATAAAAAGATTTAGGAAAGATTTATTCAAAGAAGGAAAAGATAAAGCTGCCTTGTGAATCTGAAATTCCAGCCACGTTTTAAAGATTAAATCATAACTAAAGATTGGAATGGATTCTGGATGAGTGGTCTGCACCAATAGAAATCTCTTTCCAAGACAAGTGGTTTCATATATTGGAACTTCTCAAACGGATAAGTATTGAAAAAGATATGACCAAATCAAATCAGCAGCAAAATCTTACCTTTCCTAGAATTTAGAGCTACGAATTTAAGAGTCTTTGACTTGTCTTCCACTCCAAGCAAAATTCGACCTAGGGTCCTCCAAAACCTATAAATACACCCCTTAACCTCC
Organism: Nemophila menziesii; assembly: GCA_029959085.1. Lineage (NCBI taxonomy): Eukaryota > Viridiplantae > Streptophyta > Magnoliopsida > Boraginales > Hydrophyllaceae > Nemophila > Nemophila menziesii. The sequence continues at coordinate 1,611,160 of JARWIR010000075.1, read as the reverse complement.
TACTTTCACACACTTCAGAGAATTAAACAAGAGGCTTAAGGTTTTCAAGTCAGAGCATGAAGGAGAGAAGAAGCTAGAAGCTGGAGGAATCCTGTTCTTCCAACAATAGTCATTCAACCCTTTAGGTTTTTATCTATCTTTTGTAATTGAACATGAATTCATTTTATTTAATGTTAGTCTTTAATTTTCTTATGAGCTAAATTTCTTTATACTTGAGAATCGCATAAAAGGGATGAACCTTAATTAATGAATCTATGTTTTGAATTTGGGATTGTTTAGATTTAAAGTGGATTGAGTTTTATATATTGGGTATTACTTTGTTTTCATTACTAATTCTTTTAGGAACAACAAGAATTAGCTTTTAGTATTTGGGCTATTCACTTTAGTGGCGAAGTGATCATCCGTCAGGGGGGTTTGAATACAGATCTAGGTAATACCCGTGTAATGTCCGTTATTGACCGACAGGCTTAACTAGTTACATAGCCAAAGAGGTAAAATCATATCATCCGAAGAGCCATATTCGACCATACAGGTGTTTATGATACTTTAGGATAGCTTCTAGGTCCACCCGACAGGGGGCTAGGAGATATTAGAGTCCCGACTAATATTATAATTCCAATTCTGCCCTTAAACATAGCATAGATTATATTGATTAAGTGGATTCCTTTGCGAGACTCAAGTATCTCTCTTATCTGAAGTCAGTCGTTTATTTGCTTTATTTCCTTTCTGTTTATTTAATTTTAGTCTTTACTTTATTTGCAATTTTAACTTACAAAAACCAAACAAAAATTCTTAGCTTTTATTTTCTGTTTAGCAATTATCTCTACTACTTGATTAATATTTGGGTTGAACCTAATCCGTCCCTGAGAACGAACTTGATTATCATATATTACTTGGGACAACCGTACACTTGCGGTTAAGTGGTTCCTTTATTTTTGCACTTAATTTTATAACACCTTAGGACCCACCAAACGGATAAGTATTGAAGATGCTAGGACCAAAACAAAAACGGGGCTGATTCCATGTTTTTAGGCTACGAATTTGAGTTGGGCTAGGAGCCCAATATTTACCTTTTCCTTCAAGAAAAAGATTATGTCAACCTATACACTATAAATAAAGCCTCTTAACATTAGAAAATCATCCTTGGTGAAACCTTAAGCCAGGAGGAAGCTTACAACACAAGAAAAGAAGACTGGAAGGAGTTGTTCATCAATATGTCTTCTTCAACCTTTGAATTTGTAATTTCTTTCTTTTCTTCCATTAGTATGAACTAAATTTCTATAGCTTGAGTTTTTAGCATATATGTATGAACCCTAGTTTTGGTTGGCATATATATAATTTGGGAATTCTATGTTTTGAATTGAATTATTATTTTTATTCTCTGTTTATGTGTTTGGATTTATATTCTGTGTTCTGGTGGATCGCGACCATATAGAATTACCATCTAGTAGTTAGGTTACCATTGACAACGGTGTTTAATTACATGTTTATCACATAACGTCTAGTATTCGGTTTAGATCTGACAAATCAACCTAACTAGATAATTACCATGGTTTAGTGTATTGCTATTTTACCAATTGCAGGAACAGTTTGCTTAGGACTCCTTATTAACACATGTAAACCCTATTTAAAACTACCTAGCGCAAATGGAACCGATTATTGAAATAGTACATAAGTCACCCTTACATGTTTAGAACGGCAAAACTAGTGGGGATTGCATGCTATTTACTCAAGCTAAACTCTCATACTACTTCTTCTTTTGCATTTAAATTTCTGTCTTTACTTTATTAGTTTAATTTAGTTAATTAAAACCCAAATAAAAATCTATTTGTCTTTTACTTTTCTGCGTTTTATTTGTTCTAACTCTTAAATATCTGCACTTGATTATTGCATAAGATTCCCCTAACCTTCGTAGTCTCTGCGGAACGAATCTTACTTATTTATTAAAACTTGCATACTATATGTATACTTGCAGAACCGTGCTAGACTAGGGTGATTATTTGCACTTATTTATATTCTATTTTTATCACACCCTAGGCTCCACTAAGTTTTTGGCTCCGCTGCCGGGGACTACATCGTTAGTCCTTGTGCATATATCTTGTGCTTTTATTTCAGTTAGTTCTATTTTACGCTTTGGACTTTTTAGTTTTTGTTTTATAGATAGTTACAGATGGAGAATCCAAGGAGACTTGAATTACCCGTCAGGTTTAGAGTGCAACCACGCGGAATTCGCACTCCAGAAATCCAAGCCGCTATATTTAGGCCAGATCTAGGGATGTTAGCGCAGTTTGCAAATCATGGATTTTTTAGCGGTGCTTCACAACAAGATCTGATCCGATATATTCAGAAATTCATGCAAATTTGTGATGCTTATATCGTAAGAGGAGTTACTAAGGAGCAGATGTATTACGTGATGTTCCAATTCTTCTTGACCGGAGGTGCAAGCAATTGGTACGATACCAAATATCCTCATGTCATTCTATATTGGGATAAGCTTCAAGCAAGATTCCTAGACCGATTCTATCCGGTTAGTAGACGATTTAAAGATATGTTGGAGCTTGAACAGTTTATGCAGGAAGACGGAGAAAGTTTGGGTGAAGCATGGTTACAATTTAGTGAAAAGAAGGCAAGATGTCCATACCATAAATCATCGCCGGAATATTCTTTAACCATGTTCTACAGAGGACTCAATGACAAGTCAAGGGAAAGAGCAGATTCGTTAGGAAACAAAGGTTTTGTGTTACTAGATCTTGAAGAAGCCGAACTTTGTATGGAGAGAATTCTTGAGAACGAGAGAAGTTGGCCAAGGGAACCAGAAGCAAAAGAAGACACTTCAGAATCTCTGAAGCTCAAAGAATTGGCCCAACAACTCGAAGAACTACAAGAACAAGCTTGAACAATTGCTTAGGTGAATCTAGTGCGTACTATACCTTTGTGTCCAGGTTGTGGATCAAGAAATCATATATGGGAAAGGTGTATGAATAATCCAGCTTCAGCTTCTTCTATATCTCGTCAAAATAACCAATACTTTAATGGTTATGATGTTCCTCAAGAAAGCTACGCTAGTTATCAACACCCTCCATAACAGAGAAGTTGGGTCAGAAATCAAGAGACTTATAATCAACGCTAACCTCAATCATACTATCCACCACAACCTATACATCTAAAAGCGCCCATTGTTGAAAAAGCTTATCAAGAACCACCAAAACAGTCACTGCAACTAGCCAGGAAAGAACAAACCTTGAGCTCGAATTCGAGTATGGCTAAACTGATGCAAGCAATTGAAGAAAATATGAGTATTAGTCAACAAAAGATTCAAGCCCAGCAAAAGGTAATTTAAAAACTCGAGCATACTCTATCACATATGGCGAGTGCATTGCAAAACAGGCCAAAAGGGCCACTCCCAAGTGATACTATTGCTCCTCGAGATGATGTTTGTCATGCAGTTGAATTGCGAAATGGAAAACAACTACCTCCCCCTAGAAGAGAACCAGAACCAATCCCTATTCCAGAAAAGGGGGGGAGAAGAAACAACAGAAGATAAGGTAGAAGAGGTAGTTGAACCAGAGGGTGTCCAAGCCAAGACACCTGAAAAGAAGAAAAGCTCAGTGGAACTTAATACACGCCCTCCACCACCATACCCTTCACGTGTCAGAAAAAAGGACAATGACCAGGAATTCAAGAAGTTCGCTGACATGGTGAGCAAGTTAGATATTAATATGCCGTTTGTAGAAGCTCTCAAAGGAATGCCGAAATACCTGAAATTCATGAAGGACATTCTTTCTAACAAATGAAGTTTAGAAACTGGGGAAACAATTGGATTGCCTGTGGAGTGTAGTGCTATTTGTCAAAACAAATTACCACCGAAGCTAGAAGATCCCAGAAGTTTTACTATTCCCATTGGCATTGAAGACAGTTGGACCGGGAAATCATTATGTGATTCAGGCGCGAGTATCAATCTCATGCCAAGATCCATGTTCGAGAATCTTAACATAGGATAGGTAGTACCCACATCTGTGGTATTACAAATGGCGGATCGCTCTCTCTCCCGACCAGTAGGTAAAATTGAAGATGTTTTAGTTAAAGCTGGTACATTTATTTTTCCTTGTGATTTTATTATTCTTGACTACGACGCGGATAAGAATGTCCCCATCATCATGGGTAGACCATTCTTAGCCACGGGGCGTTCACTAATAGATGTTGAGAATGGTGAGTTGATCATGAGGGTACAAGACGAACATGTACGATTCAATGTGTTTAAGGCTATGAAGTTGCCAAATTCGAAAGATGAATGTTTCAAAATAGATGTCATCGGAAAAATTACACAAGAAGTCTTCAATGAAGCAACCTTAGATGATGATCTTGACGATGCCTTAACACTTGAATCACAAGAGGAAAACGAGATTCCCCCTGACGAAGTTGCTGCATTAGGATCAAATATACGAGAAATACTTTGAGAATCAGGTGACATCGAACCTATAAAGCAACTATCCATAATATGTCCACCTGTTCTCGAATAAAAACCGCTTCCAGATCATCTATGCTATGCATATTTAGGTACGAACAAAACTTTGCCTGTTATTATTTATGCTAACCTTTCAGGTCTTCAAGAGGAGAAGATACTTCGTGTACTTCGCGCTAACAAAGAAGAAATTAGATGGACTATTGCCGACTGGTGGTCCTTTGTGTGTTCTAAAATAAATGCAATAAGTAATTGAACCACAACCGCAAGTGTACGGTTTTCCCAAGTAATAACAGTGATAATAGGATCGTTCGCAGAGACGGTTTGGTTAACTACAATGCTTATCGATTAATAAATGATTGCACTTATGAAAGCAGTAAATGATATGATTATTGAGTGGTTGGTTTGTATTAACTCTAAATATGAAAGACTAATATGAAAATGTAAATGAATGACAATACGCAAATAATAAATAGCTAGACGCAAGAAATGGAAGGCAGTACTCGAGAAATGCAAGGGGTCCTCCTAACTCTATTTCATATCATATGTTGTTTAAGGGTCAAATTGGTCAATTAACATTGGTCAGGATTCACGAGTCTTTGTACCCCCGTCAGGGTGGACTACAAAGCTATTCTAGAGTGTCACTAGTCCCGTCAGGGTAAATATGATCCACTTTCGAATGATTAAGTTAAATTACCTCATTGGCCCTAAGATTAACTACGCTCGTCAAAGTCAAATAGTTTATACCTTATATTGAGTAATTAATTCCATACCTAAACCCTCCGTCAGGATGACCACACGCCACATATGTGGAATATCCTAGGTACTAACACATGTTCTTAGTTAGCTACTCCAAAAACAGTAAATAATCATAAATTACCGAATAATGTAAAAGACCCAATTTGATTTAATTCATAAAAACCCAAATTCAAACATATGAAATTCAATAGTTTTAGGGATCACCCATTAAGCATTCTCAAGTACTAAAAGGATTTAGCTCATAATTAAAGAAAAAAACAAATACTAAATTAAAAGACGAATTCATATTGTTTTACAGAAAGACTTTAAAGAAAAACCTAATTCCGGAATTGAGTTAGCTGTGAGTTGGAGATATAGACAGTCTCCAGTTCTCAAGTTTTCCTGCTTCCTTGCCTTGACTTCTCTCTGGTGTTTTCTTTTGTAAAAAGTGAATTGTGTGTAAAATAGAAGTCAAAAACCCCTTTTATACTTATAAATTTGGACCAGGCCTTTAGGTTAATAATTAAAGGAAAGAATAAAGGCCCAAGTCCATTATCTCAGCCCAAAATCCCGTAACTGCTGCATCACCTTCACTAAATCAGCTCTAGCCGATTCGTTACAACTCCGATTGACCTGAAATCACTTGCTAAATTTCCGTAACTCGATAAGGAACATAATCTCTTCAAAGGTCAGCGGCTAAATCAACTCGAAAGTGCCTCGAAATCAGAAATCTTTGGCCTGTTTCCAGATTTGCAGCTTCAAAATCTAATTCTTTTCGGGATTTATCTTCGAGGTTTGACTCCATATCACGATCTTTGACTTTCTCCTTGGATCCTATTCTAGCTAACATTTAAAACCTACAAACTTTTCACTAAAATACACAATATTACGCGCAAAAGCTTAATAAATAAAAATTGCTAGAAATAAAAGAGGAAAATTAGATTATTGCATATTTAGTCCAAAAGTCTATCAAAATAAACGAATAAACACCAAAAATGATGTCTCCCAAGGGCATAAAATTAGAACATTTAGGGAGACATCACCGAAATCAAGGGAATTAGTCCTTCCGTTTGCAAACACACAATCATTCTTGAGAACGAAGGTGGGCGATCTATAGAGGTACAAAGAAGACTCATGCCAGCTATGAAATAAGTGGTGATTAAGGAAGTAATCAAGTTGCTAGACGCATGAATTATCTATCCGATTGCCAGCAGTGATTGGGTTAGTCTAGTGCAATGTGTTCCAAAGAAAGGAGGTATTACTACTATCCTTAATGATCAAGGTGAAGCCATACCATCAAGAACAGTTGTGGGGTGGCGAGTATGCATGGATTACCGAAGACTCAACAAAGCTACAAAGAAAGATCATTTTCCGCTACCATTCATTGATCAGATTCTAGACAAACTCGCAGGGAGAGAATATTATTGTTTCCTTGACGGATATTCGGGTTATAATCAGATTTGTGTGGATCCCCTTGATCAACATAAAACAACTTTTACTTGTCCGTTTGGCACCTTTGCTTATAGAAGGATGCCGTTTGGTTTATGTAATGCACCTGCCACGTTCCAGAGGTGCATGATGGCTATATTTTGGGACATGATTGATACTTGGAAGTTTTTATGGATGATTTTTCGGTGTTTGGAGATAGTTTGATGATTGTTTGAATAATCTTGAAAAAGTCCTTGTGAGATGTAAAGAAAAATATCTTGTGCTTAATTCGGAAAAATGTCACTTCATGGTTCAAGAGGGAATTGTGTTGGGACACAAAGTTTCGAAGGCAGGAATGGAGGTTGATCGGGCTAAAACTGAAGTTATCAAAACATTACCACCTCTAGTTTCTGTCAAAGGAGTGAGAAGTTTCTTGGGTCACGCAGGATTTTATCGAAGATTTATTAAAGATTTCTCCAAGATCGCCAAACCGCTTTGTTCTTTGATTGAAAAGGATACTCCTTTTAACTTTACAGACGAATGTCTTCAAGCGTTTTTTATGATTAAGGAGAAACTGATTTCCACACCTATTGTTATACCTCCTGTTTGAACTTATGTGCGATTCTAGTGATCACGCTATGGGAGTTGTGTTGGGGAAGAGGAAAGACAAGCTATTTCACACAATTTATTATGCAAGTAAGACCTTCAACGCTGCCCAGATGAATTATACAGTGACGTAGAAAGAGATGTTGGCCGTATTATATGCTTTTGATAAATTCCGTTCTTATCTGATTGGGAAGAAAACTGTCGTATACACGGACCATTCAGCTATCAGATACCTTATGGAGAAAAAGGACGCTAAGCCGCGTCTTATTAGATGGGTACTGTTGCTTCAAGAGTTCGACATAGATATTCGAGACCGAAAGGGATGCGAGAATCAAGTTGCTGACCATTTATCAAGGCTCGAAAGATCTGATGCGAACAAGGAACCATTATTGGTTAAAGATGTATTCCCTGATGAACAACTTTTTGCTATTAAAGATGCGTTTGTGGCATGGTATGCAGATCTAGTCAACCTCATCATGAATGGTGTATTCCCCAAGGATATCTATCCACAACAAAGACAAAGATTATCTCACCAGGCTAAACAATACTATTGGGATGAGCTGTACCTCTAAAAAATTTGTTGTGACCAAGTAGTGAGAAGATGTGTCCATGAAGGCGAAGTTGATAAGATTATAGCAAGTTTTCGTGGATCACCATATGGAGGTCACTTTAAAGACGATAGAACTGCATCTAAAATTCTTCAATCCGGTTTCTATTGGCCTACCCTACACAAAGATTGTCATCGTTTCGTCCAGTCATGTCAAAGATGCCAGTTTACTGGTAATATATCAAAAAGAGACGTGATGCCGCTTAACAATATGCTGGAAGTCGAAATCTTTGATGTATGGGGAATAGATTTCATGGGACCTTTCATCACTTCCCATGGAAATCTTTATATTTTGCTTGCGGTAGATTATGTATCAAAATGGGTAGAATCAGTGGCAACCAAAGAACGATGCACAAACAGTAATTAAATTCTTAAAGACAAATATCTTTTCAGGATATGGTACGCCACGAGTTATCATCAGTGATAAAGGCACCCATTTCATCAATGCTCAATTGAGAAACCTCCTTCGTAAGTTTGGAGTGAGACACCGCATTTCAACCGGTTATCACCCACAAACTAACGGTCAAGCTAAAGTTTCCAATCGGGAAATCAAATCTATTCTTGAGAAGACCGTGAAAAAAACGAGGAAAAATTGGTCATTAAAGCTAGATGATGCTCTCTGGGCTTACAGAACAACATTTAAAACACCAGTTGGGGCATCTCCATATCGCATGGTCTACGGCAAAGCGTGTCATCTACCTATTGAACTTTAAGCTCGAGCCTTCTGGGCTATTAAAACTCTGAATCTAGACCCAGAACTGGCCGGGAAACAAAGGTTGATGCAATTGAACGAGCTGGAGTAGTTTCGCTATCTTGCCTATGAAAATTCACGTCTCTACAAGGAGAAAACAAAGAGATGGCATGATAGACGACTCCATCCAAAGAATTTCGAGAGAGGACAAAAGGTACTATTATACAACTCTCGATCTCAAACTACCCAGGAAAGCTGAAATCCCGTTGGGGAGGACCTTACATTGTTACGAAAGTCACACCTCATGGAGCGATTGAAATTGAACATCCAACCGAGCAAAGGGCATTCATGGTGAATGGCCAGCGTTTGAAAAGATACCATGACAGTGAAGATTTTAGACGAGAGGAGACAATCCATCTCGTAGAAAACGCTTAGCCTGAGGTACACGTCTAACTCAAAGACGTTAAACAAAAGTGCTCTTGGGAGACACCCCTTGTTTTTAATTGCTTTTTAGTTTATTGCTTTGAAGTGTATAATTTTAAGTTAGTGTAGATTTTTAATTGTGTTTACAAGCTAATAGGAGAGAAAGGTAGTGTGTTATTGTGCAGGAAATGAGTTTGGGGTCAAAAGGAAACACTTGGGAAAATTCGGATCACAGGTCCGGTATACCGCGCTTCACGTCCGGTACACCGCGCCATGAAAAACCCGTGACCACGGGTTGATGATTCGGGTTTTCTGCCGAGAGTTTGAAAAACAAAGGGTCACAGGTCCGGTATACCGCGCCTCACGTCCGGTGTACCGCAGGAGGAAAAACCCGTGACCATGGGTAGGAGAGTCGGGGTTTTTGACGAGAGTTGAAAAAAATAGAGGCACGATCAGTCCGGTACACCGCGCCATAGTTCCGGTACACCGGACTAGGTAGGTTTTAGAGAATTTTATTCCTATTCCAACTCTTACCTTATCAAACTTAACCCTAGCCCCTCCCACACGAAATTTTCAGACCCAAACACTATAAATACACCTTGAAGCTTGTACAAACCTCCACAATTAACACAACATCATCAATAATTCTCTCCTCCATCCTCCATAAACACAATTTCTTCATCAAATTCATCACACTACACCATTAAACACCATTAAGAACATCAAGCTTTCAAGATTCCTTCCAAAATTCATCAAGAAACCTTTCTCTTTCATCAATTTCAAGCAAAAACCTCAAGCTACACCAAATTCTCTCAACCTTTTAATTCATCCTTGGTATAACTTGAGTTGTGGGTAAATCAAACATGACTAATAGATCTGATGCTATGGAATACAAGAGTAAGTGTACCATCCTAGGGAAGAATAAGAAATTGCCTGGAGCCACCATTGAAAAGCCTATCAACCTTGATGAGGCTACTGAAGAATCAAAAGAAAAAGCACCATCACAACCACTACCAAAGAAATTAACTGCTAGAATGTCTGTACCAGCAAGGCCTATGAAAAAGAAGAAGATTCATGATCAAGGTTTTTCTACTTCTTCTTCTAAGGATGATTCTTGTATTCCCCCATGGGCTCTTAAATTAAAACATGAAGTTGAACGTTTACAAGAAGAAAACAGAGAACTTTGGGTGGAAATTACACAGATTAATTCACAGTGTGAAGATATAACCATGATCAGAGATATTGATAATTATTCTTCTCCATCTTCTTTGGAGGAGGAGGACATAATGGATCTCTATGGCCAGCCGATTACTCCACTCTAATTCTTTTTCTTAATAGCTTGTATGCATTACGTAGTTTAGTTAGTTTTAAATTTGAAATTTTATTTCTTTCTTGAGTCTTTTTCGAGTCGTGGGGACACGACTCACTTTTGAGTTGGGGGTGGGGATTCGTTGTCCTCATCTTCTTTTCGTTTTTGCATAAAATTAAATTTTTTTAGGTTGAATTAGGCATAGAATATGTTGAATGTACCTATGTGAGCATGAATTTAATTAGGTCAATGATAGTAAGTAGTATGTTTTTGAAAGATGTTACAAATACGTTTAGCATGCATATATGAAAACAGGAAATAAAAGATAGGAAAGTTAATGGGCAATGCTAACGTTGAAACTTAGGGAGAGTTATTTGGTGTGTAGAATGTGAGGTTTGAAATTAGTTGATAACCCACTTGTCTATGAACTAGTAATGAAAAAGTAACAAAATCCGGTAGTTAGAAAAATGAATAAGACAGTTCTTTCATATTGAAGTCACTTGAAGCCTTTATACCTTCTCACCCTTTTGTTTGAGTATTGTTATTATTTATCCGTCTAAGCCCCTCTGAGCCTTTCTAAATCCTTTTATTGAAACACAATCCATACCCCTTATTTTGTAGGACTTATCTATATGACCCGCACTCGAATCGCAAAACCTGAAACAAGTAGTTTTAGAGCTTGAGTTTGGGGTGGTGGGTTTCATCATTAGGGAACATTGGGATTTGGGAATTATAATTGTGATTTTATTGATGATGAAAAAGTAATAGTGTAACCCTTTGTCGGGGTAATAGTGAATGGAAAAGAAGCTACGAGCTAAAATTGACAACAAGGGCAGAAAAAGAAAATATATATATGAAAAAATAGCGTGATATCTCGAATATTAAAAAGAGAGTCATAGCTATACAAAAGAATATAAATTGATATGAAAAAAATATATATTCGGACCGGCAAAGTGGAATTTGTATATCATCATAAAAGGTTTTATTTGGGATTTATTGGGGATGCACATAAAAAGCATCAATAAATTGGGTTGAGTGAGAACATCTTCGAGTGAAACTCAAGCTCTAGGGCGATTCGTTGATGGCTAGTGAGGAGAGAGCCAAAAGCTCACTTTTCATTTATCCAAATATACCACACCGTCCCTAAGCCAAGTTATAACCAAAGACCTTAGGATTTCTAACTACTTGGTGGAGAAACAATTGAGCTATTAGGGAGTAAGTAAGTGGACCATTGGATGCTATATTAAGACCGATGAACAGCCTATAGCCATTAACATGAACTGAGTTATCAACCTCTCCTTCTGGCATTGCGAAATTAATATGGACTTGAATTTATGGATTGTTGATTATGTGTATATTAAGCATACGTGTGCATTATTTCTTGAGCATTACTACATGAGACTTTTTAAATATTATGCTCTAGGATCATTCATTACGTTCTGTTCTTATTCTCCTCCGACTTCTTCTTCTTGTTTATATGACTACCCTACTGTTCTTTATTTTTATTGAATCGGGACGATACAACTTTGAGTTGGGGGTCTTGATGTCTCCTCATTTGTGATAATAAAATCTATTTCCGAGACATCATTTTAGGCGTATTTATTAGTTTATAGGTCGATTCTCTCATGATTTAGTACACTTTCCTATTTTGTATCTTGAATTGATTATTTATTATTTTTAGAGCATATTGGGTTTAATTATTTATTTAGTGTGAAGATTTAGAGATATATGGTAATTAATTAGAGTCCAAGTTGGTTCAAAGAGCTAAAGTAAAGAAGATAAACATGAAAATTGAAGATAAGGAAGTAAAAGCTAAAAATATGGAAAAGGAAAAGCTGCCTTAAATCTGAATTCCTTCACCTACGACCACAAATCATCTTATATCTTAAAATCGGTAAGGAATCTGGAGAAACGGTCAAGAGAAAAGTTGAAGATCTTTCCGAGACGATGAATTTAGACTACTCATACGCGTCAAACAGATAAGTATTGAAGATGCTAGGACCAAAATAAAAACGGGGCTGACTCCATGTTTTTGGGCTACGAATTTGAGTTGGGCTAGTAGCCCAATATTTACCTTTTCCTTCAAGAAAACGATTAGGTCAACCTATACACTATAAATACAGCATCTTAACATTATAAAATCATCCTTGGTGAAACCTTAAGCCAAGAGGAAGCTTACAACACAAGAAAAGAAGCTGGAAGGAGCTGTTCATCAATATGTCTTCTTCAACCTTTGAATTTGTAATTTCTTTCTTTTCTTCCATTAGTATGAACTAAATTTCTATAATTTAAGTTTTAATCATATATGTATGAACCCTAGTTTTGGTTGACATTTATCTAATTTGAGACTCTATGTTTTAAATTGAATTATTGTTTTTATTCTCTGTTTATGTGTTTAGATTTATATTCTGTGTTCTTGTGGATCACGACCATATAGAATTACCATCTAGTAGTTAGGTCACCATTGACAACAGTGTTTAATTACATGTTTAGCACATAACGTCTAGTATTCGATTTAGATCTGACAAATCAACCTAACTAGATAATCACCATGGTTTAGTGTATTGCTATTTTACCAATTGCAGGAACAGTTTGCTTAGGACTCCTTATTGACACAGGTAAACCCTATTTAAAACTACCTAGCGCAATTGGAATCGATTATTGAAATACTAAATAATTCACCCTTACATGTTTAGAACGGCAAAACTAGTGGGGATTGCATGCTATTTACTCAAGCTAACTCTCATACTACTTCTTCTCTTGCATTTAAATTCATGTCTTTACTTTATTAGTTTAATTTAGTTAATTAAAAACCAAATAAAAATCTATTTGTCTTTTACTTTTCTGCGTTTTATTTGTTCTAACTCTTAAATATCTGCACTTGATTATTGCATAAGATTCCCCTAACATTCGTAGTCTCTGCGGAACGAATCTTACTTATTTATTAAAACTTGCATACGATCTGTATACTTGCAGAACCGTGCTAGACTAGAGTGATTATTTGCACTTATTTATATTCTATTTTTATCACACCCTAGGCTCCACCACTCAGCATCCTCTTGGGGTCTCGTATTATCCATTTACCTATGGGCTACACACTTTACACACGATTAATGCACAAAATATCCAAAAGTACGTAGATATCTGAGAGTAGTAAATAAATCAACATTTGTCAATTAATAAGTAAAAAACATTAAATAAGTTTAACTCCCATCAAATGATGTCTCGTGTCCCTATAAATATATCACAAAACACGGGACATCAATACCCCCAACATAATGTTTTGTCATCCCCACAAAATAAAAACTAAAGTAGGGGCTGAGTCCATTAATTATCGAAAAAGAAAAGATAGAGAGTGAACCTAAACAATACCTAAACAAGTTTTTTTTTGTCAAAAGCTTTAATAATATAAATAGAAATAGTTCATTACAACAGAAGCTTAACCCATCCCCGAAGTGGGTGGTAAAGAAGAGATAAACCTAACTAATTGGGGAGGGGGTTTGGACACCCAATTGCTCGGCAACAAACCTAGAAGCTGCTGCCTTGCAACCCAATCAGCACAAACATTCAATTTCCTAGGAATAAAGTAAAAGGAAACTAATCTATTACACGATAATAACTTAATATCCGAGTAAAAAATTTTGTGTCTAGCATAAGTAGGAGTATTGGGTTGATTAAGCATATCTATCACCATCTTGTTGTCACACATGATTCGAATGTCTTCAAATTGGAAATTAATAGCCGAAATTAGCCCATTATGCACTCCTATCATCTCAGCTTCTTCTGCATTATAAGATAAGAAATTTTGGGTATGCCCATGTATTAGTTTATTGTTTTTATCATATAGAATACAAGCTGAAGTAGCATTCTTATCGGTTTTAAAACAAGCATCTGAAAATGCAAACAAAGTTTTTTCAGTAACATTTTCATTCCAGTTTCTCATATTACCATTACCTGATTTTGAGCAGTGAAGAACATTTTTTCCTTCCTTTTTCTCATTGTTTTTAATGTTGTTGTGTTGAGTATTTAAACTCCTTATATTTTCACTCTTTTGGTCAGTATATTTTTTAGCCTCAGAAATTTTATTAATTTCATCATAGACATTAATTGCTTGTTGAAGAACATATATTGGATCAGGTCTTTTACCTTCATAACAGAATTTATTTCGAGCTTTCCATATATTCCATACTATATAAGGGACTAATGAGGCAATATCTCTCCCACCTATATCTGTACCCCCTTACAAAGTTTTTAAACTGAGAAACCAGTTTTCAAACTTTGAAGTACAACAGATAGAAGTATGGAGTTGTAAAGGTGATATAAACCAAAGTGCTCTTACCCATGGGCACTTGAAGATCATATGTTCAATAGACTCTACATCATTTCCACATAGGTTACATAAATCCGAGGTTGCACACTTTGAATAAAATTTTAGTTCCTCAGTGGGAACCTTTCTCTTACAAAGTTTCCATAGGAAATTTCGAATTCTAGGGGGTACCTTAAGCTTCCATATCTCCTTCCAAATTTCATTTGGGGTTACATGGGAGCTACAAGGTGTGAGTTCATTTTTTTCTTCTCTTTTTCACTTTATAAATCTTTAAGATAACCATATATATTTTTCGAGGTAACTTCTCCATCCTTAGATGGATTCCAAAAGGCCATATCCTCATGTGTCTTTATTTGGGTTATAATGTTGCAAATTTTGTTACTTATATTAGGATTGAACCATTCATTTATCAAGGTATGATTCCATATATTAGAGCCCTCATAAAATAAGTCGGTCACGTTTTTTAAATGACAATTTATGGGACATTTTAGGCTTTTAATTCCAGGAATCCACGAGTCCCTCCATATATTCACACTTACTCCATTTCCAATCTTCCAATTCATATCACATTTAAATATATTTCTACCTTCTAGTAGACTTTTCCACCCCCAAGAGGGGTGGTATCCTAATTCAGCATTTATAAAAGATGTTTTACTATAGTAAATGCCTTTAAGAGTTTTAGCAAGTAAAGATTCTGGTTTTTTAAATATTTTCTAGGCATTTCTTGCTAGTAAGGCATAGTTTTTTATTCTCATATTTTTGAAGCCCATTCCTCCTTTATTTTTATTCTCAGTCATTTCCTTCCAATTTATCCAGTGTTTTCTTTTTTCATTATTTTTATTCCACCAAAATTTTGAAATAAGCGAGTCTATATTATCACATACTGTATTTGGTATAAGAAAAACTGCCATAGTATAGGAAGGTATTGCACTAATCACAACTTTGATTAAAGTTTCTTTCCCTGCATCTGATAAGAAGTTGGTATTCCAACTTTCCACTTTTTCTTGAAATGATATCTATCATCCAATTTAAGGATTTTACTTTAGACCTACCCCAATCAGCTGGGAGTCCCAAGTACTTTCCTAAATTGTCCAGTTTGTTCATTCTTAATATAGAGAGGAGGTGATTTATTTTATCTTCAGGAGTATTTTTACAAAACATAACCCCACTTTTATTTAGGTTAATGCATTGTCCCGAGGCATTACTATATTTATTTATAATATTGCTAAAATTTTCCACATCTTCTTCTTCAACTCTTATAAAGAAGAGACTATCATCAGCGAATAATATATGGCTAAGGGTGGGGCATTTTCTATTGATTTTAAGGCCTCTTATATGATTTTCATTAGAATTTTTAGTAATAAGCGTAGAAAGGGCTTGAGTAATGATACAAAATAGGAAAGGAGACAGTGGGTCCCCCTGTCTCAAGCCTTTAGAGGGTAAATCAATAGCCACTTGTTCTCCATTAAGAAGAACTTGATATGAGACAGTTGTTACACATCCCATTATCCACTTTATCCAAATTGTATTAAAACCCATTTTAAAAAGCATATCATTTAAAAAGTCCCATTCTACTTTTTCATAGGCTTTAGCCACATCTGCTTTTATAGCCATATAATGTTTTTCAGTTTTCCTTTTTCTTTTAAGAAAGTGACTAACTTCATGCGCTAGGAGAATATTTTCCGAGATTTCTCTTCCGGGGATAAAGGCACATTGAGTTTCACTTATTATAAGGTGCATTATACTTTATAATCTTTTTACAAGAATTTTTGCTAAGATTTTATATATCACATTGGAACAGCTAATTGGTCTAAAATGGGCCACTTTAGCTGGACTATCAACTTTTGGAATGAGGGTAATTATAGTCTTATTGATTTCATAAAGACTACTCCCATTCCATAAAAAATCTGATATAAACCTTAATATATCAAATTTTATAAGCTCCCAATGTTTTTTAAAGAAATATACAGGATATCCATCAGGACCAGGGGCCTTATCTTCTCCCATGTCCCATAGAGCTCTTTTAATTTCATCTATAGAGATTGGGGCAGTAAGTTTAGCATTCATGTTTTCATCTACACATTTTTCAATATTTTCTATCACAGGGTCATAGTTTCTCGGCCCTTTAGAGCTAAAGATGTTTTTAAAATAGGTTTTGATTTCAATTTCCATACCTTTCTTATCATAAACCCACTTATTATCCTCAGTAAGTAGACATTCTATTTTATTTCTTTTTCTTCTCATTTTGGTTAATGAGTGAAAGTAGGCAGTGTTCCTATCCCCAAGGGTGAGCCATCTCACTCTTGATTTTAATTTCCAATAAGATTCTTCTTGTTTCCATCTATTTTCCATTCTCTTGGTAATTGCATTATAATGTTCCCAATTTATGGGGTCACTAGAGTTTATCATATTTTGGAGAGATTTGTTATCATTTTTAAGGGATTCTTTTTTCTTTTTTGCATTTTTCCTAGCCCAATCAGTAAGGTTATGAGACAGTATGTTAAGTTTCTTTCCTAATTTATGAACTCCTTTTCCTCTAATCATAACCATTTCTAGCCATTTTTTATTTATCAGATTTATACAATCATCATCTTCCATCCAGTTTTTACAAAACATAAATCTTTTCAGATAAGGAATATTTTTTATATCTTTCATAATCATAAACATTGAATGGTCTGATCCTATAGGGGGAAGAATTGCCAGCCAAGAGTTTGGGAAAAGAGTTTCCCAAGATTTACTAATGCAGCACCTATCAATAAGTTGTTTTATTATCTCATCATTTTGTCTTTTATTTGACCAGGAAAATTTGCAGCCTTTAGAAGTAAGGTCTGTCATTTCAAGCTTTTTTAACCACTTGTTAATTCTTTTCATATTGATTTTGTTAGGCCCCTTTCCTCCCAATTTTTCATAGCTATACCTATACATATTCATATCACCTATAATGTTCCATGGGAGTAAGGGGAAGAATCTTCTACATTCTTTTATAGAGTTTAAGACAACATCTTTTTCTTTATCTTCCGAGGGTATATAAGCATAAGTTGTACAATATTCCTTTTTGTTTTCATCAGAGATTTTACAATGGATATATGAGTCAGAGGTTTCTAGTATTTCAATTTTTATATTCGCATTACAAAGTAGAGCAAGCCCCCCACTAAGTTTTTTTGGGTCAACAATACAACTAATTTCGTATTTCAGCTCAGAAGCAATATTTTTCACATAGGCAGAGTTATTTTTAGTTTCAATTAGGAATATTACCTCAGGTTGATACTGAACAACAGTATCTTTTAGTGTTAGAACTGTCAGGTCACCTCCAAGACCTTGACAATTCCAACTTAGTTGTGTCATTGTTGTGGATGGGGTTGATCTGGTTCAACCCCGCAAAACTCATTAGCCTCCTTAGAATTTCTACCTTCTCCAGAATCATTCCCAATTTCATCTCCATTGTTGTTCTCTTCCTCCATTTGAATGTTCATTGTGCTGGTTCCCACTGCTGGTGTCCATCTTGCCTTCCAAATCTTCTCGCTCTTAAATTTTTCTCCCATTTGGTAGTATTCATTTAACCTTCTTTCTCTATTATCTTCTCGTAATTTTTCATTTCCATAGTTGCTCTTAACTTCTTCCATTCTTTCATCTTCATCTTCTTCATAGATTCGAACGGGATTGATTTGATTAGGGTTAGGTTTTGGTTCATCGTCGTTTTTTAGGAGAGTGTTTCGTTTATTTCCGATTTGTGTTTGGGTAATTTCTGTCGGAGTTTTGTTTTGTGTTGTTTGGGTTTGGTTAGATGGGCTGGTTAAATGGTTTATGAAGTCCACTTTAGGTTCAGCTGATAAGGCTTGCTCTATTTCTTTTTTCTGAATTGATCCAAAAGAAAACTCACTTGGCCCATCTATAATATTCCTTATTTCATTAGTAGCTGGCCCATTAGGGGTTTTGGGCTCCTCTTCATTACTTTTTGGTTCAAAAAATTGTCCGAATATGTTTTTTGTCAGGTTTAACACATCAGTAAGGTTCATTCCCACCATTGTACTGATTGTCCTTCCTCCATCCTCGTACACCATTTTTTTGGCATTATTCTTGATAGCTTTAATTCTGTCCTTTGTAGTACCGAGTTGAGTTTTACCGTCCTTTTCTAACTCGTTTCTTGACTCCTTAATTCCAATCGCCTTGTTACTCACTGAATTAGAATTTTGACTCATGATTTCCTTGTTAGCTGTGAAGACGAAGATGGTTTGTTGTTCTTCCATTTTCTTGAAATCTTTTTCATTACCATGAATCCATTTACCTAATCTTCTTTTCAGTTTATTTTTGTTGTTACATTCTTCTTCTGTATGATCAAGAAGACCACAAGCATTGCAAAATTCTCCCAATCTTTCATATTTAATCAAACCAGAGAGACTTCGATATTCAGATATGTTGAAAGAGTAATTTGAACTCAAAGGACGATTAATGTTCCAATCAATTCTTACTCTACAGTAGCTTACCTCTTTGAATGTTTTAACCGGTGGAAGTTGGATTTCACCTACCTGACCTAAGCTTTCCGCAATTATCCTAACATTATCTTCAGAGATGAAGCTTCCTGGGAGCCCATGAATTTGTATCCAAAAGGTAGTCGTGTTCATCTCTTCAATGGAGTAGTTTTCGTTTTCTTTCCATCCTTTGATTAACACATGTTTACCAGCCAGATTCCATGGTCTTCTGCTTAGAATTGTTTGGTAGTCTTCTTCATTGTTACAGTTGATTAGGCATGAGTTGAAGCCCATCTTTTCTGTAGTTACTTCTTCTTTTAGGCCCCATGATTTGTTCATGGTTTTTCTCAAGAAATTGAAACTTATGGGTTTGTTGCTAATGATTTTCGCAAGTAATTTGGGTTTTTCTATAGTAGCATAGATGGAGTTTTGTATTGGTTTAAGGATGATTTTTGTGTATTTAGCACTGTGTTTCAGATGGTTATTTGGTTTCTCCATTTTTGCAGTGAAAACAGAGCTTTTGGAAGGGACAAAAGGGAGATGAGGAGAAGAAAGGGAGGGTGTGGATAAACAGAGAGAGAGAGAGAAGAGAAGAAAATAACCTGAGAGCCTTACCTAAGGAGGAGAGGAGGCTTAATTTAGGGGTTTTAATGATTTTGGGGTGGTGGTGGGAGTGGTGGTTTGGTGGTGGTGGGTTGAGAGAATTCCGGTCATCTTTTGGGTGTTCTTTTACTGCAAGCGTTTTACTTATACCTAAACAAGTCACATGAATTAATGTCTAAGAATTAATATATATATATATATATATATATATATATATATATATATATATATATATATATATAGATATACTTACCTTATAAATGATAAAAACTATAATAATATCAAGAACAATTAGTTTTGCAATGCAAGAAGAGATCATTTTTACTTAGTCTGGAACAGTGGCTATAGGTTATTCCTTAGTCCTCGCATGGAGTCTAACTGTCTATTCAACTACTCCATATACGTTCAGTCTTTACTAAACCATATAAATAGGAATCTTGAGGTCTTAAGGTGTAGCTTAGGCTTAAGGTAAGGTGTGGAATATTTGGGTAATTTAGAGTGGGCTTTTGGCCCTCTCCTCACTATACATCAATTAATCACCCTACATCTTGAGTTTACACTCATAATTGTGGTCACTTAACCCATTTGATACCATATCAAAGCATTCCAAGTTCCTAACCAATCGTGAATGTCATATGCCAGATCTTTATTCTTTTTTATACATGTTTTTCTCTTTTTTTTGTAAGTCAAACACGAGATTCTTGTGATGAGTTCTTGTGTTGACTTATTTTCTTGTTTTTTATTTTTCGTTAATTTTTCAAATCTTTTTTTCCTTTTTCTCAAATCCGGAAAGAATTACAAATAATCGCACAATGATGAAATGCAAAATAAGCATCTACCCTCCCAATGTATTCCATGATCACGTACCCACCACCACAAACTCAAACTCCAAGACAACTAGTCCTAGGTATGTGAATCAAGGGAGGGTCATATGGTCAATTCCTAAAACTAAAGGATAAAGGCTTATAATGCAGCTATCAAAGAAAAGAATAAAATGATAGAACAAGGCTAAGAAAGATATATATATGTATATATATATATATATATATATATATATATATATATATATATATAACGATTGAATTTTAGTTAGTAAGCTAAAAGGCAAGGGCTAACAAAGAAATGGCTCAATCCCAGTTGGGTTAACTCAATTTTCCAGGGCCTTTCTATTTCTTCAGCACTTAAAGGGAGGTATAGGGTTTGAATTCCTTCGCTTTGGTTATTAAAAATCCTCACTGAACATGGGTACCTAGTTCTGTCTTGCATGGAGTTAGGTGCGTGGAGGCATGCCTACCTTCTGTGGGATTAGTCGGGTGTTAGCCACGACTACCCACGTAACAAAAAAATGCCTCAATCACTTTCCTAACTATGGCCTTGTTACTTTTTTTTATTTTAGTTCATATGTTAAATGGCTTTTTTCGATTACGTTGGACCTCATTTTCTACACACCACTCATCCTCACCTCACTTAAATTTATCTTCTTTGCATTGCTTATTAATTAATTCTATCTACAATTACGTGTTTTCATATTTGTACTTTAAGTTAACTATAAAAAATTCACAAGGCATACTTCTTATCTATGATAAACTTGTTTAAAGCATGTTTTTTGGGTTTGTTCTCTAAGTCCTACACCTATTCCTGACAATATTTTTTTTTGTATTTTCCATTTTTTTAAAGCAAATAAACTAACTAAGAAAGAAATAAAATTAACTAAGTTAACTAATTTTTTCGTTGTTTTCTTGTTACATATTTTTTTAGGAAAACGTTAAACACATAAGGACAATAAGTACACCACCCCCAACTCAAACTTGAATTGTGTCAAATAAAAGAAAAACAGTTAAAATGTATTACTAATAAACACTAACACATATAGTATACAAAGTAGAGAAGGTGGAGAGATAACATAAACCATAAGGCGCTAGGCCCCTCATCGTGGTCACGTTAGTGTTGAGGTCATGGTGGTATCTTTAACCCCATGTGTTGTATTTCTGCTTTGAGAATTTGGTACACGTGAGATTGAAACATATGTTGTTCCTCACGAACAAATTCTAGATCAATTTGGATCCTTTGTATCCCTTTATCCGTACGTGTGTATCAATTCTCTTTGTCATATCGGACGATTTACCAGGATCATCTTAAGCATCTTCACTTGGCCCCACATCTAGCTCTTTATCGACCAAAATTGATTGAGTGTATGCAATGTGAAATAGGGCGTTTGAGCTTTACCCTGAGTATCTAGCTTGTAGGCGTTCGTTTCTAGCCCAACCTTTAGGCATAACTGTGTGATTGTGATCGGAAAAATTATATTTCGGTACATTCTTGTGGCAGTATAAAACTTTATGATTTGATTATGAATGACGATATCAACATCAATAAGCACAACACAACGAATAAACTCCAATAGGATTTTCCATTCTTTGGTAAAGTCGAATTTGCGTGTTACCCCGTATATGTTGCAGGAATCTTGAGTCTTGGTAGTTATTTATCCTCATTTTCTACCTACAACGAGTCAGGTGAAAAAATAACTAACCGGTGACTTTCAAGTTAAACATTATTGCCACTATAATTAGGACGCTAGGAAAGTTAGAAGTGTGATTATAGAATTTTCTAGGACTTGTTTGAATGTCATGAAAAGGAGTTTAGATGATAATAGATATAATAGTTTTAGGGTAGTTTTTATAGTTTATCTATGACAAGAAATTTGTTTATCATGCCTAATTCCCCCCAATTCGACCTCACAGATGCATCATGGGGATGGAGGAAAAATTGAAGTTGAGGGACTTAGCAAGGGATTTCATTAGAAATGAAGTTTGTAATGGATACATAACTATTTTTGGTGGGACAAGTGGCTTGCAGACCAAAAAAGCTTAAATACTATGGATGATCAAGTATTTAACATACCCAAATACTACCAAAATAGCCAGATTCATCATTTTATTCAAGGTATTAACTGGAAATGTCCATCAAAGATATTGTTCATGAATGTGTGTTCATACACAATGCACCAAAATGCTCAAGACAAGGTCTATATTGAAGGAACAAAAAACAACACATTCATACCAATTAAATATATAATCTTATCTGACCTATATGTTCTAAAACCACATGGTATAAGATTATTGGGATAAAAAGCTCCAAAAAACGGCACAAAGTTGTGTTATGGATCACACACATCAAAAAATTATCAACTAAATGGTGGAAAGGCTCATGGAATCAAAATATGAATACGGATTGGAAGTTTAGTAACTTGTGTAAAGAAGATCGAGATCATATGTACTAGGAGTGTACTGATGTCTCCTGTTTTGTGATAGAATAACCTCCCTATGAGACATAATTTTAGGATTAAAATGGACTAAGTTATTAGATTAATTATAATATTTTGATATAATGCGCTTCTTCCTTCATTTTGGAGTTATGGTTACTTTTAGAGGTTTTCTACGTAAATTTGTTTGTTTAGTGTGAAGCTTTTAGGTATATGAATGCTAGGAGGCACCAAGATGAATAGAAGGAGTGAAGATTCATGTCCAAACCCAAGAATAAGCGTTAAAAGAGCAAAAGTAATCACTTTGGCAAAGGTGGAACAGTTTAGAAGAAATTAAGTTGTCATTTATTTCAATTTTCGAGGCTTATTGGTAACGATTCATGCTTAGTGACTCAAATTAAAGTTAAAGGCCTTGAAGTCAGTGAAATTTTAGAACTTGAAAAAGTCAATTCAGACTACGATGGAAAAGTTATGGCCAAAATACTAAAATGGTGTGTGTTGTTTAGTATTAAGTAAAATGAATTTGTGCCTTTTATTCACTTAAGTAAGCCCATATAGGCCTAATACATTTTCTAAATCTATATAAGATATTTTCCACCTCATAAATCAGTACACAACATTATTTTAAGAGAGGAGAAAAGCTAGAACGCTTGGAAGCAAGGAGTGGGAAGAAGAAAGGTTTTTACCATTCTTCAACAATTCAGCACCGACCCGTTCATTCTATTAGCGTAATTTAAATAATGAGCTAAATTTTCATTACTTGAGAAGTGATATTAAAAGGATGAAACCTATTTTTTAATTTAAGTCTATTGAATTTGTGATTGTTTTACTTTGGATGAAATTGAGTTCTTTTCCATTGACTATGTCTTTATGCTCATTCACTATTACTCTACTGGCCATTTTGTAATAGGACTTAGTACTTCAAGCTATTCGTTGCAAAACGATCATCCGGAATGGGGGTTTAAATACAGACCTAGGACATAGACGTATAGTGTACGTTAGTGAATGTAACGATCGTGACTAGCCACGCAGT
This sequence comes from Nemophila menziesii, assembly GCA_029959085.1. NCBI lineage: Eukaryota > Viridiplantae > Streptophyta > Magnoliopsida > Boraginales > Hydrophyllaceae > Nemophila > Nemophila menziesii. The sequence goes on along the minus strand of JARWIR010000075.1, from coordinate 1,587,202 downwards.
CATTAGGGTTTACGCAGTCAATCATTTAAAAGTATTGTAATGTCACTCTAACGAGGTCATTAGTACCGTAGAATAGCAACCTATCTACCTTGACGGGATTTAGTAAGATGTTAGAATCCCGACTAGTGTAAAATACCGACTTTTCCCTTTTACAATAACTTAGATTGATAAACTTTGGTGATTCCTTAGCGAGACTCAAGTATACCTCTCATCTACGTAACCTTCCTTAGTTAATATTTAGTTTAAGTTAGTCAATCTTTAAGTTCAAGTACTTAACTACTTTTTATCTCTCATATTATTAACTAACCATTCAAAAACCAAATAAATATTTACCTTTATTTTTTAAACAATTACTTCTACTTTTTGTTTAAACACTTAATTATAACCTCGTAATCCCTATGGAAATGATATCCCAGTTTACTTCTCTATTACTTGGAACGACTCGTACACTTGCGATGATGTATCGTCTTATATTGTGTAGAATTATATCATACTCTAGAAGCGACCAAGTTTTTGGCGCCGCTGCCAGGGATTACAACGTTAAAGTTTTGTGTTTATTTCATTTAGTAGAATTAATTGTTTCCAGTTTTACGCTTGTCTTCGTGTTTTTGTTTCTTTCTGATTCATAGATTTGGTGTATGACCTCGGACCCCGAGACTGTACTTCGAGATCACAAAAAAAGGGAACGACGCAAGCAAGAAGTTGAGATGGCTCATGTCATAGATAAACCAATAGTTCAATTGGGACAAGATCCATGGTTTTTGCAGGTTTTTGAGCAACAACTGTTTAGGTATCGTCCCTCTAGAGATTCAAGTTGCTAGATTCAAACCCGATGGGGGTATTTCGAATCAATTCAGAGACTACGGTAGCTAGTGAAGATGCAATTCGAGCCATGCATAAATTCATACAAATATGTGATGCTTACATCACTCAAGGTGTAACACGAGAACATATATATCTAGTAATGTTTCCCTTACCGGAGCAGCAAGCGAATAGTTTGATCAACAACCACGAGATTAAATCACTACATGGGATGAATTGCAAATAGCGTTCTTTGATCGTTACTATCCCAGAAACTTAAGGTTAAATGCAAAACTAGATTTGACATCATTCCTTCAAGAGAAAGATGAGTTAGTGGAATCATGTTAGACAAGAGTTCAATTGTGTTTAAGACGGGTTCCAGATCATGGCTACACGCAAGATCAACAATTGTCCATGATCTATAGAAGCGTTGATGGAAGTGCAAAGAGATAATTAGATTTGTTATGTGGAGGTGGATTTTTTATGGTTGTGCTAAACATGCAATTGTTATCATAGGTAGAATTGTGAAGATTGATATGGGATGGCGCAACGCGAGCACAACAACTCGAACTTCCAAAAGAGGTACTATACAGTTAGACAGTGACGCTGCAATAGATGCAAAACTACCATTGATGAAAGCTGGACTAAATAATACATTCGAACATCAAATGAAACAACTTACATTAGCTGTCAAGGAAGGATTCCAAGGTAGAAGATCTGAGGTAAATGTTGCACAAGTATCTTATGGATGTTCAAATTGTGGAGTGAATAATCATGAGCGGAAAAGTTGTCAAAGCAATTTAGAGTCAGTGATGTTTGTGTCGAATCGAGGTACTTATAATTCAAATGGTCAAGGCTATGGTCAATAAAATCAAAATCATCAAGTATCCAATACCATCTACAAGCCTCGATCCCAAGGGACTTGTTATCAAGTCAAATCATACCAACACTCAAATGGACAGATCTATGGGAATCAAACACCTACACATGTCGTGTATAAATCATATGCGGAGAATTCAGTTCCAAAGACACTTCCATCCCACCCACAAGAAGGTGTGAGTGAGTTGGAAAAGAATCTCACCAATTTCATCCAAAATTCAACAAATAGAATGGATGACAGTGATGCAAGAATTCAATCTACCGAGGTAGCAGTGAGGAGTATGCAACAAGAATTGGCTCAAATCAAGAATTCTCTTCAAGAACTTCATCAAGGGAAAATCATGCAATTAGGCCCATGTACAAACAATAAGGTTAAGTTGCTACAAAATGGTGAGTACGAAGCGTGTAAGGAAATCGACCTTTGAAGTGGAAAAGTTGTAGAGCCACTACAACCTAAGCCTAAAAAAGAAGAGGTCACAAAAGAAAAAGAACCTCACAATCCAAATTTAGATGAGGTAACCGTAGAAGATTGGTTTATGATAGAGACGAAGAAGTGGTTGAGAAGCATAGATATGCACCAAGAGTGTAAGAGAAATAAAGAGTGGATCCGCCACCAAAAGAAAATCGTCCACTGCCTCCATTCCCATCACGACTAGTCAAGACTTATGATGATGCCGAGTACAAGAAGTTTATCGAGATGTTGGGACAATTTAATATAAATATCCCAATACTTGAAGCAATCAAAAGGATCCCAAAATAGGTTCTTCATGGAGACAATTTTTAAGAAGAAAAAGTTTGCGGAATATGAAACGGTAACACTTAGCCAAGAGATATCGGCCCAAGTGCAAAATAAATTTCCACCAAAACTCAAGGATCCTAGAGGTTTCAACCTCCCAATCAAACTTGGTGATATATTCAAAGGACTAGCGTTGTTTGATTTGGGATCAAGCGTGAACCTTATGTCGAAGAGTGTATATGATTAGTTGGGGTGGGAGAAGCAAAGCCAACCTCTGTTATATTTCAAATGCCAGATCGATCAGTGAAAAATCTGTAGGGAATCACCGAGGACGTTTTGTTGTACCCACTGATTTTATTATATTGGATTATGATGTTGATGCAAACGTCCCTATCATCTTGGGACGTCCATTTTTTGCCACGTGGAGGACAATGATCAATGTTCATGAAGTTACTGTTACCTTGAGCATCGAAGATGAATCCCAGACCTTCTATGTCTTGGGATACACAATGAGAAAAAAGGTACAAAATGTGTCAATGATTCAAAGCATTGTTGATGTCTCCCGTTTTGTGATAAATATATACCCTTAGGAGACATCATTTTAGGTGGAAATTAGACTTAATTGATGGACTTTTATGCTTATTATAATATATTACACTTTCTCCTTTTGAAATTATGATATTGCATTTTTAAACCTTTTGTGCGTTAATTTGTTTGTTTTTAGTATAAAGCTCTTAGGTACATGGATGCTATGGAGCACCAAATATGAGGAGGAGAAGTGAAATTTAAAGTCTGAGATCAAGCGGAGAGGTCAAAAGAGAGAAAGTATCACTCAAAGAGTTGACGAAAAGATATGAAGTCATGAATAACTGTTACTTCTTGGATATTTTGAGCCAAAACGGTACTGATTTAGGTTTGGCGCTTCAAATGAGAAAGTTGCGCCTCTGAGTTAGCGCAAAATGAGGACTAGAATCAGGTGATTCGGACGTGAGACGCAAAAATTACGGCTATTTTACTAAAGGGTGTACAACATTTACGGGATTCACTAATTTGAACTTAGGCTTTTTATCATTTGACTTAATATTATTAAATAAAAGCCAACTAGAAATTAGTGTAGTTTAAATAGCCTTTAAGAACTAATTTTTCAGAAAGCTTCATTATTTTCTAAATTCCAGAAGAAAGCAAAAAGGCAGAAGGTAGAGGAAGAGCTAGAGAAGTCATTCTTCTTAAACAACACCTCTACTCATTCCTTTAATTATGTTCTTTATCCTATTTCTGTTTTAGGAAATATGAATGCTTTTAATTTCTTTTTAGTTTTTACTTTGAATATGAGCTAAACAATTAGTACTTAAGAATCTCAATTATGGGTTAAGGCCTAATTTATATAATTCATGTTATTTTGAATTTGGGATTATTTAATTTAATTCAAATTGGGTATTTAGTATTGACTATTATCGCATGCTTATTTACTATTTTTTATTCTGGCCAATTAGAAATAGGGTTGGATAATTAGGTTATTCACTTAGTGGTGAGTGATCATCCGACATGGGGGGTTTAATTACAGACATAAGTAATAGACGTGTGGTGTTCGTTATTGCCCAACAGGCTTGACCAACCACATAGCCAATTGGTTAAAAGACTTCAACATCCGAAAGTAGATATAATCACCCGGGAGGGGTTTGTAATACCACATGATAGCTCCTAAGACCACCCGGGAGGGGGTTAGGAGATTGTAGAGTCCCGACTAGTACATAAATACCGATTTGACCCTTAAACGGAAGCATTAATTATATGAATTTAGGTGGACCCCTTGCGAGACTCAAGTACAACTTTCATCTTGCGTTTACATCTCTTAGTTTTTCAGTTCATTTACTTTATGTTAATCTTTAGTTGTTTATATATTTGCGTCCAGTAGTTTAATCTTCAAAACCAAACAAAAATATTTTATCTTTTATTTTTTGTATTAGCAATTACTAGTATTTATCTTTTGAACACTTGGGTTGTACCAGACCAATCCCTGAGAACGAGATCATGTTTATCTAATTATAACTTGGATGACCCGTACATTTGCGGTTAGTAGGTCCTCTTATTTATTGTTTAATTTTATCACACCCTAGGACCCACAAGGTATTTGGCGCCGCTGCCGGAGATTGCAGCGTGTGACCCCGGTGTTTAATCCCTAAGCAGTTTTAATTGTTTATTTTTTAGTTTTACACTTGACTTGTATTTTTTCACTTTTCAGGTCCTTAGGTTTTTGTTGTATGTACTCGGACCCTGAGGGCATAATAAAAGTTGTTTGGAAACGTCAAAGAGAACTTCGCAAGCTAGAGGAAGAAATGGCCGCTTTAAACAAGAATGTTAATGATCCTCCGGTGGACGGAAATCCTATAGTTCGTCAACAACCAATTCCTCAAAAATCCTATAGTTCGTAAACAACCAATTCCTCTAATTCCTAACAATCAAAATCACGGAATTCTTTCTCCAACTGGAGGACAAGCTCAACTTCCATTAGGATATGATCTTGGTTCATGCAAGGTCCTGAACAAATACCATATTGCGCTCCTGCTACAGGTGTTGGCCCTCTAGATATTAATGTTGCAAGATTTAGACCCGAACCGGTTATTGCTAAACCAATTCCGAAACTTCGTAAATTTCCAAGGAGTACCTGGAGAAGATGCCATTCGGGTAGTACAGAAGTTTATGCAAATATGTTATGCGTATATTACGCAAGGTGTGAGTAGAGAACATATGTACTTTGCGAGTTTCAGTTTTTTCCTAATAGATGCAGCAAATGAATGGCATGATCAACAACAACCAGGTCAAATCAATATTTGGGATGAGTTACAAACAACGTTTTTTGACTGATACGCACAATTCGAATTAACATCATTTGAGCAAGAACAAGGTGAATCCCTAGGTACATGTTGGACAAGATATCGAAAATGCCTAAGAAGAGAACCATATCATGGTTTTTCTGAAGAACAACAATTCTTCATATTTTATAAAGGCCTTGAGGGAGGTTCTAGAAAGGATCTAATGCCAAACTATGCTAAAATGATATTAGACAGAACTGTGAAAAATGAGATGGGGGGAATACCGTGAGAACACCTACCCGAGGTGCAGTATATCGTGATAGTGGTGTCAAAATTGATTAAAAGTTCTCTGCATTAGAGAACAAACTTAAGAACACATTTGAGAAACAATTGAAACAGCCTAATTTGGCTGTTAAAGAAGGTTCTACGGGTAGAAGAGCAAGTATTAATGTTACGCAAGAAATTTAAGGGTGTTCAAATTGTGGAGTACAGGATCATGAGTGGGGGAATTTTCAAAGTAATTAGGAATCCGTAATATTTGTTGTCGACCGAGGGAACTATAATTCAGGTGGTCAAGTTTATCAGCAAAAGAAAAACCATCCTGGTTTTTAATATTCAAACCCGAATGGGGCCGCAAATCCTACTAATACGTATCATCCACGAACCCAAGGAAACAACTACCAACCTAGACCACAAAATCACTATCAAGGGGGACATAATTATGGAAATCATCCACCACAACAACCTACACAAGACACTTACATGTAAAGTATGAATCATAAAGCTTTACCTACCCATCTTCAAGAAGATGCATTGGACGTTCAAGAAACGTTACAAACACTTATCTCTACATCACAGAAAACGCATCAAGATCAGCAATCTTTAAAAGCACAATTAGACGAGCATGGTGACGCATTCAAGATCTTAGAGAATCAAGTTTTCCAAATTGCGAAACAGCTAAATCAGCGTCCACGAGGACAACTACCCAGTGATACATAAACCTCTCCCCAGTTTGAAGAATGTAAGGAATTTCTCTTAGGAGTGGGAAACAACTCCCACCACCTAGTTTTACGATCATGAAAGAAAAAGAGGTAACTGTCAAACCAAAGGAATAGAGGATGTAGTTGAGAAAGAAGAGGAACATGTTGTAGTTGAGGATGTAGTCGAGGAATTAGTTGATGATATGAGTGAACATGTGATTGAAGAGCCTGTTAAGGCTGCAATGGAGAATGTCAAGGAAAATATGGTATGAAAGAGAACTGTCCTCCCCTTCCCTTTCCATCACGTGTCCAGAAGAAGAATCATAAAAAAAGTACAAGAGGTTCATAGAAATGGCGAGTAAATTACAGATTAATATACCGTTTCTAGATTTCATTCGAAGAATGCTAAAGTACGTTAAATTTTTAAAGGATGTGTTTACAAACAAACGCAAATACTTTGAGGGGAAGATAAGTGGTTTACCAGAGGAATGCAATGCAATATGTCAAAGTAAGTTGCCTTCGAAATTGGAAGATCCCGAGAATTTTAATATTCCTATATCTATTGGTAAAGACTAGATCGGGAGAGCGTTGTGTGATCTAGGTGCAAGTATTAATCTCATGCCTAGATCAGTGTTCGAGAAATTGAGGATTGGGGATGCAAATCCAACTACCATGGTTTTACAAAATGGCAGATAGATCCCTATCTCATCATGAAGGAGATGGAAGATATTGTCGTCAAAGTAGGTAATTCTACATTTCTGTGTGATTTCATTAGACTTGATTACGACGTTGATAAGAATGTACCCATCATCTTGGGAGGACCATTCCTAGCCACAGAGCGTACTTTAATTGATGTATAGAGTGGTGAACTAATCATGCGAGTGAATGACGAGGAGGTGTATTCAAGTCTATGAAGTTCCCCAATTCTTTGGGGGATTGCTTTTTAGTGGATGCCACTGAACAAGGAGAAAAAGAATAAACCAAGGTAGTGGAAACCTTTGGGATGGAGGAGACGAAGCTAAGAAATAAACCACCTAATAGATCTTTTCTAGATCCTAAGGTGAATCTGCACCTTGATCACGCAAAGAAGAAGGACGAAAGATGTGCTATGAGGGTTCCAAAAGAACCCAAGAAAGAAAGAAAGAAAGAAAGAAAGAAGGAAAAATTCAGAATATACGAAAAAGTCGCATTGAAGAAGCCTGGTCCTCCAAAGAAAGCACAAAAATCCAAAAGTTCTTGGCTTGGACCATTCATGGTCACACATATTATCTCTAGAAACTAGTTGGAATCAAAGCCAAGGGATGCAAATTCCGAATAGTAAACGTTGATAACCTCATTCACTGCTTGGGAGGTTATGTTAAGAAATGAGATTAGAGGTAACCCGCCGAGCTTAACGACGTTAAACAAAAGCCATTTCAATTGTATATACGTTTAACGCTTTAATGTAATTCAATTCCTAGTGTATATTAGAGTAATTCATGTGTAGTAGTGTTTATTTTTAAGAAATGAGAAAAGTAGTATGTTAATTGTGCAGGAACTGAGTTTGGGGTGAACAAAAACAGGAAAAATGCGATACCGTCACGACGGTAGTGAAATTAGGTACACGTGCGAGAGGGAACTTGTCCATACCGTGTCACCATTCACGTGTGTACCGTGTCGTTCCCAACAGTTATAAATCAGAGGCTATATTTAATAATTTCGCATAGGAGAAGGACCAGTGTTAGAATTTACTATATATATTTTATTTTGTTACATCTAAGATTAACATGAATAGGTTAACTAACACAACCCACAAGGTTTGATATGATAGGATTAAAGTTCCCTACCATGTTAGCCACTCTCAACCTTTATGTATGTTTAGATAAAGGAGAGACCTTTAGTAAAAGGAAGGAAAAGAAATGAGATGATTGAAATAACCTTAAAAAAAATATACTTTCACCATTCCCCGGCCTAAATGCACTAGTGGAGCGACCATTTTATTCATTAATTCTTATCAGTTTGAAGAGAGGTTAGATTCATAAATATAAAGTGTGCATTTTATCAAGTGTATTACAAGAAATTATTAAGTCTATTTAAGCATGTGAAACACAAATTGTACACACAAACATCTTGAAATAAAACATAGAAACTCACGCAAGGGTGTGGAGATTCGTTGTCGCTCATTACTTGATGTGTTCTTGCAGTATATTATTTCGGTCATATTAGTCTTCATTTTCTACTTATAGTTTGTTCAAAAAAATGTCAATTTTGAGTGTTGATGATTCGTTTTGAACAAATTATGTTAGAGGTTAGTATAGTTAGAAAATTAAGTTTACTTTTAAGGTCTTAATTATATTAAAAACCAAACAATATGTCATTTGAATATGAAATTATTATCACTACTTAATTCATTGTCGGAGAAATTTGTTAGCTTTTATTATCTCCACCTCAGATAAACTTTATTTAAAATAGGAAGTAGTTAAATGGTAGATGGAATTACTTCAAATGAATATCCAATGTATTATGAATAGTTTATCCCTTTTGTAAATTTATTAAAAGGCAAATCTTCTTTCACTCTCATTCTACATTGTTAAGAACATCTTAATTAACTCTATTTTCTTAGCTTGCACAACTTCAGCCACTATGAATTTCCACGTATATATAATTTGTTTACAAGTTAAAATACATATAATATACTCAATTAATATTTGAAATATCTTTCACGTTAAGTATATCTTTTTCTCGAATCTCAACCCCTAATTGATATGTTTTTGCAAAATATTATTACGTTTATATTAGTTTCATTCTCCTCATTGTTACTCATTGCCAATCTGAAGACTTTCATGCATACATAACTAAGAAACTACACCACCATTACTGAAGCAAATTCCCTAAAAGTTTGGTCCAAACATTTTAAGAAAATTGCTTCAAAAATGTTGGTATAGTTCCCTAAGCCTATGGATGAATGAAAGTCTTCAAGATTTACAGGAAGTAACAAAGTAGAGAATAAAGACTAATATGAACATCAATGAGGGGTTGAGCTTCATGAAAAAATACTAACATGAAATGTGTTTTTAAAGTAATACTAATTGAGTATATTATACGTATTATAACTTATAAACAAATTATTTATACCAAGAAATTCATAGTGGTGTATGTTCTGCAAGTTAAAAAATTAGAGTTAGTTAAGCTACCATTCTTAACAAGGCAAAGATTGCCTTTGAATAAATTTACAAAAGAGATAAGAGTATTTATGATACATTGGATGTTCATTTAAAGTAATTCCATCTCCCGTATATGTTTAACCACATTCTATTTTAAACAAAATTTATATGAGGTTGACAAAATAAAAAGATACCAAATTAAACCAGTTTGGTTCGCTCAACTTGCCAGTCTATTTTCTTCAGCAAAGTGTAAAGTATGAGATACAAGGCCCGGAACACCCACGTACCAAAAAAATCAGATTCAAATGACAAATTGTTAATTTTTGCTTATTTTAAATATATTATTAAAACCTTTAAAATAAAGTAAGCAAAACAAGAAAACTAAATTTTTATTATCAATTCTAACCCCTAACATTATTTGTTCAAAATGAATCATGAATACTCAAAATTGCCATTTTCATGATTTCACAAAAACTTTTCAAAAAGGATGAGATTTAGCCAATGTTTAACCACTTTATATTTCAAACGGAATTTGTACACGATATCCCACCCACACTCATTAATTGAAGACAATGCTAGAAAAATTGCAGCTAGACTGGGAAAAGTGGAAGAAATTATATTACCTCCAATTGAAAATTTTATGCAATTCAGCGCTGTTTGAGTTCGTGTTGACTAGAACATCTTCAACCCAGTTCAAGGAGCCTATAACATCAACTTGGGAGATGGGCAAAAAATTAGAGGTATTCTTAAATTTGAAAAGCTCTGTGATTTATGTTATCTTTGTGGGCTTCTTTGATCACGAAGAAACCGAATGCACAAATAAAAATAGACTGCTCTTTAAACTCAACAAAAATATTTTGGGATTTGAGCCAAAAAACCCTGATGAATTACGGAAAACCAAAATCCCACCACCGAGTTAAAACCCACCAACGAGTCAACACCTAACGGGTCAAAGTCAAACTCTCGCCCAAACCCTTCAAAACCCTAGTTAGAATGAAAAGAATTCAAAAATTGAATTACCTTACCTGCACACATTTATTGCTACTGAGAATAAAATGGAAACTGAAGAAAGTAATACATCTATGAGCGAAAGAGCAACTTCGAAAAATCAGAGAAAGATAAATGTAAATCAAATCGATCTGTGTCAGCAGTGAGAGAAAGAGTTATGCAAATTAAGGGCCCCACCAAAGAATATAACGGGCCAACAAGGAAGGGAATTGACATTTCGTCAGGATATCCTATTAACATGATTGACTTCTTTAGATGGATGAATAGATTTGTAACCCGTTAACTTTGTTTTATTTTCTAACCGACAAAAAAAAAAGATTGTTGATGTGTTAAACATAGAGCCGCAAACTAATGAGACGGTTCATAGTTTCATGATATTGATGGGGATATTGTGTATGCAGACAATTTTTTTTCCAACTGGATCGCGAACACCAATGTGGGTGGTCAGCATGTGTGAAGATCTTGAGAATTTATTACATTACGATTGGGCGACACGTGTAGCTGAGTTTGTTAAGAAGCCGATACGCGATGGGTCAATCAATCATATCTCGGGATGTGCAGTCATTTTTATAGTAAGTATATAAATATACGCATCGTATCTATTACATGAAATTTATTAATTTTGGTTTAACAATCTGATAATCGAAATCGCAACCGTGGTTTTTGGAGCATGTTAAATTAATGGAGCCAAAAAACAAGGGTGTAATACCAAGGTGTCTGAAGTGGAGCCTTAAATGTACTACCAAAAAACCTTTCCCGGAAGTGATCAGAAGGTTACGATATGATCCGGTAAACAATTCACGACATAAATCGGCTGATCAAGTGAGTACTCACGCAGACATAGTAACTTATATTAATTATTGCGGGTGATAAATCTTGATCTACAGATGACACACGAGGAGGCAAAGCTAAAAGAGTTTGTGGTAGTGTACGATGATGAAGATGATGTTTCATTAAGTAAATATGTGGTGGATGAAGATGTTGATGAAGAAACTAGTCCAGTTGTTGATGATAACCCAAGAGCTGATGGTGGTGTGACTAGTGCAGTCAGTTGGGAAGGGTGGTGTGGCAGAGAAAGAGGTTATAGAAGACGAGGATTTGGCTCAGATAGATGTCGATGGTATAATTGCAAAATTAAATCGTGTAGGGAATGAGGGGCCTATTAGTAAGGTTCGTGTCAGTGAAGATGGTTTGGTTGAAGGAACAAAAAGTTTACCGGAAGATGTGACCGGAACACAAGAGGGAGGTGTTGAATAAGCAGTGATACGATAATAGATGAGATGGGTAACAATTTTGACTCGCCAGTTAGGACGGGAGATGATGATCGGGTAGAAAATGACAAACAAGCTAGTGTAGCAGATGATGGTGGGTTGGTTGCTGGTTTAAGGAAAAGAATTGAGGAGGTGGAACGGGTAAACCAGACACTAATGCAAGAGTTGGAAGAAAGTCTAGAATCAGGACGTGCAAAAGTTATAAAATTAGAGAAGGAGCTTTGCGAATTAAAAAATAAATCAGCAAACAGTGGTGTGGATGGTAGTAATGAGGAGGTTGTGAGACTGAAAGAGGAATTAGGGAGGATGAGAGAAGAAATAAATAACTTGCGAAATGCGAGTGGAGCAACGCCGAAAACAGTGGTCGCGAAGGGTAACACGATAAACTTCCTAAGGAATGCTTTGAATGAAGCAGAAAAGGAGTTGGTAGTGATCAGAGGTGCTTATTCAGCGGCGACTGATGAATTGATTCGGTTGAAGAGTGGTGGCAACATGACCTATAGAGGCACTTGTTCTACAAGCGGACAGGTTGACGATGGTAAGGTTACGGGAGATGACATTGGTAAATGGTGGAGGGTGATGGTAAAAATGGTCAGGGCAGCGATGGTGTTGGAGTACGTGGTGGTATAACTGACACAATGGTAGGAGGAAGGGACATTGCACATGGGGATGATTGCTTGGATGAAACTGACAATGTCAGTAAACAACTTGAAAAAGATTGGGCCGAAAAATCGATCAGCCCCGTGATAAGCTATGACAGTATGTTTGAAGAGAGCGAAGAGGATGATGCAGATACTGATAAAAATGTTGAGTCTAGTGGTGATGATATTGAGCTGATTGGGGAGACAAAAGGTGTCCAAGGGACAGACCGAGAAGTGAGACGATGGAACAGGGGGTCGGTGAGAGGGGCAGCAAACCGGGGGGTATCTTTAGGGGGGGAGCGGGGCCAACACGAAGAAGAGGAAGACGCTCAAGGTAACTCCTAGCTCGTTGATACGAAATATTAAACAGGAGGATAGGACGGGAAGAGCAAAAGTGGATATGGAGGATTTTGTGACGACTAAAGTAAAACAACCGAGGAAAACGAAAGTCGTAGAGCAAAGAAAAAAACTTGTAATAAGGGAAGCCGATGAGAAGATGTTGGAGATGCTATCAGGTGATGAGCCATTTAGCGTCGATGTGTGGAATTACATGGGCCATCGGGTGACGGTCGCAGACTGCTATGAAATTGCAAGAGAAGAACAACTAAGCGCAAAGGTTAACAGACAGTTGTTTTCTTTTTAAAATTTTTATATTATTAAGAATTATCTGATTAACTAATTATACTTTATGTGCTACAGATAATGAAGGTGTGTCTGTTGATCTATGAAAAACAGCTTAAGAGTAAGCTGGTCAAGACTAAAAATCCTGAGATTGGATTGAGTTTCAGAGTCATGACATCGAGTGCATCAATAAGTGTGACTATATGACAAAAATCTTATGCCCTTAACTGATTGACTGACTAATCCAAAATATGTTGGTTGTTTAAATGACAGGGTTATATGCGGAAGGGGGCGGTTGCGGATATCGAGAGATACGTCATAGGTTTTTTCAGAGATAATGTAAAAGAGAATAAAGACGTGATAATTCCACTAGAAACCAAGAATTTCAGACAGTTTACAAGAGAAAAGATTCATGTGACCACAAGAAAAACAGGCATAAGACGAAAGTGTATATATTCATCCCGAATAGTCTTAAATCGAGCAAAGTATTCAGAGATCGAATTAGACTTTTGAGAGATTGAACTCAGTGCTTTCTCAAGATGAAAGACTCGTGTACCATCACTCTTATCAAATCGTGTTTTAATTTCGTTAAAAAGATCATAAGCTGAATTCACATACAATAAGCTACCTCTTATTTCTTTTGAAATCGAGTTGAGGAGCCAAGAAAGAACGAGGTTGTTTGCACGATTCCAAGCTGTGAAGAGAGCAAGATCTGTGAGAGGAGGTTGTAATATATCACCACTGATAAAGCCCATCTTGTTCTTGACTGAGAGAGCGATTTCAATCGCACGTGTCCAAGACAAGTAATTATCACCGGTGAGAACCTCTGAAACGATAGAGATGCCTGTATTTTCACTCGGATGTAAGTAATACGGGCTAGTAAAATCTTCCGTAACATAGTTATGAGTAGCCATGGAAGAACAGAACAAATGTAGAGGAAGAAGGTAAGAGAGGTGCCGAAGAATGTCTAGTTTACATCTAATACCATGAGAAATTCTATGATTGAACAGCCATTAATGGCGAGAAGAAGAAGAAGAAGAAGAAGAAGAAGAAGAAGAAGAAGAAGAATAAGAAGAAGAAGAGACAATAATTATTATTTTATTAGCTGTAAAAAGTAACGAGTACATTGTATATATACATTTTATTTCAGCTGCTTTCGTGTTATACAACTGTGTAACAGTCTAACTACTTTATTGCAAACTAGTCCCTGCACTTTTATCTTGTGTTATATTGTGCAATTCTATTTTACTTATTATTTCATCTATATTCCAAGAACATTTAGTTTAATATGCACTTTAGGATTTACAAAAGTCTCTTAAGTATGGTTTTCCACTCAAACTAGTTACTTTTACGTTTAAATATTTAAATTTGTTTTAATCAACCCGAAAGCGTCACCTGCTTAATGGATCAGCCCAAAGCGCAATAAGACGTAGGATTAATGGCGATCTTGAATTAATCACGCCTGATCACATGGGAAGGCACAAGTGCCTCGCCTCGCTGCAATTTATCGTTTGAGCATGCACTTTTTTGATTTTGATAACAATGCATGGTCCTCTTGCTGGGTGCCGTTGATTGAGTGGTCTTAGATGAGGAATCGTATCAAATGGTATCTTGCTTATCCCTTCAATTCATGTTAACGAGCCTATTGCCTCCCAAGTAATCTTTTCTCTGGACTTTTGTTTAGTGCTTGAGATTCTGGAGACTTCACGGTAGCTAAGGTTTCTCCCCCCTTTGCATGTTTGGTGTTTTCTTCCTATTTCCTAATATTTATTTGGTTGGCAGGAATGGCCTCGTAGCAAGATCTTAGGGTGATGGCTAGGCTTGTGGGAAAGCAAAAGGACCGAAAAAGTTCATGAACATTGAAAAAACCATTCCTCTCGCTTCCAAGAAAATAGCTAAAGATGTCCTTGGTAAATCCCTACAAACATGTGATATATTATCCCTCGGGTCAATCGACTTTGGTGGGGTTTCTTGTACTACCTTATTAGGTCACTGTTTGTTCGCCACTATCATCATCTGTCACCACCTTTTCTTAACAGACCGTCGATGTTGAGGTATGTAGTTTGCGTAACGAGGAAGCATTTCGAGGCGTTTGTTGTCCTGAGGAATATTTCAGAACAGGTACCTCGTAATCTCCTCTTTCCCTATCCCATCTCGTCGTGCTTATTCCTTGTTATTTCCTCATTTTGCAATGAAGAACAGGCACGCAAGATATTGATAAAGCAGAAAAGGAATCTTGACAAGATCCTTCAATTGAAGGACGAGTTGCACCATGCCCAAGAAAGGCTAGCCCTCCTCGCGGAGCAGATTCAGATTGACGAAAAAATTTATGATGAGCTAAAGAGAGAGCGACTGGTGAGGTTGCACATTTTGACGAGAAAGCAAGGGCTAGAAAGTCGGGCTTTTGGTTGAGTGTTCGAACCTCTAGCACATACTTTTGGTGAATCAGGCTTTTACTTTTTCCACCCAACATATGTCTAAGCTGCCTGAGTTCTAGACCCTTCAGACTTATTGAGTTGATTATACATATTGGATCGTCTTTTTTTTTTATTACAGAGGAGATCCAACTAGATCGTGGGGTACTATGCTAATACATCATTGAACAACCCTGTGCGAGCTAGCTAGTCCGCGCAAGAGTTCGCCTCTCGGAAAATGCCCTTTAGTGTAAAGCCTCTGTTTCTATCTACAATTGCTCGAATTTGTTGAATCCATATTGCCAGCGATAATAGTTCAATTACAACAAGTATAGTATGATTAATTTGCATAGTAAATCCCTAAATCCAATCCCCATTGTCCCTAAGAACACCTCCTCCTCCTAGTTGACGCCGCCTATTATAACTTCCATCGGTGTTTAGTTTAGCCTCCCGAATCGGTTTACACCACCCAACCAAATTCACCATGTTCTTTCTAGAAATATGCATTCCCAGTACTCAACCCCACACCATACTGTACGATGTCACCAAGTTTTGTGCTTTTTTTTTTATTACAGTGGGAGATCCTACGGATCTAGGAATAAGCCCCAAAACACAATAGAGACTAATGACCTATATCATTAAGTAACCTCATATAATAGATCACTCGTGGTGTCCGCCAACCCATTCTATCACGCGTGATATGCTTCCAAATACCGTCAGGAGGATCCTCGAAACACACTAACCCCTCGCTCTGCAATACCCTGCCTATCTTAGCCAACCAATCAGCGCACCTGCTATGTTGTAGATCTCGGTTCCGCGGCCTAGGCGGTCGACTGGGGCCTAGCGCCTAGGAGGGACTACGCGGGGCCTAGGCGGGATTACGCGGTTTTGAATCCTGCTATGTAATTTTATATATTTAGTAATACGCGTGTATAATTATGATAATTTTATCTATTTAAGTCATAAAATTCATCTAACACCACTATATTGAATATGAAAAATACTAAAGTTAGAGTTATAATATCAATTCAAGAATTTCCGAGAGTAAAATAAATTTAATGGAGGGCCTAGGCGGCAAGTTTTACCATTAATCGGTGCCTAGGCGGGCTAGGCACCTCTTCCACGGCGACTAAGGCGTTAGGCAAAAAATGCCTAGCATTTTTACTAGGCGTAAGCGGTTGAGGGGGGAGTTGACGCCTAGACGGCGCCTAGGCGCGGCTAGGCGGCTATATCTACAGCATAGCGCACCTGTTAGCTTCCCTATAAATTCCTTTCAGACTAAACCCCGAATTCCTTGCCAAGATCGAATGAATTACTTGCAACCACTGTGCTCCAGGACCTCGATCTCTCCCCACTTTTTGAATTGTTTCGATAGCTTCCCACAAGTCTGTTTCTAACACCATCTCCTTGATTCCCAATCCTTCCGCCATACGAAGACCTTCACTAATTGCAATCAATTCAACCACCACTGGCATGTCATGGCTAACTTTCATGCTAAAACCACTTATCCACTCCCCATTACAATCTCTGATAATACCACCTCCACCTCCTATTTAGTGCCCTGTAATACAACTACCATCCGTATTAACCTTTACTCCTCTAATTGGCTTCTTCCACCCAACTAAATGTATCCTAGAGTTCCGAGAAACAATCGCACCAGGTAATTGACCCCAAGCTCTACTAATTTTAGTTGCGAAATACTTGGCTTTCCGTACAATCGCCACCGCACTTGGAATTTCTACCCCATTGAAAACAACCTGATTCCGTTCTCGCCAAATGGTATCCACAAGTACACCGAAGAATACACACCAGGGTACGCCTCCGAACAATTTATTTGTCATAATATTACGGAACCACCATGACATGTCCTCCTCTCCATCTACCGAATCTCTCGCTGCATTAAACAGTGACTCCGCACCTCGAATCTGCTACTGGAAACTCCCTCGCTGCAATTGCATCTGGTCCATCCTCGGTTCCTGGTGGTACAGCTGTTGGTCCGCCCCTTGTTCAGCTCCATCTAACCGCTGTGATTCGGTACAGCCCTACTCGATCACTCCACTAGTTCTCGAAGAATTTCTACAGTATTCCTCACTGCTCGGCCCCCTGGAGTTTTGGTAATTTGCGAATAAGTCCCTGCGCTGCTGCCCAAAGTCCACACTTGTCATGGTCAGCTGTACCGGCATCAAATTTCTCAATGGCACCCAATTTAACTCCTCCAACCTAGGATTAAACATAAAAGGTAGAGAAACTCCCTTATTTAAATCTTCCGGAAACTCCTGATCATGTGCTGCTCGCCTCCCATGTTTAATAATCTCTTTTTTACAATAGACCAAATCTCACGTGTTTTGACACAATCTCGAAAGAGATGCAAAGCGCTCTCCTCCACGAGACCACACAAAGGGCAGAGCTCGGAAATTTCCACACCCCTTCGTATCAAATTACCACCAGTTGCAATACGCTCCTTAATTGCCCGCCACAAGAATACTCTAATCTTTTGCGGACACTTTAATTTCCATAGCTTATCCCACCTATCTACCATCGCACCCTCACCAGCTGGAACTTCCCATCCCACTGACCTAACCAAATATTCTCCATTAACTTCATAATTCCATGACAACTGATCCCTCGTTTCTTCCTGTCTTTCGAATCGAATAGATGCGACCTCCATCAGTGTAGCTGGGGACAGATACCCTTGAAACAACTCCCAATTCCACGACCCATCTTCCCGCATATATTCACTCACACTTTTTGTAGCCTCCCCGCTCTCTAAAGCTCCCACCACACGATTAAAAAGAGATGATTCCCCAACCCACCAATCCATCCAAAAGGAAACATCTTTGCCACTCCGGACTATCCACCTGGACCCCTTTCAAAACACCCAAACCTTCTACTATAGTTCGGCACATACGCGAATCAGTTTGCTTCACAACATATTGAAGAGGTGGACCCTTGAAATATTTCTGTTTCATCACTAAAGGCCACAAAGTAGACGTGTTATGAATCATTTTCCAACCTAGTTTCTCCAAAAATGCTTTGTTCATGTCCTCCGCGAGTCGGAAACCAAGACCACCAACTCTCTTTGGTCTACAAATGTCCTTCCACGCAATCCAATTGATTCGATTCTTCTCCGCCGAAATTCCCCAAATAAACTCTCGCCGGATTTTGTCAATTTCTTCACATACATAGGCCGGAAGCTTCTCGACTTGCATTAGATACGTAGGAGCCGCGCTTAACACTGATTGGGCAAGCGTAATACGGCCCGCCAGGGATAAGGTGTTGCTCTTCCATTTCGACAATTTCCCTCGAAGATCATTAATAAATTCCTCAAAAAACCCCTTCGGCCTTCTCCCATTAAGAATGTTAAACCCTAGATACTTGCCGATCCCCTCGCACCTTTGATAACTACTTCTCAACGCAATATCATTCGCCACTACTTCATCGGTATTCTTTGAAAAGACGATAATAGATTTCTCCTTGCTCAGCATGACAAAACATTTCCAGGGTTTCCTGCAATAACACAAAATTATCAACAGAAGCTTCCGCAAATAATATTAAATCATCTGCAATAATATTAACTATAACCATACAATTAGAAAAATTGCCACCGTTTAAAACAAAGTTGTTCCTTTCTTTCCAAATTATCTCTACAAGAGCACCAAAGAATACGTTCCATCTAACACCCGCGAAGAGGCTGTTACTGTTCATGTGTTTGGACCACCAACCGTCATTCAAAACTGACTGTTGCGCCTCCTCATTGATGAAGAATTCTGCTGTTCTTGGTCTGTGAAGAAGCCCATTCCCATCCTCTGCAGCTCGCATCTCAAGGTTGTCACGACCTCCTCCAAAGCTGAAGCCCCTTCCCTGATATGCAGCAGCTAGCCAACGATCTGGAGTGATTACATTCTGCTGCAGCGAACTATTAAGGGCTATTGTTGCTGAACTTGATGCGGACCCCACTGTTGCTGAAGCCTAAACTCCTGACCCTGCTGTTGATGACCCACGGAATAACCAGAAGATATTGAACCATGATTAAGCTGCTGCAGATAAACATTACTACACGCTGGGTTGATCCTGTCCTTAGTTGGAACCCCTCCCAATCCGATGAACAATCTGACTTATGTATTCTTTATTATTTATCCAGCCTTGTTAGATTCTAAGCTTGCTTAATTTAATTATAGTGTTTACCTAAACAATACACGAGGAAGTTTCGGACTTATAGGAATATTTGACAAGGTTTATGTTTGTGTTAAGTCAAGTAGATAATAATTCTTTTTCTTTTTTTACATAGCTAGGCATCAATAGGAGATCCAAGTTATAAATACAAATAAAGTTCATATTAAATCAATCCTTTGAGAATCGTAGATGGAAATGAACTACTACTCTTCAAAAAGATTACTAGAGAATACGAGTAACCGTAATCCCATCACCTAAAGGAACATGAGAAATATCAACACGAGAATCATTTGCTAAAAACTTATTAAACTCGATCGTATAATAACGACCCTCTCTCCTTGCTTCAGGTACTAACTCCTCAGGCATAGCAACTGATCCTAACCAAAGTGTATTATCATACACAATAATCCCACCAGGTTTTAACAACTTTAACAACCTTTCATGGTACTTTGTATAATTCTTCTTGTCCGCATCAAC
The DNA here is from genome assembly GCA_029959085.1 of Nemophila menziesii. NCBI lineage: Eukaryota > Viridiplantae > Streptophyta > Magnoliopsida > Boraginales > Hydrophyllaceae > Nemophila > Nemophila menziesii. The sequence continues at coordinate 1,567,245 of JARWIR010000075.1, read as the reverse complement.
AAATGCATATTCAAAACTTCCCACATTCTTACTCTGCAAATAATACATGTCAAGTAATAATATTAATAAAAATAAAAATTATTAAAAGATTAGATTCTCACATGTTGTAAGAGATTATCCAAAGCTGGTAAAGCCTCAGATTCAATAAAGTCGATCTTGTGCTCCATTCCAGCTTTTTTTATGATTGGTAACCCTATCTCATACGCACTCTTATCCATATCTATGGCTATAATCTACAATAAAATATTTGCATGACTTAGTAATAAATTAGAGAGAATTAGTGGGATATATAAATATAAATTTAAATTTAAAGATTAACCTTGCCATCATTAGGAATTGTAAGAGCAGTTAAGAGTAATGAATATCCTGTGAAAACTCCAATTTCAATAGTCTTTTTAGCGTTTACTTGCTTCAAAAGTAAACTTATTAACTGACCAGCATCTGGAGCTGTAGCCATCCTTGCCCTGAGTAAATCACAAGAACCTTCACATATCATATAAAATTTAGAAGAAAAAGAGAAATAAAGTATAAATACCAAGGATGAGTTGCAGTAACAGCTCTAAGCTCCTTTAATGGTTCGGGTTCACGAGGGTATACACTAGTTTCCAGGATATACTATTACATGAAACAAAAGAAAAGAAAAGAAAGAGATGGATCATCACACTATGTATAAAGTAAATAAAATATAATAATAATTGCAAAGAGAAGGATGTGAAAGTACATCATAAAGCTCTTCAGTCTGTAGTAATCCTTTGCTAGTGAGCTTCTTTATTTCGTCTTCCATTAGTCTTCAACAAAACTATGATCGAATCAGATAATATTTCAATTAGTCAAAGATTCCCCAGTTCAAATATGCTCATCTCAAGTATGGAATCTGCCAGATTTCCTAAATCAAATGATCTGATCAAGTCCTTCTAGGTGATCGGATATCACTTGAAAGAATCGTTGACCAAAAAATAACACTCACTTTTACACTATTTACTACTTCAGTTGCTAATCTGTAGTTAATTAACTGGTTATAGTGTTTATTAAATCCAATCTGAACATCTTTGAGCTAAGAACATGATATGAATTCAAGAATCTTTACCAGTATGTTATATAAAGTAATTAAATCTATAAAAGAGATGATTTTACCTTAAATAAGAAATGGGAGAACTCAAGCAGCTGAATAAAAAGGCATACAATACAGATTATTTGTAAATATGCTAGAGCGCACCTCGTTAGTTTGTATTTACTTTGTAATCGCGTGATTTGAACGGAAAAAAAAAAAGAAAGTAATCGCGGTGCAGCTTTGAAAATAAAAAATCGTGGTGCAGCATTGACACGTGCAGTGGACCGGATTTCAAAAAAAAAATCATCTACCTATTACAGTAAATGTACAATTAATTATAAACAGTGTCCTAAAAGGCGCTAGATGCTAGGCGGGCGGTCGACCACCTTCGAGCGCCCAGGGTATTAGGCGGGCGCCTAGGCGGAGCCTAGGCGTTTTTTTGCTAGGCGGTTTTGATATTTATTTAAATATTTTTTTAAATTTATATAATTTTTGTGTTAAAAAATATTTTTTTTAATTTTTTTTATTAAAAAATAGATTTTTTTTAACTTTTTTGGCTTCTGACCGCATAGGAGCCGCTGGTCCTAGGCGCCGCCTAAACCCGCCTAGGCCCGCCTAGGACCTTCTGGGACCGCCTGGAGACCGCCTGAGCCATTTCTGGAAGTTCAGCTACCTTCTAGCGCCTAGGCGGCCGCCTAGACCGATTTTTAGAACACTGATTATAAATCATTAACCTTGTGTACTACTCCTATCTTTTAGAAAGGCGTAATCTTCTTTTACTTTTCTTAGAACATTTTGCATCGAATTACTCCTTTCTTTTAGAAAGACGTAATCTTTTTTTACTTTTCTTAAAACATCTTGCATCGAATTCGAAAGAAAGTCTTTCATACACTAAAAGGTCACATCAATGGAATTTTTTATAAAAAATATAAAAATAAGATAACCTTTTATAAAGATCCGTCACATCATAAATATATCTTTTCATAAATTCTGTCACATCATGATAATTTTTCATAAAGTTAAACTAATAAAAAAAATTAAATGTATGGAAGAATTTTCCCGATTTCGACCGCTGAGTTTATCTTGACTATTTTATTTCTTTTTCTCATATTGGAATCTTGTATAAAAAATTTATCTAAAATCTACACACTTAACACATAATTAAGTACAAAAGCTCTATAAACAATAATATGTCTAAAATTAGAAGTAAAAGTGCAATATAGCAAATATTTGGGAAAAATCTTTCACCTAGGCCCAATAAACTCCCAAATAATGTCTCGTGAATAGATTAATCCATCACAAAAAGAGAGACATTAGTACCTTGATTGACGACTCCATTAGGATTAGATTATTGGAGTCCCATATAATTTTGGTTGTATTGAGCATAGTCTTGACCACCCTAATGGTGTTTCCCTTAGTAGATACCAAAAAAATCTAATTTCAGATTATTCAAACATACTACCCATACATGATAAAACACCCCATAACACAGACAACTTTGTGGATCTTGAACCACATAATCAATAGCTTGAGTATTGTTCAAGGATAGGTTTCTTACCTTGTTCTCTAAAGATGCAATCTTTGCATTCAACACAGTCTCGTTTTCTAAATTCATTGTCCCTTTTTCTGAAAATCAAACTGGTGTTCTCGTTGGTTTCCAACTCATCCCATTTCTTACAACTCTATCCATGATGCCAAACACATGATTATCGCTCACCATCATAAAACCTCCTCCATATAATGTATCATCTTTTTCTTTGGAGGGGATATCTAAACCTCGCTAAAAAATATCCAATTGTAATCCCGGAATGTATCCATATAGTGGACATTTCTTCAAGCATGATTAGAACCGAGTCCAGGATTATCCTAATGTTTCCACTTGTTCTTGATGAATTTCCGCCAAATCTAGATGAGCACTCAAACGTACACTTTGAGGATAACATCTATCAAAAAATGCGGTTTGTAGTTGATCCCAATTGCTGAATTCATTAGGCTGCGGATCGTACCACTCACTTGCTATTCCAGTGAGGAAAAATGGTAACATGACAAGGTACATCTGTTCCTGAGCAACTCCTTGAGTGATGTACGCGTCGCAAATTTGCACGACTTTTTATATTGCTCGCACGGGATCTACATGGGCCGCCCCGCTGTAATGGATGTAAGTGGCAAATTGATTCATCATACCCGCGTCTGGCTTGAATATCGGGTGGCGAATCCCAAGTGGCGAAAAACAGAATGGTTGTGGCTTATGAGATTACACAAACCACGACACGTCCCCAGGTGGGACTTGTGCACCTTGATTATCATTCTCTTCTAAGTTCACTTGAGAATTTGCGTTTGGCATATCTCCTCTCACACCTTAATATCTAGATACAAAAAAGCCAACGTAAAACTAAAAACAACTAGAACTACTATACTAACTAAAACATAAAAATATAATGATATAGTCCACGACAGCGGCGCCAAAAAAATTTCGTCCCCTAAGGTGTAATATAAATCAACACAAAATAAAAGGTGACTTCTTGCAAGTGCACGAGTCGTTGACAAGTAATAAAAAGTAAGTAATGGGGTATATCACCTCCACATGGACTATCAAGGTATAATTGATGTTTTATGTGTATAATAGTTTAGTTGCAGGGTAAAAGACAAATAATATAAATAATTTTTTTTGGGTTTTTGATGATTAAAACTAAATTGAAAATAATCAAAGACAAAACGTAAATAAACTAGTAATGTAAGGAGTGAGTATGATAAAGATATGCTTGAGTCTTGCTAGTATCCCATAAGTCAACCAATTCGATGTTTCTGAATATAAGGGTAAGTTGGATATTTCACGCTAATCGGTATCCAATATTCTTCCCAACTCCCTCTCGGGTAGATTGAGACGCTATCTTACCATACGTTGGATGAATGTAAATTCAAACCCTAATGACTACTTGGCTAGTCAAGATCGGCCAGCTTACTAACACACACCAGCGCCTATATACTATGTCCAAACCAAACCCCCCTTCCAGACGCTAATTCGATTATCATGACTACCAATATGTTATTAATATAAGGATATAAACTAAGAACAAGATATATAGCCAAGGAAAAATAAACTTAATTTATCTAAATAAAACAATCCCAAAATCCAAATAAATCAAATTAATATTATAGTGATTATAGTTTAGTTCATATTCAAATGATAAAAACCAATGGAAAATAATGTAACAAGCATGTTCTCTACAGAAAACTAATAGGGATGGAGCTAATAATTACTGAAATCGGAGGTGGAATTGTCCAACAATGGTGGAAACCCTTGATGTCTTCTTCTTCCCTCTTCTCCCATCTGTTTCTTCTATTCTCCAGTGACTGTGGCGACTCCAAGATGTTCCAAGACCTGTTTCTACTTTTATTTGTTGGTGTATATACATATATATCTAAAAACATTTTGTGGGATGTGTGCCTCTTTTTAAGTGACCTAAACCCAGAAACGTTTTACTGAAGAGATTTATAGTTCGAACCACGACAGTGGATTTTAACATAACTTTCTCATTTCAACTCTGAATTGTGAACCGTCAAATCACACGTGTTCCCGACTTCAAATCCTATCTTGATATGAAAGGGATCCTCCAAAATCGTTTTCAATCTTGCGTGGTACCTCGAATAATCCACTTTCTAAATCTAGATGACCCAAGCTTTCACTTTCTAAAAGTGTCTGAATCTTCCTTTTGCGCCAACTAAGGGGGTAATCTTGCTTCTTAACTTTTTATCATAATATCAAGGTGTTATAGATTCCAAGTACCTAAGAGCTACACAAATAGCACACAATTACGCGCAAAATCTCTAGAAATAGCATAAACACCAAAGTTGATAAAACTAGATAAGAAAGTTTAAAACAACAAATATTAGGGAATAATCTATCACTTAGACCCAATAAACCCCCAGAATATGTCTCGTTAATGGATTAATCCATCACAAAAAAGGAGACATCAGATCAGAAGAGGTCGAAGGTCCAGAACTGTCACTCGAACTTGAAAGATTGAAACAAAGTCTTCCTCGTCGATTAACGCTTCTAATTGATCCTGAGTTCGATCGTTCATTTTAACTCAATCTTGTAACAGGACAACCTGCTCCACGTTGTACCAGTTATTCTCATCCTTTGAACGAATAGTTTTTTCTTTCCTTCACTAAAAGTTGATTCAGATGGAATGGAGGAGGCAGAAATTGTTAGCAAGTAATATGTCATGTGGGACAAGATGAGACCTTTAGTATACTTTCTCCAATACCCAATTATATCGAAATCATCAAGGTGTGGTTCATGGTCGGACTTTAAGTAGTAATCGAGGTCATTCCAACTGCCTTGGTTAAAGTGGGAACTTGCAGCGTTGTTATTTTCTACCATTTGACCTGCTGTTGATCTTACCACACATGCATGTATAATGTGGGAAGGACGGGAGGGGGGTCTACTATTCTAGCATAATCTCGAAACCTAATTTTTATATAATTCATAAATTTTATCAGATACTCTGTTCATGTAAATATATGTGTTAGTGTCGGGGAAACCAGTTATGACATTCAAATCAGAGATACATGATTTAGCGGTTACCAGATCAATTGTAATATCACTCAAAACAATTTTATGGGTGTTTCTAATATGTTTCTTGAACTAACCAGTAGATCCATCGGGTGGCAGAACATATACTATAAAGCATATCTTACACTTAGCCTTACCAACCACGAGAGAGTTCTTGATGAAATATTGTCATGCAATGGACCTCGCGACACGGGTATGTCTTGTAGATGTAGGATCCATATCTTCGGCATCATCCGTTCATCTCGTGGTTTAGTTTCTACCTCTGCCTCTAAGTTGATAAAATCGTAACTTTTTTGTGGTTCCCTTAAGTTGAAAGTGTTGATCGTATTTTCAACGTAAGTCTCATCATCATCAGCTACCAAACATGACATAGTGAAAGTGTAAGTAAAGTAATAGATAAAATTATTTATTTAGGCATAACAAATTGAAAGTATGATTAACGTAAAATATCTTTTGGGAATCAGTGAAGGATAATAGAGCTGATTGAGGAGATATGGTCACCTGTAATGATGCTATTTGAGCTTGTAAATGTGACAAAAAATGTGTTGTGAATCTGTGACGCTGTGATGTCTCCCTATTTGTTCTAATTCTTAGCCCATTGGAGACATCCTTTTAGGTGAATAAATGACTTGTTTGATAGACTTTTAGGCTTAATTGATCATATTACACTTTCTCCCCTTGGAAATTAACTATTTGCGGAATCTGAGTTTTTGTGCGTAAATTTGACTATTTTTAATGCAAAGTTAATCAGTTCTTGAATTTCATGAAAGACCAATCTAAGGAGAGAAAGTGAGAATGGAGTCTTAGTGTATTTTAGAGTGTTAGGATATGATTTTGAGTCGAGATTCTATTTTTAGAGTACACTTTCCTATTTCGATTTCTTGATTTAATGATTTATTCTTTTTAAGCATATGCGGTTTAATTATTTATTTAATGTGAAGCTTTTAAAGATAAATGGTAATTACTTAGAGGCCAAGTCAAGATAAAGATGAAAGGAAAGAAGATTTACATGGAAATAAGAAGATTTAGGAAAGATTTATTCAAAGGAGGAAAAGATAAAACTGCCTTTTGAAATCTGAAATCCAGCCACGTTTTAGAGATTAAATCATAATAAAAGATTGGCATGGATTCTGGACGAATGGTCTGCACCAATAGAAAGAGCTTTCCAAGAAAAGCAGTTTCATATATTGGAACTTCTCAAACGGATAAGTATTGAAAAAGATATGACCAAATCAAATCAACAGAATCTTATCTTTTAGAGCTACGAATTTGAGAGTCCTTGACTTGTCTTCCACTCCAAGCAATTTCGACCTAGGGTCTTCCAACACCTATAAATACACCCCTTAGACCTCATAATTCAGTACCTCTCATTAATCTTTCAATTCTTAACATCCTTAGAGAGAGAGTCACAATAACCTCTCATATTTTACACAATTCATACATCCTTAGAGAGAGAGTCAACCACTTCAGAGCAAGAAGGCAAAGGAGGAGCTAGAGCTGGAGGAATTCTGTTCTTCCATCAACAGTCATCTAATGCTTAGGTTATATATTTCTTTTCTGTAATTGAATATGATGTCATTCTATTTAGTTTCAGTCTTTAATATTGCCATGAGCTAAACATTTATATACTTGAGAATCGCAATAAAAGGATGAACCTTAATTAATTGTTTTCTATGTTTTGAATTTGGGATTGTTTAGATTTAAATAGAATTGAGTTTTATATATTGGATATTACTTTGTTTTCATTACTAATTCTTTTTGGAACAACTAGAATTAGCTTTTAGTATTTAGGCTATTCCATATAGTGGCGTATGGATCATCCGACAGGGGGGTTTGAATACAAATCTAGGTAATACCCGTGTAATGGACGAAAGTCATATGATTTACATAGCCAAAGAGGTAAAATATTATTCATCTGAAAGTAGCTTATATTCACCCTGACGGGGTTTGTAATACCGTAGGATAGCTTCTAGGTCCACCCTGACGGGGGCTAGGAGATATTAGATTCCCGACTAGTATACTAATACCAATTCTACCCTTAAACATAACATATATTATATTAGTTAGGAGGATTCTTTGCGAGACTCAAGTAATTCTCTTATCTGAAGTCAGTATTTTATTTTCTTTTATTTATTTTAATTTAGTTTTTATTTATTTGCATCTTAGTTTTAAGAAAACCAAAATAAAATCTATTATTTACTTTTCTGTAAACAATTATTCTTGCTATCTGATTAATACTGGAGTTGAACCTAATCCGTCCCTGAGAACGAACTCGATTTATCGAATATTACTTGGACAACCGTACACTTGCGGTAATTGTGGTTCCTTTATTTTCGTACTTAATTTTATAACACACCAGGACCCACCAAGTTTTTGGCGCCGCTGCCAGGGACGGTAGCGTGTGACCCCGGTGTTAATCTTTAGTAGTTGTAATTGTTTATTTATTTTTTTCAGATTTACGCTTGGTTTTTGTTTTTGTTGTACAGATTTTTATTCAGGTAATGATCAAGAGGTTTTATTGAAGATGTATAGAGGACATTACCCGGATCCCGATCCATACGAATATTGGGAAGACTCTTCGGGACAACAACAATGGGGTAGCAACTTCTACCAACAATCCTATCAATACCCGCAAGAGCAGGATTGGAACAACCAATGGATCGGGAATAATCAACAACAATCATCATATCACTATCCCCAGGAGCAAGGATGGAACAACCAATGGGTTGGAAACATTCAACAACCTCCACCTCATCACTATCAGCAAGAAATTGACAATGAGATATGTTCTAAACTCCAGCACTTAGTAGAAGAAACAAACGCCACCGTTGCACGCATGCAACAGGCGGTAGAAGAATGGGGTAGTATGTCTTATGAAGATTCCACTCCCCCGAGGGATGGAAGAGATCAAACGGAAGAAGTAGTTGAGGAGGAGGTGTTGAAGGAAGATACTATTGATAGTGATATGACCATCATGCCGGTTATAAATGAAGACCACCATGTGGTTGACAATCCTCTTAGCATGGTGGAAGAAGGAGTAGCAACGAAAATCATAGAAATTGAAACTGAGAATGCTATTCCTATGGTGCGTGCACATGATCAATATACTGAACGCAAACAAGAAGAAGAGGTGATCGAGATTGTTGAGATTCCACATCAAGAATATGATGAGGTAATAGTGGAAGATTGGGTTGAAAGTGAAGATGAATGTGAAGTGGTTGAGGAATCAATTGAAGAATTAAAGCTTCATAATAAAAGAGAAGTCGAATCCCCACCACAAAAAGTTCACCAATCACTATCTCCACCACAAGTCATCATTAGAGATAAAATATCGGAATCACCTCTATTATTAAAAATGATCAATAGGTGCTACGCAAGAAAGGTGCTACACCGCGAGAGTAAAGCGGCAAGGAGGAGCACCTACCCACCACACTTTAAAGAGGAATGCGAGATTAAAGAGAATAAAAATGAGCTTATACCGTTGAGGACGGTTATCTACTATCGTGTGGTGAAGAACGAGTTTCGCCATCAGAGCAAGGAGGCGAAACGAAGATACTACCCTCCCCTGAAAGTCCTAGAGGGGGGGGGGGGGGGGTGAATAGGATTACTAAAAAGATTAATGCCTAATTAAAAAATCTTTTTGACAATTATAAGTTTAAGAAAGAAACTTCTAAGTCAACTAATATATCAAACTCCCAAGGGATCATACAATGGATAAGCTAAGAGGTTCGATATATAAGTGATACAAGTAAAAACGAGTTTCTAATCTCTTACTACTCTAGATGACAATATGTTAGATAAACTAGATAATCAATATCACAATATTCATACTAGCATATTATCAAACATATAAAGTGCGGAAAGTAAATAGAGTAGGGATAGAAAGATACACACGATTTATAGTGGTTCGGTTTCCCTACATCCACTACCTAAGGAAGCCTCCTTAGGATTTCAAGCTTTTCACTAAGCTCCCGTGTCTCTCTTAACCGGGTCGAGAACACAATAACCCTTACAACCTCTTCGATAACACGAAGGACAAACACTTGTGCTATCGCAACACAAGGACACCGAGTATACTCCCGATACTCAAACACTTGTGCTATCTCAACACAAGGACACCGAGTATACTATCGATACTCAAATTCTCTCTTAATCTATCTATTACAAGAACTAGACTTAAGAGGATAAATACAAAGTGTTTAAGGGGTGAAACTACTTTGCTAATGAACTCCTAAAGAGATGATATAACTATAAGCTTAATACTTCTCTTGAGTTGATAATAACTTTGAAGCTCCTTTGATTTACTCCTTGAATGAGTAGATATGACAATTATAGCTCTTGACACCTTCTTGGATGATAACAATTAAGCCCCTAAGTGTATATGGGTTGAAGGTGTGATTGTAGCCTTGAAAGACCTTCAATTTATAGCTGCAAAATGCTCCCAACGGTCATATGATTTGTCTCCAACGGATATATTAATATCCCCAACGGATCTATTCCTTTTGTCTTCATTTTGCTGCAGGAAACCCTAATCTGCGGTGCACCGCGGGGTTGGTGAGGTGCACCGCGGGGTTGGTGAGGTGCACCGCGCCAAGCTTGCTAAAATCACTTGCTCTCTGACGGGCTATCCCCCTGGTCCGTGCCCTGGTCCGCACATCTGCGGTGTACCGTGCCCATAGTGCGGTGTACCGCACCAAAGGTCTAAAACACCTTTTAATGAGTATATCTTTCACTACGATGCTCGGATCAGAAAACCTTCTTCACGAGAATTGTTGGAAACATCATTCTAAGAAACTTTGTAGTTGATCACTAAAGCTAATTCTCAATGTACACAAAGATAAGGTTAAAAGTATTTGTATGAGAATTAGTTTCATAAGATATAACAATAAAGCTTTGATCTAAATGATAAAGATGAGCTTTTTGATGAATTAGAGTGCAAGATAGAATGTATATAACAATAGTAATTAGCACACTAAACACAAGAGGATTTATCACATTAAAACAACCTATTAAGGGAGGCTATATGCCAACAATCTCCCCCTTTTTGATGATGACAAATCCTTCACTAAAACACCTTAGGAATGATATGAAAATATAAGCTCTTATCAAATTTAGCTCCCCCTCACAATAAGCATTTAAGTAAAAATGAATATAGGATATGAAATGCATTTGTGAGTATTAAAAAGTGCAATTTTGAAAGTTTTAGTGCACATATTTCTCCCCCTTTGTCTTCATCAAAAAGATGGGATAATAAAATAAAACCAAAACAACTAAACATAGAAGAGCACAAACTCAAGTGAATGGGCTAGTGAAAAACAACATAGAGAGATCAAGGGTTAAGAGCTTTTTGAAACATTGTAATTTTGAAATGCATAAAGATTAACAATGTAAAGCATGAAACAAGATGAAAGAGAGATATAAGGGATAAGAACGTTTTACCAACTTCTAGATCGGAAGATTATCATCTTATAAGCTTTCTATAAACGCAAACGATTAGTGCAATTATGAGATAAACAGTTAACCAAGCATTTAAGTTTTTTTTTTAAAGATAATTTAAGAAAAAACTGCCCCTCACAAGATGCATAGAGTGTTTGTTTCAATTTTGAAAAGTTTGACCAATAATTTCTCCCCTTTTTACCAATAAGAAAATTTGAACCGATTTTAAGAAATCAAGGGGTAAAATTTAATCTTTGAAAAGTATAGGGGTCAAAATGCATTTTTCAAAAGTTTAGGGACTATATGCAATTTTGAAAAACTTCAAGGACCTAAGTATAACTTTCTCAAGACAATAGGGACCTAGGTCTAATTTTCAATCATAAGAAAGCTAAATGCAACTTGTTCAAACTATAGGGACCTCAAATCAATATTTTTCAACCTAATGCAATTTGAATAAGATCAAGGACTAAGAGTGCAATAACACCTATATCATCAAGAATATTGTTAGCAACATTAACACAATAATATAAAATTCGAAATAAATAATTTAAGCAACTCAAAAAACCAAAGATCCAAATTTAGAACTTAGCAAACGAAATAGAGCAATCACAAGATATAGAACATAGGCAATTTGTATAAACACCCGAAACTAATACGAAAACTCCCCAATAGTTTAGAAATATTTTAAAACTACTAAAAACGCTTTTGTTTTGAAAAGATACAACAAGAAAATCTCGAAAACAAATAAAAAGATTTATTTCACAAATACCCCTATATTTTCTAAAAAGTACAAAAAGACCCAATGTAAAAACTAAGCAATTTTAAGCATGAAAAGGTCAAGTTATACAAGATATTAGCACAATAGGGAATAAACCATATAAGCACATAATGAAGCACAACATATAGATAGTAAGGCTAAACAATTTCATGCAAATGAGTTAATGACCAATAATGGATTAATTCCCATAATTCTATGCATATAAACATTTTTGAAATGCTATGAGATTTTAAAATATTATCGGAAAATTTTTGAAAAGCAATTTCTTTAAAACTCACCCTTACTAAAAATCATATGAAAATGCAAATTTGTGTTCAAAGATAAATTGAGATTTGAAAGTGTAAACTAATATCTTTGATCTTTTTCCCTTTTATCAATCAATAGACACTTTTAAAATTTATAAAAACTTGTAAGAATAAAAAGTGCAATTTATAATAGTTGAGGGACAAAAAAGCAATTTCACATAGTAGGGACTAAAAATGCAATTTTTCAAAAATATGAACTAAAATGGCAAATTTTACATGTGAAAGATTATGAAGTCCAAACTATGACACTTTGGAGAATTTAATAAATATGAGGGGTCAAGGTGCAATTTTGAAAATTTTGGGGACTAAAAAGCAATTACCAAAATTCTAAGAGCTAAAGTGCAAAAACATCATTCATGAGAATTAGATGCACTATCACTAATAACATTAAAACAATGATTAGTATCACAAGATAATATCCAAAGATAAAACATGATAACAACAAACACAACTAATCAAATCAAAACCAAATCATGATTATAAACATAAGCCATAAGGAGGAATGCAAAAATATATACGAGATAAAGAAAGGAATCACCGGATTTTCCTTTTTCGAGATTTGAGTGTTCTTTCGTATATTAGTTTTTCCATTTGTTTACTCCAAGCAAAGAAACGATCACCTACAAAAAGTGGAGGTTGTGTAGAAAACAACTCTTCCAAAAGATTAAATTCCAAATCGTTTTCTCTACTAACGGTTAAGCTATTCACGTAGAGTTAGGCTCTGATACCAATTGAAAGTCCTAGAGGGGGGGGGGGGGTGAATAGGATTACTAAAAAGATTAATGCCTAATTAAAAAATCTTTTTGACAATTATAAGTTTAAGAAAGAAACTTCTAAGTCAACTAATATATCAAACTCCTAAGGGATCATACAATGGATAAGCTAAGAGGTTCGATATATAAGTGATACAAGTAAAAACGAGTTTCTATTCTCTTACTACTCTAGATGACAATATGTTAGATAAACTAGATAATCAATATCACAATATTCATACTAGCATATTATCAAACATATAAAGTGCGGAAAGTAAATAGAGTAGGGATAGAAAGATACACACGATTTATAGTGGTTCGGTTTCCCTACATCCACTACCTAAGGAAGCCTCCTTAGGATTTCAAGCTTTTCACTAAGCTCCCGTGTCTCTCTTAACCGGGTCGAGAACACAATAACCCTTACAACCTCTTCGATAACACGAAGGACAAACACTTGTGCTATCGCAACACAAGGACACCGAGTATACTCCCGATACTCAAACACTTGTGCTATCTCAACACAAGGACACCGAGTATACTATCGATACTCAAATTCTCTCTTAATCTATCTATTACAAGAACTAGACTTAAGAGGATAAATACAAAGTGTTTAAGGGGTGAAACTACTTTGCTAATGAACTCCTAAAGAGATGATATAACTATAAGCTTAATACTTCTCTTGAGTTGATAATAACTTTGAAGCTCCTTTGATTTACTCCTTGAATGAGTAGATATGACAATTATAGCTCTTGACACCTTCTTGGATGATAACAATTAAGCCCCTAAGTGTATATGGGTTGAAGGTGTGATTGTAGCCTTGAAAGACCTTCAATTTATAGCTGCAAAATGCTCCCAACGGTCATATGATTTGTCTCCAACGGATATATTAATATCCCCAACGGATCTATTCCTTTTGTCTTCATTTTGCTGCAGGAAACCCTAATCTGCGGTGCACCGCGGGGTTGGTGAGGTGCACTGCCGGGTTGGTGAGGTGCACCGCGCCAAGCTTGCTAAAATCACTTGCTCTCTGACGGGCTAGCCCCCTGGTCCGTGCCCTGGTCCGCACATCTGCGGTGTACCGTGCCCATAGTGCGGTGTACCGCACCAAAGGTCTAAAACACCTTTTAATGAGTATATCTTTCACTACGATGCTCGGATCAGAAAACCTTCTTCACGAGAATTGTTGGAAACATCATTCTAAGAAACTTTGTAGTTGATCACTAAAGCTAATTCTCAATGTACTCAAAGATAAGGTTAAAAGTATTTGTATGAGAATTAGTTTCATAAGATATAACAATAAAGCTTTGATCTAAATGATAAAGATGAGTTTTTTGATGAATTAGAGTGCAAGATAGAATGTATATAACAATAGTAATTAGCACACTAAACACAAGAGGATTTGTCACATTAAAACAACCTATTAAGGGAGGCTATATGCCAACATCCCCCTTTCAGAGATCGATTGAATAAAATTTTGAAGGGGAAGGTTCTAAAGATTACATGCCAAGGACGGGGCGAATTCAAGCGGAGGAGAACCGCAAGGGCCTCAATACCATCTTCATGGAAGGTAACGCGTCGAACTTAAAGACGTAATAAACAAAAGTGCTTCTTGGGAGACAACCCATGTTTAAATTGCTTTAAGTTTTTCAATTCCTAGTGTATAATTCTAAGTTAGTGTCGAGTTTTAGTGTCTACTTTTAAAAGAAATGAGAAGGGTAGTGTGTTAATGGTGCAGGAATCGAGTTTGGGGTGCTAGGAGGGAAAAATTCGGCGCGAGGTCCGGTATACCGCCCCAGAACCCCGGTATACCGCAAGAAGAAAACCCGTGTCACGTGTTACTAACGCGGGTTGTATGCCGAGACGAGAAAAAAAAAATCGATGCGCGGTCTGGTATACCGGGCCATACCTCCGGTATACCGCTGGTTGAAAAACCCGTACCACGGGTTGGATATCACGGGGTCTTGGCCGAGACGAAAAAATGAGGAGCTGTTGAGTCCGGTATACCGCCCAGAGGCGGTTTGTGAAGAGTTTCTTACCTAATCAAACTCCTACCTTACCAAACTTAACCCTAGCCTCCCCCAATACAAATTTTCCAGACCTTAACCCTTATATACCTGCACAAAGACCACTACAACACCCAAGAACATTAAATCCTTCCTCCTAATCCATTCCAAACATACATCCAACACCACAATCCTTCAATAAAATCAAGAAATCTTCTCCTTCAACCTTAAGCCTCTTCATCAAAGCTTCAATCCTATTTATTAAACCTTCCCCAAGCTATTACATATTCATTACCCATCTCATATAAACACCAAAATCGTTCATTACAAATCCTCAAAACGTCAAATTTCAAAACTCTTCTCTAGTTTTTGATTATTTGAAGTTTTGAGTTTGGGGTTCATTGAGATGACGAAGATTGGAAGGTCAAGAATACCGTGGAGAAGAAGAAGAAGTTGGAGAACATCTTAGTAAACTTTTGGGTGTTGAAATGTGTAGTTGAAATTTTTTTGGGAGGATAATCATGAAGAGGTGTTGAAACCCATAGGAAAAATCACAAAAGAGTTGGAGCTTATGCAAATCATATTACGTGGAGTGAGCAATGTTCAACATGCCACCTACGTAACACAAGGAGCTCAACCTACACGCAACCATGGAAACCAGCTTCGTGCTGGTTCAGATACGTTTTCCTATCCCTTTCTTATTTGTTTTATTTGTTTATTTGCTTTATTGAGTCTTTTTTGAGTCGTGGGGACACGACTCATTTTTGAGTTTGGGGGGGGGTTCGTTGCCTCATCCCAATTTTATGTGTTTTACTGTTTTTTTTAAATTAATCTAAGGGTTGCGTTGACTGTAGAGAATTTTAAATGCCCCCATCAAGCATGCTTTTCATGAATTAATGATAGAAAATAGTTGACTTTAGGGGTTAGTGTAAACTGAACTTTAATTGCATGCACATATGAAGTAATTGATAGGAAGAATTAATGAACAATGCAAAAGAAGTAAACTTGTGCTTAAGGATAATAGGTGGTTTGTAGAACGTGAGATCTAAATGAGTAGAGAACCCACTTAGGTATGAACTAGAGACAAGTTGTGTAAATAGGAAAATGATAGAGGCAGTTCTTTGTTAGCCCTTTGAATCCTTTTTGGCCTTCTATCCCTGAATTAATTGTATCCTTCGTAGCCAAATTTTTAGCCTTTAAGCCTTTCTTTTGTCGCCACATTATAAGCTAATATCCCTTAGTATTATTAGACATGACCATATGACCCGCACTTGAATCACGATCCTGAGACTTCCTGTCTTGAGCTTGAGTTTGGGGTGGTGGGTCCACCATATGGGAATTTATTGGGTTGGGATATTTGAGCTTATCAATGATGCTGTGTGCTTTATATGATGATGATTCACAGATTTATTATACCGTAACCCTTTGCCGGGGTAATAGTGAATGGAAAAGAAGCTTCGAGCTCAAGTTATGAATAGGCATAACTGTGAAAAATAGCATGATATCTCAACATCAAAAAGAGAGTCATGACTATATAAAAGAATGAATGAATGATTGGAAAAGAATATACATATTCGGACCGGCAAAGTGGAAATTTTTAGGTGAATCATCCTTAGTGCTTATTGGGTTAATTTGGGGATGCTAATTAAGCGCTTTAATTGGGTTGAGTGAGAACGTAATTCGAGTGTAAACTCAAGCTCTTGGACAGCTTTGTTGATGGTAAGTGAGGAGAGAGCCAAAAGCTCACTTCAAATTTACCAAATATACATACCATACCGTCCTTCAGCCTATTCTAAAACCGTAAAGACCTCGTGATTCCTATATGCACAGTGAGTTAATAGGGATTATTCTAAGTGGAACATTCGACACAAGTAAGGATCGAGGAACACCCTATAGCCACCATCTTGAGATAAGTAATTAAGCGTAACCTTCTAGCATTGTGAAATTAATTTTTGATTGATATTGTTTTGTATTTGATTTTGCATGATAAGTGTAGGTGTATATTAATTCCTAGATTAGACTATATGAAATTTGTTTTAAGCTTTGCTTTGGGATTATTTACTAGATTCTACCTTCTGCGTTCACCTAAAAGATCCTTTGTTTTTATTTTACTTTGTCGGGACGACAAAGGTTTGAGTTTGGGGTCTTGATGTCTCCCTATTTGTTCTAATTCTTAGCCCCTTGGAGACATCCTTTTAGGTGAATAAATGAATTGTTTGATAGACTTTTAGGCTTAATTGATCATATTACACTTTCTCCCCTTGGAAATTAACTATTTGCGGAATCTGAGCTTTTGTGCGTAAATTTGACTATTTTTAATGCAAAGTTAATCAGTTCTTGAATTTCATGAAAGACCAATCCAAGGAGAGAAAGTGAGAATAGAGTCTTAGTGTATTTTAGAGTGTTAGGAAATGATTTTGAGTCGAGATTCTATTTTTAGAGTACACTTTCCTATTTCGATTTCTTGATTTAATGATTTATTCTTTTTAAGCATATGCGGTTTAATTATTTATTTAATGTGAAGCTTTTAAAGATAAATGGTAATTACTTAGAGGCCAAGTCAAGATAAAGATGAAAGGAAAGAAGATTTACATGGAAATAAGAAGATTTAGGAAAGATTTATTCAAAGGGGGAAAAGATAAAGCTGCCTTTTGAAATCTGAAATCCAGCCACGTTTTAGAGATTAAATCATAATAAAAGATTGGCATGGATTCTGGAAGAATGGTCTGCACCAATAGAAAGAGCTTTCCAAGACAAGCAGTTTCATATATTGGAACTTCTCAAACGGATAAGTATTGAAAAAGACATGACCAAATCAAATCAGCAGAATCTTATCTTTTAGAGCTACGAATTTGAGAGTCCTTGACTTGTCTTCCACTCCAAGCAATTTCGACCTAGGGTCTTCCAACACCTATAAATACACCCCTTAGACCTCATAATTCAGTACCTCTCATTAATCTTTCAATTCTTAACATCCTTAGAGAGAGAGTCACAATAACCTCTCATATTTTACACAATTCATACATCCTTAGAGAGAGAGTCAACCACTTCAGAGCAAGAAGGCAAAGGAGGAGCTAGAGCTGGAGGAATTCTGTTCTTCCATCAACAGTCATCTAATCCTTAGGTTATATATTTCTTTTCTGTAATTGAATATGATGTCTTTCTATTTAGTTTCAGTCTTTAATATTGCCATGAACTAAACATTTATATACTTGAGAATCGCAATAAAATGATGAACCTTAATTAATTGTTTTCTATGTTTTGAATTTGGGATTGTTTAGATTTAAATAGGATTGAGTTTTATATATTGGATATTACTTTGTTTTCATTACTAATTCTTTTAGGAACAACTAGAATTAGCTTTTAGTATTTAGGCTATTCCATATAGTGGCGTATGGATCATCCGACAGGGGGGTTTGAATACAGATCTAAGTAATACCCGTGTAATGGACGAAAGTCATATGATTTACATAGCCAAAGAGGTAAAATATTATTCATCTGAAAGTAGCTTATATTCACCCTGACGGGGTTTGTAATACCGTAGGATAGCTTCTAGGTCCACCCTGACGGGGGCTAGGAGATATTAGATTCCCGACTAGTATACTAATACCAATTCAACCCTTAAACATAACATAGATTATATTAGTTAGGAGGATTCTTTGCGAGACTCAAGTAATTCTCTTATCTGAAGTCAGTATTTTATTTTCTTTTATTTATTTTAATTTAGTCTTTATTTATTTGCATCTTAGTTTTAAGAAAACCAAAATAAAATCTATTATTTACTTTTCTGTAAACAATAATTCTTGCTATCTGATTAATACTGGAGTTGAACCTAATCCGTCCCTGAGAACGAACTCGATTTATCGAATATTACTTGGACAACCGTACACTTGCGGTAATTGTGGTTCCTTTATTTTCGTACTTAATTTTATAACACACCAGGACCCACCACGCTGGGATTCATATTTCGAGTAGTCACTTGTTTACTTTGGCCACCTATGCAACTTTGTTGGGATTGAGACATTCAGATAAACTACACAAGTAGGAACAAAAGTTCACATTCAAAACTTATCATGGTAAAAAACTAAGGAATTACGATACTCTTCTGGTTAATTTTTTAAAATAAAACAAAAGTAAATGGTTTTACTTTTGAAACACCCCGAGACTTATGAAAAGATCTCTAATATAAGGGGTTTACATTAGAAAAACAACAATATTTAGAAGAAATGTTTAATATTGTTTTCTAGTTTAAAATTAAATCTAAATTAAAAATAAACAGTTTAACATTCAAAATACCTCAAGACTTATGTAAAGTTATCTAATATAAGGGTTTCAAATTTAAAAAATCTACCTTATTTAGTAAAAATTAAACAAAAGTGGATATGTTTAAGATTGTTTCCTAGAAAGTATTTTAAACTAAAACAAAAGGAAACATACTTTAGAAATACCCCGAGACTTATGAAAAAAATCTCTGAAAAAAGGGTTTTACATTCGAAATACCTACCTTCGTTAAGTAAAAATTAAACAACAACATAATTTTTTAGGAGTGTGTACTTGAAAACATTTGAAAGCTTAAATAAAATGAAAAAGGTAGAAGTGTATGAAAAGGTTACATTTCACAATGAATGCTTGACCAGTGTATGTGATAAAAAGACTTCTCAAAAGTTTGCTTTGAAATTTACAAGTAAATATTAGTAGTTTCTGAATATAGTAGAATAGTAAAAAAAATTGAAGTACATAAGATTAATAAATGTTTATAAGTTGAGTAGAATAGTAAAAGATCATAAATAAAGAAAGAGTATTAAAAGTTCTCCAAAGTTGTTCTATAAGTTTGTTGTTGTGTAGAATGAATATAATGATATCACACACACACACACACACTAATATATATATATATATATATATATATATATATATATATATATATATATATATATATATACATATATATATATATATATATATATATATACATATACATATATATATATATATATATACATATATATATATATACATATACATATATATATATATATATATATATATATGTATATATATAGGCAAAGGGAATGGTCATAAAGTTAGGGTCGGGGAGTATATTGATTGTGACCATTATCCATATAATTAAAGTTGTATTAGATAATGTAAAATCTACAAATTTAGGTTCCTCATCTACCTTTGACAAGACATATACTTGCCATATATCATAATACACGAACAATCTAAAGCACAAGATCACAATATGCCAACCAATAACTTTTGAGCATTAAAGAGGCTTGTTTTCAATTTATTTATATATATCATATAAATTGCAAAATCTGAAGGGGTAAATTGCGACTTTTAGTGTCATCATTATTTTCGAGATTTTCAGGGGCTAATATGCAAACTTTTGTAATTTTTCATATATTTTATCATCAATTTCAAAATTTTAAGGGACACTAAAGCAAACTTTTATCATCAAAATATGAACTCAAGTACAAGAAAAATAAACAAAATTAAATTATACACTCCAAATCCAAGTCTAAAGTCATAATTACTTAAAATACGTTCACCAAGGCTAGTCGATGTTGTTTATACAAACTAGTGACGTTTACAAATTGGAACGAGGAAGCTCAGTACGACACTGAAACTGAACTGGTTATGTCACCCCGTTTGGCTGGGTAACAACACTATGATCAGCCAGACTATGCTGTAGATCTCCCCGCCTAGGCGTCAACTCGCCCCTCAGCCGCTTACGCCTAGTTAAATTTCTAGGTGTTTTTTCCTAGCGCCTTAGTCGTCGTGGAATAGGCGCCTAGCCCGTCTAGGCACCGATTAATGGCAAAAAATGTCCGCCTAGACGCCGATTAATGGAAAAACATGCATGTATAAACCGTTTTGTTATTTTTTATACTCAAGACTTCTTTAGTTGATATTATAACTCAATTTTTAGAATTTATTTATATTTACTATAGTGTTGTTAGATGAATTTATGACTTAAATATTTAAAATTGCTATAATGACTACATATATATTACTAAATATATAAAATTACACATCGGGATTCAAAACCGTATAATTCCGCCAAGGCCCCGTGTAATCCCGCCTAGGCGCTAGGCCCAGTTGACCGCCTAGCACCCTAAACCGAGATCTACAGCATAGCAGCCAGGAGAGTTTCCTTACCCCCATGTAAAACTAGTTTTTGTCACATAGTTTGATAAACCAATACTCGATCCACTACAAATTTTAAGATAATATAACACCTAAGTCCAAGTCCAAAACGTCACACAATCACATAATTAGATTTTTTTGGACAATACATCATTTTCAAGACCTTAAGGGACTAAATTTCAAAGTTTTGCAATTTATCATTTTTCAAACTTTAAGGGACTAATTTGCAAATATGTCAAACTTTGATGTTAAAAAAACATACAAATCTTACATTTGTAAAGTTCCTTGCTCAAAACATCACACAATTACATATTCATATTTTTTAAGGATAATACATCAATTGTTTAGAGATATAGGAACTAATTTGCAAACTTTTGTAATTTTCATATTTTTTTATCATCATATTCAAAAGTTTTAGGGTCAAGAATACAAATATGTGTAGTTTTGATGTTAAAAAACATATACAGACTCAGATCTGTAAGGTTATTTGTCCAAAACATCACACAATCAAATAATTATATTTTTTAGGGACAATACATCAATTTTCTAGAGATATGGGGACTAATTTGCAACCTTTTGCAACTTTCATATTTTTTTATCATAATCATTGAAAGTTTAAGGGACCACAATGCAAATATGTGAAGTTTTGATGTTAAAAACACATACAAAACATAAAATTGTAAGGTTATTTTTCCAAAACATCACACAATTATATAGTTATAATTTTAGGGACAATACACCATATTCTAGAGTTTAAGAGACTACTTTGCAAACTTTTGCAATTTTTCAGATTTACTAAACATCATTTTTTTTTAAATTTTAAGGGTCCACAATACAAATATGTGAAGTTTTGATGTTAAAAAAACATACAAAGCACTTGTAAGGTTCTTTGCCTAAAACATCACATAATTACAATTTAAGGGACAATACATTATTTTCGAGAGTTTAAGGGATACATTGAAATTTTTTGTATCTTTTAGATATTTTAAAAATTATCTATGGAAGTCCAAATGACCACAAAGTATTTGCTTTAAGGAACCATAACATAACAAAAGACATATTTACTGTTTAAAGGGACTGAGCTTCATTTTCCGAGAAGACTAATATCCAAATTCTTGTAAATCACATATTTTTTAAGCCACTGATGTCTCCTCATTTGTGATAATAAAATCTATTTATGAGACATCATTTTAGGCGTATTTATTAGTTTATAGGTCGATTTTACCTTGAATAAGTACACTTTCCTATTTTGGGTCTTGAATTAATTAATTATTATTTTTAGAGCATATTGGGTTTAATTATTTATTTAGTGTGAAGCTTTAGAGATATATGGTAATTAATTAGAGTCCAAGTTGGTTCAAAGATCTAGAGGAAATAAGATAAACATAGAAATTGAAGATAAGGAAGTAAAAGATAAAAATATGGAAAAAGAAAAGCTGCCTTAAATCTGAATTCCAGCACCTACGACAAATAATCAGCTTATATCTTAAAACCGGTGAGGAATATGGAGAAACGGTCAAGAGAAAAGTTGAATAGCTTTCCGAGACGATGAATTTAGACTACTCATACGCGTCAAACAGATAAGTATTGAAGCTGTTAGGACCAAAAGAAAAACGGGGTTGATTGCATGTTTTTGGGCTACGAATTTGAGTTGGGCCAGGAGCCCATATTTACCTTTTCCTTCAAGAAAACGATTAGGTCAATCTATACACTATAAATACAGCCTCTTAACATTAGAAAATCATCCTTGGTGAAACCTTAAGCCAAGAGGAAGCTTACAACACAAGAAAAGAGTCTAGAAGGAGCTGTTTGTCAACAATGTCATCTTGAACCTTTAAATTTGTAATTTCTTTCTTTTCTTCCATTAGTATGAACTAAATATCTATTAGCTTGAGTTTTTAGCATATATGTATGAACCCTAGTTTTGGTTGACATCTATCTAATTTGGGAATTTTATGTTTTAAATTGAATTATTGTTTTTATTCTCTGTTTATGTGTTTGGATTTATTATCTGTGTTCTTATGGAAGGACGCCCATATAAAATTACCATCTAGTAGTTAGGTCACCATTGACAACAGTGTTTAATTACATGTTTATCACATAACGTCTAGTATTCGGTTAAGATCTGACAAATCAACCTAACTAGATAATCACTATGGTTTAGTGTATTGCTATTTACCAATTGCAGGAACAGATTGCTTAGGACTCCTTATTGACACAGGTAAACCCTTTTTAAAACTACCTAGCGCAATTGGAACCGATTATTGAAATACTACATAATACACCCTTACATGTTTAGAACGGCAAAACTAGTGGGGATTACATGCTAATAACTGAAGATATATTCTCATACTACTTTTTCTCTTGCATTTAATTTTCCGTCTTTACTTTCTTAGTTTAATTTAGTTAATTAAAAATCAAATAAAAATCTATTTGTCTTTACTTTTTCTGCGTTTTATTTGTTCTAGCTTTTAGTACTTGCACTTGATTATTGCATAAGATTCCCCTAACCTTCGTAGTCTCTGCGGAACGAATCTTACTTGATCATTAAAACTTGCATACGATCTGTATACTTGCAGAACCGTGCTAGCTTAGTGTGTGTATTTGCATCTAATTATACATCTTTTTATCACACCCTAGGCCACACCAAGTTTTTGGCGTCGCTGCCGGGGACTACATCGTTAGTCCTTGTGCATATATCTTGTGATTTTATTTCAGTTAGATCTATTTTACGCTTTTGTCTTTTAAGTTTTTGTTTTATAGATAGTTACAGATGGAGAACCCGAGGAGACTTGAGTTACCCATCGAATTCAGAGTGCAACCACGCGGAATCTGCGCACCAGAAACCCAAGCAGCTAAATTTAGGCCAGATCCATGGATGTTAACACAATTTGCAACTCATGGGCTATTTAGCGGTGCTGCACAACAAGATCCGATCCGATATATTCAGAAATTCATGCAGATTTGTGATGCTTATATTGTAAGAGGAGTTACTAGGGAGCAGGTGTATTACGTGATGTTCCAGTTCTTCTTGACCGGAGGTGCAAGCAATTGGTACGTTACCCAATATCCTCATGTCATTCCAGATTGGGATAAGCTTCAAGCAAGATTTCTAGACCGCTTCTATCCAGTTAGTAGACGATTAAAAGATATGTTGGAGCTTGAACAGTTTATACAGGAAGATGGAGAAAGTTTGGGGGAAGCATGGTTACGATTTAATGAAAAGAAGGCGAGATGTCCATATCATAAATCATCGCCGGAATATTATTTAACCTTGTTTTATGGAGGAGTCAATGACAAGGCAAGGGAAAAAGAAGATTCGTTAGGAAACAAAGGTTTTGTGTTGCTAGATCCTGAAGAAGCCGAATCGGGTTTGGAGAGAATTCTTGAGAACGAGAGGAGTTGGCCAAAGGAACCAGAAAAAGAAGAAACTTCAGAATCTCTGAAGCTCAAAGAATTGGCCCAACAACTCGAAGAACTACAAGAACAAGCTCGAACAATTGCTCAGGTGAATCTAGTACGTACTATACCTTCATGTCCTGGTTGTGGATCAAGAAGTCATATGTGGGAAAGGTGTATGAATAATCCAGCTTCAGCTTCCGTTACATATCCTCAAAGTAACCATTATTCTAATGGTTATTATTATCCGCAAGAAAGCTACGCTAATTATCAACAACCTCCACAACAAAGAAGTTGGGTCAGAAATCAAGAGACTTATCATCAACCCATACCTCAACCTTACTATCCACCACAACCTATTCATCAAAAGGTGCCTGTTGTTGAAAAGTTTATCAAGAACCACGGAAACAATCAATGCAACTAGCAAAGAAAGAACAACCCTTGAGCTTGAATTCGAGCTTGATGCAAGCAATTGAAAACAATATGAGTCGTAGCCAACAGAAAATTCAAGCCCAACAAAAGGTAATCAAGAAACTCGAGCATACTATATCACACATATCGAGTACATTACAAAACATGCCAAAAGGGCAACTCACAAGTGATACTATTGCCCCTCGAGATGATTCTTGCCATGCAGTTGAATTGCAAAGTGGAAAACAACTACCTCCACCAAGACCAGAACCAGAACCAATCCCTATTCCAGAAAAGGGGGGAGAAGAAACAACAGAAGATACAGTAGAAGAGGTAGTTAAACCAAAGAGTATCCAAGCCAAGACACCTGAAAAAACAAAAAACTCAGTGGAACTTAATACACGCCCTCCACCACCATACCCTTCACGTGTCAGAAAAAAGAACAATGACCTGGAATTCAAGAAGTTTGTTGACATGGTGAGCAAGTTAGAGATTAATATGCCGTTTGTTGACGCTCTCAAGAGAATGCCGAAATATCTGAAATTCATGAAGGATATTCTTTCGAACAAACGAAGTATAGAAACCGGGAAAACAATTGGATTGCCTGTGGAGTGTAGTGCTATTTGTCAAAACAAGTTACCACTGAAGCTAGAAGATCCCGGAAGATTTACTATTCCCATTGGGATTGGAGATAATTGGACCGGGAAAGCATTATGTGATTTAGGCGCGAGTATCAACTCATGCCAAGATCCCTATTCGAGAAGCTTAACATAGGAGAGGTAGTACCCACATCTGTGGTGTTACAAATGGCGGATCGCTCTCTCTCCCAACCAGTAGGTAAAATTGAAGATGTTTTAGTTACAGCTGGTACCTTTATTTTTCCTTGTGATTTTATTATTCTTGACAACGACGCGGATAAGAATGTCCCCATCATCTTGGGTAGACCATTCTTAGCCACGGGGCGTACACTAATAGATGTTGAGAATGGTGATTTGATCATGAGGGTACAAGGCGAACAGGTACGATTCAATGTGTTTAAGGCTATGAAGCTACCAAATTTAAAAGATGAATTTTTCAAAATAGATGTCATCGGAAAAATTACACAAGAAGTCTTCAATGAAGCAAGCTTAGATTATGATCTTGACGAGGCCTTAGCACTTGAATCACAAGAGGAAAACGAGATTCCTCCTGATGAATTTGCTGCATTAGGATCAAATATACGAGAAATATGGTGGTCCTTTGTGTGTTCTAAATAAATGCAATAAATAATCGAACCACAACCGCAAGTGTACGGTTGTCCCAAGTAGTATAACTGATAAAACAGATTCGTTCCAAGGACGGGATGGTTGACTACAATGCTTATCTATTAATGATTGTATGCACTTATGAAAACAAATAAAGATAATATGTTTGTTTGGTTTTGTATTAATGCTAAATAAATGAAAGACAATTATTAAAATGCAAATAAAAGCTAAGACGCAAGTAAAATGATGTAAAACGCAATATGAGAAGTAGCACTTGAGAACGCAAGGATCCTCCCAATCCTATTTCCTAATTTATGTTGTTTAAGGGCAAAATTGGTCAATTACAATGGTCGGGATTCTAAATTCCTTATACCCCCATCAGGGTGGACTATAAGGCGATCCTAGAGTGTCACTAGTCCCGTCAGGGTAAATATGATCCACCTTTGGATGTTTAGTTTTATTACCTCATTGGCCCTAGGATTATCTAAGTTCGTCAGAATCAATAGCTTCTATCTTAGATTGAATAAATAGTTCTGTATCTAAACCCTCCGTCAGGATGATCCAATTGCAACTAATTGGAATAGCCTAAATACTAACACCTGTTCCTAGTTTATGACGCTAAAAACAGTAAATATTCCCAATTTATCGAAAAGAGTAAAAGCCCCAATCTAGTTTAATTTAACAGAAACCCAAATTCAACATTCGTTATTCAATAAAATTGGGATTCACCCATTGTTGGTTCTCAAGCACTATGAAAAGCTTAGCTCATATTAAAAAGAAAAACTAAATTAAATGTACAGGAATTCATATTTGTTACAAAATTAATAGATAAAAAGAACCTAATTTCCGGAATAGGAATGACTTCGAACGGAGATATAGACCCTCTCCAGCTCTTGTAGCTTCTTCTTTCTTCCTTCTGTTGCTTCTCTCTGGTGTTTTAATCTTACAGAATGTGAATTGTATAGAAAATAGAAGTCAAAGGCTGGTTTTATAAGTGGAAAAACGGATTAGGGCTTGGACCTAAGAATAAAACATTAATTAAATGTCCAAGCCCAAATTCTAAGCCCAAAATCCCGTAACTGCTGATACACGTTCACTAAAACGGCTTTTCCCGATTCGTTATGACTCCGATTGACCTCATTCCAGTTGCTAAAGTTCCGTAACTCGATAAGGAATGTTTTCTCTTCAAAGGTCAGCGGCTATAGATTGCTTAAGCACCTCGAAATTAGCAATCTATGGCCTGGAAAATAGATTTTCAGCTCTAGATATAATATCTTCGGGATTTATCTTCAAGTCTTGACTCTATCTCTTGATCTTTGACTTTCTCCTCGGATTCCTCTTCTAGCTAACATCTAAAACCTGTAAACTTTACACTAAAAATACCAATATTACGCGCAAAAGCTTAATAAACTAAAAATGCTAGAAATAAAAGAGGAAAATCATATTATTGCATGTTTAGTCCAAAAGTCTATCAAATTAATTAAATAAACACCAAAAATGATGTCTCCTAAGGGTCGAAAATAAGAACAATTAAGGAGACATCAAACTACTTCGGGAATCAGGTGACATTGAACCTATAAAGTAACCATCCATAATATGTCCACCTGTTCTCGAAGAAAAACCCCTTCCAGATTATCTACGCTATGCATATCTAGGTACGAACAAAACTTTGCCTGTTATTATTTCTGCTAACCTTTCAAGTCTTCAAGAGGAGAAACTACTTCATCTACTTCGCGCTAATAAAGAAGCAATCAGATGGACTATTGCCGATATCAAGGGAATTAGTCCTTCCGTTTGCAAACACAAAATCATTCTTGAAAACGAAGGTGGGCGATCTATAGAGGGACAAAGAAGACTCATGCCAGCTATGAAAGAAGTGGTGAGGAAGGAAGTAATCAAGTTGTTAGACGCATGAATTATCTATCTGATTGCTAGCAGTGATTGGGTCAGTCCAGTGCAATGTGTTCCAAAGAAAGGAGGTATTACTACTATTATTAATGATCAAGGTGAAGCCATACCATCAAGAACAGTTGTGGGGTTGCGAGTATGCATGGATTACCGAAGACTCAACAAAGTTACAAAGAAAGATCACTTTCCGCAAGCATTCATTGATCAGATGCTAGACAAACTCGCAGGGAGAGAGTATTATTGTTTCCTTGACGGATATCCGGGTTATAATCAGATTTGTGTGGATCCTCTTAATCAATGCAAAACAACTTTTACTTGTCCGTTTGGCACCTTTGCTTATAGGAGGATTCCGTTTGGTTTATGCAATGCACCTGCCACGTTCCAGAGGTGCATGATGGCTATATTTTGGGACATGATTGATAAATACTTGGAGGTTTTTATGGATGATTTTTCGGTGTTTGGAGATAGTTTTGATGATTGTTTGAATAATCTTGAGAAAGTCCTTGTGAGATGCAGAGAAAAAGATCTTGTGCTTAATTGGAAAAAATGCCACTTCATGGTTCAAGAGGGAATTGTGTTGGGACATAAAGTTTCGAAGGCAGGGATGGATGTTGATCGTGCTAAAATTGAAGTTATCAAAACAATACCACCTCCAGTTTCTGTAAAAGGAGTGAGAAGTTTCTTGGGTCACGCAGGATTTTATCAAAGATTTATTAAGGATTTCCCCAATATCGCCAAACCGCTTTGTTCTTTACTTGAAAAGTATACTCCTTTTAACTTTACTGACGAATGCCTTCAAGCGTTTTTGAAGATTAAGGAGAAACTGATCTCCACACCTATTGTTATACCTCCTGATTGGAAAGCTCCGTTTGAACTTATGTGCGATGCTAGTGATCACTCTATGGGTGTTGTGTTGGGACAGAGGAAAGACAAATTATCCCATACAATTTATTATGCAAGTAAGACCTTAAACGCTGCCCAGATGAATTATACAGTAACGGAGAAAGAGATGTTGGCCGTGGTATATGCTTTTGATAAATTTCGTTCCTATCTGATTGGGAAGAAAACTACTGTATACACGGATCATTCAGCTATCACATACCTGATAGAGAAAAATGACGCTAAGCCGTGTCTTATTAGATGGGTAATGTTGCTTCAAGAGTTCGACATAGATATTCGAGACCGAAAGGGATGCGAGAATCAAGTTGCTGATCATTTATCAAGGCTCGAAGGATCTGATGCGAACAAGGAACCATTATTGGTTAAAGAGGTATTCCCTGATGAACAACTTTTTGCTATTAAAGATGCGTTTGTGCCATGGTATGCAGATCTAGTCAACCTCATCGTGAGTGGTGTATTCCCCAAGGATATCCACCCACAACAAAGACAAAGACTATCTCACCAGGCTAAACAATACTATTGGGATGAACCGTACCTCTGGAAAATTTGTAGTGACCAAGTAGTTAGAAGATGCGTCCATGAAGGCGAAGTTGATAAGATTATAGCAATTTGTCATAATTCACCATATGGAGGTCACTTTAAAGGCGATAGAACTGCAGCTAAAACTCTTCAATCCGGTTTCTATTGGCCTACCCTACACAAAGATTGTCATCGTTTCGTCCAGTCATGTCAAAGATGCCAGTTCACTGGTAATATATATGAAAAAGAGACGCGATGCCGCTTAATAATATTCTAGAAGTCGAAATCTTTGATGTATGGGGCATATATTTCATGGGACCTTTCATTACTTCTCATGTAAATCTTTATATTTTGCTGGCGGTAGATTATGTATCAAAATGGGTAGAAGCAGTGGCAACACCAAAGAACGATGCTCAAACAGTGATTAACAAACATCTTTTCAAGACATGGTACGCCACGTGTTCTCATCAGTGATAAAGGTACCCATTTGACCAATGCTCAACTGAGAAACCTCCTTCGTAAGTTTGGAGTGAGACACCGCATCTCAACCGTTTATCACCCACAAACTAACGGTCAAGCTGAAGTTTCCAACCGGGAAATCAAATCCATTCTTGAGAAGACCGTGAACAAAACAAGGAAGGACTGGTCATTAAAGCTAGATGATGCTCTCTGGGCTTGCAGAACGGCATATAAAACACCAGTTAGGGCATCTCCATACCGCATGGTCTACGGCAAAGCGTGTCATCTACCTATTGAACTTGACGCTCGAGCCTTCTGGGCTATTAAAACTCTGAATCTATACCCAGAACTGGCCGGGAAACAAAGGTTGATGCAATTGAATGAGTTAGAGGAGTTTCGATATCTTGCCTATGATAATTCACACCTCTACAAGGAGAAAACAAAGAGATGGCACGATAGACGACTCCGTCCAAAGCATTTCGAGAGAGGACAAAAGGTTTTATTATACAACTCTCGATTTTAAAACTACTCAGGAAAGCTTAAAACCCGTTGGGGAGGACCTTACATTGTTACGAAAGTCACACCTCATGGAGCGATTGAAATTGAACATCCAACCGAGCAAAGGACATTCATGGTGAATGGCCAGCGTTTGAAAAGATACCATGACAGTGAAGACTTTGGACGAGAGGAAACAATCCATCTCGTAGAAAACGCTTAGCCTGAGGTACACGTCTAACTCAAAGACGTTAAACAAAAGTGCTCTTGGGAGACACCCCTTGTTTTTAATTGCTTTTTAGATTAGTTTATTTCTTTGTAGTGTATAATTTTAAGTTAGTATAGATTTTAATTGTGTTAACAAGCTAATAGGAGAGAAAGGTAGTGTGCTATTGTGCAAGAAACGAGTTTGGGGTCAAAAGGAACAACTTTGAAAAATTCGCAGGCCAGTCCGGTATACCGCACGATATGTCTGGTATACCGCGGGATGAAAAACCCAAAATACGGGTAGGAGACTCGGGTTTTATGCCGAGAGTTCGAAAAATTGGAGCATAACAGGTCTGGTATACCGCGCGATATGTCTGGTATACCGCAGGAGGAAAAACCCGTAATACGGGTAGGAGACTCGGGTTTTTTGCCGAGAAGTGAAAAATTTGATGACACGCAGGTCCGGTATACCGCGCGATACGTCCGATATACCGCGCTTTGTCGGTTTTGAGGAGGTTTATTCCTATTTAAACTCTTACCTTATCAAAACTTAACCCTATCTCCTCCCACACAAAATTTTCAGACCCATACCCTATAAATACACCTTGAAGCTTGTATAAACATCCACAATTAACACAACAACATCAATAATTCTCTCCTCCATCCTCCATAAACACAATTTCTTCATCAAATTCATCACACTATACCTTTAAACACCATCAAGAACATCAAGCTTTCAAGAATTCTTCCAAGATTCATCAAGAAACCTTTCTCTTTCATTAATTCCAAGCAACAACCTCAAGCTACTCCAATTTCTCTTAAATTTTTAATTCATCCTTGGTATAACTTGAGTTGTGGGTAAATCAAACATGACTAATAGATCTGATGCTATGGAATACAAGAGAAAGTGTACCATCTTAGGGAAGAATAAGAAATTGCCTAGAGCCACCATTGAAAAGCCTATCAACCTTGATGAGGCTTCTGAAGAATCAAAAGAAAAGGAACCAACACAACCACTACCAAAGAAATTAACTGCTAGAATGTCTGTACCAGCAAGGCCTTTGAAAAAGATTAAGATTCATGATCAAGGTTCTTCTACTTCTTCCTCTAAAGTTGATCATGATATTCCCCCATGGGCTCTTAAATTACAACATGAAGTTGAACGTTTACAAGAAGAAAACAGAGAACTTTGGGTGGAAATTACACAAATTAATTCACAGCTGGAAGATATAACTCTGATCAGAGATATTGATAATTATTCTTCTCCATCTTCTTCAGAGGAGGAGGACATAATGGATCTCTATGGCCAGCCAGGTACGCCACTCTAATTCTTTTTCTTAATAGCTTGTATACATTAGGTAGTTTAGTTAGTTTTAATTTTAAATTTTATTTATTTCTTGAGTCTTTTCCGAGTCGTGGGGACACGACTCACTTTTGAGTTGGGGGTGTGGGGATTCGCTGTCCTCATCTTCATTTTGTTTTTGCATAAAATTTAAAATTTTTAGGTTGAATTAAGGCATATAATATTTTGAATGTACCTATTTGAGCATGATTTAATTAGGTCAATGATAGTAAGTAGTATGTTTTTGAAGGATGTCATAAATATGTTTAGTATGCATGTATGAAAACAGGAAATAAAAGATAGAAAAGTTAATGAGCAATGCTAAGAAGTTACGTTGAAACTTAGGGAGAGTTATTTGGTATGTAGAACGTGAGGTTTGAAATTAGTTGAAAACCCTCTTATCTATGAACTATTAGTGAAATGAATAAGGCAGTTCTTTCATATTGAAGCCACTTGAAGCCTTTTATACTTCTCACCCTTTTCATTTGATTATTGTTATTATTTATCTGTCTTAGCCCCTCTGAGCCTTTCTAAAGCCTTTTATTACACCACATTATAATCCTTACCCTTAGTTTATAGGACTTATCTATATAACCCGCACTCGAATCGCAAAACCTGAAACAAGTCGTTTTAGAGCTTGAGTTTGGGGTGGTGGGTTTTATCATTAGGGACATTGGGTTTGGGAAATTGTAATTGTGATTTTATTGATGATGAAAAAGTTATTATTGTAACCCTTTGCCGGGGTAACAGTGAATGAAAAAGAAGCTACGAGCTAAATTTGCCAACAAGGGCATAAAAAGAAAGAATATATATATATATATATATATGAAAAATAGCGTGATATCTCGAACATTAAAAAGAGAGTCATACCTATACAGAAAATTTATATGAAAAAGAATATATATTCGGACCGGCAAAGTGGAATTTGTATATCATCATGAAAAAGGATTTATTTGGGATTATTGGGGATACACATCAAAAGCATCAATAGATTGGGTTGAGTGAGAACATCTTCGAGTGAAAACTCAAGCTCTAGGGCGATTCGTTGATGGCTAGTGAGGAGAGAGCCAAAAGCTCACTTTTCATTATCCAAATATACCACACCGTCCCCTAGCCAAGTTATAACCAAAGACATTAGGATTTCTAACTACTTGGTGGAGAAACAATTGAGCTATTAGGTAGTAGGTAAGTGGATCATTGGATGCTATATTAGGACCTATGAACAAACTATAGCCATTGACATGAACTAAGTTATCAACCTCGCCTTCTGGTATTGCGAAATTAATCTTGACTTGAAATTATGGATTGTTGATTATGTGTATATTAAGCATACTTGTGCATTATTTCTTGAGCATTACTGCATGAGACTGTTTAGATATTTATGCTCTAGGATCATTCATTATCTTCTGTTCTTATTCTCCTCCGACTTCTTCTTCTTGTTTATTTGACTACCCTACTGTTCTTTACTTTTATTGTAGCGGGACGATACAACTTTGAGTTGGGGGTCTTGATGTCTCCTCATTTGTGATAATAAAATCTATTTCTGAGACATCATTTTAGGCGTATTTATTAGTTTATAGGTCGATTTTAGCTTGAATTAATACACTTTCCTATTTTGTGTCTTGAATTAATTAATTATTATTTTGAGAGCATATTGGGTTTAATTATTTATTTAGTGTGAAGATTTAGAGATATATGGTAATTATTTAGAGTTCAAGTTGGTTCAAAGAGCTAAAGGAAAGAAGATAAACATGAAAATTGAAGATAAGGAAGTAAAAGCTAAAAATATGGAAAAGGAAAAGCTGCCTTAAATCTGAATTCCAGCACCTACGACCACAAATCAGCTTATATATTAAAAACGGTAAGGAATCTGGAGAAACGGTCAAGAGAAAAGTTGAAGATCTTTCCGAGACGATGAATTTCGACTACTCATACGCGTCAAACGGATAAGTATTGAAGCCGTTAGGACCAAAAGAAAAACGGGGCTGATTGCATGTTTTTGGGCTACGAATTTGAGTTGGGCTAGGAGCCCATATTTACCTTTTCCTTCAAGAAAACGATTAGGTCAACCTATACACTATAAATATAGCCTCTTAACATTAGAAAATCATCCTTGTTGAAACCTTAAGCCAAGAGGAAGCTTACAACACAAGAAAAGAAGTTTGGAAGAAGCTGTTCATCAACAATGTCATCTTCAACCTTTGAATTTGTATTTTCTTTCTTTTCTTCCATTAGTATGAACTAAATTTCTATTAGCTTGAGTTTTTAGCATATATGTATGAACCCTAGTTTTGGTTGACATCTATCTAATTTGAGAATTTTATGTTTTAAATTGAATTATTGTTTTTATTCTCTGTTTATGTGTTTGAATTTATATTCCGTGTTCTTATGGAAGCGCGCTCATATAGAATTACCATCTAGTAGTTAGGGTCACCATTGACAACGGTGTTTAATTACATGTTTAGCACATAACGTCTAGTAATCGGTTTAGATCTGACAAATCAACCTAACTAGATAATCACTATGGTTTAGTGTATTGCTATTTACCAATTGCAGGAACAATTTTCTTAGGACTCCTTATTGACACGGGTAAACCCTATTGAAAACTACCTAGCGCAATTGGAACCGATTATTGAAATACTACATAGTTCACCCTTACATGTTTAGAACGGCAAAACTAGTGGGGATTACATGCTAATAACTCAAGCTATATTCTCATACTACTTCTTCTCTTTCATTTAATTTTCTGTCTTTACTTTCTTAGTTTAATTTAGTTAATTAAAAATCAAATAAAAATCTATTTGTCTTTACTTTTTCTACGTTTTATTTGTTCTATCTTTTAATACTTGCACTTGATTATTGCATAAGATTCCCCTAACCTTCGTAGTCTCTGCGAAACGAATCTTACTTGATCATTAAAACTTGCATACGATCTGTATACTTGCAGAACCGTGCTAGCTTAGGGTGTTTATTTGCATCTAATTTATACATATTTTTATCACACCCTAGGCCAAACCAGCCACTAACAATGAAAGAATCTTATAATTGCCCACATAAATATAAAAAATTTATTTTCAGAACCTAAGCAACACTTTCCAACTCCAACAACTAAGAATCAAACCATATATAGATGCAACCGGCTTCCCGTATGTCCAATCAACCAAATATAAAATACATGCAACAACAATAACACCATTAGGACATAATTAATTTAACATGCATTATATTAGAAAAATCTATCTCAGGAAAATAATAGAAAGTCACCAAAAAAATTGAAGAAATATTTGATTCCGACAATAAGTTTGTGTTACATCTAAAAAACAAGGGAAAAAATGCATCACAAGAAGAAGAGAAAGCAATATCGTGCAAGAAATTGCCAAAAAACATGAGAATATATTACTGTGAATAAGAAATCTAACACAAGAATTAGAAATCTATCACAAAAGTACCATTAGAAGAATAAGAAATCCATCACAAGAATAATAAATCTATCACAAAAGTGGTTGAATGCTTTGTTTATTTTCAGTGGTTGTAATTATTTTTCATAAATAGGGTTCATACCTTTCACCTATTAGATTATTTGTAGCATTCAATGGATACATAAATATGAGTTGATTTATATAATAAACATCAAGATTCAAGTTTGTAATAACTTTTATACTACCATAGATTATACCATCATAGAATTATATGTGAGTTAGAAATATAATTACATGTTATAGTTCAAGCACGAACTTCGAGATAGTCCATTCCAAAAACTATGTCACTAGGAATTCCAATTAGTAATAGTCCCGAGTAGTATAGTACGTCTTAGTTGTTTGATAATGTCATAGAAAACCCCATGTACGTTTAGGAATATGAAGAACAATCAAGGTAGCATACCAATTCAACGATGAACTCTTGATCAAATCCTTATTGTGTTTCTTGTTGTTTTAGTCTGAATTTTGTGGTCTTATAGTTGTTGCTAGTAGTAGTTAAAATATTCACAATTCTCTTATATGACACATGTTAGTTTCACATGATTGAACTTAGAAAATCCAAATTCTCATCGGATCGACCCTTGATACCACTTTGCAATAAAGATAAATTTATTATTGAGAATAGTCATAATATTTAATCACTCATATCTTGATTGTGAAAAGTGATTAAGTACACTAATTTATCTTCCTAGTTACATGACAAACGCAACTCCTCTAAAATTTTGTTTATTCTTCTCAAGTTGTCCTATGAAGGATCACTATCTTGTAGCTTGGATAACGTTTTCTTATACAGCTGAAGTCTCTCCTTTTTCCATGTTATTTGATAAATCGAGACATATTTTCTTGGGGATTTTTGAGTCTAAATATGAGTTTTTTTCTATTATTTGGTTTATTGTGAGTCTTTAGCTAATATTAACAACTCACGTGTTTTTGGAGCATTTTGAGGTGTTTTGTGCATTATAGGTGAATCTCTTAGGAAAAGTTGGATCTGGAGGTTTAATGGTGCGCTATGGAATAGAAGAACCGAAAAGGGACCTTCAAGGAATAAAAAACAAATGGTGACTCGAGAATTCAAGAATTCACATGGAACTTAATGAAGATGTCTTTTACAAGCAACCCACTAACTTCTAATTGATGCCACAGAAGATCCAAGAGGATTTAGAAACCGAACGATATCTTGTTGGAAATCTCTAACAAAGACGCACACATGAAAAACTAGGAAAAAATTAGAGTCTGGTTGAAGAAGTTATGCATGTTTTGGTGGCCCAAAAGTCCCACCTTTGTGCAAAAACAAAATTTTCAAGTGGGTGCAGTTCTTTTAGACACTTCGATCCATAAAGCAACCCACTTGAAGTGAGACCCACAAAATTATGATCATATATAAGGCTTTTAGTCTCATATTCTCTCATCATTCCACTCATAATAATTATGGGAGCAAAATATAAGTAAGAAGGATCCTGGAAGAAGAGGGGATAATTTATTCATAACGTTCATCATCATATCAAAACAAAAATTGTAACTTTTATTTTTCTGGTAATATTTCTTAATCCTTGTGTGCTTAATGCAACTACCATTCTTATGTTTACATGTACTATTATCTAATTACATTGTAGCTTGGGATTGATGATGAAACCCTAGGACTTGATAAATAGGATTTTAGTGTTAAATTTGGGGCTTAATGCTTAGTTAAGGATTGAATATTCACGTTTCTCTTTATCATGTATTGAATTGTTGATTGAGTGTGATAGCCATATAATTTACTAGAGGCTATACGTGAATTATATCGAAAATGGGGGGAGGTTAAACATAGATCTAGGCTATTGAGAGTGTATTTTTCCTATAGAATTAAAAAATCATAGTTTTTTTTTGATGACGAGGGTTCCTGGGCTTACACCCGACTAGTCCCCCGGGAGATACGACTGCCTCCCCAACCATACCTCCAGGCAATTCTCCGCCTACGAGATTCGAACCATGTACCTCTCACTTGAGAGAAGGTTCCAAACTTTTAATAACTTTCTGCTGTCTGCGGGATTCGAACCATGTACCTCCCACTTGAGAGAACTTTCCAAACTTTAATAACTTTTTGCCGCCTGCGGGATTCGAACCATGTACCTCTCGCTTGAGAGAACTTTTCAAAACTCTAATAACTTCTGCCGCCTGCGGGATTCGAACCCTGTACCTCTCACTTGAGAGACAGAGCCCTCCTGGCCAGATGAGCTAGCTCACCTGGTTAAAAAATCATAGTTAGATGCATAGTCGCGATAAGGGTGATGATTTAATCACTTTTTAGGGTGCCTACGTTATCCAGAAGGAGCTCATTTTCCTTAAGAGTAACCTCTTATCACCCGGGAGGGGTTTATATTTAGTGTTGAATTATTAATCATTGCCCTCATCGAATATAAATTTCTCAAATAGAGTCCTTAGGCTGAATCAATCATTCTGAGATCACTTTTCTCCTCTAAATTTTTCTTTATTACCTTTTAGGTCTCGTAATCTTGTTAATTGTTTGCATATCAGTTTTGTACTTTCATAGTATGTTAGCTTTGTTCCCATATAAACTTTCCCCATTTTCCCATATGACAAAAATCCATACCTAGCTAAATCAAGAAAAAACTTTGCTAATCCCTTGGGATACGATCTTGACTTCTAAAACACTTTATTACTTACGTCAATCCGTACATTTTTAAAGAGACGACTAGTTTTTGACACATTTCATAAAAGATCTTGGAGTTGGCAAACATTTTCCATGAACTTTCTTTTCTAAAAAAGGAATGCATTAATCAAAATCGTAACGACTTATCTTCCAGCATTTGGGACCATTCTTGGGTTGGTAAGTGTTTCAAACTGGAGAAAGCACATACTTCTCTTTAGACGACTGTTTCCCAACTTTTCAACAAAGAATACTAGGATGGAACCATGATGTTATTAACCTAAACATCCCATCTTCAATTAAACATGATATTTTGTAAATTACTCTACTTCAATTGTATAGTGACGACAAGATCATCTAGCCCCACACAAAATTGGAAAATACTCGAAGAAATCAAGTTATCATTCCTTGGTGCAATCAGAAAGGAACGCTAAATCCCAATCGTCAAAAGATGCAGAATCAACTTTGTCAAAGGACTGGAATATAATCTGGAAATCCACCATTCCTTTAAAAATTAGAATGTTTATATGAAAATGTTGTAAAGATGACATCCCAACAAATAATAATTTGTTCTCTACAAGATATGCAACCACAAAAAATGTGATAGTGTGTTCACCCTTCAGAGTCGGTGTAATATCTAATCATATATTGACTTGGGAGCTTGGGATTTATCTGCAAGACAAATTATAAAGAATACTAGTCAACAAATTCCATTTGAATATTGTGTCATTATTACCACCGAAGGATAAACTAAGGATGGGAATCTAGAATCATTACAACTTTCATTCTCATCATGTGGAATATCTAGAAAGTAAAATGCAGGTAATCTTTAAAATAAAGCGATG
Source organism: Nemophila menziesii (assembly GCA_029959085.1). Taxonomy (NCBI): domain Eukaryota; kingdom Viridiplantae; phylum Streptophyta; class Magnoliopsida; order Boraginales; family Hydrophyllaceae; genus Nemophila; species Nemophila menziesii. The sequence continues at coordinate 1,528,330 of JARWIR010000075.1, read as the reverse complement.
GAATTTGAAGGAGATCAATATCAAGAGAAATTGTCTTATCAAATACCTTTTTGGAGATATTGATCTTACAATCAACACATCTAACCGACATTAATCCAATCTAACTGTATCTCACTCAACACCAGAACCAGCTTCATATAACAATATTTTTTTTTCAATGGTGCATCTTTTATTAATTTGTTAGAGAATTCAGGGATGGTTGCGGTTGACATTAAATCAAACTGTTGTATTTTTCGAGAGAATCAAGATCTTTTTTGATGTAAATAAACTACTGAAGACCAAGCATGGGATTTTTTTACAATTCATAAAATCAACATCCAAATCACAATATTAGATTATATTTTTTACTCTGATAACCTTTAATTAGTTTAAGTTATTAATGTCTTGTCAAGAAAAAACTGGAGCTTTAGGCCTTTTTAACATGAGATCAAGAGATGGTTGAGAAAAATTTCAACTTAAAAGTTTCCCATGTTCAAAGATCTTTTAACAAATTAGAGGATTTTCTAACATATTGTTCAAAATGAAATATAGATTTATCAATATAACATGATAAGACAGTTAACCAGAGCATTGTGCTCCTTTCAGATCCTTACAAGAAAAGTAGCATTGGTTAAGTCCATATATTTCATCTAGTCATTCTATCCTTATTTTGATTTATTTTTGTTTATTTTGACAAGTTTGTAATTATACTTATGTAATAATTTCATTTATAAACAACATATTTTGACAGAAAAAAGGATGATCGGAAAATGCCACAAATTTGGAAAGGGTACAAGGCATTTCCATCTTTTATAATTTTCCAGAAACGAAAAATTTAACCCAATTACATTGCCACACACAAATATTACTTGTACGCTATCGAACAAACCCATACACACCTATTCGTCTTTATTCGAATTTCTAGGGATGACATGTGTTTATTTATTTAGAATAATAAGTATAATAGATATTAGATCCCTTGTGAATGAGAATCGGAAATGAACTAGTATTTGCTAATCATATTACTAGAGAATTCGAGTAACAGTCATCCCATCACCTAAAGGAACGTGAGAAATATCTATACGAGAATCAGTTGCTAGAAAGTTGTTAAACTCGATTATATGATAACGGGTCTCTTTCCATAGCTCTGGGACAGAATCCTCAGCCATAGAAACTGTTCCAAGCCAAAGTGTATTATCATAAACGATAATCCCACCAGGTTTTAACAACTTTAACAACCTCTCATGGTACTTGAAATAATTCTCCTTGTCTGCATCAACATATGCATATTCAAAATTTCCCACATTTTCACTATGCAGCAAAATTACAAATTAAGCTGATATAAATACATGCTTATTTTTTTTCTTTTTCTTGCTATACAAGTAATTAAGATAAATCAAGTCATAAGGAATAATTATATGCAAGAGTGCATATACCCCTTTTCCATTGTGTTTAGGCTAAAGTGCATTTCACCCCTTTATTTTTCCAGAATACGCATTGTACCCCTTGTATCTATGTCAAGAATAATACTATCCCCATGTGTTTTTTTGGTCAATTCCATGTGTTTTGAGTATAAATGTAATATCCCTATTTCAATTACACACACATCCATATATATATATATATATATATATATCTCATTTTTAAGGGGGCCAGTAGAATTAAAATAATATATTATCTCACATGATAGTGTAAATGGGTAAATCATTTATCCAATATTTGATGGTCCAATATTAATAATCATTAATTAATTATAGTAACAAACACATGTTATTAAATTAGATAGATAGTTATTATAATTATTTTATGTAAGTTCAAAACATGAGTGGGTGTTGTAAAATTATTAAATAGTATTAAAATTAGACAATCCAATATTGGATTGAAGAATTTTGCATAGTGTAATACTCACTTGGACTTATAATATATTTCATTTCATATATCTTTAACCGTTTGTAAAGGGTTTCTCATTTTTAATTATTTTACTTAAGGTACTTATATAGTAGTTCTATATTCTAAGACTTACATTAGAAGTGCGTGTGTGCACTAAGGGATTGAGAAAAAAATGGAAACCCTTATCTAGCACTTCTCCTCACATTTTTGGTAAAAGAGAAAAAATTGAAAAGAAGAGTAAATATAATCTAAGAAGCAAAGGAAAGGATCTTGAGTTGAGAAGCACTACCCAACAGGCTATTTGGTATCTATCAAATCATTCATGGTCGAATTACAGTAAGAATAATCAGGTATTTCTTTCAATAATTAAATTGAATGTTTTGAATTTTCATGTCAATTTTGGGGTAATTTAAATCAGGTATTGAATAGATTAAATGAGTAAATGCTATAACGGTATAATTACAATATTTGATTTATAAATATTAGGAAAAGTCTTCAATCTAATATTGGATGGACTAATATTAATTAGGATTTTTAGCCATTTATATTATGACACATGACCCATATTTTTAGAATCACATAAACTAACATATGGACACGCGTCTTATTATTATATCCAATGATCATGATTTATATATTGGACCAAATATTGGATGGATGTCTTACCCTAAATATTATAGTTTATGAAACCAAATTTTTTGGTATAAGGTTAACTGAACCATTTGTACCTTTGTTATGAAAATAATTGGTTGTCTTATTAGATGTATTTAAGTTTGAAGAGGTAAATATTATATTTTGTATATGTACCAGATGATCCATTTTACATCTATATTTTCCATATGTATACTTAAGATGTTATATTATGTCTTGAAACTTCATAGTATTATGTTTGGCAACATTAACGTTACAAGGCCATCCCTTGTTCTTCACAAACCGTCGTCATACTAATATTTATAGGATCATGACCATTTTCCTTAATAGTTATATTGGTGCAAATGAATAATGCCAAGGAGGCATTTATATAACCTCTTTTTCTTGTAGTCACTAAGTGATGACCTTTTTCACAATTTCGTTTTCTTACTAAGTCTGTATGCTCATTTGCATCATGACTTGTTTTATGTAGGTTCGAGTATAAGATAGTGGAGTTTGAGTTTAGAGTTTTCCCATTAGGTTGACTTATTTTTTGAATGCTTTGTATTTAAAGAGTTAATTATAATTTATTTATTTAGATTTTTAAGAAAAAAAATTGTTAGATATTATCAACTTAAGTATAAAATTGCCTTGATATATATTTCTTTAAAAAGATTCGAGTTTTCAAACATATAGTTTACCCCTTTGTGTTTTGCAAACTTTACAAAATTCAGACCTTATTTCTCTATCTTCTTACAAATAGTTAATTAAATTAGATGGAAAGTGGATAATAATTTTAGAGCAACTAACACAAGGAGTAATCTTCTTATACTTAAAACACGATGGAGCAATATGTACTTTAGCTGCTAACACAGGATGTGTAATTAGCACATTAGCATACACACATGGGGTAATGTTAGGGATGGTAATGGTTAGGATTTAAAACCGAGAGCGATAAGTATCCGAAATGATTAGAAACCTATATAACTATGGTTTAAATCATTAGATTATTGTTTTTAATACAGTTAATTACTTAAAAGGTCCAAAACATGTTTTCTCCGCCTTAGCAAGTTCATATTTTTTACTCCACCAAATGGTCTAGTTATTAATGAGATATTTTTATTTTTTTACGGGTTACGATTTTATCCAGTAGGGTATATATTTTTTAGCGGGCCGCGTGTTCTTTTTAATAGGCCGCGTATGTTATAATGGGTTATGAGTGTACAATTGGTATAGAATTTTTAGGCAACAAATTATTTGTATGGACTCTTTGGATCACTCACACTTTTAAATAATGTAACTAATGGTTATAACTATTAGCTTATAGTTTTAGATAACCATAAAATCGAGTAACTAAAACTCGTTAGGTATCATAAATATTTTAACATTGTATAATAAGATTGATAAAACATATATTCATATATTAAAAGTAAAATCAAAATATTTGATTTAACCAACAGAGTAACAAATACCTTATTTAATTAAAGACAAACATAATATTTTATATATACTTTGGTGATTTTCCTTGTATGTATGATTTTATTTAGGAACTTTCAATATATTTATAAAGTTATACTTCACTTATGGTTTAAAACTGAAAACCCGTTTAAAATGTGAAACCTAATGGTTCTGTCAAGGTTTTCAATAAATTCGATAGATAAATTCGTTAGGTTATAATTTTTAATATAGATTACCTTCTATTTTTAGGCCATTACCTATGGTCTAAAAATATATTCAGGCCAAACGTTTTAAAAGTACCATTTTCAGGATAAAAGTATCATTTTTAGGCCATTTCACTAATTGTGTGAGGCATTTCATAGATTTTAAGAGTAATTTGGGCATTTCAAATTAACTATAATTTTATTTGACCACATCACCCACTAGTAACTCTATCTGAAATGTCCAAATTGCCTTTGAAATTTGTAAAATATCTCACGAAATTAGTGAAATGGCGTAAAATGGTATTTTTTAATACGTTTGGCCCAAAAATGATAAATATAAAACGTTTGGCCTAAAAATATTTTTAGTCTATATGTAATGGCTTAAAAATGGAATTCACTCTTTAATAAATTAAATGGTATTGACATGGTCTTTTTTGTCATTATGTGTTTACATCTTTCGATAATATGCACATTAGATACTAATGAAAACAAAATATTAAAAGATTTGATTCTCACATGTTGTAAGAGATCATCCAAAGCTGGTAGAGCTTCAGATTCAATGAATTGGATCTTGTGCTCCATTCGGCAACCCTATCTCGTATGAACTCTTATTCATATCTATGGCTGTAATCTGCAATAAAAAAAAAATCTATTTTAGGAAGAGTTACTAATTAATTAAAGTAAATTAGTGGGTGGATTAAAATTGACCTTGCCATCTTTAGGAATTATAAGAGCAGTAAGGAGCAACGCGTATCCTGTAAAGACTCCGATTTCAATAGTCTTTTTAGCATTAAGTTGCTTCAACAGTAAAGCCATCATCTGACCAGCATCTGGAGCCGCAGACCATAACGCCCTAAGTAAATTACAGCAATCATCAGTAAGGGAAAATTGCACCGTTTGTCCTTGTGTTATGCAAATGTTTGGGATATACCCATGTAGTTCACAAGTGGTAAAATGTACTCATGTGTTATCTTAGATTTTGCACAACACAAGGAATAAATGTGCATTCAACCAATTATTTATTAAGCTTTGTTTCTTGGAGAAAAACATAAACAAAGTATAATTACCAAGGATGGCTTGCAGTAACAAGCCCTAAGCTCCTTTAATGGTTCAGGTTCACGAGGGTATACACTAGTTTCCAGGATATACTATTACACGAAACAAAAGAAAAGAAAGAGATGGATGAATCCTCACTGATCACACTATGAAGTAATTAAAATCACGATTGCAAAGATAAGAATGATAAATACATCATAAAGCCCTTCAGTCCACAATAACCCTTTTCGCAATAACCCTTTGATATCGTCCATCTTTGTTTTCTTTTCAGCTAGCCTTCAGCAAAACAATGGTCGGATCAGATGATATTTCCATTACACGAGTAAAATATAGTTTTTATAATCTGGTAGTAATCCTAGAACAAATATAATAATCATAAATGTGGATCTAATACCAAATATTCAGGCACGATTTGAAAAATTAAGCACTTACTTATCTTTCGTTGATAACTAGCCGACCCTTGGGGCAAGCCACCAAGGATGACGCTTTAGGCTCCATTTTATTATGATAAAAAAGGACCTCAAGTTTATTAAAATAATTTTTATTATTAAAAAAGACTCATATCAATTTTTTTCTTTAGGTAACTAATTGTATTTTGAGTTTTTAGGTCGCCTCTAATTGATAGTGACGATATTAGAAACCATCCCACTAATTTTCAAGAAAAAATAGCAGCGTTGTATTCCTCATGTAAACAAGAGAAATTTGCACGAATTGTCCCTGAGTTATGTGATGAAATTCAATTTGCAAATTAAAAAAAAAAACAAGATCAACATTTAATTTGCAAACTTACTACTCAGGCACAACGTTTTTGAACAAGTTTAAAAAATATTTACCTTTTAAAATATTCATAAAATATCCGTCAAGGTATTTCAGAACATTGAAATACTTTAATAAAAAAATCACTTCAATCAAAATTTGACCACAAAATAACACTCACTAATTTTTACATTCTATACTACTTATTATGTAGTTAATTAATTACTTATAGAATCGTTAATGCATACATGTAACCATTCTAATTAAAAAAATTATATTAATTACATATATGTTATGTTTAGAATATTATACTATTTAAGTTGATGATATGTAGTTAATTAATTTCTTATAGAATCTTTAATACGTACATGTAACGATTCTAATAAAAAAATTAATCATATTAATTACATATATGTTACGTTTATAATATTCTAATTTATTCCTAGAAATATATCAAGAGATGTACATATTTTCGTAGACCGGTCCGAACTACCCACGTAGCAAAAAAAGTTATATATTATTATAAATAATATAGTGGATGTCCTTCGGGTTCAGAGATCTCTCCAATTTCTATTTTTATGGTGCACTTATTGTAAAATATGAATGGTAATATATCTTCTATAAATATATGACATTCCAACCATTGTATTTTACACAATTTGAAAGAAGCATAAAAAACTTCTCTCTATATTTTAGCTTTACATTAACTTTTCAATATAAGATTTTTAACACGTTATCAATACGAGATCTTGTTGGAATTAATAAATAATAGACAATTTTTTTTTTATTAATTCATTCATGCTCTTAGGAGAAGTGGAAATGATTTTGTGTGTACAATTAGTCACACATTATAATTGGAAAATAAAAACCATTGGAATTATTTACTTTCAAATAATTCTTTATTCTTGATGAAAGATTAGTGGTTTTTTATATATTAGTTGTTATGGGAGTTACAAAAACTTGATAAAGAAAAAAAACGGCTAGCATTAATGAGTATTGAAGAGGCATTTATGTGACGGTTTTTTTTCTCTTTGTCTCATCATTTTCTTTATAAATACTGACTTTGTCACTTGCATTTTTTAGAGAAGAGGATAAATGTAATTCTAAAGAGAATGGAAAAATTATTCTAGAGAGAATAGGAAAATAATTTTAGGGAGAAAGAATATTATTCTAGAGAGAAAGAAAAATTATTCTAAAGAGAATAGAATATTATTCTCGAAATTCAGAAAAATGAAACACTCCATTCTCAATGATTAGTCAAATCATTTTGACATAGAGATAAGAGTAGAAGAGGGATACGATTGTTGGAGATACCGGTACTCCCGGAATATCTCTTTCCACGATGCACGTTTTGTGTATTCGTATCTAGAATTTTTTTTGAATATTTCCATGTAAGTTCTTTTCCCATTTCTTGTAATAGTTGTTGTATTACGGTTTATGGGATACCTTTACATTCTTTTTTTCCATTGTATTGTAATAGTTGTAGTATTACATTTTTTCTAAATATTTTTATATGAAAACAATTTTTACTGTATCGGTGATTTTGTTAGTTTTTACCAACAATTTGAAAAAGATATTTTCAATATCACCGATTGTAAAATAGTTTTTGTATTTCGGCGGTTGCTTCATTCTTGAACGCAAAAGACATTCCCGACGTGATTATGTTGGATCCTTTCAATGGTTCCAACTACAAACGTTGGGCACAAAAGCCACTGATGTTCCTTGAACCATATGAACTAGATCTTGTTGTTCTCGAGGTACTCCCCGCCATTGAGGGCAATGTGGAAATTACCAAAGAACACTATGCTAGGATCCTAACTCTTGATGTTGGGTTCAAGAAAGATAATTCAGTGGTTAGTGGATGGATATTGGATAATGTGACGAACCCCAACATTTATTTGTGTACCGTTGAGAAGTCAAAAAGACTATATGTGAAACGGTTCAGAAAAGGTACGAGGGTGATGATTCTGATGAGAAGAAATACATCACTTGGGAATGAACCAAAAAGATCCAATCGGTCCCATACGAGTCAAAAAAGTAAATCGACTCAAGGATAAGTCCTTATTTTCCATGTTTATATAAGTTTAAGGACTACTTTTCCCCTTTCTATAATAACTATTTAACTCTTGTTGCACTAAATATCATTCATAGACTATACACCAATTGGATGTTAACCCTATGTTTGAATGAAAATATAGATGAAGATATCTATATAGTGCAACTTGAAGGGTTGGTGATTTTTGGTCAAGGGGATAAAGTATGAAAACTTAGGAAAGTGTTGTGGGTTTTTAAACGGTCACCTTGCTAATGTAATAGTACCTTAATAAAATATGGATCAGTTTGTGTTGCACTATTGATAATAGATGTATAACATGATCCACTTTTGGTACTTTCATTCATGTGACTTACTTCTTTTATTTTTTGATTTGTGAATAAAAGAGGTGGGGGAAGCGGATTCTACGGAAAAAATTCATTTGAATAAATAATGGAATTTACCTTAGTTAGTCTCACTTTGTTGGAAAGGTTTGACTCCGTTGATATAATGTTTGGTAAAAACTTCCTTATAATACTAGTATTCATGAATAAGAGGATTGTGGGGGTTGTACCCCTTAAAGAATATGAAATAATGATAAGGAATATGATGTTCTCTATGAACTATACTCAACTTGGTATTGTCCATATTGTAAAGAAACTCAAGTGGTGACAATTGGGTTATTACTTGTCATTTAATAAAGTACGAGAGAGGTACTATTGATCTAAATTTGCATTTTAAAATAACTTATGTAGTTATTGAAAGAGTTTTGCTACGCAAACTTGGTCACATATAAATGATGAAATAAATAGTTGATTTATTTACTAAAAAACTTAACCGAGAGAGTAATCCTAGAAATAAAGAGTGATAGGACTAGAACCCATTAATGGGGAACCTATGACTAATAATTCTATATGATGCACTAATTTCCTATCTATATAGTGTAAATTGTGCATACATGAGAAATTAAAAACTTAATGAATTCATAGCCCTGCGTGGTGGTCCTATTGAGACGGACTTGATGAATTCACCGTTGAGGTTGTTGTATAATGCTCAAACTTAATGAATTCATAGCCATGTGTGGTGGTCCTATTGAGATGGACTTGATGAATTCACCGTTGAGGTTGTTGCATATTTCTCATACTTAATGAATTCATAGCCATGTGTGGTGGTCCTATTCAGACGGACTTGATGAATTCAGTGTTGATGTTGTTGTATATCGATCGCAATATGACCTCAAGGAGACGTCCTTGATTTTCCCAAGGGATGAGCTTTTAGACTCACCACAAATTCATAGCACGTAAGGGTGGTCCTAAAGAGAAAGGACTTGATGATTTCGCGAGACACATGACGAGGTCGAGTTTTATTGCTCTTAATGATCTTAAAATTCGAGAGAGGTCATCTAATGTGGATAGACACTCTTAGAGATTACCTATGTGTAAAGAAAGGGTGATGTTTGAGATATTTGTAACTATCAACTGGGTAGAGTATGTGCTGTGAGGGTCTCGATCGAAAACCGTCAAGTTCAAGAGTACGTTCACTTGACAGGAATTTGGTGGTTGCCTCACTTCACTACGTGTCAATTCAAATCGAATGATATTGCCACTTAAGTACAATTCACCTAAATGTTGGTATTTATGGAAACCTGTTCACCTTATCTCCCAAAGACCCTGAGTGGGGGATTGTTGGAATTAATAAATAATAGACAATTTTTTTTATTAATTCATTCATGCTCTTAGGAGAAGTGGAAATGATTTTGTGTGTACAATTAGTCACACATTATAATTGGAAAATAAAAACCATTGGAATTATTTACTTTCAAATAATTCTTTATTCTTGATGAAATATTAGTGGTTTTTTATATATTAGTTGTTATGGGAGTTACAAAAACTTGATAAAGAAAAAAAACGGCTAGCATTAATGAGTATTGAAGAGGCATTTATGTGACGGGTTTTTTTCTCTTTGTCTCATCATTTTCTTTATAAATAGTGACTTTGTCACTTGCATTTTTTAGAGAAGAGGAAAAATGTAATTCTAAAGAGAATGGAAAAATTATTCTAGAGAGAATAAGAAAATAATTTTAGGGAGAAATAATATTATTCTAGAGAGAAAGAAAAATTATTCTAAAGAGAATAGAATATTATTCTCGAAATTCAGAAAAATGAAACACTCCATTCTCAATGATTAGTCAAATTATTTTGACATAGAGATAAGAGTAGAAGAGGGATACGATTGTTGGAGATACCGGTACTCCCGGAATATCTTTTTCAACGATGCACGTTTTGTGTATTCGTATCTAGAATTTTTTTTTTCAATATTTCCATGTAAGTTCTTTTCCCATTTCTTGTAATAGTTGTTGTATTACGGTTTATGGGATACCTTTACATTCTTTTTTTCCATTGTATTGTAATAGTTGTAGTATTACATTTTTTCTAAATATTTTTATATGAAAACAATTTTTACTGTATCGGTGATTTTGTTAGTTTTTACCAACAGATCTTACTAACTGAGTGGTAAGCAATTTTTGGAAATGGTTAATTGAATTTTTATCATGATTGGTCTTCTACTCATTATTAATTTTTATCACGTTATATCTTTATAGAATTATGTATGTGTGTCTTTAGACATAATATCGTATTATATTTAATACTGTAATATGTATATAAAAAGTAGTCAACTTTTATTTTAAATAGATATTATTGTTATTATGATAATTTACATTAGAGTTTTATGTGCTTATATGTATTGAGGATATCAGCATTAAAATGAACTAATAGTTTTTAATATTTGTAGAGTTTAGTTATATAGATATGTCAATTGTTGATTCTAGTTATTTATACATATTGTCTTAAAATATGTTATCTTACTATTTTCAAGGCCTGAAATTTAGATGTAATATTTAAATGCTTGAAACATGTATTATAAAAATTATGAAGCATGTCTTATAAAAAAAGGCATGAATTCCAAATAAAAGGTGTTTTACTTCTAGGCCTGAAGTCTACAATGAATATTATATGCACGAAGTATAAAAACAAAATTTTATATGTTGAGCTATACTTTACTAATTTTATAGGCAAATCAATTAGTAACATACTTTACTAATTAAGCTATACCATAATTTTTAATTTAAATTACCACTCGTTTTGTATTACAATATCATGACAAATATAATCAATCTTCAATTTGCTGCTCTTGATGTTTCTGAAAGAAATTATAGATGTTGTTACCATATATTTTTATGTATCGTTAAATAGTGACGTTAATATGAAGATCCCTGAAGGATTCAAAAGAAATGATGCATATTATCAAAATCCTTTTGGTATATATTCAATTAATGTACAAAGATCCTTGTATGGATTAAAAAAATTAGAAGAATATGGTATAACCACCTTAGTGAATACCTTATTAAGGAAGGATACATCGACATTCCAATTTGTCCTTATGTTTTTTATCAAAAAATCAAAAAAATCGATTTGCCATTATAGCAGCATATGTGAATAACTTAAATCTCGTGGGTACTCCAGAAGAACTCACCGCGACTACTAATTGTTTAATTGAGAGAATTTGAGATGAAATTTTTTGGAAACACAAAGTTTTGTCTCGGCCCATAAATCGAACACTTATCAACCGAGATCTTTATCCATCAATCAACATATACCGAAAGGATTTTGAAACGATTGTATATGGATAAGGCGCATCCGTTTAGTAGCCCTATGGTTGTTCGGTTACTGGATAAAAATAAAGATTATTTCCATCTACAAGAAGAAGAAGATTTATTAGGTCCGCAAGTACCATATCTTAGTGCCATTAGAGCATTAATGTACCTAACAAATTGTACAGGACCTGGCATAGCATTTCCAGTTAGCCTATTGGAAATAAAAAGACATTGGAATGGAATCAAACATGTCTTTTGTTATCTTCATGGAACAACTGATATGGGTTTGTTTTACTCAAAAGATTCCAAACAACAATAGTAGGATATGATGATGTGGGTTATCTTTTAGACACTCATAAAGGCATATCTCAAAGTGGTTACGTCTTTACTTATGGTGGCGTTGTGATATCATGGAAATCCGTGAAAAAAATTTGGTTACCACTTCATCTAATCACTCTGAAATATTGGCACTACATGAAGCAAGCTAAGAATAGATGATTAAAATCCCTAGTTCAAAATATTTAAGAGACTTGTGAGTTATCCTTAATAAGTAATATGTCAATGGTATTGTATGAGAATAATGCTGCTTATATCACACAAATTAAAAATGACTACATCAAAGGCGATAGAACAAAACATATTTTACCAAAGTTTATATACACACACGAGCTAAGGACAAAGGTTTGACCCATTGGTTAATCCTCCCGTGGAACAGAGAACAAGGCACATTCTACCACTACAATGGGCTGGGTTGTATGAATCGAGCATCGACTGGTGCAAGGGTGAATAGAAACGCAGGCACGATGTACGAGTTTCTACTGGATAATGTATTAAAGGGTTGGTATGAAGAGCTTGGAAGGTCTACACAAGAATGGCCCGGGATAGGTCATATACGGGTTGATCACGTGAAGAGACAGATTGTAGACACAGGTGTATACGCGATTCTTTACGCATTTGATATAATGAGAGTTTTTGAAGGAGTGAAGAAGTTGTACGATCATCAAGTGGTGGTTGATCAGCGAAAGAAACTTATAACATGGCTACTGAATGATAAACAGACAGTTGACTCGGTGTTTGAAACACGAAGGGCAGTTAAAGACGATTAATTATTATATTATCAAGTTTGTGTTTTTTCTATTGATGTATTTATGATTTTAAGAACTTATTGTTTAAAAACTATTGTTTTGTACCAAATTCGGCAGTACCGATCGGGAAACGGTATTTTGAATATCATAATGTTTTTTCTATATTTGTTGCGTTAACTGTGTTAAGTTAATGTATTTGAATGGTTGTGTATGGATAATAAGAGAAAACTGTGTATTTATGCAGAACTATCAAAAAGTATATGGTGGGTAGGCTTATATGTTGTGATGGTATATGGGGTAGAAGTGATGGGTTAAATGATTTAAGTGTGTGATAAGGACTATGGTGGGTAATGTTTGTTATACTGATGGTATTTTGGATAAAAATGATGGGTTAATAGTTGTAGTTGTGTTAGTACTTTAAATGGTAGGTAATGTGTGTTAAGATGATGGGTTAAACGTGAGAAAAGATGGGAAAGTATAGGACTATTGTATAAGATAATATGTGGGTTATGTTTGCAAAAACTATGGGGTGTAAGTAGAAAATGGTGGATTATGGTCTGTAGTGGAAAAAAAGAATCAGTGGGTTATGCGAATAAGTTGGATGGGTTATACATTAAAAATGATGGTTTATACACAGACAAAGTTGCGGAAAACTGCATACAACAAAAAAACTAATAAAAATGAAACAAGTAACTCTTTTATTGAAAAAGTAAATAGTACAATACATATAACATTGCACTTATTGATATGTAAGAACTAGTAAGAAAAAAAGCATAAGATATGAAATCATTTGCGAGGTTTAGGGCATGTTGATCGGTTATGGTATGTGTAAGTGTGAAAGTTGCTACACATTCGACGCTGTGACGAATCAGCGTGCTCTCCTTCTGAGGGGAACCTTTTTTTCTTAGGTCTACCAGGTTGCGCTTTGTAAGCCGGTGGGTTAACTACCATGTCACCAACGGCGTCTGAATGCGTTAAGAATGTTGACATGGCTGGTATGCTCCTAGCATAAGTCGATCGAAAACTTGCAACGTGCCAATATTGGTCAATTTGAGGATACGGAATGCCGGGCGAAGCAACCTCAATAGCAGCTACGACATGGACACACGGGAAGCCCTTAACCTGCCATTCACCACACGAACAAGAACAATCATCAATATCAACTGCCATGTTAGGATCGGATAGAACCTCGAAGGATGACTCGCTTGATCGCAACACAAACCATGCGCGAGCATAGTCAAACTTTATCTCGTAAGTAGCAGTTGCTTTAGGCGATAAGATAAAAGTGGTGTCTCCTAGTGTGTTCTAAATAAACACACCTAAAAAGGCAAGACACGTACCTCAAGTGTACGGGTCGTCCAAGTAATATCCGATAAACGGGATCGATCTCAGGGATGGATTAGGTATGATTAAAGTGTTATGCAGTAAATAGAAATAGTTGCTTGAATGAAAATTAAAAGTAAAAGAAATAAATTTTTGTTTGGTTTTTGTTTAAAGGACTAAAGTGCAAATAAAGTAAATATTAAACTAAGTTAAAACTAATGCAAGAAAGTAAATATGAAGAGACTAAAAGATGAGAGAGTAGTACTTGAGTCATGCTAGGTTTCACCAAAATAAACCTAATCGATGCTTCTTCGAAGGGACAAATTAGTAACGAGTAGTAGTCGGGATTCTAGATTCTCCTAACCCCCGTCAGGGTGGACTTATGAGCTATTCTCAGGTGTACAAACCCCGTCAGGGCGATCATAATCCATCTTCGAATGTCAGGTTCTCTACCCAATTGGCTATAAGATTAACTAAGTCCGTCAATATCAATAATTTCTATCTTACGTTTATTACCTATGTCAGTAATTAAACCCCCCGTCAAGATGATCACTTCCCCACCAAAGTGAATAGCCCAATTACTCAAACCTATGTCTAATTGGCCAAATTAAATATAGTGAAATTAACTTACGATAACAAACAATACTAAATTACTCAATTCGAATTAAATTATAAAAATCCCAAATCAAAAAGCATTAACTAAATAATTAAGGTTCAACCCTTATAGAGATTATCAAGCACTTAAGAAGTTTAGCTCATAACGAAAAATAAAACTAAAACAATAAAATTAAAAGACATATTGTTTTACAGAAAGAAAATAAATAAACCTAATGAAGAGGTTGGGTTTGGCTTTGAATTGGAGATATAGACAGTCTCCAGCTCCTAGCTTTCTTTCTTCCTGCTTGCTCTGACTTGAATCCTTAAGCCTCTTTGATAATTATATGAAGTGTGTTTTAAAGAGGAGGTTAAGGGGTGTATTTATAGGTGTTAGGAACCTCTAGGTCGAATTTACTTCTTCTCTTGTCTTGCAGCTTCCTCTTGGCCTTAAGGTCTGGCCAAGGATGATTTTCTAATGTTAAGAGGCTGTATTTATAGTGTATAGGTTGACCTAATTCGTTTTATTGAGGGAGAGGTAAAGTAGTAGACTCCAAGCCCAACTCAAATTCGTATGAAAATAAAGATAAATTCTGCTGAACTGTTTTGAGCATATCTTCTTCGTTATTGGTCGGTTTCTGCTCCATAATATACCAAAAGAATCCTCAGCGAATTATCTACGTCCCTATCAAAGGAATCTTCCAAAATCGGCTTCCTTTTGGAGTTATCACCACTTTTTTAGGCGTTGCTGCAGAAATTCAGATTTAGGCAGCTTTTCCTTTTCCATGTTTTTAGCCTTTGTTACCTTTATCTCCAATTTCCATGTAAATCTCTTTCCATATCTTGTAGTCTTTGACTTGGACTCTAATTAATCTCCATAATTATCTTTAAAGCTTCACATTAAATAAACAATTAAACCAAATATGCTCTAAAAATATTATGTTACTAAATCAAGACTCAAAATAGGAAAATGCACCATTTCTCACGAAAATCGACATTTATGACTTCTAAATCACTAAAAATGATGTCTCATCCTAATATAAATCTATCACAAATGAGGAGACATCACTATCTAATGGGTAATAACATGTACTAATATCATAAGGGTAATAGTATGCTTTGCTTACACTTTAACACATTATTTTCATTACTATTTTGTAGCAGAGTTGGTGTGTGATAGGACCCTTCTTTTCATCGACTTGATTGGTCCTAGAGTAGGTAGTAGCTTTCTCTTTTCTAGTAAAGCTTTTTGATGAAACTCCCATGGCGGATGATGGTGGTTTTATGGAGATTTTTATCCAAGTGCCTAATTTAGGTGTAACTTTGATCAAGTTATTTCAGCTTGTCTCGTCATGATCGAAATTTGCCAAAACCATAACATACCTAACCTAGGTTTTCAAATCCGAACCTTACAGGTTTGAGTGAGTTTTCTCCCAAAAATTAAAGCCTGAGAAGATTGGTCTATTCAAATCTCAATCTATTTTGACTCGAGTAAATGTATGCGATGTGATTATTCTTTCTGTTTGTAGTATTATTTTATGTATAGTTCCAATTTGCTGGAGCATCTTGGATATACTTTTTGGGTTTAACACAGTTGTAAGATGACCTTATAACTTTATCCATAAGGTAGTAAATGTTACCTTTTTAAAGATATTGTTGAACTTATTTAGTGCAATGTGCTTACCCATCAGAGTTCATGGGCGTTTTTGCAATACACTTTCCTTATCTTGCACATTGGAGAACTTGATTGTAAATTCGTTATGCCCTATGCGCTGAGTTTTTATTTTTCCAGAGATTCCCCAGAATTTTTCGATGTGATTTTAAATATATCCAAAATTAATAGTTTCATGATGTAGCATCTTAGCAACCAGCTTTGGTTCTTCAGCAGTTTGATAATGGT
Source organism: Nemophila menziesii (assembly GCA_029959085.1). NCBI lineage: Eukaryota > Viridiplantae > Streptophyta > Magnoliopsida > Boraginales > Hydrophyllaceae > Nemophila > Nemophila menziesii. Next base: position 1,511,769 of record JARWIR010000075.1, on the reverse strand, counting down.
TTGCCTTTTCAACAGAAAGAGTAATTGCTCCTTCTTTAGCATTAGGGTGTCTAACTGCATAGACGTTCATTGTTGGAGGGGTAAAGAAGAGAAGTTAAAGCCAATGATTGAGGTGTTTAAAGCAGCAATGAATGAACACAACTTGAAGAGATTAAAAGATGCCACAGGAGGTTTAAAACATATAAGAAAAGAGTTTGAAAAGAAAAAGAGCTTTGAACACGAAAAGAAAAAAAGGATTGCAGCTTTGAAATCACATAAGAGGGGAAAAAATTAACCTCGACAAATGTGATATACTATATGCGTCCTAGAAGGGGGGTTGAATAGGACAATGGAAATTAATCGGCTAATTTTATTTCAAGTAAATAAAATTAAAGGCTAATTTGAATCCTATTGTTTTAGCAAACTAAATAGTAAAGAACTAGATAATCCTAAAAGACAATATTATCAAACTATTCATGTAGGCATTTTATCAAGCATATAGAGTGCGGAAATGTAAAGAGTGTAGAGATAGAAAACGATACACAACGATGTATAGTGGTTCGGTTTCCCTACATCCACTACCTAAGGAAGCCTCCTTAGGATTTGCAAGATTCTCAACTAATCTTCGTAACTCTTAACCGGGTGAGATTACAAACCCTTTACAACCACTTCAAAACCTTGAAGGAAATACACTTGTGTTTTCACCAACACAAGGAACCAAGCATAAAACCTATGCTCACACTACTCTCTTAATCTATTACAAGAACTAAGAGGAAAGGGAAAAGTGTTTAGGGGTGCTTATAAAAGCTTTGTAACTAAACTCCTAAATGAGTGGATATAAACTATGTAGCTTAAGAATGAATATGACTTGAATGCTCCTTTGAAACCTCCTTGAATGATAATATTAATTGCTCTTAAGATTGGTAGATGGAAGGCTTAAGTTGTGTCTTGAATGAGCTTCAATATATAGCTGAAAATATCTTCCAACGGTCAAAAGGCTTCTCTCTAACGGATCTATTTTATCTCCAACGGATATAAGCTTTGTCCTCTAGTAATAGTGCAGAAAACCCTTTCTTGCAGTGTACCGCGGGTATGGTCCGGTGCACCGCGAAAACGTTCGTCTTAACTTCAAGCTTACTGGTCGGACTATCCTATGCACCGCGTCCCTGGTCCGTGCCTCAGTCCGGTGTACCGCGCCTTGGTCCGGTGTACCGCGCATTTTCATTAGCTTACTGACGGGCTATCCTGTGCACCGCGCCTCTGGTCCGTGGTTCTGCGGTGTACCGCAGTTTCTGTCCGGTGTACCGCGACACTGCTCTTTTGAAGCTCAAGCTTAAGATCAAGGAATTTAACACAACTAATCTAGTGAGGGGTTTTGGAAAACCTTTAAAAGTGATACCAAATGAATTTTAGTTTAAATGATGATTTGTCAAATATTAAAACGGGAATAAAAACAAGGTGAGGCTAACAAAATGATTAGTTGAGTAACAAAGGTAAAATAGTGTTCAAGCAAGAAGGAAATTTGTATAGTAAAGATTTTAGTTGATCAGAACAATTTTAAAGAAAGAGAGGTAAAACATTTTTGGAGTATTACTTCCTTTGGACCTCCCTAAAGGAGGGGGGAAAGAAAGAGTGCATGCACCCCAACAAATGAATTAACATGGACTTATCTAAAAAATATGCTAAAAAATATGAAAAATGCCCAATCCCCTTCAATTTTTTTTTTCAAATAATCCCTTCAAAACAAGACAGTATATAAACGAACCATTTTCATTTCCAAAAGAAGCTGCGTTCTTACATCCTATGGACACCTCCCCCTCATCATATAGTTATAGACATTCTGAGTCGACTCGGCGACTCAACCGACCTTGTTCGCTGCCGATTCGTATCTAAAGCTTTAAACTCAATATCTCGTGAGGTCCGACTCGTCAATCTCCAAGGTTCATTTGACCGCTATGTAAAATCCCGTTCACCCCTGACCCGGTCATCAATTACGCCGTTTAAGAACATTTTTAGGAACCTGATTTCCAATCTGAAAATTGTCGAAGATGTCTTGATTTCTTGGAATACAGCTGCTGAGGTTGACAAGAAACACTTGAGCAAAATAGATGAAGAAAAGAAGTGCAGGGACTAAAATGCAAAGTTGATATTAGTTTGTTAGTTTGTTATTCGATTGGAATAAAAGTACAGCTGTTGCAGCTGTCATTAGTTAGAATAGATATGTTAGTTACATCTTGTATATATATAGAGATCAAACACATGTAAATCATTAACTCAATAATAGAAAACTCAATATCTCTCTCGTTTAATCTTCTCTGCTTCGCTTGAAGCTTCTCTCATGGCTTCTCTAATTCTCTTATTTTACATGGTATCAGAGCAAAATTAATCAAAAACTTCTGCATAATCTCTCTTCTCTCTTAGATTCTTACTTCTAGCTATCTTCAATGGCGAATCAGTCACCTACAGAGGATTTTTCTAGTCCTTTCTATCTACATCCCAGTGAAAACACAGGGGTATCGTTAGTTTCTGAAGTATTAACTGGTGAAAACTACTTATCATGGTCAAGGGCGATTGAAATTGCTCTATCAGTCAAGAATAAGCTAGGTTTTGTCAATGGAGACATCGCACAACCACCTCTCACAGATTTAGTCCTTTTCTCTGCTTGGAATCGAGCAAACAATTTGGTACTCTCTTGGCTTTTAAACTCTATTTCTAAAGATATTAGAGGAAGCTTATTATATGTATCCTCTACTTTTGAATTATATAATGAATTGAAAACTCGTTTTAGTAAGAGCAATGAAACACGAGTGTTTCATTTAGAAAAGAGTTTAAGCTCAATCTCTCAGAACAGTAGTTCTGTATCAGATTATTTTGCAAAATTTAAAACTATTTGGGATGAATACATACACTTTAGACCTCTACCTAACTGCTCTTGTGGACACATGAATCAGTGTTCATGCAAATTGTTAGAAACTTTAATCGAAAGACAACATAATGATTTTGTTATCAAGTTTTTAATAGGATTAAATGAATCATATTCATCGGTTAGGAGTCAAATTCTTCTCATGAATCCATTACCAAGTATAAATTCTGTATTCTCCATGATTTTACAAGAAGAAAGTCAAAGATTACTTACGAGTTCTGCAAATAATGCACCTGTTCATGCATTTTATGCCAAAAACACCCCTAGAACTAACAATTTCTCTGAAAGAAAAAGGGTAATATGCAGTCATTGTGGTTATACTGGACACACTATTGAGACTTGTTACCAAATTCATGGTTATCCTGTTGGATGGGAAGGACCTAAAGGAAAAAGAATCTATAACAATAACAACAATCAAAGGTCTTATAACTCAAGAGCACACTATGCAATGGTTCAAGATGATAATGATGCAGAGTTTAATGATCAAGATTCAAAATCATATTCAAAAACACCTAGTTTGAATGATCTTACTCCTGAAGACATTGCAAAACTAATGGCTCTTGCACATGGACCTACAGAAAGTTCATCTTCTCTTCCTGCTGTCCATCACGTTTCAACACAAGAAGGTAATTTTAATATAGATTATTGGATACTTGACACAGATGCTACAGATCATCTTGTGTATAATCAATCTCTTTATACTAGTAATGTTACAGTAGTAAATATACCAGTTACTTTACCAAATGGTGAAGCTATTTCTGCTACTCACAAAGGTAGTATATGCCTAAACAATCACATTACTCTTCATAATGTGCTTTGTGTGCCAATACTGAAATACAACTTATTGTCAGTTTCAAGGTTAACTAAAGATTCAGAGATTTCAGTCATTTTCTTTCCTTCTCACTGTATATTACAGGTCTAAAAGTCCAAGATGATGATTGGGATTGCTTATGAAAGTCAAGGTTTATATTACCTCAAAAATTCATCTCCAAAGTTAGCTCTCCATACATCAACTGAGGTCTTTGATTTGTGGCATTCCAGGCTTGGCCATCCATCAAAGGCTAAACTATCTGCTCTTAGATCAATAGATTCTTCTATTATTTTTCTTAAAACAAATGTTTGTGACTCATGTCACTTTGCTAAACAAAAGAAACTAGTGTTTCCTATTTCTGAGAGTTGTACTAAATCTTGCTTTGAAATGATTCACTGTGATATATGGGGGCCTTTTAAGCAAGAATCAAATACAGGACACAAATACTTTCTAACTATTGTAGATGATTTCTCAAGGTGTACTTGGATTTATCTTATGAAAGCAAAATCTGAAGTCCATCAACATTTATCAAGTTTCTATCATCTTGTTCTCACACAATTTCATGCTAAAATCAAGATACTAAGATCAGATAATGGAGGAGAATTCAATCTTGTACAATTCTACTCAGATAAAGGTATAATACACCAGTTGAGTTGTGTAGAAACACCACAACAAAATGGCTTAGTTGAGAGGAAGCATCAACATCTACTCACTACAACCAGAGCTTTAATGTTTCAATCTAACCTCCCTCTACAATATTGGTCAGAGTCAATCTTAACAGCTGCTCACTTAATCAATAGACTACCAACACCGCTTTTAAACAACCTCTCACCATATCAAATTCTCTATCAAAAACCATTTAACCTCAGCCACCTTAGAGTGTTTGGCTCTCTTTGTTTTGCCTCTACCCTACAAAATCATAGATCTAAATTTGATCCTCGAGCCATTAAGTGTATATTCTTGAGTTATCCTGTTGGTACAACAGGATATAAACTACTCAACATAGAAACCAATACTACCTTAATCTCCAGAAATGTAATTTTTCATGAAACAATTTTTCCATTTTCAAAATTTACACCATCTACACAGCTTCACACTCTTTTATTTCAACCATCTACCACCAATCTTTCAGATTATATACCACCTCTCTCATCTCCTGACATGCCTCAAACAAACTCTAACACTCCACCAACTGACATTCCTTCTCCACAACCACATGATCCACCACAATCAACCTATCAACCTTCAAAATCTACTAGAACCAGGCAACCTCCAAGCTATCTTAAAGACTACATTTGTCCTACCACATCTTCTTTACACCTATCAACAACTGTTACACAACCTTTATATCCTATCACAGACTTTCTCAGCACCAATAGATTATCTCAACCTTACACCTCTTTTATTGCCTCTATCTCTAGCCAAGCTGAACCAAAAAACTATAAGCAAGCATCTACATCACCTGAATGGATGGCAGCCATTCATCATGAGTTAACTTCTTTACAAGACAATAACACTTGGAGCATTGTTCCTATGCCTTCTAATGTGTCTCCTATAGGCTGTAAATGGGTGTTCAAGTTAAAGTATAGAGATGATGGAACTTTGGAGAGACATAAAGCTCGACTTGTGGCTAAGGGCTATAATCAACAAGAGGGGCTTGATTTTTTCGACACCTTTTCACCTGTTGCAAAAACTGTATCCATAAGACTTATTATAGCTCTTGCTTCAATACACAACTGGAATTTACATCAATTAGATGTAAACAATGTGTTTTTACATGGAGAGTTGAACGAAGATGTGTATATGAATGTGCCTCAAGGTCTTCCTGCTCCACCTAATTCTGTATGCAAACTGAACAAGAGTTTATATGGTCTAAAGCAAGCATCAAGGCAATGGTTTGCCAAGCTTTCTCAAGCTCTCACTTCATATGGTTTTAAACACTCTGATAGTGATTATAGTTTATTCATCATGAATAATTCATCTTCTTTCATCGCGTTGCTCGTATACGTGGATGATATTATTGTTGCAAGTGATTCAATTGAAGAAATTGTTAAACTCAAACATTTTCTTCACAAAGAATTCACAATCAAGGATTTAGGAATACTAAAATACTTCTTAGGAATTGAAGTGGCTCGCAATTCCAAAGGAATTTCTTTGTCTCAACGAAAGTATGCTTTAGACATTCTTGATGAATGTGGATTGACTGAGTGTAAACCAGTTGCTTTCCCTATGGAATCAACTTTAAAATGTATGGATGACTCTTGCTTAATGGATAATCCATCCTCATACAGGCGTTTAATTGGGCGACTTCTATACTTAACTATCACGAGACCTGATTTGGCATACTCTGTTAATTCCCTAAGTCAATTTCTTTCAAAACCAACAATTGATCATTGGAATGCAGCTCAAAGGGTGCTTAGATATATAAAAGCCACTCCTAGTCAAGGTATATTTCACTCATCTACATCTACAATCAAACTCAAGGCGTTTTGTGATAGTGATTGGGCCGGCTGTCTTGATTCAAGAAGAAGCATAACGGGTTTTGTATTTTTCTTGGTGATTCTCTTGTTTCTTGGAAGAGTAAGAAGCAAGCTTCCATCAGTAAGTCCTCCGCTGAAGCTGAATATCGAGCTTTGGCTGCCACAACGTGTGAATTACAATGGCTTATATATGCTTTGCGAGATTATGGTATTGTTCATTCATCTCCTGCCTTCATATATTCGGATAGTAAATCAGCAATTGCAATGTCTACGAATCCGGTTCAACATGAACGAACTAAACACGTTGAAATTAATTGCAAGATTACTCGTGAGAAACTACAATCTGGTGTAATCAAGCTCTTTTACATACCTTCAAATCTGCAGCTTGCAAATATGTTCACAAAACCTCTTGGTTCTTTACCATTTCACAATAATCTTTCCAAGTTGAACATTATAAACATCCATGTTCCACTTGTGGGGGGATCTTGGAATACAGCTGCTGAGGTTGACAAGAAACACTTGAGCAAAATAGATGAAGAAAAGAAGTGCAGGGACTAAAATGCAAAGTTGATATTAGTTTGTTAGTTTGTTATTCGATTGGAATAAAAGTACAGCTGTTGCAGCTGTCATTAGTTAGAATAGATATGTTAGTTACATCTTGTATATATATAGAGATCAAACACATGTAAATCATTAACTCAATAATAGAAAACTCAATATCTCTCTCGTTTAATCTTCTCTTCTATCTTCTCTGCTTCGCTTGAAGCTTCTCTCATGGCTTCTCTAATTCTCTTATTTTACACGATTGGTGTGGCAAAGCCGCTCTATACGGTGTCGTACGATGTCGTGGATGATTACGAAGACGATTTGTACTTGTCTGATGAGAGTTTCGTCAAAGAATGGTTGCCAATTGTTGGTCAAAGGTTGAAAAACATCTCGATTTCGGATTTTTGGGTTCAATCATGTTGGCGAAGATCACATTTACTCCCTCTCATTTCTGAATATTGTAAGTAGAAACTAATTAAAAGTTTAATTAATAGCATAATTGAACATTATATACATGATAATATATAGAATACTGGGTTGTCACTATAAAGTGATGTTTCATCATTATGCAAGTCATGATCTTGTGGCATTAGAGGTTAAGAATGCTTGGTTATCAGTAGATGGTTTAAATCCAATGGCTAAACTCACAAGTTTAACACTTGAATACATAAGACTCGATGACGAGAATTTGAATAAGTTAAACGAAAGTTTTCCAAATTTAAAAATTCTGAATCTAATCGGAGTTGGAGGAATTAAAGAACCGAAAATTCATCTCTTACAACTAGAATCCTGTCAATTTTCAGTATCTAATGCTGTTTATTCAGTCACCATAATTGCACCAAATCTCACCATTCTTGAACTCAAATGTGTGAAGCCAAAATCACTTATTATCGAAGCTCCTTTACTATTAAATTTTCATCTCTCTGTTAAAGAAGCAAGTAATTTTAAAGTACAAGAGTTTCGTAACTTGGGAACCTTTCATCTTGAGATGTTAAACTTTCACAACTTATTACTAAAATTTCCGTTTGGTAAAACAATTCGAAATCTTACTTTGGAATCAATAAAATGGGATGAACAAAGTATCGAAATGTTTTTTTAGCTTTGGTTTATTATTTAACACTTTTCCGAATACAAACACTCTTACTTTAAGACCTGGGTATTGGTTCAATGAAGGTTTAGAAGTTGAGACTCAAATGAAGAGTTTGAAGAAATTGACGGTTTATTTAATAGTTGATCATATGGAAACGGCTATTCTCAGTTTATTTTTACGGTTGTGGATAAATGTGATAGCTTGTTAGATATAGCTTTGCTTATTGATCGTGATGTTGCACTTATTACAGGTAATTTAATGTCGAGGTGTATGAGTTATTGTTCAAGAGTGAGATGGACATGGGGTTTGTGGAAAGAAGGAGCTATGGATTCTTGGATATAAAGCTTTTTTACATAATCTAGTGAAGAGATTTTGAATAGAAATGATTTGTTTGTTAGCAAAATGTGATTTACATTTGAAATTGAATTTGTAAACTTTAGTTGTTATGTGTTGTTTATTTTTATTAGAGAGAAAGAGAATTTTCCTATCTAAAGTGATCTTGGATCCTTCCGTGTATTGTGGAAGTATGAGAGTAAGAATTGTTGAATCCTAGATAGTAAACCATATGTATACTATCATGTCTAAGTTAATTTCCAATAAATGAGTCCAAGTTCCCGCCACTTTTAATAATATAGTTGTTAATGTATATTTACCCTTTGTGTTTATCTCACAACATAATAGCATAATACTTGGAGTATAACGAATTGTTTGAGATGATAAGTCAAAACGTGTGGATCGATATTTGGTCTTACCACGTCTTTTTTACTTGCAAGATCGTGTATAGTCCAAGTATCTTGGAATCTCAAAGTATGCCTATATCTAACTCATTGTTTCATAACATGCTCGAGAACCCAACAAACTTTCGGTGTTGTTTTCGGGAATTGTTTTATTGTTTTAAGAGAGTCTTTTAGTTGTCAAACTGAGGCAAAGTTTCAACTCGTTTGATATCTCGAGCGTATCTTAATTTTTTTTACTTTGTGCTTCATAATTTTTCTTGAGGTTCAACTAGTTTGGAGTACCCGGGTTCGCCAAAGGAATGATTGCTAGAAATAGTTTGATTATAGTTATTTTGTCTTTTTTTGTTATATTATTTTTCAGTGTAATTCTCATCTTTGAATAACAATGATACATGATTTGTGAGTTTGTAAGTTGATGTCTCATATTTTGTTATAGATTTATAGGGCCACGAGACATAAATTTGGAGGTTTATAGACTTAATTAAGGGATTATTTCCTAGTATGTGATATATATTGTATTCTTTATCGAGTATTTTGGTATTTTTGGAACTTTTGTGCGTTAACTGTGTGTTAAATATGTAACTCCTAGGTATATGGATGATATGATACCCTATATGACGTGGAGGAGTCAAAAGGTCAAGGTTAACCTCAAGTTAACATGTCAAATAAACAAAAAATCAAGTTTGGAAATTCTTTAAAGTTGACTTGAGAGGGACACCACACACATTTTTCTTGAGGTTTTCGATCAAGTCCATGGAGTTTTATAGTCCTTTGGGCCAGGAACGTGTGAGAGGAAGCAAAACTTTATTTAGAACGGAGACGACAAAGTTATGTTAGTAATTACGTTTTTTGGCCACTTCTAACCCACCCAAGTGGGGCCCACAATCCAAAAATGTGATTGTAACATTACATAACTCATTATTAGACCATAAATCAGATGTACTACATTGGGGAAAGCTAGGATGCGCTTGGAGCAAAAGAGAAAACTACACCACACCATTCCAGCCAATCTTTTTAGTCGGTTTCTAATCAAAATTCTTCTTTTTTTCATTGATTAACGTGATTATAACTCTTTTAGTTGTTGTATTTTCTTTATTTAGTATGATATAAATAAGTAGTAGCTTGAAAATATCTAATTAACCTAAAAATCAAAAAAGAGATAAGGATTACGCTCGAAAAGATGATGAATTGATGGAATGGTGTGAACCCTTGTCCTCCTCCATCCTAAACGATCTAATCTTCTTCCCAGTTGTTTTCTAACCTTTTCTAATGAATGAGTATGGAACTAAGGCTTTTTTCTAATGATAAAAACTGATATATATATATATATATATATATATATAAATAAATAGTCAAAATCGTTTTAGGAGTTGTGGGTCCCTTTTAAGTGACCTGGTCCAACCCAAAAACGTATTTAAGGAAGGGTGAACAGGTATGAGCCACGGTAGTTGCAACTTTATTAAATTCTTCAATTTATCTCCAAATCACAAACCGACAGACCCTACGCACTCCTGACTTCGATTACTATCTAGAAATTAAAGGTATCCTCCAATATCTTCATAACTTGAATGTGGTGACAGAAATAAGTGAATCTCCAAATCTGTCCGGCAATTGCTGACGCTTTGACCTCTTCTCGCTTTCCAAAAGAGGTCAAAGAGTCCTCTAATTCCATGACTTGGGTCTGACCTTCCTTTATCCACTTTTTATCTTTTTCTTGGGATATAATATCATCCAAGTATCTAATAGCTGCACACCAAACACATAAATTATGCACAAATAGCTCTAAAAGTAACAATTCTCCAAAACTAGAGGAGAAATGAGAAAATATCTAAATATAGGGAATAATCCATCAAATATTCACAATATCCTTAAATAATTTCTCGTGACTAGATTAATATATCACAATGAAGGAGATATCAAGTCCCCCAACTCAAGGTTTTGTCGTCTTGACAAAATAAGAACTAAACTAAGGAAGTCTATGTCAAAGAAGCATGAAGGAGAGGAGAATGTTAATAATGATCCCAAAGCAACTATCTAAAAAGTTTCATGTAATAATGTTTACAAACTAAATCAAATATACACTTATCATACAAACAATCAACATGGTATAATTTCAAGATTATATTAGCTTCGCAATACAAGAAGGATAGGTTTTTCTCTTAGTTCAATATGGTGGCTTTAGGTTGTTCCTCGATCCTAACATAGTCTCCAATGATATACTTAACTACTCTCTATCAACTCAATCATTTCAGAATCAAATAATTAAGAATCATAATGTCTTTAAGGTTGTAATGTTGGCTTAGTGACGTTATGATAGTAAATCTAGATAGTTTGAAGTGAGCTTTTGGCTTTCTACTCACTAGCCATCAACAAACCGCCGTAGAGCTTGAGTTTAAACTCTAAGACGTTCCCACTCCACCCAGTTAATGCGCTTAACAATCATCCCCAATAAGGTAATAACAATTCCCGATGATTACATAACAATTTCTCCTTACTCTGACCTTTTCTTTAAATTCTTTTTCATTTCATTTTCTGTAAGTTAGCAACGACACTCTTTTTGATGTGAGATGTCATGCTACTTAATTTATCATTTTTATTTTCTTTTCAAAACTTGTTAATAGACCCCTGCAAAGAGTTACAATAGAAGGCACATCATCAACATAGTGCATATACATATAAGCTAAAAAACCAACCCAAAATGTTTCACATAAATTGTACCCACCACCCCAAACTCAATCTCGAAATATGATTGTCTTAGCGTTGTGTTTTGAGTGCGGGTCATACGGAAAATTCCTAAAATGTAAGGGGTATGGATTATGATGTGGCTACAAAGAAAAGGCGTATAGGCTAGAAATGGCTAAAAATGATATAACAATTGATAATTGGTTAGATAGCTAAAAGGCAACAAGTGGCTTATCATATGACTTTTAATTATTTTCCTAACTACGTGATTTTGTTACTTTCTCACCTCTAGCACATTCATTAAATGGGTCCTCAACTAGCTCGGATCTCATGTTTTACACACCACTCATTCTTCCTAACTTCAAAACGCATTTCTACTGCATTGCTTAGTAATCCTTTTCCTACTCTTATGATGTGTTTGCATGTCTATACTTAAGCATACATTATGACCAATATGAAAAAACACTTCTTTATTATTATTAACGCACAAATGTTTATGCTTTCGGGGGACATATTACACATTCTACACCTAATTATTCAAAAATATACACTGAATTTTTAAAAAATTTCACATAAAATGGGAATGTGGGATGACGAATCCCTACACCCCCAACTCAAAAGTGAGTCGTATCCCCATTAATCGAAACAGACTTGATAGTAAATAAAAAATAAAAAAATCACAACTAAACACATAGATTATAATTTATGCAATGAAAGGTATAGAACATTCATACTCTCAAGGCTTTTTGCCTTGCATGATCATCACCCAAGCAATACATCTTTTCTCAACAACTTTTTGTTGTGATTACTCATAATTGTTTCTTTGCTTACGTCTTTGCTCGGACTTCGTTCCCTAATCAAAACTCCCTTTGGACTCGGTATCAGGGTCGAATCCCTACTTGAATTCCTCTTCCCTTCTTACTCGAATCATCTTCACCTTCAGTTTGTTTTGCATTCCATTTGTTTTGCACAATAGCAAGGATTCTTATTCTTTGTGTCGTATTTTATATATGGTTGTTATTGTAGGAGAAACGAGAGAGGAAAATATCCTTGACACGAACAACCCTCAACTCAATTATCACCTACAATGCAATCTTGCATACAACTCAAGCAAAAGAATTAAACGCACAATATCAATTCACACACCAAATACATAGCTAACTCTGAGTAATTCTTAAATTGTATGAAAAAGATAAAGTATTAAAAATTAGTTATTTTACCGACTTGAATGACCGGGTGTGATTGGATTTATTGTTGTGGAAGACTTCTTTGTGAATTCCAACCTCGAAAGACTTCAAAATCTCTTGAATTCAAAACTTGGGGTTTCAAAATTTTCCCAAAATTGTTGTCTTTTGATGTTTTTTAGGTTTGGAATTGATGTTCTAATGGTGATGTATGAAGTGGGTGTGGTGTTCTTGATATAGGATAGATGATTGTGACTAATTTATGAAAATTATTCTTGAGAAATATGGAAAAGTTTTGGATTTTGGTGAAGAAATTTTGTTATGCTGGAGTGATTTCTTTGGTATTGTGCTAGTGTTTTGATGTGTGGTGAAGGTTTGGTGAAGTTGTAATGGATTTTGGGTGGTTGGAGAAGAATAAGGTTTAAGGATTTAGTCTTTGGTATGAACTTAACCTCTTCTTTTTATGGCTACAACGTCGTCGTGTGGTATACTGCATGATCTGGCGCGGTTGATGTCTCCCTAATTGTTCTAATTTTATGCCCTTGGGAGACATCATTTTTTGGTGTTTATTTGACTATTTTGATAGACTTTTAGGCTAAATATGCAATAATCCAATTTTCCTCTTTAATTTCTAGTATTTTTAATTTATCAAACTTTTGCGCGTAATATTGGGTATTTTAGTGAAAAGTTTGTAGGTTTTGAATATTAGCTAGGAGAGGAATCCGAGAATAAAGTCAAAGAACGTGATATGGAGTCAAAGCATGAAGACGAATCCCGAAAGAATTGATATTTTAAAGCTACAAATCTGGAAAACGGATAAAGATTGCTGATTTCGAGCCACCTAAGAGTAGATTTAGCCGCTGACCTTTGAAGAGAAATTGTGCCCCATTGAGTTAAGGAACTTTAGCAACTGGAATGAGGTTAATCCGAGTTGAAACGAACTGGATAGAGCTGTTTTAGTGGAAGTGATGCAGCAGTTACGGAATTTTGGGCTAAGATAATGGACTTGGGCCTTTATTATTTTATTTAAACATTAACCTAAGGTCCAAGTCCGAGTTTAAGAGTATAAATAAGGCTTTTGACTTCTATTTTTCATACAATTCACTTTTTACAAGTCAGAGCATCAGAGAGAAGTCAAGGCAAGGAAGCGGAGAAAGTTACAGAGCTAGAGACTGTCTATATCTCCAAACCGCAGCCAATCTAATTCCGAAATTAGGTTTCTCTTTTATTTATTTCTGTAAAACAATATGAGTATTTTTATTTCTTTTAATTTAGTTTTTCGCATTAGTATGATCTAGTTTCATTAAGTGCTTGAGAACGCATAATGGGTTAATCCCAATTTGATTTAATTTCATGTGTTTGGATTCGGGATTTTAATAATTGAAATCAAATTGGGTAAATTGTATTTTTCTTTAATTTTCTTTTATTTACTTTTATAGAATTTGCGACTCAATATTAGGACTTAGTATCTAGGCTATTCCAATTAGTGGCGATTGGATCACCTTGACTGGGGGTCTGGGTACAGAACTAGTTATTGAATGTAGCTTAGAAATTAGAGACTCTGACGAGCTTAATTAAACCTATGGCCTATTGAGTAAATTAGACTTAATCACTTGAGAGTGGACTATAATCACCCTGACGGGGTTTGTAGCACTTGATAGTAGCTCCTTAGTCCACCCTGACGGGGATAAGGAGAATTTCGAATCCCGACCAATACAAGTTTACCAATTTGTCCCTTAAAAATGACATGAAATGAATGACATTTAGGTGAAACCCTTGCGTCTCTCAAGTACTGCCTTTCCCATCTTGCTAAACACTTAATTTTCTTGCGTCTAATTAATTATTTGCATTAATTTAGTATTTTACTTTATTGTCTTAGCATTAGAAAACCAAACAAACAATAAATCTTAAAATCATTTACTTGTTTTCACGTGCAATTAGCTACTATCTGATAAGCATTAAAGTCAACCATTCCGTCCCTGAGAACGAATCTGTATTATCACTTATATCACTTGGGACAACCGTACACTTGCGGTTGTGGGTCTCTTATCCTTATTTGCATTTTTCTAGAACACACAAAGGACCACCAAGTTTTTGGCGCTGCTGCCGGGGACGGTAGCGTGTGACCCAGGTGTTTATCCTTTAGTGTTAGTTGCATTTTTATTTTTCAGTTTTTACGCTTTGTTTGTTCATCTTTTTTCAGGTTTTTAGGTTTGGTGTATGCGAAGGAGACTCTTTAAGGATCTTGAGACATTACCTCCGATCCTTGATAATCCTGAATCATTAGTCAGACTTGCTAACAAGAGAAGGAAAGAACAAGAAGCACAAGAATTAGAAATACTAGCTAACGAAATGGAAAACCTTAATATCCACAACAATAATGAACCAGGAGTTCAGCTAGACGCGAATGGTCAGCCAATAGTGCCACCAATTATTCCTAATCCTCCAGTTCAAGTCCAAGTAGCTGATCCATGGTTCCTTACCGGTCCATCACAAGAACCATTACTTGCTCCTCCTCTTGGGATTGGCCCAGCTAATATCGATGTTCTGAGATTCCGTCCAGATACGGGTATGTTAGCTCAATTTCAGAATTTCGGAAATTTTCGTGGCAAACCCGGAGAAGATCCTATTCGCGCAGTACAAAAGTTTATGCAAATCTGCGATTCGTACATCACTCAAGGAGTAACAAAAGAGCAAATGTATTTTGCTACACTTAGATTTTTCGTGATAGATGGAGCGAGTGATTGGCATGATTCACAAGAACTGGGAAAGATTACGAATTTGGAACAGTTACAGGCTGCGTTTTTCGACAGATACTATCCATCCAACATGATATTAGATGCTCAACTCGAGTTAACACATTTCCGACAAGAATATGATGAAGCGTTGGGTAGAAGTTTGTCGAGATTCCAGAATTGCTTACGAAGAGTCCCCAATCATGACCTTTCAGAACAAAAACAATTGAAATTTTTTTATAACGGTCTTGATGGGCAATCAAGGAAAGATTTAGATTTATTATGTGGTGGTGCATTTTTGCAGGTGTTACCCGTGTACGCGAGGGTTATTTTGGATAAAACGGTAACTAATGAAGTGGGGTGGAATTAGGGATGGCAATGGTTACGGATAAAAACCGAAACCGATGATAACCGAACCGATTTAAAACCGAATTATATAACCGTGGTTAAAACCATTAGGTTATGGTTTTGAAAAGTGTAACCGATCGTTAAAACCGTTAGGTTATGGTTTTTGATAAAAATAAAACCGAAAAACCGAAAACCGTTCATTATTATATATATTTTTAAATTTATGATAATTTAGATTAAATTTGATATATTGAAATTCTAAAAGCAAAATCAGAATAGTTGATTTAACCAATTAAATAATAAATATGCAATTTAATCTAATACCAACATGATTTTTTATAAACCTTGGAGTTTTCTTTTATATGTGTGGTTTTATTTATGAAATTTAATATATTTATTAAATTATCATTTGAATATGGTTAGAAACCGCAAAACCGTCTAAAAAACCGAAACCGAATAATACGGTTATGGTTTTGAAAAGTGTAACCGATGGTTAAAACCGTTAGGATATGGTTTTTAATTATAAAAACGGTTACGGTTATGGTTTTTGGAATTTTTGCAAAAAACCGATCTGTTGCCATCCCTAGGTGGAATACTGTAAGAACACCAGTTAAAGGGGGAGTTAATAACGTCAACATTGAAGAGAAGTTCACCTCCTTAGAGAACAAAATACAAACCACCTTAGAACAACAATTGAAGAAACTTACGTTAGCCGTGAAAGAAGGTTTTTCGAATAAAAGGGTTGAAGTGAACGCTGTACAAGAAGTGTATGGATGTGAGTATTGTGGTGTGAATGATCATTCATGGGAGAATTGTCAGAATAATAAAGAGGTCGTGTTGTTTGTTTCCAATAGAGGAAATTTTAATTAGAATTGTAATGGATATCAGCCTAACAGAAACCATCCTGGGTTTCAGTATTCAAATCCTAATGGGCCAGCAAATCCGACATACGCGTATCAACTGCGTCCCCAAGGTAACAAATATAATCCAAGACTTCAGAATAACTATCAAGGGGGACAGAATCAAGGAAACTATGTTCAGAGACAACCTCCTCATGATAATTATAATGAAACCATGAACCAGAAATCCTTACCTGCTCAACCACAAGAAGGTGCGAATAACCTTCAGAACCGTAGAAAGTTTAATTGCACTTCACGCACAATCAACCCAAAGGCAACAAGCTTCTGAAGCACACATTAAGATGTTGGAGGATCAAATTTCGCAAATGTCAAAACGTTTGAATCAGCGTCCACAAGGGCAACTCCCTAGCGACACAGAAAATCCTGTACAGAAAGAAGATTGTTATGCTGTGACTCTCAGAAGTGGTAATAATCTTCCTCCACCTCCTTTTCCTGTTATGAAAAAGAAAGAAGTTACTAGAAAAGAAAAGGATGTGGTGGAAAAGAATAAAAATGATGAAGTTGAGGAAGCGGAGAGGCCTGTTGAAATTCCAACAAAGAAAGATGATGTTGTAAGTCGTCGTCCTCCACCATTTCCCTCTAGAGTTCAAAAGAAGGGTGATATAGCCGAGTATCAAAAGTTCTTTAATAGAGTGAGAGGCCTTAGTATTAATATTCCTTTATTAGAAGCCATCAGAGATATACCCAAGTATACGAAGTTTTTGAAAAGAGCTCTCACTAATAAAAGGCCGTATTGCGATAATGAGATGATTGGTTTACTGGAAGAATGTAGTGCTATTTGTCAGAGTAAGCTACCTCTGAAGTTACTTGATCCTGGGAGTTTCACAATCCCTATTTCTATTGGAGAAGAATGGAAAGGTAAAGCACTATGTGACTTGGGTGCGAGCATTAATCTTATGCCCAAGTCAATCTTTGATAAATTAAAAATTGGAGTAACAAGACCCACCTCTATGGTCTTGCAAATGGCGGATCGATCCCTTGCACATCCTGAGGGTCGAATAGAAGATGTCCTCGTCAATGCAGGTACTTTAGTATTTCCCGTTGATTTTGTTATTCTTTAATACGACGCGGATAGGAATGTCCCCATTATCTTGGGATGACCATTCCTAGCCACGGGGCGTACTTTAATTGATGTAGAGAACGGTGAATTAACAATATGAATCCAAGACGAGGTAGTGAAGTTCAACGTATTCCGAGCTATGAAGTTTCCAGATTCTCAAGAGGATTGTTTCCGAATGGATGTAATTGAGGATGCCACGCAAGAGGTATATAATGAATTTATTTATGATGATGTTTTGCAGGCAGCCTTGACATTAGATCTGCCTGAATTGATGGAGGAGCTTGCCGAAACAGTGGTAGCTCTTAACTCTGAGAATCCAAAGTATAGGCGTCTAGCCTATGAACCTGTGAGAGAACCGGGGGAGATTGTAACTAAAAGTAAACCGTCAATCGAATATCCTCAACAATTGGAAGAAAAGCCTTTGCCATCACACTTGAGGTATGCGTATTTGGGTACTAATGAAACTCTACCTGTTATTGTTTCAGCAAATTTAACAGGTCCTCAAGAAGATAAACTGTTGCGTGTGTTAAGAGCAAACAAAGAGGCGATAGGGTGGACTATTGCCGACATCAAAGGCATTAGACCTTCCTATTTTCAACACAAAATCATTCTTGAAGATGACAACGCACGCTCAGTTGAAGGTCAAAGGAGATTAATGCCAGCCATGAAGGAAGTTGTAAAGAAAGAGGCTATTAAGCTGTTAGACGCAGGGATTATTTATCCCATTTCGAGTAGTGAATGGGTGAGTCCAGATCAGTGTGTGCTGAAGAAAGGAGGAATCACTACAGTTCTTAACGATCAAAACAAAGCTATTTCTTCAAGAACAGTAGTTGGTTGGAGAGTTTGTATGGATTATCGTAAACTGAACAAGGCCACCAGAAAAGATCATTTCCCTCTTCCCTTCATAGACCAAATGTTAGACAAGTTAGCTGGTAGAGAGTATTACTGCTTTTTAGATGGATATTCCGGATATAATAAAATTTACGTGGCCCCTGAAGATCAACACAAGACAACCTTTACATGTCCCTTTGGTACTTTTGCATATCCCAGAATGCCATTTGGGTTATGTAACGCACCTGCTACGTTTCAAAGATGTATGATGGCAATCTTCTGGGATATGATCGATAACTTCCTTGAGGTATTTATGGATGATTTCTTTGTATTCGGTGATGACTTTGATAAGTGTTTACAGAATTTGGAGAAAGTTTTGATTAGATGCAAGGAAAGTGATTTGGTTTTAAATTGGGAGAAGTGTCATTTCATGGTTCGAGAAGGTATAGTATTGGGTCACAAGGTTTCGAGTGTTGGTTTAGAGGTTGATCGCGCAAAGATAGAGGTAATTAAAACTCTTCCACCTCCTGTTTCTGTTGAAGGGGTGAGAAGTTTCCTTGGCCATGCTGGCTTTTATAGGAGGTTCATTAAAGATTTTTCTAAGATTGCTAAACCACTATGTAACTTACTTGAGAAGGACACCAAATTCCTTTTCGCTGAAGCTTGCATGGTGGCCTTCAAAGCAATCAAAGAGAAACTCATTACCGCTCCTATTGTTTTACCACCGAACTGGAATTTGCCATTTGAGGTTATGTGTGATGCTAGTGATTTAGCTATGGATGCCGTTTTAGGCCAAAGAAAAGATAAGATATTTCATTCGATATACTATGCAAGCAAGACTTTCAATAGTGCTCCAATTAATTATACTGTTACAGAGAAAGAATTTCTAGCTGTTGTTTATTCATTCGATAAGTTTCGTTCCTATCTCCTTGGAGCGAAAATTGTTGTTTATACATATCATTCTGCTATTAGATATCTTATGGAAAAGAAAGATGCTAAACCACGGCTAATAAGATGGGTTTTATTTCTTCAAGAATTCGATTTAGAGATTAAAGATAGAAAGGGTTGTGAGAATCAAGTTGCAGATAATCTCTCTCGTCTTGAAGGATCAGAATCAAATGGTGGACCTGAAGTAGTTAGAGAAGAATTTCCGGATGAGAGCTTATTCGCGATTCACCTAGAGAATACGCCTTGGTATGCTGATATTGCAAATTTAATTGTAAGTGGTTCTTTCCCTAAAGGTTCAACTTATCAAGAAAGAAAAAGATTAGCTCACCGTGCTAGACAATTATTTTGGGAGGATCCTTTCCTCTACAAAGTGTGTGATGATCAGATGGTGAGAAGATGTATACCAAATGATGAAACTGAAGCGATTGTAGCTAGGTGTCATGATTCACCTTATGGTGGACATTTTAAAGGAGATCGAACTGCTGCTAAGGTATTACAATCATGTTTTTACTGGCATTCTATTATGAAAGATTGTCATGAATATGTTAAGAGATGCGAAAGATGTCAATTTACGAGAAATATATCCAAGAGGGATGAGATGTTACGTAATAATGTTCTTGAAGTAGAGATATTCGATGTATGGGGTATAGATTTTATGGGTTCTGTTTGTTCCTTCTAATGGTAACCTTTACATCATATTAGCTGTGGATTACGTGTCTAAGTGGGTAGAGGCCGTTGCTCTACCAACTAATGATTCGCGAGTAGTAATTAAGTTTCTGAAATCACACATTCACTAGACATGGTACACCGAGAGTAATTATTAGCGATGGAGGTTCTCATTTCGTGAATAAGTATTTGAAGACAGTCTTAGAGAAGTATGGAGTGAGATATCGTGTATCTACCAATTATCGTCCGCAAGCCAATGGTCAAGCCGAAGTCTCAAATCGTGAGGTAAAATCTATTTTAGAGAAGACTGTTGGTCCTACAAGAAAAGATTGGTCAATGAAGTTAGACGATACATTATGGGCTTATCGTACTGCGTTTAAAACTCCAGTTGGTGCATCCCCGTATCGAATGGTGTATGGTAAGGCTTGTCACTTACCTCTTGAGCTTGAAATAGCTGCATATTGGGCTATTGCGCAGTTAAACTTAGATTCTAATTTAGCCGGTCAGAATCGAATGATGAAACTTAATGAGCTTGATGAATTCCGATTACATGCTTATGAAAATGCTAAGCTTTATAAAGAAAATACTAAGAGATGGCATGATAATCGTATTCGTGAGAAGAACTTTGTAGTGGGTCAGAAAGTATTGAAGTATAACTCAAAGTTCAGCAATTATCCGGGTAAATTAAGATCGAAGTGGTCAGCTCCTTATGTTGTGACCAAAGTGACACCTCATGGAGCGATAGAAATAGAACTTCCACTCGAGAACCGTACATTCATGGTGAACGATCATCGATTAAAGATATACCATGGAGGTGAAGACACCAATCGCTCAGAAGATCCACATCCCGGGGACGTCATGTACCTCTTCGAAGCCCCTTAGAAGCGTGAGGTAACCTGTCGAGCTTAACGACGTTAAACAAAATCCAATTCTTTGTATATTAGTTTAAGTATTTCGATTTTCGTAGTGTATAATAGATAAAATTCGTTGATTTAGTGTTTATTATTAAGAAATGAGGAAGGGTAATTGTTTTTGATGATTTCAGGGGTAAAAGAGTCATGAGTTTGGGGTCGAAACGATGAGAAAACAGAAAAAAAATATGGAGTTAAAAACTGTGCTGGCCGGCATGCCGATCAGATGATCGGCTAGCCGGTCAAACACGCTGAAGACCCCCAAATTCTCTGACTAGTGCGTCCAATTTGACGCAAGACGTGGCGTCCACATTCGCGCCAGCGAGACTTCACCGGCATGCCGGTCAGCCACCGGCTAGCCAGTCAGCGAGGGGTAAAAGTTCTGGTTAGTGCGTCAGGTTTGACGCAACACGTTGCGTCTGAAGTTGCGCTAGCGACCGGCTAGCTGGTCAAAAAAAAAATTTGAATTTTTAAATTTTTCGCCGAGACCGCAACCGGCATTGCCGGTCAGCTACCGGCTAGCCGGCGCGCTGTTGCGAAGAGGCGGTTTTCCAGCTTTAACCTAATTTTTTTTACCTTCTTTTCCAAGCCAACCTCCTATTACGAATCCTAGCCTCCACCTACTCCGAAAATCATCATCTAAACACTATATAATCATCATAACAAGCCCTCTTTCATCACAAAAACACACAATCAACTCATATCCTCTCCAAAACATCATCAAATTCCCACTTTTCTCCTAAAATTTCTTCTTCCTAGCCTTCAAATTAAACCCAATTCCTTCACAATTCTTATCAATTAGCCTTTACCCATCTCATATTCCACCATATTCTTCAAGTTTTAAACCTCAAAACATCAAAGTTCTAAGCTTTTCTCTAGCTTTATCACTATTTGAAGTTTTGAGTTTGGGGTGAAAAGAGATGACTAACAGAACCGATTCCATGTGTAATTATCTAAGAAACATACCAAGAAACAGGAACACTGTTGGTTCTAACCCAGAACAAGGAATTGAGATTCCGGATTCGCGTCCCAAACGCAAGACTGAAGAAATCCCAGCTGCTACGAAAAGGAAAGAAAATCCGATTAAGGCTAAGCCGAAAAGTAGACTAATTGATGAACCAGAAAGTGAGAAAGAATCTGAAGAAGAAACTCCGCAAGCACCCGTTCAAGAACCAAGGTCAACAAGAAGAAAGATGTGGGCTCAGAAACCAAAGATAGTTGGTATGACTTGGAATGACCAGGTTCGTGACATAATTAATTACTTGAAATTTTGTATTAAGAAGGGTCTTCCAAAAGGTATTATGAATAGTGCTTTCAAGGATTATGCTATTACTTGTGACAAGTTTGGGTGGAAAGAGTTGAGAGAGAGAAAGCTTGAATTTATTCCTACATTGGTGCGTGATTTTTACGAGGGACTAGCTTTTTCAAAAGAAGCCATTATTGTACGCGAAAAGGTAATTCCTCTCTCTGCTGAGCTTATCCGTAAATCCTTGATATTGCCCAACTTTACCGGCCCTTGCCCTTACCAAGAAACCCTTTCCGATCCTTCTTTCGATTGCGAATCTCTTTGGGGAAAAGTACTTATTCATGGGACCCGCCCAATTCCAGCAGGAGAGCGTTAACATGGATAGTTTCATATTTGTAATTTATTGCCTTGTGCTAAGGTTTGGTCCCGATTCATAGTCCCTACCTTCTTTGGTATTACACAGACTTCGGAATTGAAAAAGGAACATATTATATTCATCAAGTGTATTGTTGAGGAGAAAAATATCGATGTGTCTTGTTGCTTTATGATAATATTATGGAATTCGAGAAAGCGCCTACTATGCAACAGAATCTTAAGTTTACTTGTACCGTCACTACCTTGTGTCTAGACGCTAAGATTCCGCGTAAATGTGAAGAAGCTGAACCGTCCGTAGTTGGAGAAACGATACCTTTAATCTCGATTCAGAATGACCATGACGAAGCAACACAAGCTGTAAGAACTCCTAGAGCTCCTCCAAAGAAGAAGATACATACCGATAACAAGTTGGAAGCGAAAGTCAAAGTGTTGGAAGAGAATCAAGTGAATATGATTGCTACTTTAGGAAACGTTACAAAAGAGCTGGACCTTATCTGAAACATGCTACTTGGGGTGAGCACGATTCAACACGCCACCTATGGTCTACTTAAGCAGGATAAAGTTCATGGACGCAACACCGATGACCAGCCACGCGCTGGTTAAGTTACGTTTTCTATCCCTTTCGCAGTAGTGTAGTTTATTTTATTGCGTTGAGTCTTTTCGAGTCGTGGGGACACGACTCATTTTTGGGTTTGGGGTGGGGTTCGTTGCCTCATCCCAGTTTTTATGTGTTATGTGTTTTAATTGCTTTCAATAAAATAATTTCGGAGTTGCGTTTGACTGTAGAATATTTTAAATGTCCCTTTAAGCATACTTTTAATAAATTTATGATAGTAAATAGTGGAATTTAGGGAATAGTATAAAACGCACTTAGAATTGCATACGAACATAGGTAATTGATAGGAAAAATTAATGAACAATGCAAATGAAGTAAGCTTGTACATAAAGAATATGTTTGGTGTGTAGAACGTGAAATCCTAATTAATAGAGAACCCACTTAGTTATGAACTAAAGACGAGCTATGTACTTAGGAAAATCATACGGGCAGTTCTTTGTTAGCCATTTGTAGCCTTTTAGCTTGCTATCCATTATAATAATTTTATCCGTCTTATCCCAATTTTGAGCCTTAAGACTTTCTTTTGTAGCCACGATATAAACCCATTATCCTTTAGATTACTAGGCATGACCAAATGACCCGCACTTGAATCACGATCCTGAGACCTGTCTCGAGCTTGAGTTTGGGGTGGAGGGTCCACATTTGGGAAATCACATTGGTATGGGATTATAGGTGTTTGTATTGAGGCACAAAAATAAAAGATGATATTATTATTTGTAACCCTTTGCCGGGATTTAAAAAAAAAAGAGAAAAAAAAAATTATAAGAGACATGACCTTTCACATCAAAACGAGGGTCATGGGTATCTTGTACACAACATTAGTGCGTCAAATGGGTTGAGTGGGAACATTATATGAGCGTAAACTCAAGCTCATGGACAGTTGTTGATGGTAAGTGAGGAGAGAGTCAAAAGCTCACTTCAAATCTACCAAATATACATACCACACTGTCCCTAAGCCTACGCCAAAACCGTAAAGTCCTCGTGATTCCTTAGTGCATAATGAATTTATGATTCTGTTAATAGGGAGTATACTAAGTGGAGCGTTCAAAGCGAGTTAGGATTGAGGAACACCCTATAGCCATCATAAAGAGATAAGTACAAGTGCAACCTTCAAGCATTGCTACTTTAATTTTATGATTGAGATCATTTATGTTTGATTTTGCATAATAAGTGTATGTGTATATTAGTTCCTAGGGTTTTGCTATATGAGATTTATTTTGAGAATTGCTTTAGGTTTATTTGCTAGCTTCTGCTTTCTCTTGCAATGACTTCGTACCCTTTTGTTTTAATTTTACTTTGTCGGGACGACAAAGGTTTGAGTTGGGGGTCTTGATGTCTCCCTAATGGTTCTAATTTTATGCCCTTGGGAGACATCATTTTTGGTGTTTATTTGACTATTTTAATAGACTTTTGGGTTAAATATGCAATAATCCGATTTTCCTCTTTAATTTCTAGTATTTTTAATTTATTAAACTTTTGCGCGTAATATTGTGTATTTTAGTGAAAAGTTTGTAGGTTTTGAATATTAGCTAGGAGAGGAATCCGAAAATAAATTCAAAGATCGTGATATGGAGTCAAAGCATGAAGACAAATCCCGAAAGAATTGATATTTTAAAGCTACAAATCTGGAAAACGGATAAAGATTGCTGATTTCGAGCCACCTAAGAGTAGATTTAGCCGCTGACCTTTGAAGAGAAATTGTGCCCCATTGAGTTACGGAACTTTAGCAACTATAATGAGGTCAATCCGAGTTGAAACGAACCGACTAGAGCTGTTTTAGTGGAAGTGGTGCAGCAATTACAGGATTTTGGGCTAAGATAATGGACTTGGACCTTTATTATTTCATTTAAACATTAACCTAAGGTCCAAGTCCGAATTTAAGAGTATAAATAAGGTCTTTTGACTTCTATTTTTCATACGATTCACTTTTTACAAGTCAGAGCATCAGAGAGAACTCAAGGCAAGGAAGCAGAGAAAGCTACACAGCTAAAGACTGTCTATATCTCCAAATCGCAGCCAATCTAATTCCGAAATTAGGTTTCTCTTTTATTTCTTTCTGTAAAACAATATGAGTATTTTTATATCTTTTAATTTAGTTTTTCGCATTAGTATGATCTAATTTTATTAAGTGCTTGAGAACGCATAATGGGTTAATCCCACTTTGATTTTATTTCATGTGTTTGGATTTGAGATTTTAATAATTGAAATCGAATTGGGTAAATTGTATTTTTCTTTAATTTGCTTTTATTTACTTTTATTGAATTCGCGACTCAATATTAGGACTTAGTGTCTAGGCTATTCCAATTAGTGGCGATTGGATCATCTTGACGGGGGGTCTGGGTACAGAACTAGTTAATGAATGTAGGTTAGAAATTAGATATTCTGACGAGCTTAATTAAACCTATGGCCTATTGAGTAAATTAGACTTAATCACTTGAGAGTGGACTATAATCACCCTGACGGGGTTTGTAGCACTTGATAGTAGCTCCTTAGTCCACCCTGACGGGGGTAAGGAGAATTCCGAATCCTGACCAATACAAGTTTACCAATTTGTCCCTTAAAAATGACATGAAATGAATGACAATTAGGTGAAACCATTGCGTCTCTCAACTACTGTCTTTCCCATCTTGCGTAAACACTTTATTTTCTTGCGTCTAATTAATTATTTGCATTAATTTAGTATTTTACTTTATTCTCTTAGCATTAGAAAACCAAACAAACAATAAATCTTAAAATCATTTACTTGTTTTCACGTGCAATTAACTACTATCTGATAACCATTAAAGTCAACCATTCTTTCCCTGAGAACGAATCTGTATTATCACTTATATTACTTGGGACAACCGTACGCTTGCGGTTGTGGTTCTCTTATCCTTATTTGCATTTTTCTAGAACACACAAAGGACCACCAGCGGTATACCGCGACCTTGTTCTTCCTATACCGTGGCACTGTATGTCGCATGTCTCTACACGATAGTCGCCAATATGCCCATGCAATGTTCCACATGGTATGGCGCATTATACCACGATCACTTCATGCCTTCGACATGAAAACCGTATTCTCCAATAAATCGTGACTGTGGTGACGGTCTGACTCGTGTAGTGCATGGCGGGAGGCTGCGGTGTTCCACAAAACCTCTCGGTCGACACCCTTAAATTCACCAAAAATTACTAATTTACACTACTTGAATTAAGATGCACTA
This sequence comes from Nemophila menziesii, assembly GCA_029959085.1. Taxonomy (NCBI): domain Eukaryota; kingdom Viridiplantae; phylum Streptophyta; class Magnoliopsida; order Boraginales; family Hydrophyllaceae; genus Nemophila; species Nemophila menziesii. The sequence continues at coordinate 1,485,478 of JARWIR010000075.1, read as the reverse complement.
AAAATAAGTAAAACTACCTTTTAACCTTGGGTTGCCTCCCAACAAGCGGTTTTATTTCTCACATCGTTAAACTCGACATGCTTAACTTCCTGGAAATTGTAATGAGGCCGTTGCTGTACTACCCCGCTTCATCTCGCCTCCTCCTCGAACTAGTATTATTGGGACGTTCCCACATAATTTTTTTTCATTTGATCTTTAAAAGGTGGTGGGTAGTTTTCCCGTTTTTCCTTCTTATCCTCGCGACGAAACACATTCTTCACCAGGCAATATTTGTTGACCGTCCTTGACGGTATGAGCTCTTTATTCTCTTCAATCTCGCGTTCATCTGTCAAAAGCGGTGGATAGTTCCCATCCTTTCCTCTTTACTTTCAGGGCGTGGCACCTCGCTTTCAAAACATTTATTGATCTTCTTTAATGGTGGAGGTGGTTCCGGATTTTCTAATATCTTTTGATCCTCAACGGGTGCAACTCTAGCTTCATTCATCATTTGTTCTGGGAATAGTAATGAGTGATTTCTTTGAGAAACGAGTAAAGATTTATTGTTCTCATGCACCCTTGGTGCCTCAACTAGTTTCTCAACCACTTCTTCCTCGTCATCGACCCAATTTTAAACTATTACCTCATCAAGTTCTTGCTTCAGAATCTCTCCAACCTCGATAAATACTTCTTTATGATCAACTTCTCACTCTTTACTATATTTACACTCCAAGGGAATAGCATTTTGTTTCCTTCTAGGATTTCTATTGCTACCCCTTCTTCTTTCACCCGTTCTTCCTTAAATACTTCTTTCGGTTGATCTATATTATATCTTGGAGGAGTGGACTCATGATAGGCTTTATTACAAATATTGGGATGATATAGTCTGGATTTAGGGCAGACGAGTAAGTTGACGTTTGTGTGAAATGTACAAAATTGTGTTGTCCTAGGATTAGTATTGGCATGGCCTCAATTCTGAGCTTGTTTTCCTCTTCACTTGCCTTCAAAATTTCATCTTTTAGAATTTTCCGGGAGTTTTATTCAATGATTTTATGAGGAAGTTATTCTATTCTTGTGAGTGGTATTCCACTGTAAATCATGTAGTTTGCAAGCTTCTCTGAAAATTCAGAAGGTCAACTTGTTCTCGTATATTGCGGAACATTTTCAACCAACTGATTGCACCATCCATTCTTTTGTAGGTACCAATAAGGATCTTGGTAGTAGTTACTACCCCATTATTGATAACCCAAATAGTCTTCTACTCGATATGGTGGACATGTCATTGGAGTTTGTGAAATATTGTCGTCCCATTTATTGTACCTTATTTATTCTTCCGAGTAATAGTAAGGGGCTTGATAATAATTGTTAGCCCAAGATTCTTTCGCATAATTTTATGGGGTATAGAGTGGGTAATAGCCTCCATACATCTTCAAATTAATCCTCCCAAGTGGTTAGTGATTGAATCATCGCTTGGGAGGTGAGGTTAATACCTAAACATATAAAAAACAAGAACCCAAGAGTAAAAATTACACCAGATATCTTAAATACAATTAAAATCACAATTTACCAAAATAGTCCCTAACAGCGGTGCCAAAAATTTGTTGTCTCCCAAGGTTTTATAAAATAACCTAACTAATTCAACGCCTCGAGAGAGATTAACTAACGGAAAATGTACGAATAGTTGACAAGTAATAAAAATAAATATAAATATTTATTGTCTCCACATGAACTTAGTTTGTTAAGCTCGTGTTTTAGTTTATGTATGAGATATTTGTTGAGGAAATATACAACAATGAAAATGATATTATTTGGATTTGAGTTTTACAAGTACCTAAAATAAAAGATAAAAGACGAGTTTTAGAGTAAAATATGAGAAGGTAGCTCGAGATGCTAGTATTCACCACTAATTATGACTTGAGATTATTCTTGACTTAAGGGTGTTAATGGGGATGTGTTGCTAAACAAGATTCTAACTTCTTTCTAACTCTCCCAAAGTAGTTTAGAAGGCTGCCTAACTCTTACTAGAGTTATTGAGTGAGATTGTTCTACGCGAAATCTTAACAATACAAGAAATAAACTATACGATTACCCAGCTAGGCAATCCCTTCAAGATCAATACCGCACATCAGATGTTATAAGCTATGTCTACCATCTGACCCCCCCCCCCCCCTCCTCTGTCATGGAGACAGTTAAATAGCTATTACAAATTCCATTGCCACTACAATTGGCTTACACAATTATCACAAGAGTTATATACAACAATACAATTATTCCTCAATTAATTTAAATTATATATAATTCCAAATATAATCAATATAATAAACAATTCATAGTCTAGGGTTCATACAAAAGAAATTGGCTACCCCTACACCAGTGTGGTTTTCCTGAAGAAAAATCTATATAGACAAATTATATCTATGTACCCCACAATGTCCCAAATGAAAGTATAAATAATGTAATTACACATGAGTTGAGAGAACGGAAAAAAATACACAACTTTACCTTAGTCTTCCCAAACTTCCACTTAACAATCCTTGACATTACTGCACAAGGAGGTTGTGTGGAAGAGGAGGAGACGCCTTTGAGCTGGATCGGGCAGAAGAAATTATGATGTGTATGTGTGACTTTATTTGCTACTTTTCCTAAGTTTACAGTATAGTAAATAGCCAATAAAGTCACACATACATATCATAATTTCTTCTGCCTGATATAGCTCAAAGGCGTCGCCTCGTCCTCCACACAATCTCCTTGTGCAATAATGGCAAGGATTGTTCAGTGGAAGTTTCAGAAGACTAAATTAAACTTGTGTATTTTTCTTTTACCTTCGCTCAACTCATGTGTAATTACATTAGTTATACTTTCATTTGGGACACTGTGGGGTTCAGAGATATAATTTGGCTATAGATTTTTCTTTAGGAAAACCACACTGGTGTAGGGGGTAGCCGATTTCTTTTGATTAATTACATTACAAGTCCCTATATATTTACAATAAATTATACTATAAAACCTTATATTTTATAATAATTGTACTTTAAATCCGTGTGATATATAAATCCCTATATAGTATACAAAATACCTTATATTCTTTAAAATAATGGCAATATACAAAATATATTATATTTCACCATCACAATTTTTTATTCACAATCTACTTTTTAATTCTAAAATAAGAACATGTTGATCAAAATCTGTTTTAAACAATGTTGAAAGTTTGGGGGTTAAAACAAAAAATTTAAAGAAATTGGGGAATTAACAATATTTAAAAATTACAAAAATAGTAATTTTTGTTTTTTAAATATTTTTAAAAATTATGGAGAAAAAACAAGTATATATTTTTATATATAAGAGAATTTATAATGTATTTTTATTTAAATAAATAAATTATAAAGGTCAAAATATAATTTTACAAAACTAATGAAAAATAGGAGTTGTGTATATTATTTTACATGACTTTAATTTTATCAATAAATACCATCTCAATGATTTATTTTTGTTATTTTTATAATCATTTTTCTTATGGTTCTAGGTAACCATCCACTTGCTAAGTTCAAAAGACAAAGACAATTTTCAAAAAATTTGATCATCAAAAGAAAAAAAAAGTTAGAATCAGGTGCAAATACTGGATTATGTTTAGTCTTTGTCTCCAATTTTTACGACAAAGGCAATTCTTAATTTTTCGCATAAAATTATTAATGATCATTTACAATTATTATAAAAGTTTTATACCAAACTTTAAAAATCAATATTGTTCTGCATTTCATAATCGATAGTAGACAATTTTACCTTTTAATTTTTTTTATGTGGTTGAAAAGTCACGATCAACATCTTGTCTTTTATGTAAAGTAGCTTTTATGTAAATACATGACCTATAAAAGTACAAGAGCAATTAGACGGTATCCTTGGCTAATAGATTCTACATCACACCATTTTAATTACTTGCACATAATTAATTATCCGATTATAACTAACAGTAAACAAACACAAAATTGTGTATAAAGATTAAAATTTATATTTAAAAAATTCATAAGTGACTTGCATATGTAAATATGTATCTTAATTTTTTAATAAAAAAAGATGATGTAGACACCTACTGAATTCCAAAAAGGAAATCTCAACACACATATTACAAAAAAAAAAAAAATTCTAAGTACCCAACGTTGACAGTGGATACTACTGTTAGATCAAATTGATACGTTGAGTACCCATAAGTGTCCTTCTTTATAGTATGAGGAATTATATATCGTTTCGTGAATATTAGTGTACAAGCGTTTTTTTTTTAAAATTCATTATAATTTCAAATTCTTAAAATTGCCCTATCTATTCATTATAATTTTTTTTGAAGTAAGCAATTTATAGATTTTTGGAAAGCTTACACCTATCTCCTATAATGGTCTATAGTAAGTTTTTCAATGGATAAGAATATTGTCAAACCTATTTGAGAAATTTATAAAACACAAATCCTAAAATTTTATTTGACCATCAAATTATAACAAAGAAAAGGTGGAAATCACAATAAATCACATATACAATAGGTACAAAAAATTAAACATTTTTAAAGATATTTTACTCGCCCTGAATCTTCCCATTACAATATATATGGTTGGCTAGATCTTGTCGAACATGGTTATCTTGAAATATATTTACGAAAGAAAATCAATGTGAATTATATTGATGGATTTGATGGTGATGTGTTTGATAAATGAATCATAAGACTATCTTGACGACGAACTCTAAAAAATGGTGTTTTTGGTGATGGTTGTATTAAAAACCTAGGATTAATGCAATATATGAGTTTTGATAATATGGATAATTTTATAAAGGTTAAAAAAGGGTTGGTTGGATATGGAGTAATTCAAGAGTTAGAAATTGACTTATATAAAATGTGAGAGGGGAGTAAGAGGTGAAATAAAATGGAGACGGCAAGTTATATTGACGTCTAGGGTTTATATTTTAAGATTAAAGGGTTATATAAAATATATTTTGGAAATTTGAGGTTTTAATAAATTTATTATTTTTTGTTTTTTTCTTCTAATTTTTATGCCTTACTCGAATCTTTATTGCAAAGAACCGAAGACCTTGCATTTTCTTTACAATTTCGTACGGGTTCCCATAATTTTTAACAAATAAAATTAAGTGGAAGAGAAGATAAACGAAATACGGTTAGGAAATTCCTCGTGTAAAAGGTTTTGAAGCATGATATTTCACCACGCGGGAATATTTCAGTATCTCTACTACACGCCTATCGATACCTCTAGCCCTACTTTAAAGCACATAGCATCTGTGTTTCACCGACTTGCACCGACGACATATAAGTACGTGGCCTAATATGTTTGTGAGATTACTAAAGAAGACCATTGAGCTAGGAGTATCGTCCTCCTCCTTGATACCCTTATCCCTTACGTAAAAGATAACTCACCACCTTGCTTTGAGAAGGGTACTCACCCATATCCTAAAAAGATACATTCATCCTTTTTTTCTCATATAGTAAGCATTCTCCCATGGGTACTCTCTTCCACTTGTCTCCCATTGATCCCTATATTTGTTTAAAAATAAGAACTCGTTGTCCCCCCTTGGTCCCTGCACATCATCAACCCGTTCTCGCTTCTTAGTCCCTACCACGTCATCAAATTGGCTGTCCCATCTTGGTTCTTTCCATGTCATCAACTCGCCTCGCTTGGTCCATATGTCTCTTACGAAAAGAAAAAATCTTCAATATGGGTCGTAAAACTATAAATAATGGAGGAAATGAAAAGAAATCTCAAAAGCGAATTGACTAGGCATCCACACATATACTTTCCAAAATCAAGAAAATGGATAAATAGGAACACACCCATATGGGTGCCAACAAGGATGAGATGAGGATTCGATCATGAAATGGGAACACACTTCTATGCTTGTCTGTGTAATTATGAGAAGGAAAAATGGTCACCTGCCCATATGTCATTCCTCATTAACTCAAAGATCTACCAATTGGACCTCTTCGAAGGTAATGATGATAAGGGTGTCGAATATATATATTTAGCGAAAGGAAGTATAAATTGCTCGGAAAGCCTCTCCAATACGCCACAGCCAAATCACGACGCTGGACGAAGAAAATGGCTCACTATTAAACTCGTCAACTACTCTCTAATTCGAAGACCTTTCAAGTAACAGAGTGGGGATAAATTATAGTGGAAAAACATGCTTTGGTCTAGGAAATTCATGAAATTTTGTTGCAACTTCGGTCGAGACGAGTTAATTAGATAAAATTTACTCCATTCGTCCCACAAATAAAGTCCACTTAGCTTTTCACAATTATTAACAAACACAATCATTACATTCATCATTACTAAAATATCTCTCATAAAGTGTCTTGATATTTTAAATATTCATTAATTTAATTATCTTAAATAAAGGTAAAATGAGATCATTAGAGACTACATGATTTTCATCTCTAATTATCCACTATTGCCGACGCGACACGTGTCTCGTCGCGTTGGGTGAGTAATTTTTGTTACTAAAAAATCGCGGATCTTTAGAGACTAAAATTGTTGTTTTTAAAATTCAATACTTATAGAGACAAAAAAATTTCATCGTAATAACATCTTTCGAGAGGATATTTTTTATATAATTTTGATATAAATTAAGTTAAATAAATATCCTCTTTATATATGTGGATAATTCGAGACTATATTTTTTCATCTCAAATTACATCATTTCCAATGAAAGGCAACATCATTACCGAGTATTATTTTTGTCGCAATTGAAGCAGATTCATTAGAGATGTAATTCTGTCTCATTAGAGACAAAAAATGCCGTCTCTAACGAGAGACGCGCACTAAATACCAGCAACTGGCAAAATCGGCCATTAAAACCCAAATTACAATTTTTAACTCCCAATCCCAAACCCTAATCCAAAAAGGTCCCACCCAAAATCTTCCAACCCCCCATACGGTCTCCAACACATCATTCTCGGAGGATTCCTATATCCACCTAGGTCCTAGACTTAGGGGGTCCTCTTAAACAAGACATTGTCCGTTAATTTTTCAGAAATTAGGTATTTTCTAAATTTAAATCTTTTTAATTTCTTTCCAAATTATATCTGTATTTGTTTAGATTTAATATATAGTTATTATCGTGTATTATTGTGCTAAATTTAGAGAATCGTTTAATATTTATATATCAGTTAAATCCTGAATTTTAAAAAAAAATTAATTATAACTTTAATATAGACAATGAATCCGGTCAATAAGAGAGCTTGGATTAAATCAGTTAATTATTATACTCTAGAATTTGAGTTAGATGTGAGGGATTTTGTTACATTTGCGGAAAATCACATGGATAAAACGAGTCGATTTTTTCGTATGTGTAATCGGTGTTATAATAATCGTAAAATGGTATAGCTAGTGTACAAGTCGATATTCTTTGAAAATTAAAAAAAAACTGAACTCGTTAGAAATTGTACTTTTTATACCAATTATACATGGATATGCTGCAAAAAGAAAACTAGAAAACGTAAGAAGGAGAAAATGCAACAAGATCCTAGTTATGAGAAAAACTAATAACTGAAAATTGTAGGGGCATTTCGAGAATCGAACTCGGTACCTTTCACACCCAAAACAAGAATCATACCGCTAGACTAAACACCCATCTTAATAATTGTACTTTTATTTTTGTTCCAAAGTATATTAATATAAATATAAAGATAGTTAAACCTTGGTTGAATGACATTGGGTGATCTATCTTTGAGAATATTCTCATTGCCCAAGAGGCTAGTCATTTTCTTAAAAATAAAGGAACCACCAAAAAATATAATATAGTTGTTAAAGTTGATGAATGAGATTTTCTTCTTGATCTTTCACTACTACAGATCGGGGTTTTAACCACGACTGTTTACCGACGACACGCAAAGTCGTCGGTAATCTTTTGTTATTTACCGACGACTGTTGATTACCACGAGAAACCATTCGTCGGTAATTTACCGACAACTGGCCTCGTGGGTAAATGACGAAACGCCGTCGTTATTTTTTTTTTTTTGCTTGGAAGTGTCGTCGGTAACTTACCGACAACATGTAAAGTTGTCGTTAAATTCTAGGTGTTAGCGACGACTCGTTACCTTTGCCAACGACTTTACGTGTCGTCGGTAAATCTGACGTGCATATATGCGAACAACCTGTATTTTTATCTCCTTAAACCCCAAAACCCCATTTTTTTTCTCCCAATTTCTTCCAATTACATCAATCAAACTCATCCAAATTTTTTGCAATACCTTCTCCTATTCATTACTAAACATTTGCAAGCTTACAATCAAGGTGGGGCATCATCAACACACAATTTCATCTACACATATTAGGTAAATTCTTTAATTTTTTTTATTATGATCATATTTGGTGTAATTCTTGCAATATTATGGGTTTAGGTTTATTATTACATTATAAAGGTTGAGATTTCATCATTAATATCCAATTTCTTCCACCAATTCAAGGTATTTTCTTAAAATTTCAAACTTTTCAATTTTTTTTATGCATGAATTTTGAATTGTGTATTAGTTGCTATAGGTTATTATTTTGTATATTTATTGATTGTCTTGTTATATATTGTGTATAAATCATGCATACATTCATTTATTTCATATATTATGTTTCATATATTTTTCGAATTTGTGTATTTATTTATGTTAAATTGTTTATATATATATATTGATTGTGTTGTAATTTTATTTATTTATTTATTATGATGTAATTTTATTTATTTATTTGTGATGTAATTTTATTTATTTATTGGTTTGTAATTATATTCAAGCCATTGGTTTGTAATTTGTGTTATTTATATTCATTGTGTTTTAATTTTTTTTTCATTTTACCAATTGGGTTGTAGTAATTATTTATTTTATTTTCATATGAATGTAGCTGTCTTGTTATCTAAAATTGTTGTAAAGAGATGGCTTTGGATAAGAGTTGGATGGATGCTACGAATTTATTCGATCCAGACTATCTTGTTGGGGTTTTGGGTTTTATCGCATATGCAAAACAACATTCGCAATATGGAGATCTTATTTATTGCCCGTGTAACTATTGTAAAAATAATCGTCGATTAGCCTCTCGGACGGTTACGAACCACCTTTATAATGAAGGGATTATGAAGTCGTATCGGGTTTGGATAAAACACGGTGAGCAGCCGGTCGTTCCCGAAGAAATCCCTATTCCGAATAGAGTTAATGAAATTGCCGAGGTTTATGACGATGTGAGACACAGTTACAATGTTGGCGGTCATCAGGGTGACACCGAGATGAGAGACGCAGAAATTCCAAGTAGTTTCGAAAAACTGTTTAACGAATTGGAGACAGAATTATATCCGGGTTGTAAAGCGATGAGTTCATTGAACTTCATTGCCAAGCTTATGCATGTAAAAGTAAAGAACAAGTGGACTAACACGTCATTCACCGAGCTATTGGAGTTGATTGGTCGTATTTTGCCCAAACCTCACACTTTGCCCGATTCGTATGATTCATGCAACAAGAAGTTGAAAAGCTTGGGTATGGGGTATATTACCATCGATGTTTGTTTGAACGATTGTGCCATATTTTATAAAGAGTATAAAGACCTCGATAAGTGTCCAGTTTGTAGCGAGACTAGATGGTACCCAAAGAAGGGTATCAAAGTACCACATAAGAAGCTCCGCTATTTTCCGATTGCTCCCAGGTTACAGCGACTATACGCTTCAAAGCACACCGCTGAAGACATGATTTGGCACCATACCGGTAAGAGTGCCGATCCGGATGTGTTGCGTCATCCTGTTGATGGTGATAGTTGGAAGAGATTTGCAGCGCTACACCCTGAGTTTGCTAGCGAACCTCGTAATGTATTTTTGGGTCTCGGTATCGACGGGTTTTGTCCTTTCTCTATGCAAAACAACTCGTATAGCATGTGGCCTGTTATATTAACCGTCTATAACTTGCCACCGTGGGTATGCATGAAGGAAACCACTTTTCAGCTTTGTTTGTTGATTCTGGGTCCTCGTTCGCCCGGTAAGGACATGGATGTTTACCTCCTCCCTATGATAGATGAGTTGGACGAGTTGTGGAGTAAAGGGATCCTTACGTATGATGCCCATACAAAACAAGAGTTTACTATGAAGGTTTGTCTGTTGTCCACCACCAATGATTTCCCCGCTCGGTCATACACTTCAGGATGGTCGGGTCAAGGTTACATGGCTTGCCCGGAATGCATTGATTCCACACCGTCATTGGGTGTGACAAAAGGTGTGGTTTACTTTGACCATAGACGTTGGTTACCCTTCGGACATCGGTTTAGAAAAGATTATGTTTCGTACCCGGCAACCAATTTTACTAAGCAACCGAAGAAATATAGGCCAGCTAGTATTCAGACACAGTTAGATGGTCTTCCCATTGTGTTTCCCGGAAAACACAAGGATTTTGGAGGCAAGGTGACGAAGACTACAGGTCCTCGCCAGACGAATTGGAAGAAAAAGAGTATTTTCTATCGTTTACCTTATTGGTCCGAAAATTTGTTGAAACATAACATTGATGTCATGCACTGCGAGAAAAACGTGTGTGATGCTCTTCTCGGTACAGTTATAGCAGTCGATGGGAAACCAAACAAAGATAACGTTAAGGCGCGGGAAGATCTTAAGAAAATGAAATTCAGGAAAGAATTGTGGTTGGCAACAGTAGGAAATAAAACGATTCTAAAACGTGGAAAGTATACGTTGTCAGCGGAGAAGAGGAAGTTGTTTCTTGAGTGGTTACAGGTACAGAGGTTTCCCGATGGATTCGCGTCTAGTATGAGGAATAACGTTCAAGCCGATACGGGGAAGATCATTGGAATGAAATCTCATGATTGTCATGTTATGATGCAGTACCTTTTTGTTTGTTGTCCCCCTGGGCTTCTAGATGATAAATCGATTAGCGACGCAATTATTGGGTTATTTAACGTGTTTAGAGTCGTTTGTAACAAGAACCTGAGTAGGAAAGAGTTGGTTGATGGTAAGGCGAAAGTGGTAGAAGTGATGTGCAAGTTAGAAATGATCTTACCTCCCGCGTTTTTTGATATCATGATCCACTTAGTGATTCAGTTATATGATGAAGCGTTGTTAGGGGGCCCGGTTCAAATGCGGTGGATGTACCCATTTGAAAGGTATTTGAAGAAGTTGAAAGAGTATATTCGAAACCCGGCTAGGCCTGAGGGTTCCATAGCCGAGGGTTACGTGGCGGAAGAGACGTTGACTTTCATATCGCGGTATCTTAGTGAAGAAAAAACAAAGTTCAACGATCCAGGTAGATACAACGAACAACTGCCAGAACCAAAAGAGATATCCGTTTTCACTTCTCAGTGTACTCCTATTGGCAAGAAAGAGTCAGTTGCTTTACCAGCTCTTCAGAAGGATCACGTCAGTTGGTATATTTTGAATAACTGCGACGAGCTCGAACCATATAGGACGTAAGTAACGTTTACTTATATATATATATATATATATATATATATATATATATATATTTATATATTTATATATTTATATACTTATATATATATATATATATATATATATATATATTATTATTATATATTTATATATTTATATATATTTATTTACTTATTTATATATATATATTTATATATTTATATACTTATATATTTATATATATTTATATATATTTATATATTTATATATTTATATATTTATATATTTACATTAACTTATTTATATTCATTTATGATTTTAGTGAACACAAATCCACACTTACGGGAACGGGTGACGAAATAGTCACGCAGGATTACGGAGTTTGTACCACGTACGAAGATAGACCATGTTATGGAGAATTAGTGAAAATATTGGAGGTTAATTACACTAAAGGGTGTTCAGTTGTCTTATTCGTTTGAAAATGGTACAAAATGGCTGAATCAAGGACAGAACATGGGGTAACCTTTATTAACACGACAAACTTTGAGTGGGAAGACGAACCATACATTTTAGCATCGCAAGCCAAGAAAGTATTCTACATTGACGAGATTAGTGCGAAGAAATCAATGAAGGGTTGGAAAGCCGTTTGAGAAATAAATGATCGTCACGAATGGAGTCCCGAGTTATGGGGTTCGAAATCACTATCTACAAACAACGAGAGCATTAGTATACCTTTGGGTAACACTGAGACGGTTTCCGAACCGGAGAACTTGGCAACTACCGAGGAGATCAAGATTGACCCAGCTCATTTTCGTATTGAGATGGCTTTTGAAATGGTTATTGATGAAAACCAGGAAATCGAAGACGACACGTGGGAGGAATATGGTGATGAAGAAGAACCTATAGAGGTTAATAGCGATGATGAACCTATAGATATTAGTGGATATGAAACTGATTAGGATATTTTGTATTTGTTTTTTAGTCTTAGTGCATTTTGATATTAAGTTTGACCCTAACTGTTGACTAAACACCCCTAACACTCAAGTTTGACCCTAACTATTGACCAAACACCCCTAACACTCAAGTTTGACCCTACCGATTGACCAAACACCCCTAACACTCAAGTTTGACCCTAACATGTTGACTAAACAACCCTAACACTCAAGTTTGACCCTACCTATTGACCAAACACCCCTAACACTCAAGTTTAACCCTAACTGCTGACCAAACAACCCTAACACTCAAGTTTGACCCTAACTGTTGAGTAAACACCCCTAACACTCAAGTTTGACCATAACTGTTGACTAAACACCCCTAACACTCAAGTTTGACCATAACTGTTGACTAAACACCCCTAACACTCAAGTTTGACCCTAACTGTTGACTAAACACCCCTAACACTCAAGTTTGACCCTAACTATTGACCAAACACCCCTAACACTCAAGTTTGACCCTAACTATTGACCAAACACCCCTAACACTCAAGTTTGACCCTAACATGTTGAATAAACAACCCTAACACTCAAGTTTGACCCTAACTATTGACCAAACACCCCTAACACTCAAGTTTGAACCTAACTGTTGACCAAACACCCCTAACACTCAAGTTTGACCCTAACTGTTGACCAAACAACCCTAACACTCAAGTTTGACCCTAACTGTTGACTAAACACCCCTAACACTCAAGTTTGACCATAACTGTTGACAAAACACCCCTAACACTCAAGTTTGACCCTAACTATTGACCAAACACCCCTAACACTCAAGTTTGACCCTAACATGTTGACTAAACAATCCTAACACTCAAGTTTGACCCTAACTATTGACCAAACACCCCTAACACTCAAGTTTGACCCTAACTGTTGACCAAACAACCCGAACACTCAAGTTTGACCCTAACTATTGACCAAACACCCCTAACACTCAAGTTTGACCCTAACATGTTGACTAAACAACCCTAACACTCAAGTTTGACCCTAACTATTGACCAAACATCCCTAACACTCAAGTTTGACCGTAACTGTTGACCAAACAACCCGAACACTCAAGTTTGACCCTAACTATTGACCAAACACCCCTAACACTCAAGTTTGACCCTAACATGTTGACTAAACAACCCGAACACTAACATTTGTGTGTGTATATCTTAATCCCAAAAAGAATAAAAAAAGTAAAGAAATAAGGAAATAAAATTTAAAAAAAAAAAAAGTTTACCGACGACAGTTAAAGAGTTACCGACAACATTCTTGAATTGGATGTCGTCGTTAAATTTTTACTGACGATATTCAATTCAAGAATGTTGTCGGTAAACCTTAACGACGACATTCAAAACCTAGAGTCCTCGGTAAACAAAATTCTAAATTTCATTGGCCAAAATGGGCGGTTCATTTTTCCCGCCTAAGGGTTTACCGACGACTTTCGAAAATGTCTCGTCGGTAAACCAGGACACGCAACAGTCGTGCGTACGACTGTTTGACGCGTGGCAATGTTAGCGACGAGTTTGACCTGTTTACCGATGAGTTGACGTGTCGTCGGTAAACAATTTATCTATTAAACCCTACCGAGCTTCATTTCTGAAACAAAAACACATCAAAACACTCTAAAAAAAGTCGATTTCGAGGAAGAAGGAGCTGTTCCGAGCCATTCCAACACCCCTATAACATCAAATGTAAGTGATTCCATGCCAAAACTTAATCATTTCTTCAATTTTTTTTTCAATTTTCTAAATCAAATCCTAACTTTTTTTTGTTTTTGTTTTTCCTCTACTCTTGCTTGGCATGGATTGCTGGATATGTTCAACATAATCTCCACGTAACAGGTACCACAAATCCGTGACTAAACCAATTTTTTTTTTTTTCGAATTGATTTTTTTTTTTAATGTTGTATTGGATTTCTTGTTAATTCCGTGATTTTATGATAGATTCTACATTCTGAATATGTATTTTGCTGTTAAATATACCATGTAACATGATTTTTTGGGTAATTTTTAGAAAAATTAGGGTTTGTATTTAGATGTGTTTTGATGTAATGATTTTTGATGTTTAGAAGTTTTAGGATTATTTGTTAATTTGTGTATGTTAATTTTTGATGTGTTTTGAAGTTTTTATGCAAATATGAAAACTATAGGGACTAAAAATGCAATTTAGGTAATAAAATGCAATTTTAAAATCTTTATATTTTTAAAGAATTTAGGGTATTTTATGCAAATATGAAAACTCTAGGGACTAAAAATGAAATTTAGGGACTAAATGACAAAGTAGGGTATTTTATGCAAATATGAAAAATCTAGGGACTAAAAATGCAATTTAGGGACTAAATGACAAATTAGGGTATTTTATGTAAATATATATGATATAAGGATTAAATGACAAATTAAAAAATATTATGGACTTTAGGGTATTTTAGTAATTTGTGAAAATACGAGGACTAAAACGCAATTTATAATATACAATTTAAAAAAAGTCTAAAATACAATTTATTAATTTTATTTCAGTTATAGATGGCCGCAGTAATGCCTAACTACCACCGGGGTGACGGGAACGGTGAAGATCCGAACCCGAATCAACCCCCGAACTTGAACGATTGTAATCAGCCGCCTGGTAAATATAAATTAATTTATAAAATTCAATTAATATAAATTGCTAAATTAATTAATATACTTTTCTTAAACAGTTAAGCGAAAGAGGAGACCCCGAAATGTCTCGACTCTCAAAACCGCCAACGATGCCAAGGAGAAGCTAGGTGGGCCCCTTCCGGTAGATTTTTGTATCCTCGACGACACGTGGAACCCATTCGGAGAATATGGGAAACACGTGGCCCAAGTGGTGGGTCTCGCAGTTCGAGAGACTGTCCCGCCCTACTACCCCTCGTCGAGTGCTGTGCCGCCTGCACTAAAGACCACGATCCTCAGAAAACTCGAGGAGTTCTTCAACCTCGAGGAGTGGAGGGCCCGCCGAGATTGAAACTTTATTAGCGGGAAGCTGACGCAGTCTCAGTCCGCTGCTTACAGACGGTGAAAGTATGACTTGAAGGCCGATTATGGCGATTCGGATGAGTGTCCACCTGATGTGCTTCCCGAGGATTGGAAGCTGACCCTTGAGATGATGAATGACCCTAACAAGAAGGTAAAATCAAAATTTAATTATTTAATTATTAAATTATTGTTTATTTATTTTTTTAACTTGAATTGTAACAGGCTCAGGCGGAGATTAATAAGAAGAATCGGCAGAACCAGAAGAAGCCGAACAAGTCAGGTTCTCGGAACCGAACCCAGACCCGCCACGAGATTATCGAGGTATACTTTATTAAAGTAAAAATAAAATTTATTAGTTGTTTTATTTAATTAATAATTATAATTTTTTATGTGTATTTTATAGGGTAAGCTGAAGGTTAATACGAAGGAGCCCCTGAGCTATATAGACGAGCAGACCCAAGAGGAGGTCCCACTTCCACAGATGGGCGGATACTTCGAGTACTTGGGATATGATGGGGCGAAGGGCAAATGGGTCGATGATAGATGGGAGCAGGCTAGTGTAAGTTTTTATTTAACTTTAAATTTATTTCTTTGTTAGTTTTTATTTAACTTTAAATTTATTAATTATTTATTTGAAATTTTATTACAGGGAGTTTATCGGGAGAAGCTTAAGGAGCGGGTTATCGAGACGGGGACCCAATCGGCTGAGGATGTTCCAGTGGAGGAGCAGATAGGAGCGTTGAAGGAGACGGTTCAAGAGGTGATGAACCGGGCTAAGAGTAGACAAGGATCCCTTCGATCGGAGCTGTCTTCAAGAAAAAGAAGGACCCGAAGCCGCCTGTTTCGGACGAGACCGCAAAGAAGAACGCGAGAAAGATCCAGCGGATATTCGACGGGATGAACGAGCTCCGCGCAGTCCAAGGATTACCTCCTATGCCGGATGACGATGCTCCACCGAGCTCCTCTAGGTCCGATGATTTTTTCACGAAGTTGCTCAAAGGCCTCAATGAATCTCGTGAAAAAAACGGTCTCTCTCCGGTCTCCGATGAAGATGAAGATGAAGATGAAGATGAAGATGAAGATGAAGATGAAGATAGTGATAGAAGAGAAGATCTATCGGGCCCGTGATTGACTTTCATTTTATTACGTTTAAGACTTTTATTTTATTTAAGTTTACATTCTTGACTTTTATTAAGTTTTTATGTAATAGTTTGACTTTTAACCCCGGTGTTTGACTTTATTGCCCGGGGTTTGACTACCCGGGTTTATTTATCTTTTTATGAATATAATCTATGATTTCTATTTATATTCAAAATTTTATAGAATATTAATTTATAAAAAAATCAAAAACCAATTTAAAAAAAAATTAAAAAAAAATTAAATAAAATAAATTTAATTTTAAAAAAAAATTAAAAAAAAAATTAATCACAATACCGACGACATTCATGTCAAGAATGTCGTCGGTAAAGATTTTCTAAAAAAAAATAAAAAAAATTTACCGACGACATTCAAGTAACTAAGTTGTCGGTAGGTTATTTAAAATTAAAAAAAACAATTGGAATAATAGGATACCGACGACTGCGTCGTCGGTAATTACATTATTTACCGACAACGACGCTTGTCGGTAAAGTAATGCGTCTTATCGGCGACCAGCCAGGCCGTTGTCGGTATGATAATTTTTACCGACGAGCTACGTTTCGTCGGTAAAATATGTTGGGTTATCGACGAGGGGCCAAAACAGTCGTCGGCAAGGCTGATTTTACCGACCAACTTCTAGGGACGACAGTTTACCGACGAGTTGTCGTCGGTAAACAGTTTTACCGACGAAATTGGCCTTTTTACCGACGACAGCTGTCGTGGGTAAATCAGCGACCTGCTGTAGTGTTTTGAGAAAAATGAGGTTTGATACAACATGTGTTAATTGGATACAAAATTATATTACTTATGTTACCTATAAGATTCAATGTAGAATTACATAATATTGATGAACCTCCAAAAGGATTGAGACAGGAGTTCCTTTGTCTCCACATTTGTTATATTTTGTTACACAAGCTTTATCCTCACTAATTGAGTAATATGTTACGTCTCCTTAAAGGATTGATAATTGCCAAGGCAGCACTTGTACTAACACATGTGTTATTTGCAGATAATAGTCTTTTTTTCTTGGAAGCTGAGGACATTAAAATTTATGTTTTCCTTAATATTTTGAATTAGTATGGTATGGCTACAAGTCAAAACATTAATCTTAATCAGAGTGGGTGATTTTTAGTAGAAACACTCATATTAAGATAAAAAACAAGGTCTCATCTCAACTCAAAATGAGGAAACTTGGGGATCTAGGTAAGTATTTGGAGATTCCTTAAGGTACGGGAAATCGAAAGGTAAATCTTTAGAGTTGCTTGTGGAAATGATTTTTAAAATGATGGATGGATTGATGGGACAAGAAAATGCTTTCTAAGTGGAAAAGAAGTTTTGATAAAATATATTATAGGAGTTATTCCAAATTATATAATGTTAGTGTTTTCTTATTCAAAAAACTCACTAGTCATCTGACTTCTCTGGTTTCAAACTTTTATTGGAACAATCAAGGAGAAAAAAATGTCAATGGGTGAAATGGAAAACTCTTATAAATAGTAAAGAAGAAGGTGGTTTGGAATTTAAAGTATTTCATACACAAAATCTTGCTTTATTGGCTTCAAATGCTTGGAAAATCATGAATAATTTTAATTCTCTTCTTTCTAAACTATTGAAAGGGAAATGTCTTAAGAATCTTTTTTTAAATGCTTCTTTTGGAAACAACTTCTCTTGGGGATGTAAAAGTATTTTATGTGGAAGAGATTGTTTTAAAAATGATTTGAAACAGCATACAGGAAATGGAAAAACTGTTAAGATATGGGGATAATCTTGGCTTCCCAATAATATTAAGGGTGAAGACCTCCCGTGGCCCTCTAACTATACCCAAAGTGCGCGGTCCGCCCCTGATCTTCAGGATTACCCTTTTACGCCCCATATCTTCACCTTTTGTGACACCGTTAGCCCTTTTTCCATTTTTCTGTCAGTTGACCGTTAGTCAACGCCACATGGCGCCACGTCAGTGCCACATCAGCGCCATCTTACCTAACTTTAAAAAAAACACATTTGAAGGTTTGAAGGTTTGAAGGCTTCAAACCTTCATCAATGGAGGATTCTGAAAAATCAAAAAAGCATTTTACTTTTTTATTATTAATCTGAACACTTAAAATTTAGATTAAGAACCCATTAATCAATTAATACACCATGAGATTAAAACACTTAAAGGAAAAAAATGAAAAAATGAGTTATGCAAACTGTAGGTTGAAGGAAAGAGGCGAGTTCTAAAGTATGGTAATTGGTTTTCGCGGAAGCATGAGTTTTCTTTAAAGATAATAGAAGGAAGCTGAAAATAACATAAGTGGAGAGGAGTCTAAGGGTAGCCATTATCTTTCTGTCTACTCTTACTCCAATTTTTACTCACTAACTGTTGTAATACTTTGGTAAATTAGCAACTTCATATATAGAATTCATTTCTCAAGCTTGCATATTAATCCCTATAGACGACTCCAAGTCAAACTCTTCAGAAAAAACCGTGAAGTAGTTTCCTTTCTAAATTCAAAGTCGCGGGCCAATGAGACACATGACGTTTCAGCCTTTAAATTGCTAATGATATAAAAATATAATCGAACCCCACAAATTGGAAAACATTCAAGAATAATTTATGTTTCTGATTATAACAAAAAATTAATGAGACAATCATGTCGCCTGTCAAAGCTAGAGCATCTGCAAGGAAGGGAAAGAAGTGACCAGAGAGGCCCATATCAGTTGTTGTAGGGGTGGTAATGTAAATTTAATTATCATTAATGGGTTTAGCTGGTATTTATACACAACAGTTCAATTTTCTTTTTGTTACATTAGTAGTGATTTCAGTGAAAAGTGAATTCACCCAAAATTTATTTTAGTCATAATCTTGCCAATTTTACTGTATATTATATTCTGCTATAACAATAGAAGCTCATCTATATCTTGGTATTTTTAATTTTCTTTTGTTTTAATAATTCTGCAGTAAAAAAATAATACAGTTTAGATTTGGAATAAATGCACTGTGAAGAACGGATAATTAGAAGAATGGATAATGAAGTATGAATAAAGGGTATACTTTGCCTTGTTATCTAATTGAAGACTTTCTTAAAGAAGTTGATAAAGTGATTGGTCTTGAATTGAATCGAAGAAATGAATTACTGGGTTGTCCGGATTTGGGTTTAGTGTTGTTGAGTTGAAGAAAGTTGATTGAATTAGTTTGAGCCAAGAGAAACTTCAGAGAATATAGAAGATCCTTGCTTTGGTGTTTTTTATTTTATTTTTCCTCCATTGTTGAAGGTTTGAGCATTCAAACCATCAAACCTTCAAAGTTTTTTTTTTTTAAGTTAGGGACGATGATGACGAAGACAGAGGCGGTGAGGTGGCGCTGATATGGCACTGACGTGGTGCCAAGTGGCGTTGACTAACGGTCAACTAACAGGAAAATAAAAAAAGGGCTAACGGTGTCACAAAAAGTGAAGATACGGGGCGTAAAAGGGTAATTTTGAAGATCAGGGGCGGCCCGTGCACTTTAGGTATAGATAGAGGGCCACACGTGGGCTTTACCCTAATATTAATCTATCCATATGTTTCTGAGATTATTAGTTATGAAACTCACAAATGGAATATTAAGCTTTTTTGTAGTATTTTTACACCTGAAGTTGCAGCAACCATTAAACAAATGTTCATTCCACATCATCACTGTAATGATACCCCTTTTTTGGACTAAGACTACTTTAGGGGATGTCTCGGTGAAGGAGTATTACAATAAGATATGGAGGGCTCAACAAAGATTTGATAATCTAAAAAAAATACTAAAAATGGTGATTCTTCATTCTTGTTTGACTCAAATGATTGGAAGTTTATTTGGAAACTGAAAGGTATGACTAAGGTAAAAAAAAATATATGGAAATATTGTAATAATGGTGGTGGGGCCTAGAGTGTGTTAAAATATGATATAGATAAAGTGCAAATAAACACCCTAGACTGGCACGGTTCTGCAAGTATACTGATCGTGTGCAAGTTTTAATGATTAAGTAAGTTTCGTTCCGCAGAGACTACGAAGGTTAGGGGAATCTTATGCAATAACCGAGTGCAAATATTAAAAGCTAGAACTAATTAAACGCAGAAAAAGTAAAGACAAATAGATTTTTATTTGATTTTCAATTAACTAAATTAAACTAAGAAAGTAAAGACAGAAATTTAAATGCAAGAGAAGAAGTAGTATGAGAATATAGCTTGAGTAAGTAGCATGCAATACCCACTAGTTTTGCCGTTCTAAACATGTAAGGGTGAATTATGTAGTATTTCAATAATCGGTTCCAATTGCGCTAGGTAGTTTTAAATAGGATTACCTATGTCAATAAGGAGTCCTAAGCAAACTGTTCCTGCAATTGCTAAATAGCAATACACTAAACCATGGTGATTATGTAGTTAGGTTGATTTGTCAGATCTAAACCGAATACTAGACGTTATGTGCTAAACATGTAATTAAACACCGTTATCAATGGTGACCTAATTACTAGATGGTAATTCTATATGGGCGCGCTTCCACAAGAACACAAAATATAAATCCAAACACATAAATAGATTTCAATTTAAAACATATAATTCCCAAATTAGATAGATGTCAACCAAAACTAGGGTTCATACATATATGCTAAAAACTCAAGCTAATAGAAATTTAGTTCATACTAATGGAAGAAAAGAAAGAAATTACAAATTCAGAGGTTGAAGGAGACATTGTTGATGCACAACTCCTTCCAAACTTCTTTTCTTGTGTTGTAAGCTTCCTCTTGGCTTAGGGTTTCACCAAGGATGATTTTCTAATGTTAAGAGGCTGTATTTATAGTGTATAGGTTGACCTAATTCGTTTTCTTGAAGGAAAAGGTAAATATGGGCTCCAAGCCCAACTCAAATTCGTAGCCCAAAAACATGCAATCAGCCCCATTTTTTTTGGTCCTAATAGTTTCAATATTTATCCGTTTGACGCGTATGAGTATACCAAATTCATAGTATCGGAAATATATTTAACTTTGATCTTGACCGTTTCTCCAAATTCCTCACCGTTTTTAAGATATAAGCTGATTTGTGGTCGTAGGTGCAGAAATTCAGAATTAAGGCGGCTTTTCCTTTTCCATGTTTTTAGCTTTTACTTCCTTATCTTCAATTTCCATGTTTATCTTCTTTCCTTTAGCTCTTTGAACCAACTTGGACTCTAATTAATTACCATATATCTCTAAAGCTTCACACTAAATAAATAATTAAACCCAATATGCTCTAAAAATAATAATTAATCAATTCAAGACCCAAAATAAGAAAGTACACTAATTCAAGCTAAAATCGACCTATAAACTAATAAATACGCCTAAAATGATGTCTCTGAAGTATATTTTATTATCACAAGTGAAGAGACATCAAATGGCTTGACAACAAATGAGAATAGATGGAAAAGGAAATCAATTGATAAACCTGAACGCCAATTATGTGGATTTGAGTATGAAACTATTGAACATCTTCTTTTACATTGTTCTTGGGTTAGATAAGTTTGGATGGCTTGTCCATTAAGTTATAATTCTTAATCCGAACCTTCAAATAATGTGAAGAAATGGATACAATTTATCAGAGGCTATGCCACTGAAAACAGTGATATATTTTCTAATATGGGGGAGTGGGCATTGTTTTAGCATGGCACATATGGAAAGGAAAAAATGAGGTAATCATTAAATGATGCTCTCCTGACCCTTTAAGTATTGTACAAAGATCTATTATGACCTATGATGAGTATTGTGCAACTAATGAGAAAACTTATGAGGTCTTAAATTTAATTTCAAATGCAAATTTGAATATAATTTCTCAACTGATCAAACAATAAATTTATGTGATATATAGTTTGACTAATACTCTAATGATAGTAGTAATATAGTAAGGGTGGGGACTACAAAAAATGTAAACCCATTATTAAATGAAACTTTAAAGTTAATTGTGATGTTTCTTGTGAGTTAAAAACTAATTTAGCTGATATTGCTTATGTGGTGAGGAATTCAACAGGTACAATGCTACATGGTTTTGCAATGAAGGTATAAACACACGCAATAGCTAAAGCAGAAGCAAGAGAAAATGGTCTTAGCTTGTGAGATGGCTTCAAGGCTCCCTCCTGAAAGTGTGGAAATTGAGAGTGATAGCCTAAGTATTATTAATCAAGTTAATTTTAGAGTTGTTAGATTGTCTAGCTCTACTAGTGTTTTGGTTAATTTTATGTTCGTTTGTAAAACTAAGTACAATATTAAGTTCTCGTGTGTGAGAAGAACTAGTAACCGGATAGAAGATTGGGTGGCCAAACAGAAGCTAAAAGGCAACTTGTTTGGCCTTTGGACAAACCATCCACCTTCCCAATTAGCTAAATTCCTCAAAAGTGACTTTGATACATTAGGGATATGTTAATATTATGTGGTAACATTGGTTTGGTTTATTTTAGTGAAATTTTCATTCGACTAAAAGAATATAAAAAATAGTTAAAAATGTTACAAACTAATCTACCCCTTAGGCTCATTGTTGCTACTTAAAATAAAAGCTAGCTGGGTTGGAATACAAGCATTTTAGTTACCAAACAGAGTGCTAAGAAGCTCTTATTTAGCAACCTAGTTAGCTGCCTCATTTTTGCTTCTAGAAAGAGGAGCAAAACTAGGTCTGGACAATTTAGAAAAAAACATAAATATTATAATTTATATTGTTGGTTGGATGACACATAATTGTTTGATTATAAGAAAGAGGTTTCATAATATTTGCTGCATCTTTTCCAATAATTACGCTTCCCGGGGGATAATCCAGCACCATCCGTGTTGCCTTCAAGATGCATGTCGCCTCTGCCTCAAGAACTGTATCAGCTCCAACTTTCCAACTTTTACCGGTTAAGATATCTCCATTAAAGTTTCTTACTATACAAGCTACTGTAGTCCTTTTATCCGAGAACGCTGCATCTCAGTTTATTTTTAAATGATTTAAGGACGACGTTTTCCATTTATCAATAAATTTTATATGGTTATTTATATTGTTAAGTTGGTTTTCAACGTTGTTATTATGGTTGGAATTAGTAGTTGTCAAGTTAAATTCTTCTTGTTCCATTAATTTTTTATCATATGGATTCGATATTTATAATATTCTTCTGGGCTTGTATAGCGTGGTTACTAGTTATCATAGGGTCACATATCTTATTAGTATAAATGAAATTGTTTCTATTTTTCCAGATCTGCAAGACAATGTTACAAATGTATTCGAGAATGTTATCTTTTTTTTAAAAGATTTTCATAATAATCTGAATTTGGGTTAGTATCCATTGGTATACTCTATTAGTAGTTTCATTTTCTGTTTTGATATCTAGTGGGCTAGCATACCAGACTCTTTTTGCCTAAGGACATCTAAAAATACTATGCACAATTGTTTCAACATTCTCATTACATATTTTATAAATATTACTATTACTACATTGTACGTTTAAATAGGTTTTTCTAAGTTGGTAGTAAATTTTTAACTGCCCTCCATATAAAATTTCAAATTTTTGGCGAGGTCTCCATTTTCCAAATTTGTTTATTATTATCAACCTATATAGTAGGTTTATTTAAATCCTTTTTCTTTTGTTTATTATTATCCTTTGTCTTTATTTGTGGCTTGTTTCTTTTATAGTATAGATACTATCTTTACAATAGTCGATACATATCTGCTCCAGACAATCAAATTTAGGTATAACCATTTTTTTAATTTTGTTAACTATATTTGAAGTATATATATTATTAAGTATCTAAGTTTTCCATGATTTTTTATTATTGCCAATGAGTTATTTAACTTTAGAGTATTCAGAGATTAATGGCTTTACATTGTCATTATTGTTACCGATCTATTTATGTTTATTTATATTTAATAGGTCTACGTTACCTAATTTCCATGTTATATTTTATAAAAAGGTGTTTCTCCTATGTAGGATGCTTTTCCATCCCCATGATGGTGCACTTCCTATTTTAGCTTCAAGGAAACTAATATGAAAAAGTATCCTTTTAATAGTTTATGAAGGAGAGAATTCTCCTTCTTAGCTATATTCCAAACTTGTTTTCCTAATAAAACTATATTCATAAGATGTAAATCTCTAAAACCAAGGCCTCCTTTAAATTTTGAGTCTGTAAGAGTTTCTTATTTTGCCCAGTCGATTATTCCTTTATCACCCCACCAACAGCTTAAAATAATAGAGTGTATTTTATTAACCGTATTTTTTGGAAGTAGAAAGTTTGACATAATGTAGTTTGGTAGATTTTGAAGCACAACCTTTATTAGAATTTTGTTCCTTCTTCCGATAGGTATATAGTTCTCCAATTCTCATTTTTTTGTAAGATTGTATTAGTTATAAATTTAAAATCTTTAGATTTTTCACTTCCTCATTCAATAGGTAGTCCAAGGTAGTTGCCTAGGTTCTTTGTTTTTTCCATGTTTAGTCTTTTTGTCATGATATTTTGGATAAATATTGGAGTATTCAGGCTAAAAATGGCACCACATTTATAAGAATTTAGGCTTAATCCAGTTGGATTTTTATATTTAATCATAATATCATTAAAGGCATCTATTTCAATATAATCTGCTTTTAGGAAGAATAGACTATAACCCGTAAAAAGCTAACGAGTTATTTCCGACCAGTTTTTTCTATCTTTATACCCTTGAGTAGTTCTTTTTCTTTTTCATCCTTAATCAATTCATCTAAATATTGTGCTATTAAACAAAAGATCAACTGGGATAGATAGTCCCCTGTCCAATTCCCCTTGTAGGGTTTTGTAATTGGTATGTTTATTCCATTAATAATTACTCAGTAAGTTGCCAAACTAATACAAATCATGATTTTCCTCACCCAGACTTTATTAAAACCCAGTTTAATTATTAATGCCTTTAAAAAAACTCATTCTATATATTCATAGGCTTTTTTTATATTAGCTTTTATAGCAACCATATATTTTTTTGGTATTTATTCTTCTTTTAAAATGCGTGATTAGTTCATGTGCAATCATTGTATTTTCCTGAATAAATATATTAGAGATGAATGCACTTGGATTTTCACTAACCAATAGTTTCATTAAAGGTTGTAATCTATTAATTAAAATTCTAGCTATAATTTTATAGATAAAATTAGAGCAACTAATTTGTCTATAGTGTTTTATATTTGATGCTTTCCCAATTTTATGTATTAGGGATTAAGAGTTTGGTTAAATCCTTAAGATCACCCTTATTGTTCCAAAAGTTATTAATCACTCTTGTAATATCTAAGTTGATAACTTTCCAATAGGTTTTGAAAAAAATCCAATATATTCAGTTGGTAATGGTGCCTTATTAGATCTCAATTCCCCAACATATTTTTAAAATTCACCCTCACTAATGGGTTTATTCAAATTAGATTCATCCAGTTCATAATTGGAATCATTAGTGTTAGAAGTGATTTCTAATTTTTTTATTAACTTTTCAATCTGGATTTTGTTATTACCAAATCTATTTTACTCCAGTTTTTTAATTCAAAACTACACTTTCTAAGTTTATGGTGTATCACAACATTAAGGTTTCCCCTAACACTACTGGATTCGCGCTGTTTACCCACGAAATATTAGCGACGACCCGTAATTAGCCGCTAATTTTTCGAAATTAGCGACGACAAAATCTTACCGGCGAAGAAACAGGCGTCGTTAATTAGCGACAAAGGAATTCGTCGTAATTTAATTGTATTTCGTCGCTGTTTGTTTTTTTTTTGAATTTTTTTTAATTGCCGATTTGTCGTCGCTATCTTAGCGACACGTGTTTTCGTCATTATTTTGAAGATTAGCGACGACACGTCTTTGTTTAACGACGACCCGTAATTCGTCGCTAATCTTAAATCCTATTTAATGGAGACAGCAGGTTTTTAACCCACAAAACACACAAAACACCCAAAAAAATCCTCCGATTTTCTCCCAAAAACACAACTAAATTCCTTTTTTTTATTTGTGATTGCTTCTCCACTTCATCTTGCATCATTCTTGGTTCAATAATCAAGGTGGGGCTCCATTAATATCATCTTTCATCACACAATTTAAGGTAATAATTGCATGAAATTCACCTTTTAATTTATTTTTTTTGAATTCTAATTGTATTTTATTCTTTCTATATGGTTTGATTAGGTGAATTAATACAACTTTCTTGGTGGGGAATTAACATCACTCTTCAATTTATCCATCCAATTCAAGGTATTTCCATTAAATTTCATGCTTTTTAAATTTTTTATTTATTTGATTATATTAGCAAGTTGATATAACATATGATTAGGATAATGAATTAAATATTTGTTGGTTGATTATGCATGTGTTGTGTGAATTTATATTTTCTGCTCATATATTTTTACTTGTTTATTTAATTCTTTGTTCTTTTTTTATATATTCATTCATTTAATGGTTTGTAATATTTATTCATTTAATGGTTTGTAATTTTTATTCATTCAATGGTTTGTAATATTTATTCATTTAATGGTTTGTAATTTTTATTCATTCAATGGTTTGTAATATTTATTCATTCAATGATTTTGTAATTTTTTTTATTTTGTTTATTGTGTTGTAATTTTTATTCATTTTATTCATTGGGTTGTAATAATTATGTATTTTATTTTTTTATATTAATGTAGTCGCATAGTTTACTCAAATTGTTGTTAAGAGATGGCATCGAAATCGGATATGAGTATCGATAAGAGTTGGATCGAATTGACGAATGTGTTAGATGGTGAATATATTTTTGGGGTTTATAAATTTATCGATTTTGCTAAATAAAGTAGAGGTTATACCGGTTACTTGTCTTGCCCGTGTAAGAAGTGTAATAATTTTTGTCGATTAAAAACCGAAGTTGTTATGGCCCACCTTCTAAGAGAGGGATTTAACCATGATTATAAGGTTTGGACAAAACATGGTGAGGAGGAGATACAAACACATACACCCCCTGCAAGTAAAGATCCAATTATAGTAAATGAAATTCAGCATGTTTATGACGATGTGAGACAGAGTTACGATGTTGGTGGACATCCAGGAGACACCGAGATGAGAGATGCACATATTCCAAGTCGAAGCAGTTTTGACACATTGTTCGAAGAATTGGAGACAGAATTATTTCCTGGTTGTAAATTCGATGAGTTCGTTGAATTTCATTGCCAAGCTAATGCACGTAAAAGTAAAGAACAAATGGACTAACACCTCATTCATCGAGCTATTGGAGTTGTTGGGTCGTATTTTGCCTAAACCTCACAATTTGCCCGATTCTTATGAAGCATGCAACAAGAAGTTGAAAAGTTTGGGTATGGGGTATATTACCATCGACGTTTGTTTGAACGATTGTGTTATTTATTACAAAGAAAACAAAGACCTCGATAAGTGTCCAGTTTGTAGCGAGTCTAGATGGGACACAAAGAAGGGTATCAAAGTACCGCATAAGAAGCTTCGATACTTTCCGATTGCTCCTAGATTACAGCGACTATACGCTTCAAAGCACACCGTTGAAGACATGATTTGGCACCATACCGGTAACAGTGCCGATCCGGATGTGTTGCGTCATCCGGTTGATGGTGATAGTTGGAAGAGATTTGCAATGCTACACCCCGAGTTTGCTAGTGAACCTCGTAACGTATATCTGGGTCTCGGAATCGATGGGTTTTGTCCTTTCTCTATGCAGAACAACTCGTACAACATGTGGCCAGTCATATTAACCGTATATAACTTTCCCCCGTGGGTATGCATAAAGGAAACCACATTCCAGCTTTGTTTGTTGATTCTGGGACCCCGTTCACCCGGTAAGGACATGGATGTATTTCTTCGTCATGTTATAGATGAGTTGGAAGAGTTGTGGGATAAAGGGATCGTTACGTATGATGCCCACAAGAAAGAAGAGTTTACGATGAAGGTTTGTTTGTTGTCTACCATAATGATTTCCCCGCTAGGTCATACACTTCGAGATGGTCGGGTCAAGATTACAAAGCTTGTCCCGAATGCATGGATCATACTCCGTCATTGAGTGTGAACAAAGGGATTGTTTACTTTGACCATAGACGTTGGTTACCTACCGGACATCGATTTAGAAGCGAAAATGTTTTGTACAAGAAATCCGATTATAGGGGCCCACCGAAAAAATATAGTCCTACAAATATTCAGACACAGTTAGATGGGCTTCCCATTGTGTTTCCCGGTAAACACAAGGATTTTGGGGGAAAGATCGTGAAGCAAGATGTTAATCGGCGATTCAATTGGAAGAAAAAGAGTATTTTCTATCGTTTACCTTATTGGTCCGAAAACTTGTTGAAACATAACATTGATGTTATGCATTGCGAGAAAAACGTGTGTGATGCTCTTCTCGGTACAGTTATAGGTCTTGATGGGAAAGTTAACAAAGATAACGTGAACGCGAGAAAGGATCTTAAGGAATTGAAGATTAGAAAAAAATTGTGGTTGACTGAGAGAAATGGTAAACAAATATTGAAACGGGGAAAGTACACTTTAACAACGGAAAAGCGGACTATATTTCTTAAATGGCTGAAGGCACAGAAGTTTCCCGACGGTTTTGCATCTAGTATGAGAAACAATGTTCAAACTGATACGGGAAAGATTATCGGCATGAAATCTCACGACTATCATGTGATGATGCAATATCTTTTCGTGGCTAGTCTCCCCGGGCTTATTGAAGACAAAGCGACTAGTGATGTGTTTATTGGGTTAGCGAACGTGTTTAGAGTCGTTTGCAATAAAAATCTAAGCAGGAAAGAGTTAGAATCGGGAAAGAAGAAAGTGGTTGAACTTATGTGTAGGCTAGAAATGATTTTACCTCCCGCATTTTTTGATATAATGATCCACTTGGTGATACACTTATACGATGAAGCATTGCTTGGTGGACCGGTCCAAATGCGGTGGATGTACCCATTTGAAAGGTATTTGAAAAAGTTGAAAGAGTATATTCGAAATCCGGCTAGACCAGAGGGTTCAATAGCCGAGGGCTACATTGCGGAAGAGACGTTGAATTTCATATCAAGATATCTTAGTGAAGAAAAAACAAGGTTCAACGATCCAGGCAGATACAACGAAGCACTGTCGGTCCCAAAAGAGCTATCCGTTTTCAATTCCCAATGCACTCCAGTTGGCAAGATAGAGTATGTTTCTTTACGATATAAGGAGAAGGAGCACATAAGTTGGTATATTTTACATAATTGCGACGAACTCGAAGCATACATGACGTAAGTAAATATTATTATCTTTATTTATATTTATATGAATATATGAATATATTTATATATTTATATATTTATATATCTATATATCTATATATTTATATATGTATATATTTATATATGTATATATTTATATATTTATATATTTATATATATTTATTTATCAATGTGAATATATGTATATAAATATATTAATTTATTTATACTCATTTACAATTATAGTGAACACAAATCCACACTTACGGGAACGAGTGAGGAAATAGATATTAGGCATCGTCGAACGTTTAAGGAATGGTTTTTGGAA
Source organism: Nemophila menziesii (assembly GCA_029959085.1). NCBI lineage: Eukaryota > Viridiplantae > Streptophyta > Magnoliopsida > Boraginales > Hydrophyllaceae > Nemophila > Nemophila menziesii. The sequence goes on along the minus strand of JARWIR010000075.1, from coordinate 1,455,475 downwards.
AAGGTATTGATGTCTCCTTAATTGTTCGTATTTTTGACCCTTAGGAGACATCATTTTTGGTGTTTATTTAATTAATTTGATAGACTTTTGGACTAAATATGCAATAATATGATGTTCCTCTTTTATTTCTAGCATTTTTGATTTATTAAGCTTTTGCGCGTAATATTGGTATTTTTAGTGAAGATTTTACAGGTTTTAGATGTTAGCTAGAAGAGGAATCCGATGAGAAAGTCAAAGATCAAAAGATAGAGTCAAGATTTGAAAAGAAATCCCGAAGATATTATTTTTAGAGCTGAAAATCCATTTTCCAGGCCATAGATTGCTGATTTCGAGGTGCTTAAGCGATGATCTAGCTGTTGACCTTTGAAGAGAAATCATTCCTTATCAAGTTACGGAACTTTAGCAACTGGAATGAGGTCAATCGGAGTTGTAACGCATCGGGAAAAGCTGTTTTAGTGAAGGCCTATCAACAGTTACGGGATTTTGGGCTTAGAAAGTGGGCTTGGACATTTAATTAGGCTTTTATTCTCTGGTCCAAGCCCTAGTCCGAATTTTTACTTATAAAAGGAGGTCTGGACTTCTATTTTTCACACAATTCACATTCCATAAGATTAAAACACCAGAGAGAATCAACAGAAGGAAGAAGAAGAAGCTACAAGAGCTGGAGAGGGTCTATATCTCCGTTCGTAGTCATTCCTATTCCGGAAATTAGGTTTTTCTTATCTTTAATTTTGTAATCAAATATGAATTCCTTTATTTTTAATTTAGTATTTCTTTTTAATATGAGCTAAACAATTGATAGTGCTTGAGAACAAACAATGGGTGAATCCCAATCTTATTAATTAACGAATGTTGAATTTGGGTTTTTATTGAATTAAACTAAATTAGGGCTTTTACTCTTTTCAATAAATTGAGATTATTTTACTGTTTTTAGAGTAGCTAACTAAGAACAGGTGTTAGTATTTAGGCTATTCCAATTAGTGGCAATTGGATCATCCTGACGGAGGGTTTAAATACAGAACCATTTATTCGAATCTAGGATAGAAGCTATTGATTCTGACGAACTTAGCTAATCCTAGGGCCAATGAGGTAATAAAACTTAAACATCTAAAGGTGGATCATATTTACCCTGACGGGACTAGTGACATCCTAGGATTGCCTTATAGTCCACCCTGACGGGGGTATAAGGAATTTAGAATCCCGACCATTGTAATTGACCGATTTAGCCCTTAAACAACATAAGTTAGGAAGTAAGATTAGGAGGATCCTTGCGTTCTCAGGTGCTACATCTCATATTGCGTTTTACATCTTTTTCCTTGCGTCTTAGTTTTTACTTGCATTTTAATATTTGTCTTTCATTTATTTAGTCTTATAACAAAAACCAAACAAACATATTATTGTCTTTTATTTTCATAAGTGCATCAATCACTATTTGTTAGACATTGTGATCAACCATTCCGTCCTTGGAACGAATCTGTATTATCAGATATACTACTTGGGACAACCGTACACTTGCGGTTGTGGTTCGATTTACTTTTTGCATTTATTTTAGAACACACAAAGGACCACCAAGTTTTTGGCGCCGCTGCCGGGGACGGTAGCGTGTGACCACGGTGTTTATCCTTTAGTGATAGTTGCATTTACTTTTATTTTTTGTTTTTATCAGTTTTACGCTTTTTGCTTGTTTAGTTTTCTCTGTTTTTTAGGTTTGGTGTATGCGAAGGAGACTCTTTAAGGATCTAGAGCCAACACCTCCGATCCTTAATAATCCAGAATCATTAATCAGACTTGCTAACAAGAGAAGGAAAGAACAAGAATCCTCAGAAGTAGAAGAATTAATTCACCAAATGGAGAACGTTAATATTCAGAACAATAACGGACAAGCTCAAATCGTGATGAATCATGATCCGTGGTTTACTAATGGTCCTCCAGAAGTTCCATTCCGCGCTCCTGCTATAGGAGTAGGTGCTCCAGATATAAATGTTCCGAAGTTTCGTCCAGATCCGGGTATGATAGCTCAATTCCAAAACTTTGGAAATTTTCGTGGTAGAGTTGGAGAAGATCCTCTTAGAGCGATACAGAAATTCAAACAGATATGTGATTCTTACATCACACAAGGAGTTTCAAAAGAACAGATGTACTACGCTGTGTTTAAATTTTTTGTTATTGATGGAGCAAGTGAATGGCACGATATGCAAGATCCGACGAAGATTACTAATTGGGACCAATTAGAGATTGCTTTCTTTGACAGGTATTACCCAAGTAACATGAGGTTAGATGCTGAACTGGAATTGACACAATTCCGTCAAGAGTATGAGGAAACTGTGGGTAGGAGTTGGACAAGATTTCAGATGTGTTTGCGTAAAGTTCCTAATCATGGCTTTTCAGAACAACAACAGTTAAAGATCTTTTATAGAGGCCTTGATGGAATTTCAAGAGAGAAATTGGATACGCTATGTGGAGCAGGTTTTCTTCAAGTTCAACCCGCTCACGCAAAGATCATCTTAGAGAGAACAGTCAAGAATGAAGTTGGGTGGAGTTCAGTAAGAACACTAGTTAAAAGAGTGAATAATGTTGATATGGAAGAAAAGTTTGCTACGCTAGAGACAAAGCTTCAGACCACACTAGAACAACAATTGAGACAACTTACTCTTGCCGTGAAAGAAGGTTTCTCGAATAAAAGAGGTGAGGTAAAGGTTGCACAAGAGGTATATGGATGTGAGTATTGCGGTGTCAATGATCATAGTTGGGAAAATTGTCAAAATAATCAAGAATCCGTGATGTTTGTGTCCAATAGAGGTAACTTTAATTCAAGTGGTAATGGATATCAGCCTAACAGAAACCATCCGGGGTTTCAATACTCAAATCCTGATGGGGCAGCAAATCCTACTTATGCGTATCAGCCGCGTCCCCAAGGTAACAACTACAATCCAAGACCACACAACAATTACCAAGGAGGACAGAATCAAAATTATGTTCAGAGACAAGCTCCTCAAGACAATTATGATGACACAATGAATCAGAAGGCCTTACCTGCCCATCCACAAGAAGGAGTTACTCTTCAGAAAACAGTTGAGAGTTTAATTGCTCTTCAAACACAAGCTATGGAACGTCAAAACGCAGTTGAAGCAAGTATGAAGTTGTTCCAGAATCAGCTAAGTCAAATTAACAAACAACTGAATCAACGTCCACAAGGGCAACTCCCTAGCGATACCGAGAATCCAATCCAAATCGAAGACTGTAAAGCTATTACTCTCAGAAGTGGTAAGAACCTTCCTCCACCTCCTTTCCCGGTTATGAAAGAAAGAGAAGTTAGAAAAGAAAAAGAGGTGGTGAATAAAGATAAAGAAGTTGAAGTAGAAGAAGTGGAGAGGACTAGTGAAGTTCCGAAAAAGAAAGATGATACTGTAATAAACCGTCCTCCTCCACCATTTCCATCAAGAGTTCAAAAGAAGGGTGATATGGCTGAGTATCAAAAATTCTTTAACAAGGTAAGAGGTCTTAGCATAAATATTCCGTTGCTAGAAGCTATTCGAGATGTGCCCAAATATGCCAAGTTTCTAAAAAGAGCCCTCACCAACAAACGACCATATTGTGATAATGAGATGATTGGTCTTCCTGAGGAATGTAGTGCTATTTGTCAAGGCAAATTACCTCCAAAGTTAGTTGATCCTGGGAGCTTTACAATTCCGATATCTATTGGTAATGAGTGGAAAGGAAAAGCGCTATGCGATTTGGGTGCAAGCATAAATCTTATGCCCAAATCAATCTTTGACAAGCTTAATATTGAAGCAAGACCCACTTCTATGGTCTTGCAAATGGCGGATCGATCTCTTGCACATCCAGAAGGCCGAATCGAAGATGTCCTCGTTAAGGTAGGTACGTTAATTTTTCCCGCTGATTTCGTTATACTTGATTACGACGCGGATAGGAATGTCCCCATCATTTTGGGAAGACCATTCCTAGCCACGGGGCGTACTTTGATTGATGTAGAAAATGGCGAAATGATTATGAGAATCCAAGACGAGGAGATGAAGTTTAATGTGTTTAGACCTATGAAGTTTCCGGATTCCAAGGAAGAATGTTTTCGTATAGATGTAAAGGAACCTGTAAGAAAAGAGCCAATTAATGTTGTGGACACTTTAGGGGTGGAGGAGAAAGAGCTACGAAAGAAACCACCAATTAAAGCTCCTCCATACCCTAAAAATCCACAACTCAATCATGCGAAGAAGAAAGAGAAAGCACGTGCCACGAAGGTTCCGAAGGAACCTAAGAAAGAAAGAAAGAAAAAGGGGTTCAAGGTAGGTGAAGAAGTAGCTATGAAGAAACCGAACCCCCATCCAAAGGTACGTGAATCAAAAAGTTCTTGGCTAGGACCATTCATGGTCGCGAAGGTTATCTCAGATAAACTAGTGGGAATAAAAGCTAAGGGATGTAAATTTCGAGTTGCAAATATTGACAACCTCACTCACTGTTGGGGAGGTTATGTCAATAACTAATGAATGAGGTAACCCGTCGAGCTTAACGACGTTAAACAAAAGCCAATTATTTGTTTATTAGCTGAGTTTTTAAATTTTTGCAATTTAGAATAGTTTGATTTTCGTAATTTTAGTGTTTATTATTAAGAAATGAGGAAGGGTAGTTGTTTTTGTTGATTTCAGGGATAAAAAGGTAATGAGTTTGGGGTCGAAAGGGCGAAAATAAGAGAAAATTTGTGGTGTTCCAGGGGCCAAACCGGGTCCCCGCATTTGCAAATGCGGGTACCCGGTTTCGAAAGCTAAAAATTCTACATTCTGACCCTGCGTCTTGGGTCCCGCGTTTTCCCGCGTGTTGCTGCGTTTTGGATTCGCGCCATCGACGCAAACCGGGGCCCCGCATTTGCAAATGCGGGTACCCGGTTTCGGAGCTGTAACTTTCCAATTTCTCTGACCCTGCGTTTTGGGAGGTCGCGTTTTGGTGCGTCTTGGCTCGCGCCATCGACGAGAATGCGGGTACCCGCATTTGCAAATGCGGGCACCCGGTTTCGAAGGGCAATTCTCTGACCCCGCGTTTTGCAATTCTCTGACCCCGCGTTTTGGGTCCCGCGTTTTGGCTGCGTTTTGAGGTAAAAAAAAAAAAAAAAAAAAAATTATTTTTCGCGTCGACACAGCGACGCGAAACTGGGGCCCCGCATTTTCAAATGCGGGTACCCGGTTTCATCTGTGACAGGGCCGTTTGAAGCTTTTTAGCCCTAGATTTTTACCTCTTTCTTCAACCCAGCCTCCAAAAACACTCCCAAAACCCAAAATTTCCTGAACATCATCATCTACAACCACATAATCATCAAATCCTACCCTCTTTCACCACAATAACATACACTCAATTCATCTCCTCTCCAAATCACCATGAAATTCCCACTTTTCTCCACTTGTTCTTCATCCAAGCTTCAAATAAATTCCAATTCCCTCTTCCCACACATCAATTAGCCTTTACCCATCTCATATTCCACCATAATCTTCAAGTCTTAAGCCTCAAAACATCAAAGTTCTAAGCCTTAGCTTCTCATTATTTGAAGTTTTGAGTTTGGGGTGGAAAGAGATGCCTATCAACACCGTCCTCATGTGTGCTTATCAAAGGAATTCTCCAAGAAACATAAACACTTTTGGTGTTATTCAAATAAGCTATTGAGATTCCTAATTCGCGTTGCAAACACAAGGCTGAAGAGGTTAAAAAGTAAAGCTAATCCTAAGAAGAGAGAAGTGATTGAAGAACCTGAAAGTGAGGAAGAAAATGATCCGATGATGAGTTAGAATCGAAAATCAAGGTGTTGGAAGAGAATCTGGATACGCGGTGCGCTATTTTGGGAAACGTTACAAACAAGTTGAACTTTATTTGTTCAATGCACAACTTACGATGTCCAGACGCGAGATAAAGTTCAGGGACGCAACACCGACAACCAGCCTCGCGCTGGTTCAGATACGTTTTCTATCCCTTCTCATTTAGTGTATATTATTTTATTGCTTTGAGTCTTTTCGAGTCGTGGGGACACGACTCATTTTTGAGTTTGGGGTGGGGTTCGTTGCCTCATCCCAGTTTTTTATGTGTTATTTGTTTTATTTGCTTTCAATAAAATAATTTTCGGAGTTGCGTTTGACTATAGAAGATTTTAAATGTCCCTTTAAGCATACTTTTGATGAATCCATGATAGTAAATAGTGGACTTTAGGGATTAATATAAAACGCACTTACAATTGCATGCAAACATAGGTAATTAATAGGAAAAATTAATGAACAATGCAAATGAAGTAAACTTGTACTCAAGGAATATGTCTGGTGTGTAGAACGTGAAATCCTAATTAGTAGAGAACCCACCTAGATATGAACTAAAGACAAGCTATGTACTTAGGAAAATGATAGGGGCAGTTCTTTGTTAGCCATTTGTGCCTTTTTAGCCTTCTATCCCTTGTATTAATTATTATCCGTCTTAGCCCACTTTGAGCCTTTAGCCTTTTCTTTGTAGCCACGATATAAGCCATTATCCCTTAGATATTTAGGCATGACCATATGACCCGCACTTGAATCACAATCCTGAGACATGTCTCGAGCTTGAGTTTGGGGTGGTGGGACCACATATGGGGAATTTAATGGGTTGGGATTGATGTGCTTTGTATTGTAGCACAATTGCAGATGATATATACTCGTAACCCTTTGCCGAGAATGAGAAAAAAAGTGAAAAAGAAAGAAAAAAATAAAAAAATGAAAAATCCATACAGTAGGAACCGGGAACCCGGATTCGTCAAAACCGGGAACCCGGTTTGCTTCTGTACAAAAAAAAAGAAAAAGAAAAATATGAATAAATAAAACAGCCGGCAAAGTGGAAATTTCTGAAAATCATCTTGCTTATAGTGGGTAGACATGGGACGCTAAATTGTTGCGTATATGGGTGAGTGAGAACATCTTTTTGAGCGTTAACTCAAGCTCGAGGACACTGTTGATGGTAAGTGAGGAGAGAGCCAAAAGCTCACTTCAAATTTACCAAATATACATCCACACCCGTCCTTAAGCCAATATTATAACCGTAAAGACCTCGTGATTCCTAAGTGCATAGTGAATTTATTATTCTGTTGATAGGAAATACACTAGGTGGAGCGTTCAAAGCGAGTTAGGATTAATGACCACCCTATAGCCATCATACAGATATGAGTACAAGTGTAATCTTCAAGCATTGCGACTTTAATTTTATGATTGAGATTACTTATGTTTGATGTTGCATGATTAGTGTATGTATATGTTAGTTCTTAAAGTTTTGCTATATGAGATTTATCTTCAGAATTGCTTTAGGTTTATTTGCTAAGCTTCTATTTGTTCTTGAGTTTACTTCTACCCCTTGTTTTGTTTTGTTTTGCTTTGTCGGGACGACAAAGGTTTGAGTTGGGGGTCTTGATGTCTCCTTAATTGTTCGTATTTTTGACCCTTAGGAGACATCATTTTTGGTGTTTATTTAATTAATTTGATAGACTTTTGGACTAAATATGCAATAATATGATGTTCCTCTTTTATTTCTAGCATTTTTGATTTATTAAGCTTTTGCGCGTAATATTGGTATTTTTAGTGAAGATTTTACAGGTTTTAGATGTTAGCTAGAAGAGGAATCCGATGAGAAAGTCAAAGATCAAAAGATAGAGTCAAGATTTGAAAAGAAATCCCGAAGATATTATTTTTAGAGCTGAAAATCCATTTTCCAGGCCATAGATTGCTGATTTCGAGGTGCTTACGCGATGATCTAGCTGTTGACCTTTGAAGATAAATCATTCCTTATCAAGTTACGGAACTTTAGCAACTGGAATGAGGTCAATCGGAGTTGTAACGCATCGGGAAAAGCTGTTTTAGTGAAGGCCTATCAACAGTTACGGGATTTTGGGCTTAGAAAGTGGGCTTGGACATTTAATTAGGCTTTTATTCTCTGGTCCAAGCCCTAGTCCGAATTTTTACTTATAAAAGGAGGTCTGGACTTCTATTTTTCACACAATTCACATTCCATAAGATTAAAACACCAGAGAGAATCAACAGAAGGAAGAAGAAGAAGCTACAAGAGCTGGAGAGGGTCTATATCTCCGTTCGTAGTCATTCCTATTCCGGAAATTAGGTTTTTCTTATCTTTAATTTTGTAATCAAATATGAATTCCTTTATTTTTAATTTAGTATTTCTTTTTAATATGAGCTAAACAATTGATAGTGCTTGAGAACAAACAATGGGTGAATCCCAATCTTATTAATTAACGAATGTTGAATTTGGGTTTTTATTGAATTAAACTAAATTAGGGCTTTTACTCTTTTCAATAAATTGAGATTATTTTACTGTTTTTAGAGTAGCTAACTAAGAACAGGTGTTAGTATTTAGGCTATTCCAATTAGTGGCAATTGGATCATCCTGACGGAGGGTTTAAATACAGAACCATTTATTCGAATCTAGGATAGAAGCTATTGATTCTGACGAACTTAGCTAATCCTAGGGCCAATGAGGTAATAAAACTTAAACATCTAAAGGTGGATCATATTTACCCTGACGGGACTAGTGACATCCTAGGATTGCCTTATAGTCCACCCTGACGGGGGTATAAGGAATTTAGAATCCCGACCATTGTAATTGACCGATTTAGCCCTTAAACAACATAAGTTAGGAAGTAAGATTAGGAGGATCCTTGCGTTCTCAGGTGCTACATCTCATATTGCGTTTTACATCTTTTTCCTTGCGTCTTAGTTTTTACTTGCATTTTAATATTTGTCTTTCATTTATTTAGTCTTATAACAAAAACCAAACAAACATATTATTGTCTTTTATTTTCATAAGTGCATCAATCACTATTTGTTAGACATTGTGATCAACCATTCCGTCCTTGGAACGAATCTGTATTATCAGATATACTACTTGGGACAACCGTACACTTGCGGTTGTGGTTCGATTTACTTTTTGCATTTATTTTAGAACACACAAAGGACCACCAAGTATGTAATTTTAGGCATTGGTTTAAAACTTATATATTTATTATCAAGGTACTAACTATTATTGTTGTATAATAGATTCATGGAATGCATTCACGTGGCGATCCAATAGCTACACCCGAGATGGTGTCCTTGGCAAACATGTCTTATGGTTCGGTGCATAAATATGATTCATGTGTTGTGAACGGTGTCAAGTGGGTAACTAAGCCAAAAGGAGAGAAAAGAGTGACGCAGGATTACGGAGTGTGTACCATTTACGATGATAAACCCTATTACGGGGAATTAATTAAAATCTTGGAGGTTATGTACACTGGAGGGTGCTCGGTTGTGTTATTTGTCTATAAGTGGTATAAAACGTGTGAATCGAGGCCAGAACATGGGGTAACCTTTATCAACACAACAAACTTTGAGTGGGACGAACTATACATTTTAGCATCGCAGACCAAGAAAGTTTTTTACATCGACGAGATTAGTTCAAAGAAATCAATGAAAGGGTGGAAAGCCGTTTGGGAAATAAACGATCGACACGGATGGAGTCCTGAGTTATGGGGTTCGGAATCACTCCCTACTGGAAATGAGAGCATCAGCATACCATTGGATAGCACGGGGAATGAGAACATCAGCATACCATTGACATCCACCGAGGAGATCGAGATTGATCGTGCATATTTTTTTATTGATTTGTCTTTTGATACGGTTATTGATGAAAATGAGGAAATTCATGATGACACCTTGGATGAATACGGTGATGAAGAAGAACCTATGGAGGTTGATAGCGATGATGAACCCATAGTTATTAGTGGATATGATACTGATTAGGTTTTTTTATTTTGGTTTATTTGTATTAACACATTTTGTTGGTTTTTGGATATCAACTTTGACCAAAATAACTCAACTTTGACTCTAAACACTCAACTTTGACCCTAAACACTCAACTATTACTTTAAACACTCAACTTTGACCCCAAACACTCAACTTTGACTCTAAACACTCAACTTTGACTCTAAACACTCAACTTTGACCAAAATAACTCAACTTTGACCCTAAACACTCAACTTTGACTCTAAACACTCAACTTTGACCCCAAACACTCAACTTTGACCCTAAACACTCAACTATTACTCTAAACACTCAACTTTGACTCTAAACACTCAACTTTGACCAAAATAACTCAACTTTGACCAAAATAACTCAACTTTGACCCTAAACACTCAACTATTACTCTAAACACTCAACTTTGACTCTAAACCCTCAACTTTGACCCTAAACACTCAACTATTACTCTAAACACTCAACTTTGACCCCAAACACTCACCTTTGACCAAAATAACTCAACTTTGACTCTAACTGTTGACTAAACACCCCGAACACTCAAGTTTGACTCTAACTGTTGACTAAACACCCCGAACACTCAAGTTTGACTCTAACTGTTGACTAAACACCCCGAACACTCAACTTTGACCCTAAACACTCAACTATTACTCAAACACTCAACTTTGACTCTAAACACTCAACTTTGACTCTAAACATTCAACTTTGACCAAAATAATTCAACTTTATCTAACTGTTGACTAAACACCCCGAACACTCAAGTTTGACTCTAAACGTTGACTAAACACCCCGAACACTCAAGTTTGACTCTAAACGTTGACTAAACACCCCCGAACACTCAAGTTTGACTCTAAACGTTGACTAAACACCCCGAACACTCAAGTTTGACTCTAAACGTTGACTAAACACCCCGAACACTCAAGTTTGACTCTAAACGTTGACTAAACACCCCGAACACTCAAGTTTGACTCTAACTGTTGACTAAACACCCCGAACACTCAACTTTGACCCTAAACACTCAACTATTACTCTAAACACTCAACTTTGACTCTAAACACTCAACTTTGACCAAAATAAATCAACTTTGACTCTAAACACTCAACTTTGACTCTAAACACTCAACTTTGACTCTAAACACTCAACTTTGACCAAAATAACTCAACTTTGACTCTAACTGTTGACTAAACACCCCGAACACTCAAGTTTGACTCTAAACGTTGACTAAACACCCCGAACACTCAAGTTTGACTCTAAACGTTGACTAAACACCCCGAACACTCAAGTTTGACTCTAAACGTTGACTAAACACCCCAAATTAAGAACATGAAAAAGAACAAGAAAAAAAAATAGCGACGACATTCAAAGGATTCGCGACGACATTCATCCTTTGAATGTCGTCGTTAAATATTCGCGACGATATTCATACGCTATTTCGTCGCTAATAAATAATAAAAAATTTAATTGGTCATCGTGGGTGGTCAACTTTCCCGCCCACGAAAATTAGCGACGAAAACCCAAATATTCGCGACGACGTGTCGTCGCTAACACTTGACACGCAAAGGTCGTGTGTACGTGACACGACACGTGTCCCAAATTAACGACGAAACCTTCGGTTTCGCGACGACCTTTGTGTCGTCGCTAATCTTTTTCTCTATAAAGCCTTAACTGAGCTCATTTCTGCCATACTAAACACTAAAAAACACACCCAAAAGCTCCATTTCCGCCATAGCCAAGCTATTCCGAGGAGAAACAACACCAAATCCAACGTTAAGGTAATGATTCTAGTCCAAATACACATTCTAATCTTTACTTTTTTGATTTTTTGATTTTTCATTTCTAATATTTTGTCTTGTGTTTTTTTGTATGATTCCTTCTTCTTGGCATGGATTCATGGACGAAATCTACACCATTTCTATGTAACAGGTTCCAATTTCCGGATCAAACTTGCAATTTTTATTTTTTTTGGCTGAAAAAATTCATGAATGTTTGTGTGATTTGATTAATTCCGAGATTTATGTATATGTTTCTGGGATGTTTGGTATTTTTTTGTGTAAAAAAACAACATGTAATTTGACTTTGTTTAAAATTAGGGTTTTGATATGATTTTTGTAATTTTAATGTTATAGTTGGTGTGTTATTGTAATTTGATTGTTTTTAAGATATAGGGACCTATTTGCAATATGTTTGATTTGTATGTTTAAGGACTAAAATGCAATTTTATAAAAAATAGGACTAAAATACAATTTTATAAAAAAATTAGGACTAAAATGCAATTTTATAAAAATTTGGACTAAAATGCACTTTTTTTAAAAAAAAGGACTTAACTGCAATTTTATAAAAAAATAGGACTAAAATGCAATTTTAAAAAAAATAGGACTAAAATGCAATTTTATAAAAATTTGGACTAAAATGCAATTTTTTAAAAATATGACTTATTTGCAATTTTTAAAAAATTTGGACGAAAATGCAATTTAAAAAAAATAGGAATTATTTGCAATTTTTTAAAACATTAGAACTAAAATGCAATTTTAGAAAAATATAGGACTAAAATACAATTTTAGAAAAATATAGGACTTAATTGCAGATTTAAAAAAAAGGGACAAAAATGCATTTTTTAAAAAATTAGGAATTATTTGCAATTTTTAAAAAATTTGGACTAAAATGCAATTTTATAAAAAAAAAATGGAGTTAATTGCAAATTTTAAAAAAATTTGGACTTATTTGCAATTTTATGAAATTTTATAGATGGCTGCTGTCATGGGTAGGAGTCACGATGGAGACGGGAGGGGTAACGATCCCCCGAGGGATCCACCACGTTCGAATGCTGATTGTGCCCAACCATCGGGTAATAAAAAATTCAATTAATGTTTATTTATTAATTAAGAAAATATATAATTAATACATATTTTTCACTAAAACAGGTGAACGTAAAAGAAGGAGACCAAAATCTGCCACATCTATCTGGACAGCTCAGGAGACCCTGAAGAGAGTCGGCTGGCCCATTCCAGTTGACTTTTCTGTTATAGACGGCCCCTGGAACTTCGTGGGCGAGTATAGCAAACACGTGGGTCAGGTGGTAGGTAATGATGTTCGAGAGGCTGTTCCCCCGTGCTACAAATCATGGTCAGATGTTCCCGACCATAACAAAGGGGTAATTATGCAGCGACTGCACCAGTTTTTTGATTTGGAGGAGTGGAGGAGGCGAGACGATTGGGGAGAGATCATTAAGAGGTTGAATACGATGACTTCTGGAGCCTACAGGCGATGGAAGTCGGATTTGAAGAACGACTACTACTACACAGATGAAGTTCCACCAGATGTTGACCCAGTGATTTGGGAGGAGACGAAGAAGATGTTGGCTGAAGTGGCGAAACAGGTAGAAAAAAATAATTATTTTATACATTTTTTTTAAATTAATTTTATAACTATTTCTTTTTTATTTGTAACAGACTCAGGCTGATATAAACAAGAAGAATCGAGAGAAGCAGACAGTTCCGAGCAAGGCGGGGTCAAGGAACTGGTCCCAGACTCGGGAGGTGATTATTGAGGTACAAGTTTTAAAAATTAAAATTTAATTTAGTATTTTATTCAATTTAATTGTTAACTAATTAATATTTGTTATTGTATATTGTCCAGGGGAAGCTGAAGACGGTGACGAAAGAGCCGTTGACTTTTTTGGATGACGAGACCCAGGAGGAGATGGAGCTTCCTCCTTTAAGCGGCTATTTCGACCACCTATCGTACGATGCAGCTACAGATAGCTGGCGTGATCAGCGTTTGGAGAAAGCTAGTGTAAGTCTTTTTTAAAAAAAATTGATTTAAATTAATTTTTTATTTTAAATTTTATTTTTTTATTAATCTAATTTATTTTTAAATTGAAATCTAATTACAGGGTGTTCTTCGGGTGAAGATGAAGAAGAAGGTTGTGCAGGCCGGAGCGGAGGGTGTTGAAGTTACCATCCAGGAGCAGATGGATGCCATGCTCGAGACAATCATGGAGGTCCTACACCCACCCAAGACTAAATACTGGGTGCCTACCATTGGTCCGGTCCGGAAACGATCCAGGACTCCTACACAGCCGGACAGGGAGAACGAGGAGCCGCTTAAGGCGATTTTGGCTGGGATGAACGAGCTTCGCGCGGCTCAAAATCTTGCACCTATACCGGATCCATCCTCCGCATCACCCGGGCCCACAGCTTCTTCTAGTCGGCCGAGTCAACCCCCGAGCATGGCAGACACTCTCTTCGAGGCATTAAACGGGATGAGAATCGCCCAAGGAATGCTGCCGATCAGCAAACCCGGGCCCACTAGGGAAGAGAGACGAGATGAAGAGAGAGGAGATGAGGAGAGAGGAGAAGATGAAGAAGATCACCATTTGAGTGATGATTAAGTTATCTTTTTTTTTAATTTGGTTGGTTTGTATGTTTAAGACTTTATTTATTTCCGTATGTTTGACTTTGACTTTGACTCGTTTGACGTTGACTTTATTTCACGTTTATTATTTGAATCGAATTATCGTATTTTATATGTATTTTTGGATTTTTATTTATTTATAATTTTGCATTATATTTAAAATCAAAATAATAATAAAGACTACAATTTAAATAATAAAAGATAAAATTTAAATAATAAACAATAAAATTTAAATAAAAATAAAAATTATATAAAAAAAAATAAAAAATATGAATAGCGACGACAACTGCATCGTCGCTAACTATCAAATAAAATAAATAAATAATGATTTTCGACAAAATTAAAAAAAAATTAAAAAAATTAAAAATTAATAGCGACGACAACTCTGTCGCTAATATGTTGTCGTTAGATAAATAAAATAAAAGAAAATTCGATTAATAAATTTTCGATTAAAAATTAAAGAAAAACTAATTAACAAATTAGCGACGGCATTTTGTCGCTAATTTGTCGTCGCTAATCTCTTAATTTCCCGACGCCAGGCCTCGTGGTTAAATGTCAGAGTAATTAGGGACTTTTTTTTTTGTCAAAAGTACAATTCTAAATATTACAAGATCTTGTTAAAAAATTAAAGGAGCTAATAACCGAAAAATCTTTCCATCCTGATAAGTTGATATTCTTTCTCGCACATTTGGCTAAAGCATCCGCGATTGCATTGTGATTCCTGTTAATATATGAAATCTTCCAAATTGGAAACGCATTAATCCATCCTCTTATTTCTTCAATGATTGGGTTAAGCTTCCAATGTAACCGAACTTGTCTGTGAATGCTTTGAACGAGTTCAAGGTTGTCAGAGTAGAAAGAACTACTCTGGATGCCCGTTGATCCTGCCGATCTAAGGGCCAAGAGAAGAGCCCAAGATTCCCCTTCCAATGTATTGCTTATTCTGCATCTAATTGCTTTCTTGTGCTTGATTATACCTTCAGTATTGACCCCAATAGCTGAGATAGCTGCCGGTTCCCATGGAGATGTAAAAGATGCATCGCTAAACCAAATCATTTCCGCAGTGTCCTCGATTGCCGGGTTGTCTCTATTAGTATCATTATCTTTCGTTTTCCTCTTTTGTTGCTTAGCCTGTTCGTTTCCCTTATTTCCATCGAACATTCGTGCGATAATGTCATTTGTGTTCATAGTTATGTTATTCACCGCCCATTCCTTTCTTTCGAAAAAACCCTTCATTCTTTCTTTCCATATATTCCATGCAGTGACCATTATTGTGGACGTTACTTTCCTTTTATCCACCCCATTCATTGCATAACTTGAGACTGTCTTTGTAAACCATTCCGAGAATGAATCAGTCATTTGATGATTAATTTTAATCTGGAGGGATGATTCCGCCTAAGCCTGTATACTAAAAGGGCATTTAAGTATAATATGGTCGGTGCTTTCCGTTTCTCCTTCACACCATTCGCACGTGCTCTCAATCTTACACTTTCTCTTCTTCAAGTTTTGTTTCGAAGGGAGTAAATCTCTACATATTTTCCAACAGAAATTCCTTATTTTTGTCGGAACGTTTGCATTCCAAACAAGATTCCATAACGTGGTATTATTATCTTTTTCTCCAATCGACGACGATTGCGGCTGACTTTTCTCTTCCTCGCTTATTAAAGTATGATATCCAGATTTTGTTCAGTAAGTTCCATCCTTTGTATAAGGCCATATAAGGGTATCATTAGCAACTCTATTAGTAATAGGGATTTTAATAATCTCACTACCAATAATTGGGTCGAAAGTCGATTCAATAAGATCAATGTTCCATCCCAGTTTTTGTTTGTCCATAAGATCACTTACCCATTTGATCGCGTTATTATTTGTGTTTTCCAACTTGTATTCATTCATTAGCCACTTATGCTCCCATATATCGATAGATTTTCCGTCACCAACTTGCCATATCGCGTGTTTTTTAAGTAATTGAATCCCTTTAAATATGCTCGCCCAGCTCCATGATCTTTTATTCTTTAGTTTCATGTCCCATAAGCTCCCATTTGGTGAATAGATTCCCTTTAGCACTTTATGAACCAGTGAATCATTATTATTAATAATTCTCCATGCTTGGCCAGCCAGCAAAGCCAGGTTCATTTTTTGGAAATCTCGAAACCCAACACCACCAATGCTCTTAGACCTGGCCATCTTTTTCCAATTGACCCAGTGTATCCTTTTTTTATCCTTAGTGTCCCACCAGAAGTTGGCAACGAGTGCAGTCAATTTCTTACACAATGTTTTTGGAAACTCAAAAATAGACATGGCATAATTCGGAATTGCTTGCATTACCGCTTTAATAAGTGTCTCTTTCCCCCCGTCCGAAAGGAGTGAAGCCGTCCAACTTGCTGATTTAGCCAAAAGCCTATCCTTGATAAAATTTAGATTCTCCATTTTGGATCTTTTTAGTGTCAACGGGAGTCCCAGATATTTCCCAAGTGAGTCCGTAATTCCAATCTTAAGCGAATCTGAGACCTTTTCTTTGACATGATCTGGAGTTTCCTTGCTGAACATGATCATTGACTTTGACAGATTGACCCTTTGTCCTGATGCTTGACTGTAAACTTGTAGCGTTTCCCTAAACGCTTCAATTTCTTGATCTGAAATTTTAATGAAAAAAAGAGCATCATCGGCAAAGAAAAGATGAGTAAGCTTTGGGCACTGTCTAGTAATTGAGATCCCGTTTATATTTCCTTCTCTACATTGATTATTGATTAGACTAACAAGGCTTTCTGTTAGAATAGAAAATAAGAGTGGTGAAAGTGGGTCTCCTTGCCGGATTCCTTGTTTTGGATAGAACTTTTTAAGTCTTTGTCCATTTATTTTGACTTGCATTGAAACAGTAGTAACACAATTCTTAATCCAACTTATCCATTTGTCCGCGAATCCAAGCGCACTCATTGTATCGAAAAGAAACTCCCAATTAACCTGATCATAAGCCTTTTCCATATCGATTTTGACTGCTGGATAGTGTGTTTTCGATTTTCTCTTGGTGTTTAAAAAGTATGATATTTCTTGAGCAATAAGCACATTATCTTGGATGCTTCTGCCTTTAATGAATGCCGATTGAGTCTGAGAAATAATATCATTCATAAAAGGCTGTAATCTTAATGCCAGAATCTTTGATATAATTTTATAACAAAAATTGACACACGCGATAGGTCTGAAATCCTTGATAGTTTCTTGTCTCTCCCCTTTAGGTACCAAGGAGATTATCGTATCATTGATTAGGTTAAGCGGTGTATTATTCGTAAAAAAATCAATAACCATTTTAACTATATCATCTTTTAGAATCTCCCAAAATTCTTGGTAGAATTTTCCTGGGAGTCCGTCTGGCCCTGGCGCTTTTGAACCATCCATTACGAACACCGCATTTTCGATTTCTTTATAATCTGGTATCTTGGTAAGACTTTCATTCATTTGGAAGGTGACTTTTGATGGTATATATTTCGTGACTTCCTGAATGTTTGTAACCTCCTTCTCTCTAAATAAGTTCGTATAAAAACTTTGTATATTATCTCAAATTTTTTGAACGTTTTCACACCACTCAACTCCGTCACATTTTAGCATTTTAATTCTGTTGATTTTCCTGCGATGCATTGTTTTGGCAAAAAAATATTTTGTGTTTTTATCGCCATGTTTAATATTAAGGTCCCTTGCTCTGTCCGCCCAATACATTTCCTCCTCGTCCCAACATTTTTCGATCGAGCTTTTAATCTCGAGTTCCTTATTCTTATTAATTCCTGATGTTTCTTCATCTTGAAGCTTCTCTAACTCTTTATAGAGATTATTAATTCTTTTCTTGTTGTTGAAAAATGTGTTTTTGCTCCATCCTTTTAGAGCGAGGCAAGTTGCGTCTCTTTTGTTACATAGATCTTGTATATTTCTGACCAATCCACTCCTACCCCATTCATTTTCAACCACTTCCCTACATTGGATATGTTCTAACCACCTCGACTCGAAGGTAAAATATTTGTCGTTATTTTCTTTTTGTTGCTCCAGTTGAAGGATCAAAGGTGAGTGATCGGATCCTATAGCCGGTGGAACTATTAAATTGGAGTTCATAAACTTGTTACACCATTCAAGGTTGGCAAGACCTCTATCTAACTTCTCTTTAACATTCTCCCCATCCTTTCTACGGTTTGTCCATGTAAAGAAACACCCTTTACTTGGCATATCCACCAAATGATTGTTATTGATAAATTCATTGAAACTCAAAATTCTATCAAGATTGGGTTGCGTTTTTCCAATTTTCTCCCCGAAAATTTTGTTATCTCATTGAAGTCGCCAAGAATTAAAGTAGGTCCATTTAGTTTGTTAATCCAATTCGTGATCAAGGACCATGTATCTTTTCTTTTATCTACATCAGTGGGAGCATGAACACAAAACAAATACCAACTCGAACCATTCATTTCATTAAGTTTGCAAATAACAACATTCGAAGAAGAAAAGATAATATCAACCGAGATATTATCTTTCCACATTAAAACCATACCACCGGACATATACGATCTTCCTCCGGGGTCAACTACATGAAATTTACTAAAATTATTAAATTGAGAGCATGACTTAAGGTCTTTCCTTCTCAATTTGGACTCACACAAACAAACAAACGAAAGATTAAACTTATTAACTAACAACTTAAACGCCTTTCTTGTCAAGGGCGCCCTTGCACCTTGACAATTCCAAACACATAGACTATTTATTAAACCCGGCCAGTTTACGGGACCGGTCGTCATCCACTGGTTCAGTTTTGACTCTAGCTGCAATCACAGGGCCCCCTTGATTGCCACCAGAATCGTCGGAGCTTTCACAGTTACTGAATTCGTACTCGATGTGTCCATTGCAATCATTACCTCTACAAAAGAATGACTTCTCACCTCCCTCCTCATATCCATCTTCTACCTCGTCCACTTTGACACCATCACAGACTTTTATATCATTCTTCATTTTCCTTCTCACTTCGTAAAAGCTATCGCTAATTTCACTTATAAAACCTTGAAGATCATTAATGCCTTTACCCATTGCCATATAATTCTTCTTAACCAAACGTTGGTAGAACCATTGTTTAAATGCTCCAGCATTTTTTTTTATTTTGTATAGAGCAATTAAGAAGCTATTTATTTCTTGTTTGAATGGTCTTCCAAAACATTCTATATGATATACAGACTCCTTACGGTTATTAAAGCCATTTAAACATGAGACTTTATTACACAAATCATTGCCAAGTGAAAACCTCTGTAAGCTCCGTAATATAAATCGAATTTGAAGATTAGATCGATAGCTAATTTCTCCCGTAATACAAATTAAAAAAGCATAAGAAATAAACAGTGAAGCTATTATTTCGATCCCACAGCCTAAAAGGATCCTATAATAAAACCCATTCCAAGTAATGAAGATATTATAATAATTCTTAATTTTAACAGAATCACTACGGAAGATTCTCTTGTATGTATCTGCAACACTTATATCAAGCCAATCCAGCCACATGCATACTTCGATATTATAATTAAAGTTCAATTCGTGCACATTTAAATCAGATAAAAGGAGAACTTTTTTGAAACAATAGAAAGAGGATTGCATGTTAATAAAAATACCTTTTCGAAGACATTCGAGGGCATTATAGGGTCCCTTTTCCCTTGACCAACCATAAATTGATTTCCAATCTATAAGAACAGCGGATCCGCAGTAAAGGAAGCAAAGAAACAAGTAAATTCCCATCACAGTTGCTTGGATAAATTTAGAATTGGGCCCTGGATCGAAACCGCTCATGATCAGAAAAGTAACAGCCATTCACTTGAGATTTTTTAAAAGGTAGTAAATCAGATGTAATAGTGATTAAACTGTAATGATTGGGGTTTAATATAGTTTTTTGATCAAAGAAAATAAAATGATTAGAAGTTATTTCCCTAATTTTCAGAAATCAATTGAAGAAGATGAACAGTAAAAGGGCTAGAGAGAGAAAGCGTTCAATTAGGGACGAAATCACAATTATTCGTCGCTAATCTCAAATTAGAGACGCCGGGATAAAGACGACAGTTTAGCGACGAAATTTCGTCGCGAAACTAAATTAGCGACGAATTCAGCATGTTTCGCGACGACGCGTGTCGTCGCGAAACCCCGCGATTCCAGTAGTGTAAGAGGCTTATTATCATCCCATGCTTTTTTTATTATATTTAGACAGTCGTTTTTTGCTATCCAGAAGGATTCAAAATAGAATCTTCTTTTGTTTATATTATTATTTTTGTCATGGTGTAACACCAATGAACAGTGATCAAAAACAATAGCAGGTAAAACTGCTAACCATACAGTAGAATAGAGACTGGCCCATATAAATTTAAATAAAGCTCTGTCCATATTTGCCTTTATTAGTTTATTATCGGCTCTTTTATTTGTCCAAGATATTCTACAACCATAAGAGGTTGTTTCCTCAAGAATATTGAGGTTTAGAAATTTATTGATTATTTATGAAAAATTAACCACCTAATTTCTCATTTAATAACTTTATACAATTAAAATCACCAATAATAGACCAAACAAAGTTTTTGGGCCTAAGTGCATCTAAAATATTTGAAAACATTCTTTTTCTTTTTAATTGGGGCTTGTAAAATACTTTTTCACCTTCTTCATTAGTTATCGATCCATCTTCCCTTCATTGTCCTTAACACGTCATCAAATTGGTCATCCCATCTTGGTTATTTCCATGTCATTGACTCGCTTCCCTTGGTCCATATGTCTCTTACAAAAAGGAGAACTCGTCAATATGGGTCGCAAAACTGTAAATAACGGGGGAAATGAAAAGAAATCGCAAAAGTAAATTGAATGGGCATACCCACATATATTTTCCAAAATCGAGAAAATGAATAAATATGCACACACCCATATGGGCGCCAACAAGGATGAAATAGGCATCCGGTCATGATATGGGAAGACACTGCTATGCGTGTTTATGTAATTATAAAAAGGAGAAATGGGCACCCGCCCATATGTCGTTCCTCATTAACTCAAAGATCTTTTAGTTGTAAGGTGGAAAGCCATGAACTACAAATTGGACCTCTTCAAAGGGAGCGGTGATAAGGGTGTCAGAATATTTATATTCAAGGAAAGGAAGTATAAATTGCTCCAAAAGTCTCGCATACGCCACAACAAAATCACGACTCCGAGAGAAGAAAAATGCTCACTATTCAATTCCGCAACTACTCTCTAATTCGAAGACCTTTCAAGTACTAAGAGAGTAAGGATAAATCATAGTGGAAAAAATATGCTTTAGTCTAGCTAGAAAACTCATGAAAGTTTGTGGCAACTTCGGTCAAGACGAGTTAACTAGATAAAATATACTCCCTTTGTCCCACAAATAAAGTCCACTTAGTTTTTCACAAATATTAACAAACACAATCATTACATTCATCATTACTAAAGTACCTCTCAAAGTGTCTTAATATTTTAAATATTCATTAGAAATATAAATCTAAATAGTTTAAATAAAGGTAATAGTGAAGAAGGTGGGATAAAGTGTTATGAAATTTTAAATGGACGATATTTTATTTTTAGTAAATGAACATTTTTTATGAGAACGAGGAATTAACTATTACAGGCCCAAAGGAGTCGAGTCCATAAGTATAAATTATACTATTTACGAGATCGAGAAGGCCGAAACCCTAATTGTTTGGGCCTCGACCTCCAGGTCTCGAGCCCATTAGGTTTTAATCGTGACGACATGAACAAGTAATCGTACCTATATATATCTCTCTTAAAAAATATTAAAGAACCCATTCTCCCATCTTTTGCGCCTTATATCCATATTGCCTAAAATTACATTTATAAATATATAAGTATGGAAAACCTCCCACCTCCCATACTTATAGACATACTGAACAAACTCCCGCCTCCAATACTTATAGATATACTGAGTCGACTCGACTCAACCGGCCTTGCGCGCTGAAAAGTCGCATCTAAAGCTGTAAACTCGATCTCCGGTGAGGTCCGGTTCGTTAAACTCCAATGTTCATTCGACCGCTACATAAAATCTCGGTCACCGCTCACCCGATCAAGTACCACGCCTTTCAAGAACATTATCAGGAGCCTAATTTCCGATCTGAAAATCATTGAAGACGTCTTGGTGTTGAGAAGCGTCTTCAGCCTGTGTCCGATGGTGCGAATTACAAGAAAGATTTGTACTTAACAGATGTAAAATTCGTTAAGAAATGGTTGCCGATGGTTGGTAAAAAGCTGAAGTCTCTATCCATTTCCGATATTTGGGGGTGCAAGCTTGTTTGCATAAATCACGTGTTCTCTCTATCATTTCCGCACAATGTAAGTATAATCTGATTAAGTTTCATTATTATAGCATAATAAGTTACATTAGAATTTTAAAATAGGCTTGTTGATATTGTTTTTTTTTGGACGAGTACATATATTACAAAGGCTAGAAACCTAAGAAATTAACCAATGCCAAGTTTCGAGAACCTATCAGTGAAAACTTCAAAAAGACAAAGATTGTTGATATTGTTCAAATCTGAATTTTTATATTAAATTGCGTTACTCGGACAACAAGTAGCAATAACCCTCCACAGGGGTATTTGTTACTTTTTGTAAAATGTTCTTTTTTTTTCAAATGCTTATATATGGAAAATGTTTAACATGGTATATTTGTTACTTTAAGGACATTTGGCTATTTGGCATTATACCATTAACCCCATAAAAAATATAAATTATTACTCAAATATTGAAAAAAAAATCTTATTTCATTACTTGAATTGAAGGACTTAACTAGCTTGTTCTTAATCACTTATATTGTATAGAATATTTTTATCTAATATTTCATAGCTATCAGAAATGATCTTTTATGATGAAACTGTGCAGGTCATGATCTTGAGACATTAACCATTAGGAACACTCCATTATCCTTAGATGGATTAAAGCCAATGCCTAAACTCACAAGTCTGACATTGGAATACATTTATGTTGACGATGAGAACTTGAATAAAATAAATGAGTGTTTTCCTCATTTAAAAGTTCTAAATCTACATTGGATTGGAGGGCTTAAAGAACCCAATATTCATCTCCAACAACTAAAGTCATGTCATTTATTGATGTGCATTGATCCTCATTCAGTGACTATAATAGCACAAAATCTTCACACTCTTACGCTCAAGTGCGAGAAGGCAAGGGTGATCATCATTGAAGCTCCTCTACTAACCAAATTTTATCTCTCTGTTGAGGAAGAAAGTGAGGACTTTAGAGTAAAAGACTTTCTCGGCTTGGAAACTCTCCATCTTGAAACCTAAACTTTTGCAACCTACTTGAGAAATTCCTGTTTGGTAAAACAGTAAAAAAACTGACTTTAGATGTCAAAATATTTTCAATATTTTTTACAAATATTTTAATCTTAATTGAAAAGCGTTTTTACTCTAAAATAATCAATTTTAAACGGGCTCTTAGTATCCTACTTTTCTAAAGCTCTACATTAATTTTTTTACATCACCTTTTATATTACCAACGTAATATAATTTGATTAAAAATGAATTATTAATTCATTTTCAATTAAACTATGACACATTATGTGTTGCAAAAATATGATATGTATATATATATATATATATTAGGGGTGAGCATGTTTCGGTTCGGCTCGGTTTTTGGCTATAACCGAAACCGAAACCGAATGATTCGGTTTTTAAAGATGTCGATACCGAACCGAACGGTTTTTATCGGTTCGGTTTTATCGGTTTTCGGTTTTCTATATGTTCGGTTCGGTTTTTTTCGGTTTTGGTATGTGTTTCATTCAATAGTTATTTAAAGAGTGTTTACATGAGACATTTTATTTTCTAAATTTTTTTTTATATAAAGTGTTTAATTTTTATATTATCAACCCATGTAGGAATTTGCATTTTTGGAACTCAAATATTATATATTAGTCGTAAACAAATTATTTCAAAGGAATATTTATATTAGTCGTTAACAAATAATTTCAAAGGAATATTCACGTTATTGACTCATGTAGGAAATTGTATTTTTGGAACTCAAATATTATATATTAGTCGTAAACAAATAATTTCAAAGGAATATTTATAAAATTTAATGTGTATGCTTTATCTTCAACAAATATTAATAAACGAAGAATTTTTTAATATATATATATACTAATGAATTATGTAAAAATATGTTGCACATTATAACATTTTTAGGGGCGGTGCATGTCATATATGAATATTTTTGTTTTAAAAAATTACTCCATTTTTTATCCCATTGTCATAATATCTTCAAGAATATAAATTAAATTCAAGAATATCTTAATTATTGTATTTTTTTCGGTTCGGTTTTTCGGTTCGGTTTAGCATAGTAAAACCGTACCGAACCGAATTTTTTCGGTTTTTTAAAAAGCTTATACCGAACCGAACGGTTTTGTCGGTTTTCGGTTTTTTCGGTTCGGTTTTTTCGGTTTTTTGGACCGGTTCGGTTTTTCGGTTTAGTTTTGCTCACCCCTAATATATATATATATATATATATATATATATATATATATATATATATATATAACATTTTATTTTTCGTGGTAGGCGCCGCCTAGGCGTCGATTCCTCCATCAGCCGCTTACGCCTAATAAAAATGTTAGGGTTTTTTCCGCTAGCGCCTTAGTCGCCGTAGAAGAGGCGCCTAGCCCGCCTAGGCACCGATTAATTAAAGAAAATGACCGCCTAGGCACCGATTAATGAAAAAAATTGACCGCCTAGGCCCTCATTTAATTTTTTTTACTCTCGTAAATTCTTGAATTGATATTATAACTCTAGTTTCAGTATTTTCATATTTAATATAGTAGTGTTAGATGGATTTTATGACTTAAATAGATAAAACTATTATAATTAATACACATGTATTACTTAATATATAAAACTACATAGCGGGATTCAAAACCGTATAATCCCGCCTAAACCCCACGTAATCCCTCATAGGCGCTAGGCCACAGTCGACTGCCTATGTCGCAGAACCGAGATCTACAACATAGGTGCTAGTATAGCTTTAAGTTGTATTTCGCTTGATTTGATATTTTTAAATGGGTTTTTCAAAAATCAAATCTATTAAAAACTAATAATACTAATCAAATCCTATATGAAGATACCCACTTTACTTGTGTTGATTGATACTATTTGATGAATAATACTATTCTCAAATCTAATACTTGAAATCTTACACCAATTGAGAAATTTAAAATCAATATTTATGTGAGTTTCATAATCAATAGTAGGGTATATTACCTTTTAATTGTTTATTATGTGGTTGAAATATCACGATCAACGATCTTGTCTTTTATGTGAAGTAGCTTTTTTGTAAATACATGACCTATAAAAATAAAAAAGAAATTAGATGGTATCTTTGCTTAATATATTCTACATCACACCATTTAAAATACTTGCACATAATTAATAATTTTATTATAACTAAGAGTAAACAAACACAAAATTTTCGTGTATAAATATTAATAATTATATTTACAAAATTTCATTAGGTGACTTGCATATGTAAATATGTATCGTAATTTTTTAAGGGAAAAAGACAATGTGGATACTCGCGGAATTCGCAAAAGGAAATCTTAGTATGCAAATTACAAAAAAGGACTTATAAGTACCCAACATTTTGATTTGGTCTAACTGTTCTGTTGTCTATTTCACATTAAGTATCTACCTGGAAAATACTATCTAATTAAAAAAATAAAAGGAAAAAAGACAAAGGGGTTCCCATGAATTTGAAAACAGACAAATAGGTACCCATACCTCGTCAACACATAATAACTAAACTGACAGTGGATACTAACCGTTGGATCAAATCGATACGCTGAGTACCCATAAGTTCTTTTTTGTAGTATGAGTACTCATATATCCTTTCGCTAATTCCTTGGGTACACACGATGTTATTTTTTAAAATTCATTATAATTGCTTAAAATTGCAGCATTATAATTTTCTAAAGTAAGCGACTTAGAGATTTTTGGAAAGCTTACGCCTTTCTTCTTTAATGGTGTATAGTAATTTTTCCAATGATTAAAATCTTGTCAAACCTATTTAAGAAATGTATAAAACAAAAATCCTAAAATTTTATTTTTACCATTAAAATTACAACAAAGGAAAGGTGAAAATACACAAAAAATCACATATACATTAGGTACAAAAAAAATTCAAGAACTTTTACTCACCTGAATCTTCCCATTACAAAAAATATATGGCTGGCTAGATCTGTCGAACATGGTAATCTTGAAATATATTTATGAAAGAAAATTATTGTGAATTATATTGATGGATTTGATGGTGATGTGTTTGATAAATGAATAATAGGACTATCTTGGCGACGACCTCTAGAAAATGCTATTTGTGGTGGTGGTTGTACTAAAAACCTAAGATTTATGAAATATGTGAGTGTTAATGATATGGATAAGAAAGGTTAAAAAGAGGGTTGGTCGGATATGGAGTAATTCAAAAGTTGAAAATTAGGTTGTAAAAAATGTGGGAGGGAGTAAGAGGTGAAATAAAGTGGAGGCGGCAAGTTATATTGACGTCTAGGGTTTTTATTTTAAGATTAAGGGGCAATATAGAATATATTTTGGTAATTCGGGGTTTTAAAAAATTTAGTATTTTTTTCTAGTTTTATGCCTTTCTCAGATCTCTATTGCATCAAACTGAAGACCTTGGATGTTCTTTACAATTTAGTATGGGTTTTCAATTATTTTTAAAAAACGAAATTAAGTGGAAGAGAAGGTAAAGGAGATACAGTTGGTAAATTACTCGTGTGAAATCTGTTTCTATTTTAGAGAAAGAAAAAGAATAAGACTGGAGAAGAAGAAGTTGGTGGTCCTTGTTGAGCAGTTTTCTCCTAATGTAAAATTTTATCTTTTTGCTGAGAAAAAAAGAAAAATAAAACTATATCTCTAGCTCAACTCTTAAGCCAACTACAATTCTTTCTCGATCAAATTTCGCACTTATAATAAAAGATATTTATGTCTCTAACTTGGCTCTTCATCCTATTACAGTCAGTATCTTGACCAAAATAAATACATAGTAAAAAATCCCCAAGTGTTTAGCTCGATTCTTCATCTAACTACAACTGGTCTCTCGAACAAAATTAATACTTAGACAAAAAATACTTAAATCCCTATCTCGGAGATTCAGCCAACTACAATTTTCCTCTCAACCAAAATTCATAGTTAGAAGAAAATCCCTAAGTCCATAATTTGTCTTTTCAACAGAATACAATTGGTCTATCAGACAATAATCCCCTTCAAATTCTATCTATGTTACTTCATTTTCACTATCAATCAGACATTATCCTCCTTAGGCCATTGAGCTCCCCCTTGGATATGTTCAAGTCCATTTTTTTACCTCGCAAATTTTTAAATCCAAACTAAATAAAGTTATAATTGATTTTTTTAAAGCCCAATAAATTTATAAACTACCTAGATTGTAACTCAAACAAATCATCAGCTTACGTAGGCTTGTGACATCACACCTCCCCTTTTATGGAACTAATAATTTTATTTTGGATTTTAGATGATTTTTGGGGTTATCAAAAAAAAATATTGAGGTATGATTGGTAGCGTACTTTACTTAACCTCCTCTTATCGTA
This sequence comes from Nemophila menziesii, assembly GCA_029959085.1. Taxonomy (NCBI): domain Eukaryota; kingdom Viridiplantae; phylum Streptophyta; class Magnoliopsida; order Boraginales; family Hydrophyllaceae; genus Nemophila; species Nemophila menziesii. The sequence continues at coordinate 1,427,605 of JARWIR010000075.1, read as the reverse complement.
TATGATGTTCTTAGTGTGCTTATGTGCTAGATTTTAACCCTTTCCTAAGAAATCTAATCTTAGTATTGTTAATCGTATTTTTAGATATTTGAAACGCGCCCTAAGTTTAGGACTTTGGTACTCATATATTTTGAACTCATATGATATTTTAATACCGACTATGCCAGATGTAGACTCGATAGGAAAATAACTAGTGGTAGTATTCAGTTATTAGGTCATTCCCTTGTCTCATGGTCATGTAGAAACCAAAATAGTATTCCACGACCGACGCAGAATATGTATTAGTTGGAAATTGTGTGACTCAAATCATTTGGATAAAATAAACCTTGCTAGACTTTGGATTAGAGTACGAGCGTGTACCCATTAGTTGCGATAACACAAGTGCCATTAACCGTAATTAACATGTAGCTTTGTTATGGCCTAAGTATCCATAGTTGAAATAAATTAAGCCTATAATTTTATGCAAGAATGCAACCCAATCAGCCATGTTGTATTGTTGAATGTACACTCTTGTTTTCAAAACATCTATAGTTTTGAATTTGACCCTAAAACTAATGAAATGTAGGTCATCATCTTTGTCCAGTGGGTAATCAATCTCTTCTAATTCTCGTATTTGCATTCTTACTTTCTATCATTAGTAACTATCATATCACTTACTTTCCTAGGACTCGTATTCTTAGGTTTTATAATTTCTTTACACTTAGTGATCCAAATATCATTTTATAAGTTCATACTATACCCATTCTCAGTCTTCCATTTAATATTGTTACTTATAATATCTCTACTAGTCATTAGGCTTCTCCAACCCAAAGAGGTTGCTTCCAAGAATGAACCTAGATGGAAGTACATCCCTTTTCCTACTTTATATAATAAAGAATATGGTTCATTAATAATATTTCATGCTTATTTCCCAAAGAGAGCTAAGTTCATAAGGTTAAGATCCCTAAAACCTAGCTCTCGTGAATATACTCTTTGTAGTACAACTTTAATAAGAATTCCTTTCCAGCCTCAGAGAGAATAGATTCTTCCAACTATCCATTCTTTTAATATAATATCTTCCCCATTCAGTGGGGAGATTCTTCCAACTATCCATTCTTTTAATATAAGATCTTCCCCATTTAGTGGGGAGATTCTTCCAACTATCCATTCTTTTAATATAAGATCTTCCCCATTCAATGGGGAGACCTAAGTAATTACCTAAGTTATTGGTAATTTGCATATTAATCATTCTTTTCATTATATATTGTATATGACCTGGGGTATTGGGGCTAAACTTTTTTTTTCGTATGAGGGTTCTGGGCTTACACCCGACTAGTCCCACGGGAGATATGACTGCCTCCCGAACCATACCTCCAGGCAATTCAAATTAGGTTGCCCATGTTCTGGGGAGGATTTCGAACCTTGGAAACTTTCCAAATTTTTAATAACTTTCTTCCGCCTGCGAGATTCGAACCATGTACCTCTCACTTTAGAGAACTTTCCAAACTTTAATAACTTTCTGCCGCTTGCAGGATTCGAACCATGTACCTCTCACTTGAGAGAACTTTCCAAACTTTTTAATAACTTTCTGCCACCTGCGGGATTCGAACCATGTACCTCTCACTTGAGAGAACTTTCCAAACTTTTTAATAACTTTCTGCCGCCTGCGAGATTCGAATCATGTACCTCTCACTTGGGAGAGGTAGCCCTGGCCAGATGAGCTAGCTCACCTGGTTTGGGGCTAAACTTTACACCATACTCGTTAAGGTTAAGTTTCATACCAGTTGCATAGCCACACTTATTAATAACATCATTAAACCTATCTATTTCTTGATATTTACCCTCATAAAATAAATACTATCATCAACAAATAATAAGTGGGGTATACTAGGTGCCAATTTAGAGATTTAATACCCAACATCATCTCATTCTTATATTTTTCTTTAATAAAAGTAGATAGAATCTGAGTAACAATACAAAAATGAAATGGTGAAAGAGTGTCCCCCTGCCTCAAACCCCTTTGAGGTTTCTCAATTTTATAAGGGCTACCATTTCTTATCACATAATAAGTTACAGATGACACACATCTCATGATTTTACTGCACCAATTCTTGCTAAGTCCCATTTTTTCTAACATTTGTTACATGAAATCTCATTCCACATTTTCAACAGCTTTTTAAATATTTACCTTTACTGCAATATAATAAGTTTTAGAGCCTTTAACTTCTTACATATAATTAAGGAGTTCATGAGCTATCATAGTGTTATCTTATATATGCCTTCTAGGTATGAAGGATGATTATTTTCATCAATCAACTGATCCATAACCGGTTGCAGTCTATTTACCATAATCTTAGCTATAATTTTGTAAATAAAATTCGTACATTTTATAGGTTTGACATGTTTAATATGAGTTGGGTTATTAATATTTGGGATAAGAGAGATATATATGTATGATTAATATCATCAATAGTTACTACATTATGCCATAGTTCACGAATCGTGAATCGTATCATGAATATAAATGTTTCTTTTTTGGTTCGTGTATCGTATCGAATAATGAATCGCAATGCTTCCGATTAAATTTTAATTTTTTTTAAAATTAATATATTTAATATGTAAATTAATTATGATATTTTCATAATTAAAATTACTAATGAAAAATTAATTATCATAACAAATATCCTTCAACATATAAATTTTGAAGTACAAAAATAAAAATCAATCTAATTTCCTATTTATAAATCATCATAACTTTCATATTCCTCGTCAATATGCATCTTTTCGCCATCTTCATCCTCATCACTTATTATACTTTCTATTATCTCATCTTCCTCGTCGACAAGTCTCGTTTTATTTTTTTCTTTACCTTTCATTTCTGGATTTAAAATTCTAAGCCTCTTTCTTTTTTTCTGATAGCCAACTCTTCATATTGGAAGCACTCATGTATACCCATCCATGAATGATTTTCAAGGAGACAAGGATATTCTTTCTCTGTAATTCATTCATCATCAGATTCCATATTGGACAAACAAATTGGATCATAATAATCACCTTGTTCTTGTCTTTTTAAATATCTAATTTGAAGTTGAATGTTGTATTTCACAAATACAAGAGCATTATCCTTTATTGTTCCAAATGATTTCTCTTTGAGTGTACTTGATACAACGTAATCCAGATTCGTTCATATACGGTTGCACTACAAGTTAAGCTTAACACTCGTATAGCTAATTTGTGGAGCTCAGGGCATTCTTCACAATAACTTTCCTACCATAAAGCTATGTAACATATAGTTTCATATCTAACATACCAGAATGTATTTTTAAAGTTTAATTATTAGTATTTTTTTATAACATAAAAATATATTAAATATATATATACCCAATTATTTCTTATCTCTGGTGGATATTGCCATACTAATACCAAACATTCTTTCGTGTCCTTGAATATTTCTATTTGTTCGTCTACTATTAATTGAGTTTCAATATCTGGATACATTCTTTAAAATCATTTTGTATAGACCGGTTTTTACTTCTATATCCGCCTTAAATTGTGAATCATAGTGAAATCTACAAAAAATTAGTACGACAAATTAAAAATATATAATATTAATAATTTTATATTTTAAAGTAACATAACATACCTAGGATTGAGAAAATATCCTTGTTGCGTGAAGTGGCCTATGAAGTTGCAAATTCCAATGTTCATCGATAATCTCTCAAACGTCTTTGTATCTCTTTTCAACATTGTCAAATATCTTGTCGATTTCTTCCTTTTCCCTATCCATCTATTCATATATATATATATATATATATATATATATGTACTCATTGTTGGTTTCGTATCACCATCGACAAGTCTCAAAACTTTAAACAAGTGCATGACACATTGAATGCAATACTTGATGGATCTCTAAATTTTATCATCGCTCAAAATGATTTTTGTGTCATTTTTCCATTAAAGTTACTCGAATGAGAACTCTTTACGAATTCCTTTGAAAAACCATAGCTCGTGTTATTTTGATTGTGGAAACTCTTCAAAGTCAAATAATTAGTTGCAAACTTATTAACCACAGGTTTTGTCAAATCTTTCTCTTTGCTAAATTTTCTTAACAAACTAAGTACCCACGGATGTCGATAAATGAAATTTGCCACTTCTTTATGCCTTATCGATCAGATCTTTCGAACCGATAGATTACCAAAATAATTTTTTTCTTTCTTTCATTAAAAGTTTGTTTTGCCAATAGATAATTTGTGACTTATAAATATTTTTTTTGTCAACTGTGACTTATAAATCTAGTATATATTTAGTGGTCCTTTTACTCCTTCACAATCTTTCTTTTTCTTTATTTTCATTTTCCTTTTAAGAGCAGAATGTGATGTATGTTGGATTTTTTATTTTTTTCATACACGAATATGTAAACTTTGGAGACTCCATCAGTTGTTATATGTCATTTATTTACATCATTCTTCATTTTTCTTTCTTATGGTACTCTTATATATATGCTACTGAACTAAAGTAGAGAATTGAGGAGAAAATGGTAATTTTATCTCCAAAACCACCACAATTTTTACCTTATGCTAACAGTGATAAATTGTGGAGTATATAAGGCATCTTTTAAAAATTCTTTCAACAAAGTTATCGTTAGTCCAAAATTACTATCTTATCCTTACTTAACCTAAAAAACATGTGTTTGATGGGACAAAAATCTAAAGTACATTATAAATATTCTCTTTCTCTTTCGCACCGTACACGATCTTCTTCCCAATATCTTTATGTTGAAAACTAAATGTTTTAACCTATAAAATATGAGTTTTAAGGCTTGTTTGGGATTGTTTTTTAAACTAATCACTTGATATGATTTTAAATCCCTAAAAATACTTTAGACCCGTAGAATCATTTTTAGGAAAAACGCTAGATATGTGACTATTCAAGTAATCACTTAAAATGATTTTAGATGTCAAAATATTGTTTAATATTTTTTACAAATATTTTAATTATAATTGGAAAATGCTTTAACTTTAAAATAATCAATCTCAAACGGGCTCTTAGTATCTTGTTTTTTTAAAGTTACATCAATTTTTTACACCACCTTTTATATTACCCACATCATAATATAATTTGATTAAAAATGAATTATGACACGTTATGTGTTGTAAGATATGGTATGAAAAAAAAAATATATAACATTATTTATATTTTTTCATGATAGGCGCCGCCTAGGCGTCAACTCCCCCATCAGCCGCTTATGCCTAGTTAAAATGTTAGGGGTTTTTGTCTAGCGTCTTAGTCGCCGTGGATAAGGCTCCTGGGTGCATAGGCACCGATTAATGAAAAAAATTTGATCGCCTAGGCCCTCCTTTAATTTTTCATACTCTCGTAAATTCTTGAATTGATATTATAACTCTAATTTTAGTATTTTTTTTATTTAATATAGTGGTGTTAGATGAATTTTATTACTTAAATAGATAAAATTATAATAAATAATACACGTGTATTGCTTAATATATAAAACTACATAGCGGGATTCAAAACAAGGTAATCTCGCCTAGGCCCCGGATAATCCCTCCTAGGCGTTACGCCCCAGTCGGCCGTCTAGGCCAAGGAACCGAGATCTACAGTATAAGTGCTAGTATAGCTTTAAGTAGTATTTTGCTTGCTTTGATATTTTTAATGAGTTTTTCATAAATCAAATCTATTAAAAAACTAATAATGCTAATCAAATCCTATATGAGGATACCTACTTTATTATTATTATTATTATTATTATTATTATTTTGAACAATAAACGGGGTGCAAGACACCCCAACCAAAACAAAAGGCCTATCCTATGCCTAATTTTCCAAAATACCCCGCAAGGAGAGTGGGGGTAAGAGTTTTATTTCTATCTTCTGTTGCCCTATGCTTAGCTTCCTTAGCGAGCTTATCCTCCAACTTGTTGAGATTCCTTTTTACATGGGAAAAAATGGCCCGTTCTCGTTACAGTTGTGAATGATACTCCGAAGGATGGGTTGGATAGCCCAACGTGCTGCTGACACTTTCTTAATACCTTGAATAACTTCAAGGTTTCCGAAAGCACCTTCTGTGCTGAATTTCGATTGAGTTTACCTAGCTCAACCGCTTTGAGTACTGCGTAAGCTTCTCCCTCAATCGCCGATTTGCAATCCATGTTGAAGGAGTGATTGATTGTTGAATTAGTAAGCCGGTTAACTTCGATTACTGCCAATCCAGTGGGTTCGAATTTATTGTTGAAGGATGCATCACAATAATATAATATTTCGTGTTCCGTTGAGTTTGTTATTGTTGGGTCGTTCTCTATCTCTTCGTTAGGTCTCCTGTTGTTCCCATTTGTTTTCCCCCAATCTATGCCATGTATTTCCGCCATTAGCCTATTTGTATTCTTGATTATATCTGTTTCGTTTACGGTGCTCTCTTCGTGAAGTCCTTTCATTTTCGCCTTCCAAATGTTCCATAGATTAATCATTATCATATCTTTGATAACCTGTTCTTCCCATCCCGCTTTTTTGAAGCTATCTACTACTTTTAAGAACCATCCCTCAAGTGAATCTTTATTCTTTTCCTCAATTTTAATCTGCGCCATAGTTCCTGCCCAGATGTCCTTACACATATTACAGTTAAGTAGGAGATGTTCCACCGTCTCCCCTTCCTCATTACACCATATACAGTTTGTTGATGACGCACATTTCCTATTATAGAGGTTCTTCTTGGTGGGTATCACATTATTCATAGCCCTCCAGTTGAAGAGTTTAATTTTTTTTGGTATGTTCGAGTTCCATATTGTTCTCCATATGGGTGACTCGTGGTCTTGTATTGATCTCAAGCTATTCGGACTATTTTCTATTTTATTTTCAATGATTCTTTTGTAACCAGTCTTAGTATCGAAAGTGCCATCTTTGGAGTAAGGCCAGATAAATCTGTCTTTTACTGCCAAAGTTGGTATTTTTATTCTCTTAATAAGGGGTATAATAGGTTCCGGGAAAATATTGTCAAGCATTTCGCTATTCCATTCTTTCGTATTTCCGAAGAATAACTCTTTGACTTTATTTTGCTTACAATTGATCGGTTTTTCAATCTTCCATTTTGTGTCTATCCACTTGTTATTCCAAATGTCTATATCCTCCCCGTCCTCAATAATATAAATTCCATGTTTAATTAGGAAGTCTCTTCCCTCCATAATACTTGCCCAACTCCATGTTCGGCTTTGCCTCAATTTACAATCTAGAAAATTATTTCGTGGAAAGTATATACCTTTTAATAGTTTCGTTGCTAGGTTATCTTTGATATGTAGGATTCTCCATGCTTGTTTAGCAAGGAGTACTGTATTCATTCTCTTGAAGTATTTTAAACCTAGTCCTCCGATTAGTTTCCCCATTGCCAGTTTCTCCCAGGCTAGCCAGTGTATTCTATCTTTTTCCCCTGCATTCCACCAGAAGTTAGATATAGCGGATATCAATTTATTACAAAAGGATATGGGAAAAGAGAAAATGAACATATAGTGGTTTGGTATGGCTTGTAGGATTGCTTTGATGAGTACTTCTTTGCCACCTTCTGATAGTAGTCTTGCTTTCCATCCCTCCGTATTCTTGAAAAGTTTCTTTGCTATCCAATCTAATGACTCTACTTTTGATCTCTTGTGACACAGAGGTATACCCAAGTAGTAACCTAAATCCTCTGTTTCATTGATTTGCATTGTGGCTGCAACTTCATTTCTTTTTTCTTGAGTTGTCTCTTTGCTAAAGTAGATCACTGATTTGATAAGATTAATACTTTGTCCTGATCCCAAACAATAAATACTCAAACTATTCTTGAACGTCTCTAGATTTGTCTCATCAATGTTAATGAAGAAAAGTGAATCGTCTTCAAACAAAAGGTGAGATATCGTAGGACAGTTACGGTTGATTTTTATTCCACTGATGGTTCCAATATTGATATTATGTTCTATGATGCTAATAAGTGATTCCGTCATGATAGTAAAGAGATATGGTGACAGCGGGTCTCCTTGCCTAATACCTCTTCCAGCTTTGAATTTTTCCATTCTTTCCCCATTTAGGTTTATATTAAAGGAGGTTGTGGTTATACAATCCTTGATCCAAAGAATCCATTTCTCACAAAAACTGAGCTTCTTTAAAACAAGGAGGATGCAATCCCATCTTACCTGGTCGTATGCCTTAGCCATATCAATTTTAATCGCTGCCATATCTTTTTTATTCTTGCGTTTCCTGTTCATAAAGAAAGAGATTTCCTGCGCTACAATAATATTATCTTGTATAACTCTATTCTTGATGAAAGCCGATTGAGTCGGGGATATAATCTTATTCATGTAGGTTCGAAGTCTATTGGACAGAATTTTTGCAATAATCGTATAAATGAAATTAACGCAAGAAATGGGTCTAAAGTCCCCTAAGTTCTCTTGGACCGTTCCTTTCGGGATAAGTGTTATTAAAGTATCATTAATTTTCTTGACCGAACAGTTATTATCAAAAAAAATCCAAAATGAGATTAAACACATCATTTTTAATAATATCCCAAAATTCCTTATAGAATTTACCATTAAGTCCGTCCGGGCCAGGTGCTTTCGAGGCTGAAAGCTCTCTAACAGCCTCTTCAACTTCAATCATAGTAGGGGTTTTTGTTAGTTCTTTATTCATATCATCCGTAATACATGGTTTGATGAATTCTGTAGCTTTTTCCATGTTATTATCAGTGGTTTTTACTTCTTTAAACAAGTCTCGATAGTAATTTTGGAAACATTCTTTAATATAATCGTTATTTTCTATCCAAATGTCATTTTTGTCCTTAATTCTACTTACCCTATTTATTTTCCTTCTTTGTATAGTGGATAAATGGAAAAACTTCGTGTTTTTGTCTCCGAAAACTAACCAATTCAATCTTGCTCTATCACTCCAATAATTTTCCTCTTTTTCGTATTCCCGTTTTAATTCTTCTTTAATACTTTTCTCTTCTTCAACTTTTGTGAGATTTAAGTTCTCTTTATTTAAGTTAATTAGTTTTCCTTGGAGGTTCTTGATAGTAACTTCGTGATTTTTAAACGTTTTTATGTGCCATTTAACTAACTCTTTCTTAGTATTTTCTCTTTTTTTCATAAAGTTTTTTGTAGTATTGTTATTCCTAGGTTTATTCCAACCTTTGTCCACTATTGTTCTACTTTCGTCATTATCGATCCAACGAGTCTCAAACTTAAAATATTGAATACCAACTTTCATATTGAAATCATAATGGAGGATAAGAGGGGAGTGATCCGACCCGATAGCCGGAGGGATGTTGATTTGAGCTCGAGGGAATTTATTCATCCATTCGTACGTAGCCAACCCCCTATCAATCCTAGTCTTTACATGCTTATCACCTGCAATCCTGTTTGACCATGTGAAAAAACAACCATTAGATTTAATTTCACACAAAGCATTAGAAGAAGTAAAGTTAATGAATTCGTTAATGTGATGAATATTGGCAGGTGTCTTGCTATACTTCTCATTTATGTTTAGGATATTATTGGAATCTCCTAGAATCATCCAAGGTTCATCGATTCTACTACTCTATTGAGATATTTCATACCATATTCGTTTCCTATCATTGAAGTCATTTGGAGCATGAATGAAGACCATAAAATACGAAAAAGCAAGTTCATTAATTCTAACTATTACAAAATAGGAATTAGCAAGAACTACTACAAGATGCACCCCTACGTGCCATAAAACCAAGAAACCACCAGAATGATAAGCACTTCCAGTGGGTTTAACACAAAATGAGTTTTCAAAACCAAATTTCCTAACAATGTCAAAGGAGTCCTCCTCCCTTAGCATTGTCTCACACAAAACCGCCATACCAGGTCTGAATTGAGCCATCAGCGAGCGCAATCTAGTCAATGTCAAGGGAGCTCGCAATCCCTGGACATTCCAGAAGAGGGTTGTCATATATAACTCGCGGCTTTACTGGAGTAGCCGCCTCCATTATCTTTGGAATTCTGGGAAAAACCTTCTTCTTCTACATCCTCGTACTGGAAATTCATGTCATTGTCTTCTCCCCCTCCTACATTGATATAAAAAACACCCAGTTTCCAAGCATTGTGAACATTGGGAAGTATAATTGGTAACACATGAACAACTCGAAAAGTCATTAATATTGAATACCTGCACCATTTAAACACAACCCAGTAACGCATAACAAATAGAGTACCATATGAAAAACTAATACCCGATGGGAGTTCAAGAACAGGTAGATTTCGAAAGAAACGTGTAATTGCAGTACCAGTAGTGGCAAGGTGGGGATGATAATTAATAGGCAAACCATTTATACAGTATAAATAGGCGGTTACCACCTTACAGTTGCAGTTGGGAAACTCGATAGCTGGAGAAGCCTTAAGTGCTAGCTGCATCTTCCCTCGGTTAGCATCCTTTTCTACCATGGTTTTCTCGATGCAGGATGTGATAATATCTTCTAAGCACATCGTCTTTCTGGTGTGTCTTATACCCGACTTGGTGTTGCTTCTTGGCTTACGAGATAGACCATGGATCTTCTGGCTAGGGTTTACAATTTGGAAACTGTAACCTAGCTCTTGATTAGGGCTAATCAGATGTTTACTCACCAAATTTGCAGCGTTCGTTGCTTCTTTTCCTTTCCTTATCCAAGAGAACCCCGAAATCCACTCTAATTGAATTGTATTGTGTAAGGATTTTGTTGGATTTAGGGGCCTTCCATCTCTACCATCAGAGAAAACTCCCATTCCAAAAACGAAACAGAGCAGTAAAAGGAGAAAACACCACACGTGGTGCTCTAATGAAAGCAGAAAACAGAACTGAAATTGAAAGAGTCTTCTTCGAAAATTTGGGGAAGAAAATCAGTTAACCTATTAGTGTTGATACTATTTTGATCAAATATACTATTCTTAAATCTAATACTTGAAATCTTACACCAATTGAGAAATTTTAAAATATATATTGATTTCTGTTTCATAATCGATAGTAGGGTATTTTACCTTTTAATTGTTTTTAATGTGTTTGAAATATCACGATCAACGATCTTGTCTTTTATGTGAAGTAGCTTTTTTGTATATACATGACCTATAAAAATACAAAAGAAATTAGATGGTATCTTTGACTAATATATTCTACATCACACCATTTAAAAAAACTTGCACATAATTAATTATCCAATTATAACTAAGTGTAAACAAACACAAAATTTTGTGTATGAATATTAATAATTATATCTACAAAAATTCATAAAGTGACTTGCATATGTAAATATGTATCTTAAGTTTTTGAAGACAAAAGACAATGTGGATACTCACGGAATTCGCAAAAGGAGATCTCAGTACACATACTACAAAAAGAACTTATAAGTACCCAACGTTTTGATTTGGTCCAACCGTTTCGTTGTCTATTTCACAATAAGCGTCTACATGGAAAATACTTTCTAATTTAAAAAACAAATGGAAAAAACACAAAGGGGTTCCCATGAATTTGAAAAGAGACAAATAAGTACCTATACCAAGTCAACACATTACAACTAAATTGACCATTGGATCAAATCGATATTCTGAGTACCTATAAGTTCTTTTTTGTAGTATGAGTACTCATATATCTTTTCGCGAATTCCTTGGGTACACACAATGTTATTTTTTAAAATTTATTATAATTGCAGAATCATAAAATTGTAGTGTCAAATTCATTATAATTTTTCTGAAGTAAGCTATATATAGATTTTTGGAAAGCTTACACTTATCTCTTGTAATGGTGTATACTAATTTTTTCAATGGATAAAATCTTTTCAAACCTATTTAAAAAAAAATTAAAACACAAATCCTAAAATTTTATTTTACCATTAAAATTACAACAAAGGAAATGTGAAAATACACAACGAATCACATATACATTAGGTACAATAAAAAAAATTCAAGAACTTTTACTCACCTGAATCTTCCCATTACAAAATATATATGGTTGGCTATATCGGTCGAACATGGTAATATTGAAATATATTTATAAAAGAAAATCAATGTGTATTATATTGATGGATTTGATGATGATGTGTTTGATAAATGTATCATAGGACTATCTTGGCGACGACCTCTAAAGAATGGTATTTGTGGTGGTGGTTGGACTAAAAACCTAGAATTGACGCAATATGTGAGTGTTGATGATATGGATATGAAAGGTTAAAAAAGGTTGGTCGGATATGGAGTAATTCAAAATTTAGAAATCGGGTTATATAAAATGTGCGAGAGGAGTAAGAGGTGAAATAAAATTGAGGCGGCAAGTCATATTGACGTCTAGGGTTTTTATTTTAATATTTAGGTGAAATATATAATATATTTTGGTAATTAGGGGTTTTAATATATTTAGTATTATTTTTTGTTTTTTTTTCTAATTTTATGCCCTTCTCGGATCTCTATTGCATCCAACAGAAGACCTTCAATCTTTACAATTTAGTATGGGTTGCCATTATTTTTAATAAATAAAATTAAGTGGAAGAGAATGTAAAGGAGATACGGTTGATTAAATTGCTCATGTCAAATTTGTTTTCATTCTAGAGAAAAAAGAAAAATAGGATTGGTGAAGAAGAAGTTGGTGGTCGTTGTTGAGCGAATTTCTCTTAATGTAAAATTTATCTTTTTGCTGAGAAAAAAAGAAAAATAAAACTATATCTCTAGCTCAACTCTTAAGCCAACTACAATTCTTTCTATATCAAATTTCACACTTATAATAAAAGATATTTATGTCTCTAACTTGGCTCTTCATCCTATTACAATCAGTATCTCGACCAAAATAAATACATAGTAAAAAATCCTTAAGTGTTTAGCTCGATTCTTCATCTAACTACAACTGGTCTCTCAAACAAAATTAATACTCAGACAAAATTCCTGAAGTCCCTATCTCGGAGATTCAGCCAACTACAATTGCCCTCTCGACCAATATTCATAGTTAGATGTAAAATCCCTAAGTCTATAGCTTGGCTCTTCAACCGACTACAATTGGTCTAACAAACAATAATCCCTTTCAAATTCTATCTATCTGACTTCAATTTCACTACCAATCAGACATTATCCTCCTTAGGCCATTGAGCTACCCCTTAGATATGTTCAAGTCCATTTTTTTTATCTAGTAAATTTTTAAATCAAAATTAAATAACGTTATATTTGATTTTTTTTAAAGCCCAATAAGTTTATAAACTACTTAGATTGTAACTCAAACAAAACATCAGCTTACGTACGCCTGTGACATCACTCTACCCCTTTTATGGAACAAATAATTTATTTTGGGATTTTAGATGATTTTTGGGGTTATCTAAAAAATATATTGAGGTATGATTGGTAGCTTACTTTACTTAACCGTCTCTTATCTATATGATGTTCTTAGTGTGCTTATGTGCTAGATTTTAACCCTCTCCTAAGAAATCACATCTTAGTATCGTTAATCGTATCTATAGATATTTGAAACACATCCTAAGTTTAGGACTTTGGTACCCTATATTCATATCTTTTGAACTCGTAGGATATTTTAATACCGACTATGCCAGATGTAGACTCGATAGGAAATTAACTAGTTGTATTTTTCAATTATTAGGTCATCCCTTGTTAATGGTCATGTAGAAACCAAAATAGTGTTCCTTTATCCACGACTGACGCATAATATGTAGCAGTTGGAAATTGTGTGACTCAAATCATTTGGATAAAACAAACCTTGCTAGACTTTTGATTAGAGTACGAGTGTGTACCTATTCGTTGCGATAACACAAGTGCCATTAACCTTACATAACATGTATCTTTGTTATGGCCTAAGTATCCATAGTTGAAATCAAATAAGCCTATAATTTTATGCAAGAATGAAACCCAAGCAGCCATGTCGTATTGCTGAATATACACTCTTGTTTTCAAAACATCTATAGTTTTGAATTTGACCCTAAACCTAATGAAAGGGAGGTCATCATATTTGTCCCGTGGGTAATCAATCTCTTGTAAAAATCATATTTGCAATCTTACTTTCTATCATTAGTAACCATCATATCACTTACTTTCCTAAGAATCGTATTTTTTAGGTTTTATAATTTCATGACACTTAGTGATCCAAATATCATTTTATAAGTTCATACTTTACCCATTCCCAATATTCCATTTAATATTGTTACTTATAGTATCTCTACCAGTCATTAGGCTTCTCCAACCCCAAGAGGTGAGTGCCCCATCCGTGCTTCCAAGAATGAACCTAGAGGGAAGTTGGTGTCGCCTAGGGTGTGATAAAAATAAGATAAAATTAAGTCTAGAAAACTACGCACTCTCACCCTAGACAGGCACAGTACTGCAAGTATTACAGGATGTATGCAAGTTTTAGTTGATAAGTTGAGTTCGTTCTCAGGGACTTAGTGTGCTAGTCGAATGGGTAGCAATAACGAGTAAGAAGTAAATAATTAAAAGACATAAAATTAAAGGAATAGATTTCGAAAATAACTAATTAAAACTAGGAAAATAAAGACAGTAAATAAAATACGAAGAATATGAGATGAGGGATATAGCTTAGGTTTTGCTAGTATGCACTAATCCTTCTAATTCTTTCTATTAGATCTAGTTAATAAGGGAGAATATTAGCTCTTGTATACTTAGTCAGGATTCTAAATTCCCATTCCTTAGACCTTGAGAGCGACTAAGGGGGCTACGGACACACCACGAGGCTAGTTCAAATAGGGTTATCAAGCGCTACCAAGGCCCTAAGCAATCAATTTCCATACATGGTGATAGTGATTAAATTATACCCTAATGACTATCTAGTCAGAATCAGTTTTGTCAGGACTAATATCGACACTAGACGTTATGTGGTGTTTCAATAATTAGACAACCAGCTAAGGTGATCATCTAACTACTATTAATAAAGCCTAAAGTGATCAGTTCTAGAACAGGCAATAAATCGAAACACATAAACAAATATAAAGGTAAGCAGCTAATATCAGATTAAAACAAGTAATTCCCAAAGAAACTTAGATAGAAAGAAATTAGAATTCATAGATTATACATGATGCAAAACCCAAGCTATGGGTGGTTTAGTTCATGCCTGAAGGAAATAAACTAAAAGAAATAATGAAAGACATCATCTTGCTCTCTACAATAACTTGGAAGAATAAAACCTTAAGAACTAATTACTATGAGGCAAGGATGATTTACGAGTGATATAAGGGTGTATTTATAGGTGTTTAGAAGACCTAATTCGTTTTCTTGAAGGATAGGTTAAGTAATGGACTCCAAGCCCAACTCAAATTCGTAACCCTAAAAACATGCAATCAGGCCCATTTTTCTTTTGGTCCTAGCAGCTTCAATTTTCATCCGTTTGATGCGTATGAGTATACCAAATTTATCGTCTCGGAAAGATCTTCAACTTTTCTCTTGAACGTTTCTCCAAATTCCACACCGTTGTTGAGATATAAGCTGATTTGTGGTTGTGGGTGCAGAAATTCAGGATTAAGGCAGGTTTTCCTTTTCCATGTTTTTAGCTTTTCTTTCCTTTATCTCCAATTACCATGGTTATCTCTTTCCATATCTTGTATTCTTTAACTTGGACTCTAATTAATCTCCATAATTATCTTTAAAGTTTCACACTAAATAAATAATTAAACCCAATATGCTCTAAATTATTATTTTACTAAATCAAGACTCAAAATAGGAAAGTACACTATTTCTCAAGAAAAACGACTATTATGACTTCTAAATCACTAAAAATGATGTCTCATCCTAATATAAATCTATCACAAATGAGGAGACATCAAGACCCCCAACTCAAAGTTGTATCGTCCCGATACAATAAAGATAAAAACAAAGGGAAGTCTATAAATACACACTTATGGAATTTTCAACACAATGGGAAAACATAGCAGAATATATAGAATAGACATAAAGCAACAACTCAAAAAATTACATGCAATAATATTTATTAACTACATACATGTACACTTCTCATATCCACGGTCAACACAGCTTGAATTCAAGATCAGATTAGTTTCGCAATGTAAGAAGGATTGGGACTTTACTCAGTTCTCCAAGGAAGCTATAGATTGTTCCTTGAACTTCACTAGTAACCAAAGGTCCACTTAACTATTCTCTAATGGCTCAATCACTTCTCGATTACATAGCAAAGAATCAAAAGGTCTTTAAGGTTGTAGTTTAGGCTTAGGGACGGTATGATAGTATATTTGGATAATTTAGAGTGAGCTTTTGGCTCTCTCCTCACTAGCCATTAACGAATCGCCCTGGAGCTTGAGTTACTCTCATAAAACGTTTCTCACTCAACCCAATGAATTCCTTGATGCACAATTTAGCATCCCCAATAACCCAATTAAAGCATAAGATGTTCACTTACAAATTCCACTTTGCCGGTCCGAATATATATATATTTTCTTTTCAAATCAATTTCTCTTTTTACATAGCCATGACTCTCTTCTTAACATTGAGATATCACGCTATTATCTCATATATATATATATATATATATATATATATATATATATATATATATATATATATATTTTTTCTTTTTATGCCCTTGTTGGCAATTTTAGCTCGTAGCTTCTTTTTCATTCACTATTACCCCGGCAGAGGGTTACAATAAAAATATGTGAATCATCATCAATATAATGAACAAAGCACAATTAATAAGCTCAAAAATCCTATCCCAATAACAATTCCAATAATGGTGGACCCACCACCCCAAACTCAAGCTCTAAAACAACTGTCTATGCATCGCGATTTGAGTGCGGGTCATATGGAAAAGTCCTAAAATCTAAAGGGATATGGCTTATAATGTGTTTCAATAAAAAGCTTTAGAAAGGCTAGAAGGGGCTGAGAAGGATGTAGCATATAAAATCAAAATAACATGGTGAGAAGGTATAAAAAGGCTCAAGTGGCTTCAAACATGAAAGAACCGCCTTAATCACTTTCTACACTATGTAATTTCGTTATTTTCTTACCTTTAGCACTTTCATCAAATGGGTTTGTCAACTAGCTTGGATCTCACGGCCTACACACTTCTCAAGGTTCCCTGAGATTGAACATACTTTCTATCGCATTGCTCACTAATCTTTTCTTTACTATCAACGTGTGTTTTCCTGCAAATACTCAAAGCATACATATAACATAGCTCATAAACATACTACTTACTCTCATTAATTCACTTAGCTTATGCTTTCAAGCTATTAAACACACTCTACATCTAATTCCCATGTATCAAAAATTTTAATTTCTACCTAAAAACAGAAAAATGGAGATGAGAGACAACGAATCCCCACACCCCCAACTCAAAAGAGCCGTGTCCCCATGAATCGAAAAAGACTCGAAACAGAATTTAAATTAGCAGATAAAAATATTTACAGAAATGGTAAGGAAGAAAGAGAACATACTCTCGAGGCTATTGCCTCGCATTATTGACATCCAAGGTTGGATTTGCTCAATCTTTTGTTAATTGCTCAAGGAGTTTCATGATGTGCACTTGATTCGCGTTGATTTGTGCCACATCATTGACTAAAGAAGTTTGAGCTGAACGCTCCTCCATCTTCTCTTGCCAACTTTGCTCATTTTCTTCTTCTTTCGAGACTTGCGTAACACCCGCTTTTCGAAAGACATCTTTGATCCAAGCATTATCAATATAACTCTCCTTAAAATCGAGTTTCTATTCTTCACCCAATATAACATTCGCTTTTCGCATAAGACACGTGATCATAGTAGGAAATTTAACATTATAAACTGATTTGGGAGAGACCGAAAAACGCATCACCTCCTCATAGATCAACTGTGCCACATCTACTTCTTCTCCTCTCAAAATACAATCCAAAAGTAGAGCGTTCTTTTTAGTCACATCCAAAGTTCGTGTGTTTCCAAAGACATTAGGAATAAGGAAATTGTGCCAAACTCTCGCATCCGGTTGAAGATATTTGTAAGGCCAAGGTGCCTTCAACTCTCCCTTATGTGATTGCACTTTTTCCTTATCTCAAACATGCTCAAAAAGTAATTCCTCATCAAAGATTTTTCGTCTAGCAACCGCTTCATCATACTTGAAATATCCAGTTAATTTCTTAAACTTGAAGTGGTTTCTAATCTCATTAACTGTGAAAGGAACTAACTTTCCTCTAATCGTAACACAACCTTTACTATCACGGCTAAAGAGGCCTTAATAGAATTCCAAAACTAACTCATGACATAATTCAGAACGTCTTACCATGAACGTAGACCAACCCAATTTTTCACCAAGCTCT
Source organism: Nemophila menziesii (assembly GCA_029959085.1). NCBI lineage: Eukaryota > Viridiplantae > Streptophyta > Magnoliopsida > Boraginales > Hydrophyllaceae > Nemophila > Nemophila menziesii. Next base: position 1,409,356 of record JARWIR010000075.1, on the reverse strand, counting down.
AAGAATCTCTTGTATTCTCCTGTACCAACTTCTTCCTTGAATAATCTCTCATAAGCAAGAGGTAGTTCTTTTAATTGTTTTTCTGTAGAAGCTTTTAAGGCCTTTAAATCTTTCTCTTTTTCCTTGGGTGTAGGACCTTTGAAGGGTGGAAGTTGTGTTTTCTCCTTTGAATAAAAGTATTGCCTTTTACCATTACGATCAAACAAAGCTAGCTTACCTCCATCTTCAACATCGTTTTTACCCTTTGCTTTAGAACTAGAACCTTTGTTATTTGATTTCTTCTTAATTGAATCCAATATCTTGCTTTTCTTCACCTCTCCCTTGTTAGATAATGTTTCTGTTCTTTTAGTCATCCTCAATTGACCCCCAACTCAAAGCTTTAACAACTCTTGAAATTTGAACTTGTGAGTTTTTGGTTGAACAAGCTTGATTTGGCTTAGGAAGGATGAATTGATGATGAATCTATATGTGGGTAAGGTGGATTTTTGATGGGTTGGCTTGGATTTAAAAAATTGTAGGATGAATTTTGAAAATTTGAGCTCTTGATTCTTCAATTTGATGTGTTTGGTGAGGATTTGGTGCTTGAATCTCCTTTGTAATGAGGTGGAGAGAAGATCTGATGTGTTTTTCTTGATGATTGGGTAGTGTTTTGATGATTGGTGAAGGTTTTTATGAGCTTTAATGGAGTTGGGAGAGGTTTGGAGAAGAAAGAGAGGCTTGAGGTTTTGTAAATTCGGAATAATAAGCATTATACCTCTTTTATAAGCTCCAATCCGCACTTTTCTCTCTCCAGCGGCGCGCCGCGGTATACCGGGCATATCCTCCGGTATACCGGAACTACTGTTGTCCCAAAAAATTTCGTCTCGTCAATAAACATGCGCCACATACCCGTGACACGGGTTTTTTCGCCCTGCGGTATACCGGGGATATCTTCCGGTATACCGGACCCATCAGTGTGATTTTTTTTCTTCTCGGCATAAAACCCGAGGCACCTACCCGTGATACGGGTTTTTCCTCTCTATGGTATACCGGACATATCATCCGGTATACCGGACCGATAGTTCAATTTTTCCGAAAAATTTTGTTTTCTCCTCCCGAACTCGATTTCTCCAATACCTAAGCATCAAAAACACTAATACCTTTCTCAAATATGCAGTATCAACTAAAAACAACTAAACTAAACATAAACTAAAAACGTAAAAGACATAAAAGCTTAAAAATTACGGGTTGTCTCCCTTACAACACTTTTATTTAACGTCTTTCAAAGTTAGACGCGTTACCTCTATCAAGATGTGCGAATATAGCCTCCCCAACAATGAGTTAGGCTATGAACGTCAACTAATCTGCGCTTGATCCCCTTCTTGGGTTGGATTTCTATCACCTTGGCTGAAACAACCTTAGTGACAATGAATGGTCCCATCCATGAGTCTTTGAAACTACATGGCCTATTCTCGCGTTTGTGAGCTTTCCATAGTACTTCATGGCCAACCCCAAACTCAATGTTTGGCTCAGCATCCACAGGCTTTAAGTGGATCTTCTCAGGTGGGACTTTGTGATGTGAAAGGCTGTGGATGACATGAACGGTGGGATCTAACTTCCTTGGTTTCTTACCCAAGACATAGAAGGTCTCGGATACGTTCTTTGCATGAAGGGTGATGGTCCCTTCTTGGAAGTTGATGACACTTTGACTTGTGGCCATGAAGGGCCATCCAAGTATGATTGGAACCTGCTTATCTACATCAAACTCAAGTATAAAAAAGTCAGTAGGGATGGCGATACTACCTGCACGGACTAAGACGTGCTCCACTGTTCCCCATTCCTGGTAACTGAGTTGTCAGCGAACTGCAACTTCACTGGAGTTTTCTCTGATTTCTGAAGTCCAAGTCTCTCGAACACGGACTTAGGCATAAGATTCACACCAGAACCCACATCGTACATAGCTTTCACCTTGAGCATACAATTAATTTGAATAGGAAGGTTAAAACTTCCCGGGTCTTTAAGCTTTGTTGGTAACTCTCGTTCACTTCTTCTTGAGACTCGCAGGTTCTCTTTTGGGATCTCTACACTCGCTTCTTTCTCAGGAATAACTTGCGTAAAAACTTGTTGCGGTGTAAGTTCTTTCTTCGCAATCTCAAGCATTTGGGCGTTGATATTTTCGGGTGTATACGCCTCTACAAATGTCTTGAGTTCAGTGTCATCCTTAGGATTTGTTTCAGGAATAGTTGGTGACACTGTTTGACAAACAGGTGGCGGTTCCACCTGCTCTTCTTCTTTCTCTTCTTGCACAGCAGGTGCAACTTCAACTTCAGCTCTTGATTCCTCCATTGAGGCTTCTTTCTCTTTCTCTTTAGCCAGCTCAGCTTGATAATCCATAACCGATCGAATCTCTTCTTGCATATCCTTCAGAAGCTGAATAAATTCGGCTTTTTCTAAATCGTCCTCCACATCAACCTCTGAACAGTCAGATTCCACGGGGCTAGACTTGGTTGGTTCTTCTTCGGTACTCGGAACTTCCACGGCACTAACGGCAGCATGCGGTACTTCCTTCTCTTTTTCTTCAATTTCAAGGCAAATAGCCTTACAAGCTTCGAACCCAACATTGTCATCACCTCATTCGATAGCCTTCAATTCTTTTTGTTCCATTAAATTCGTAAGAACTTTGTTCAACTGTTCTACTTGAGTACCTAAAATCTGAATTGCAGCATCTTGTCCTTGTAACTTCTCTTCCTGAGCGTTCATATTCGTGGTCAAACGGTCCAAAACTTTCGCTAACTGTTGATTATCCATAGATCCTTCTTGAGGATACTGTGGTAAAGCTTTCTGATCTAACGCATCGGTATAGGCATCCTGACCAGGTTGTTGAGGGGGAGTAGGTCTATTTTGATGTTGATTTTGATACTGACCTCTTGTTGGAAAAAGTTGTTCTGGGGGCGCGGTTGATAATGACCAGGATTAGCGGCCCCCTGTGGATTTGAATATTGCATACCCGGATGATTTCGGTTACCGAATTAATAACCTCCACGGTTGGATATAAAGTAAACAGATTATGGATTTCCTTCGCACTCTTCCCAAGTATGATTATTAACCCCACATTGTTGACAACCTTGTACTTCTTGTACTACGTTTGTTGCGGCTAAATTCTTCTGCATCTCTATCTTAAGCTCTTCGATTTGATTCTCTATTGCGGATATTTGAGCTGAGTTCACAGTTTTTGCATCTAAACAAAGCGTACCTCGGGTTTTTGCTACAGGAGCTCGCGTAGAAGGCCAACTTCTTTCTTGTTCAATAATATTTTCCAAAACCTCGGATGCTTCATTATGATTCATGGACACAAAATTACCCTTTCCGATGTTATCCACCTTCTCTCTACCTTTATCATTAAGACCTTCAAAGAATATAGCAAGTTGTAAAGAGGGGGTATAACCATGGAGTAGACATCTAGCTAATTTATGTTGAAACCTTGTCCATCATTCTCCTACTGTTTCTCCATCTTCTTGACAAAATCTTGCAAGCTCGCTTTCATCTTTGAGTCTCATGCTCTTCGGATAAAAACGGTTAAAGAAAGCGGTTTGAAGTTCTACCCATGTATTAATTGTCCTTGGTGGCTGCCTATCTAGCCACTCACTAGCTCTACCGGTCAAAAAGAACGAAAACATATGACAATACAGTTGCTCGCGTGTAATGCCTGGAGTAACATAAGCATCACAAATCTGCATAAACTTCTGAATCGCTCTCACCGGATCTTGAATTGTTGTACCACCGTAGAGTCCAAACTTTGGAATTGACTGAGCATACCCGGATCGGGTCGAAATTTGATATTTTGGATCTCCGGAGGACGGTAACCTATTGGTTGAACATGAAACGGAACATGGAGGCCAGGAAGGTCTTGTTCAACTCGGTTTTGATTAACATTATTCTGCCCATTTCCTCCTCCTTGTTGTTGTCCTTGTTGTTGTCCACCAGGTGGGATAGGTGGTGGTGGTGGTCCTCTTGGTAATCCTCCAGGTGGGACTCCAAGTGGTGGATTTAACGGATCTTGTACGCCTGACATAGCTCTTCTCAAGGCTCTTTCCTCACGAACACGTTTGTTATAAGGTCTGAAGCTCCTCTCAGGCTCCGGTAACGGAGGCCAAGAATTAAACACTGTGAAACCTGAAAAAGACTAAAGCAAACCACAAGCGTAAATCCGGAAAAATAAAAACTAAAAACTGAAAAATAAAGATTAATTAAAAACTACTACTCGAAATAGATAACCCACACGCTAACGAGACACAAGTCCCCGGCAGCGGCGCTTAAAACTTGGTGTCGCCTAGGGTATGATAAAAATAAGATAAAATTAAGTCTAGAAAACTACGGACTCTCACCCTAGACAGGCACAATACTGCAAGTATTACAGGACGTATGCAAGTTTTAGTTGATAAGTTGAGTTCGTTCTCAGGGACTTAGTGTGCTAGTCGAATGGGTAGCAATAACGAGCAAGAAGTAAATAATTAAAAGACAGAAAATTAAAGGAATAGATTTCGAAAATAACTAATTGAACTAGGAAAATAAAGACAGTAAATAAAATACGAAGAATATGAGATGAGAGATATAGCTTAGGTTTTACTAGTATGCACTAATCCTTCTAATTTTTTCTATTAGATCTAGTTAATAATGGAGAATATTAGCTCTTTTATACTTAGTCAGGATTCTAAATTCCCATTCCTTAGACCTTGAGAGCGACTAAGGGGGCTACGGACACACCACGAGGCTAGTTCAAATAGGGTTATCAAGCCTACCAAGGCCCTAAGCAATCAATTTCCATACATGGTGATAGTGATTAAATTATACCCTAATGACTATCTAGTTAGAATCAGTTTTGTCAGGACTAATATCGACACTAGACGTTATGTGGTGTTTCAATAATTAGACACCCAGCTAAGGTGATCTACTAACTACTATTAATAAAGCCTAAAGTGATCAGTTCTAGGACAGGCAATAAATCAAAACACATAAACAAATATAAAGGTAAGCAGCTAATAGCAGATTAAAACATGTAATTTCCAAAGAAACTTAGATAGATAGAAATTAGAATTCATAGATTATACATGATGCAAAACCCAAGCTATGGGTGGTTTAGTTCATACCTGAAGGAATTAAACTAAAAGAAATAATGAAAGACATCATCTTGCTCTCTACAATAACTTGGAAGATAAAACCTTAAGAACTAATTACTATGAGGCAGGGATGATTTACAAGTAATATAAGGGTGTATTTATAAGTGTTTAGAAGACCTAATTCATTTTCTTGAAGGAGAAGTTAAGTAATGGACTCCAAGCCCAACTCAAATTCGTAACCCTAAAAACATGCAATCAGGCCCGTTTTTCTTTTGGTCCTAGAAGCTTCAATTTTCATCTGTTTGATGCGTATGAGTATACGAAATTCATCGTCTCGGAAAGATCTTCAACTTTGCTCTTGGCCGTTTCTCCAAATTCCACACTGTTTTTGAGATATAAGCTGATTTGTGGTCGTGGGTGCAGAAATTCAGGATTAAGGCAGGTTTTCCTTTTCCATGTTTTTAGCTTTTCTTTCCTTTATCTCCAATTACCATGCTTATCTCTTTCCATATCTTGTAGTCTTTGACTTGGACTCTAATTAATCTCCATAATTATATTTAAATCTCCACACTAAATAAATAATTAAACCCAATATGCTCTAAAAATATTATTTTACTAAATCAAGACTCAAAATAGGAAAGTGCACTATTTCTCAAGAAAAGCGACTATTATGACTTCTAAATCACTAAAAGTTATGTGTCATTCTAATATAAATCTATCACAAATGAGGAGACATCAAAAGTATATCCATTTTTGTACATTATATAATAAGGAATATGGTTAATTAATAATATTTAATGCTTATTTCACTAAGATAGCTAAGTACATAAGGTTAAGATCCCTAAAACCTTGCTCTCCTGAACACTTACTCTTTGTTAAGCTTGGCCAGTTTCCTTAAAGAACATTTTTATTCTCTTTGCTACCCCAGTTGAAGTTAGAAATTTGTGATGAAATTAAATCACACGCTATTTTTATGTATAAGATAATAATACATAAAGTAACTAGGGATACTTTGTAGTATAAATTTTAAAAAAAAATCACGGACGTGCATGTGTGGTGGAACTAGCAATCTATTTTTGTATGTTATAGTAACACATAAAAAATATCGAAATTAATAAATCAAAAAATTAAAAAAAATCAAAAAATTCAAAAAAAAATCATAAATGTAAAATATCAAATATTTTATTTTTCTGATTTTTGTAGAATTAGTTATGATTTTCTTTTTTAAAATCGCGGACGCGCGCGTGTGATTGATTAGTTAGTGGTGATTGGTGGTGACGGCGGTGGCGGTGGCGGAACTAGTTGGTGGTAGTTATGGGTAATGGTGGTCGGCGGAGAATAATGGAGATGGTGGTGGTGGTGGCAGTGGTGGTGGTGGATGTATGTGTTTGTGGTAGTGGTGGATTCAGAGGTGGTGGTGGTGGATGCATGAGTTGGTGGTGGTGGTGGTGGTGGTGGTGCTGGATGCACGAAGTGGTAGTGGATGCAGGTGGTTGTGGTGGTTATTGGCGAAGGTGGTGGTAGTGGTGGTGATGGTGGTGGTGGTCGGTGGAGAGTGTATGAGGAGGTGGTGATAGTCGGTGGTAAATACATGAGGTGGTGGTAGTGGTCGGTGGCGGTGACCAGATATTAGAATAAAAAGGAAAAAAATAAATAAATTATATATTATGAATATTATATAATAAAAATAAAAATAAAATAATTAAAATGACATTAATGTATTGTTTGGATTCAGTTTTTTAAAGGAAAGGAAAGGAAATGATAGGAATAAATTTTCCTTTCCTTTGTTTGAATTCGGTTTTTAATTAAAGGAAAGTAATTCAATGGATTGCATAATCCCATTTTCTTTAAACTGTCAATTATTTAATCCTCCCATTTTAGAGTCATTCTAAAGGAAATGAAATGATTACTTTTTTAAATGTCACAACTAACCTTATAATTTTAATATAATAATATTTTTACATAACACAAAAAAGATATAAAAGTATTTTTATGTAAAATAATTCTTTCTTTTCCTTTAATATTGTAAATCCAAACAAGTGATTCCTTAATGAATTACTTTTTATTTCTTTATTAACATTTTTATAATCTAAACACGGTTATCACTTTCTTTTCCATTTCTTTAATATTTTTATATTCCTATCATTTCTTTACCTTCGATAATCTGAATCCAAACAATGCATAAGAGTAATAGTGGAAGGTAAATATACCAAAATGCTTAATTAGGAATTAAGTCTCTAATCAATGAGTAAGTAGTAATTAATTTGCTCCTTTATTTTTTTTGAGAATGGAACTTGAGAAATCATAATTAACTGAGAATTATCCCATCAATAAGAGAGCAAGTATTAAATCATTTAATTATTGTACTTGAGAATTTGTGTTAGGGGTGAGGGATTTTGTTAGATTTGCGGAAAATCACATGGATAAAACAAGTCGAAATTTTTGTATGTGTAATCGGTGTTTTAATAATCGTAAAAATGGTATAGGTAGTGTACAAGTCGGCATTCTTTAAAAACTAGAAAACTGAACTCCTTAAAAATTGTACTTTTAATACAAATTTTACATGGATATGCTGCAAAAAGAAAATTAGAAAACGTAAGAAGGAGAAAGCAAAAAGATTCAAGTTACGAGAAAAAATTATAATTGAGAATAATAGGGGCGTTCCGAAAATCGAACTCGGAAATTATACCAAAATGCTTAATTAGGAATTAAGTCTTTAATCAATGAGTAAGTAGTAATTAATTTGCTCCTTCATTTTTTTGAAAATAGAACTTGATAAATCGTAATTAACTGGGAATTATCCCGTCAATAAGAGAGCTAGGATTAACTTAGTTAATTATTGTACTTGATAATTTGTGTAAGGGGTGAGGGATTTTGTTAGATTTGTGGAAAATCACATAAATAAAAAAACAAGTCGGATTTTTTGTCTGTGTAATCGGTGTTTTAATAATCGTAAAAATGGTATATGTAGTGTACAAGTCGAAATTCTTTGAAAACTAGAAAAGCTGAACTCGTTAATATTGTACTTTTGATACCAATTATACATGGATATGCTGCAAAAAGAAAATTAGAAAAAATTATAATTAATAATTATAGTGGCGTTCCGAGAATCAAACTCAAGACCTCTAGCACCCAAAGCAAGAATCATACCACTAGACAAATCTCCCATCTTGATAAATGTGTGTTTCTTTTATTAGAAAGCATAATAATATAAATATAAAGATAGTTCAATAGGATATAAACAAGCCTACCCCCTAGTCTCATTTTCGCTATGTAAAATAAAGCTAGCTGGGTTGGATTTGCAAGCATTCGAGTTACCAAACAGAGTGAACCTAGTCAACTGCCTCATTTTTTCTTCTAGAAAAAGGAGCAAACAATGTTTGGACAATTCAGTAAAAACATAAATATTACAAATTATATTATTGACTGAATGAAATATAATCGTTTGATTAGAAGAAAGAGACTTCATAATATTTTATGCATCATTCTCAATAATTACGCTTCTCGTGGTATCGAAGTGGTTGTAAAGGTATTGTGTTCTCACCCCAGTTAAGAGAGACACGGGAGATTAGTCAATAAGCTTTGAAATCCTAAGGTTGAATCCTTAGGTTGTGGATGTAGGGATAACCGAACCACTATACATCGTTGTGGACTTTCTATCCCTTATCTCTTTACTTATCATTTATTGGTTGCTCGTCTTTCCAACTATATCAAACCTAGTTACCATATTGCATGATCCCTTAGAGTTTGATATATATTGACTTAGTAGTTTTTCTTTAAACTTAAAATTGTCCAAAAGAATTTTTAATTAGGCATTAATCTTATTAGTAATCCTATTCACCCTTCCCCCTTTAGGACTTTCAATTGGTATCAGATCCTAGCATTACGTGAATAGCTTAATCGTTAATAGAGTAAACGACATGGAATTTAATCTTTTGTAAGAGTCGTCTTCTACACGACCTCCACTTTTTATAGGCACTTGCTACTTTGCTTGGAGAACAAAAACGGAGGAATTTATAAAAGTCGAAGATCCCAATCAATGGAGAATAGTATGGAAGGTCCATTCGTTCCATACAAATAGGAATTAAATGAAGCGAGAATTCTTAAGTTAAACCAAGAAGAAAAATATTACGATGAACTTGCCGACGATGATAAAGCCAAACTCACACATAGCGTTAAACCCATGTATACTTTAATATGTGGAATATCCAAAGAGATTTTCACAAAGATGTTTGATTGTGATTCAGAAAAGGAAATTTGGGATCGTTTAAAGTACTTATATGGGATTGTTGGTATTAACAAAAAAGAAAGCAAAATCCGTGATGAAACTCATGATGATCCAAAATCAAACCATGAGGTAGTAATCTATCCTAACTCTTTGTCACTTTCATATGATTATAATGATATTAAGTATATCACATCCCTTCTCAATATTCTTTATTCTCAATACCACTTGAATATCCTTTTATTAAAAAAAGCAAAAATTAAGCAAAAAAATTGTTTTAATCGTTGCCCTACTTTAGATGATATTTTGGGAAACAATAAAAACTAGTGTTTTGAAAGTGTTTTCTCTTCAAATAAAAATCAAAATCTTATGAAAAAAAATACCATAGCTTTGAGAAACTGGATGAGGCATGCTCCATTGTTTTTAAACTCTTAAAAAACATCCCTATTTTTATTTCACTCCCTTTGATGAAAATCGACTTTTTAAAGAAAACATATTTTTGAGTGAAAATTAGGTTAAACAAAAGAACGAGAAAAAATATTGTTCAAAATATTCTTGTAATATTTCTATTCGCAAAAGGAGTACTTGCAATTATTGCGGAAAAATGGGTCATCGTGTTTCAACATGTTATTATCACAAACAACTTGAATACGGATCTTTAATACCTCTATGGGAAAAACCGACATGGATCGTGAAAAGTACTAATCATGTTTCCGGATCCACTCCATCTTGGATACCTTAAAAATATTATTTATTGTAGGTGTTGAGCGTCAAGTAAATGAAATAATATACAAAAGGACGCTCAAATCTCGTAAAAGGAAAATCCGGTGATTTCTTTCTTTATCTCGTTTTTATTTGTGTTCTATTATGTGTGTATGTGTTTCTTTTTATATGTGCTAGTATATTTTAGCTTTTACCCTTTTATTATGCTTGAAAATGTTTAGTTTTTGTTTTGGGTCCTTTTTGTACTTTTTAGAAAATAAAGGGATCTTTTTGCAGTTATCTGTTTTTTAGATTTCTACTTTGTATTTTTTTTCAAAACAAAAAATATTTTGGGGGTTTTCAAACTTTATATAACTTTTGGCAAGCTTTCCGGTTGGTTTCGGGCGTGTTCGCAAAAAGCTTAATTTTCATTATTAGCCCCAATTTGCGAAGCCAGGGAAGGCTGCCCGGGTACCCGGTTGACAACGAACGGGCGCCCGGTGGAGGTTAGTTTAGAAAACATGTAAAGGCTTTTTCCCTTCTCTTTTGTTTCATTAAATCAAAACCCTTTCACTTTTCACCTCTCTCAACAAAAACGAAACCCTCCTCTCAAACCCCTCTCATCTTCTCTTCAATTCCTACGCATCTCCTTCACCATGGCATACAAAGAGAAGGCACCAATGGCTTCATCCTCCTCCAAACCTTCAAGAGTTTCAAAGAGTAACAAAAGAAGAATAAGAAAAAGATGAAGAAGAAGAAGAAGAAGAAGAAGAAGGTCCTACCAAAAGAAATGTGAGAAAGAGCACCAAAGTTCTATCCGGGAGAGATATTTCAAAGCTTGCTCTTAGTGCCTCTATAACTATGGTAAATGAGTCTTCTTCTACTCTCTTTGAATTATTTCAATTTCAAAAGCTTGATTTCTTCATTTCACTTGAGCATTCCACCTATGAATCCCTTATTAGTGAATTTTATCAAAATATTCAACCTTTAGATTGTGAAAATTGCTCTTTTAAAACCATAAGCTCCTCAAAAAATCACTCTATTAGCCCAAATGTTGTTGTTAAAGCCTTTAATTTACAAAACTCGGTTATGAGAATTTTATCCAAGTTGGTTGCAATCGAGTTAGGTAAAGTATTGATGTGTCTTTGAAAAACGAGGTTGAAAGCTTTATGTCATCAAAAATGATTTCTAAGCATGTCCAACCTTGGTTGTCTAGCCTTTTTACCCAGGATATCCGTCTAGCCCACAAAATTCTTATGCATTGTCTTCTCAAGATAAGAAAGATGGTACATAGCTCCCTATGAAGCAATTCTTCTTTATCATATTTACTCAAAAATCCCAATAAAATTTCTGCAAATTTTTTATCCGTAACATGGAAACTCGTGCTCATCAAAATGCTACTCTTCCGTATGGGACTGCTCTTAGTTACGTTTTAATCGTTGTTAAGAATATTCGTCCTTCTCCTAATCCTCACGATTTTGAGCCCACATGGAGGATTGATCTTTGTTTTTTAAAACTATGAAAATCTATATTTACAATGGCCAATACATTGATAAGCACTCTTATGATCATTTTCTGGAAGATCTTCAAAAGTCTATTTTAAACTATATTCTTGCTAGTGTCATCTCTATGGGTCTCCCTTTAGAATATTTTTAACATCCCTCCTCCTTCGACTATTCTGGTTCCTACTCCTCCTCCTACTCACCGAGCTTCTCGTTTCCCACCATCAAATGTTTCTTCCTCAAATGTTGCTACAAAAGATGATATGAATAGGGTCTTAAATGTGATTAAAGACGGTTTTGTGGAAGTGAAAAGTTTGTTTGGGAATATGAACGATAGGATTGAGGGCTTGAAGAACGAGGTGTCATGTCTTCGAAATGATGTTGCAAACATAAGAAGGTCAAGGATTCGATCTCCTCGGAGTAATTGATTCTCTCGCAAATGATTTTGGGGTTGTTTTTATGATTATTTATCTTTGTGTTTGTTTATCTTTTATGTCTTGTTTAAACTCGGTATTTTGGTTTGGTTTGTTTACTCTCGAACTTAGTATTTTGATTATGTAATCGTTTTATTTTCCAGATCATTACGGTTTGTCTTATGGTTTATGTTTATGATTATGAATTGGTTTATGTATTGAATTGGTTTATGTTTTGGATTAGTTGTGATTGTTGGAATCATGTTTATCATATTTTGGATATTATCTTGTGTTGTTAATCGTTTTCTTGATGTTATAGGTGATTTTGTGTTCTAGCTCTCCTAAATCATACAATTGCATCCTAGCCCCTAGAAATTTGGTAATTGCATTTTTAGTCACTAGAGCTTTGATAATTGCATATTAGCCGCTAAAAATTTCAAAATTGCATTGTAGTCCTATCATTTACTTAGAAATGCTTAACATTGGGATTTTTCCTTTTAAAATTGAAAATTTGCATTTTTGGTCCCCATATTTAGAAAAATTGCATTTTAGTCCCCAAATTTTAAAAAATTGCACTTTGACCCCTCAAATTTATAAAGTAACTCCATAGTACTAAAAGTTGGACAAATTAATCTTTCACATGTAAAATTTGCATTTTGATACAAAGTTTATGAAAAATTTCACTTTAGTCCCTAGACTTTAAAAAATTGCATTTAGGCCTCTATACTTTACAAATTTGCATTTTTACCCTGCACTTTCTAAAACATAGTCTATCTCTTCATTTTGTAGTTGACAAAGGGGGAGATATATAAGTTTCATCTTTTACATATTCTTGATTCATTTTGGTTAAACATTTTCTTAAAAAAAATTATTTTACCAAAAAACTCATTCTCCTTCCTTGTTCACTAGAGTTTGGCTCCCCGTGTAATAGTTATGCGAATTTACTAGTTAAATATCCTGATTTTTTAATGAAGACAAGGGGGAATATGTGCACTAAAACTTTCAAAATTGCACTTTACAAAATTCACAAATTACACTTTAATATTATACTTGTTGTGAGGGGGAGTTAGACTCCATATGTGCTTTATCCTTTCACATCTTATATACATATTGATAGGCGGAGCATAACTCCTTTATATGTTCCTCTTTCATATTATTCCTAAGGTGTTTTAGTGAAGTATTTGTCATCATCAAAATGGGGGAGATTGTTGGCATATAGCCCCTCTCCATAGGTTGTTTAGTGTGACAAATCCTCTTGTGTTTATTGTGCTAATTACACTTTTTATATATCTTCTCTCTTACACTCTATGTCATCAAAAACACTACTTTCATCATTCATATCAAAGCCTTATAGTCATATCCTAGTAAAATAATTTTTATACAAATACTTTTAACCTTATCTTTGTATACATTGAGAATTAGCCTTCACGATCAACTACAAAATTTCTTAGAATAATGTTTCCAACAACTCACGTGAAGAAAGCTTTTCCATCCGAGCATCATAGCATAATGTCAAAATGCGCAAGTCAAAAGACAAACGGGAACCTGTTTGGTTCTAACCGGGAACCCGTTCATCACCGAGAACCCGCTCAATGTGTAACCGGGTACGCGGTCAGCTTGGTCTTCTGACTAGTCAATGCCACGTCATTTTTTATCATTGCCACTTGGAAAAGAGTCGTTGGGGAAAATAAACGGGAACCCGATTGGCTCTAAACGGGTACCCGTTCAACACAAAATGTCCCACTAACTGTATAACCGTTTGGGACTTTATTGTGCTATAAATATGACCTCTTTCAAGGATAAATTCACCTCTTACAGTTAAATTATTATATCTATCATTCTCCTACTAAATAAAGGTCTCAAGCTATCAAAGTTAATCATCCAAGCTTGATCAAGAGCTTAAACCAAGAAACTTCAAAGGTATTATCTACTCAAGAGGAGTTTCATGTTTAAAGTTATATCTACTCTTTAGGAGATTTTTTTGCAAAGTTATTCCACCACTTAAAGACTTTGTATTTATCCACTTAAGTCTAGTCTTTGTAATAGATAAATTAAGACAGATTTTGAGTATAGGGAGTATACTCGGTTTCCTTGTGTTGCGATAGCACAAGAGTTTGCTTTGTGGTATCAAAGTGGTTGTAAGGGTATTGTGTTCTCACCCTGATTAAGAGAGACACGGGAGCTTAGTTAAGAAGATTTGAAATCCTAGGGTGTCATCTTTAGGTAGTGGATGTAGGAATAACTGAACCACTATACATCATTGTGTATTTTCTATCCCTTATCTCTTTACTTATCGTTTATAGATTACTCGTCTTTTCGATTATATCAAACCTAGTTACCCTATTGCATGATCCCTTAGAGTTTGATATCATTGAACATGTCACTATTGGTGTCGAGAAGAGTCTTCAGGATCTGCCCGATGACGTGAATTTCGAGGAAGATTTGTACTTAACGGATGTAAATTTCGTTGAGGAATGGTTGCCGATAGTTGGTAAAAATCTGAAATCTCTCACGATTTCATATCTTTGGGTTCAAGCATGTTTGCAGATATCACGTGTTCTCCCTCTCATTTCTGCATATTGTAAGTATAATCTGATTAAGTTCATAATTATAACATAATAAATAACAATTATTTGCATTAGAATTTAAAAATATAGGACACCATTTTATGTACAATTGTTTTATGAAAGCTTGGTATATTCGTTCAAAGCTGATTTTTTATATTAAATTGCGTTAATTGGACAAAAAGTAGTAATTTAACCCTCCACAGGGGTTTTTGTTACTTCCTGGAAAATGTTTAACATGGTATATTTGTTACTTTAAGGGACATTTGGTTATTATGCATTATACTATTAACCCCATAAAATTATATAATATTACTGAAATGTTGCAAAAAAAAATTGTTTCGTTACTTAAATTAAATGAATTAACCAGAATATTGGATTGACATTATGAAATTATATGTTTTTTGTTTAATCTAATATTTTATAGCTATAAGAAGTGATCTTTTGTGATGAAACTGTACAGGTCATGATCTTGAGAAATTAGTGATTAAGAACACTCCAGTATCCGTAGATGGTTTAAAGCCAATGCATAAACTCGCAAGTCTAACACTGGAACAAGTTCACCTTGGCGATGAGAACTTATATAAAATAAATGAGTGTTTTCCTCATTTAAAGTTTTTAAATTTAATCGGAATTGGAGGGCTTGAAGAACCCAAGATTTATCTCCAACAACTAAAGTCATGTCATTTATGGATGTGCACTGATCCGGATTCAGTGACTATAATAGCACCAAAACTTGATACTCTTGAACTCAAGTGCGATAAGTCAAGAGTGATTATGATTGAAGCTCCTTTACTAACAGAATTTCATCTCTCAGTTGAGGAAGCAAGTGAGGACTTTAAAGTAAAAGAGATTCTCGGTTTGGAAACTCTTCATCTTGATACAGTGAACTTTTGCAACTTACTTCCCACAATTCCGTTTGGTAAAACAATCAAAAAACTTACTTTGGAATCAATGTACTGGGAAGAAAAAAGGGAAGAAAAATTATTTAGCTTTGCAGTGTTATTTAATGTATTGGTTCATGGAAAATTTGAAAGAAGAGATTGAGATGAAGAGTTTGAAGGAATTGAAGGTGTACCTAGCTGTAGATCATATCGAGATGGCACTTCAGTTTATCTTCTCAGCCCTAGAGAAGTGCCCTAACTTATTAGATGTGAATGTACTTATCAACCGCCATGCTGCCCTTAATATCCGTGATGTCAGAGCAAAGTGTATGAGTTATTGTTCAGCAGTGAGATGGAGATTGGGAATGTGGGATGAAAGAATAATGGAGTGAGTCATAGATGTAATAATATTTAAATGGATACAAGGCCATGCAAACTACAACGTAAAGACTGTGCTCAAGTTGGATTAGGTTAAACTGGGGCCATTTTGCCAATAGATATTATGTGACTTATACGGTTATACCTTTAGTGGTCCTTTACAATCTTTTTTTTCTTTTTCTTTAAGAGCAGAATGTGATGTATGTTGGATTTTTTTTGTTCATGCATGAATGTGTAAACTCTAGAGAATTCCTTAGTTGTTATATGTCATTTATTTACATTTCTCCTCTCTTGTCTGCTGGTAATCTTATATTATATGCTAATGAACTATTTAATGTTGAATATTAAGGAGAAAATGGTAATTGTAATTCCAAAAAACACCACCATTTTTACCTTCTGATAAATTGTGGAGTATAAGGCATCTTTTAAAGTATACTAATATATTTCTTTCAACAAAGTTATTGTTAGCCCAAAAATTCATATCTTATCCCTACTTACCTAAAAATATACGTGTTTGAAGGGAAAAAAACCTAAAAGGCATGATTACGAAATCAACAATCATTTTTGTTAAAACTAAAATATTTTAAAACATTATTATCCAAAAGGTGTTGAACACACACCTTTAGTATCCAACAATACTCTAAGATTCTCTTCTTACTAAAAGTCACAAACAAGAATTAACACTATAGGCTAAAAAATGATGAAGGAGGAAAGAGGGTAATGGTAATAGAGGAGAGAGAAAAATGGTAATTGAGAAAAAAGAAAAATCTATTTTTTTGTCTTATATACATTATAAGAATATTCATGACCATGAGCATCTTAGAGGCCTCTTTGTAGAAAGAGTAATAGAATTTTTCTTTTGTGGCACTAAGATAGTATCCAAACCCCTATAGATAATTCACCCATGTTTTAACCTATCAAATATGAGTTTTAGTTTTAAAATTGTACATCACATTTTTTTACACCACTTTTTATATCATCCATGATTTAATATCAAATCATGACATATTATTTGTTGCAAAATATAATATAAAAGAATATGATATATAACCTTCCTTATATATTATTATTATTTTGTTAGTATAGCTTTAAGTTGTATTTTGCTTGCTTTGATTTTTAAATGACTTTTTCATAAATCAAAGCTATTAAAAAACTAATAATACTCCGAGTCAATGACTCCGAGTCGAAAGTGGCTCTCCTATGTAAACAAAAAAAAACTAATAATACTAATCAATCATATATAAGGATACCTGCTTTATTAGTGTTGATTGATAGTATTTTAATCAATAATAATATTCTTAAATCTAATACTTGAAATCTCTTCCCAATTAAAAAATTTTAAAATCAATAATCATATTCACTTCATAGTAGATAGGAGTGTATCTTACCTTTTAATTATTTTTCTTTATTTGGTTGAAATGTCATGATCAACGATCTTATCTTTTATATGAAATAGCTTCTTCGTAAATATACGACCTATAAAAATACAAGTGAAATTAGATGGTATCCTTGGCTAATATATTCTACATCACACCATTAAAAATACTTGCACATAATTAATTATCCGCTTATAACTAAGAATAAACAAACATACAATTTTGTGTATAAAAATTAATAATTATATTTACAAAATTTCATAGAGTGACTTGCATATGTAAATATGTACCTTAAATTTTTAAGTTAAAAGCAACGTGATACCCAAGGAATTCCCAAAAGGAAATCTCGATACACATATTACAAATAAAAACTTTTAAGTGCCCAACGTTTCGATTTGGTCCTACCGTTGGTAGCCGCTGTCTATTTCACGCCAAGTTCTAAGGTAGATATTTTTTTATTAAAAAGAAAAATGAAAAAAGGTAAGGGGTACCTAATGATTTTGAAAAGGGATAAATATGTACACATACCACGTCATGAATTACTTAGGTACCCACGATATTTTTTTAAAATTCATTATAATTTGAAATTCTTAAAATTGCAGTGTCAAATTCATTATAATTTTTCTTAAGTAAGCATTTTATAAATTTTTGGAAAGCTTACGCATGTCTCCTTTTATGGTTTATAGTAATTTGTCCAATGGATAAGAATCTTGTCAACCCTATTCAAGAAATTTATAAAACACAAATCCTAAAATATAATTTTACCATCAAAATTACAACAATGGAAAGGTGAAAGATACTCACGAAATCACATATGCATTAGGTATAAAAAATGAAACATTTATAAAGATATTTTACTTGCCTGAATCTTCCCAATACAAAATTTATATGGTTGGCTAGATCTGTCGAACAAAGTAATTTTGAAATATATTTACGAAAAAAAATATGAATTATATTTATGGATTTGGTGGTGATGTGTTTGCTTAATGATTTATAAGACTATCTTGGTGACAAACTCTAAAAGTTGGTGTTTAGGGTGGTGGTTGTACTAAAAACCTAGGATTGATGCAATATATGAGTGTTGATGATATGGATTATTTAGAAAGGTTAAAGAAAAAAAAGGTATATCGGTTATGGAGTAATTCAAAAGTTAGAAATTGAGTTATATAAAATGTAAGAGGCGAGTAAGAGGTGAAATAAAGTGGAGGCGGCCAGTTTGTTGACGTCTAGGGGTTTTATTTTAAGATTAAGGGGTTATAAAAAAATCGGTAATTCAGGGATTTAATAAATTCAGTTTTATTTTTTGTTTTTCTTTTCAAATTTTTTATGCCATCATCGGATCTCTATTACATCCAACCGAAGACCTTGAATGTTTTTTACAATTTAGTATGAGCTAACATTATTTTAAAATAATAAAATTAAGTGTAAGAGAATGTAAAGGAGATACGGTTGAGAAATTGCTCGTGTAAAATTTGTTACTAAGGGTATGTTTGTATTCAGGAGCGAAAAAATAAGAAAAGAAAAGAAAAGAATAATAATAAAAAAAAGGAAAGGAAAAAAAATCTTGTTTGGATTAAAAAAATTTAGTAAGGAAAAATTTATAAAAAAATTGGATATTTTTTGTTACATTGTACAAGAATAAGAAAAGAAAAATAAATATAATAACATAATTATATTTTTATAATTGTTTGTAAGATGTCAAAATTATTGTTTTTTTTCTGTTTGTTATTTATTAAAATCATGTCTTTCCATTTGACCCCGAATAGGAGTGATTATGAAATATGATTATAGGTGATTTTTATAATCACCCAAATCACTTTTCTTTCAAAAATTCTCTAATACAAACGATAAAAAATATTAAAATTCATTTCTTTTCCTTTCTTTTCTTTTCTTTTCAATACCATCAATCCAAACAGACCCTAAGTTACACAAAGAAGAAGAATATGACTGGAGAAGAAGAAGAAGAAAAAGTTGGTGCTCGTTGCTATGCAATTTCCTCTTAACGAAAAATATTATCTTTTTTATGAGAAAAAAAGAAAAAAATCCTATATTTCTAGCTCAACTCTTAAGCCAACTACAATTCTTTCTCGATCAAATTTCACACTTATAATAAAAAATATTTAAATCTCTAACTCGACTCTTCATCCGATTACAATTAGTATCTTGACTCAAATGAATACATAGAAAAAATCCCTAAGTGTTCAACTTAATTCTTCATCTAACTACAACTGGTCTCTCAAACAAAATTAATACTCAGAAACTTCTTAAGTCCCTATCTCTGAGATTCAGCCAACTACAATTTCCCTCTCGACCAAAATTCATAGTTAGACGAAAAATCCCTAAGTAATAGCTTGGCTCTTCAACCGACTACAATTGTTCTATCAAACTATAATCCCCTTCAAAAAAAATCTATGTTACTTCAATTTCACAATCAATCAGACATTATCCTCCTTCTGAATGAAAATAAGCTTGTCAAATCATCAAAAACCCCCTTCTATCTCTTTTCCTTAATTCATAGTGCACCTTATCTTTATTTCTCGTAGATGTCTCTCTTGTTGGAACATTTGAAGTCATGTGTGGTAACATTTGAACATTTATGTTTTCCCACATCGGTAGGAAAAAGAGCTAAAGCCCTTCTTTTATAATGTGTGGTATTATCAAAGTCCAAAGAGCCAATACCCATGCACATGGCAAGATAATGGTTAAGCCCACAGGCGCGCACCACCACCCACCCGCCCGGCCCGGCCCGGCTCCGGCACCGGCGACGGCGACCGCGTAGGGCGTGTGTCGTTGGGGTCGTTGGGGGAGTTTGGGGAGTCAAAAAATGAAAAATGAAATGGATTTTTCTACCAGCACTTATAGTGGTCGTTGAAAACTCAAACTTCAACGTAGAGACAAGCCTCCACCAATCACGCACGCGTTAAAGAAAAAGAATATTCCAGCAGCTGTTACTTAGTCAACACGTGGGAATATCAAAGGTCAAAGCTGTTACAGAATATTTAAAACGTGGAGGTTACAAGACAATCAAAACGTCAACCCAATCAAATCAAATCCGGGAGGGAATCGTGGGACTTAATGGGGATGTTTCTGAATGTCTTGGGTCTTCCTCTTCTCTCCCCTATATAAAGAGCTCTCACTTCACTCTTAACAGCTACGAAATACACAATAAAGAAAACCAACTCTGCCTCACCTTCTCTCTATAAAACTTACGCTGTAGTTTTTCCGTTAGAGATACCGGTCCGCCAGAATATCTTTCTAACGACCGAGGACTCTGTTTTTCTTTTCCGTGTAAGTGTATTTCCATTTCTATTTCCGTGTAATTGTTATTCGCATTCTATTGTAGTCGTAATTCAGTTTTATTGTAATAGTTAGTTTACATCAAAATTGTTTTTACTTCATTCGTTTTTGGAAACCATTTCTGTTTGTGAAACCGGTGATTACTTTTAATAACAATTTAAAAAGATATTCATTTTCTTTTTTTTTCATCGGTTATTTTTGAAAATGTCTCTTCCTATTTCGGCTGTTGGTTCCTCTTTGAACACAAAGCCACTTCTCGACGCGAATAAGTTGGAACCCCTTAATGGTTCTAACTACAAGCGTTGGGCGCAAAAAATTATGATTTGCCTTGAACAGTATGAACTCGACTTTGCTATAGTCGAGGCTCCTCCACTTTTGGAGATTGGAGCTCATACTGAACAAGAGCTAGCTAGGCATGCTGCCCTCGAATCCAGGTTCAAAAGAGCTAATACCATGGCTCGGGGCTGGATGTTGAACAACATTACTAATCCCATTTTTTATCTCCTTGCCAAAGAGAAATCGGCAAAGGTCATATGGGAAATGCTCGAGAAGAAATACGGGGCTGATGATTCTGGTAAGAAAAAGTACGTGACTGGGAATTGGTATAATTTTAGACTTACGGATCAGAAACCCATGACTGAACAACTTCATGTGTACGAGAACCTATGCGTGGAGGTAATCGCGGAAGGCATGAAGATGTGTGAAATTCTTCAAGCCAACATTTTGCTTGAGAAATTTCCCCCATCCTGGAGTGAATACCGCAACCACCTGAAACACAAAAAGAAAGAAATGAACCTCCAAGAGCCCATCAGCCACATCCAAGTCGAAGAAGCAAATCGACTCAAGGATAAGTCAATCTCTTTCCCTTCTCATTCCTCCAAAGCTAATATAGTCGAAGGTTCTGGCCAAGGTAACAAAGACAGGTTCAAAGGGAAGGGTAAGCAACAAGGCTCCAACAAGTCAAAGTCTGGGGGAAACAAGAATCGCGGCAACTCCAACAAACAAGGTGGAGGATTTAAAACCTCTGGTAAGATTCAAAAACCTAAAGGGCCCTGTTATTGTTGTGGCAAAGAAGGACATAGAGCTTCGAATGTCCCCTTAGAGCTGGCCAGGGTCCCAAAGCTGCCGCTAATCTGACTGAGACCGAAGAAATAATCGTCGCGGTAATGGTTGAGGTAAACTTGGTAGAGAACAAGAGTGAGTGGATCCTTGACACTGGAGCTTCTCGCCATTTTTGCGCAAACAAAGCCCTGTTCAAGAAATTCGAAAAGGCAACTGATGGTGAGTGTGTGTACTTGGGTGACTCTTCCACCGCTACTGTTCTCGGGAAAGGTCAGGTTACCCTCAAACTCACCTCTGGTAAGATCCTTGAACTTAATGAGGTTCTCTTCATCCCCTCTCTTCGTAGGAACTTAGTTTCCGGGGCTCTTCTTAACAAAGTTAGTCTCAAACTTGTCTTCGAGGGGGGGAAAGTCATTATCACCAAAAATGACGAGTTCGTGGGGAAAGGGTACCTTAATAATGGCTTGTTTGTTTTAAACATTGTAACCCTTAATGAGAATGCATCTAATTCCGCTTATATTGTTGAGTCTGTTCAAACGTGGCATGGTAGACTAGGCCATTTAAATGTTGCGTCTATTAAAAGGCTTAAAAATCTTGGACTAATACCCGTTAACAACGTGGATGACTTTGAAAAATGTCAAATATGTGTAGAGTCCAAACTTGCGAAAAAACCTTTTAAACCCGTTACCAGGAGACAAACTAAATTGCTTGAATTAGTTCATTCGGACTTAGCTGATTTTAAAAACTCCGCTAGTAGAGGAGGAAAACTTTATTACATAACCTTCGTAGATGACTACTCTAGATTTACTAAAGTGTATCTTCTTAAAACTAAAGATGAGGTGGAAAATGCGTTTTTAAAATATAAAGCCGAAGTTGAAAACCAACTAGACTGTAAAATCAAACGACTTACGTCCGATAGAGGAGGTGAGTATAGTTCTAATTCCCTTAAAGAGTTTTGTGAAACAAATGGGATTATCCAAGAACTTAGTGCCCCTTATACACCCTAACAAAACGGCATAGCAGAAAGAAAGAATATGTCCCTTAAAGAGACTATGAATGCCATGTTAATAAGTTCAGGTTTACCAAACAACATGTGGGGGGAAGCTGTCTTATCAGCCTGTTATGTACTTAATAGGGTGCCACATAAATCCCTAGAAAAAAACCCTTATGAGATGTGGAAGGGTTTTCCATCAAACCTGAAATTTTTAAAAGTGTGGGGGTGCCTAGCCAAAGTCAAACTACCTGGTTTTAAAACTGTCACCGTTGGACCCAAAACCGTTGACTCAATTTTCATAGGGTATGCTCAGAATAGTGCAGCATACAGATTCTTGTCATTGGAAGATAAATCTATTTGTGAATCTAGAGATGCTGATTTCTTTGAACATGTTTTCCCTTTGAAAGATTTAAATACTGTCAATTCTTCTTCACCTGTTGATAACTTATCTACTAATGATGTTGTACCTCTTTGTGATGTTTTTTCTAACCCCTCCACTTCCATGGATCCTAGTAGTATTCCCGAGGAAGAACCTAAGATAAGTAAGAGGCGCAGGATCGAGTCCAGCTTCGGCCCTGACTTTATAACAGCCTTTATGACCGAAGGTTTTCACATTGATCTATGAGACGAACAGGTAGTCAATTGCCTCCTCATGGAGGAAGACCCAAAAAATTATGATGATGCTTTAAAATCTATAGATGCTAGTTTTTGGAAAGAGGCCATTAATAGTGAACTTGAGTCAATTAAAAGTAACCATACATGGGAATTAACCGACTTACCTAGGGGTAGCAAACCTATTAGTAGCAAATGGATTTTTAAGAAAAACTTGAGACCCGATGGCTCAATAGAAAAATTCAAAGCCAGACTTGTTATTAAGGGCTTCACCCAAAAGAAAGGTTTAGACTACTTTGACACTTATTCCCCAGTGACCAAAATTGCCACGATAAGAACCCTTATTGCTTTAGTCGTCTTTCACGAACTTGTAATACATCAAATGGATGTCAAAACCGTGTTCTTGAACGGAGATCTAGATGAAGAGATCTACATGGCTCAACCTGAAGGGTGTGTGGTCCCTGGTCAAAGGGACAAAGTGTGTAAGTTGAAAAAAATCCTTGTATGGTTTGAAACAGGCACCGAAAAAATGGTATGAAAAACTAGATAGTGATGTCTCCCTAATTGTTCTTATTTTCGACCCTTGGGAGACATCATTTTTTATGTTTATTTGAATATTTTAATATACTTTTGAGTTAAAAATACAATAATCCGGAATTTCCATTTTATTTCTAGTAATTTTGATTTATTAAACTTTTGCGCATAATCTTGTATATTTTAGTGGAAAGTTTGTAGGTTTTGATTATTAGCTAGGAATGGAATCCGAGAAGAGAGTCAAAGATCGTGATATGGAGTCAAGACTTGAAGATAAATCCCGAAGATATTATTTTTAGAGCTAAAAATCTGTTTTCCAGGCCATAGATTACTGATTTCAAGGTGCTTAAGTGCTGATTTAGCCGCTGACCTTTGAAGAGAAAACAATCCTTATCGAGTTACGGAAATTTAGCAATTGATTTCAAGTCAATCAGAGTCATAACGAAGCGGGAAAAGCCGTTTTAGTGAAGGTGTATCAGCAGTTACGGGATTTTGGGCTTAGAATTTGGGCTTGGACATTTAATTAGTGTTTTATTATTAGGTCCAAGCCCTAATCCGTTTTTACACTTATAAAAGGAGCCTTTGACTTCTATTTTTCACACAATTCACATTCCTCAAGATTAAACATCAGAGAGAAGCAACAGAAGGAAGAAAGAAGAAGCTGCAAGAACTGGAGAGGGTCTATATCTCCGTTCTCAGTCATTCCAACTCCGGAAATTAGGTTTCTTTCAATTTTAATTTTGTAATCAAATATGAATTCCATTTCAATTAATTTAGTTTTTCTTTTAATTAGTGTGAGCTAAACATTTATTAGTGATTGAGAATGCTATATGGGTAATTCCCAAATCTTATTGAATTTCATATGTTGAATTTGGGTTTCTGTTAAATTAAATTAGATTGTGTCTTTTACCCTTTTCGATAAATTAAGATTATTTACTGTTTTTAGCGTCATGAACTAGGAACATGTGTTAGTATCTAGGCTATTCCAATTAGTGGCAATTGGATCATCCTGACGGAGGGTTTAGGTACAGAACCATTTATTCAATCTAGAATAGAAGCTACTGATTCTGACGAACTTAGCTAATTCTAGGGCCAATGAGGTAATAAAACTTAAACATCCAAAAGTGGATCATATTTACCCTGACGGGACTAGTGACACTCTAGGATCGCCTTATAGTCCACCCTGACGGGGGTATAAGGAATTTAGAATCCCGACCATTGTAATTGACCAATTTACCCCTTAAACAGCATAAGTTATGAAATAGGATTAGGATGACCCCTTGCGTTCTCAAGTGCTACTTTCTCATACTGCGTTTTACATCATTTTACTTGCGTCTTAGCTTTTAATTACATTTTTCATTTAATCTTTTATCACTTAGCATTAATACATAAACCAATCAAATATATTTTCTTTATTTGTTTTCATAAGTGCAACCATTCATTACTTGTTAAACATTGTAGTCAACCATCCCGTCCTTGGAACGAATCTGTTTTATCAATTATATTACTTGGGACAACCGTACACTTGCAGTTGTGGTTCGATTATTTATTGCATTATTTTTAGAACACACAAAGGACCACCAAGTTTTTGGCGCCGCTGCCGGGGACGGTAGCGTGTGACCACGGTGTTTACCTTTAGTGATAGTTGCATTTATTTTATCAGTTTTACGCTTTTTGTTTGTTCATTTCTTTTTATGTTTTTAGGTTTGGTGTATGCGAAGAAGGCTATTCAAGGATCTAGAGCCAACACCTCTGATCCTTAGTAATCCAGAATCGTTGATCAGACTTGCTAACAAGAGAAGGAGAGAACAAGAAGCTTTAAAAGTAGAAGAATTAATTAACAAAATGGAGGAGATAAATCTTCAGAATCAACAGAATAATGGACAAGGTCAGCTAGACGCAAATGGCCAACCTTTAGCACCACCTGGCATTATTCCTCCAATTCCGCCACTGAATCCTAATCCTCAAGTTCAGATAGTAATGAATCAAGATCCATGGCTTGTTAATGGTCCACCAGAAGCTCCATTCCGTGCTCCTGCTCTAGGAGTGGGTGCTCCAGATATCAATGTTCCAAGATTTCGTCCAGATTCGGGTATGTTAGCTCAATTCCAAAATTTTGGAAATTTTCGTGGTAGACCAGGAGAAGATCCTATCCGAGCCGTTCAGAATTTTAAGCAGATATGTGATTCGTACATCACACAAGGAGTTTCAAGAGAACAATTGTATTATGCCGCGTTTCGATTTTTCGTCATTGATGGAGCAAGTGAATGGCACGATACACAAGATCCTACAAAGATAACAAACTGGGACCAATTAGAATCTGCTTTCTTTGACAGGTTTTACCCAAGTAACATGAGGTTAGATGATCAACTTGAATTAACACATTTCCGTCAAGAGTATGATGAAACTTTGGGTAAGAGTTGGACAAGATTTCAGATGTGTTTGCGAAGGGTTCCCGATCATGGCTTTACAGAACAACAACTGAAAATATTTTACAAAGGCCTTGATGGGACTTCGAGAGAGAAATTAGATTTGTTATGTGGTGCAGGTTTTCTTCAAGTTCAACCCGTTCATGCTAAAATCATTTTGGAAAGAACAGTCAAGAATGAAGTTGGGTGGACTTCAGTAAGAACACCGGTTAAAGGAGTGAGTAATGTTAATATGGAAGAAAAATTTGCTACGCTTGAGAATAAGATTCAAAATACTATAGAGCAACAATTGAAACAGCTTACTTTAGCTGTAAAAGAAGGATTTTCGGGTAAGAAGGTAGTTGTGCAAGCTGCACAAGAGGTTTATATGTGTTCGATTTGCAGGGTAGATGATCATGATGAGGAAAGTTGTCCGAATAACCAAGAGCCTGTGATGTTTGTGTCCAACAGAGGTAACTTTAATTCAAGTGGTAATGGATATCAGCCTAACAGAAACCATCCTGGGTTTCAATACTCAAATCCTAATGGGGCAGCCAATCCTACATATGCGTATCAGCCGCGTCCCCAAGGTAACAACTACAATCCAAGACCACACAACAATTATCAAGGAGGACAGAATCAGGGTAATTATGTACAAAGACAAGCTTCTTAGAATACTTACGATGAAACCCTGAACCAAAAAGCCTTACCTTCCCATCCACAAGAAGTAGTAGTTACCCTTCAGAAAACAGTTGAAAGTTTAATTGCGCTTCAAACACAAGCTATGGAACGTCAACAAGCGTCTGAAGTAAATATGAAATTAATACAGAATCAAATGGAGCAATTTGAAAAACAGCTTAATCAGCGTCCACAAGGGCAACTCCCTAGTGACACAGAAAATCCGAGACAACATGAAGATTGCAAAGCTGTTACATTAAGAAGTGGTAAGAACCTTCCTCCACCTCCTTTTCCCGTTATGAAAGAGAAAGAAGTTCCAAGAAAAGAAAAGGAAGTGGGTGAGAAAGAGAAAGAGAATGAGAAAGATAGCGAGGTTAAAGAAATAGTGAGGCCAAGTGATATTCCAAGGAAGAAAGATGATATTGTGATCAATCGCCCTCCACCACCGTTTCCATCTCGAGTTCAGAAAAAGGGTGATTTGGGTGATTTTCAGAAATTCTTTAATAGAGTGAAGGGTCTAAGTATTAATATTCTGTTACTAGAGGCTATTCAAGATATTCCTAAGTATACGAAGTTTTTGAAGAGGGCCCTCACTAACAAAAGGCCTTATTGTGATAATGAGATGATTGGTCTTCCTGAAGAGTGTAGTGCGATTTGCCAGAGTAAATTACCTCCAAAGTTAGTTGATCCTGGGAGTTTCACGATTCCGATATCGATTGGAGAAGAATGGAAAGGAAAAGCGATATGTGATTTGGGGGCGAGCATCAATTTGATGCCCAAATCGATCTTTGATAAGCTAAAAATTGGAGAAGCAAGACCCACTTCTATGGTCTTGCAAATGGCGGACAGGTCTCTTGCACATCCTGAAGGCCGAATTGAGGATGTCCTCGTTAAGGCAGGTACACTTATATTTCCCGTTGATTCCGTAATACTTGAGTACGATGCAGATAGAAATGTCCCCATTATCTTGGGTAGACCATTTCTAGCCACAGGGCGTACATTAATCGATGTAGAGAACGGCGAATTAACGATGAGCATACAAGACGAGGAAGTCAAATTCAATGTATTTCTAGCTATGAAATTTCCAGATTCTCCGGAAGATTGCTTCAGAATGGATGTAGTTGAGCAAGCATCGCAAGAGGTATTTAATTGCTTAAATTTTGATGATATTTTGCAGGCTGCTTTAACATTAGACTTGCCTGAGATGATGGAAGAGCTTGCCGAAACAGTGGCAGCTCTCAATTATGAAAATCCGAAGTATAGGCGTCTTGCCTATGAACCTATGAGAGAACCGGGGGATATTGTTCCCAAAAAGAAGCCTTCAATTGAATCTCCTCCGGAATTGGAAGAGAAACCGTTACCAGCACACTTGAGGTATGCGTATTTGGGTACTAATTAAACTCTACCTGTTATTGTTTCAGCTAATTTATCAGGTCCTCAAGAAGATAAACTGTTGCGTGCGTTGAGAGCTAACAAAGAAGCAATAGGTTGGACTATTGCTGACATCAAAGGCATTAGTCCATCCTATTGTCAACACAAAATTATACTTGAAGATGACAACGCACGCTCAGTTGAAGGTCAAAGGAGATTAATGCCCGTTATGAAGGATGTAGTGAAGAAAGAGGTGATCAAGCTTTTAGACGCGGGGATTATCTATCCCATTTCGAGTAGTGAATGGGTGAGCCCAGTTCAGTTGTACCGAAGAAAGGAGGAATGACAACAGTTCTGAATGATAAAAATGAAGCGATTCCTTCAAAAACGGTAGTTGGTTGGAGAGTTTGCATGGATTACAGAAAGCTGAACAAAGCCACCAGAAAAGATCACTTCCCTTTGCCCTTCATCAATCAAATGTTAGATAAATTAGCCGGAAGGGAATATTACTGTTTCTTGGATGGCTACTCCGGGTACAATCAGATTTACGTGGCCCCAGAAGATCAACATAAGACTACCTTTACATGCCCATTTGGTACTTTTGCATATCGCAGAATGCCATTTGGATTGTGTAACGCTCCCGCTACTTTTCAAAGATGCATGATGGCCATCTTCTGGGATATGATCGATAATTTGCTTGAAGTGTTTATGGACGATTTCTCCGTGTTTGGTGATGATTTTGATAAATGTTTAGATAACTTGGAGAAAGTGTTGGTAAGATGTAAGGAAACAGACTTGGTGCTAAACTGGGAGAAGTGTCATTTCATGGTTCGTGAAGGTATTGTTCTGGGTCACAAAGTTTCGAGTACTAGATTAGAGGTTGATAGAGCGAAGATATAGGTAAAAAACTCTTCCTCCTCCTATTTCTGTTAAAGGGGTAAGGAGTTTTCTTGGCCATTCTGGCTTTTATAGGCGTTTTATTAAGGATTTTTCTAAGATTGCTAAACCGTTATGCAACTTACTCGAAAAGGACTCCAAATTCCTTTTTGATGAAGCTTGTTTAGCGGCTTTCCAAGCAATTAAGGAAAAGCTTATTTCTGCTCCTATAGTGTTACGTCCAGATTGGAATTTACCGTTTGAGGTTATGTGTGATGCGAGTGATTTGTGTATGGGAGCTGTATTGGGACAGAGAAAAGAGAAGGTTTTTCATTCGATTTACTATGCTAGTAAAACTTTTAGTGGTGCTCAGATTAATTACACAGTTACAGAAAAGGAGTTGCTAGCAGTTGTATATTCATTTGATAAATTTAGCTCTTATCTTCTTGGAGCGAAAGTTATTGTTTATACAGATCATTCCGCGATCAGATATCTTATGGAAAAGAAAGATGCGAAACCAAGGTTAATCAGATGGGTGTTATTACTTCAAGAGTTCGATTTAGAAATCAAAGATAGAAAGGGTTGTGAGAATCAGGTTACAGATCATCTATCGCGTTTAGAGGGTTCAGAGATGAATAGTGGTACTGAAGCAGTTAGAGAAGAGTTTCCGGATGAGAGTTTATTCGTGGTTCGTGATTATGAAGCCCCTTGGTATGCAGATATTGCGAATTTAGTGGTGAGTGGTGTTTTTCCTGAAGGTTCTACTTATCAAGAAAGAAAGAGGTTAGCTCATCGTGCTAGACAGTTCTTTTGGGAGGATCCTTTCCTCTACAAAGTTTGTGCTAACCAAATGATCTGAAGATGTGTAGCAAGGGAGGAAACTGAAGCCATTATAGCTGGATGCCATGATTCACTATATGGAGGACATTTCAAGGGAGATAGAACTACTGCGAAGGTATTCCAATCAGGTTTTTACTGGCCTTCTCTTGTTAAAGATTGTCATGAATATGTTAAGAAATGCACGAGATGCCAGTTTACCGGAAACATATCTAAGAGGGATGAGATGCCACGTAATAATGTGTTAGAAGTTGAAATATTCTATGTTTGGGGTATAGACTTTATGGGTCCTTTCGTTCCCTCAAATGGTAACCTCTACATCTTATTAGCTGTTGATTATGTGTCTAAGTGGGTAGAAGCGGTGGCTTTACCTACCAATGATTCACGAGTGGTGATTAAGTTCTTGAAATCACATATTTTCACTAGACATGGCACACCTAGAGTGATTATTAGCGATGGAGGATCTCATTTCGTTAATAAATATCTGAAGACTGTTCTAGAGAAGTATGGAGTGAGACACCGTGTATCTACTGCATATCATCCACAATCCAATGGTCAAGCTGAAGTTTCGAATCGTGAAGTCAAGTCAATTCTAGAGAAAACCGTTGGTCCTACAAGAAAAGATTGGTCAATGAAGTTAGATGATGCGTTGTGGGCCTATCGTACTGCGTTCAAAATTCCAGTTGGTGCATCTCCTTATCGTATGGTGTATGGTAAGGCTTGTCACTTACCTTTAGAGCTTGAAATGGGTGCCTATTGGGCGATTGCGCAGTTGAACTTAGATCCTGTCTTAGCCGGAAAGAATCGTATGATGAAGCTTAATGAACTTGACGAATTCCGATTGCATGCTTATGAAAATGCCAAACTTTACAAAGAAAACACGAAGAAACGGCATGACAATCGGATTCGTACAAAGAACTTTGAAGTGGGGCAAAGAGTATTGAAGTATAATTTAAAGTTCAGCAATTATCCGGGTAAGTTAAGATCTAAGTGGTCAGGTCCATACATTGTGACCAAAGTTACACCTCATGGAGCTATAGAAATAGAACATCCGCTAGAGAACCGTACCTTCATGTGAATGGTCATAGATTAAAAATATACCATGGAGGTGAAGATACCAACCGCTCGGAAGATCCACATCCCGGAGAGGTCATGTACCTCATGGAGGCTCCTTAGAAGCGGGAGGTAACCCGTCGAGCTTAACGACGTTAAACAAAAGCCAATTCTTTGTATATTAGTTGAGTTTTTAAATTTTTGCAATGTAGAATAGTTTGATTTTCGTAATTTTAGTGTTTATTATTAAGAAATGAGGAAGGGTAGTTGTTTTTGATGATTTCAGGGGTAAAAAGATCACGAGTTTGGGGTCGATAAGGCGAAAATAGGAGAAAAATAGGTTGAATGTCCAGGAGAAACCGGGAACCCGGTTTCGCAAAAACCGGGAACCCGGTTTTGGAGCTGGTACCAACCTTATATACGCAGCACCTCGCGTTTTGGGTTCATGACACAGCATCGGAACCGGGAACCCGGATTTTCGAAACCGGGAACCCGGTTTTGGTGCTGTAACTTGTGGAAATCTCTGACCCAGCGTCTTGGTGGCTTGCGTTTTGCTGCGTTTTGATTCGCACCATCGACACAAAACCGGGAACCTGCATTTGGCAAAACCGGGTACCCGGTTTCGGAGCTGTAATCTTCCAAATTCTCTGACCCAGCGTTTTGAGAGTCTGCGTTTTGGCGTGTTTTGACTCGCGCCATCGAGAAATTTCGGGTACCCGCATTCCACCAAACCGGGAACCCGGTTTCGGCGAGTAAAATTTCTGACCCTGCGTCTTGGGGTCCGGCGTTTTGGTGCGTCTCAAGGTATAAAAAAAATTAATTAAGTAATTTTTCCGCGCCGTCACAGCGACGCGGAACCGGGACCCGGATTTTCGAAACCGGGAACCCGGTTTTGAAGCTGTGATGTCGGTTTTTGATCTTTTAACCTAGTTTTCTTAGCCTCTTCTGCAAGTTTTTACCTAAAACGCACCAATAGCCTCCCCACCTCCGAAATTCATCAACAAAAACACTATATATCATCAAATCCTACCCTCTTTCACCACAAAAACATAAGATTAACTCACCTCCTCTCCAAAATAACATCAAATCCTTAGTTTTTCCCAAGATTTTTCTTCACCCAATCCTTAAATTAAACCCAATTCTTTCTTCTCCCATCCAAATTAAACAAAACCCATCTCATATTCCACCTAGTTCTTCAATTCCTAAGCCTCAAAACATCAAAATTCTAAACTTTTTCTCTAAGTTTTTCATTATTTGAAGTTTTGAGTTTGGGGTGGAAAGAGATGACTAACAGAACCAGTGATTTCCGAAGAACTGCTCCTAGAAGGAAAACCACCATTGGTGGTTCCCAAGACCAAGCTATTGAGATTCCTGATTCGCATCCTAAACGAAAAATTGATGAAGTTAAGCTTGATTCTAACATAATAGAAATCACAGGTCAAAAGAGAAGATTAATTGATGAGCTAGAAAGTGAGAAGGTACAAGAAGAGGAAATTGAGATAAACGTTGAGAAGGAAACTGAACAAGAGGTTCCGGAAGTGCCAATTCAACAGAAACCTCCGCGTGTGAAGATGTGGGCCCACAAGCCTAAGAGGGTTTATACTTGTTGGAATACTCAGGTTCGTGAAAGAAATGAATTTTTAAAGTTTGGTGAGGAGACAAATTTTCCTAAGGGTATTATGAGTAGTGAACACAAGGAATATGCTGTGACATGTAACAAATTTGGTTGGAAAGAATTGCAAGAAAGGAAGCTTGAGTTTATTCCTACTTTTGTGTGAGAATTTTATGAAGGTCTAGCTACCTCCCGTGATGCAATTGATATCCGCAAAAAGGTAGTTCCTTTCTCTATTGAACGTATTCGGAAATCCTTGAAATTACCCAACTTTTCTGGAACATGTCCTTTCCAGGAAACTCTTAATGACCCTTCTTTCGATTTTGAATCCCTTTGGGGGACCGTGCTTGTTAATGGGGCTAGCCCAATTCCTGAAGGAGAAAGATATCCTGGACAGTTTTACAGCAGTAGTTTGACACCTCGTGCGAAGGTTTGGTCTCATTTCATAATACCCACTTTCTTTGGTATTAAGCACACTTTCGAGTTGAAGAAAGAGCACGTAATTGTTATTAAGTGTATTTTGGAGGAGAAAGCATTTGATGTTGCTAAGATTATTTATGCTACAATCATGGAGTTCGCGAAATTCCCAATGAAACAACAAAATCTGAAGTTCCCTTGCACTATTACTCAGTTGTGTCTAGACGCAAAGATTCCGCGTAAGAACGCAGATATTGACGTTGTTTCAGTTGGTGTGAGTATAGCTTTGAGCACGATCAAGAATATCCATGAGGAAGCAACACGAGCTACCAAGAGTCCTAAAACTCCTCAATCAAAGAAAGCGAAGACTGTTCCTGAGTTGGAATCGAAGATTCAGGTGTTGGAAGAAAATCAAGAGAAGATGATTGCTACCTTGGGAAACGTTACAAAAGAATTGGACCTGCTTCGAAATTTGATCTTAGGCGTAAATACACTTCAAAACGCGATTTATGACGCTGTTACGCGAGATAAAGGTCCAGCACGCAACACCGGTAACCAGCCACGCGCTGGTTAAGATACGTTTTCTAAACTTTCCTCTTAGTGTAGATTAGTTTAAATGCTTTATTGATTCTTTTCGAGTCGTGGGGACACGACTCATTTTTGAGTTTGGGGTGGGGTTCGTTGCCTCATCCCAGGTTTTATGTGTTATTTGTTTTATTTGCTTTCAATAAAAGAATTTTCGGAGTTGCGTTTGACTGTAGAAATTTTTAAATATCCCTTTAAGCATACTTTTGATGAATCAATGATAGAAAATAGTGGACTTTAGGGATTGATATAAAACGCATTTAGAATTGCATGCAAACATAGGTAATTAATAGGAAAAATTAATGAACAATGCAAATGAAGTAAGCTTGTACTTAAGGAATATGTTTGGTGTGTAGAAAGTGAAATCCTAATTAGTAGAGAACCCACCTAGATATGAACTAAAGACAAGCTATGTACTTAGGAAAATGATAGGGGCAGTTCTTTGTTAGCCATTTGTGCCTTTTTAGCCTTCTATCCCTTATGTTATTTATTATCCGTCTTAGCCCACTTTGAGCCTTTAACCTTTTCTTTGTAGCCACGATATAAGCCATTATCCCTTAGATTATTAGGCATGACCATATGACCCGCACTTGAATAACAATCCTGAGACATGTCTCGAGCTTGAGTTTGGGGTGGTGGGACCACTTATGGGGAATTTAATGGGTTGGGATCGATGTGCTTTGTATTGTAGCACAATTGCAGATGATATATACTTGTAACCCTTTGCCGGGAATGAAGAAAAATGAAAAAGAAAGAAAAAAATGAAAAATTGCGAAAAATCATACAGTAGAAACCGGGAACCCGGTTTCGTCAAAACCGGGAACCCGGTTTGCGTCTGTACAAAAAAAAAGGAAAAGAAAGAAAAGAAAATGAAAAATATGAATGAATAAAACATCCGGCAAAGTGGAATTTTTCTGAAAATCATCTTGTTTATAGTGGGTAGACATGGGACGCTAAATTGTTGCGTATATGGGTGAGTGAGAACATATTTTGAGCGTTAACTCAAGCTCGAGGACATTGTTGATGGTAAGTGAGGAGAGAGCCAAAAGCTCACTTCAAATTTACCAGATATACATCCACACCCGTCCTTAAGCCAATATTATAACCATTAAGACCTCGTGATTCCTAAGTGCATAGTGAATTTATGATTCTGTGAATAGGGAATATACTAGGTGGAGCGTTCAAAGCGATTTAGGATTAATGACCACTCTATAGCCATCATACAGAGATGAGTACAAGTGTAACCTTCAAACATTGCAACTTTAATTTTATGATTGAGATTATTTATGTTTGATGTTGCATTCTAGATGTATGTGTATATTAGTTTCTAGAGTTTGTTATATGAGATTTATTTTATGAATTGCTTTAGGGTTTATTTGTCAGCTTCTACTTGTTTATACGCTTACTTCTACCCCTTTGTTTTGTTTTACTTTGTCGGGACGACAAAGGTTTGAGTTGGGGGTCTTGATGCCTCCCTAATTGTTCTTATTTTCGACCCTTGGGAGACATCATTTTTTATGTTTATTTGAATATTTTAATAGACTTTTGAGTTAAAAATACAATAATCCGGAATTTCCATTTTATTTCTAGTAATTTTGATTTATTAAACTTTTGCGCGTAATCTTGTATATTTTAGTGGAAAGTTTGTAGGTTTTGATTATTAGCTAGGAATGGAATCCGAGAAGAGAGTCAAAGATCGTGATATGGAGTCAAGACTTGAAGATAAATCCCGAAGATATTATTTTTAGAGCTAAAAATCTGTTTTCCAGGCAATAGATTACTGATTTCAAGGTGCTTAAGAGCTGATTTAGCCGCTTACTTTTCAAGAGAAAACAATCCTTATCGAGTTACGGAAATTTAGCAACTGATTTCAAGTCAATCGGAGTCATAACGAAGCGGGAAAAGCCGTTTTAGTGAAGGTGTATCAGCAGTTACGGGATTTTGGGCTTAGAATTTGGGTTTGGACATTTAATTAGTGTTTTATTATTAGGTCCAAGCCCTAATCCGTTTTTACACTTATAAAAGGAGCCTTTGACTTCTATTTTTCACACAATTCACATTCCACAAGATTAAACATCAGAGAGAAGCAACAAAAGGAAGAAAGAAGAAGCTGCAAGAACTGGAGAGGGTCTATATCTCCGTTCTCAGTCATTCCAACTCCGGAAATTAGGTTTCTTTCAATTTTAATTTTGTAATCAAATATGAATTCCATTTCAATTAATTTAGTTTTTCTTTTAATTAGTATGAGCTAAACATTTATTAGTGCTTGAGAATGCTATATGGGTAATTCCCAAATCTTATTGAATTTCATATGTTGAATTTGGGTTTCTGTTAAATTAAATTAGATTGTGTCTTTTACCCTTTTCGATAAATTAAGAATATTTACTGTTTTTAGCGTCATGAACTAGGAACAGGTGTTAGTATCTAGGCTATTCCAATTAGTGGCAATTGGATCATCCTGACGGAGGGTTTAGATATAGAACCATTTATTCAATCTAGGATAGAAGCTATTGATTCTGACGAACTTAGCTAATTCTAGGGCCAATGAGGTAATAAAACTTAAACATCCAAAAGTGGATCATATTTATCCTGACGGGACTAGTGACACTCTAGGATCGCCTTATAGTCCACCCTGATGGGGGTATAAGGAATTTAGAATCCCGACCATTGTAATTGACCAATTTAACCCTTAAAGAGCATAAGTTATGAAATAGGATTAGGATGACCCCTTGTGTTGTCAAGTGCTACTTTCTCATACTGCGTTTTACATCATTTTACTTGCGTCTTAGCTTTTAATTGCATTTTCCATTTAATCTTTTATTACTTAGGCTTAATACAAAAACCAATCAAACATATTTTCTTTACTTGTTTTCATAAGTGCAACCATTCATTACTTGTTAAATATTGTAGTCAACCACCCCGTCCTTGGAACGAATCTGTTTTATCAATTATATTACCTGGGACAACCGTACACT
Source organism: Nemophila menziesii (assembly GCA_029959085.1). NCBI lineage: Eukaryota > Viridiplantae > Streptophyta > Magnoliopsida > Boraginales > Hydrophyllaceae > Nemophila > Nemophila menziesii. The sequence continues at coordinate 1,372,905 of JARWIR010000075.1, read as the reverse complement.
TGCGGTTGTGGTTCGATTATTTATTGCATTATTTTTAGAACACACAAAGGACCACCAGATAGTACTCTCATTTCAGATGGGTTTATAGCTAACACTTCTGACTCATGTGTTTACTCCAAGGTGACAAATTCTGAGTGTGTTATCATCTGCCTCTATGTAGATGAAATGCTCATCTTTGGTACTACTATTCATATTATAAATGAGACTAAACGCTTCTTGTCTTCCAGATTCGACATGAAAGATATGGGAGAAGCTGATGTAATACTTGGGGTAAAACTCATTAGGAGCAGTAATGGTATTACCCTGAATCTGTCTCATTATGTAGAAAGGATGCTGAAGAAGTTCAATTCCTTTGAGGTAACGCCTGTAAATACTCCTTATGATTCTAGCATTAATTTATCCAAACATGTTGGGGATGCTGTATCCCAAAATGAATATGCTAAAATCATAGGAAGTGTGACGTTCTTGATGAACTATACTCGACCCGATATTGCCTATGCCGTGAGTAGACTTAGTCGTTATACTCATAACCCGAGTAGTGACCACTAAGTTGCACTTCGCCGTCTATTGAAATACTTGAGGGGTACCATCTATCTAGGCTTGCACTATAACAAATTCCCTGCAGTCCTTGAGGGTTTTTGTGATGCAAACTGGATCTCTGACAATGACGAAGTAAACTCCACTAGTGGTTATGTGTTCTCCTTATGGGGAGGTGCTGTATCGTGGAAGTCTTCCAAACAGACTTGTATAGCACGCTCCACCATGGAGTCTGAGTTCATAGCACTAGAGTTAGTTGGGCAAGAAGCTGAGTGGTTGAGAAGTCTCTTATCGGATGTGCCACTTTGGGAAGGAAGTGCCACACCTGTATGTATCCACTGTGATTCACAAGCAGCCATTGGAGTCGCTCATAATAGCGCCTATAATGGGAAGAAGAGACATATTCGCATCAGACATGGGTCAGTAAGACAATTACTGAAGAATGGTGTGATAGCCTTGGAATTTGTACGATCAGAGGAGAATCTAGCTGATCCGTTCACCAAAGGCTTGACCTAGAGACTAGTCCTGGAGACGTCGAGGGGGATGGGACTAAAACCCTGATGTCTCCTCATTTGTGATAGATTTATATTAGGATGAGACATCATTTTTAGTGATTTAGAAGTCATAAATGTCGATTTTCTTGAGAAATAGTGCACTTTCCTATTTTGAGTCTTGATTTAGTAAAATAATATTTTTAGAGCATATTGGGTTTAATTATTTATTTAGTGTGTAGCTTTAAAGATAATTATGGAGCTTAATTAGAGTCCAAGTCAAAGACTACAACTTATGGAAAGAGATTTGCATGGTAATTGGAGATAAGGAAACAAAAGCTAAAAGATGGAAAAGGAAAAGCTGCCTAAATCTGGGATTCTGCAGCACACGCCTAACGAAGTGCTATTTACCCCAAGAAATAGGCCGATTTTGGTAATTTCCTTTCATAGGGACATAGATAATTCTGTGAGGATTCTTTTGGTATCTTATGGAGCTAAAACCGACCAATAACGAAGAAGATATGCTCAAAACGGTCCAGCAGTGTTTATCTTTATTTCCATACGAATTTGAGTTGGGCTAGGAGTCCAATACTTTATCTCTTCCTCAAGAAAACGAATTAGGTCTTCTAAACACCTATAAATACACCCTTATATCACTTGTAAAAGTACCCTAGCAATCCTTGCCTCATAGTAATTAGTTCTTAAGGTTTTATTCTTCCAGTTTATTGTAGATAGCAAGATGATGTCTTTTGTAATTTCTTTTAGTTTATTTCCATCAGGTATGAACTAAACTCCCCATAGCTTGGGTTTTGCATAATGTATAATCTATGAATTCTAATTCTTCTATCTAAGTTTCTTTGGGAATTACATGTTTTAATTTGTTTATGTGTTTTGATTTATTGTCTTTCCTAGAACTGATCACTTTAGGATTGTTTTAATAGTAGTTAGATGGTCTCCATGACTAAGTGTTTAACTATTGAACCACCACATAATGTCTAGTGTCGATATTAGTTCTGACAAAACATGATTCTAACTAGATAGTCATTAGGGTTTGTTTTAATCACCATATCACCAATTGATTGTTGCGTTTGGTTAGAGCCTTGGTAGCGCTTGATAACTCTAAGAGTGTAACCACGTCTTGGTTGTGCCGTAGCCCCCTTAGTCGCTCTCAAGGTCTAAGGTATGGGAATTTAGAATCCTGACTAAGTATACCAAGAGCTAATATTCTCCCTTATAAACTAGATCTAATAGATAGAATTAGAAGGATTAGTGCATACTAGCAAAACCTAAGCTATATCTCTCATCTCATATTCTTAATCTTTTACTTTATTGTCTTTTAATTTCTTAGTTTAATTCTTAATTTCGAAAATTCATATCTTTTATTTTCTGTCTTTTAATTATTTACTTTTACTCGTGATTGCTATCCACTCGTATAACACACTTAAGTCCCTGAGAACGAACTCAACTTACTAACTAAAACTTGCATACATCCTGTAATACTTGCAGTAGTGTGTCTGTCTAGGGTGAGAGTGCGTAGTTTTCTTGACCTAATTTTATCATATTTTTATCACACCCTAGGCGACACCAAGTTTTTGGCGCCGCTGCTGGGGACTTGTGTCTCGTTAGCGTGTGGGTTATCTATTTCGAGTAGTAGTTTTTAATTAGTTTTTATTTTTCAGTTTTTAGATTTTATTTTCCGGATTTACGCTTGTGGTTTGCTTTAGTCTTTTTCAGGTTTCACAGTGTTTGATTCTTGGCCTCCAGTACCAGAGCTTGAGAGGAGCTTCAGATCTTATAACAAACGAATTCGTGAGGAAAGATCCTTGAGAAGAGATATGGCAGACATACAAGATAATGATCCAGAGTTAGTTTACTTTGCACCAGGAGGACCTCCAGCGTTTATTCCACCTGGTGTACAACAACAACATCCTTTAGGAGGAGGTAATGGGCAGAATAATCAATAGAATCGAGTAGAGCAAGACCTCCCTGGTCTTCATGTACCGTTTTATGTTCAACCAATCGGTTACCGTCCTCCAGAGATCCAAAATATCAAATTTCGACCCTATCCAGGTATGCTTAGTCAATTTCAAAGTTTTGGACTCTACACTGGTACAACAATTCAAGATCTGGTAAGATCGATTCAGAAGTTCATGCAGATTTGTGATGCCTACATTACTCCGGGCATTACACGCGAGCAACTGTACTGTCATATGTTTCCGTTCTTCTTGACCGGTAGAGCTAGCGATTGGCTAGAAAGACAACCACCTGGAACAATTCTTTCTTGGAGAGAACTTCAAGCCGCGTTCTTTAGCCGTTTTTATCCGAAGAGCATGAGACTCAAAGATCAAACCGAGCTTGCAAGATTTTGCCAAGAAGATGGAGAAACAATAGGAGAGTCATGGACAAGATTTCAACAAAAATTAGCTAGATGTCCTCTCCATGGTTATACACCCTCTCTACAACTCGCTATATTTTATGAAGGTCTTAATGATAAAGGTAGAGAGAAGGTGGATAACATTGGAAAGGGTAATTTTGTGTCCATGAATCACAATGAAGCTTCCGAGGTTTTAGAAAATATTATGGAACAAGAAAGAAGTTGGCCCTCAACGCGAGCTTCTGTAGCAAAGACCCGAGGAACGCTTCCTTTAGATGCAGAAACTGCGAACTCAGCTCAAATATCCGCATTAGAAAATCAAATCAAAGAGCTGAAAATAGAGATGCAAAAGAATTTAGCCGCTGCAAACGTTGTACAAGAAGCACAAGGTTGTCAACAATGTGGGGTTAATAATCATACATGGGAAGAGTGCGAATCAAATCCACAATCTGTGTACTTTATATCCAACCGCGGAGGTTATCAATGGGGTAACCGAAACCATCCGGGTATGCAGTATTCAAATCCACAAGGGGCCGCTAATCTTGGTCATTATCAACCGCGCCCCCAGAACAATTCTTTCCAACAGATAGGTCGGTACCAAAATCAATATCAAAATAGACCTGCTCCCCCTCAACAACCTGCTCAAGATGCTTACACCGATTCGTTAGATCAGAAAGCTATACCTCAGTATCCTCAAGAAGGATCTATGGACAATCAACAGATAGCACAAGCTCTGGACTGTTTGACCACGACTATGAACGCTCAGGAAGAGAAGGTCCGAGGACAAGATGCCATACTTCAGATGTTAGGTACTCAAGTAGAACAGTTAAACAAAGTGTTAACAAATTTAATGGAACAAAGTGAAGTAAAGGCAATCGAAGGAGGTGAAAATAATGTTGGGTTCGAAGCTTGCAAGGCAATTTGCCTTGAAATTGAAGAAGAAAAAGAGGAAGTACCACATGCTACCGTTTGTGCTGTGGAAGTTCCGAGTACCGAAGAAGAACCAACCAAGTCTAGCCCCGTGGAATCTGACTGTTCTGAGGTTTATGTGGAGGACGATCAAGAAAAAGCCGAATTTATACAGCTACTGAGGAAGATGCAAGAGGAAATTCGATCGGTTATGGATTATCAAGCTGAGCTGGCTAAAGAGAAAGAGAAAGAAGCCTCGAAAGAGGAATCAGAAGATGAAGTTGCACCTGCTGTGCAAGAAGAGAAAGAAGAAGAGAAGGTGGAATCGCCACCTATTGTTCAACCAGTGTCATCAACTATTCCTGATACAAATCCAAAAGATGACACTGTGCTCAAGACATTTGTAGAGGCGTACCAACCTGAAAACATCAACGCCCAAATGCTTGAGATTGCAAAGAGAGGACTTACACCGCAACAAGTTTTTACGCAAGTTATTCCTGAGAAAGAAGCGAGTGTAGAGATCCCAAGGGAGAACCTGAGGGTTTTGAGAAGAAGTGAAAGAGAGCTACCAACAAAGCTTAAAGATCCGGGAAGTTTCAACCTTCCTATTCAATTACATGGTATGCTCAAGGTGAAAGCTATGTACGATGTGGGTTCTGGTGTGAATCTTATGCCTAAGTCCGTGTTCGAGAGACTTGGACTTCAGAAATCAGAGAAAACTCCAGTGAAGTTGCAGTTCGCTGACAACTCAGTTAAAAGGACATGGGGAACAGTGGAGGACGTCTTAGTCCGAGCAGGTAATATCGCCATCCCTACTGACTTTGTTATTCTTGAGTTTGATGCAGATAAGCAGGTTCCGATCATACTTGGACGGCCTTTCATGGCCACAAGTCAAAGTGTCATCAACTTCTAAGAAGGGACCATCACCCTTCATGCAAAGAATGTATCTGAGACCTTCTATGTCTTGGGTAAGAACCCAAGGAAGTTAGATCCCACCGTTCCTGTCATCCACAGCCTTTCACATCACAAAGTCCCTCCTGAGAAGATCCACTTAAATCCTATGGATACTGAGCCAAACATTGAGTTTGGGATTGGCCATGAAGTTCTATGGAAAGCTCACAAACGAGAGAATAGGCCACGAAGTTTTAAAGACTCGTGGATGGGACCATTCATTGTCACTAAGGTTGTTTCAGCCAAGGTGATAGAAATTCGACCCAAAACTGAAGCGCAGATTAGTTGATGTTCATAGACTAACTCGTTGTTGGGGAGGCTATATTCGCAAATCTTAATAGAGGTAACACGTCTAACTTTGAAAGACGTTAAACAAAAGTGCTGTACGGGAGACAACCCACAATTTTTTTTAGTTTTGATGTCTTTTACGTTTTTAGTTTATGTTTAATTTAGTTGTTTTTAGTTGATATTGCATATTTTAGTAAGGTATTAGTGATTTTGATGTTTAGGTAATGGAGAAATCGAGTTAGGGAAGAAACAAAATTTTCAGGAGCGGAAGAAACACCTGCGCGGTGCACCCCCGCGGTGTACCCCCTAGTCCGTAGAAGAGAAAAACCCGTACCACGGGTAGATCCGCGGGTTTTATACCGAGACGAAAAACAGAAATCGAGTTAGGGAAGAAACAAAATTTTCAGGAGCGGAAGAAACACGTGCGCGGTGCACCCCCGCGGTGTACCCCCTAGTCCGTAGAAGAGAAAAACCCGTACCACGGGTAGATCCGCGGGTTTTATACCGAGACGAAAAAACAGACCCGTGCGGACTACCCCCTGCACCGCAGCCCTACACCGCACGGTTAAAACCCGTGACAGGGGGTAGGTCCACGGGTATTTTGACGAAGGATGCTACAGAAGCTGTGGACTACCCCTGCGGTGTACCCCCTATACCGCACCATGGTCCGCGAGCTCAAAAACCCGTGCCACGGGGTAGGTACCACGTGTTTTATACCGAGGCGAAAATTTGGAGCAACAGAAGTTGCGAACTACCCCCGCGGGGTACCCCTAGTCCGCAGGTATGGTCTGCGCCGCGTAGCTGGAGAGAGAAAGTTACGGGTTTCAAGGTTATAAAGAGGTATAATGCTCATTAATCCGAATTTCATGAACCTTAAGCCTGTTTCTCTTCTCCAAAACTCTCCCAACTCCATTGAAGCTCATAAAAACCTTCACCAATCATCAAAACACTACCCAATCATCAAGAAAAACACATCAAATCTTCTCTGCACATCATTACACAAGAGATTCAAGCTACCAATCCTCACCAAATCCATCAAATTGAAGAATCAAGAGCTCAAATTTTCACAATTCATCCTACAATTTCTTAAATCCAAGCAACCCATTACAAATCCACCTCACCCACATAGAGATTCATCATCCATTCATATTTCCTAAGCCAAATCAAGCTTGTTCAACCAAAAATTCACAAGTTCAAATTTCAAGGGTTGCTAAAGCTTTGAGTTGGGGGATAATTGAAGATGACTAATAGAACAACAATTTTAGCTAGCAAGAGGGAGGTGAAGAACAACAAGGGATTGGATTTAAACAAGAAGAAATCAATTAACAAAGGTTCTAGTTCTAAATCAAAGGGTAAAGATAAAGTTGAAGATGGTGCAATACCTTTGCTTGATCGTAATGGTAAAAAGCTTTACTTTTATCCAAAGGAGATAACACAACTTCCACAAGGTCATACACCCAAAGAGAAAGAGGAAGCTTTAAAAACCTTAAAAGCTTCTGCACAGAAACAATTGAAAGAACTACCTTTTGTTTATGAGAAAGTATTCAAGGAAGAAGTTGGTATAGGAGAATACGCGAGATTCTTAAAGCTTGGTGAGAAATTGGGTTGGTCTACGTTCATGGTAAGATGTTCTGAATTATGTCATGAGTTAGTTTTGGAGTTCTATTTAGACCTCTTTAGCTGAGATAGAAACGATTGTGTTCCGATTAGAGGAAAGCTAGTTCCTTTCACAGTTGAGGAGATTAGAAACCACTTCGAGTTTAAGAAATTGAAAGGTTATTGCAAATTTGAAGAAGCGGTTGCTAAGCGAAAAATATTTAATGAGGAATTACTTTTTGAGCATGTATTAGACAAGGAGAAAGTGCAATCACATAGGGGAGAATTGAAGGCACCTTGGCCTTACAAATATCTTCAATCGGATGCGAGAATTTGGCACAATTTCCTTATTCCTAATGTCTTTGGAAACACACGAACTTTGGATGTGACTATGAAGAACGCTCTACTTTTGGACTGTATTTTGAGAGGAGAAGAAGTAGATGTGGCACAGTTGATCTATGAGGAGGTGATACGATTTTCGGTCTCTCCTAAATCAGTTTATAACGTTAAATTCCCTACTATGATCACGTGTCTTGTGCGAAAAGCGAATGTTATATTGGGTGAAGAAGAGAAAATCGAATTTAAGACGAGTTATATTGATAATGCTTGGATCAAGGATATCTTTTGAAGAGCGGGTTCTACGCAAGTCTCGAAAGAAGAAAAGGAGCAAAGTTGGCAAGAGAAGATGGAGGAGCGTTTAATCAAATTCGAAGCAGCTCAAACTTCTTTAGTCAAAGATGTGGCACAAATCAATGCTAATCAAGTGCACATCATGAAACTCCTTGAGCAATTAACGAAAGGTCTAGCAAATCCAACCTTGGATATAAATGATGCGAGGCAATAGCCTCGAGAGTATGTTCTCTTTCTTCCTTACCATTTCTGTAAATATGTTTATCTGCTAATTTTAATTTCTGTTTTTCGAGTCGTGGGGACACGGCTCATTTTTGAGTTGGGGTGTGGGGATTCGTTGTCTCTCATCTCCATTTTTCTGTTTTTAGGTAGAAATTAAAATTTTTGATACATGGGAATTAGATGTAGAGTGTGTTTAATAGCTTGAAAGCATAAGCTCAGTGAATTAATGATAGTAAGTAGTATGTTTATGAGCTATGTATTTGTATGCTTTGAGTATTTACAGGAAAACACACGTTGATAGTAAAGAAAAGATTAGTGAGCAATGCGATAGAAAGTATGTTCGATCTCAGGGAACCTTGAGAAGTGTGTAGGCCGTGAGATCCAAGCTAGTGACAAAACCATTTGATGAAAGTGCTAAAGGTAAGAAAATAACGAAATTACATAGTGTAGAAAGTGATTAAGGCGGTTCTTTCATATTTGAAGCCACTTGAAGCCTTTTTATACCTTCTCACCTTGTTATTTTGATTTTATATGCTATATCCTTCTCAGCGCCTTCTAGCCTTTCTAAAGCTTTTTATTGAAACACGTTATAAGCCATATCCCTTTAGATTATAGGACTTTCCCATATGACCCGCTCTCGAATCGCGATGCATAGACAATTGTTTTAGAGCTTGAGTTTGAGGTAGTGGGTCCACCATTATGGGAATTGTTATTGGGTTGGGATTTTTGAGCTTATAAATTGTGCTTTGTGCCTTATATTGATGATAATTCACAAATCTTTATTGTAACCCTTTGCCGGGGTAATAGTGAATGAAAAAGAAGCTACGAGCTAAAATTGCCAACAAGGGCATTAAAAGAAAAAATATATATATGAGAAAATAGCGTGATATCTAAACATTAAAAGAGAGTCATAGCTATAGAAAAAATTGATTTGAAAAGAAAAAATATATATATTCGGACCGGCAAAGTGGAATTTTATGTGAACATCTTGTGCCTTAATTGGGTTATTGGGATGCTAAAATATGCATCAAGGAATTCATTGGGTTGAGTGAGAAACGTTTTATGAGAGTAACTCAAGCTCTAGGGCGATTCGTTGATGGCTAGTGAGGAGAGAGCCAAAAGCTCACTCCAAATTATCCAAATATACTATCATACCATCCCTAAGCCTACATTACAACCTTAAAGACCTTTTGATTCTTTGCTATGTAATTGAGAAGTGATTGAGCCATTAGAGAGTAGTTAAATGGATCTTTGTATACTAGTGAAGATCGATGAACAATCTATAGCTTTCTTGGGGAACTGAGTAAAGTCCCAATCCTTCTTACATTGCGAAACTAATCTGATCTTGAATTCAAGCCGTGTTGACTATGGATATGAGAAGTGTACAGGTATGTAGTTTATGAATATTATTGCATAAATTTTCTGAGTTGTTGCTTTAGGTTTATTCTATATATTATGCTATGCTTTTTCCCATTGTATTGAGAATTTTATAAATGTGTATTTATAGACTTCCCTTTGTTTTTATCTTTATTGTATCGGGACGATACAACTTTGAGTTGGGGGTCATGATGTCTCCTCATTTGTGATAGATTTATATTAGGATGAAACATCATTTTTAGTGATTTAGAAGTCATAAATCTCGATTTTCTTGAGAAATAGTGCATTTTCCTATTTTGAGTCTTGATATAGTAAAATAATATTTTTAGAGCATATTGGGTTTAATTGTTTATTTAGTGTGTAGCTTTAAAGATAATTATGGAGCTTAATTAGAGTCCAAGTCAAAGACTACAACTTATGGAAAGAGATTTGCATGGTAATTGGAGATAAGGAAACAAAAGCTAAAAAGATGGAAAAGGAAAAGCTACCTAAATCTGGGATTCTGCAGCACACGCCTAAAGAAGTGATATTTACCCCAAGAAGTAGACCGATTTTGGTAATTTCCTTTTATAGGCACATAGATAATTCTGTGAGGATTCTTTTGGTACCTTATGGAGCTCAAACCGACCAATAACAAAGAAGATATGCTCAAAACGGTCCAGCAGTGTTTATCTTTATTTCCATACGAATTTGAGTTGGGCTAGGAGTCCAATACTTTATCTCTTCCTCAAGAAAACGAATTAGGTCTTCTAAACACCTATAAATACACCCTTATATCACTTGTAAAAGTACCCTAGCAATCCTTGCCTCATAGTAATTAGTTCTTAAGGTTTTATTCTTCCAGTTTATTGTAGAGAGCAAGATGATGTCTTTTGTAATTTCTTTTAGTTTATTTCCATCAGGTATGAACTAAACTCCCCATAGCTTGGGTTTTGCATAATGTATAATCTATGAATTCTAATTCTTCTATCTAAGTTTCTTTGGGAATTACATGTTTTAATTTGATATTAGCTTCTTACTTTATATTTGTTTATGTGTTTTGATTTATTGTCTTTCCTAGAACTGATCACTTTAGGATTGTTTTAATAGTAGTTAGATGGTCTCCATGACTGGGTGTTTAACTATTGAACCACCACATAATGTCTAGTGTCGATATTAGTTCTGACAAAACATGATTCTAACTAGATAGTCGTTAGGGTTTGTTTTAATCACCATATCACCAATTGATTGTTGCGTTTGCTTAGAGCCTTGGTAGCGCTTGATAACTCTAAAAAGTGTAACCACGTCTTGGTTGTGCCGTAGCCCCCTTAGTCGCTCTCAATGTCTAAGGTATGGAAATTTAGAATCCTGACTAAGTATACCAAGAGCTAATATTCTCCCTTATAAACTAGATCTAATAGATAGAATTAGAAGGATTAGTGCATACTAGCAAAACCTAAGCTATATCTCTCATCTCATATTCTTAATCTTTTACTTTATTGTCTTTTAATTTCTTAGTTTAATTCTTAATTTCGAAAATTCATATCTTTTATTTTCTGTCTTTTAATTATTTACTTTTACTCGTTATTGCTATCCACTCGTATAACACACTTAAGTCCCTGAGAACGAACTCAACTTACTAACTAAAACTTGCATACGTCCAGTAATACTTGCAGTATTGTGCCTGTCTAGGGTGAGAGTGCGTAGTTTTCTTGACCTTATTTTATCATATTTTTATCACACCCTAGGCGACACCAAACCCATTAAGTGGGAACATGTGACTAATGAGTCAATGTCATTTCCCCATCCCTAAGGCTCAAACCTAAATCGTCTTGTTCATAGCCACTTGTGGTGGTCCTTTTTTAGAAGGACTTGATGAAAATGGCGTACCGAGTGTTGTACTCACATTGAATTCATAGCCTTTATGGTGGTTCTTTTGAGAAGGACTTGATGAATTCAAGGGTAACGTTGAAACCCAAATATTCATGGTAGAGTGTTGAGGAAACGTCCTTGCACAACTCTCAAATGAATAAATCCACCAAGTTCATAGCCCGTAAAGGGTGGTCCTTAGAGAAGGACTTGATGAACCGAAAGGTGATGTTAGAGGGAACCATAACTTTGAATCGGGTAGAGTATGTGCTGTGAGGGTCTCGATCGATAACCGTTAAAGTTCAAGAGTAAGTTCACTTAAACGGAATTCGGTGGTTGCCTCACTTCACTACGTGTCAATTCAAATCGCAAGATATTGACACTTAAGTACAATTCTCCCATTCTTCTTTTCGGAACCTTTTCTCCAAACCTTTTTTTGACATTCAAATGTGTGGGGGATTGTTGGAGCATTTGAAGTCATGTGTGGTAACATTTGAACATTTATGTTTTCCCACATCGGTAGGAAAAAAGGCTAAAGGCCTTCTTTTATAATGTGTGGTATTATCAAAGTCCAAAGAGCCAATACCCATGCACATAGAAATGTAATGGTTAAGCCCACACGCGCGCACCACCACCACCACCACCCACCGGCCCGGCCCGGCTCCGGCACCGGCACCGGCGACGGCGTAGGGCGTGGGTCGTGGGTTCGTTGAGGAGTTTGGGAGTTTGGGAGTTTGGGGAGTCAAAAAATGAAAAATGAAATGGTTTTTTCTACCAGCACTTATAGTGGTCGTTGACAACTCAAACTTAAACGTAGAGACAAGCCTCCACCAATCACGCACGCGTTAAAGAAAAAGAATATTCCAGCAGCTGTTACTTAGTCAACACGTGGGAATATCAAAGGTCAAAGCTGTTACAGAATATTAAAAACGTGGAGGTTACAAGACAATCAAAACGTCAACCCAATCAAGTCAAATCCGGGAGGGAATCGTGGGACTTAATGGGGATGTTTCTGAATGGCTTGGGTCTTCCTCTCCTCTCCCCTATATAAAGAGCTCTCACTCCACTCTTCACAGCTACGAAATACACAAGAAATAAACCCAACTCTGCCTCACCTTCTCTCTATAAAACTTACGCTGTGGTTTTTCCGTTAGAGATATCGGTCCGCCGGAATATCTTTTTAACGACCGAGGACTCTGTTTTTCTTTTCTTTTCCGTGTAAGTGTATTTCCATTTCTATTTCCGTGTAATTGTTATTCGCATTCTATTGTAATCGTAATTCAGTTTTATTGTAATAGTTAGTTTACATCAAAATTGTTTTTACTTCATTCGTTTTTGGAAACCATTTTTGTTTGTGAAACCGGTGATTACTTTTAATAACATCTCTTCCATATACAAAGTATCTTACACATTCACCATTCCCTATGTATCACCATTCTTACTTAACTTGTAGCTTTGTTATGGCATAAGTATCCACAATTGAAATAAAATAAGCCTATACTTTTGTGCAAGAATGCACCCCAAGCAGTCTTGTCGTATTGTTGAATGTACACTCCTATTTTCAAAACATCTATAGTTTCGAATTTGGCCCTTAACCAGATGAAGGGGAGGTCGTCAACTTTGTCCAGTGGGTAATCAATCTCTTGTAATTATCCTACTTTATTTACTAAAATATCAATCATGTCTATTCCGCTTTGAATCTCAGCTAGACCAATCTCTCTGACCCATGCATGTGAGTTTTTGAGGTCGAGATATTACATAACAACACACACAAAGATTGAATGAGACCTGGTATTAGGAACGACACACATTCATACTCCTCGTTGTCAAAAGCCATCTTGAAGATTTATCTTTGATCTCTTCGAACATGTTCTGGCACTTGATTCCCCAAGTTTCAATTACAATTTTACAAAAAAATACCAATAGGGATGTCCTATCAACAATGTCCTTGGTTGCGAAAAATAAATTGATTTTGGGAGCCTTGACATATGAGGCTTTAACAGATATGGATAGAAGTTCGAGTTTGTTTAAGGCATCGTTTTTTAGTTTGGATAAAGGGATGGTGTGTTTGTTATTTGTGTCCATGGCTTTATCATAGTAGATTTGAGTATTGTATGCATGTATTTTCTTGTAGATGTTCCAACTCTAAGTACTAGGGCAACGAATAATATAAACACTAAAATACTTATCCGTCTTAGCATGGAAGCAATTATGTGTGTACATGTGTATGAATTTATTTGAGATGATACAATTATGTGTAAAGAAATAGTGCAAATCAATAGCCAAATCATACATGCAAAAAGGGATCCTAATGTCATCTTTGAAAAGATAGTTTTTATTCGAAGAGTACATACCAGATGGTTTGAAAGATCAAGAATAAGATTCCACATATTGATGGCCAATCCCTAATGAGAATATGATTATATTCATTCATAAATCAATATTAAAAGTGAAATAAAAACTTAAATGATGACATGTGTCACTTTAGCTATCAGACTATCTTCCCCACTCCAGCTGCCACCGTCGCAGCAAATTCCACATTTCAAAACAAGGATAGAAGATAATTCATAAACATATATATAAAGATTATGCGCCATTTTGCATAATTTATAAAAAAGATGATGAGGCATTCACTGATGCAAAAGAGATACACATTTTATAACCGATGGAGCATAGTCCGAGAGCATCAGCTATGTCGAGGTATAAAGGCTGCATACAACGGAAATACATACTTGTCCTAGAGCTCAAAGAGATGAAAGGCCAAAGAGAGATATAGGGAGGTAGACTACTTTTTATTTTATCCAATTTATATAGATGTATATGCTGGAAAAAGAAAACACAAGAAGGAGAAAGCAACAAGATCCAAGTTATGAGAAAAAATGATACTTGAAAATTAGAACTCGGGACCTCTCGCACCCAAAGTGAGAATCGTACCATTAGACTATACACCCATCTTGACAATTGTACTTAGTATTGCCTTATCAATGGATTACTGTAATCATATCATAGATTTTAATTTTATACGCATAATTGTTGTATTATCAAAATATCTTCCTTTCTCTAAAAGGAGATGCTTATTTAGGATTTGATTTTGCAAAACAACACATACTGAAGTTGCTATCGGTCACTCAGGTTTGAGTAGTTTCTCTGAAAAATGTTACACCAAAGAAATTACAGATTAAAGCTAATGAGGAAAGGTTCAGAAAAATTCTGAAACAAGGGATTAGATAAGGCGATCTGTTATCTCCTCTTCTTTTCTCACTCATGACGAAATGTCTTATTGGTCTGTTATATTACGAATGTGAAGAAGGGAATACCAAAGATATCTTCATTTCTAAAAATTATCTGAAACTCACCCATCTTTAATTTGCGGATGATGCATTATTCTTTGTGGACATTAACAAGACTGAAATCGAAACTAAAATTTAGTCAAGCTTCTGTTCAGAGAATTAACTTTAATAAATCAACAATTCTTTTCAAGAAGGGGTACTCCGGAGGATTTGTATAATAACGTTTCCAATTCTCTTAATATGGGTAGCACGAAATCACTGGGTAAATACTTGGGTATTTCTTTCTAAATCTGCCAGCTGGACCTCTAATCTCCTTTTAAATAGAAGAAAAGAAGTTTTGATCAAAGCAGAACTGCAAGTCATTCTGAATTATGCAATGTCAATTTTTTGAGTTTGCCAAAGAAAGAATTATGTAAAAAGATGTACGGGATGATCGCTAACTTTTGGTGGGATTCATGTCACAAAAAATAAATACACTAGGTTGCTTGGAAAAAAATCACAAGGTCTAAATCAATTGGAGGGATCAGTTTCAAAGATTTTCATAAAATGAATATTGCATTATTGGTCAACCAAGCATGGAGAATTCTTAATAACCTGGATCCCATCGTCGCAAAAGTTCTTAAAGGTATTTATTACCTGAATTCTAATATATGGGACGCGCCAAACTAGCCAAAAAGAGATCCTAGAGTTGGGCAAGTATTTTCAAAGGTCTTTAAAACCTTAAAAGAGAATGCATGTGACTGGTCAAAACAGACTAAAAAAATATATGGGATCATGCCTGGACTGGTAAAGGGGTCAAGATTGATAACCCTCGCAGATACAATTTAACCTAGTGGTTGAATTATTCGAGAAAGACATATTAGGTTGGAACATGTATATCATCAACGGCAATTGTACCCAAACTAGAGCTCGTGCGATTGCCAAGATCCCAATTATACAATTAGATAAAGAAGACAGAATAATTTGGTCTCATACTAAAGATGGTAAGTATTGTAATAAATTTGGTTACCACATTATCACTCAAGAGGAAACTTCCAAAGATTGTCAATCGTCAAATATGGGGGAAGATACTACCGAGATTTGGGAAACTATTTGGCATTCAAATGTTCTAACAAAAATTAGACTATTTGCATGGAAAATCTGTAACAAAAATTAGACTATTTATCTAGATAACTTTTTTAATTGTTTAAATATTTTTTATTATTAAATAAATTACAATATAATTAAAAAGGATCTTGTTGTGAAATATAAGAATTAAATTAAAAAGGTAGAGATACAGATGGAATAAGATTCTTGTATTTCTAAAGTTAGTCTATTACTATGAAAGAGTTTCATATTTGTAGGGTGATGTGTTACCATTTACATTACAACGTCGTGAACAAGGAGTCGTAACTTATGTTTTTTAGGACATCCACCAATAAAATATGTGTAATACTCCTCCTTGGATATCCTAATTTTATTTTCCGTATAAAGTAATTTATATGAATGTATCGATTCTGACATGTTTAAATGTATTAGTTATTTTTTATCATACTTTTTTCATTTTCCATATTACAAAGATAAATTTTCCTTTTTGGTCTTTAAACCATATACAATTCCCATAAATAGTCCTCAGACTTCTAAGGTTACCCACAGAATCCTTGTGCTATAGGTCCTACCCCAGAATGGTCCTCGAACTTCTAAAGTTACCTAAGTAACCCTCGAACTATGTTTTTTAGTGTCGTTAGTCCTAGCATCATATCCCATACATTTTTAGTGTTAAGTCTATGTGGCAACATATATTCTTGTTACTCAAATAGTCCTAAAAGTTTAAAATTCCCCAAAATTGTCCCTTAATTAGACAACTTTTACCGTTTTGGTCCTCGAATATTCGTGTCATATGGTACTTAACAGACAGAATTCGACATTGTAACACGCGTGGACTAACTGAGAGACAAAAATGAATTTCGGGGATCATTCTAGTAACTTTAGAAATTTGAGAATCATTCGTAAGAATGACCTATAGTTCGAGGGCAAAAACTAAAATTTACTTTACTATAAATGTGAATATTTTTAGACTTTCTTTTAAAATTTGGTCTTTTATTTTTACATGATTATTTTTGTATAAAATCAAGATAAAATTTGAAGTGTTAATTTTGTAAATGTTATTCATAAAGTTCTAATGGGAACAAATGAGATATCTCCTTAACCTATCTTTTTCAATTATTCAACATATAGTGTATTTTTGTTACTTTCACATTTGACCATAATTATTACATATTTTAACCTATCTTTTTTTAATAATCCAAGCATATATACTGTATTTTTCTTTTTTAATTAATTGTTTTTCTTAATTTTATCTTAAAATAATTTGTTTGGATGAGCTTTTTCTATTTTATTTAATACTATTAATAATTTTCCATTTTTATTTAATGCAATTTAATGATTTTTTTACATTTTATTATAAATATAATGCACTACATTTTTACCATTGCCATAAAGAGTTGATGAAATTGATAAATAACTTTCCTCATTTTCTTGAATTATGTTAAGCTTACAACAACACACATCCAGCTGTCATAACCTTCAGTCACCTCTAAAATTTCACACAAATCAATTAACAATGTATACAAAAGCAACATCAAGAAAGGTGATTATGTATTTCTAAGAGTTACAATCAAATTTTGTATATCTTTTTATTAATTTCATTTTGTTGGAATTGTCAGAAAATGAATGCGGCTATCAATGCAATGAAGGAGTTGGAGTTTCCTGAAACTCTAACTCGAGTTCAGGTCGAAAAGCTTCTAAAGTTAAGTAAAATTAACCTTGATTTCATTTTCCAAATAACTAAGGGTAGTAAAAGTCTATATACACTATCTGTAGAGTGCATGCATGTATGTCTATGAGTTGCTCAAATCTTTTTAATTTTGTTTTATATATTAGTAAATTACACCATTAATCCCTGTGCTCCTTTCCAAAATTAATTATGTAACAGAAGTAAATATGTATACACATATATGTTGTAAAAGAGAGTAAAATATTAAAAATATGGGTGTTTTGTTTGATGTAGGTATATGGTGGAAACAATGGATGGATATTCATTGAAGATAAAGCATCCCAAGTCCTTCGGACAGTGTGTTTGGAGGCAAACACCAATGTTGGGAGCTCATTGCAAGTATTAATTACATAATTGATTTTATTTTGAAATTAAGCATTTCGATGATGGTTTAATTACAAGTATATTAATCTGACATATTATGGTGTTTTTTAAACTATGAAGGAGGAGGATACAACCCTGAGTAAGAATGAGGGAGGTGCTAATATAGAGGGTGAGGGGGTGGCCAGAGCTGATGAAGCAGAGGAGAGAGCCCTTACCCACCCAACTTGGATTCGTTGTCCAAGGCCTGTGAATACGGATCCAAACTACAGACCGTGTTACAAACACGGGTGGTTGTGCAGCGATAGTGAAGACGAAGATGATTTTATCTTGATGCTGCCACTTCCACCTGGCGTCCCACTTCCACCTGGAGTAACACTTCCACCTGGAATGACACATGACGATGACAAGACGGAATACAGGTCCCCATGGAAATGATAATCAATATTTATGTAATCTTGTATTTTTTTAATCGAATTCTGTTATCATGTGGTGGTCCTTTGTGTGTTCTAAAATAAATGCAAAAGTAATCGAACCACAACCGCAAGTGTACGGTTGTCCCAAGTAGTAATAAGTGATTCTAGGATCGTTCGCAGGGACGGTTTGGTCAACTACAATGCTTATCGATTAATGAATGATTACACTTATGAAAGCAAGTAAAATTTTTAATGATTGATTGTTTGTTTTTATTATTTCTAAGTAATGAAATACTAAATGGAAAATGCAATTATATTCTAAGACGCAAGTAAATAAATGTAAAACGCAAGTATGAGAAGGTAGCACTTGAGAACGCAAGGGATCCTCCTAATTCTATTTCATAACCTATTCTGTTTAAGGGTTAAATTGGTCAATTACAATGGTCGGGATTCTAAATTCCTTATACCCCCGTCAGGGTGGACTATAAGGCTATCCTAGAGTGTCACTAGTCCCGTCAGGGTAAATATGATCCAGTTTTAGATGATTAACCAATTTACCACATTGGCCTAAAATTAGCTAAGTTCGTCAGAATCAATAGCTTCTATTTTAGATTTAATAATTAATTCCGTACCTAAACCCTCCGCCAGGATGATCCACACGCCACAAATGTGGAATAGCCTAGATACTAATACCTGTTCTTAGTTCGCGACTCTAAAAACAATAAATAATCTCAAATTATCAAAAAGAGTAAAAGACCCAATTTAATTTAATTTAACAGAAACCCAAATTCAGGACATGAAATTCAATAAAATTGGGATTAACCCATAAAGCATTATCAAGTAATATAATGGAATTAGCTCATAATAATTGAAAAGAAAACTAAATTAAAAGTAATAAGACTCATATTGTTTTACAGAAATAAAATACAGAGAAACCTAATTTCGGAATTGGAATGACTGAGAACGGAGATATAGACAGTCTCCAGCTCCAAGCTTCTTCTTTTCCTTGTTTCTCCTTCTTCTCTGGACACTCTCTTCAAAGGATGAATTAAATTGAAGAATAAAATGAGAGGTAAGAAATAATGAGGTCAAAAACTCCTTTTATAAGCTCAAATTCGGAATGGGCTTTTAATTAGGGATTAAGTGAATAATAAAAAGTCCAAGTCCACTAATTAAGCCCAAATCCCGTAACTGCTGCACCACCTCCACCAAAACAGCTCTAGCCGATTCGTTATAACTCCGATTGACCTCAAATCACTTGCTAAAGTTCCGTAACTCGATAAGGAATCTAATCTCTTCAAGGGTCAGCGGCTAAATCAACTCGTAAGTGCCTCGAAATCAGCAATCTTTGTCCTGTTTTCCAGATTTGCAGCTTCAAAATATAATTCTTTTCGTGATTTATCTTCAAACTTCGACTCCATATCATGATCTTTCACTTTATTCTCGTGTTCCTCTTCTAGCTAATATTCAAAACCTACAAACTTTTCACTAAGATACACAAGATTACGCGCAAAAGTTTAATAAATAAAAAATACTAGAAATAAAAGAGGAAATTCGGATTATTGCATATTTAGCCCAAAAGTCTATCAAAATATTCAATTAAACATCAAAAATGATGTCTCCCAAGGGCATAAAATTAGAACATTCAGGGAGACATCATCATGTTAAACAATTTGTAATATCAAATTGAATAATTAGCTTTTTGTTTACTAATTTTATTAAAATCAATTTTAACCCATGACTCTCTTTTAGCTTTAGCATTATATAAGCTATTAGAATCAACCAAAAAAGGGTCATTCTTGATGCGTGCAGTAAAGGAAGACCTGTCAACTTCTTTGGGCTCCCTTTTGATCGAATCTTAAACCACTCGTCAGCGCCCTTCAGAAACGTTGTTTCTCTTGCTTGCCGACTAAATTATTCCAATGTTGTTGTGCACTTTGACTTGCCTTGTGAAAGCCTTACGCGCGAGATATTGCCTTTGTAATGTATTATATCGATTATTCTAGAGATGAAACCTTTGGGAATAAAGCATGGGGGAGGTAATGTACCCGTTTTGATGTTTGAACTGATAAAAACACTATCAGTTCTGCAATAACTAATAGTGTGCATGCAGGCCCCGAGCAGCTATGTGGGACTGCTGTACTGGCGGATCAGCAGCGTGCTAAAGGGCTAATTTCTGATTAATTAGGCGCCACCTGGCTTAAAATTGCAGCAGCTTAATGAAGTAACAAAAGACAGTTTTTTATGTGGAAAGAACCCCGGGCAGCAATTATTAAAAGACGTATTTGGACCTGGAAATGCATTCTTTTAGCCGAATTTTCAAGCGATACATACCTGGTGCGAATATAATAAATCCGAGGAATAATTATCATCCGCTAAATTACTCTGAATGGGGTCAAACGGGCACCAATAATGATAACGAGCCGTTTACTATTTTCGAAAAAGTAGGACTAAAAAGTTAGAAGCGAATTTTACAAGGAAGGCAGATCGGATCCCTGACCTACCCAAATGGTCTGGTCCCACAAGGGGTATGCGAGAGTTGGACATAGGTCCGCGGTGCACCACACCTCCATGGCGTATACCGTGACCTGTATTGGTGACTGTCTCGAGCTTTGAGTGTATTGTAGCACGGTATGTAAAGACTGGGGTTGCGGTATATAGCGCCCTACCATGTGGTTACTGCATTACGATGCACTGGAAGGTTAATAAGAATCCAAACGAATTCCAAAGACTACATGCCCTATTTCTAGTTTTCTCGAATTAAACAAAAACACCATTAAATCTCTCAAAATCCATATAAACACCATTAAAAATTGATCAAACTTTCATCAACACTCCAAAACACGACCAAATCATCATCTCCACAATCACAAACATATCAAATTCATTCCATACCACCACAAAGCATCAAGATCATCAAGTTTTAATAATTCCTTCCACAACAAATAATCATAATTCCTTCCACTACAAGAAATCATAATTCCTTTCTATACATCCATACACAACCATCCAAACACCACTATATACCCTCCAACACAAAACAACTCAATGAAACACGATTAAACCAAATTCAGAGAAAAATTCGTACTTGGTGCATCTTTTAACATCGAATCAGTTGAGATAACAAAGTGAACAGATGTTTTTACTTTCAAGAGGAAGAAACAAGACATGGGGAAGAAGAGATATTTACCATGGCAACAAAAGAACGAGCAATCATCACCGGTGAACTGAATAGGATGCAACCAACGCCCAAGGTACCTATACTCAACCAAAAGTAAGCACTAGAAAAAGAATATTAATGGGGGAACCGAAGAAGAAGACACCATAAGAACCATTAGCCAACGATTGAGGTTCATCCTCGACTCCTCAAGAGGTATCAAAACATAGAGAAAGATGAGTTCGAGATACCTATTTGGGGAGGATGTTGCATATAAAGTTGGGTGACTTAGAGGTGAAACATTTTAAGATCATTGATTTTCAAAAAAGGATGGAAACAAAGTTAGACCATATCCTCTTCATGCTTGGGAAAGGATCAAGGTGACATGTTGATCGCAATTCAGATAGACCATTCGTCTGCCGAGTAATGTTTCTTGACCTCTCTCTTTAATTGCTTATTTTTAATTGTATATTAGTTTAAATTTTATTACTCTTTTGAGTCGTGGAGACACAACTCACTTTTGAGTTTGGGATGAGAATTTGTGGTCCTCATCTCTGTCTCTTATTTACATGCCTTTCGAAAAAGGGTAAAATTCAAAATAAAGTGTAGTGTATAATATAGGGATTTGACATATAATTAGTGGATGTACTTATTGAGCATAGTTTTTGCGAGTTAATGATAGTAAGTAGTGGTTTTGTAACAGTTTCATAATGCTCTTAATGTATCTTGCATGAAAATATTAACTAAAGGATAGAAAAGATTAATTAGCAATGAATAGAAGCAAGTTCGATCTTATAGAGCCTTGAGCGATGTGTAAAACGTAAGGTTTGAGCTAGTTGAAACCTCGTTTAGTCTATGAACTAAAAGTGAAAAAGTAACGAGACCTCGTAGTTAGGATGATTAAGACGATTCTTTGATAAACCACTCAAAACTTAGTTGGGGGGTTATGCCCTATTAATTGATGTTTTATGATTTATTGTTTAGTTTCAGAATTTATGTTACTTTTAAAGATTTTGTGC
Source organism: Nemophila menziesii (assembly GCA_029959085.1). Lineage (NCBI taxonomy): Eukaryota > Viridiplantae > Streptophyta > Magnoliopsida > Boraginales > Hydrophyllaceae > Nemophila > Nemophila menziesii. The sequence continues at coordinate 1,350,664 of JARWIR010000075.1, read as the reverse complement.
ATAATTTTTGTATTAAGTGTTCATAAATTAGGTACTTGGATTCTACGATACCTTGAGACGATGATAAGAAGTCAAGAAAACAAAATTTCCACGGGCAATTGTGAAGATTTTTGAGGAATTCTCTGGTTTGTAAATAGTACTTGGAGTCAGGGGCGCGTTGGAACTGACAGTTTATGTTTTGGATTTGAATTGAGAGGGTTATTGATTTTGACAACGCTGTGATTCAAAACGGACCACTCATTTACTAAAACGTTTTTTATGGATTTGGTTATCTAGAACGCGTCCACAATACCAAAAACATGATCAGACCTTTATATATCAGATTTTAACATGAGAAAAGGGTCAAAATTCATTAATAATCAGTTAGGAACGCGTGGAGTAAAGCAGAAGAAAGTAGAAGAAGATTGGAAGCCTTATATGTCTTTCCAACTCTATCCTTCATCATTCAGCAGCAATTAAAAATGTAATTTAATTCTGTTTTATCTTCTAAATATGAATGTTATATTATTAATTGCTAGTTTTTATTATTTTGTTTTGCAATAGTTTACTCATATCTTGAGAACAACAAAAATGTATGAACCCTAGTTTTATTTACAACTTCTATTGAATTTGGGAGATTACAACTGGAATTGAATTTATAAATTAATTGATTTCTTATGTATTTGACGTCTAATTCAGCCCTTGATCTGGTCAAGTACAAGATTTTCATTAGTAATTAGGATTGTCATCCTGACCAGGAGTTCAGTTACTGAAAACGATACAAAATCTTTAGGTGTGCGTTAGTGATACTGACAGCCTTAACAAGCCAGATAGTGAATAGTTTTAGACTTTTAGCACCGATCATTGCATAGGGGCTCCTCACCCGAGTCCCCTAGTAGTGCTGAAGTAATTTCCTAAGCTACCTTGGAGGAAGCTAGGAAGAAGTTAGAATCCCAGCTATTGCATCATTAAACAATTATCCCCTAAACAATAAAACGTAAAATCAATACTAGAGGAAATTACTTATGAGTTCTTGGTGTCGCCTAGGGTGTGATAAAATAAGATAAAATAAACCAGAAAACAATGCACTAATAACCGTAGACAGGCACGGTACTGCAAGTATTACAGGACGTATGCAAGTTTTAATGATAAGAAGAATTCGTTCTCAGGGACTTAGTGTGTTATACGAATGAGCAAATAATTCAGAGTAGTAACAATTAATTAAAAGACAGAAAGTAAATACGATTGATTAAGAGATGATTAATTAAACTAAGTAAAATAAAAGACAATAAAATAAATATGAGAATATATGATATGAGAGATATAGCTTAGGTTTTGCTAGTATGCACTAATACTTCTAATAAGGGAGATAATAGCTCTTAAATACTTAGTCAGGATTCTAAACTTCCAATCCTTAGACCTTGAGAGCGACTAAGGGGGCTACGACACAACCACGAGGTAGTTTAAAATAGGGGTTTCAAGTGCTACCAAGCCCTAAGCAAACAATTCCTTCAATTGGTGATATGGTGATTAAAACAAAACCTAATGACTATCTAGTTAGAATCGATGTTGTCAGGACCAATACCGGACACTAAACGTTATGTGGTATTTCAATAATTAGACACCCCTTCCAGGCGACCATCTAACTACTATTAAGAAAGCCTAAAGTGATCAGGTTTAGGACAGACAATAATTTAAAACACATAACCAAATATATGGGTAAGTAGCTAATATGAAATTAAAACATATAATTCCCAAAGAAACTTAGATAGAAAGAAAATAGAATTCATAGATTATACATGATGCAAAACCCAAGCTATGGGAAAATTAGTTCATACCTGAAAGAAATAAACTAAAAGATTGATACAAAGAATTCATCTTGCTCTCTTCAATAACTCTAATGATATATAACCTAAGGACTAATATATGGGAGGCAAGGATGAATTTACAGAGGTTTAAGGGTGTATTTATAGGTGTTTAGAAGACCTAATTCGTTTTCTTGGAGTGGAAGACAAGTAACTTGGACTCGAAGCCCAACTCAAATTCGTAACCCTAAAGTATAGAAAAGGTAATAATGTGTCGTTGTTTTGCGTTGGTCGTAACTCCTTCAATACTTATCATCTTGACGCGTACTAATAGTCGAAACTGATCGTCTCGAAAAGCTCTTTTACTTTGCTTTAGACCATTCATCCAAATAACTTGCCAATCTTGAGTTATGATCACTTCTATGGTCGTAGGTGCTGGAATTCAGATTTATTTGACAACTTTATCTTTCCATATCTTAGTTTTTCCTTTCTTTTCTCTAATTTCCATGTATATCTTCTTTCCTTTATCTATTAGAATTGACTTGACATCTAATTAATCTTCATATATATCTTTAAAGTTTCACACTAAATAAATAATTAAACCCAATATGCTTTAAAAATAATAAATCATTAAATCAAGACAAGAAATAGGAAAGTGCAATATATCATGTGAAAATCGAGTATTTAGACTTCTAAAACACTAAAAATGATGTCTCCAACTAATATTAAATTATCACAAATGGAGAGTCCTCAGTTCTCAAGCTATATTCTCACCTAATCACTTTAGTTAATCTATATTCTAGTCTTTAGTTAATTATTAATCTTATTATAATTTATCTTTAATGCATTTTTGGTGGGGAAAAGGTGTGATATATAAATGATAATAAAAGAACCAACACCTTATACTACCACTAGAAACCCACTACAAGTGCATATATTGTATGTATGTTATAGTTGATAAATAAAATTCGTTCGCAGGGATTTAGTCTGTTAGTTCAGACTCGTGTTTAGATGAGAAAGCGTAGTAGAGATTAAACATTAAAATATAAATATAAATTAAAAGAGATATTTGTTACGTTTTCAAATAAGATATATAAAACAAAATAATTAAACTAATGTGAATAAAATTCTAAAAACGGAGATAAGAGATATAGCTTGGTCTGCTAGTATGCACTTGTCCTTCTTAACCACTATTCTAATTATAAGGGTGAATTGAACATATATACGTAGCCGAGATTCTATAATGCTTCTTTAACGAAATCACTATTTCTCTTTAATAATCACATATATTGTATTTTTACTAGTATTTATAAGGGTGGTCCTTTGTGTGTTCTAAAAATAAATGCAAATGATAATCGAACCACAACCGCAAGTGTACGGTTGTCCCAAGTAGTAATAAGGATAATACAGATTCGTTCCAAGGACGGGATGGTTGACTACAATGTTTAGCAGATAATGATTGGTTGCACTTATGAAAGCAATTAAATAAAATATGTTTGTTTGGTTTTGTTTATTAAAACTACTAAATGAAAGACAAATTATAAATGCAAGTAAAAGCTAAGACGCAAGTAAAATGAGTGAAAACGCAATATGAGAAGTAGTACTTGAGAACGCAAGGATCCTCCCAATCTTATTTCCTAACTTATGTTGTTTAAGGGTTAAATTGGTCAATTACAATGGTCGGGATTCTAAATTCCTTATACCCCCGTCAGGGTGGACTATAAGGCGATCCTAAAGTGTCACTAGTCCCGTCAGGGTAAATATGATCCACCGTTGGATGGTTAAGTGTTTTACCTCATTGGCCCTAGAATTAGCTAAGTTCGTCAGAATCAATAGCTTTTATCCTAGATTGAATAATTAATTCTATACCTAAACTCTCCGTCAGGATGATCCACACGCCACATATGTGGAATAGCTTAGATACTAATATCTGTTCTTAGTTCGCGACTCTAATAACAGTAAATAATCCCAAATTATCGAAAAGAGTAATAGACCTAATCTAATTTAATTTAACATAAACCCAAATTCAACATTCGTTATTTCATAAAATTGGGATTCACCCATTGTTTGTTCTCAAGCACTATGAAAAGCTTAGCTCATATTAAAATTAAAAACTAAATTAAAAGAAATGGAATTCATATTGTTTACAAAATTAAAATATAAAAAGAACCTAATTTCCGGAATTGGAATGACTACGAACGGAGCTATAGACCCACTCCAACTCTTGTAGCTTCTTCTTTCTTCCTTCTGTTGCTTCTCTCTGGTGTTTTTAATCTTGTGGAATGTGAATTGTTTTTGTAAAATAGAAGTCCAGACCTCCTTTTATAAGCATAAATTCGGACTAGGGCTTGGACCAGAAAATAAAATGCTAATTAAATGTCCAAGCCCAATTTCTAAGCCCAAAATCCCGTAACTGCTGATACAGCTTCACTAAAACGGATTTTCCCGATGCGTTATGACTCCGATTGACCTCATTTCAGTTGCTAAAGTTCCATAACTCGATAAGGAATGTTTTCTCTTCAAAGGTCAGCGGCTAAATCATCGCCTAAGCACCTCGAAATCAGCAATCTATGGCTTGGAAAATGGATTTTCAGCTCTAAAAATAATATCTTCGGGATTTATCTTCAGGTCTTGACTCTAATTCACGATCTTTGACTTTCTCCTCGGATTCCTCTCCTAGCTAACATCTAAAACCTGTAAACTTTTCACTAAAAATACCAATATTACGCGCAAAAGTTTAATAAATTAAAAATGCTAGAAATAAAAAGGAAATTCCGGATTATTGCATATTTAGTCCAAAAGTCTATCAAATTAATTAAATAAACACCTAAAATGATGTCTCCTAAGGGTCGAAAATAAGAACAATTAAGGAGACATCAAGACCCCCAACTCAAACCCTAAAGCAATTCTCAAAATAAATCTCATATAGCAAACTCTAGAAACTAATATACACATACATCTAAAATGCAACATCAAACATAAATAATCTTAATCATAAAATTAAAGTTGCAATGCTTGAAGGTTACACTTGTACTCATCTCTGTATGATGGCTATAGGGTGGTCATTAATCCTAAATCGCTTTGAACGCTCCACTTAGTGTATTCCCTATCAACAGAATAATAAATTCACTATGCACTAAGGAATCACGAGGTCTTTACGGTTATAATATTGGCTTAAGGATAGGTGTGGATGTATATTTGGTAAATTTGAAGTGAGCTTTTGGCTCTCTCCTCACTTACCATCAACAATATCCTCGAGCTTGAGTTAACGCTCAAAAGATGTTCTCACTCACCCATATACGCAATAATTTAGCGTCCCATGTCTACCCACTATAAATAAGATGATTTTCAGAAAAATTCCACTTTGCCGGATGTTTTATTCATATGTATTTTTCTTTTTCTTTTCTTTTCTCTTTTTCTTTTTTTTTGTACAGAAGCAAACCGGGTTCCCGGTTTTGACGAATCCGGGTTCCCGGTTTTGACGAATCTGGGTTCTCGGTTCCTACTGTATGAATTTTCAAATTTTTTCATTTTTTCTTTCTTTTTCATTTTTTTCTTCATTCCCGGCAAAGGATTACAAGTATATATCATCTGCAATTGTGCTACAATACAAAGCACATCGATCCCAACCCATTAAATTCCCCATAAGTGGTCCCACCACCCCAAACTCAAGCTCGAGACATGTCTCAGGATTGTGATTCAAGTGCGGGTCATATGGTCATGCCTAATAATCTAAGGGATAATGGCTTATATCGTGGCTACAAAGAAAAGGCTAAAGGCTCAAAGTGGGCTAAGACGGATACTCATTAATACAAGGGATAGAAGGCTAAAAAGGCACAAATGGCTAACAAAGAACTGCCCCTATCATTTTCCTAAGTACATAGCTTGTCTTTAGTTCATATCTAGGTGGGTTCTCTACTAATTAGGATTTCGCGTTCTACCCACCAAACATATTCCTTGAGTACAAGCTTACTTCATTTGCATTGTTCATTAATTTTTCCTATTAATTACCTATGTTTGCATGCAATTCTAAATGCGTTTTATATCAATCCCTAAAGTCCACTATTTACAATCATAGATTCATCAAAAGTATGCTTAAAGGGATATTTAAAAATTTCTACAGTCAAACGCAACTCCGAAAATTCTTTTATTGAAAGCAAATAACACATAAAAACTGGGATGAGGCAACGAACCCCACCCCAAACTCAATAATGAGTCGTGTCCCCACGACTCGAAAAGTCTCAATAAAGCATTTAAACTAATCTACACTAAGAGGAAAGTTTAGAAAACGTATCTTAACCAGCACGAGGCTGGTTATCGGTGTTGCGTTCTGGACCTTTATCTCGCGTAACAGCATCATAAATCGCGTTTTGAAGTGTATTTACGCCTAGGATTAAATTTCGCAATAGGTCCAATTCTTTTGTAACGTTTCCCAAGGTAGCAATCATCTTCTCCTGATTCTCTTCCAACACCCGAATCTTCGATTCCAAATCAGGAACAGTCTTCGCTTTCTTTGATTGAGGAGTTCGAGGACTTTTGGTAGCTCGTGTTGCTTCTTCATGGATATTCTTGATCGTGCTCAAAGCTATACTCACACCAACTGAAACAGTATCAATATCTGCGTTCTTACGCGGAATCTTTGCGTCTAGACACAACTGAGTAATAGTACAAGGAAACTTCAGATTTTGTTGTTTCATTGGTGATTTCGCGAACTCCATGATTGTATCATAAATGATCTTAGCAACATCAAATGGCTTCTCCTCCAAAATACAATTAATAACAAATACGTGCTCTTTCTTCAACTCGGAAGTGTGTTTAATACCAAAGAAAGTGGGTATTACGAAACGAGACCAAACCTTAGCACGAGGTGTCAAATTACTGCTGTAAAACTGTCCAGGATATCTTTCTCCTTCAGGAATTGGGCTAGTCCCATTAATAAGCACGGTCCCCCAAAGGGATTCAAAATCAAAAGAAGGGTCATTAAGAGTTTCTTGGAAAGGGCATGTTCCAGAGAAGTTGGGTAATTTCAATGATTTCCGAATACGTTCAATAGAGAAAGGAACTACCTTTTTGCGGATATCAATGGCATCACGGGAGGTAGCTAAACCTTCGTAAAATTCTCGCACGAAAGTAGGAATAAACTCAAGCTTCCTTTCTTGCAACTCTTTCCAACCAAACTTAGCACATGTCACAGCATATTCCTTGTATTCACTACTCATAATACCCTTAGGGAAATTCGTCTCCTCACCAAATTTCAAAAATTCAATTCTTTCACGAACCTGAGTATTCCAACAAGTGTAAACCCTCTTAGGCTTGTGGGCCCACATCTTCATACGCGGAGGTTTCTGTTGAACTGGTGCTTCCGGAATCTCTTGTTAAGTTTCCTTCTCAATGTTCTTCGCAATTTCCTCTTCTGGTTCCTTCTCACTTTCAATCTCATCAATCAATCTTCTCTTTTGACCCATGATTTCTTTTCTGTTAGAATCAAGCGTAACTTCGTCAATTTTTCGTTTAGGACGCGAATCAGGAATCTCAATAGCTTGATCTTGGGAACCACCAATGGTGGTTTTTCTCCTAGGAGCAGTTCTTCGAAAATCACCGGTTCTGTTAGTCATCTCTTTTTCACCCCAAACTCAAAACTTCAAATAATGAGAAACTTAGAGAAAAAGTTTAGAATTTTGATGTTTTGAGGCTTAGGAATTGAAGAACTAGGTGGAATATGAGATGGGTCTTGTTTAATTTGGATGGGAGAAGAAAGAATTGGGTTTAATTTAAGGATTTGATGAAGAAGAATCTTGGGAAAAACTAAGGATTTGATGTTATTTTGGAGAGGAGGTGAGTTGATTGTGTGTTTTTGTGGTGAAAGAGGGTAGGAATTGATGATATATAGTGTTTTGGATGATGAATTTTGGAGGTGGGGAGGCTATTGGTGCGTTTTAGGTAAAGACTTGCAAAAGAGGCTAAGAATACTAGGTTAAGGCCCCAAAAACCGACATCACAGCTTCAAAACCGGGTTCTCGGTTTTGGTAAACCGGGTTCCCGGTTCCGCGTCGCTGTGATGGCGCGGAAAAACAATTATTGGTTTTGATTGATTTCTTTTTTTTTTCAAAACGCACCAAAACGCTGGACCCCAAGACGCTGGGTAAGAGATTTTACTCGCCGAAACCGGGTTCCCGGTTCTGTGGAATGCGGGTACCCGGATTTTTCTCGATGGAGAGAGTCAAGACGCGCCAAAACGCAGGACTCCAAGACGCTGGGTCAGAACTTTTGGAAGATTACAGCTCCGAAACCGGGTACCCGGTTTTGCCAAATGCGGGTTCCCGGTTTTGTGTCGATGGCGCGAATCAAAACGCAGCAAAACGCAAGCCACCAAAACGCTGGGTCAGAACTTTTCAGAAATTACAGCACCAAAACCGGGTTCCCGGTTTGTGCAAACCGGGTTCCCGGTTCCGACGCTGTGTCGTGAACCCAAAACGCCAAGTGTTGCGTGAAAATGGTTGGTACCGGCTCCAAAACCGGGTTCCCGGTTTTTGCGAAACCGGGTTCCCGGTTTCTCCTGGACATCCAACCATTTTTCTCCTATTTTCGCCTCATCGACCCCAAACTCTTGACCTTTTTACCCCTGAAATCATCAAAAACAACTACCCTTCCTCATTTCTTAATAATAAACACTAAAATTACGAAGATCAAACTAGTCTAAATTGCAAAAATGTAAAAACTCAGCTAATATACAATGAATTGGCTTTTGTTTAACGTCGTTAAGCTCGACGGGTTACCTCACGCTCTTAAGGAGTTTCGAGGAGATACATGACCTCCCCGGGATGTGGGTCTTCCGAGCGATTGGTATCTTCACCTCCATGGTATATCTTCAATCTGTGACCGTTAACCATAAAGGTACGGTTCTCTAGCGGATGTTCTATTTCGATCGCCCCATGAGGTGTAACTTTGGTCACAATGTATGGACCTGACCACTTAGATCGTAACTTACCCGGATAATTGCTGAACTTTGAGTTATACTTCAATACTCTTTGCCCCACTTCAAAGTTCTTTGGACAAATCCGATTGTCATGCCATTTCTTTGTGTTTTCTTTGTAAAGTTTAGCATTTTCATAAGCATGCAATCGGAATTCGTCAAGTTCATTAAGCTTCATCATACGATTCTTTCCGGCTAAGATAGGATCTAAGTTCAACTGCGCAATTGCCCAATAGGCACCTATTTCAAGCTCTAAAGGTAAGTGACAAGCCTTACCATACACCATACGATAGGGAGATGCACCAACTGGAGTCTTAAATCCAGTACGATAGGCCCACAACACATCATCTAATTTCATTGACCAATCTTTTCTTGTAGGACCAACGGTTTTCTCTAGGATTGACTTGACTTCACGGTTCGATACTTCAGCTTGACCATTGGATTGTGGATGATATGCAGTAGATACACGGTGTCTAACTCCATACTTCTCTAGAACAGTCTTCAGATATTTATTAACGAAATGAGATCCTCCATCGCTAATAATCACTCTAGGTGTGCCATGTCTAGTGAAAATATGTGATTTCAAGAACTTGATCACCACTCGTGAATCATTGGTAGGTAAAGCCACCGCTTCTACCCACTTAGATACATAATCAACAGCTAATAAGATGTAGAGGTTACCATTTGAAGGAACGAAAGGACCCATAAAGTCTATATCCCAAACATCGAATATCTCAACCTCTAACACATTATTACGCGGCATCTCATCCCTCTTAGATATGTTTCCGGTAAACTGGCATCTCGTACATTTCTTAACATATTCATGACAATCTTTAATAAGAGAAGGCCAGTAGAAACCTGATTGAAATACCTTCGCAGCAGTTCTATCTCCTTTGAAATGTCCTCCATATAATGAATCATGGCACCCAGCTATAATGGCTTCAGTCTCTTCCCTTGCTACACATATTCGTATCATTTGGTCAGCACAAACTTTATAGAGGAACGGATCTTCCCAAAAGAACTGTCTAGCACGATGAGCTAACCTCTTTCTTTCTTGATAAGTAGAACCTTCAGGGAAAACACCACTCACCACTAAATTTGCAATATCTGCATACCACGGAGCTTCATAATCTCGAACAACGAATAAACTCTCATCAGGAAACTCTTCTCTAACTGCTTAAGTACCACTATTCATCTCTGAACCCTCTAAGCGCGATAGATGATCTACAACCTGATTCTCACAACCCTTTCTATCTTTGATCTCTAAATCGAACTCTTGAAGCAATAACACCCATCTGATTAACCTTGGTTTCGCATCCTTCTTTTCCATAAGATATCTAATCGCGGAATGATCTATATAAACAATAACTTTCGCTCCAAGAAGATAAGAGCGAAATTTATCAAATGAATATACCACTGCTAGTAACTCTTTTTCTGTAACTGTGTAATTAATCTGAGCACCACTAAAAGTTTTACTAGCATAGTAAATCGAGTGAAAAACCTTATCTTTCCTCTGTCCCAATACAGCTCCCATACACAAATCACTCGCATCACACATAACCTCAAACGGTAAATTCCAATCTGGAGGTAACACTATAGGAGCAGAAATAAGCTTTTCTTTGATTGCTTTGAAGGCCGCTAAACAAGCTTCATCAAATAGGAATTTGGAATCCTTTTCGAGTAAGTTGCATAACGGTTTAGCAATCTTAGAAAAGTCTTTGATAAATCGCCTATAGAAGCCAGCATGGCCAAGAAAACTCCTTACCCCTTTAACAGAAACAGGAGGGGGAAGAGTTTTAATTACCTCTATCTTCGCTCTATCAACCTCTAATCCAGAACTCGAAACTTTGTGACCCAGAACAATACCTTCACGAACCATGAAATGACACTTCTCCCAATTTAGCACTAAGTCTGTTTCCTTGCATCTTATCAACACTTTCTCCAAGTTATCCAAACACTTATCAAAATCGTCACCAAACACGGAGAAATCGTCCATAAACACTTCCAGGAAATTGTCAATCATATCCCAGAAGATGGCCATCATGCATCTTTGAAAAGTAGCGGGAGCGTTACACAACCCAAATGGCATTCTGCGATATGCAAAAGTACCAAATGGGCATGTAAAGGTAGTCTTATGTTGATCTTCTGGAGCCACGTAAATCTGATTGTAACCGGAGTAGCCATCCAAGAAACAGTAATATTCCCTTCTGGCTAATTTATCTAACATCTGATCGATGAAGGGCAAAGGGAAATGATCTTTTCTGGTGGCCTTGTTCAGCTTTCTGTAATCCATGCAAACTCTCCAACCTACTACCGTTCTTGAAGGAATCGCTTCATTTTTATCGTTAAGAATTGTTGTTATTCCTTCTTTCTTTGGTACACACTGAACTGGGCTCACCCATTCACTACTCGAAATGGGATAGATAATCCCCGCATCTAAAAGCTTGATCACCTCTTTCTTTACCACATCCTTCATCACGGGCATCAATCTCCTTTGACCTTCAACTGAGCGTGCGTTGGTATCTTCAAGTATAATTTTATGTTGACAATAGGATGGACTAATGCCTTTGATATCAGCAATTGTCCAACCTATTGCTTCTTTGTTGGCTCTCAACACACGCAACAGTTTATCTTCTTGAGGACCTGTTAGATTAGCTGAAACAATAACAGGTAGAGTTTCATTAGTACCCAAATATGCATACCTCAAGTGTGATGGCAATGGTTTTTCTTCCAATTCCAGAGGAGATTCAATTGAAGGCTTCTTTTTAGGAATAATCTCCCCCGGTTCTCTCACGGGTTCATAGGCAAGACGCCTATACTTCGGATTTTCAGAATTGAGAGCTGCCACTGTTTCGGCAAGCTCTTTCATCATCTCAGGCGAGTCTAATGTTAAAGCGGCCTGCAAAATATCATCAAAATTTAAACAATCAAATACCTCTTGCGATGCCTGCTCAATTACATCCATTCTTAAGCAATCCTCTTGAGAATCTGGAAATTTCATAGCTCGAAATACATTGAATTTGACTTCCTCGTCTTGAATCCTCATCGTTAATTCGCCATTCTCTACATCGATCAATGTACGCCCTGTAGCTAGGAATGGTCTACCCAAAATAATGGGGACATTTCTATCTGCATCGTACTCAAGTATTACGAAATCAACGGGAAATATAAGTGTACCTGCCTTAACAAGGACATCTTCAATGCGGCCTTCAGGATGTGCAAGAGACCTGTCCGCCATTTGCAAGACCATAGAAGTAGGTCTTGCGTTTCCAATTTTAAGCTTATCAAAGATTGACTTGGGCATCAAATTGATGCTTGCCCCCAAATCACATAACGCCTTTCCTTTCCATTCTTCTCCAATCGATATCGGAATCGTGAAACTCCCCGGATCAACTAGCTTCGGAGGTAATTTACTCTGGCAAATCGCACTACACTATTCAGGAAGGCCAATCATCTCATTATCACAATAAGGCCTTTTGTTAGTGAGGGCCCTCTTCAAAAACTTCGTATACTTAGGAATATCTCGAATCGCCTCAAGTAACAGAATATTAATACTTAGACCCTTCACTCTATTAAAGAATCTCTGAAAATCACCCAAATCACCCTTTTCTGAACTCGAGATGGAAACGGTGGTGGAGGGCGATTGATCACAATATCATCTCTCTTTTTCGGAACTTCTCTTGGTCTTTCGATTTCTTCAACCTCACTATCTTTCTCATTCTCTTTCTCTTTCTTACCTACTTCCTTTTCTTTTCTTGGAACTTCTTTCTCTTTCATAACGGGAAAAGGAGGTGGAGGAAGGTTCTTACCACTTCTTAATGTAACAGCCTTGCAATCTTCACGTTGTATCAGATTCTCAGTATCGCTAGGAAGTTGTCCTTGCGGACGTTGATTCAGTTGTTTATTAATTTGACTTAGCTGATTCTGAAACAACTTCATATTTGCTTCGGCTGCATTTTGACGTTCCATAGCTTGTGTCTGAAGAGCAATTAAACTCTCAACCGTTTTCTGAAGGGTAACTACTCCTTCTTGTGGATGGGCAGGTAAGGCTTTCTGGTTCAAGTTTTCATCATAAGTATTCTGAGGAGCTTGTTTTTGTACATAATTGCCTTGATTTTGTCCTCCTTGATAATTATTGTGTGGTCTTGGATTATAGTTGTTACCTTGGGGACGCGGCTGATACACGTAGGTAGGATTGGCTGCCCCATTAGGATTTGAGTATTGAAACCCAGGATGGTTTATGTTAGGCTAATATCCATTACCACTTGAATTGAAGTTACCTCTATTTGACATAAACATCACGGACTCTTGATTGTTCGGACAACTTTCCTCATCATGATCATCTACCTTACAAATCGAACACATATAAACCTCTTGTGCAGCATGCACAGCTACTTTCTTACCCGAAAATCCTTCTTTTACCGCTAGAGTAAGCTGCTTCAATTGTTGCTCTATGGTGTTCTGAATCTTATTCTCAAGCGTAGCAAATTTCTCTTCCATATCAACATTATTCACTCCCTTAACAGGTTTTCTTGCTGAATTCCACCCAACTTCATTCTTGACTGTTCTCTCTAAAATAATTTTGGCATGAGTGGGTTGAACTTGAAGAAAACCTGCTCCACATAGTGTATCCAATTTCTCTCTCGAAGTCCCATCAAGGCCTCTATAAAAGATCTTAAGCTGTTGTTGTTAAGAAAAGCCATGATTGGGGACTCTACGCAAACACATCTGAAATCTTGTCCAACTCTTACCCACAGTTTCATCATATTCTTGACGGAAGTGCGTCAATTCTAACTCAGCATCTAATCTCATGTTACTTGGGTAATACCTGTCAAAGAAAGCAATCTCTAATTGGTCGCAGTTGGTTATCTTCGTAGGATCTTGCGTATCGTGCCATTCACTTGCTCCATCAATAACAAAAAATTTAAACGCAGCAAAATACATCTGTTCTCTTGAAACTCCTTGTGTGATATAAGAATCACATATCTGCTTAAACTTCTATACTACTCTAAGAGGATCTTCTGATGGTCTTCCACGAAAATTCCCAAAATTTTGGAATTGAGCTAACATACCCGAATCTGGACGGAATCGCGGAACATCAATATTTGGAGCACCTACTCCTATAGCAGGAGCACGGAATGGAACTTCTGGAGGACCATTAGTAAACCACGGATCTTGATTCATTACTATCTGAACTGGAGGATTAGGACTCACTGGTGGAATTGGAGGAATAACGCCTGGAGCCAAAGGTTGGCCACCTGCGCCTAGTTGACCTGGTTGATTATTTTGTGGATCGTGAAGATTTATCTCTTCCATTCTGTTACTTAACTCTTCTACCTCTAAAGCTTCTCGTTCTCTTCTTCTCTTGTTAGCAAGTCTGATCAACGATTCTGGATTACTAAGGATCGGAGGTGTTGGCTCTAGATCCTTGAATAGCCTTCTTCGCATACACCAAACCTAAAAACCTGAGAAAGATAAACAAAAAAAAAGCGTAAGACTGATAAAATAAAATAAATGCAACTATCAGTAAAGGATAAACACCGTGGTCACACGCTACCGTCCCCGGCAGCGGCGCCAAAAACTTGGTGGTCCTTTGTGTGTTCTAAAAATAAATGCAAATGATAATCGAACCACAACCGCAAGTGTACGGTTGTCCCAAGTAGTAATAAGGATAATACAGATTTGTTCCAAGGACGGGATGGTTGACTACAATGTTTAGCAGATAATGATTGGTTGCACTTATGAAAACAATTAAATAAAATATGTTTGTTTGGTTTTGTTTATTAAAACTACTAAATGAAAGACAAATTATAAATGCAAGTAAAAGCTAAGACGCAAGTAAAATGAGTGAAAACGCAATATGAGAAGTAGTACTTGAGAACGCAAGGATCCTCCCAATCTTATTTCCTAACTTATGTTGTTTAAGGGTTAAATTGGTCAATTACAATGGTCGGGATTCTAAATTCCTTATACCCCCGTCAGGGTGGACTATAAGGCGATCCTAAAGTGTCACTAGTCCCGTCAGGGTAAATATGATCCACCGTTGGATGGTTAAGTGTTTTACCTCATTGGCCCTAGAATTAGCTAAGTTCGTCAGAATCAATAGCTTTTATCTTAGATTGAATAATTAATTCTATACCTAAACCCTCCGTCAGGATGATCCACACGCCACATATGTGGAATAGCTTAGATACTAATACCTGTTCTTAGTTCGCGACTCTAAAAACAGTAAATAATCCCAAATTATCGAAAAGAGTAATAGACCTAATCTAATTTAATTTAACATAAACCCAAATTCAACATTCGTTATTTCATAAAATTGGGATTCACCCATTGTTTGTTCTCAAGCACTATGAAAAGCTTAGCTCATATTAAAATTAAAAACTAAATTAAAAGAAATGGAATTCATATTGTTTACAAAATTAAAATATAAAAAGAACCTAATTTCCGGAATTGGAATGACTACGAACGGAGCTATAGACCCACTCCAGCTCTTGTAGCTTCTTCTTTCTTCCTTCTGTTGCTTCTCTCTGGTGTTTTTAATCTTGTGGAATGTGAATTGTTTTTGTAAAATAGAAGTCCAGACCTCCTTTTATAAGCATAAATTCGGACTAGGGCTTGGACCAGAAAATAAAATGCTAATTAAATGTCCAAACCCAATTTCTAAGCCCAAAATCCCGTAACTGCTGATACACCTTCACTAAAACGGCTTTTCCCGATGCGTTATGACTCCGATTGACCTCATTCCAGTTGCTAAAGTTCCGTAACTCGATAAGGAATGTTTTCTCTTCAAAGGTCAGCGGCTAAATCATCGCTTAAGCACCTCGAAATCAGCAATCTATGGCCTGGAAAATGGATTAATAGCTCTAAAAATAATATCTTCGGGATTTATCTTCAGGTCTTGACTCTAATTCACGATCTTTGACTTTCTCCTCGGATTCCTCTCCTTGCTAACATCTAAAACCTGTAAAATTTTCACTAAAAATATCAATATTACGCGCAAAAGTTTAATAAATTAAAAATGCTAGAAATAAAAAGGAAAGTCCGGATTATTGCATATTTAGTCCAAAAGTCTATCAAATTAATTAAATAAACACCTAAAATGATGTCTCCTAAGGGTCGAAAATAAGAACAATTAAGGAGACATCAGGTTAACAAAAAAATTAGTTATCATAATTCAAACTATTAACAAAAGAAACAATATCTTCATCACATAACATAGTCTCCAAGAAACACACAAGACCAGGCTTAAATTTGTTGATAGCGGTCTTCATGGTAGCAACTGTCAAAGAGTCCCTAATCCCTTGACAGTTCAAGATTAGGGCGTTCATAGCATCCTTGCGGACCCTATTAGGGGGGTCCCTTCAGTAAGCAATTATTCCCACTTGATGTCTCCTCATTTGTGATAATAAAATCTATTCATGAGACATCATTTTAGGCTTATTTATTAGTTTATAGGTTGATTTTAGCTTAATTTAGTGAACTTTCCTATTTTGAGTCTTGATTTAGTAAACATAATATTTTTAGAGCATATTGGGTTTAATTGTTTATTTAGTGTGAAGCTTTAAAGATAATTATGGAGATTAATTAGAGTCCAAGTCAAAGACTACAAGATATGGAAAGAGATTTACATGGAAATTGGAGATAAAGGTAACAAAGGCTAAAAATATGGAAAAGGAAAAGCTGCCTAAATTTGAGATTCTGCAGCACACGCCTAAAGAAGTGGTGATAACTCCAAAAGGAAGCCGATTTTGGAAGATTCCTTTCATAGGGACGTAGATAATTCTGTGGCTATTTTTTTGGTATATTATGAAGCAAAAACCGACCAATAACGAAGACGATATGCTCAAAACAGTTCAGCAGTAATTATCCATACGAATTTGAGTTGGGCTTAGAGTCCATTACTTAACCTTATCTCCAAGAAACGAATTAGGTCAACCTATACACTATAAATACAGCCTCTTAACACTCTTAAATAATCCTTGGTGAAACCTTAAACCAAGAGGAAGCTTACAACACAAGAGAGAAGTCTGGAAGGAGCTGATCATCAATATGTCTTCTTCTACCTTTAGATTTGTGGTGTCGCCTAGGGTGTGATAAAAATAAGATCAAATTAAGTATGGAAAACTATGCACTCTCACCCTAGACAGGCACAGTACTGCAAATATTACAGGACGTATGCAAGTTTTAATGATAAGTAGAGTTCGTTCTCAGGGACTTAAGTGTGTTAAACGCGTAGGAACAGATAACGAGTAAAAGTAAATAACTAGAAGGCAGTAAATAAATATATTTGGTTTTCGAATTTATTAATTAAAACTAAGTTAAAACTAGGAAAATAAAGACAATAAGATAAAATATTAAGAATATGAGATGAGAAGTATAGCTTAGGTTTTGCTAGTATGCACTAATCCTTCTAATTCTATCTATAAATCTAGTTAATAAGGGAGAATATTAGCTCTTGGTAATACTTAGTCAGGATTCTAAATTTTACTACCTTAGACCTTGAGAGCGACTAAGGGGGCTACGTCACAACCAAGAAGTGATTTAAAATAGGGTTATCAAACGCCACTAAGGCCCTAAGCAAATACTGCAAGTCTTGGTGATACTTTGGTTAAAACAAACCTTAATGACTATCTAGTTAGAAGTATGTTTTGTCAGAACTGCTATCGACACTAGACATTATGTGGTGGTTCAATAGTTAAACACCCTTACAAGGAGACCATCTAACTACTATTAAAACAATCATAAAGTGATCAATTCTAGGAAAGACATTAAATCAAAACACATAAGCAAATATAAAGTAAGAAGCTAATATCAGATTAAAACATGTAATTCCCAAAGAAACTTAGATAGAAGAATTAGAATTCATAGATTATACATATGCAAAACCCAAACTATGGGAGGTTTAGTTCATACCTGAAGGAAATAAACTAAAAGAAATTACAAAAGACATCATCTTGCTCTCTACAATAAACTGGAAGAATAAAACCTTAAGAACTAATTACTATGAGGCAAGGATGATTTACAAGTGATATAAGGGTGTATTTATAGGTGTTTAGAAGACCTAATTCGTTTTCTTGAGGAATTGTTAAGGTAATGGACTTCTAGCCCAACTCAAATTCGTATGGAAATAAAGATAAACACTGCTGCGTTGTTTTGGTCATAACTTCTTTATTATTGGTCCATTTTGCTCCACAAGATACCAAAAGAATCGCAACAGAATTATCTAGACCCTTTAGGAGTAATTTACCAAATTCGGCCTCTTTATTAGGTAAAAACGCCTATCTTTGCAGAATCCCAGATTTAGGCAGCTTTTCCTTTTCCATCTTTTTAGCAATTCTTTCCTTATCTCCAATTACCATGCATATCTCCTTCCATAAGTTGTTGTCTTTGACTTGGACTCTAATTAATCTCCATAATTATCTTTAAAGCTACACACTAAAAAAAACAATTAAACCCAATATGCTCTAAAAACATTATTTCTACAAATCAAGACACAAAATAGGAAAGTGCACTAAAACTCAAGAAACTCGACATTATTGACTTCTAAAACACTAAAAATGATGTCTCATCTTAACATAAATCTATCACAAATGAGGAGACATCAATTTGTAATTTCTTTCTTTTCTTTCATGAACTAAATTTCTTTAGCTTGAGTTTTAGCATATATGTATGAACCCTAGTTTTGATTGACATCTATCTAATTTGGGAATTTAATGTTTTAAATTGAATTATAGTTTTTATTCTCTGATTATGTGTTTAGATTTATATTTTGTGTTCTTGTGGATGGCCACCATATAGAATTACCATCTAGTAGTTAGGTCACCATTGAAAATGGTGTTTAATTACGTGTTTAGCACATAACGTCTAGTATTCGGTTTAGATCTAACAAATCAACCTAACTAGATAATCACTATGGTTTAGTTCTTGTGACTATTTACCAATTACAGGAAAAGTTTGCTTAGGAAGCCTTATTGACACAGGTAAATCCTATTTTAAACTACCTAGCGAATTGAAACCGATTATTGAAATACTACATAATTCACTCTTACATGTTTAGAACGGCAAGAATAGTGGGGATTACATGCTAGTGACTCAAGCTATATTCTCATATTACTTCTCTTCCATATTTAATTTTCCGTCTTTAAATTCTTAGTTTTAATTTAGTTAATTAGAAAATCCAATAAATATTTATTTGTCTTTACTTTATTGCGTTTTATTTGTTCTAGCTTTGATTAATTGCACTTGATTTTTGCATAAGATTCCCCTAACCTTTGTAGTCTCTGTGGAAAGAATCTTAATCATTTAACTAAAACTTGCATACGATTTGTATACTTGCAGAACCCTGTCAGTCTAGGGTGTTTACTGCACTTTATTTATATCATATTTTATCACACCCTAGGCCCCACCAACACTACTCTCCGTTTCCTTTCACTATTGCCCGAGCTATCCTTGCTTCCCTCATCCTCTTCAAAATCATAGTCACCAATATCTCCATTTAACATATTCTCTGGGATCTTTTCCTCAGGGTCTTCGTCGGGATCGTCCTCAAGCTGACCCCCTTCAACTCCATTGCCTTTCTCATATTCATCATCAGATAGATCAACATAACATTTCTCTCCAACACTAGGGTTATCTAAATAAACCCCATCATCCGTTTCCATAATCTCTTAATCAACTCTCTTTTCCGTGAATTTGAACTAAATAATATTTAATTTATCCATGGAACATTAAAAATAAGAAGAAGATAAGTTAAAAAGGAATATTTGACGACTAAGAATAAGATGAGAAGTTGGTTGGGATGACAAAAAAACCGACGGTGATAAAATGTGATGAGTGATTTAAAAATTTCAATCAAAAAAGAAAAGAAAGTCAATACTGAGTGGATAAAGTCCATAGAAAATAAAACAATAGAAGAAAATTACAAAAAATATATATAGAATAAGATCATGTAATCAAGTCAATTAATTAAATAGAAAATATAGAAAATATATATAGTATGAGTTTTACTTGAAACAATAAAAATAGATTAAAGGGAGTCTGGTGTATAGACCATGTTAACACATGTGCCTAATATAATTTTAGATAAAACGGGTATGTGATGTCTTTTTCAAAGACCACGTTAAATCTGCTGTACTTAACCAAACAATATATTATTATTATATGTAAATATAAATTTACAAAAACCTACTTCTCACTATTGGTTGTATTAGTCTATATATATATATTCTCTTTTAACAACGCCTCCAGGTTTTCCTCAATGGCCGCATAAATCACAAAAGAAAACAACACACAACATTTTGTCTCTGTCTTCTATCTATCTTTCTATATTTTCATCTCCAAATCTCCCTTGTAAAAGTCATATCCACACCCTAATATTTGAATCACAACCTCAATCGATTTCTATCGTCACGTCTTTTGCCAATCTAAATCTACGATTCTTGATTTTTTATCCATATCTCAACAGATCTCTCTAAATAATAATTTTAAAATATTTCTTTTCTTTATAATGTTGAGTAGGTGTAAATTTTTTCTCGTTGACGAGGATCGATCCAGGCTCAAAATCATGGCGGTAACTGTGTACCAACCAAAGAGGACCCAAATTCTTAAATAGGTATATTTTGTTATCGGTAACACCAATATTTGAAATTTATATAGTGTTTAATATCACTCTATTCTTGTGTGTATTATTTTTTATTCAGATTGTTACTATTTTAACCATTAAATTTTTCTTCTTAACTTTGTATATGTGTTGTAAATTTGTCCATGTGTGCGAATTATCTTTTAATAACGAGCTATCTTACTATATTACAATATTGTATGAGATAACTTGTTTTTTTTGTCCCTAATAAATATTTATAAGCTCTTTCATTACATCAAAATATTAGACTATTTATCTAGATAACATTTTTTGTTTAAATATTTTTTTATTAAACAAATTATAATATAATTGAAAAGGATCTTATTGTGAAATATAAGAATTAAAGTAAAAAGGTAGAGATACAGATAGAATAAGATTCTTGTATTTCTAAAGTAAATAGTCTATTACTATGAAAGAGTTTCTATTTGTAGGGTGATGTGTTACCATTTACATTACAATGTCGTGAACAAGGAGTCGTCACTTATGGTCTTTATGACATCCACCAATAAATTATGTATAATACGGCTCGTTTGATATCCTAATTTTATTTTCCATATAAAGTAATTTATATGCATGTATCGATTCTGACATGTTTACATGTATTAGTTATTTTTTATCATACTTTTTTCATTTTCCATATCACAAAGAGAAATTTCCCTTTTTGGTCTTTAAACTAAAAGAAACAAATTGTAAAACAAACAGATTTTACCTTGCCACTTTCTAGTATTCAAAAGAAAAAAGGGTAAATAACATATTTGGTTCTTATCTTTGAATATTTTGACAACACAATCTTTTATCTGGTAGTTTATTATTTTTTAATTTCGTGACAGTGTTAAGTATTTTATAATATTTCCATTACAATACTAATGTTAATAACACATGTCACTGTATTGTTGGTGTTGATAAATGACTACACTACCCCGTGGTTAAAAAAATGACCAAACTTATAACAAAATTGAAAAATATAGGGCTCAAATGTTATTTTTGCAAAGTTAGGGACCACTTTCAAGAGAAAATACAATGAAAATACAAGGAAAATACAATGTTAAGTTTGATCAATACTAACAATTAAGTCATTATATGTTTTTATTCTGAAAATGTAATGACTATAAAATATTCCTAAATACATTGTAAATTTTATACTGATTATTTTGGTAAAAATTTCCCTACACAAACAAATTCTTTTTAAATTTTTGTATATACAAATATAGTGAATTTGGATCTATCTCAAGCATTACTTATATTTTCCATTAAAATGATTTTAACAATTAATAAATCAAATTTGAAAATAATTTCAGCCATTACTTTTCTTTAGCGCAATTAGAAATTTCTGAAGTAATTAAAGAAAGCATATATCCATTAAAAAGAAGAAGCAACGATTTTAGATCTACTAAATAAATAAGATATTGACAAGACAGTGTAAATAAATAAATAAAAGTAAACATGTTCAGAATTGGTTCTTCATTGAAATGTAATGATCATCGATCTTAAAAGTAAAAACGCACTTGAATCATTGATCATTACATTTCAATGAAGAACCAATTCTGAATAGGTTTACTTTTATTTATTTATTTACACTGTCTTGTCAATATCTTATATATTTAGTAGATCTAAAATCATTGCTTCTTATTTTTAATGGATATCTGCTTTCTTTAATTACTTCAGAAATTTGTAATAGCGCTGAAGAAAAGTAATGGCTAAAATTATTTTTAAATTAGATTTATTAATTGTTAAAATCATTTTAATGAAAAATATAAGTAATGCTTGAGATAGATCCAAATTCACTATATTTGTATTTACAAAAAATTTAAAAGAATTTGTTTGTGTAGGGAAAATTTTACCAAAATAATCAGTATAAAATTTACAATATATTTAGGAATATTTTATAGTCATTACATTTTCTAAATAAAAACATATAATGACTGAATTGTTAGTATTGATCAAACTTAACATTGTGTTTTCATTGTATTTTTTCTTGAAAGTGGTCCCTAACTTTGCAAAAATAGCATTTGAGCCCTATATTTTTTTATTTTGTTATAATTTTGGTCATTTTTTTTAAACACGGGGTAGTGTAGTCATTTATCAACACCAACAATACAGTGACATGTGTTATTAACATTAGTATTGTAATGGAAATATTAAAAAAGACTTAACATTGTCACAAAAAAAATAATAGACTACCAGATAAAGGATTGTGTTGTCAAAATATTCAAAGATTAGAACCAAATATGTTATTTACCCTTTTTTCTTTTGAATACTAGAAAGTGGCAAGATAAAATGTGTTTGTTTTACAATTTGTTTTTTTCATTTTCCATATTCATTAATAATCAGCTAGGAACGCCTGGAGTAGAGCAGAAGAAAGGAGAAGAAGATTGGAAGCCTTATATGTCCTTCCAACTCTATCCTTCATCATTCAGTAGAAATTAACAATGTAACTTAATTCTGTTTTATCTTCTAAATATGAATATCATATTATTAATTGCTAGTTTTTATTATTTTGTTTTGCACTAGTTTATACATATCTTGAGAACTACGAAAATGTATGAACCCTAGTTTAACATCTATTGAATTTGGGAGATTACAACTGTAATTGAATTTATAAATTAATTGATTTCTTATGTATTTGACGTATAATTCTGCCCTTGATCTGGTCAAGTACATGACTTCCCTTAGTAATTAGGATTGTCATCCTGACGGGGGGTTCAGCTACTGAAAACAATACAAAATCGTCTGGTGTGCGTTAGTGATACTGACGGGCTTAACAAGCTAGATAGTCAATAGTTGTAGACTTTTAGCACCGATTATCGCATAGGGTCTCCTCACCCGAGTCCCCTAGTAGAGATGAAGTGGTTTCCTAAGCTACCTTGGCGGAAGCTAGAAAAAAGTTAGAATCCCAGCTATTGCATAATTAAACAATTCTCCCTTAAACAGTAAAACGTAATATCAATACTTGAGAATTACTTACGAGTTCTCGAGCTATATTCTCACCTAATCACTTTAGTTAATCTATATTCTAGTCTTAACTTAATTATTAATCTTATTTTAATTTATCTTTAATGCATTTTTGGTAGCGGAAAAGGTGTGATAAATAAATGATAATTAAAGAACCAACACCTTATACTACCACGAGAAACCCAGTATAAGTGCATATATCGTATGCAACTTATAGTTGATAAATAAAGTTCGTTCGTATGGATTTAGTCTGTTAATTCAGACTTTTGTTTGAATGAGGAAGCGTAGTAGAGATTAACTGTTAAAATAAAAATATAAATTAAAAGAGATATTTTTTCATTTTAAAATAAGATATATAAAAGAAAATAATTAAACTAATGAAAAGAAATTATTAAAAATGGAGATGGGAGATATAGCTTAGGTCTGCTAGTATGCACATGTCCTTCTTAATCACTATTCTAATTATAAGGGTGAATTGAGCATATATACGTAGCCGAGATTCTATAATGCTTCTTTAACAAAATCACGTTTTCTCTTTAATAATCACATATATTGTATTTTTACTATTATTTGACTATCTTGATTAGGGATGACAACGATTCGGTTTTATGCAAAAATATCATAAACCATAACCATTATTATTAAAAACCATAACCGAATGGTGTTAACCATCAGTTACATATCTATAAACCATAACCACATAATTTGGTGTAAGTTTTTAAAACGTCTTTTTGTGGTTTTTAACCATTACCAACTGATAATTGTATAAATATATTAATTTTAATAAAATAAGACCACGTGCATAAGAAAAATCTTCAATGTATATAAAAATTGTATTGGTCTTGATTAAATTGCATTTTGTATTTATTTAGTTTTTTTTGTCATGTTTGCTTGCTAGTGAGAGGGCGAGGAACCTTGTTAGACGATCCCTGTTTTGCTGAAGAGCTCAGTCAGCTAACGAGTACTAGGTGTGTGGTAAATGATGGCTCTCTGTCTAGCGGATTTTGAAAGTCTATTCGCCCACCCGTTGTGCTGCCTTGGAATAAATTGAAACAGATCCACTAGTAATTACCAACAACCTCTTTAATTCTGCTTAGCGTCTGACTATGCTGTAGATCTCGGTATTGCGGCCTAAGTGGTTGATTGGGGCCTAGCGCCTAGGCGGGATTACACGGGGACTAGGCGAAATTATACAATTTTGAATCCGCTATGTAATTTTGTATATTTAGTAATATATATGTAGTAATTATAGAAATTTTAACTATTTAAGTCATAGAATTCATCTAACAATACTATAGTAAAATAGAAATACTAAAAATTTAGTTATAATATCTAATAAAGAATTCTTGAGAATAAGAAAAATAACAAGAAGGCCTATGCGGGCATGTATTGCCATTAATCGGCGCCTAGGCGGTCTTTTTTGCCATTAATCGACGCCTAGACGGGTTAGGCGCCTATTCTATGACGACTAAGGCGCTAGGAAAAAACGCCTTGAATTTTAACTAGGCGTAAGCGGCTGAGAGGGGAGTTGACGCCTAGGCGGGGAGATCTACAACATAGGCGTCTAATGGATTCTCCAGTTTGCAGCTGTCAGTAGCCTGATACCCTGAATAACCTTAAGGTTGTCCGAGAAGATAGTTTTCTCTAAGTTATTGAAGTTCCTATAGAGCTTAGTGGCTTCTAAAACGGCTTTCGCTTCTCCTTCTATGGCATGATCCGCCAAATTTTCTTTTTTGTAACTCTTCCTTTGCCCTGTATTCCTCACGATTTGCACAATCCCTAACTGTTTGGGCTCATACACATTTTTGAATGAAGGATCGCACATAAATATGACATCTGAACTTGGCTCTACCACTGGTCTACTTTCCTCTCCATGTCGTGAGTTTTGTCTTGGTCCCCCCAACACTTCCCTCCAATTGTTCCCAAAAAGTTATCCCATGGACAAGTTGGTTGAATTAATCACGTAATCATTAACAATATCTTTATTTTTGTGGATGCCTTTCATCTTTTCTTTCCAAATGTTCCAAATCAGCAT
The DNA here is from genome assembly GCA_029959085.1 of Nemophila menziesii. Lineage (NCBI taxonomy): Eukaryota > Viridiplantae > Streptophyta > Magnoliopsida > Boraginales > Hydrophyllaceae > Nemophila > Nemophila menziesii. The sequence goes on along the minus strand of JARWIR010000075.1, from coordinate 1,325,279 downwards.
CCCAAGAAAAGCTGTCACTTTGCATCCATCCCAACCTCAATCTGTGTAGGTTTTTAATACACCTAAGATCCATTCCCCTAGTTATGATTCTTGGCTTTCCTGTATTCCTATTTTTAGTTCCGTGCCAAAAATTATCTGGCTTACATCGCAACTAAGAAGTATTCGGAACACATTTTACGTTTTATTGGGGCACCTACAACATTCTCTCGTATCCGATCATTTCCTTTTATAGAGTATTTCAATAGTTGAGATACCATTATTACAAACCTTCCACAAGAACATTTTAACTTTCGCAGGTAAATTGGTGTTCCAAATGGCTTTCAATAGTTTAGGTCTTGTTTTTTCAAATCTAGACGATTATGTGGCTCATTTATAACCTCTAAGTCTCTAAGTACTTTGTATCAAGTTTTTGTTGTGTATTCTCCATTAGATGAAAAAGGCCAGACGAGCTTGTCTTTATTGTTGGAATTATAAAGGGTAGGATTTCATCAAGTAATTCTCCTTTCCATTCCTCTATTGTTCTATTTCTAAGTTGTGAAAGTGTGTCCAAATTACAACCCATTAATTTTTCTAGTTTCCAATTCATTCTGATCCATCTATCGCTCCATATGGTAATATTTTCCCCTATTCCAACTTGGTAAATTCTTTGTTATCTAATGAAGTTCCTTCCTTTGATAATAATGGTGGTTTTGCCTAGGGTGTGATATAATAATAAAATAAAAGATTGATAAACGATGCACAAATCACTCTAGACTAGCACAATACTGCTAGTATTACAGGACGTATGCAAGTTCTAATGATAAGTTGAATTCGTTCTCAGGGACTTGGTGAGTTATACGAATGAGAAATTAATTAAGAGTAGCAAGTAATTAATTAAAAGAGCAAAAAGTAAAGATGATTTGACTGAGAGATAATTGATTAAACTAAATAAATTAAAAGACAATAAAATAAATATGAGAAATATGAGATGAGAGATATAGCTTAGGTTTTGCTAGTATGCACTAATCCTTCTAATTCTTTCTATCAATTTCTAGTTAATAAGGGAGATAGTAGCTCTTATATACTTAGTCAGGATTCTAAATTCCCATTCCT